>OZ010662.1:9979855-11219140 GCA_963932335.1 Andrena marginata | reverse complement strand
TCAGGGATACTGCTCGACGCTAAAGAGGCGACTATGACGCTACACATGACGTGTGTATTATAGCGAATTCGGCACCCTGAACTAGTGCGCACTCTTCCGGTGCCACACATCCGGTGTATTGCTCTATTAGTACGCAACTTTTGTATCGTATTCGACGAACAAAAACTGCCCTGTTGTAGAGTAAAATTCGCATTCGGATAAGCGAAATTGGACGAGTTTCATCCCAGTGCTACTCTAATTCAATGCTGCACAGAAATTGGTCGCATGTAATCGGTGCTAACTAGAGAACATGCCATACTAGCACGGGCGCCCGCGGGGGCTTCGGAAAACTCGCTTATTTTTAAAAACTAGTCTTTATTAAGTTTATACTAGAACACTGAATATTTTGAAAATTTAAAATTTTCAATTAAAATGGCGCTAAAAAATAAATAGGTTCAAATAAACAAAAGAGAATGTCTGCGGACGTCCATGTGCTCTGTGTTGGGGCAGCACGAGCACAGAGTCAGTGCGTGTCTGCCGAATTCGCTATTAGTGACAGCACGTCACAAACATCGCCACAGCGAGCCAATGCTACTACTACTATTCGCCGCGAATATTATGTGGGGACGAAACGGTTCGAAGAGGAAGCGGGCGCGTGAGGGGCCCCACCGCTGGACAGCGCTTGGATAAAGGATACGAAAGAGGGACTGTAATACAATTGATCCCGGTTAAGCTGTAATCGGGCTCTAAGCTCAGATTTAAACTTTAAGGACTTTAATCGGGACGACGCCAGGAATCGGGGTCTCTTTCATATCGGTACGATGAAAAATAAATAATTCGATTTTGCGAATTAAATGCCTGACCGACTCTAGGCGCGATGCAGCGTCTTCCGTACGTGTGCCTATGACCGTTCAGGCATTTAATGGACAAAATCAAATTCTTTATTTTGCATCGTATCGATATGAGAGCGACGCTAATAGATTCCTGGCGTTCTCCCGACTAAAACACACCAAATTCCATGCAAATCGGACTACTTTTAATGAAGTTGGCTTTAAATTCTGTAAATTAACTTGTCCGATTTACATACATGGCTTTTGGTGTCTTTTAATCGGGGAAACATAAGGAAACATTATCAGCTTAACCGGGGAACAGTGTATATCGCAATAAAAAAATAGTATCAACTATTGATAACACATTGAACGGATATTACATTGATACTTTTTGATATTAGAAACATTTCTGACGCTTGCTTCTGTTGCAAATGCTATCTCGATATACATAATTAGAAACAAACTCATACAACGATGGACGTCGTTTATTTCTTTTCCAATTATGAGTACTTAGATTGTTGCTTTCCAGATTTTCTTACGTTCTGCAATAATCTTCGAGGCTAGAAGTGGAACATAATGTAACGCCTCGTGGACGATCACGAGCATTCGGCAATACCGTCTCCGATTTTGTACGCCTTGATGGTTCTTAAGGATATTTCTAAAGCAGCGCTTCTGAGATTATCATCAACTAAGTCATACTAATCGCGCACAACCATGTTGGTGTTACTTGATTAATCCTTTGCGATCTTCATTCAATTACTCTCTCCGTTAGTGCTACGTTAAATTACGATTCTTTGCTTAAATACGATGATTTCTGTCGCGAAGGATTTATTTATCTATTTTTGGGGAGAAATGAAAGATCGCAGAGGATTAGCGGTCTGAAAATAACTACGGCGCTTTCACACGCGTAGAAAATAAATACGAGGCCGAGACTCACTCCTACTTCTCATATTTTATATGAAATTCTACGACAATAGAGTATTGACATTTCTTCGGATCACACTCTAATAATATTTTTATAATTGGCTATAGCGAGATTAGCTATACATTAGAGACCGATATACCTATGTATGTCTTTTGAATACCTTCGAGGAAATGAAATTGATACGTTGATATTTCAAGGGACTGTTGATCCACAATAGTCGCGCATAACACTGTAACACTAAACGATACGCTATATTTATTTGATCTTAGTCGAGGAGCAATGTTACGTTACTTTATAGTCTATATTATACCGTATTTATTTGCAACTTTTTACTAAAAGATTATTTATTGCACGTTTTCATATTCTTTTTAATTATATGATACTTTTGTTAATTTCTTGCTTTACGTTTTAATTTTTATTTACCACGCGAGGTAACAATCGGTTGAAATATGAAGATTGCACCACCATAGGAACTGTAGGTCTGTTTGCCTGTGATTTTACCGCTGATCGGGAACAAAAAGAAACGAGATTGATCATTAAGATCGTTAAGAACTTTGCTAGCGTCGATAGAATCTCACGAGTTAGCGAATTAATTGATTAATTAACCGAAGTCTGAGGCTTTTTCATTGAAATCTAAACGAACCCGTGTTTGTCTTCAAACAACGTTCCGATGTGTACTTCGTTGTTAATTTGTTATGTTGTTCTTTAAATTTTCGGTTTGTTATTATTGGAATTTGAAATTTTTTCTTTTGATAGCGTTGCATTATTGTCGTTTGTTAATTATGTGCCATTATGATCCGCTTTCTTTTATAGATATCGTGTTCTCTTTTCTTTTTGTTTATTACTATTTAGGTGCCATTAATGGTTTCAAATTGTTCCTCTGATATCTGTTCGCTATGAGCCTCGATAAGATCGTCACTTTCCGTTATTAAAATTGGTGGTGCGTAATCCAAAGCCTCCATCGAGTTCGTTATTCTCAGCCACAGTTTTCTATTTTTAAGATTATTCTGATACGACAGATAAAAGAAACAATAAAAGTTGTTAATAAAGACTCGTTGGCTATTCTTTTAACATCTACCATTTCCAGAACAAGATCTTCTAAAGCGAAACGTAAGATGCTACGACTTACTTTTACCATTTCTCTGTAACACTGCGAGAACTCGTCGTACCTTCTCAGAGTAATATTCAACAAACATAAATAGCCCCATATATCTGGATTGCGATTGTCGAGTCTGTTCGCTTCAGACAAAGCTGTCTCTGCGTCTTCGAACTCGCTAAGCTAAAAGAAGACGCACTTGCGCAACACTTTCTTTGATAGATCGATACCTTTCGCTGTGCTTAACATATTTCTCTCACTTCGTAGTAACTCAAACCAGCTCCCAGCCACGTATTTGCAGTTGGCGAGGTATCGCACGCACTTAGGAACATCCTTTTCGCTCGTTCATAGTCTTCAGTCTTGTAATAATGATATCCCAATCTATAATCACAAGATGCGATGGAACATTTCATTGCAGGTAGAATTGTATTATGATCAGCGTCACCTCATTTCCACTAAATGCAAGTCGTTGGGTCTATCGAAAAGCATGTGAGCAAATTCGTAGCACTCTATCGCCTTCTTGTCTCCTATTTTTAAGTAGCAGTGACCTATTAGGCTACTGATCGAGTAATCCTAATCAAAGAAACAAGTAAATGCGATTACATATATACAGGGATCTATTGGTGAAAATCAACACGAACCATCCCATAATTGCATTGGGCTTCCTCTAAGTGAGACAAAGCGTCTTCGAATCTATTAGACAAATAATGTTCCACTGCCATGTAGTATAAAAAATGAGTCGATCGAGTTGAATTGGACAGTTCTTGTGCCAGTGCAATACTTGCAAACTGAAAGTCAAAGGTACAGGGTCATTCAAGTTACTTATAGTTCACCTACCTACAATTGCAGAAGACAGTGAACACATAAAGGTGCTGAAACATTTACATTAGAAGTCGTAGTACCTCGCAGAGGTGTAACTTCAACAGAAACGTCGCTGTTATCATGTACATGTTATCCTGGGGACAGTGAACCATGGCCCAAGGAAGTGGTTCTTCGTGAAGCTTTATTTCTTGATGCCTGTCCTTCATACACTTTTGGGCTATGCGAAGAGTGAGATCTATGCCTATAATGTTAAGCTCTGCTAAGTATTGTGTATACACGATAATAAATAGTACAAGGCCACGCGCAGCCAGACACAGTCTGTCTCGATACTGCCAAGTTCTACTAATCAAGTAGTCATAGTCAATGCGTAAGGCAAACAATGTCTGTTTAGCGACGGTCCGTTTCTACTGCTCCATAAATCCTACCACAAATGAAGCTTACCTGGGTAATACTCTGTTCGTATATAGAAAAGATGCAGAGTAAGCCAACCCTGTAAAAACCGTGGATACAACTCAGTAATGGCTCTCAGAAATATCTCACAGTCCCTGTATTTCCGACTTTCAAACAGAATTCCTCCGTAAATTAACAATCTGAAATAATCAGAATTTATTACGTTTCGATCACACGCAAGATGCACGTTCGTGGGAACTTGGAAGGATCTTATTTACGCGATTACGTCTCGTCTATTTAACGCGATTGCTTCTAAGCAAGCTTCCATCGCACGCTGGAGGTGTCCGATTTTTTTAAGAAAGATCGCGTACTTCGTCCAGGGTTCTGAATCCTCCTTATTCGCCATTATTACCTGCGAAAGTTATACGTCTTCTAAACTCAACAACCTCTTTCCTAAATTTCCTATCGACAGTTCCGGATAATACATACAGTTGTGTAATAATATTTCGCTTTTGCCCAATCTCCAAGCTCGTAAGCTTCTTCGGCGTAAAAGTGTAGCAAGTCAGAGTTCACACTCTTCGGCAGATCCTCTACAAATCGACCCTCCACGATTTTATTTATCGCCAAGTGCATTTGTTCGACTAGGTACGTGTACACGGACGTAATGAAATTCTAACGGTTAAGTCACTTAATTAGACAGTACAAGACAAGTGGTTGGGAACAATTTAATTAAAAATTTGAATTCGAAATTTAAAGATGTGGGGATCTTAAGTTAGCTTCCTATATGCAGTACAAGTACCTGTGTTTCGTTAGAATGCACTAGATTCGCTGGCATTTTGAATCTTTGATCCAATAGCAGGGTTACTTTTGATCTCAGAGTGCTACGTAGAGACAAATACACTCCAGTTCTATAAAGATATTGTGTAAAACACGTCAACTCGTCCTGAAAGTTTTACCCATCTCTAGTACCATCTGTGATAAACATAGCATAAAGTAAAGTACTGTTCGTTTACCGATTCAGGATGGTAGCAGTACTTTTGCCGCAGACGCTCCTCGCCGTTGCCATTCTCGACATTCTTCGGAGGCATCGACGTCTTATCATCTTCCTCGCGGAAGTTCTAGCTTGGAAAAGTTAGGAACTCGTTAATCGTGATACTTAAGGGAATATACTCTAGTGTAACTGCTCCTTTCGCAACGCAATGCGGTAAAAGGGCTCAAAAAATTCCGAGTATTACTTCAAACACAGCTTAATATGCAGGTAAAACGTCAGGCAGTATAAACTTATATTTTTTGTTAAATAAATTCTCGAAGGTGGCGTTAAAAAACGGGCAGTTACACTGGAGCCCCTCTTAAATCGATGTAATAGGGTGCAATCATCGCCATACTCGATAGCTTTCAGTGATAATTTCGGCTAGCTTCTGGATGCAATTCGTGTACTGGTCCTCTCCTACATCTCCAGAATATATGTATGGTGGTTGCTTCTCCGTCTTCGGAATTAGATTGTTAATCCTGCTGGGAATCGTTTCCTCTTACTACGCAACGATTAACCAAGGGAAGAGAGTTCAGAGTACATATGTCGTTGTAGAATTCCTGGGAGAACTCACAAACCAGCGAAGTCGTCCATGACCCTGCAAGAGATGAGTGGCTCGTAGAGCTCGATTTCAATTACGACAACGGTGGGCTCTTGGTTGCTTGAAGTCACTGGCGTACTTGAATCCGCTACTTTCTCAGATTGCACCGACTGCGAGTGCTGAAAGTGACAAATTTTTAGAGGAAAGTTGAAAGATGTAACGTTCTGAAGTTTCGTACTGGGTAATGGAAGATCTAGCCTTAAGGGACAATTCTACTTTGTCTATTGTACGGATTTGAACAAAACAGCGTGTCTTTACTTTAGACGTTTTCGTTTTCCTCTCTTTCTCCTTTGTTTCTTTCAACCGCGTCTCTACCTCGAAGATATTCTTCTCGAGGTCAACCTTCTCAGACATATCTGTCGATCTGTAGGTGTACAACTGTCCCACCACTCGACAACTTTTTTCTGCAGAAGCGGAACGTATTCTAACATAAAAGCTTCATCGACGGCTTCGCGGACTGTTAAAAGACGCTGCAATTTACTTCCTGGGAAGAGAAGCTCCGAGACATCAACGTAGCACTGATATAGCTGCAGCTTGGACGAGGCAACACCCTTGGATTTTGATGCGTGGCCGTTTTCCTTCATCATAAATTGAAAGGGCCAATATTTGTGCCTTGGAAATAATCACTCATGTTCATAGAGTTTACGCAGTTACTTCTTCGTAATAAGTATTCAATATACATATGCGTACCTCCTAATATGATTCTGCATCGCTTCAACCCCCATTTTCCATAAAATAGAACGACTTACGGCATTCCACTCGATTCGTGGTTTATCCTCGCAAACTTTGCTCTAAAAAACAGTGTAGTTAAAACAGAATATTCCATAAAGAGAATAAAGTCAATGGTACCAGTAAATCTATCTGCCCTTTGAATTCATTCTTCAGCCCCATGTAATCGCAGTCCAATTTGTATTTCGACAATCGGGCGCGATTGTCCAAGCTGCTCAAAGTGTTCCAACGTTTCGTCCTCTCGACGTCACGGTACTTCGTCCACACTCCGTTTTGGAAGAACACATTTTCTGGGACCTGGGTCAAGCAATGGTTTTAAAATGCACGAGGAAGAATAATTCACGGATCGAAATAGAATTGAGGACCTTGCAGCGAGAGGGTGCAGCTCCATCTTTATTCAAGAAAATTAGAAAAAATTGTTTATAAAATTATTGCTTTGACTCGAGAGAAGACTAATTGAAAAATATAGATTTTCACACAATAAGTAGTGGATATTGAGTCCATAAATTTTTATTTCTATTTTTGGCAAATTTTTCAAATCTGGAGGATTATTGCAATAAACCATTATTGCAAAATTTACAATAAATCGCTCATTTGTTATCGGATTTTCATCGAATGTGCGCCAGACAATATAAATTTTTTTTACATACGCGTTTTTTTTTTTAAAATAGCTATTAAAACAAAGCCGTTAGTACGTATTCCAATAAAAAAGATTATTTTTAATAAACGTAGGTACCACAGTTTTTTGCAGTGATTGTAAATTCGTTCTGTATGGCTCATAACTCAAATACTGTAAAAAATGGAGCTGCATCCCTCCTGCTGCAAGGTCCTTAATTATTCTGAATGCAAAGGTTTCTTTAAGATGAAGACACCTCGGAGTCAATGTACACTACGCTGCCAGCAATATACTCCATATTCTCTTTGATAGAATCTGGGAGATTGTACATGCTCTCCACGGTGATGTTAACAAAATTTACACCTCCGTTCGTCTCGAAGATAGAGGAGTCGTCTTGGGAAACAGTGACCGTGAGAAGTGGAAGATTCTGCCAAGAAACGGATGCACCATCGAACGAGAACTGTGGCATTTCTAGTATCAGTTTCTCGGTAAAATTCGGCTCTCCTGAAAAGCAGAGAACAAATAGTATCGTTAGTAATAATTAAGCATTGCAGGGTCCACAGTAGATTAATGCAGAAGAAGCCCCTTTGCTCTAACTCTGTTTCTATCTCGTCATTCCAGAATCAAAAATGGAAATTAAATAGGTAATAAAATTGTGAGATAAAGGTACAAGTACCTAATATTATTGGCATCAGATCCAGATTACAGATACCCAGTATCATTGGAGTGGAGGGAGATGCAGATTTCGCGGTGAATATCGATTTTCTCTTCAGTTCAGTGTCCGAGGCTGTAGGACGCTCTTCTAGGTCGATTTCTACGCTGTACAGAGCTTTTACTGCAAATATATGAAATTGTAAATCAAGAGTAATTAGATAGGATATTAGGAGCTCGATCTTACTTAATACCGGGGTTGATACAATTGCACCAATGCTCTTTATGTCGTTCACAGAGACTGGTAAATAAACAACGAATTCGACGTCGTAATGTGACAATTCGTCGGTGCAATTTGCTTTCACAAATGTGGAGGAAGTTTCCCCCAAAACGGTACCATTGTGCTCCACGACGAAGGACACGTTTATGTCTTCTTTCCTGATCTAAAATTTTCAGACACGTGTTAGTCTCATAACTGAATCTGATATAGAATAGATGGACCATTCCTTTTTCTTCGTGGTTATTAGAAGAGGCCTCATGATATCTTTAAATAACAATAATTCCAATGAACGCTTACAATATTTTCGATGGCGTTTAAAGTTATTTCGATGTGCTTATCGGCTACCAAATTCTGCTGTGATAACGATAGCTCCATTTCGGTGGGAAGAGATTCTCTGAAAATTCTGATAACGTGAAAATCACTTCGTTTCGGTGTTTCTATTGTTTAACAAAAATAAACGAAGAGATAGAATGATCGAGACGTTTCGATAAGTAGCTCGGTCGCAGCGTGACATTGATTTTTATTACTTCACCGTATATTTCTTTAATAAATATGGGTACACGTGTGTTCGACGCATGTGTAACTAAATATGCACGATATACAAATACAAATATTATGAATAATTTATTGCACTACGATAGGGGACTGTCATTGAATCGTTCCACCCTCTATTATCACCTCAGTTTATAAATTATGGAGTCGCAACGGATTCACCCTTTCCGAGTAACTTCCACGTTGCTTTATCGATTATTTTTACACGGCTGTTTATATATTTACATGTTGCTGTTGAATATATAGGCGAGTTGACGCGATCGTAAAACTTGAGCCTTTAATTTTCCGTTTCTACGAACAAAAAACATACCACTTCATTGTCAATTTCTTCCCGGAGAAGATAACTTTATAACAATATTAAATAGTCTACGAAAAATGCAAAGATTTTCGAGCCCTTCGAAATGGAATCATTGCCATCGGCAATGTAATCCTTTCGCTGGTAGAATTTAAGTAGAATTTTCTTCCTGCAACTCCTAGTAGAAGAGTTGGTGAAGTAAAGAAAACCGAAGATTCATTGAGATCATTATCTCCCTGCTAATCTTACGATTAACTCTTCAATAAATCTTAATATTTCTGTATATCACATTTTTATTTTATTAACAATATTGTATATAAAGATAAGTACCTATTCGAATGAGAAAAAGACATAAAATAGAGCCAACCCATGCGAGTGTCCGTAACCTTTAGAAATTTCAAGATCGTGTAGATTATTTGTGCACGTCGTTGATCGGATCGATAAAGCTCTCGAAGCTTAAGTCACGATAAATATTATTCTCACGACACGACAATGGCCAGTACGATAACAAGTCATCAGACTAACTATTTGAGCATTGTGATTCTATCATAAACCATCGACATAAGGGTCTAACTTACACTGGCGGGGATCTCCGTTAAAAACAACTCTGTACAAATTTCTCTTCAACAGTAATAGAATTTTTTTTTCGGTGGTCGAAGCACTACGGATCCAAGTACAAGTGTCACGGCAGCAAAGAATTTTAGAGTAAAGTCAGACGAGAGTTATCGAGAAGACACGAGAACAGTACCTGGATCAGAGAGCGATAATATAAACACTTCGTAACGTCAAATTTCCCTTTCTCTCACAGTTAAAAAAATTGTCTTCACGTATCCTAATTCCACTACATTTACTATTGGAGCAAAGTTTTATACTGCGTGGTCGAGCAAGGATTATTTACATAATGTGAATTTCATATATTCAGAATCTCGCTGAAAGCATTCCCCGAAAAGAACGAGTCTCTACAAAAACCTTTGCCGAACCCTGCGAGCTCTTTTCAACCTTGCCTTCGCGAATCCTTATCAGAAAGGTTCTAGAAACAAGTGCGCCGCAAGGCAGCGACCATCTCGAAAAGTAAAGTAAAAAATCCACGTTATGCAAATAGGTTGTCTCTCGTTCGAGCGCGTTTCGCGAGTATGCTGCTTCTACGACGGTATAAAAAAGGATTGCACGGACGTACGTTAGAGTATCAAAACGTTACCGAAGGGAATCAGTCGGCTAGGCGAGTGGACCTTACTCTCTCTCCTCTTTCGAAGAACTTCTCCGCGGGAACTCAGGGAAGAAACGGCGCACGGAGACAAACATTAGCCCGAAGGGAATGTCTGGACTCGCGTAATCGTTCTAACATTTCTCTCAGTGCGCGAAGATTGCGTCGACCGCGCCATGGGCGAGATCCAGATGGCGAGTCGAGGGCGGTATTCATCAATTACACGCGACGGCGTTCAACGAAGCAATCGACTTAATTAGAGGGTCTTCAGGGTCTTGTCGATGTGTCTGAGCGTTGTCTCTGGCACAGCATCCGTCAGCGCTTTTCGAAACCCTTCGCAGCTCGCTAGGCAGCGGAACATCCTCTTCGCGTGGTTCCTGCAAGATTATGATGAAGTGAAATTGGTGTTAGGAAGGAATAGAGGGTGTGTTGCGTTCCTTCCGCCCGGTACCTGGCGTCCAGGTTCCCATCGATTAACAATCTCGCCCCCGTATTGAGTAACTTCTCTCTGACATCTTTTGGCAATATCAGGGTGTGCTCTGGCCCTATTTGATCCACTATGGAGGCCAGTAACCTGGCGGTTGCTGCCCTCACGATTGCATTCTGATGACTGAAACGAATGATAGGAATATATATCTTTATATATTTATATATCTATGCGTAGGGATAAATATATTTTAAGTTCTCAGCGTAAATAAGCCAGATAGTGTACCTAGCACCACGAAGATAGATCACGCTGATGGTTTTATGAGGTGGAAGATGCTCGATCATGAGGTCCAAGGCAGCGTTGCTATCAGCTCTGAGGAATCGGTTCGTGTCAGCTGTCCTGTGGAGCAATGGCCC
The DNA here is from genome assembly GCA_963932335.1 of Andrena marginata. Lineage (NCBI taxonomy): Eukaryota > Metazoa > Arthropoda > Insecta > Hymenoptera > Andrenidae > Andrena > Andrena marginata. Next base: position 11,208,297 of record OZ010662.1, on the reverse strand, counting down.
AGCTATGTCGTCGAAATCCTGTTGAAAATAGAAGCTTTTACCAAATAAGAATGCTCGATGGACGCAGAAATAGCAAAGCAAGGCTAGATCTTATGTAGAAAGTATTCGCGCAACAGTTCTCGGCTTTGTGGTAATCTTTGTGATGGATCACCTGATCTATGCCACGGATTTGCGAGCTGAAGACATCCCCAGCGGCCAGGCACGCGGCTCGCGCTACCTGCGATCGCAGACTTTTCACTTGTTGGCCTAAAAGCCGACTTATCGTGGCCGCTGCGCAGACGTCCAAGTACTCGGGCTGCTGCTTCGCAATCTCGGACAGGGTCTTCAACCCCTTCATAGTGATTTCCCTGAACAAATAAATTGAAAGTGAATTCCGGTAGACCTCGGTCTACCTTCGCCTACTTCAGTGGATATGCAAAGTGTTGTGTAATGAAAAGGATAGAAGCTGAGGAGGCTCTACCATTCTTTGCTCTCCAATTGAGCGAAACATTGCTGCACTATCGGTTTCAGCTTCTCCGGCTTCTCAGGGGTTACTTTGCTCACGTTCCCTCGATGCCTTCTTGTGACCCGAGGCACTTTCGACGTCGCTCTTTTGGGCAGGCTGGGTGGCTCCACGGGTTCAGTCTTAAAGACGCAAGGAATTCGAATTACAAGACTTGCTTTATTCATTTCCACTGCACTTTTGAGTGGCATATATTACCTCGATCTTCAAGATCGCTGGCTCTGTGTTCGTTTCACTGGAACTGTCCCTACTCTGGCCGTCTTCCAAATTGTTGCTGCCATTAGATTCGCTGATGAACTGAAAGGGAACGTTACAATCAATTCTGAGACACAAGTGCAACGCGGACGTATCATTTCTACACAAAGTCTGCCACAATTGTTACTAACTCTGTGGCTATTATCATCGTCGTTTTCAATCGACTGAGTGACAGCCTCCACCTGATCCTCAACGTAGGCAGGAACCTCGCTGGAATGAGGCCTGGAGGCAATGATGATCGTCGGCGATTCTGTCGTTTTAGATCCTCTGCGAGACTGGCTTGGCTCAACCGACTCGAAGGAGTCGTTGTCACAGTGTGCTATGGAAGATGCGGGTCTCTCTTCGCTTGAATCCGTCGATTCTTTATTCTCCAGGTCGAAGCTCTGCGAGAATGGAAGATTGCGGTTTAGCATCTATACTACTTTGACCGTTTTATATTTAAAAAGTAACAGTTCCCACATATATCTTAAAACACACTTAATTCCTTCTACAATTAACTAACCAATTTATGAGAACTGCCTCGAGAATCGCGTCTCGGCGACTTCAACGCCTCGAACTCGATGGAGCTCCGACTAGGCGATCGACTCAGTTTCTTCGGGCTACTCGATCTCCTCGAGGGCGATGCCTGTACCTCCGGGGAGTCCGAATTCGGGGCGTCGTCGGATGCTGGCAGGCCTTCGTTCGCCAGAACGGACACAGCGGATCTTCTTCCTGCGCTCGCTCTCTCCTCTGTTCTTCCAATCTCGTCGGAAGCGCTGAACTCACTCTCATTCGCATTCTCCCCGTGGAGTTCTGAGTGTTCTGAGTTTCTCGACGAGGCTCGACTTTGATCCCTCGACTTCGCTTCATCCTCGCTGCTCCAACCTTTGGAAGCGTCGTCCTCGATCGACGCGACCGCTGGCTCGGCTTCTGACTCGATCTGCTGGTTCAGTGAAATCTGAAAATTCAATTTCCTCTTGTAGCGGACTTCGTTTCGAATACTTGAAGGTAAAGTGGAGCGATGCGAAGAGACAAGTGTTTTATTTAAGATAATGATTATTTCTGTACAAGTACTCACAACGAAATCTACTGTATCCTGGTGAGGAGGACTCGACTGGCCAGTAATGACGTCGAACGCGGAGTCCGGATTCGGTCTATCAGGGCTAGACGATCTGCTGTCGCTATCGTCTTGCGTGTCGCGAACGTCGTGCTCGATGCCGTGCTGACAATTATTTTCTAATGGGTCCGACGACGAAAGCTCGTGATCGTCTGCTGTAAGGTGAAGCAAATTGTGAGTCAATGATCGGAGAACGAACCTCTAGGCCTAACATTGGTTACAATCCAGTAACATTCACATTATAAGATTTTTAATGGCCCCTTTGACAATCTCAGCCATTACTTAAAAGGAAAAAAGAGGGGATAACTTTTCCAAATCGTCTAATGTGATTTTATCCTTTGCAAAAAAGAAAAGTGTGCCGGGAATATCGAAAATGGAATCGGTGCTCGAGATCGCGATCGAATCGAGCGTAAAAGCAAGCAGTTTAGGGGTAGCTTAAACGCCCCCTGCGAAATATTGATTCCACCCCTGTGTTGAGTCTAAGCTTTACACGATCGTCCGGGGTGAAGAACCTCGCGTTCTAGTTCGCGTAATTTCGATCGCCGCAGTCAACCCCTTAGGTAAATTTATATCATCTCAACGATCAAAATTCTGTTGTATGAACAACTGGACGTTTTCGCAATTCGTTCTACACAGCGTGGGTCTATAAACCCCCAGATGAGCCAAGAAAGTGAGTCCGCAGAGGGTGGAAAAGGATTATCTGACCTCCAACGAGTCACTGTCGAGGTTGAATTTCTGTGAACGCAAGACTCGTGAAAAGGAAAGTACTGTGATGTGAACTTCGCGTATATTCCTTAACAAGTTCCTTTTTTAAAATCTCGATGGTATAAGGGAAGAAGGAAAAGTTGAATAAAAGTCCGCGAAGTTCACTTTTCTCCCAAAACTCAAATTTTCGCAAGTTACGTGTAACGTATAGGAAAATTGATGTTTAAGTACCTAAAATAGCTTCGAATCTCGTTTCAGCCGAGCTCAACGAGTGCACTCGGTAACTCTCTTCCGGCAGGAAGTGGTGTTTGTTCTTTTCGTTGTACTCCTCCTCGCTCACTGCTTTATCTCTGAAGAAAGAAGATAGAATATAAAAATAATTATTACACATTCGTCATTTTTATTTAACGCCTCGAGGAAGTCACGTGTATTTTTACATCAGAACACTTGATCGTTACGAGCAGAATTTACACCTCACGGTTGTAAGGCCACCTTTCGTGCATAAAATATAAGCCAGATGAATGTCGAGGACACGAAGTGTGGCGAACTCGTGATCGTGTTCGATCCTACAGTTCCTATCCTCGGTATAACATTTTTAAAATTCTATAAACAATATCTAAATGTATGCCAGTTTCCATCAAGCTGCCCTGCTTAGAATAATCCCGGAATTGTGTACTCAAATAACCGAACCATTCAATAGAGTATATGAAGCTTTAAAAGCCCGGTATGTTATAAAAGTTAAATACGAAATAAAAGTACTGCTAAATATTTTTTACACGTAGCCCTCGAATAAACACGTTAGCACTTATTCCTCTCTGATTATTAGTAATAGGAAAATATTATTGCAAAATTCATTTATTACAAAATACTGCAGTTGCTATTAAATACAGTACTGGAAATATTTATCACACTTACTATTCTCTTATCATAATTACTAGGAAAGTATTATTACCAAATTTATTTATAACAAAAACGTGCACCTCACTATCTTGACTAAATAAAATTTGAGAGTGACGCAATAAAAATTTCCAGCACCTACTCCATTTCTTCACCCCTAAATCAGTAGTACATATCTGCCCACTGCATTCAAATTCGAAGCAGAAAATAAATTACTCGCAAAATCAACTTCGAATACCATCCTTCTCACAAATCTTAGAACCTACATCATATCACTGGCCGAATTCAAAGTCAAAGGGATCACAGGCGTGGTGTTAGCAGTGGTGACGATGGTAGAAATGGAATCCTCGTCGTCTCTGACAACGTCGACAGGCTTCCTGCATCGAAACGCGCAAGGGCAATAACGAAGAACAGCATCAGCGATCTTCGACTCCTTTCTTTTCGAACTTCCAGGCTTCTCGTTGAAGTTCTGATCCTTCTCGACCGAGCTTGGATGCCCGTCCTTCAGCACCGTCCCCTTCTCGCCTTCTTTGGCCTCGTCCGACCAGCTACAGTACTTGAAGATCATCTTAATCGATACTCCTTCATCGCTCGCGATCGCAAGTCCTCGATTTCGGCCCGACGGTACCATTTGCACGGCTCACCGAAGCTATTTCCGCGGCAGTAAATCGTCTCATTCTTCGCCGCTCACTTTTATCGCGATTAAATGGACGCTTTATTGTCGTGCACTGATCGATGCAAGTTTCTGGTAGTTTCTCCGTTGAAATTGACCCACGTCAACTTGTCGGAGACACTATTCAGTTATTTAAAGCGCGAGAGGTTGTGTGTAAGCTTCATAGCATGGAATTTTTAAAGTTCGCAATTGTTAAGCTTTGATTTCTTCCTTTTGGTTTTTATTCCTGGTAATAGAGGCAGGGCTGGATTAAGACCTTTAGGAGTCCTAAGAATTTGAAAGGTTTCGAGGCCCGTTGTACAGGGTGATCACTTCAATGTATGGTTTCTTAATTTATTATTAGTTCTTATTTTATTGTAATTATGACATTTTTGATAATTTTACTACAAAATGTGTTTCTAATAAAAGTTAGATTTTAAAATTGAGAAAGCTTCTATGGTTCTTCTTAGTTTCTCTGCTCTGGAGCGATGATTTAAGAGGACTAGACAGTAAAATCCCTCGAGAAATCAAGTAATTTTCGCGACTTAATTACAGGGAGATGAATGCAAATTGTGACTAGTAATTTTGAGTGATATTTATTAATACTATACCTCGTTAACAATTTTTTTTGATAATATATACAAGTATATGACGGCGCTACAGTCGTCTGATGTGTGGGTGTTTTTCTGTGGTTTTGCCCCGATTGTGAAAAAACTGTGCTTCGGATCAACTTGAAATTTTTACAGCATGTTCAAAATATATACCTTTCTGCAGTGAACCTCGACATTAAAGTGTAAAACTGTCTAGTTTCCCAGATAAAAAAATAGTCATCTGTGCATACCGAAAATCAATATTTTATTATAAAAAACGCCTTCTCCTAGTCGCTATTTTCATAATTTTGGTTCAATTCTTTTTTTCCGAGGTTCAGACAGAAATTGCGGGTTCTAGGCGAAACATATTCCAAGGAAACCGCTGTATCTTTATTTTTAAGCTCAATATCAACGCAAAACCAGGGCAAAGACACTTTTTCCAAACTGCTGTATAGAAGTGGTATTTTACAAACCATTTGTAAAATAGCTATCTATGAAAAAAAATATTTTTAACTCTACGCGATTGTAATAAACATTGCATAAAATGAAAAGTCTGTGCTTGCTTTCATCTCTTTGTAATTAATTCTAAAAAAATACTTAATTCTCGAGCGATGGAAGTTGCCATTAGTTCACATTTTTTTCTCCCTTTGCTGCGAGTCCCTCGTTAACGACGCTTGCAAAGGAATGATTATCATTCTTAGAGGAACGCTTCTAAAACTACGTACTATCGAGGAACAGTGGATTTACAAATTATTACTCGTGTGTTATGAAAATAGCATTGCTCATGAATTATGCAGCTACCTATCTGCAAGGAAAACGGGACTGGGCAATGAGACTTGGGAGTCTCGTAGCTTTTGTTTTAGTATAGTATCACCGAGAAGGAAATTCAGAAACAGCGAGGTCTTTTATCGAAAGATTGTAGAAACTTTGTTTACAAGCAGTGACGTGAAATTGGAGAAATTCGTAATGCATTGTAATTTATTCCAATGTCATACGAAATTCTTATTTCTAATATTGAATATAAATCACGAATCTTCTATTTAACGAGCTGGTAAAAAAATCTTCGTATAGTCGGAGAGGAGAAATCGAAGAAATGTTTTAGAAGCGAAATTCGCGTGGCTAAATGTGTCTAGACGTATATGCAAATTAAATTTCCACCTCGAACTTCGAGGGGTTGTTATGCGTTTCAGGTTTATCTGGCCGAGGTTAACGAATGATCGATTAACGACCTGTTATCAAACCGAGCACATCTCAGCAACTATAATTTCGAGAGAGGTTTCTATATTTCTCATCGCGATCTAGACTTTTATATTTTCACGTTTCAATATGTGACATTTTTTAATAAATCTCTGGTGGGCGGGCAAATGTAAGTCAGAAATATTAATTTTGTAGGAAGACAGTTAGGACAGGAATTCCCAACTTGTAGGTCGCCGCGGTTTTTCTTTTTTTTTAATATTATTATGTTAGAATTATATTCTGAAATACCCAATTTTAATGTGTTATTTGAACATTATGAAAGGGGATCGCGACTCAAAAAAGGTTCGGAAACACTGAGTTAGGATATTTAAAGTCCTATGTAAGGTTTGGCATTAAATTTTGAACGTGAAAGTTGATAACGAAAAGAAACTTTTTATTTTTAACTTCGGTTCGCAAAAAATGGAACTGTTTAAGCATAAGGTAAAATTTGACTTATACTCGTTTGCCCGCCCACCAGAGAAATGCTTTTTAGTGACAGTATTTTCTTTTAAGCAAAAGATGCAAGATAGCTTTCCAGTAAATTAATGATTGTAATGTCTAAAACTATCAAGAAAGTACGCCAATGCTTCCTCGCAAAGTAACTATTTGCTTTGGCCTTAGTTTCCCTTACTGTCATTTGAAGCAGCGAAGTTGTATTATTCATCTGCGAGCATTCTCTGCCATATCCAAACAGCTGTCACTTAAAGTATCAGACATTTGTGCAAAGAGAAGTTCACAGAGCTCTTAAAAAAATTAGTAACACTGTATATATATAAAATTTCAAAGGCTACCGAAAGATCATTTATCTTCCTACTTTACCTTACAGTGCACAAAATCAATAAAACAATTCCCACAAAAATCTAAAATACGCGTCGTTTACCCTCGCACCAAAGAAAGTACCACACGAGTACGAAAACTTTCAGTTTCCTTTGGCTGGAAGCGCACAGGTCAAACGCGAGGAACGAACTCCACCGCTTACAAAAGCTTTCATTCGCCACAATCACGAATCAATCCGTCAGAAATGCCCCCAAAGCAATTAAGCATATTTGCAAGTCACTATAGATACTCCGAATAATCAGGCACTGACTAATCAGAATCCCAAAGAAACGATTTCTTTGGTAGGTACTCCCTCATGAATATTTTCTGACCATCACCCTTCGCGCTCTTACGGCGTAAAGTCAAAGGGAGGGAGCTTAATTGCAACGACGCGACGAATTAGAAAATGGCACACTTCTATTAATTTTTCCTGACGATCACCTTTCACTTTTCGCGTTCTTACGATGGAAAATCGAAGGGGGACAGCGAAAGGGGGTAGCTTAATTCTAACGACGCGACGAATGAGAAAATGGTACCTCTTCGTTAATTTCTTTCTCACAATCACTTTTCACTTTCTTGCGCTGGGAAGTCAAAGGGGGGGCATCAGAGGGGGTAACGTAATTGCAACGACGCGACAAATGACGTACGCACGACTGTGCCCCACGTAGACGCCGAGCGTCCCGACGCTGACCGCTGCCCCTTCCAGGTAATTCCACCCCCCTGCCTCCCCATCCTCCCGCCGTCCCCTTTCTCTCTTTTCCCTTCTAGCATTTCACCTGTAACCACGCGATACCATATCGAATGGCTATACACTGACCGTGCCTCGCCCTCCAGTGCTATGACCCCCCTTTCAGCTACCCCCTTTCTAGATCTCGGACACGAAGGGTGGAAAGTTTACGTGGGTGTAACACGTTCGAGGCGAGAATGTCCAGATGCTATTGACTGTCGCTATTTTTCTATTCGTGCTGTCGTTCCGCCCGGGGCCGGCTTTTTATTGGAAATCGAAACGAGAAAGGACGATTTGGAATAACATTACAGTGTTTGGAAAACGCGTGAGGTTTTTCTTGGTTTCCATGAGCCATTAGACCTATAATTATAAATGGAATCTTGTTTCTTTATGTTTAGATAGTCGTGGGATTAATGATTGATTTGGAACTCGCAGTTCTTTTAAAGTGCAATGTAAATCAGTGGCGCACGCACAGGGAGGCCAAGGGGCTCTACCACCCCCCAAAGAAAAAGGGATTAATGTAACCACGACTGAAGTGGTTTAAGAGCCTTGTAAGAAGAAAAGAAAACTAGATTTTATTCTTTAAATAAATTTTTATAATCACCCAATGAATTTTATGGAATTTGCATTAAAAATATTTTCATTCTTCCAACTCAGCTCCCCCCCCCCCCCCCCCCCCAAGATTAAGTCCTTAGTGGTAGTTAATTAGTAATAGAATTATGCAGATGCTAGTTCGGAGTGTAACGTTTATGCGACTTTCCCGGTGGTCTCAATAATTAGTTGGAATTATTACGTAGTTAGCAGTCGCTGGCACAGTTGCTTAAAGCTCGGCGAAATATGATGGCAGTCTCGTTTCTGCATTACCCCTCACGCGACGTTCGTAAATCAGGGGAGGTGAAACGAGATCGGGAACGTGTGCACAGCATTATCGCTGCTCGCTTCTCGGGCCAAACAATACCTTTCTTTCACCATTCCTTCGTCCTCCTTTCAAGGAATTTACTAATACATAAAATGAAGGAACCCTCTGTCTCCAATTTTAAATCGTACCAGTCGCACTAACGTGAACATTCAAGGATAAAGCAGCTCCAATTCGAGGATGATTCAAGGGACAAAGTTGTGAGTCACGTTCCGTTCAATCGACCAAGTGAATCCGATGTATTCATCTGAACACTATCAACATAACGATCGCCGATAATCGTAGAAACGTGTTCATACGCTTGACACGTTCTCGGAACAGATGTTAAGGTATTTCCTTCGTACTTGCGAACTTTGAACAGTAGACCCGCGCAAACACTCGACATTTGTCACCTTCCCAGAACTGTACAGTTGAGCAGTTGTAAAACTTGCAAAAGATTCCGCTTGTACAGTAACAACTAACAGTTTGTGGCGCATATGGGCGAAAGCAAAGAGGCGTATGTATTTCCAGGAGACGAAGAAAACGAGCCAACTTGGAGATCTGGGCAGGCACTGAACTACCGTGACGATAATGCCCACATAAAAATGTGTTATGTCGCCAAGCTTGAGATAAAAAACGACCCGTAGGAATACTGGTGACAAGTTTCAGATATGGTTGCGCAATGTTTATCGCTATTCTATTTTTGCGCGGTCGTTTCCAAAACTAAATAAAATCGTCTCTTGTGTTTAATGACACCCGAAGGTATAGTATTTTACTTTAAAGGGGTATAGCGAGGCCTTAAGGGCTGTGGGAGTCTCAAAGTTTCCAGCTTTGAGGTTTAGAATTTTTTGGGGAGGTAAGGTTTGTAGAACTCACAGGCTGGGGGAGCGTCGCAGGTTTTAGCTACTATATCTCTCATCACGTGCAAGCACCTGACATCATGTGCAAGATTTATTCGATTATTCGAAGTTTGAGTCGAATAATGATCGGTCGGTCGAGCTGAGTCGAGTGTTTGAATTTTCCCAGCTGCTTGAAATCGACGAACTGTTTGGAAATATGCGAGCTATTTGAAGAACTCAAACGGCTCGAATATTCGAGGCTTCGTAAGACTTCGAGTTGCTTGGAGATAAATTAAAATATTCGAGTACATTCGAACAGATCTTCAACTTTCGACTTACTCGTAAATATTCGAATTACTAGAATATATTCGAACAGATCTCCAACATTCGAGTTACTAGTAAATATTCAAATTACTCGAATATATTCGAACAGTTCTCCAACTTTCGAGGTACTCGTAAATATTCAAATTACTCGAATATATTCGAACAGATCTCCAACTTTTGACTTACTCGTAAATATTCGAATTACTAGAATATATTCGAATACATCTCCAACTTTTGAGTTACTCGTAAATATTCGAATTACTCGAATACATTCGAACAGTTTTCCAACGTTCGAGTTACTCGTAAATATCGGAATTACTCGAACTACTTCAAGTTACCATCGTCTTATACATTTCTTCATCATAATTAGCCTAGTATCCGATAGTAAATACATAAATATTCAAGTATTTTTGCCAAGTACTGTCAAGTACTGTACATACTGTCACGTTCAAGTACCTGCCGCTATTATATACCCGTCATTATCCCTCGCCACCTGCTGCCACATGCCATTACAATACCTCCCACATATGCCTGTAAGTACCTTCATGCCCAACCGTATTTCAGGACATGATCGATAAGAAGAAGCACACAATGTGTCTTAACCGTGACGACACACTTCTTCCATCGACCCTGTGCGCCTCATTAAAAACATACCCGCGTAACAAGAGCAGATACTCGCAAGAATAAAGGTCATATTACTTACGCATCGTACATGGACATCGCGTGCACTTCATTGGGTGCCATTCTAAGGAATTGCTGGCGATGGTACAACTGCGACGGGGACAACGAGCGCAGCCTTCTCCTGTAAGGAGGACCGCTGCATATCGCGGGGAAATGTTCATTCGTCTGTGCGTCCGACGACATCATCTCGACGTCGTTAATTTTTTGCGCAGCTGCGTCCTTCGTCCTGCGATAGAACCTTGCCTGCGACACAGAATATTCGCCGAGGTTCAATGAAACGAGGATTGGACCATTCAACTGCTTCTCTCAATTAGAAAGGAGGGACAGTTTCATTGGCGCGTGACAATTTTCGAGTAAAGTACTTTGTGCTCCCTCGCTGAATACTCTTGCTAATGGAATCGGCGATTAACACTTACTCGAGACGACATGCTTCTCTCGTTATTCTCCCCATTTCTCTGATTAAAATCGATCTTATTGTAAGCGTGCGATAATAACGTAGGGGCTGTTTGCAGGGGTCGAAAGGAATTTTCGTCCACGAACCGACCCTCTCGATGTGGAGACGCGTTGCACCTGCAAGAATAACGGGGAATTTTTAAATAGACGTTGGTTTAAGAAAAAGATGGAGGGAGCTTCTCTGTGGCTAAGTTACGCGTACATGTCGTGCATGATGAACGTTTGCTGCTGGCTGCTCCTGGGTAACAATGTCTGATGACTTTCAACGGAATTTGAACGATACCTCGATCTCATATCAGGCTTCCTCGAGAATCTGTCCTTCTCTGGGTACTTTTGGTAAACCCTGGCACCGGTGTCTGAGAACTCTTCGCTCGTACTTTCCAAAACATCCTGCAATATTCATTAAGCGTACTTAACCGCATAATAGCTAGCGTCGTTAGATACTTTCACTTTAGATCACTACTTCGTTCGTTATTCGAGATTTTTATTTAGATAAAATTTTTGCCCATCTGTGCCAGAAACTTACATTGTATTCTGCACTCGCGTTAGACGAAATTTTTATCGACCTATACGTGTCGTAGTGCATACTCGTACTGTTCTCTTGCTGGTTTCTTTTCCTTCGGTACATAGTTCCACTGCTTCTGCGAACATTCCATCAAACTCTTTTCATCTTCACCTTTTCACCAAACTTTGCCGGAGAATAAGGACCAAAGTTTAAAAGTACCTAACGGATTCTTCTTGAAAGTTCGAGCGACTAGTGTTCTCCCCAGCGTCCTTCAATCTCCTCCTCGAGTTCGCGTTAATTGACTCCAAAGTGGATTTATCCTGCTCGGGGATTTTTGGACCTCGATCCCGAGCGAACAGCACCGGGATTCTGGACTCCACTTTACCGCCCATTTCCTGAGACATTTAGCAACTTATAGCTGATCATAACTGGCGGGAGAAAAGAAAGGAAATCTCGAGAAATCTACCCTCTGTTCGTAATTATCTTCGACGATATTCCGATAGTTCGTAGATTCCTTCACGGCCGCTGGGATCCTCGCTTGGTTCCTCGACTTTAAATTGAAACCGGAAGCGGAAGCTTCGCCTGAAACGCCACACAAACGTGTTACACTTCCTATTATTAATCCATTCACGCCAGAATGTAAAATTAAGTTTACCATTGCGGATATCGACGTTCACGCCTCGATTAGCTGGCGGTTTCATCTCATCTTCGCACTGCATATCCTAAAAACCCCGCGAACTCCATTTAATGCGCACAAATATAGGCTCCGTTATATTTATAACAATCGCTGATAGAACAGTGCGAGACACGCTAACCTCCAACATATCGAACAGTTGTCTAAAATTTAAACCGGACATCTTTTCGCTGAAGCGTCGCTCGTAGTAAAGATTGTCATCGATGGATGAACTCTTCTCCAGTCAATAAAATAAAAATACCTCGACACTTCGACACAATTTCCCCATACCGCGCATTCGACACAGAAACCCCAGGAAGAATTCAGAAAAACAAAACGAATGTCTTTAGCGCACTCGCTTGAATTCGTCGGCGAGTACCGCTTAGCGATTAATCGTTTAAGCAAACGACTCGAATCGTACAGAGCACGCGACCCGCAATTTACAGTTTGGAAAACACTTTGCCCCTCCATTATTTGTTTACAAGCCGTTGGTACAACGTTGCGAATCGCGAGGCGATAAGCTCTGAAGTATCGCTGCTTATGCGGCATGCGGCTGCTTATTCAAATCGCGGAGGTGTAGAGTACGATCGTGATTTGCGGCTTAAAACCGCTCTGGTATAATACGATCGCGCTTTACAAAAGCAACGTCGACCTCGTGGCACGCGAGGAAACGTCAACCCGGGCTTGTAAGCTTCGCTGCTTGGGCTCGCGTTTCGTTAAAGGCCTCGTGAAAATTATTAACACCCATTTGCATTCGGCACGATATAGATTGGCGCATACTAATGCTATCGATTTGAATCGGGAACCAGAGTCGCAGTTACATCTGTATGTACTTGTAACAAGGAGTAGCGAGGGCTTTAATGCGCATGCGGCTAATCAATTCGTGCTTCCTGCAATTAGGTTTAGCTTCGCCCAGTGTAAACAAATGAGCTCTCCAATACACCGAACAGACTTAAAGCCAGAGATGGGCAAAACAATTATTTGAAATAAAAATGTCCGTACACAAATATTGATTTCGATTAATTTTTCGCCCATCTCTGCTTAAAGCCTCTTATTTCCCACGGTGAACATTGTAAACGAATACGTGGGCGCATAGGTCGTGCGTTAAACAAGTAGTCGATTTTTTATTATCGAGGGTGGTTGAAAGAAAAGCTTCGACGTAATCACACCTGTCTTTGCGTTGGTACCATCTGCCAAACGACAGGTTGATCGATCTTGGGACGCATACCCACTCCAAGCGCAACGAGGTTCGGCCTTTCGATCCATGGATTCTCGTGTGCATTCTCGTTCCTGTGGAAGTTTCATTTAATAATTCAGTAAAGTCACAGGTGAACAATGGGCAGAGCTCTGCTCCATTCACAAGATTCAGGATATTACCTCGCAAGCTGCCCCTTCTCCGACCTGGTCGCTATAATCTGTCCCTTGGTACGACCGATACCAGGCGACACAGAGCCACTTCCTGCCACGATCCAATCGACGTCAGGACCTGGCAGCAATTTCAATTACAGTTTCAATTTGTATTCTGCTAGCACAGTATATAAATGGTACAAATTGATGGGCTCACCTGTGGCTATTTGCACGGCAGGGGAAATTTGCAAGCCATACATGACGAGGCCGTCAGCGGAGACCAAAGGCAAGGACTTTCGAGCCAGGCGTGCTCTAATGGCAGATATCATTGCCTCTCCATCGTGGTAGCCTTCCGATGCCCGTTTCCCAGCAGCTAGGACTTCCTGTAAGTGTTATTAAGTCTTTAGAGAAGTCGCTGCTAATATACTACTGGAAATTGATCGAAGGATTTTGAATGGAAGTACCTCGGATTCGTAGATTTGCGCCAGAACAGCCAGAGTATCAAGCGCAGCCTGGCGCACCCTGCGACGTCTGTCTCTGACCATCTTGGCCACCTTGTTGGCCACGGTGTCCACTTTGAATTCCGTGCTTGGAAACGTTACCAACGAGAAGATTAACAATTGCAAGGTATTTTCTCTCGTCTGCGATAGAACGAGTTTGGAAAAAGGAAAGAGATTAGAGAATTGGCACATAGAACAACATGAATATGTAATAAGGTAACTCGGGCCTATTTCAGACGCGTGGCTGACAACTGGAGTCCAATATTCATTCCGAAGAGTATCTATCATAGTTTTATTCTCTTATCAATATTACAGATAAAATTATATACTGTGATTGAAGGAGAAGGTAGAGAAATGTGTGAGAATGGTCAAAGCACCAGTGACCAGCCACAGAAACGTCCCGTCTGAAAAAGGCCTCCGAAGAAACCGCAATAAGGGTCGCTGAGAGAATAGAAAAGAATACCTTCGCGTTCCTAGCGTTCAGGCATTGCGGCTGCAGAAGCTGCTCCAAGAGAAGAGCAGGTCTGAGCCTCAGCATCGCCACCCTGGCCAGCTGAGCTGCGCTGGGACCACCCTGCCTCGCCAAGCCCCAGGCCAACTGTGGCAGCCTCCTCTTCAAAGCCTCCTCGCTTACGCCAGCCACGGCTACCTGATACAATCCACCAGTAATGTATTTCTTCCTTATTCGCTAAGAATCGCGCGCTTTTCCATCTCGTATATGTATGAAACTGGACCGTCATAAACCTGAATACTGAGTGATCGCGTGAGAGGTTTCCATTGGCCAGGAAATTTATTACCATTGTACAGGAATGCTTTAATCTCTGAGTAGACTGTTATTTTATACTAAATACAATTTAAGGAAAGCAGCTGCCGTTTAGGGGACGAAAATCTGATTTATGCTTCCAGTAATACTCTTTGTAAAACTTCAATTATGATGTGATTTCAATCAGAGCTGCAGACCTCTGATTCCTATTGCTCGGACGTGAAGAATTTAACCTACGAATTTAAGAGTAAAATAAATCAATAAAAATTACGAAATAAAAAAGATATACATTTTTTTAACCGAAACTTGAAGTTTTATTGAACTGTCTAAGGGAATGGAGCGTAGAAGTTGGAGCCGAGATCGATCTAGAGGCGCGAATTCACGAGTCACAAAATTACCTTTGCCACTGCCAGGCCCGCAGCAGCAACTCGACAGCTCCTTTCGCAGCCCAGCACCGCATGCAAAAGAGATCCTAATCGCGGCTCTATCGCGATCAGCGCTGAAGACGTTCGCAGGGCCGATGCCACTCGCTCCAAACCTCTCACGCGGGCTCGCCAGTCCTCCTGAAGGGTGATCGAATGAAAATTAATTAGAAATAAATCTTGTAAAATTTTGGAAAACTTATCAATTCAAAACTTTGAGATTCTTAGATTCTTGGAAGCTCAATTTTGGCCTCCTCTGCACTTCTCGAGCTCAAACTTCACGACTTCCATTAGAATTCACCTTAGGTTGCAATGAGACCGCGAGTTCGATGAACTTACGATGAATATTTCAAAGTTGCCAGGTTTGCTGGTAGCAGAAGAAAATGCGGGGTTGTTAAATTTTCTAAGTATTGTGGGAACGATAAGGGTGAATAGAACTTTACACAAATGAGGAAGCTCAAGTTCCTCAGTCATTCGTACTATTATTCAAGAAGAATATTAAGCACGTAGATTTATAAAGTTTCGATCCGTAAAAAAAGCGCAACTCGTGCGGTAATGTTTGTTGGTCAAGAATCAGGAGTCGACCAGCGAACATTATCGATCGTTGCAGCTGTATACCTAGTCTGAATGCAATGCACTGGTAACATCTGCATTCACTCTCGGATTCGGCTCTATTTACACGGAAGTGATCAATATCATCGACTTCCCATAATTTCAATGAACCCAAGGAGCATCCCACGAAGCTGGGTAAACCTCTGCCCTCCTCGCAATCATCCCCACTAAATTCACCAAATACCTACCCCAAACTAGTCTCTAATTAAACTAAAAGCAACTGAAGCTACCAATACCACCAATTTAATTAAACCACATCGCATATTAACACTTTAACGATCGGTAGCCTATTAATCGGCTACTATTAACCGTTATCACTCGGTAAAGTGTTAAATATTAGGGGTGTGCGGGTAGCCGAAATTACGGGTGCCGATTCACGGGCACCCCTATTAAATATCAATGTCCCCCTTGAAATGTCTCCCCCAACGAAACCGTCCCAGCACTCCAAATATCAATTCAATCTCGCTAAAACGTCCCGGACGTTTCCACCGAACGCACACGCAAGCCGCGGCTATCTGGGGTGATTTCGAGGATTCCTCGTGAGCCAGAAATTGCAGTTAAGCGGGCCTGGGAGCGCGATTGATTTGCATATACACAGAAAGGACGGTATACTGGACCGACGTGGCACGCAACGCGCGGCTAATTATTTTCTTGTTACCCCGCGCGCTCCCCCCCCCCCCCCCCCGATGCATAATATTGCGCGAGGAAATCTCTCTCGTTTTTCATCCGCGGAATATTCATCGCAACGGCACGCATACACAGGCGGGGGCCATTGGAGCGACGTGCGGTGCCACGTGGAAAACGAAACATGCATGCATAATTGAAGCCGGCCGTTTCAGTGCCGCGAAGATACGAACATCGCTCGGGGAGGGGGGGGGGGGGGGGATATATCTGCTGCGAGTGTGATCGATCTGCTTAATCGGCCAACGTGCATTGCACCCTCGAGCCGGGGTGTCTGAAAAATGGTACACGGACGGGGAAGGCACGATAGGTAATGAGCGATTAAAACATCACGTTGACGTGTGTTTCTTCGTGAATAAAGGGACGATGGGGAATATTGGATGGAGGGGGTAGGGATGGGGGAGTTTAATTACAACTGGATTTTTCGGGGGTGCGTTTGGGTGTATGGATTTGACGGGGAGTTAGTTGTTTTTTTATTTATACAAATACAAGTATCCCTAGTAGCACAAAATATTGAATGCACATACATCCAATATTAAAAAGAGGTTCAATCTCTTTTTGATATTTAAAGATACATACAATATTTATTCTAGATTAAGAAGAAAATATATTTTCCAAATCGGCTGGAAATATTCATTTTATATTATGAAAAAAATATACTTTTTTCAAATATAAAGTAAATATTTATTTACTGTTTGAAACAAAACAATTTTTTCCGAATGTTCGGGAAATATTCATTTTATATTATGAAAAAAACATTCCTTTTCAAATATAAATATTTATTGAATGGTAGAAAGAAAACATTTTTTCCGAATGTTTCATATTTTCTAAACCTTTATTTCACATTTTCAGTACGTGTATATAATATTTGGAATCAACATTTTTTTCATATTAAAAAGTGTGGTTAAAAAATATTTTTTTAATATTTGGAAAAAATATTTAACTAATATTTTGTGCTACTAGGGATAGAACTGAATTTCTGAGAATAGATAAGGAAGTAGCGAAAAATGATTTAGATTGATGGTAGGTATGTAGGTAGGGTAAGTCCGGGAGAGTTCGACCACCGGGAGAGTCCGGCCAGTGTTGATATTTTAAGACTGACGCAAGATAGGGCACTGTGTGTCATTGACACAAAAAAAATGAATGCGCTTGTTGTTGATCTTGCATTGCCCATTGTCACAAATCCACATTTAATTATAGGAAACACTTAAGACTTTATGCGAGTCTGAAAGTTTTTGAACCAAGTTACAGTGCTGGTGATGTTTGAAAGACAGGTAAGTTTATTTACACTATTCCGATATTGGGGTATATAATATGCATAAAACTACAGTGTCACTCAAACAATACGTATGTATTCGTTTTTAATTTATTTTGACAAGGTGGTCGATCACTCCCTTGATTATGGGATAATCCGACCACATGTGTTTTTCTTACTGTAAACCCATCTTCAGATTCAGGGAGTGAAAAATTCCATTCTACAAGACAGTGATATGTCGTTAAAAGACTGGGACGAAAACGAATACGGGGGATGGGGAGAAAACTATTTCCAAATCTCGAAAAGCGACGATTGGATTAAATGTGTGCACTGAAGCCGTTCGTTTCATGATACTAGATGCTCCAAGTACAAGAATGTTTGCGATTTACATGGAAAACTGAAGAAGAAATAACATATCAATTAACTTTTTCGTGTAGGGCTTTTTGTAAGCTACACTTGTTGTTATTTTTCATGGTCGGTCTCACCCGTAGTGGGTGGACGGTTTAACCCGGACATGCGGGTGAGACCGACCAGTTGCAGTGCCAATGTTTTTCGTTGAAAATGAAAATAAATATTTGAAATTATCGCACACTATAATTTACATATACCCTAAATTGCTTGGGCTTTGCTTTAATTTCTACAAAACGACAAAAATGTGAAAAGCAACGATGCTACAATTTCTTTTCCAAAAAGTGGTCGAACTCTCCCGGGCTTACAATATTTTGTTTTTTTGGGTGGAATAGGTGAAAGGGGTGTGAGAATTGTTGAGGAGAGACTTGTGCGCGGTGAATGATTTATTCCCGTGCGAAACGGGGCACAGGATTTCTTGCGGTGTAAGAAAGTAGATTAATAGAAGGCATGGGATCAATAGCAGTGATGCCACTCACTTTTGTTGTTCTTGTTGTACACATAGGTTCGAATGAAGACATACATAGGGGCATAGAGCGGCCTTGAACTTTTGTTGAATGAAAGGAAGACGGTTTCACGGTCAAGACATGATCTCACGGGTTTCTGTGGCAGTGATAATTCGGTTGACCTTCTTCCTTTTTTCGGTTTGGGATTCGGCGTAGCTTCAAGGTGAGATTTTAGGTATGGGAGTTGAAAGGATTTCGAATTTGAGATTTCAGAATTTAGATTAACTGAAGTTTGAAATTTTATAAGCATCTGCGACTTGAGACC
Organism: Andrena marginata; assembly: GCA_963932335.1. Classification (NCBI taxonomy): domain Eukaryota; kingdom Metazoa; phylum Arthropoda; class Insecta; order Hymenoptera; family Andrenidae; genus Andrena; species Andrena marginata. Next base: position 11,189,692 of record OZ010662.1, on the reverse strand, counting down.
TCAGAATTCAGAATACTCAAATTTTAGAATTCAGAGTTCAGAGCATCTGGAACTGGAAAGTTCAGGACTCAGAGTACTCAAATTTTAGAATTTAGAGCTCAACACATCTCGAACTTAAGACCTCAGAATTCAGAATACTCAAATTTTAGAATACAGAGTTCGACACATCTGGAACTTGAGACCTCAATATTCGGAGTACTCAAATTTTAGAATACAGAGTCCAAAGCATTTCAAACTCGATACTTCCAAACTCAGAACTCAGAATTTGGGATTCCAGAATTCAGATGTCAAAGTATCTGAAACCGAACGCGCCATAATTCATAATTCCGAGTATCACGAATTAAAAACTCCATATTATCTACATTCAAACTCTCCTCCGTCTACTTAAAAGTCCTCTAATCAAAATGTAAGAAACTTTTTCCTTGACCAACGCAACCGCTGACACACCTGGGCTCCCTGAATCAGTATGCAGCAAAGTCTCCAAGTTTTCGTGCCGAGACTCCCACTCGAATTCAGGAACGGCTTCATACGATAAAGTCAGATAAATTTAATCTAGATGATATTAGAAATACACCGTCGTGGCGATTACAGAACCTCCTTTAACTGCAAATATTTATCTGTCTCATGTCCGACACGAATCGACTTTCTGCTAACTGAGAATCATAGCAAAGAACTTTATCATCATATTGTCGTTGAAAGAAAGCACTTTGAGTGTGCGAAGAAAATAGCTGGCAGGGAATATCAAGTAGCTAGTACGAATTTAAAAGATAAATTTTAACAGCCACCTTTCTTGCCACAGGTTTCGGCCACTCTAGATCCATCACTGTCGAAATACGACGGGAAACCGGTCAGTCAGTGTCTTGCCAGAAGCAAGAACGAATGTTCACCTCGTTCTTTCGCACAAGCGCAGCCTCTTTCAATTAATTCTATTGTTAAATTATAGATTTCACGAAAATATTACACTGAATCAACGTTCGTGAAAGAAGTTAACAAACGATTTTCTCAGAAATCTCTCTTTAATTGCTTGTTTCGTGAGTGACCATTATGTTTACAAGTCGCAGAATAATCGTTGCTCAGATTTTCAGGTGTGTCATCGTCTGTATATTAATATTTTTCATTGTCCAATTGACCATTCTTCTCACTGGGGATGATGATAAACCGACACCTAAATTGGACGATTTAAAAAAGTTAATGGTACGTGATTGGAAGTGTTAGTTAAGTGTCAGGTAACTTATGAGACTAAAAAAAGGGTACTAATCGCAGAAATAAAATTATGGATAGTATGAAATCACTAAGTTTGATATTCTAGTCTCTAAACTCAAGAAGAATAGTTTTAGAGCATGAAGATTCTTTTAGCATTGGTTCAATATCGATTTTCAGGTCGAAGCAGAAATCGACAATTCTAAGCGACTGTTTACAATAAAAAATTCGTGTCGAAGATATAATTTAGGAATGTACAAAGCACCTGATCAGCCTGCAGCTTTCAAGCACCCTCCTGCACCACAGTACGCAGTTTTTTACATAAGCAGGTTAATGGAAATCCTTTTTATCTTTACTAATTTTTGTGTAGTCGTAGAATTTAAAAGAATTTTAGAGCTGATAGAGATTGATAACTCTACTGGTTGATAGTTTAATTAGCTGCGCTCCTACAACATTGTCTGTCGGCTAGATCGCATAATCTATCGTACTGTCCAATTTACAAAGCTGGCAGCACGACGTGGATATACAATTTATGCCTTCTGATGAACGTGCCCGAGGAGGAACTGAACAGCGGAAAGGAACAAATATCGACCATAGCCAGAAGGGTTATACCGGAACTTGAGTATCCAGAAGCCGACGAGGTAACGCTAAATCAATCTATACACCCCCCCTCCCCCTTCCCCTCCCCCCATAGCAAAACATATCAAACACGTGTAGAAACTACAGGAGTTTCCAGACATAAATTGTGCTGGAGAAGCAGGTGTGTGGAGCTGAAGGAGATAGGGGTACTTAACCTGGGATTCATGTATCCCCAAGGGGTCCTAAATAGATTTCAAGGGGTTCTAAATAGACTTCAAGGGGTTCCCTACTAAGTAGATTCAAGGGGTCCCAAAATAAATTTTGAAGGGTCTCAAAATAAATTTCAAAGGGTCCTAAAATATATTTCGAGGGGGGGCCCAAATAGATTTCAAGGGGTCCTAAATAGATTTCAAGAAGTTTTCAACTAAATTTTGTAAGGGTCCCTAATTGAATTTCAAGAGGCTTTTAATTAAATTTCAAGGGGTATCTAATTAAATTTCAAGGCTCCCGAAATTTTCAAGGCGTCCCCTACTAGATTTCCAGGAGTCCCAAAATGGATTTCAATGAGCCCCTCCCCCCTAGATTTCAAGTGTTCTCCCACTAGATATCAAGATGTCTCCACTCCTTAGTGCAAACTAGAAAACAATCACATAACAAGATATAACTTGGAAAACGGGTGTAGGGACTAAAAGTGACGAAGAAACTGCTGGTGGTAAGGCACCCATTCGAGCGATTGCTGAGCGCGTATCGCGATAAGCTGGAAAACTCCGTGGCTGGAAGGGAACACGGGACACTTCACTTTTATCGGAAATACGGCGCCAAGATCGTTCAAAAGTACCGTGGTGAGTCACGACAAAATATCGACCGCGATATTTCTCAGTGGAGCTAACCGCTCGCTACTTCTTAGGGAAGAACTTCACTAGTCCACGGGAAAATCAGGTGATCAGGCGACAGGATCTACCGGCACCTTCGGGAATCGAGCCCACGTTCAACGAGTTCGTGCAATACTTGATTCATACCGATTTGGCCAGCTATGGGGACGATCACTGGATGCCTTACTATCTCTTCTGTACGCCATGCGTTCTTCATTACGATATTGTTGCAAAGGTGAGTTCGTGGAGTGGAGGCTATCTCTTCAAGTATTTCTTAAATATTTCTTAACTATTCCTCTCAAAATATTTCTTAGTTATTCTCAATTATTTCGTAACTATTCCTCATCAAATATTTCTTAATTATGATAATTCTGGGTTTATATTAATCCCGAATATTGTTCTTGAAATAATTTTTCAGATATTTCTGTTATGCCCCCCCCCCCCCCAAAGTGTTGCAATCGCAATACAATATTTTCTGAGGAATAATCTAATAAATTATAAGAAGTATAGCGACTAAGATCTCATATTCCCCCATTCCCATTCAGTCTACGATATTTTAATACACGTAGCTTCGTTTCGTTCTGTAGGTAGAAACACTATGGCGGGATCAGATTTACGCGATCCATAAATTAGGCCTGCAAGAGGTAATTAAGCCAAGATGGCGGCACAGCGGTGGTCACTCCAATGCATCGAGGATATATTTCAGTCAGCTGAACAGAGACACGGTGAAGAAACTCTATGAAAAACTCCAGCTAGATTTCCATCTATTCGATTATTCCCCTGACGTTTACTATGAATATGCGACTTCTCTTTGAAATTCCCCAGCGAAATAACTACATAATAATCTTCTAGCTTTAAGCACACTTCTTACAATCTCTCCATTCCCATTAATCAAAACTAATCTTATTGTTAATCCTCCACATACAAATCCATACCGTTCCTTCTAATCAGAAAATACATAACTGACGCTCAAAATAACTTGGAACTTTTCTCTGACTCAATTAGCCAACATCTCCATCAAATCCTCAGCTATAGCGCCGCAGTGCAACTACCCTTAAAGACTACGTATGTTAGTCGCTCCTAGGTGACTGAATTTTAGGGAAATCCAGGCGACGGTGCTCAACAGGGGCTAATCACTGCCTCGACCCTAAATTTTTATGAGCAACGTCGAACACGTCCACGCGAGAACTAGCAGAAAGCTCAACGGCAAAGAAAAAACAAAGAAAGTTGGTGAGCCGATAAGCACGCGTCCTAATTGATGGCGTTTAAATCACGTTACACCACGCGACGAACTTTTGCCAACGAAATCGATTGACCTACATTCGCCGTAATGTATCAGAACGATCTGTCCTAAACTCGATGGCTCTCCCCCTTCGAGTGGTATTAACGAGGGTTCGTAAACGAAAAAGCCAACGCGCTCGATAATGAATGTTCCTCGAGTGACTTATGTGACTTGCGCCTCACCTGTAACTCCTATCAAACTTGCATTACTGCATGGCATCGTGAAAATTAAATCAACAGCAAAATACAAAAGGAATATCATTGGAACTCGAACTTCCTTCGTGGTCTTATCGTATTTAATGATTAATATTAGTTCAGATTTACTCTCCGGTGTTAAGAGCGAGTAAATTAAATGATTTGATAGATTATATTAAAATTTAATTGGGGAATTGAAAATTTATATAATTTATGTAAAAATAAATTGAAAATTAAATTTAATTGCAGGGTTAAAAAATATAATTTATGTAGAAGTAAATTGAAAATTAAATGATTTGGTAGATTATAATCTAAGTTTAATTAAAGTTTAATTGAAGGAATCAAAATTTAAATAATTTATGTAAAAATAAATTGAAAATCGAAGGTTAATTTTTATGATTTTAATATTTATTATTATATATATAATTTTATTAGAGTACACATTTAATTGATGATGTATAATAAATAATTTGTTATTTATATTTATATACTGTCCACAGCAGTCTACGAAGCTAAATTCCTTCGAGCATCAAGTATACTAATATTTGTATCCCCCTGGATGACGTTATTTGCTTGATTGCAGGGGACCTAATGTAAAAGGCAATTAACCAGGCGCTTTGTCAAATTACTCACTTTATTATGCAGATCTTCCAGCACTTCCTGGTCGACCAGCCCCAATTCCTCCCAGCTCGGTTCCTCCTCCACAATGCCCGGCTCACCAGCACCGCGAGCAGCGCTCCCATTTTTCTCGATCACACCGGCTTTATCGCGACCACCCCTCGACGATCGTTCACCGTCATCATTTCTCAACGCCTCGCGGTCAACGTTGCTCTGCTTCATCGTTTCAAAACTCCTCAGTTTAACAGTCTCCCTTTCCAAAGCTTCGTTCTCCGCATCCTTAGACTCCTTCGTGAGAGGCCGCTCTTCATCGTTGCTACTAATTATCGCGCGACGTGGCTGGACCTCGTCGTTCTTCACCAGGGAGCCAAACAGAGAGTCATCCGAGGGTGGATTCTCCTCCTCGACAATCTTCCTCGGAATACTATCCAGATTCCTAACCTCTGCGCCACTTCTTCTTTCTCGGCTAGACTGGTTCCTTTCTTCCTTCGCTTCCTTTGCGCCTCGAAGCTCAGAAAAGCTTTCTGCATCTTCTCTCGAAGATACCTTAGAAGCTACAGCCTCTAGTGGAGTCTCCTTCTTCTCTTTGTTTTCCTTTACAGCCTTCAAGCTCTTATCTTCCAAGTCGAAATTGTTTGAAGCTGAAGTTACAGTATTCTGAATCAACTGAACATCCTCCTTCTTCACCTCCACTGTCCTCCCAGCGATAGCAATGCCCCTCAACGAATTCTCAACATCTTTACCCAACTCGCTACTCTGTTCACTCCTAGAAATCTCCTTCCCCCTATCCTCGAGCTTACTACCCGAGCTCTTCCTCCTCTTCACCTGCTCCACAGGCCTGCTAGCCAGCATAGGGCTACTTGTCCTCGCGAGTATACTCTTCTTGGGGCTCAGCTGCGCGTTGTGCGTGTACACATCCCTCTTTGGGCTGCTAGAAACAGACCTAGACGCCCTCCTCAGCTTGCCAAGCTCCCTGCGAGGGCTGCAAGGCTGGGAAGACGGTCTTGTCCTCGTGACAGGCATCTTCCTCGCAGGAGAGACAGGAACTGGGATCCTGGTCTTCGGTGCAGCCTCCACAGACTCCGTTTCATCGCTGTCCGGTGTTCTAAGTTTGACTACTTCGCCTCCAAAGTGGACTCTCCTTGGGGTCTTCCTTCGATCCGGGGAGGGGTCCTTCCCATCCCCGTCGTTCCTCACGTCCGTTCCGCTTTCCTCGTCCTGCTCCTTCTCGCTGTCCTCCTTCTCCTCCTCCAGAATGGTCATCGTGATGGCTGTCTCCTCGTTGAACTTGATCTCCGTCTCCAGAACCACCCTGGCCGCTGGCATCGCGTTGCTCACTTCATCCTCCTCCTCCGCGATGCCGGACGTGTCGCTGTCGCTGTCCCACTTCCGCTCCGAGTCCTTGCCCTTGGTAAGATTCTTAGCGTCCCCTTTCTTCTGAGACTTCCTAGCAGACTTTATATTATAAATCTTGGAAAGCACCTGGATGTTCCTCTTCAGCTTATTGTCGTAGTCCTCCAAGTAGCTCTCGAACTCCTCCGTGCCAACCGCGTCGCAGATCTTCGTCAGCGACTTCAGAACGGCTTCCTGGTGGGGCACCTGGGCTAGTCGGGAGGCCAGAGCCACCGTCGCGTCCTTCACGAGTCGCACGTCCGGCGAAGGGCTGCTGGACGAGGGGAACAGGAGCGAGGGCACGCTGAGGATCACTCCCGTGGTGACGTTCGTCTGGAACGAGTCATGGATCTCCGAACGGTTCAGCCCATCCTGGAGAATCTGCAAGGAAAACGTTTAACCACTGGATGCAGAGCTGCGTTTCACGATCGATGGGTGGTTTGCCCAGGCTAGAGAGAGAGAGGGGTCTGCAAGGTCACCGGTGTGCAAATCATCGTCACAGCTTGGGCTTGGCTTAAGAAAACAGGAGTCGGAGGTTACGATACTTCACGATGGGATGAAATAATATTATACTGCAGGAATAAGGTTTTCTAATTCCTATATATTTTAGGAGCCACGGAAAAAAACGGACCTCGGGCGACGGGACTCGAACCCACGATCTTGCGGATCCTCTGCTTACTGAGCAGTCGCCTAACCAACTCCGCCAAAGTCGATCCTCCGAGATCTCTTATTCCGAGCTCCCTCTTATACTACCTTCGAGGACCCACGTTGGGAAAGAAATGAACCACGGATCAACCATTCACGTAAAAGGGATTATTTTCCTGGATTCTGAGTGATCAGACAAAACTGAAAGAAAGCAGTCGCGAGGCAAGCTTGTGAAGAGAGTAAAGGGACTGCGAAGTCTAATTAAGTCTCGTGCTTTGATTACGAAAATTCCGAGGGTGTGCTAGAGCAAGGGACCCTTTACCTTCCTGATCGTGTTCTCTCTGTCCCGGCTGTGAATGAGAAAAACCCGCAGGGCGTCCAAGGCACCCTTGCGAACGGCCGGCGCTGGGTGGCCCAAATTATTCACCAGCTCCGGTACCACTGGTTGCATGACCTTGTCCACGACGTCGCCGCTCAAAGTCGGCAGCACGTCTATAAGCACGCGAAGAGCGTGCTGACGCACCTCCCATTCCGGATCACGCAGTCTCTCGGCTATCTCCAGGAACGTGAGCCGCGTGTCGACCTCGATTGGGAATTTTCGAGTGCGCACCTGCCCGAGAAAATCGAAATGCTTGGGGCTGCGAGATGCTGAATTCGTGGTTATTCACAGGGGTGGTCGAAGGGAAGTTCAAAAGGGGGCTTTAATCATTTGTGTATTTATTTCACTACGAAATTTACGTATCTCCTAATTTATGTTTTTGTTTATAATTTTTCGAGACTGATATTAACGCTTCAATTCAGCTTGCGTGAGCTATAAATACGTTTCAACGTGCAGGTATATCGATTTCTCATTTGGAGGCCCAATTTACTATAATAGCTCGAATTTTAAATTCGCATTTACCAGCAGTTCAGAAATATGGACTTACAAGGAAAGATCTCGACCAGGAAATTAAAAAAATTATGAAACTTTGGAGATATGTAGGGGATATCTATTACGCAATTTTTTTTACCATCAAATCTACTCTAAGGGAGTGAAATTGACCTGTGAAAGTCAATGGCGGATTTAACGAGCGACCGATGAGCAGTTGCCGCCTAGGCCCCAGTCCAGAATGGCCCCCAGGGCCCCATCTTTCAAAGTATTATTTTATCCAAAAACTATATTTCATTTGTTTCCCATAATTTTCATATCACACGTGCGTAAATTCATTTATAAATCTGTTACGTGTACAGGATGGCCCAGAACGTTTACCACGTGGGCCATTTTTCCTTAAATCCACCGTGCTGAAAATCCACCTAATTTCCGATTTTATGTTATAACTCGAGCATCAGCTTTACCAAATAATAGCCCCAATTAAAAAAAGCATCTTCTGCCTGAAAACTTTCTTCCTATCTCTTACAGTTCTTGAGTTATAACACAAACTCAGAAAATGGCCAAATTCTCACGGGTCAATTTCACCCCCTAGGAGTGAATTCGAGCAGCAAAAAAATGGCGTAATACGTACCTCTATATACCCTACATATCCCCAAAGTTTCATAATTTTTTGAAATTCCGGGTTGAAGATCTTCCCTGTTGGTCAGTTCCACCCGTTTCACTTGTTTCACCGACAAGCCAACGAAAATGTTCAGCGTGAGGCGCGGGAGGGTAAGTGCTAGGTAATTTCGATTGATCAGCCACTATACGAACCACGTGCTCCCAGAGAGGGGTGAGCTGTATAGGTTGCCCGTTCGCTGAGGTCAATGTCATCTTTCGAGTGGGTCGGTGACGATGACCTCGGCGTGACGGGCTCTCAGGTGCGGAGTGCAGGTCGAAGGGCGACGATCCGGCGAGAACGGGCGAGATGTCCTTCTGGGGCTGCCGGGGCCCCGGGTCCGTCGATCCTGTCATGGATGACGACAACTCCAACCACTCGGACATACCAACACCCTACGTCTCGTCCCTGGGGAGCCACGGGTCCTTCGCCATCCTCCCCGAGAATCCTCCCCCTGGCTCTTGGTCCTTCATCGAGTCACGCGAGGATCCGCCTGATCGACAGATTCGTTAGGTATTTACGATCTAGATCGCAACGCTGTAACGCCATAGTTCAAACGATGCCTGCTATACAGTATGCGACAAAACTGGTGGTCCATAGGTTTTCGATTCGTTAAAAAAAGCTGGGGTGAAAGTAATTTTCACCTTGGTAAAGAAGGTCGATTTCTCTTTTGTATTTAATTGCACAGGCCATTTTGTGAAATTATAATTCATGCTTAATCCGTATGTGAACTTAAAGGCAGTACGGTAAAGAAGGAGGTGGTATTTTATGGTAAAGTGTATTTTATTATTCATGGCAAAGAAGCTAGAGTAGTTTGAGTAGCATCGAGGCCAATCCCATGTTGGGAATTAATATTCTAATATTTCTCGGTATTAGATCAACGGTTCCTTCCTTCACTTCCGGCACATGCCACGTACAAATGTACGAGATGATTGACATTAGTAAGACTTTAAGCGGTCAGCGACTGACGCACCCGACTTCCGCTTTCACTCGCAGGTCTTACAGAATCAATCACCGCAGTCACGGAACATGTTTCAATATTAAGTGAATCTTGCCTCCTGTCCGAACGTTTGTCTCCTTTTTTCCTAAAAGAGCGCTCAATAATTCACAGACACTGTAACGACACTAATTTTCCAATAAAATTAATCCACGCTGGTAAGTAAGAATTTTGGAATGCGAATTTACACAATTCTTCATCTTAAATTGGATACAGTTTCACGTAGTTCGTGAATCACGCGAGCACGCTTTCAATTGGGGGTTCATTCCGTTAATTATAAGGGAACCAGACCGCGGATCTGAGATATCCGAAAATAGTGTTTGAATGCTGATCTCGGTATACGTGTTTACGCCTTTGGTGGATTATAAGAGCGAAGGGACTTTAATAGGGGGGCTTGGGAATTTTAGGCGTGTAATTTTCGTTCGGAACGTTACCGTTGCGAACAGACCGCTATCTGGCGCAATGGCCAATATTTTACGAGAGAAAAAAGGAGGGTGGGAAGGAATCGAGGCGAAGTCGCGAAGTTTATCATCGGATCTCGCGACACGAACCCCCGCATAAAAGTAGTACACACGAAAGGCTATTGCATAATCCGAAGAAAACGTGCGTGCGTCTGGGGAAACCCAGAAACAAGGGGTTGTCCTCTTACGAGGCAGCGCCGGCTGAATACTATTCCATCCAACTTAACAGTCCACTAAGTACGAACATTTTATTTCCCTGGATTCCGTGTTTTTTTTTCGTATGCTATGTTACATAACGCTATCAAGCTGTTATAATACTTTCTCACGCTATATCGGAGATTCGTGGGAAATGCTTTGGTAATGCAATTGATTTCTTAAATGCGAATAATATGTACACGGTATGTACGTGTTGATATCAGCTTTAGTTGGACTTGCATTGTGTATTGGTTAGGTCTGAATAAGGTTTCAATTGAGTGCGAGTTGGATCGTGATTATTAGGTCCCAATTTGATGTGAGTTGAGTTATATTATATCTAAGTTCGAGCTGGGGTTAAACTGAAATCTGATTCAATCTTAATTCACTTCCAATCCATTCTATACCTGTAACGCAAATCTGACTGAAATCTAAAAGTGCCCTAACCGGAGGTAACGATTCCACCCTCAAATATATTACACTTAATCAGACTAGAAACGCAGCAAACCTAATCTGAACCTACTCCAGGTTTAACTTAAATGCCACACGATTCCAATTCACCACTGACTACAAAAGATTCGTAAAAAAAAAAGATCGGAAGAATAGTTCCATTACTGTCCACTTCGCGCCCTTTCAGCTACTATTTAAATTATTTGTCACGTGATCATAAAAAGCCGTTACACGCATACCAAGAATCGAGAGACATCTTAATTCCCATAAACGACAATATACGTAAAACTATATCCTTCATTTCTCTGCAATTCTCTTGAAGAAGGAATTATAACATTCGATATTGTAACCTCTATTACCTTTCGATATAAATATTAGTCAATTCTGGTTTCCAGCTTCCCTTTAAATCATGCACAGATTACGCAATTCTGATTAGCAAAGACCACGAAGAATCGGCTCACTTTAACTTGCCAAATGACTCCGCGAAACATTATTGCGAGTGAGAAAGTATAGAGTTAAAATTCCTTTCGCTAAATTCCAATGCGACTGTGTGACTGCAACCCGCCACCATAAAAAGTGCGTAGAACTACATAACGTACTTACTCGTATCTGCATGCACTCAGCAAGTGGCAGGTTCTTGACGGCCACACACATGTCACAGTTTTCACGAGTCTCTATCAAATAAATCACTGTATCGTCCACGTTTCTCGGTTCGCCTCGAGCAACACAACATTCAATGACAAGCGACAAGACAGTAGGAACAACAACAACGAACCATGTAGACGCGACGACAGCCGACATGTGACTGCCGCTTGTCGGTTCACCGGACAAGGTGCTTTGCAAGTAGTATCGACCGCCCTCCCACCCAACTTCCGTGGAAATGGTCAGAGCATTGGCAGATATATTGTAATCAAGGGTGAAATTACGGAAACAGCAGAGGCTGATAAGAATAAATAAATTCTGTGGTTATTTCGATCGTTCGCCCTTTTCGAAGTAGTTGAGAATCGTTTTTTTCGGCTTCATTCGGCGATTCAAATTTCTCCCGCCAATTAAGATTGCCTAGGATTCGTTTGAATTTGAATGGCGTTAAATAATCGGTTTATTATTTTAATTAATCGCAAATAATTGCGTTGAGGGCGATTTGTGTGAATTGACTTTTTGCAATTATTAAACGGAACAATTTCAGTTGTAGGATTTGACGTTTCTTCTCGGGTACGTTGATATTTCTATGAAGCTTGACTATTCTAACGGTGCACCCGTATGTACGAATGTAAGTATCTTTGGTAATAATAGCGATTGTAATAATTACTCAACTTCCGTACTGAATCGTTATTTAGTTATTACAGGGATTAAGGTGAATTCATTACCTTCGAATAATTGAGAAATAATCGAATTAGTATGTACATGTATATTTATACATAAACAAGGACCTCGTAAAAGAAATCGCTTGTATATCTTTCAAAAGTACAGTAGAAAATAGTTCAAGTATAAGCATATTGCCGGATTACATTTTCCCTTACTCGTACCGCGCAACATTCATACTTATCATGCTACTCATTAAACGCGCGAAAACGTTCTCCATATCTCACCTCAATATACGACTTACAATAAATTAAAGAGCGCATACGTAACTTTGAGACAGCGCACTTAAATCTACAAAAACGCAACAATCATAACGAATAACAGAACTTGAAACATCCATCCATTAATCTCCATAAATAAACGATAAATATTTGAAAGCAAAATAAGTAAATTTACAGTTTGAACCACCGAGTCTTCGCCTTAAAATATAATATCATATAGGGACACCTATTACCATATATACAAGGTAGTAGCGATTATTAAGATTCAAACTTTCCTTGTGTTTCGCCTACAGAGTAAATATTTCACCTTAACTCTATCTCATCAAACCTATCTAGATTTGAATGCACGTAAAAGCATAGCCACGTGTGAGGAACTGTACAGTAATTAAAGCATAGCTTCGCGAACACATAAATAACCAGCGTCGTATCAGATAAAATACTTTCAGGATCACGAACAGAGTAGACGAGAAGAGATCTGCTCGAATAACTTCCGCTAAACGATATCAGCCGTTGGAATCTTATAATCTTTAGTACGGGCGTTTTGTACTGGATTTTGCGAGTACAGTAGCACCGCGTAGCTTACCATACTAATGGAGAATACTGTATTCATATGAATAGGAATGCTGAATATCAGCCAACATAGTATCGCAGTGAACACCAGCTCCAGCGCGCTGGCGAAAGTCTTTAGAATTGAATTCAGATTCTTCAAGAAGAAACTTGTGATTATTCCGATCGCTGTGTTGTTCAGCATTATTATAATGACCTTTGGTTGCAGGAGTATACTAGCATCGACGTTTCTAAACATATCGGACTCGCTACTTTCGGACATATATAATACTAGGAAAACTGCGAGGTTGCAGATAATACTGTCGAAATACATAAATACGTTCTGTACAAAAATATTGATATTCGCTCCTTGTTCCTTGAGCAGGTATTCGTTGCACACTCCTGCCAAACAGGAGCAAATTGTCTGAAAGTTGAGAGATTAGTATACAGGTATATCTTATTACTTGTATAATTGAGGTATTGAGAGCAAGAACGGACTAACTCACATTGAAAGAAATTAATTTTTCCTATTTTTAACCGACTTCAAAAATAAAGAGGTTCTACGTTCGATGTTATGTATTATGTTTGTCAGTGAATTTCTTTGTAACTACTAGACCGATTTTCGTGAAACTTGTTGCATTTACTTTAGCTTCGATCAAGTTAGGTCGTGGAGAAAGAATTATCAAAATCGGTTCAGTAGTTTCGAAGTTACACCAAAAATAAGAAATCTGTTTCGTTATTATTGGAATCTTCAGTTTCTAGCAAACGGTTCTTCTTTTACGAGCAGCTCCTTTTGTAGGCCTGTCCATATTTTTTAAAATGCATGTAGTTATACAACTTAAATAACTGAAAAAGTGCAAAATAAAAAATTTAGAAAAAATTAAAACCGACTTAAAAAGAATAAAAATGCACTGAAAAACGAAAAATAAGTTTTTCCCTATTTATCTGACTCTCCATTTTTTTATGTCGACGCCTCATCATTTGCACCGTGTAAATCTGGCGCCGACTGAAAAAAATTGAGAGTCATAGATTAAATAAGGAAAAAACTTATTTTTCGCTTTTCAGTAAATTTTTATATTTTTTTTTAAGTCGATTTTAATGTTTTTTTAAATTTGTTATACTTTATTCCATTTTTGCTCTCAATGCCTCAATTGATCGTATTAAACTCACCTGTACAAATATGAGAATTATGTTACTGTTTAAATTAACTTTGGCACTAAATACATTCACACTGAAATCCAAATCTATATGTTTTATCATACAACCAATGGTCAACAATATCAACGAGAACCATTGCTTCAGAGACAGTTTCTTGTCAAATAAAACCTGAAGGAAATAATATTTCATTTCATTTATAAAACGCTTCCTCTAACTCCGGAGCGAGCTACAAACAAATTTTCTGATATACATACCTGGAAAATGATTCCAGTTATGACGACGCGAAATTGTAATAGAACGTAATAAGTTGTTGGATCGAATGCAGCCAAATTGACAAATGCCAGATTATTGTACAAACAATATAGAAACGATGGTATCATGTACAGTAATAGCACTGGAATGGAAAAGTATTAGTCTTAATGATATTTATTTTCTGGTAAATTCTACAATAGCTAATTGTAATTAATTAACACTTCGACGCCTGTGCCTTTTAGAGCAAGCTTATCTTAACTCTCGATCTTTTACAAATTTTCTAACTATTCATTGGTTCTTGACAACCATCAAAACAACATATTACAAGTAGGATATAAATCGTCGAATGATACAGTTTATTCGAAAAGTAGTCGTGAAAAGTAGTAAATCAAAATGTTAACATAGCTTTGCTTCGTGGAACATTGAGCTGAACAAATAGTTATCCAAACGTTAGGGCTCATCCATTATTTCACGCCACTGCTGTATCTTATCTTACATTTTATCTACTATAAATATGACGATAAATGAGCCCTCGAAGCTTAGATATCGACTCCGAGTTTCACTACCATTTACCAATTAAATCCACATACAAAGTTCACATTATTAATTCAATTCATTTACCTTTCTTATTCACAGTTATTTCCTGGTAAAGACTGACAATGCTATTGCTAAAAGTAAAACGATAGCTAAAATACTTAAACACGACCTTCGACTACATAACAATATAATTATATACCACTTACTCTCTGCAATATAGAATTGTGGAGGTAATCAACTTCAGCACCTCCGTCATTAACACTACCATCACAATGTTGTATTCGTAGTGGCCATTCCTCTGGGACCAAGTGACAATGATACCTGCAGGGTAAAATACAATCTTGCAACATTATACGTTAAAGGTGATCTACGCGACTTCGCAAAAGTAATGCGTGGTTATGTAAAAGCGACAGAGGTAAATGAATGCTTAGCAGTAGTTGCTAACAGTGTATCGTAATTAAGCTGTGACCGGTAAAATAGAGCAATTCGTTAGCGATAATTACGTAAAAACTCCCTGCTCGTTCTTTATCTCCCTCATTATCGTCGTCGTTCTTTATCATCCCCGTCTGACAATTACGTGACAGGGAGTTAAGCGAAGGAAGAATAAAAGTAAATGCACTTAACCGCACACATGTGTACCTTGGTTCACGAAAAGGGCCATGTACGAAATAAAAATGACAGGACTCCATCTCCCTGGGAATAACTCTCCCCAATTGATGGTCCCCATCGCCTATTTTCGTAGTTAATTTTCTTGCGTTAATAACGCAGGCATTCGTGACGCGTAATATCACGGGTATCGCGGCGAACAGTTGCTTCCCTGCCGGAACGACCGATACGAACTGATACGATGAACCACGATAAACGTTGCTTTTATTTACCCGGGTATTAACAATATCGAGATAATGTGTTTTATATTAAATTATAAATTTCTCCGCACATCCTATCGTCACCTCTGATAGCTATAAATTTTTTCTTCCATGTTTCCATAACTTTTTGTGAATTAGTAATATAGGAATTAATTTGAATGTTAGTAATGTTTGCGCAGCTGCACTTGCCTCTTCATATCAAAATATTAGTGCAAAGATTTGGAGAACAGTATCGAAATAATATTTGCACCGAGATATTCGGGATCGCTGAAATAAGAATTGCAATGTATAAATTATTAAAGTTAGAATCGTCCTTTTTAAATAGTTTTAATTGATATTGTTATTCTCCATAATGTATATCAATAGATATAATTATGCTCCATTTTTACAATCTGTTGAAAATACACGTTATTCAAACGCATTCGTAATGCATTGCATAAAATTTATTTACATACAACTGAGAATTTGTATTTAAGTGCTTTACAGTACGCCATAAGTTTTAAAATTCTAATAAGTTTCATTAGTTAACAACTACCCCACTGTTTACGCTCGTCGTTTGTCCATCGTGGAAGCACATAAATAGAAAATTCCTATCATACATAAAATCCATTATACGTAGCTCGAAATATGTTACAGATCACTATTGTTACAAGTATTTAACAATGCCGGTAATATCTACAAGATGCAAGACTCTGTAAGATTCCCTTATAATGCCGAACGTAGAATAGAGACCGATGTACGTTATAAATAATTCCCATTATGCCACAACGACGAAAGTACAACCATAGAAAAGAAAGTGTGTACCCGAGCAATAGTTGCAAAACACGCGTATTGTCCCAGATCACAAAACGTTGCGACTATGTGCACAAGGATCCGTTACGAAATCAGTTTTCTAATTAGTGCTGATAGACTAGTATTTAATCGAGAATGAATTACACCTCTAAACTGTTTAAATATGTATCTCAGAAAACGACAAGAATATATTTTAAGAATTACAGATATATCTTCGAAAGATCGTAAGTCGTAAAGTTTAAAAATTCCTCGAAATGTGGTCAGGCAGTGTAATAGGTATGCCTGCGAAATGATATTTACCTTTCAATGTATTTTTTGTACCTTCTGTAAATATTTTTATAAAGACACACATTGC
Source organism: Andrena marginata (assembly GCA_963932335.1). NCBI lineage: Eukaryota > Metazoa > Arthropoda > Insecta > Hymenoptera > Andrenidae > Andrena > Andrena marginata. The sequence goes on along the minus strand of OZ010662.1, from coordinate 11,173,192 downwards.
AAGACTATACACTATAAAATGCAAGTATTATAACCATTCGTATGTAATAGTTCTTGGATCGCATTACATTAGGACCAATTAATCAGTTCGTTACAAAGTGGTAACGTAGAGACGTAGTATCGATGAATGGTAGAAATGCCGTACTAGCATTGTGTGGTTCGTAGTTTTACGCATCCCAATAAAGAAGTGATAAGTTATTAACGTTCATACATGTTGGTACCGTGTCACGATCAACAATATCCTTTTCTCATGGCACATTACATTCCATCGCAGAGTCCATTACCTCTCCTATTCTTTTTATAGTAAGGCCACCGTTTAGCCGTGTGTGAAATAAACACCAAGTATCGTCAGCATTCATATCACATTGTTACACAACGAAATGCAAAGAATGCTTCTCCATGGAAATTGTACGTTTTCGAGATAGTAAAAAGTGTATGAGAAACCGCGTGGGCAAATGTAACTCGGCGAAACTAATGACTTAGTAAAGATCACAAAAGAAATCTTAAGATCCAAGCTGTGTACTGTGTTTGGCCATTGTTATTAATGCGTCAGTTCTATGTACGAAACGCTCGAATTAGCTTCCGAACCTTCCTCTACGGACTATCTTCTTTCAGTTACTAGTGTTACGCGTTGTGTTTGTAGTACCATTTAATTAAGAACATTACGATCGATCGAGCGAATAAAAAATTCTCATTTCCACGCTTGCTCGAAGGAACCGCCTTCCAGAGCAAGTCGATTTTTTATCATCTCTGTACATGAATCATAGGTATAACGGATCGTGCACAGTGTTCTAATAGAACTTAACATTAATCCGACGTTTTCAATTGCTTCAGAATCTGCGGTGTGATCAATTTGGTAGCCTCGGACGCGTTGGGAATAAGGAATTTGTCCATGTCCGAGATGACTGTGTCATTGTACTGGGTTGTACCGTATTTAAACGTGATTAGGTCCGAGTGTCGCTTCCTGGACGTTATTTTAACGATACTCGTTAATGGCCGTTTAACGATCACGTGTGCCGCGCCTTTTCTTTCCGGTATCTCCCGTAGTACGATGAGGTGAGTGTCGGTGACCAAAAGTATGCTGAAAGCGAATTGCGCGCCAAACGTTAACTGATAATTTTAGTTTCTATTTTATTAAAACACCCACCTATCACAGAGATCTCCGTTTACTTTCACTTCTTGACACTTAAAGGAATGTAATAACTTCGGATCCTTCATCCACTGCTGAATAGACACCACTTCCACGGGTTCTTCGCTTTCATTATTCGTCATTGTCATATCTAAAATCCGTAACGTATCGTATATATTATTCAAGAAACATCTACCGCATGAATTCAATGAATATTGAAACAGAGGCTCACCCAAATCTTGATCATCGTCTATACTGAACACGGGGGCCGTTTTCCTCTGCCGCTTAGCGTACTCCGGGTCCTTCCCGTTTCTATTCTCCACGTTGTTATGAACACTTGCTGATGGATTAACGATGTAATCGAATAACTTTCCCTTCACTTTCTTAAACTTCCCCAGGAAGTCAGAGTTGTTCTTAACTTTGGCGGGGCTCGACTCGTTCGAATTCGTCTCAGACATGTTAGCGCTGCATACCAAGCAATGTTGCGAATTATGATCGACGAGACTGGAGACAACCTCGTCGCCAAAGTATTCGTGTATGGCTGCGATAAAGCAATTGGCATTGAAGTAATGGGCTTGTAGAAAATTCTACGATGTCAGATATTTCTTTACCTTGATAACCAGCTGTAACCATGCTGACGTACTGGGTATGTTTCTGTAAAAAGGATGCGACCACCATGTGTGTGTAGCGGTCTTCCTCTTGCCTGCCACTTCCTAAGAAGCAAAGGTGTTCGCCTCCAGCTTGCGCTCCAACAGCCAGTGCTAGTCGTTGTGCCTGCAACAATCCTTGCACTGCTGTGGTGAAGGCGGCAGGCTCTTGGAGCATCTGAAATTTTATTCCCAGGCTTTAATAGAATGTGAACACGTAAATACGTAGAGAAGGAGACGTACCAAATTGCAATCTAGATGGAACGCGGTGGGCAGGTGCCCTGCATTGTACTGCTCGGCAGGTCTGCAGTCGACTAAAAAGAATCTGACAGATTCAACGGAGGCATTAGGTATGGACGGAGTTTCAATAGAGTTCTCGACTAATTCTTGGGCCGATACAGGCAGGCATAACGCGTGCGAAATATATTTCTCGTCGAAGCTGTCGCCGAACATTACAAGATATAAGTCCTGCTTAAAAGATGACGGTGTCTTCATCGCGTAATATTGCGCCAGCGAGCAAAAGTCTGTTACGTCTTCTGCTTCCAGAGCACAAGGCATAGCAGCTATCGCGTCTATTATACTTTGCTTATCGTTATCCTTCATACTTAAAATTTGCTCCCTGCGTAAAAGCAACGATTAGTTTTAGAAAAGCATCACCTTCGCGAGATATGTATGTAAAAAAAAATCAGGTTTCATAACTCTTACCTAGCATTTATCACCATGATAAGCGAAAGAAATAACATAAAGAACGGATCAGCTTGCATAAAATATAAATCCCACATTGTACAAACTGCTGGTAGCGAACACACCCCAGCAAAAAGGGTGGACACCCAGCCTTTTGTATACTGATCCGGAGACACTCTTTTCGTATCCAGGAAAGAACATAATTCCGGCTCGTGATAAAGTAGTAACAATCTTAATACGGAACTATACGTTTCGCCCCTAGAAGCATACAAACGAAATAACTGCGTTAAGTCGCCTTCGATATTAAACTACCGAAACAATTTTAATTACAAAGCACTATACCTCGGGATATATACGTCTATTATAGCCTCGAATAAATTATACGTTGCGCTACGTGGAAGTTTTAAAGCTATTAAAGGACCCAATAACTCCAGCCATCCGTTCCCTCTTTTATACTGCTTCTCTTTGCTTTTGCAATAAAACGTTAAAATAGACTCTAAATCAGAGACGATGGATACTTTGTCCTCGTCATCGTTTCCTAATTTTTCTGCAACAAAAATGTAACATATTCTATCATACAACAGTTACAAAACATACATAGATATTTCCTGTTTGTCTACACATTATATTTCAAGGTGCAACGTAGTATTTGATTTTGAAATACATAGCGTCCGCGCGAGATAAGCATGAACTAGTTTCTGGTGGTAAAGATAAGAATATCTGTACATATACGGAAACCATTTTAATCGAATGTAATATCCCAACTTACCGACTAGTTGCTGACAGTCGTCACGAATAGCATTTTGCTCTGGTAAATCGAAGACTTCGTTGAAGTGACTTAACTGATTGCCCCGGTCGATAACGTCCAAACAAGCCTGCCATACTTCTGATCTCAAATTCACAGGGACTGACTGCCCCTTGCAGATCGCGTATATATCGGACGCGGATGGTGCGTCAGTATCGAGAAGCGCTGCTTCCAGCTCCAGGATCCTAGATCGTTTCAGTTTAATTTATTTATTGTAGAAATATATGATGAGAATAAAGGAACATTCCAGGAATAATATATGATTGAATTATTTGCAAAGAAGTTTCTTGGACGATGTCTAAATAATTTAAGACTGTTTAGTCATGGATTGCTAACCAAATATTCCGCGATATCTATTTAACAGATTTAATACATCGATTTGTAGCTGATTCCACCTTCGCTACACCATTTCTCCCTCAATTCAATGTAATTTATGCGACGTTAAAATTTCACCCATTCCTGTATTTACATAAGTTAATTAACGAACATCTGTAAACGTACGAAGCTCGAAAGACCTGAATTAGTTCCGCAAGAACTGTCAGTGGCACGTTACCATTAATCAAGAACAAGAGAAGCATTAAAGAGACAGAACGGCTTTGCACGCAGTAATATGCAGATCCGCTTATTTTTAGTACCCTAATCGTTTTTAATATTCAAGGAAAGCGAAAGTGCGAGAAGTGAAATTAAAAGGTAATTAACATATACGGCAAACAGATAGAACGGACGATTCGAAATTCGCGTCTGTTAAATAAACAGTTACGTTCGTTTGGGGAGTTCGAGGAAACTTTGAAAATCAGCTCACCAGGTGTTTTCGTCTTCCTGTAGTGCCATTTTGGTAAACGTCACACTCTTATCGAGGTGTGCGAGGAAATGACAAATGTTACATGAACGTTAGAATTCTCTCCAGCGTAACGCGCGCTCTCCGCCTCTTAACATTCTACGGCGAGTATCGCCGCTCTCATGGCACTTATCGTGCCTCGCGTTCCCTTCGATATTCGACGATCTATACTTATTGCCGTGAACAGAGACCCGCTGCTGATGACAGACCGTTGCCATCTTTCAGGGAAAGTTTCGTGCATGCGCGGAAAAAAAGGCGCGAATATCAGGTGACGCGACCGTGCCGCGCATTAACACCTCCGTGTCAAAAGGCTGCATAAATAAATTCGCGCCGACAACTTAAAATAGACGTTACTTCGGTATCGGTGGTATCTTCCCCCGGGTCGCCCGTCAATCTATCCGAATCACTTCGACTCTCCTCGAATCCGAAACGCGACGCTGTTTTACATTCCACCCTATTTTGTTCGAGCCATACAACCAATTAGTATTCGAATATCGTATATATTACACGATCGTAAGTTATCGAATATGCGCACGGCGCAAGCGGGCGCGCATTCCGTGCACTTTTGAATTTAATTCCCATAAAAACAAAGATTGATATAAAGCGATTCTGTATTAGAACCTCAATTTATTCCATTTCTGGGAGAATCGTTTTGTTTCGATAATGTTTGGTACAGACGAGTGTTAAGTTCGAATTATTTAGCAAATGGCACGTCTCGTGTTCGTCGATAAAGCTAAGCGCTAGTGTCGCGGGACGTCGGGAACTCGTACTAAACGATTCGCTTCTTCGGGGACTCGTCTGCAAGTGATCACGATGATTTTTCCGCATGGTCGTACGACTTCACGACGTGACTGAGTCACTGTCTGCCTTCGTGACGGTGAGATACAGCGAAGGAAGAGGAACGCGGAGGAACGTAGGAGACACGTGGATTCGTGACACCCAGGGGCAGCGAAGAATTCGTGGGAAATGACGGGTGCCAGCGGCGCGGCCAGCGTGACCGGTACTAGTCCGCTACCAAAATGGCAACTCGCTCTGGCTGTTGGTGCGCCGGTTGCGTTGGGCCTTGGTTACATGTACTATAAGAACAGCTCTAAACCGTCGCCAAAGTCCAACCGCGGTAAATCGAAGGGCGGCTCCAAAGAGAATGGCACCTCGGCCGCTGACAAACAGATCTCCATTGACGCCGAGTGCCCGCCGAACGCTGCGGCCAAATCCGAAGTCGAGGTTAGAAATATTTCTTTTATTATGCCGCTGATAACATGGTATTTACAAATGCCAGTTTCAGATATTTCCTAAGTATATTCTGGTATTTAATCCACCGTGTTATCGTTAAGGTGTTGCGATGGATTAGTCATAGCAGATTACGGAGCAACACTGTTGTACACCATTTGTTTGTTATTTCATTGTAAGATAAGGTTTCTGTGTATTAAAATGAAGGGGCGTTGTATCGTAGACTCCGTTGGAGGGGGCAAGGAGATTTAAAAACGAGGGGAACGATCACTTTAAGATGGGAAAGTACGACGAAGCGATAGCGCAGTATAATAACGCGATCGAAACTTGCCCTAAGGAAAGTACAGAAGAGCTAGCTACGTTTTACCAGAACAGAGCAGCCGCCTATGAACAACTGGTAATGCTATCTTTATCGATAAAGTTAATTCCATGAAAATAGACCGTAATGAGACGAGATCGAGCTATCGAGAAAATGTGCGTTACGTGTTGCAGAAGAAATATAGCGCGGTGAAGGTGGATTGTACGAAAGCCTTGGAATTGAAGCCAAAGTATATAAAAGCATTGTTACGCAGAGCGCGTGCGTTGGAGCACTGCAATGATTTAGAAGCTGCTCTGGAGGACGTCACGACCGCTTGTATTTTGGCGAGCTTCTCTAACCAGACGGCATTGATGATGGCAGACAGGGTTTTAAAACAATTGGGTAAACGAGACGCGTAACTTTTGCCTCCTCGGAGCCAATACCGAAGTAATCATTGCGAACGTGGAATTGATATTTCTTTTCAGGGAGGAAACACGCGATGGAACATTTGGCAAACAAAAAGTTCATTATGCCTAGCAAGCACGTTATTAAAAATTATATTAATAGCTTTCACAACGATCCCATTTTTTCGATGCTTCGAGGTAACGACAACAGTGATATATCTGCGTAAGCATTTTAAAATTTCATGTTATATTATACACTATTCTGCTTCTTATTATTCTAATAATTGTGTGACCTTTAGGGGTTTTGCCAAAGTTTTAGAGTGCATAAAAGAGGAAAGATACGACGATGTAATACCGCTGTGTAACGAAGAGATCGATTCCGCAGAGTCAGACGTAGCGGCAAATAAATTGGGGGCGTTACTTTTACGAGCCACGTTTTACTTCTTACTAGGGCAGTACGATACTGCGATCACGGACTTTGGAACTATTATAAATAACGAGATCGTTCCAAAGAATATAAAAGTGAACGCTTTAATTAAAAGAGCTACTTTATATATGAATTTAGAAAGTCCGGAGAAGAGTATCTGTGATTTTAAGGTGGCTGTCGAACTCGATCCTGATTGCGGTGATATTTATTCGAATAAAGGGCAGGTAATAATGCGTAATATTGTCTAACAAGGGAACATCTTGAACCCGGAAATTCAAAAAATTCTGAAACTTCGTGAATCTGTAAGGAATTTCCTCCTGATTACAACGCAATTTTTTTTGCTACCCAAATTCACTCTAAGGAGGTGGAATTTACGCATGATAATCTGGTTATTTTTCGCTTTTCTGTTATAATTCGTGAACTGTAAAATAATTTTTTTATCAATGATAGATCTAATTAACAGAAGTAACTTTTATCTTGAAACTTTTTTTCTATCTCTTACAGTTCGCTAGTTAAAACACAAAATCGGAAAATACCTGAATTTTCAGAGGATAATTTCACCCCCTTCGAGTGAATTTGGGCAGCAAACTAAAATTGCGTTGTAATCAGGAGGAAATCCCTTACATATTCAAAAAGTTTCAGAATTTTTGGAATTTCCGGGTTCGGGATATTTCCTTGTAAGTAGTAACGAACAGATCTGTTAACAATTGGAATAAAAAGAGAATAGATATAATGGAGCAACCTATACGGCACAATTCCAGGTGAATTTACTTATGGAGAAGGTAGTCGAAGCTAGAGAAGACTTCAAGAAAGCTGTCGAGCTCAATCCCAAGTTTGGCGTGGTGTATGTACAAAAGTGCTATGCGGATTATCATTATGGTCTAATTAAGAGCGACATGACAATAGTAGCGGAGGCTATACAAGACTTTGAAAAGGCCCCTGAAATGTTTCCAGATTGCCCTGACTGTTACATCCTGTACGCGCAGGTATGTGTAACAAGTTTCGCCTTATTAGAAAGCGTATGAAAGTGGTGATAAATTTAATATATTCCATAATAATAATACAGGTATTGTCAGAGACGCAAGAGTTTGAGAAAGCAGACAGCTGCTTTGGTAAAGCGATTGAGAAGGACCCGATTAATGCTACGATCTATGTACATAGAGGTTTGTTGCAACTGAAATGGAATGGAGATATGGAGAAAGCTATGGAATACATCAACAAAGCGTTAGAATTAGACGATAAGTGCGACTTTGGGTATGAGACCTTAGCTACGATTGAAGTTCAGAGGTGAGTCTAGGATGCTTTTCTACGAATACGCATTTATTCGAGGCATAATTCCTTTGCTGTTTTAAATGGTGAATTTAAATTCTGTTAACAGGGGAAATCTAGAAGAAGCAATAACGTTATTTGACAAGGCCATAGCGCTAGGTCGCACAGCCACGGACCTGACACATATTTGCAGTCTGAGATACGCCGCGAAAACTCAGCTCACGTTGAAAGATAGACTAGGCTCGGAAATAATGTTCAATTTGCAAAATGTTTCATAAATTTTCGTAAAACTGCGTTGATCCAAATCGTAATTTCAAATAAACGATACACATAGTTACCAAAGCTAAAGAATGAAGTTTCGTATCTATGGTATGACCCATGAACATAATTTTCTACAAGATTTTAATAGAAATATACCGCTCATTGATCGTTCGCTGTTATCATTGAACCGAATCACAAGAATCTTCTGACGACAAAATCTCAAAGTACGCGCGTGACACTGGGTATTGTTACTTCGCAGCTATCTCGATCCAGTATTCCTCCAGTAAATTTCAGAGAGCGAAACCTCCGGAAATTGCATTTATAAAATATCTAGTTTGTGTTTGTTAGACGTAAGATCACAGAAAGACACGACGCATATTGTCAATTTAATCATTCGATGATTTCTATGGAGAATCATGAAATTCCTATTTGCGAAATTCGCACATTTATCTGTACGATAAATTACTGTCTGAAATACACCTCGATTATCCCGGGACTTTGAAATTACTAGACACGTTTAGAAAGTAATATTTTACGGATGAGCATTACTAATCGCAAAGGGATCGAATAATTTACTTGCAATTTGTAATAGTTTACGAGTAGTTGTAACTGTGAGTTTCAAACTGCATTTTGTATTACTTTGTACAAAGCGTATAAAGCATTTTTAATCACATGTAAAATTCCTATATATATATAAATATTATAATGTTATTGTTATATTATTTTTACACGGTTATCGACTTTATTTTCTTACGTTGCAGCCCGAATCCTGCTAGGTCTTTGTCGTGTACAAAACTGGAAAGGAACATATACACTTCCTGAGAATAGTACAATCAAGTAATATTTACACCTGTCGCGCTGATTATTAAATATACAATCGCATTAGAGCTAAAGTACAGGAGAATCAAATTACACGTCCGAAACCATCGAATTACATATACACCTAAATGATTTTGTATGTACAAAAAGAGATCGAGAGGACAATGTAGTAGTTTGTTATAAGACAGCGATGTAATTTTATATGTTGTACACACCCTGGTTTTAATATGTGCCTTTTCAAACGTCGTAGAAGATAGAAGCGAGGGGGTACCTTATGACAAATGCTAATAAACTGCAAATGACCTAAAACATTGGTAGCTATTTAATATATTGTAATATTATAACGGACCAAAGCTGTCGACAGTCCACCACAAACTACGTTATTAAACGCAGCCAAATGTTTTGGAAACTTTACCTGAATTAACAGTAGGACGACCGTAAGCGTGGATTCTTTTAGAGGGCCGACTTTAATCAGCACAAAGTTAATCAGAGTAAAATTATTACACGTGACAACGCCTCTCTTATCCTCTTGCCATTTCACTAAACCCAACTTCCTGAACACCCATGTTATAAGTTTACCTAAGAAAAGCATCCGTTACTTTACATACTCGACCACATAACATTTAATAAGTATATTCCCATACCGATAACTCCAACATCCTTTTTCTGAAATACCGCACAGCTGATATTTAACTTGTCCGTTTCTTTATCGTATCTACAAATACACGTATAAAATAATTTTCAACACCGATGTCAGAAACGTAGCCCTTTACGACACTTACTTCGGTAGCCTATGCCTGGGGCACGGTATAAAGTGAAATAACTGTGGTACGCTATAAAGGAAATTAATTATCTGCGGAATGAAGAACAGCAAGGTTGTTTTGCTGAAGTGCCCAATAATGCCAACAACGGCAAACGTCATTCCAGACAGGTAACAAAATGTGTCACCTACGAATACCTGTGCGGGGTACCTTGAACAAAAAGAAAAGTAATTGGATTTTTAAGATATAAAAATCATTTGTACAGTACGATGGCGAAGTGTTTAATATCCCGGATCTGTATATCGTGTGCTTTTAGCGAGCCAACGATTTGAACGGTCGACTCCCGAAGATTAATCATGCTCCGCAAGAACTAGATACGGATGCTCGTAATTAGTGGGTCGGTGATTGGAGACGCGTGCGCCTTGGGAGGAGCCGCGAGCGCGCTTGCCGGCGAGGGATCCAGCGAAAGAGGTTGCGTAGAAGAGCATTCGGGCGTGGTTTTTCAGCTCGTTACGCTGCTCTCGAAAGGGCAGCCCTTAAAAGCGAAGGGCTCGGGCGGAACGGCGGGATATCTTGAAACGAGAGATCGGACTCGCCTCGAGAAACCTGGAAATATGTGGCATTATGCGGCAAACACGGCCTGCAGAGCCTGAAAGGCTCTCTAAGAAACGCTGCCCCATTCACTGAGGAAGGTTGGTTAACCAGCGATTCGGACGATTTAAAATTAAATGGCACGTCGGGGAGCGGTGACGTCACGGTTCAAACGTCACGCCGCAAAAGGCATTCACCTCGTCGTCAGCGTCAGACTATTTACATTGTGAGTTTAGTACACAGATCCGTGTGTCGAAAACTGTTACCGTTTGAATATTCACGAACAAAGAGGATACCCGTGGTATTTTTACGTTTCGTGTAACACGAGTTTTCGGATTAATATGGCTGCTCTTTATTCTCTGAGGATTAATCGTAGTTAATGGGAATTCCGACCTTTGGTTTGGTACACGAACAGAAAAGGGAAATATATAGGAAGTCTGGTTAGTCGCTGTACAATGTACCATCGGCTAGTTAAAACTTCGTTTCGTAGATTCGTGGATCGATTATACGCGTGCTTTTGGATGAAACTGTTTGGTAACGAGAATGTTACGATCGAAGTGAGATCTTTATGAGACGTACGATGAACAACTGACGAGTTAGACGGAAGAAAGTAGTGCGATGCAGCCCCGCCTAGATGGGAAACTAGTCTTGCTTTATACACTATTAGTCCTGCAAGTTTTCATCGTTATTATTTATGTCGCCACTACTCCGCCTTCAGAATTAACCGTATCGACCACTCGTACCTCTGTTACGTTCGTGAGATTCGAGGATACGCAGGTAAGAGCAAATATCGAGCGCTAATACTATCCGCGACGTCTTATTCGCTACTCTCAACTCCATTAACGAATTCAGACTTTATCGCAGGAATCTAAAGTTCAACGAGTCGATGATAAAAAGTTTCCCATCTACGAGACAATCAACGGGGAGGTAGCGCTAAAAGATGTCAAGACCTTCACGCTCTTCGAGCTGTACAATCAGACTATTTGTTGGAAGTACGGAGTGGACGATGAGAAAATGAGAAGCGACGAGGATCTCCGTAAATGCATCTGCACGCAAGGATGGCACGGCTCCGACTGCGGCCAGCCAGAGGTTGTCTGGCGAGCGATCATGGCGTCCAAGCAGAATATCAAGCTGACGCGTCGCAAAACAGCCCGACGTATTATTCACACATTCTTTCTGAACGAATACAATACAGCGATCGCGGAGGTGATAGTAGAGGAGCTATACAATGTAGTGGATCTTTTTGTAATCTGTGATTTTAGCAACGCCGAGGATAATTTTCATCATAAGCTACTGAAGGGTTTATTGCAGCAGGCACAGAAGAAGATTTTATATATGAATATAGCGACGAAGGTGCGCAAGCCGTTGAGGGTGGTGTCTAAATATGTTTGGGACAGAATAAAGACTGTGGTACGGAACTTAAGGGACGACGATATTTATGTAACGACCGAACCAGAACAAATATTAAACTCTAGGGCATTAATGTTCCTCAAGGTGTATAACGGATGGCCGCAGCCTATTGGTTTTAGATTAAGATGGTCCGTGTACGGATTCTTTTGGCAGCATCCACTTAAAACAACGATAACAGTTGGCGCGTGTACGATTGGATTAATGCGTGAGGCATATCAGTCGAATTCTATCATGTTGGAGCAACTGGAGGGAGACTTAAGCGAGAGAGATAGCCTAGGCCTAGTTATAGGAGACTTGAATCATTACGGGGGATGGTATTGCTATCTGTGCCAGACGCCGGCGAATATTATAATTAGTCTGCATAATAAAGTGAAATCCAAAGAGATTCAGATAGAAGAAACTATCGACGTACCATTCATCGAGGACCTAATGGGAAGCGGATTGTGGTTAGACGGGAAGACTAATCTCCTAAGAGTCTCTAAATCTCGGGACCTCTATTTTGCGCCTGAAACAATACTTAATAGTACGTGGAAGTATGACTGGCTAGTAGAGAATTTTTATGCTAAATTAGACTATTATTGACATACTGGTCACACCCGACTGTGATATTAATTCATACTCGATACTCAATGTAAACTATACAATATTCTACTGAATTTACATACCAAAATAATATGTTGAACGATTTGTGAATGTTAAATAATTTATACGTATAACTTATAAAGAAATCAGGAATCTATAAGATTAGTCGTCTTATTTCAACATGCCCTCCTGGAGTTATTTGTCGCGATATATACTGCTAGACTTAAGGGGAGGTTCCGGTCTAAAAGTCGATTTTTTTATTTCATTTTTCAAATGTTCAACCTTTTAGGAATACGTGTTTAAAACGATTTGTTGAAATTCGTAAAATTCCTGAATTTATAGGCATCTGAGTAAACTTGAAACGCGTTTTTCTCGAAACAGTGTTCTGAAAACGGTGGGACCTGTATCTGCAAAATTTATTACCCGATTCGACTGAAACATTTTTTTATTTTGAAGAATATACTTCTGGCTAGGGGGAAACCAGAAAAAAATTAAAAAAAATTTAAAAGTTATACGTTTCAAAGGCGTTGAAAGGACGAAAAATATAGGGAAAAAGTGATTTCAAACTTCAAGTGACGTTATTTTCTAAAAAAATGTCAGTTTTGTATTTTTTTCGTGTTTCCCCCTAGCAAGAAATATATTCTTCAAAATAAAAAAAGTTGCAGTCGAATCGGATAAGACTTTTGGAGATACAGGTCCCACCGATTTGGATGATGTTTTTGACGCCTTGACTTTGAGTCCCAGTGCCGTCTGCAATGATTAATTATAAAACAAAAAATATATTTCTATAATTTAAGACATCCTTAATACAATGCAAAAGGTCCCATTAAATTATATATAATAGTTTTCCTTTAATTAATTCCTAAAGATCGCCTATTTTTGGGGGCTCTAGACCGGAACCTCCCCTTAATTCGCCTAATTCACGTGTAACTTACCGATTGAATTTCAATAAGCCCAAAGAAGTAGCTATATATGGAAGCATGAAATACAATGAGAACTGATGCGCCTTCCAAAGGTCTCCCGATAACTCTATGATGTTAAAGAGAAGGATGCTCATCGAAATTATTAAGCTTTGTCCGACTTCTAAACCGTTTATGCCGGCTAATATATTTATAGCGTTCGTGCAGAACACTGCCAGCATCCCCATGTACAAGTAATAAAACATCCAGAGATCCACAGAGAAGCCGAACCAATGTCTCAAAGGTTTCGGTACAATGATCAGTGTGGAGTTAAAGTTAATGTAGTACACCATTAAAAGTGGCAAGGAAGCGATAGTCGGCAGTAATAATTTATGCCGCCAACGAAGATCCAAAACATCGTCGGCGAAACCCAAAAGTAGCATACAACAAATGGAAAGGAGAGCAGCCAGAAATTCCATGAACTGCAATTAAAATTACGCGCATTATCTTCTTTCAACGAAACCATACTTTCTTGCCCTTAAATATCTCTCCTACTGTTTCATATACATTTTTGTGTCTTTAATGCAGCAAGAGTGTGCGCAGCTCCACCTTTACCAACTTCGAATAAATTAGAAAAAACCGGTTATAAAATTATTGCTTTGACTTAAAATTAAAAAACTAACTACTAAATAAGTAATAGTTATCGAGTCGATAAGTTTCTATTTCTATTTCTGGCAAATTTTAAAACCTGCAGCATTTGTATCGAGCAAAACAGTAATGGGCGCAGATTGTTATCAAATTTGCATCGAAAGGTGTAGAAATTTTTTCCAAAAATGGAGCTGCACATCTCTTGCTGCAAGGTCCTTAATTCCAACCAATCCATATAAAGTTTCTAATCGTCCTGAACAGTAATAGAGATATTCGAAGCGGTCAGTTACAGATCTGCTCTACGCACGTCCCTCGAATGATAAATTATACAATAAACAAACGGTTTACAGCATACCTCGCTATGAGGGAAGTTTATGTCATTAAATATGTAATTCGTGAACGGTACAGGGATGAACAGAAAGAGCGTTATGAGGAAAAGACATCCGCTAACGACACCTAATGCCTCCGGTCTGGAAAAAGAATCGAAGTATTGAAATTACCTGTATGTTGCCCGCGGACGATAAACGATGACGCGACTACGTGTTATATGAAATGCCCACTTACACTTTCTCACCACTACTCTTATTCATATCGACACCGTATAGGTTAGCTTTAATAAACATATCTTTTATCCTCGGTATCAAGCGCACCGTCAAAAAGTACGCGCTAACCGACATCGCGAGATTAACGAGAATCGGGAAAACGAATCTCCAAGTCTCCTCGTCAATCATGTTGGACTTTTTCAACATACTGACCAGAAACGTGACAACAAATCATATGTACACAAACGGATGATTGACGTGGCTGGTATCGCTAATTCTGTGTTCTTTGAACCAGGCGATGCCAGTGCAATGACACGTGCCTCGGAACGGGTGAAACGGGAGCCCCGAAAGCTGTCTTAGCGCACGCATTTTTTTCGAAAATTTCAGCGCATCACACGCGTAAACGATCGCTGACGGTCGCCGCGCACTGGGAGGCGAACGGATCAGTTGGATAATTGTATTCGCTTTCTGGCGAGTGAAGGTTCGATAATAGCCGACGAAATAATAAAGCCTCGCATCTCTGAAATTTCTGCTCCTTTTATTCTATTCCATGGTGTAACGTTTACATGCATTTGAGCGGTTCGCGGTAAAAATAACACCGTTGCTCTTTACGCGCTCGTTAAGTCCTTGATGGCCCTTGTGGATCACACGAAATGGCCATAGAAAGTTTCATTTCAAAGTTCTAATTTGAGTAATTTTACTGCTGCTGCCTCTCGCCGATAAACATTAACTTTTCCTGGAATCGGTGTTACATATCTGTCGATAAAGCGTACGTGCACGTTTCCCAGAATATGAATAAGGTAATATGGCTTTGTAATTGTGAAATACTCGTTACTCCAATAGCGTTTATTAAGTAATATTTTGGTCCGTTGACGAGGTACCCGACTAATCATTTACATAATTGATCGTACCTTTCAATTAGAACCCGAAAATCAAAGGTACTGGTTTTAATTAATCTTCACGATTACTTAACCTAGAACTGTCAAATGCCCAATATATGTACATATGCTCCGAGTGCTGTGAGTAAATCGGAGCAGAGGCATTCGTAAGAAGTCTGTGCAGTAGATACACGGCTGAAAGTTTCATTGTATTTTTCAGTAGTGATAAAAGCACTCCAGATATTACACTTTCTCTATATACTATCGGTTTAAGCGGCACTGATGGATAGTGAGAAGCAGAAAGATGAGATTATCGCACTGGAAAGTATTTATAATGCAGAGGAATTTTCGTATCGCGAAGAAAATGATCGATACCAGTGTACCTTCAAGATCTTTCTGAACCTCCCTGCGGATTACTGTATAAGCTACAAGGACTTTAGATACACCGAAGAAGCGGAGCAAAAGATTACAGTCTCTCACTTACCACCTCTGACGCTTCACATCGTTCTACCAGAGAATTATCCTTCCGTGTCATCACCTAAATTCACATTGTATTCGTCTTGGCTGCAACTTTCGCTGTTGGACGGATTGTGTAAAAAATTAGACAGGCTGTGGGAGGAGAACAAGGGCCAGGAAATTTTGTTCACTTGGGTAGCCTTCCTCCAAGACGAGGCTTTAGAGTTTCTGAATATACAGGAGAATCTTCGCATGAGTCGCGCTTATACGCGCTACAAGGACGCTTTGGAAAAGGCGCAGATCAACCAGAAGAATAAAATCAAAGACAGTATAGAGAAGGAATGTAATATCGAAGGTGCGAAGAGCAGGGTGAAGGCGGAGGTTAATATCCGCAGGTTGAGAAAAAAGAACTTTGTACACAATTATTATGATAAAAGAGCTATCTTGGATTGCCCGATCGGAAGGAATCCTATCCAATCGCTAATCGATTATAATGAGAAGCGCAATCAGATCGAGTTCAAGAAAAACTTCTACACTTGTAAAATATGTTTCGTGGATAAAATAGGGGAGCATTGCACACAGTTTTTACCTTGCTCGCATGTGTTTTGTAAAGATTGCATAACCGGCTACCTCGAGGTGAGAATCAAAGATGGGAATGTGCAAAATATCGGTTGCCCCGAAGAAAAGTGTACTTCCGAAGCAAGCCCTGCTCAGGTAATCTCCTTCGTTTATCTTTTACGCAGGATATTGGAGTGTCGTTGATCGTGCTGAAAGTTTTATATCTAAATTTGCAGATAAAGGATCTAGTAAGCTCAGAATTGTTTATGAAGTACGATTCTGTGCTGCTGAATGCCACGTTGGATACTATGTCGGATATAATATATTGTCCGAGGCGTAGCTGCCAGTATCCAGTGAGCTGCGAACCGAACGACCAAATGGCGAACTGCCCGATGTGTCAATACGCATTTTGTATTTATTGCAAGATGGTTTATCATGGTATAGAACCGTGCAAGGCCCAAAGTACGTTCCTGCGAGTTACTCGATATCTATGGATCTTTAAGACGTATTTCAAGGTTTTTCTAAATTAATCTTCTAAACCCGTTGTATAGCTACTGAAACACATCAGCTGGTAACAGAGTATCAAGAAGCATCTAACGAGCAGAAGCTCCAACTGGAGAAACGTTATGGTAAAAAGCAACTTCAAGTTTTAGTAGAAAATACGATGTCCGAGGATTGGATTAAAACTAACAGTCAAAAGTGTCCTAATTGTAATGCTGCGATTGAGGTACTGCGAGATATTCATGCTTTTATACACTTGCACGTTACTCTAGCCGCCGATAAGCAAAGATCAGGTCTCGAAAGTGTGTATTAGCGTGGTCATTGCTTTCAGAAATCGGATGGCTGCAACAAGATGGTATGTTGGCGGTGCAACATAGCTTTCTGCTGGCTGTGCAGCACCATCCTCAATCGAAATGCACCGTACGAACATTTTCAAAACACCAGCTCCAAGTGCTATAACATGCTATATCACGATATACCGGAGGACGATGAGGAAAACGATTATTTCTTTGAATTTCCGTATATTCCAAATTACGAGCTGCTGGATCTAAACTTTTTCTAAGAATTTATAATATAAAGTTGAAATAAACGGAGCAGTAATTAATCAGCGAGATCTGGTAACGAAAAGAATTTTACTCGTATCTGTTTTTTTAAACTCGCAGAACTTAATATTCCCTGTATTTGTGCTATTCCGTGACTGTACAAAGGAACTTTTAAGAAACATGTACTACCCTCGTTTAATTGTACAAATGATCGAACAATATGTAATTATAGACCGTATTCTCTCCGCGCGCAATCTTTTGTAAAACGAATATAGGCTTTTAAAGTTATATTTTTGCGGGGCGAAATATAAACGGAAGCTGCGACGATTGTGATTGATATTTCATGGTAAATCAATAAAATTGTCTTGTACGAGCAGGTTGCGTTTTCTGAATTGAAAGACACAAGTCGTTGCTGATGAGGTTTAATTTATTGCAAAAAAAAAAGAGATGTATCAAAACAGTGAGGATCGAAGTTCTTAGTATTCTTCGGCGCCTTCTCCTTCGCCTTCGGCGGAGTCCATGCCGACTTCCTCGTAGTCTTTCTCGAGTGCCGCGAGGTCCTCGCGAGCCTCGGAGAATTCACCTTCTTCCATACCCTCGCCGACGTACCAGTGGACGAACGCTCGTTTGGCGTACATCAAGTCGAATTTATGGTCAAGGCGGGCCCAGGCTTCAGCGATGGCCGTGGTGTTGGATAACATGCAGACGGCCCGCTGTACCTTGGCGAGATCGCCGCCAGGTACCACGGTCGGTGGCTGGTAGTTGATGCCGACCTTGAATCCGGTCGGGCACCAATCGACAAACTGAATTGTGCGTTTCGTTTTGATGGTGGCGATGGCCGCGTTCACGTCCTTCGGCACCACGTCGCCTCTGTACAGCATGCAGCAAGCCATGTACTTTCCGTGACGAGGGTCGCACTTCACCATCTGGTTAGCCGGCTCGAAGCACGCGTTAGTAATCTCTGATACAGAGAGTTGCTCGTGATACGCCTTCTCCGCGGAAATCACCGGCGCGTACGTGACCAACGGGAAGTGGATCCTTGGGTACGGGACCAGGTTAGTCTGGAACTCCGTTAGGTCGACGTTCAGGGCACCGTCGAACCGCAGAGAAGCTGTGATGGAGGACACAATTTGTCCGATCAGTCGATTAAGGTTCGTGTAAGTGGGCCTCTCGATGTCCAAGTTACGGCGACAGATGTCGTAAATGGCCTCGTTGTCGACCATAAATGCGCAATCGGAATGTTCAAGGGTGGTGTGCGTGGTGAGAATTGAATTGTACGGCTCGACAACGGCGGTGGAGACTTGGGGCGCAGGGTAGATGGCGAATTCCAGCTTCGATTTCTTGCCGTAATCGACGGAGAGGCGCTCCATCAAGAGAGAGGTGAATCCGGAGCCAGTGCCGCCTCCGAACGAGTGGAAGATCAGGAAACCTTGGAGACCGGTACATTGATCTGCCAATTTACGGATTCGGTCCAGGACAAGATCGACGATTTCCTTTCCAATCGTGTAGTGACCGCGAGCGTAGTTGTTCGCGGCGTCTTCCTTGCCAGTGATCAACTGTTCGGGGTGGAATAGCTGACGGTAAGTACCAGTGCGTACTTCATCTGAAAAGTTAACGTGCTTTAGTTACACCTGCGTCTCGGAACCATGAATTCAACAGAATTAAAGTCAGCGTTATGATATTTACCAACTACTGTCGGCTCCAAGTCGATGAAGACCGCCCTAGGTACATGTTTCCCTGCGCCAGTCTCGCTGAAGAAGGTGTTGAAGCTGTCATCTCCTCCACCGATAGTTTTGTCGGATGGCATTTGGCCATCGGGCTGGATGCCATGCTCCAGACAGTACAATTCCCAGCAGGCATTACCGATCTGTACTCCGGCTTGTCCAACGTGAACTGAGATACACTCACGCTGAAATAAAATTGAAGAATATATTACTGCGAGTTGAGATTTAACTTCGAACCCAAGAATTAATTGCCAGAATGGAAAATTAAACACGAGAAATCCTTAAAACTAAGGAAGGTCCAAGTCAGTGGCGGATTTAACGGGCGGCCGATGAGCAGGCCCCCATTTTCGAAAAAACATTATGATATTATCGAAACACTATTTTTTTTTGTATTATTACATTTTGATTGTTTTTAGTAAACTACCTCTCCATTTTCCCGAAAAAATAGGCCCCGTAGAACGTTTGCCACCTGGGCCTTTTTTCTTAAATCTCCCACTGGTCGAAGTGACCATTAACTTAAGCGGGATTAAATAAATCTTTAATTATACGTTTCAACAGTGTACTCAAATTAGAATAAGGAAATGAAAAAATAAAGAGTCGAGGCATTGCGGTGTTGGACCGGAAGCCGGCCGGCATTTAACCGTTACAAAATGGCCGCCCTTCCCTAGGCAACAAGGTATCCGCTTCTCACTCGAAATATCTCAAAAATCGGAAGACTTACCATTTTGAAATGTGAAGTGGAGCTTCAAAAGTCTTGAAAATAGAAGTATGAGTGGACGAAGAACGTCGACAGTTGGCTAAAGCAAGTAATGGAGCTTTCGCTAACAACCACGATATCCCCGTTCAGTGATCTCCAAACGAATGTGTCAGCGGCCTTCGGGGCACGGCTATTTATACCCTCGGTGAGGGGCTTCGTCAGCCCTCCCCGATTGGTCGCCGGTGGCCTCATTCTGCTCCGTGATTGGTCTTTTTTCGACCGCAGTACCCACGGACAGACTGAACAGACAGACCTTATACGGAAAATATAGTCCCGAGTAATAACGATATAATCGCCTGTTCCATTCACACCGGCGGCAACATATTCATTTGCTACCTTCCACGAATTAAAGGCAATGCGAATGAATTTTTAATCACTCCCACTTCACAAATTGGCTACAATATCTGGCTAATTTTTATGCGATAATGCGGGCGCTACGCGTGACGGTTTCTTCCATATTTGGATTGTGCATTTTGATTGGTGACTCACGCAATTCGTGTGCTCATTTTTACCACGATCCTTGTATTAGAGTAGAATTTTGATACATAGAAAAATTTACTTTAGAATTTTAAAGAATATTTCAGTATTGGCCAGGGTAGCTGATTTACTAATCATACACGCTATTTATGTAGAGTGCATGCATCTGCAGTTTCTGGCTACTGCTATATATAGGCTTTTCGTGACTCCCTGTAAATGCTTCACATTGAATATTAACAAGGGGTATAAAGGTATGACTGAATCAGTCATCGATTTTCCATTGAACTATATCTAAATACATATAAATAAATCCATATAAATTCTACACATAAATTCTTTGAAATTATTCGTTATTACTTTCGTAATGGAAATCAGAGGAACAGATATACAGTTAAGTATGCAGTTCGTCTTACCAAGAATATTTTGAGGTTGTAATAGAAATTGTAGAATTTGAAGCATTCTGCTATAATAAATACATCGTTATGTATTTTCTGTCGATCGCTGTTGAACATTTGAAGCGCTTAAAGAGAAGTTTGGAAGGTTATAGTTCAATGCTCTGCATGGGGCTTGCAATATTTGGATTGCATACACCCATATTAGGTATTGATCTCGTCTCCGTCTACTGGGTGTCCTAAAAACTCATCCTTGCAATTAAGACTTGACAAAGTAGCATCAACGTTTCGCCATTCATTCAACAATTACGACTAACGATTTAATAATTCCTAACATTGAAAAACAGAATATAACAACAAAAGCCTCAAATATAGACAGTGATAATAATAGAATGATACGGAGGCCTTTGACAGACATTTTTACCATTTCGTTTTGGGTGTGGTTTATCTGTTTCACATGGAGATAACAAAATCAGAAGATACAAAGATGTATCGCTGAGATCGTAATGAAGAAACGTCGATGAAATCATAATGACGTCATCCGGGCGTCTTCGCAAACCGATTTTGTACTTCGATTTCAAGTTCACCCATTTTTCGGACGAATCAAGGAGCGGAAGGAGCTAAAGAATTCCTAGCTAAGGAAAACATTAATGGTTCTGAGATGGACGAATTAGTTTCGGTACATTCATTACGCGATGAATTGAAGTTGATCCACTTCCTGCCCATGGGCACAGACCGTATCCGCTCTCTACTCCTGATTCTACGATCTCACCTTACCATGGTTTCTGACCTCTTTTACAATTTTGTATCTCCTTCAAGCTCGCGAAACTCTCGGACTAGAAAATTACGGGATAAATCCCATTCGTGGCGAAACTACTTACTCCAAATATATAGATTATAGAACAGCGAACTTAATGAACAGAATTCCATGAAAGGAATTTCATTCTGTTCTCACAGAAATACCTACTGCGAAATGCTAAATATGAACATTTCTACGAGTTCCACCTTCACTCGAGTATTGCATTCATTCAACTCCCAACAAGAATTTTTATATAAATACTAAAGTTGAATGAATGAATTTACGTCCATAAATAACGGGTGACTTTTCAAATATTGCGATAGATTTGAGAGTGGTGTCTATTTTGTATTTTTTTAATTATATTTATTGCTGAGTTTCTCATATTACCTGATAGATCAACAAAATAACAAATCTCCTTTCGCATTCGCTGTAAGTATGTAAAGGACGACAAGTCGGCCATGTGTTTCTCTCGTCACGGCTTATGGCGACAGGCGACAGCTGCATAGCGGTGTAGCTGTTTCATTGTAAGTACACACAGCAATAGAAGGACACGTGTTTAATGCAGCCTATCAACCGAAGAAGGCTTCCTCTTCGTATCGTAATATATATTGCGTCATTACACGCAGATGCGTATAACAGAAAATTTGCATAAATATAAGATTTAGTCTTTTAATAATTCACCCAGGAATAGTATAATGATCGATACTTCAAAATCGTCTTTTGTGGAAAAAAGCTATGAAATCGCGAAATGTGTTCAATCACGCGTAACTTGTTCGGAGACCATCGACTACGCCCTTTCATTCCTTTTTCATTCTAACCTAGTCTTCAGTCGTAGTGCTAAAAATTTGTGCGAATAATGTGGTTGAAGACAAAGAGAAAATACGTTGTGTGCACAGTGGTGAATATAGGAATTCATAATGTACAACTGATAATAAAGTGGTTATGTTGCGGGGCCGGCTGGGAATTCTTGAGGTTCAATGGGAGTTCTGTGTGGTTCGTCGTCCGTGGAGTCCTGAAGAGCTCTGCTCGCGAACGCGTGAATTTAAATGAACGAAATGTTTTGTAACGAATAACTTTGAACTGAACTAATTGAATTAATTAAATTATTGAATGATTTAGAAGTAATATAAACGAGAAACAAGACGACAAGGATATTTGGAGAATGATTGGGATAAAATTTATTGTGACACGTTTATATTGTAACAACGTCGGAAATCAAATGCGAGGAGAAGAAACAGGCTTCTTCTTACGTTCGTTCCTCTTTTTTATCAATACACTGTTTTTCGAGCGATAAGGAAGGAGGCGAAGATAGATTTCTAATGTGACAGAGTTTATCCTTAACTCTATCCTATTTAAACTTCGCGTTTTAGGAGCTTGCGCTGAACGCCGCTAGAGCGAGGATCGCAACTCGCAACAGTTAATAGCGAATTCGATACCTCGCACTAACTCTGCACTGGTGCCAGAAAATGACTTGGATTGGTTGTTTCTGATAGAAACGAAGATAGCTTTATAAGAATCAACCAATCCAAGTCATTTTTTGGCACCAGTGCAGAGTCAGTGCGAGGCAGTGGTGGGTAAAGACACGAATTTTCCATTTTATACACGACATGTGTCTTAAATGTCGTAAATGTCGTAAACGTCGCAAATGTCGTAAATGTCGTATATCTGAAATAAAAACAACTATCCTATAATACATTTTTCGTATAGTTTATGAAGAAGTGCCAATTTATTAATAATTATAATTCTGATGAAAAAATTAAATTAAATTAAGTTACATTGACGAAAAATGGATATAGAAAGGTTAGTAAAAGAAATGCATTTGGAAACCAAGAATTTCGATACGCCAACTATGGACAGAAAATTGAACTACTGAGAGTGGATCAAAATCCGGCGAAGTCCATATGATTATTGTACATTTATTTCTAATTACTTTACCTTTCACGATTTACTTTTTATTATTTATTATCTATACAAGTACAAAACAATAATTAACACCACGCTTTTAAATACTTTTTTGGGGTTAGGAAAGTGGCGATTATCATAGTTTTCGACGTAACCGATGTATTCTACAGTATTCTATAGTATTCGCATGCAACCAACTTGTGAGTCAGAAAGAACTATATTGCTCCAACACTTTAATTGTTGAAACCTTAAAATAATGAATATTTCTATTTACGACATTTGCGATAAATGACACGTATGAAATGGACTTAAAAACGACATATTATACGTACATTTGCGACATGTCGTAAATGCATTTGCGACGCGGCGTGAAATACCGACCCACCACTGGTGCGAGGTACCGAATTCGCTATAATATTAACGTCCTTGTTCTCTTTCAGTTTCATAGATGTCGCTAGAATTGCTATTTTCCAGTTGCTAGGCAACCTTTCAGATGTAAACATTGAGCAAATGGGAATGAATGGAATAGTAAACATGCATTTAGTTGTGCTCATATTTTTGTGACTAACTTTCGTTACGAAAATAGTATCTTACAATTAGTATTGTATTAATATGTCCACCGAGGACATTAATTTCATAAAAGGATATGCAGAAGCAGAAACTAAGAAAGAAGAAGCTCTAAGTCTCTGCTACGCACGTCCCGCTGTAAATAAAATAGAGGGAACCGATATTCTCACTAAATGCACCAAGAGTCCACGAGAATTGAGTAGAGACGACACGTTAGTCGAAGATGGTTTATACGCTTCTGACACTCCTTTCGTTTATAGCGATGTTATGCCTCAGTTTGGTAACATAAAAATCTTAGAGTACGAGTCGAAGCGTAGATTCTGTGGGAAGCTCGTGGAGATCGTTATTCGCGAAGTCAATATTGGCGCTTTAAGGAATCAGTCGGAGACGATTGAAATCACATCTGTTTACTTACTGTTCAAGAAGAAGCTCATATGTAAAGCAAATAGCCCTTTCAATAGAAAGTTGCACAAGTTGTTAATTAAGAATTCAGAGTGCGATAACATTTCCATACAGGTGCACGCTAAAGGCGGACAGTCTAGTATATTACCGTTGCTGTTACCCAGACGTAACGTCGAAGACAGTAAAGTGGAGATAGATTTTGCGATAGGTGACAATTCTGGTAGGATACACGCTGGGACAGTAACGTGCACGATTACTTTGAGAAATTATGGCGCGAACGAGCAAGAGTCGCGTGCGACACATTTTTACAAACTGAGCAATGATCCGAACGATCCACAAAACAATTTGTCTTTACTCAGACCAGCTAAAAGTATTCATAAGAAAGAAGTTAAATATTTCTTATTAGAGGATCCGGCGTTAATTTTTAATGTCGATTCGGAAGCGACCGTTTCTAAGAGAACACAAGTAGAGGATGTAAAGTCACCCGATACAGTTATAATAGAACAGCCTGCGTTTTCTTTGTTCGATATATCATTCAGAAACCTATTTCAAACTAAACGGCCATTGGAGCCATCGTCCGGTACTCGTAGACACAATATCATAGGGAGAACTGTTCTTACTGTTAACGTACTGAGAGGGATAGAAATACCGATCAGGGAGGAATCGGCGTTAGTTCAGCCATTCGTAGAAGTGGAATGGAATAATACAGTTCACGCGACGTCTGTAGCCAACGGTCCGGCACCTGTGTGGCAGCAAATGATGCATTTTGAGTCGTCGAGGCAGACCGACGAACATTGTATAAAGTTTCGCTTGTACGATCAGCACCCTGTTTGGGGTCCGCAGTGGCTGGGCGAAACCAGAATTCCTTTCGAGCAGCATAGGAATTATCAGGAGCTAGAAAGATGGATCACGCTGTCCCCTTTGTATAGTCCTGTGTTGCTATTTGGCTATATACAGGCTAGTCCAGGTCAATCTTGTACTCGTATTTATGTTCTGATTAAAGTGGAACATCCAGGTACTCCTAAGTCTGTGGAAAGTACTACGTTACTTAAGGGAATTCAGCGTTGTCTAGTTACGCCATATAGAATTAATGGCTTGGAGAATCCAAAGGATGTTGCGCGATTAGCAATGCTCTTACCATCGTTGCCCACTCATTATGGGCCAATTACTCCACGACAAGCATTGAATATAAAGAAAGTAGATCACTATGGAAGAGCGGCTCTGCTCGCGACGCTACTACAAGGCTTCGACTTACAAACGTACATTATACTAGGTATGCAGTATTGCCATATATTTCTAGCTCGAGAAATGTGGATTTTAATACTACGGCTAATGTAACAGGCTCGTCGCAAATAAGTAAATGGACAGCGTTTGTCCTGA
This sequence comes from Andrena marginata, assembly GCA_963932335.1. Taxonomy (NCBI): domain Eukaryota; kingdom Metazoa; phylum Arthropoda; class Insecta; order Hymenoptera; family Andrenidae; genus Andrena; species Andrena marginata. Next base: position 11,147,614 of record OZ010662.1, on the reverse strand, counting down.
GTATCAGTGAAAATGGGATATACACACTGTGGGATCCAGAAATTGGTAGCTATCACAAGTTGGACGATAGTCTTTGCCCCTTAATGAAGGTGTCTCGTCTGATTAATTATTTTGGCGTTAGTATAACTGTTCCTAGGATAACTTTGTTTTAAGTAACTTGCACTTTTGGTATTACAAGTAACGTATTTATAGATATGGGAGAATTTGCAAAGATCTATTTTACCGCATAATCTCAAATACGATGTGAAATCAAGCAAAGATTGGCGACCGATTAATACTGCCACTTTGACGAAAAGTGATCACACTGTGCAAATACTTGAATTGAATATTACAGACGAGGAGGCAAAGCAAATTAAAAAGACAGCTGCGGAGGTAGAGCAGCGCTTGAAAGATAAGTTGGCTTATTTCCGTAGCATAGTTGGTTTGACGACGTTATTCAATCGACACGCGATGACCATTTTGCGAAACTTCATTTCAAAGATTGAACCGTCCTCTGAATTACAGTTAGACAAGAAAGACTTGAAGCAGTTATACAGAGCTTACCACGTTCACGGTTTTATACTAAACAAACGCGAGTGCATTGTAGATGAATTGACCGAGCAATTAAATGCAACAAAAATTCACAATATATCTGGCCCAGTAGAGTTCGCTCTAGTGTGCTCCGTACAGCCCTACGTTGGGAAAATCTGTTCGATGTGGTTGGCTGTTATAATTCTTAGAAGTCGGGATTAAGTTATTTTGTACGTCATTGTAGTCGTTTATTACACATTTATATGCTCGATTAAAGCTAACATTACAATGTATTCGAAGGAGGCTAAACAATTGATATTCGTCACTAAGAGGAATCTTGCAGAATGCATCGCTTTCGATGGAAAGCACTAAACATACACTTCTATAAAATCTTTTTGTATAAAATACATGTGACAAGAAATCGCATAGTTTTTATCAGTAATGTTTCACTAAACTTCAACCTTGTTGTTAAGTTTATATTTTCAATAAAAAAGTACAAAGTCTTCACAAACAAGCTAGTCAAAGGGTACTAAAACTTTTTATAATAGGTGTAAATATATTGTTATTAAAACGTGTATAGTAATAATGCACGTAACTTGTATACGAAATCGAAAATTCATGATATTACCGTGTCATGTACTTCTTGTAAAAAACTTTGAATTTGTATGATATATATTTGGACATATCCGGCGTGTGTAAATGCACTTTGTGTAAAAGTTGTTATTCATTCATTAAAGGATTCTATTTTTCGCGTAACATGTTTGTTAGCGAGATAAAAAATTTACGGTACTAGAACTTATCGTCGGACTAATAGTGGTGTTACATAGCGCGATGCACTTTAATATTTTTAATAACAGCTTCGCGGTATTTGATTTTGTTACCTATTAATTCACAGTTTTGCAACTTCGATTGGATAGGTTCGATAGACAAAATCTGTCGGGAATAAACAAAATGCATTTCCGATTTGTTTTTGCATTGCGCAGCAATGCCCTTTTTATAACAATTGCAATCCTCCTTACATATTGTGACAATAATAAAACATGTTGTTAACAATATCATACTGCCTGAATGCTTTAGACGTAATTAGTTCGAACAAAGACACACGTGCAAGCAATTGCAGTTGCTTTTCATAGGATTTGGTCATGATCGTATTGCTCATTGCATATTGACTTGCTTATCAGTTCCTGCACATTCATAAAAACGCTCGGTGCATTCCGCTTCTATTGACAATGAGTATCTGAATTTGTGCAAAATCTCTGAGCGCCCCGCGGACCTTGTTACATCGAAGTTCCATTGTTCTTTTGATAGTTTTCGTCGAGACGAGTAAGGTCTACTATTTATACGTAATCTATTGTATTATGTGCGCTTACTATATGTATGCAAAATATTCATCATACAAAATTGTGTATACAGACGTTTATCAAACATATCTAATTCATCTAACTGATAAAATTTTCAGAAAGCAATTCCCCCAAATACTTTCGTGTCGTAAATAAATATATGATCGAGTGTAAAATTACAAACGAACGCCTTCTGCCACCTCACAATTGATCGTGAGTTGTGCCGTTCATTCATTAAATAAGGCTCCTCTATAAATACAATGTTAGGCATGTGTCTGCAAAATGCAAATGACTCCTCTTTGCCCCGTAACGCGCACGGCTCCGATTAATAGTTAATAGTTTAATCATCGTATTAGAATGCTCTTTACATTTATTGGGTAACGGTCGCTCGCGAGATATCTGTATATCACGATACAAGTATTAGCTAGACATGAAATGTGCAAATGTATAAAGTACACTGTTAAACGTGACCGCAACACTTGAATCCTATCTTTAGACCTAGCACGAGAAAAGGAAAAGACTAAAGGCAGTCCCTGACACGACGATCCCTTTTTTCGTTAATCTTTTTACAAGGCAGATTTTAACCGTCGGCCACAAAAACAAATCATTACTTACTTTAAGCTCACATTAGACAACGCTATCATACGCGATCCCACTGGATCTCATCTCTCCTAATAGCGACTAAGCTGCTATACAGGGTGTCCCGGAAGTCCTAATCTATTTCAGTGAAACCTGAACGACTTAGGACAGCATGACAAATTATTAACTCTGTTCTAGCAAGTTATCGAAAAGGGTCGAGCCGTTTCGCTTCGCAGGCTCCCACGTTCGATTTCTATTAAAAAGTTGAGATGTGCAAAGACACTTCGGGGCGGTAACGCTCCAAGTTCTTGGAAACGCGTTCCCCAATGCAATTGACCGATTTGAGATTGTGCGTTGAAGTATCGACGGATCACATATGGAAACTATTAATAATTAACTAAAGTTTGCGAATTCTTTTCAGTTGTTCAGCTGTATATATATATTTCCCTTTTGTTTCTAATTTTTGTAAAAAGTTTTGTATAAAAATATACATATAATCGTGCCTTAAAGGGCATTTGTGTCAAACTTATTCTACTCTGCTAAAATAGGCAGGGACTTTAGGGACACCCTATATATTTGACTAATTATATTTACAAGTCTCTCGGACCATGGATCCCCGAATTCTCATGCGCCCTGGTCCGAGCGTAAAAAAATCGCAGGCCTGTTACGTTTACAATCGGGTTGCGTTGATTCGCCGGAAGAAACAGCGGGTTCCTATCAAATCCGTCGTTTCCGCGATGTTTGTCGAGAGTCCCGAAAGCCGCGTCGATCACTGGGCGAGGCGACTCGCGGGAATCGAAACTTCCAGGGTCACCCTCGCTGATCATCACGGGTTACTTAGTCAGTTTTTCGTGGTATTATAGCTTGCAACTCGAAGGACAGTAACGTTTTAACGAAGAACTTAGGAATGCATTGTTCATTGAATCTTTTTCGATACTCCGTTCGTGTATCCATTGGCGTGGCCGTTCGTTAGATTTCCGTTGCACACTGCTCCGTGGGTAAATTCCTGTTTCGCCTGGGCCTTTAATTTCACCAGCTGCCTCTTCGCGTACGCTTGTTTGCCCTGGACAATCAATATTTCATTGAAAAATCAGTCACCGTAGACTTTGCAATTTTGCCGATCCGCGTGAATCGTGCTATATTCTGAATATATTTTTGTTCATTTTTGCTAAAAGGTACTAAAATAGTACTCGTACTAAAAATAGTGCCCGTTACTAAAGTAGTAATAATAATGATAATGATAATAATTTGTGGTAATCGGCAGTGCAGCGTTTTACAATTGTGATTACCGACAGCGTTCTCAAGATTAAATATCAATGGAATTCATAGATAGCTCCACCGTGGACGTTTCGTTACCTTTGCGATGTATGCTTTCGCGTAGAAGTTGCCAAACAGGACGATGAAGGAGATCATGTAAATGACGAGGGCGTATTGCATCCAGAGCGGGAAGTCGCATCCCGATCGTATGCCGTTGATGCCAAGGATTAAGGCAGTGGTGAACTGTATCAGTTGCAGGATCGTCAAGTATTTCTTCCACCAAAGGTATTTCGACACGGTGGGACCCAGCGCGGCTAGTCCGTAATAGGAGTACATGAGGACGTGGATGAAGCTGTTCACCATTGCTGGCAGGAATGCTGAAAAACACAAATGTCTCGTAATAAAATATTATCATTATACTAATGGAGAGTTCATAAAGGATAAAGGAGAGATATCAAATACTTTCGGGTTCTTTTTCATTCTGCGAGAACGATGCAAGCTCGTCTGACGCGCTTAATGAGCTTTGTGCATGCGAGAACGTGGTAACAATTACGATTTCACCGACTGATTAAATGCGCGAGCATTCAGCCTTGTTGAATTACATGTTCACCATTAATCGAGCAAGACTTTGATTTTTCGCAATTACGCGGGGCTTTCTACGGAATCACTGGTCCGTCGTTTCGAATGGGCGAGAATTAATTAATGCGCACAGTTGGACTATATGTGAAGCTACGGAAAGATATCGGAACTACAGACAAGTCCGTGTGAGCTGTAGTTGGCAACGCGCAGCCTTTGGGCATCTATTGCTGTTCAGCGATAAAATTCATTTGAATTGTAATGAATGTGTGAAAGTAATAGAGAAAGCGTGCAAATTCCCAACGAATTTACGGTCGAGTCGAAAAAATTCCTAGCAGGCGGCGGGATTGGAGGGACCTCGGGGGGGAAAAGGGAAACGTCAGCAGCTTCAATAACTAGGTCGATAATGCAGCGATCACAGAATGATTTCCATCTGCGCGTACAATTTTCCTGTCACTTAAAACGTCAAGCACGGCGAATGGGGTATCGGCAGCAATCGTCCGCAAATACTAATCAAATCCATCTGCGTACCTTAATGAGTAAATTAGCTAACAGACAAGGGTTGCCGATTACGCTTCCGCAATTTGATCGACCGAGTTCATAGAGTTCGCTGCGCAACAATACTTACTGGACCCACTCGGGACCCATTTGATACCGATCCACCACAAGGAGAACATGGTGGAGTGGTGGTAAACATGAAGGAAGCTTAATTGATTATCCTTCTTCCGCAAGATGAAGAAGAACGTATCACAGAATTCCAGGAGCTTGCTGAAGTAGTACCACCAGACAGCATGGGCGATCTGAATGCAAAGAAGAATAAAATACGTTTCATCGACCGCGGGAATCTCGTCGATCGGAAGCAACACAATTCTCCTCTTAACCTCCAACGTACCTGTACTTCGTCCGGCCGCGTCACTTGCCTAATCGGCTGGCAGACGTAGCTGTAACTCAACCTGGTAGACGCAACGAATAACTGCAAATGACAAGCACAGGGATTTCAGCGCGAATGCTGGATAGAGGCCCAATAGTACGAGCGGCGTGAAGCGGCGAGAGTGAGGTGAGTACCTGAATTGCGATGTACGCGTTCAGGCAAGCCATCGCGAGATTATAGGGTACGAGGGCCCACGTTAGCTTGAAGGCTTTCCGATTTTTCATGATCTTTGGCCCGGCCCATACTATGAGTAAATACAACAGCGTGTATATCAAAGTAGGTTTCGGCGAATCGACCAGCAGCCATCCTCTCGTTCGTTCGTCTACACGGGCGTGAATATTAAACGTCAGTCGATTGTAAAGATTTGAAAGTATTGCGAAGCTTTAATACTGCGGGCATTGATATTGGTCCTTTAAATAATAATATATTTGGTAAATACGGGAGACGCGGCCGGGCCGGAATTGGTCGAAACAGCTGATTCCTAGAGAATTAATTGTTCTGAACCTTAACACACTTTTACATATACACAGATGTAGAGTCTGAATATAGCGACTCGACCAACTCTCCAGCCCGACCGCGTCTCCCGGATTTACCGAAAAGCATTCATAAGAGAGTGGGAACAGTCGGGCGATATAGATTAATTGAATATCATAGGCGTCCGCAGGAGGGGGGAGGGGTAAAAGGGGTAGCTGCCCCTCTGGCTTTTAAGAAAAAATCGCTTAAATTTCAAAATCGATCTTTATTAAGTTTTATACTAAAGAAGGGAATAGTTTTAAATTTTTAATTAAATTGGCACTATAAAATGTGTTAGAAAAAGCAAGAGGGGTATATTTTTCTTTACCATCATCCCAAAGTTGCCCTCCCCCTCGAAAAAAGTCTGCGGACGCCCCTGTTGAATATTCCGACGTCCTTAACAATATCGCTACCCCAATTTATATCTCGTCTTACCAGCAAGAGACAGCGTCCAGAGATAGTAATCGTAGGCGTCATTTACTAGAGTCGCTGTGGAATTAAGTATGCTCGCCATGGCCTGAAACAAAATTTCGATGAGAGTTTCGTTTTACAAGCCACTTGAAGCTATTAAACCAACCCCGAGGTAGTCCTTAAGTAACTGCGGCCTGGCGTTATTTTCACGATAATAAAGAAGCTTGGTGCACTTCGTTAGACGCTCAATATTATTGTGCCATATATTGCACAATATTTTTGCTGTGTGCCCCACACGGTCAATAATATTGTGCAATATTGAATATTGCGCAATAATATTGAACGTCTACAGACCGCTTAAACGGACACATTGGCCGTTTTTAATTGCCATAAGACCGTATCGGCCAGCGGTGCGTCATGTTTCGTTAGCTAGCGGTTCGGTAGCGCCCAGAGGACGCTTGTTACCGCTCGGCAAAACGGAAAGTGTACGCGGCGACAGATTAATAAGAGCCAGCCGAAGCTTTCTTTCGGGCCCGATCCGCGCTGTCATTATCCAGCGCGCTTAATGGTCGCCTCTTCTACGCGCGTTATACGGTCGTTCACTTAAAGATAGAAACGTCATATATGTATAACTTTCACGTTACCGAGGAATCTAATGCTATCACTTTTCTTTTCTTTTTTTCTTTTTTAACGGGCAAACATGTTCCGCGCGATGTTTCCACCGGATCGGGATCTGAAAACGGTTCGATGCTCCTGCGATCGCCAAGCTGGAATGTCTACTTTCATTTGCGGCGCAGCCTCGCCGTGAACTTGCCGCAAGTGCAAGTGCACGTTCCCCCGCGTCCATTTACGTCCGACTTTCCTCCGGTTTCGGGGTAAATCGACGCATACGACTCGTGGAACATTCTCTCTGATTGACAGCGTGAAATCGGTGTCGTCGACCTTTAGCGACTGTAGACTCGAGGCTCTTTATGGGCCCTGCTTGGTGGAAGCCGAGGGGGGTGGACGAGGGTCGTTTCTCAAGCGAGGGGCTCGACATTTGGCCTTTGGAGAAATCTCCGAAATTCCCGAATCCGACTTCACAGTTCTGGACGAGGGAGAGTGCAGAATTTGTTTTGTATAGTGGAATACTCTGGCCAGATGAGCGATACGATTTCTGTGGAATTGAATAGGAGTATCTTCGAGGAGGGATTTCAACCTTGTGATTATGAGAGACGACTGACTTTGCGGAGAAGAACAATTTTACTGTTGGATTCAAGAAGGGCAGCAGTGTGACCACTCAGTTTTGAGAAAAGTATCTCTAAATAATTACGAAGTTAGATATTTTTTTATACATAGTAAAGTTGTAAAACTGTCTATAATGTTTAAAAATTTCATATAGACATCTGCTTTGTATTATTAGAAATTAATTTTAATTATAGCCTCCTCAGGCTCTTCTTACGTAAAATAGAGAAATATAGAAAACAGTGTTAATCTTTAAAATTGCTTTTTATTATTCATTTAATATTTGCATAATATTTGAAAAAAATATCTATGTTTCTATGTTTGGCGTATCTAGGAGTTAGGGTCACTCGGTCAACATCGCTTCACAAAATTTGCCACAGCTCTGTCAATTTTAAAGCTATTCCAATGAAATTTAGAGGGCACTTATACAAAAAAAAAAAATGAAGAATCTAATTATGCGTTTGATGCAAAAAGGGCCCAAGTGTCCTGAGGCCGTTCTTGCATCCAACAGTACAATTTCCAGGCTTAAGAGACGCGCGAACTGGGTTGCCTGTCTGCAGGCGCCTTAACACACATTGCAATTACAACTTTTCTAACTATAAAACGAGACCCCGTTGCATACACGAGCGGCTAACGTAGCTGAATTTGTGCGTAGTGTAGCTCTTAAATACGTAACTTTCATAATTATAAGCACTTTATATAATAGCAAATTGCCGTGTCGAAGCAAACTCCTTCGTAGTGACTCTAACATCCGTTAACTTTGACGTTTATGACGTTCTTCCTGCATCATTTCTAACGTATATATCCTCATAACAGTTCTCCCAATTTCTCCTTCGAACAGAGTAGTACAGAATAGAAAGTTGAGGTAGGTTTTGATCCTCGACATGTTAAATAATCCTGAAGCAAAAATTTCAATCGCTCCCGATTCAAGAGCCTCCTTTCTGCCACTGAATTATAGAAACACTGTGTAGCCACGTATAGCTGGATCCTTTCTTCTGAAATTACCCGCGACCCGACCCTTGACCAGCCACGCGGCAATCGTATCCGCACAATGGCAGTAATTTTTAAACAGCCCGGCGCCAGGTGTGATGCGAGCGGTGAAAGTTCGGTAAATCAATTGATAATCTCTGGCAGCTGAGTGAAATCACTAGTGGATCAAGTTGGCGTTTTTCTCTTTCAGTCTCGTAACGGAACCGTTACGTTGCGTTTCTGCGATCGAAACATGATACAAGGCACTAAAGGAAAGCTGTTTTCTCCCTTTTTTTTTTATCTACGAACAACCTTCGAGCTTAATTCGTGGCGTTGCCCGTAATAGGGTGTAATTAACCTGCGAGGGCTCTGGGGAGTTTAGATTTGATCTCGGTAGCGAAAATATTATGCGTGTCTATGTATGCTTCCAGCTTGTGCTATTGTTAGCTTAATCGCGGGAAACAGTTTAGGAGCTCTGAACGAAGTTGTTGTATTATTATGATGGACAGAAGGTGTTACAACTGACCCTCCCCAAAAAATGGAAAATCTGCCACAGTTTTTGACAAAAGTTTTTGGTAAAAAGCTAGAAGCTACTCACGTGATTCCAGTGCAAGGGGTTAATAATTACCTGTATCCTTAATCAAAGTTGTTATTTTATTTCAGCTCACTTTATCGCGGATAGTGTACTATACACGGGGTAAAGTGATACTTCTGGCATCTTTTCTTTCAAGTTGGATCTTAATATACTCTGAGTTTATTTTAAGTATTACTACTCGTAATTTGTCAATAGTAATGTTTAAATTGTATTATAAACTAGCTTTACTACTCGGCTTCGCCCGAAATTTAGATTCTGATTTTATAGAAGAAAAATATTTTTTTACTTTTTGTTTTGTTGAAATAGTCAGAATTATCTGCATTAGCCAGGAATAATGAGGTGAGGTACATTTCGTGACCCTAGAGTTTACCGTTCGAAAGTTTTTAGGCGACAGACAAACACACAAACATACGATACACTTTCTGCTTTATAGTATAAGATTTATTTCTACACGTTTCTATCGAAAGGGAAAATTTATATTTTACTTCTTAAGATCCCTTTACCCTGGTGTTCCCTACATATAGAGCATCTGAAGGCATTCAGATGGAAGATTCTTTTATCTGAGAGATTCATATTTGAATAAAAATTTTGGATAAACTACTATTGAGGTGATTGTGTAAAAGGAAAACTAGCTAAATAAACCCCCCTACACTGCAATATTTAATACCAGAGCTTCAAGAACCGAAACTCGATAATTCGAATCCAAAAAATCTTCAGGCAAAACCATCTACTCCAAACGGACCTCCGACCAAAATCAACCTCGCGGTAAGTAACTTCGTCCCACGCACCCGTGGGTCCATTTTTCACAATATTTCACTTACCGATATTCCCCGTTATCCTCCAATGTTCCACCAAGGACACACCCGATTCCTCAGTAACGATATTTCCTCGTCTTTCTACTTATATATCGTAGATGTAGTCCAACTGGAAGCAGTCTCTTAAGTCTCTTACCTTGCAGGTGACGATCGGCAGGAAGCTACGGCCGGAGCGGGCACAGCGTTGTTCCTCGTTCACGAGCGGCGCGGAGGAAACGGCTACGACGGTTTAAAAAGTCTCGCGCGAGGGTACGTCGGTGCTGTTGCGCGTTCTACTGCTCGGTGGGCGTCGCGCGATCGTCACAGGTGCATGGCCCGGTGTCTATAGGGTAACGCAGGGTTGACACCGGCGGTGGTGTCGCCGAAAAATCCGCGGAGGTCCTGACGTGGCGTTGCGGCACGGGAGGAGGATCGTGATACGACGAGGTCGATCGGCAAAGTGGCAGCGCCTTGCGCCAGTCTCGCCGGTCCGCTTTATAACTTTGGTCCGCCTTTTGATGTCCTCCGCGGAGAGCCGCGATATGCCCGCGGTGGTTGCTCGTCGTTTCCCCCCGTGCTGGATGGTGGGCACGGGATCTCCGAGGCAGGAGCGCGCCGAACGAGGCCAAAACGAAGCCGCCTGGTGGGATCGATCGTGGGGATAGATCGGTCGGAATCGGTCAAGACGAAACGATCAACGCCATCACTGTGGACGCCTCTCTCGCTCTCTCTCTCTCTCTCTTTCTTCTTCCCCCAACGAAGCGATCCTCCACCTATGGGGAGATCCCCGTTCGTCACTTGCTGTACGGCCGCTCGGGCACCCCACCTTGCCGAGGAACGGTCGCGTTTGTGTAACACCGGCTACACGACGCCTTCGACGTGGCCTCGATTCATAGTCACCTCCAGAGGGAAGGGGAGAAGCGGAATAACGTGTACCATGGGCATTTTCGATGCTGCCGTGTGTTTCGTGGTGATCGGTATTTTGGTACTTCGGTATTTCGCCGGATGAGTAAGGGGATTTCTGGGTCAGCATTGCTGATCTCTGGAGATCACGGTCTTTTCATAATGGATCGTCGCGTGCTACCCATTTTTCATCGGCAATAGTGTCTCTGAGAAATCCACGATCTGCCTCTCCGATTTCCTCGGTGCGACAGAAACGTTCCAAATGAAAGACACTCGATTCACTTGGAGTCTACCGAGGCTGCGCGGCTGCCCAATTTCTCGAAGGGCCGATGAACTCGTCGTTGAATGAACTTCATCTTTATGGAGCCTCTGATACATTTAACCGTGGCTGGAAATGATTTGCCAAGAGAGCCCCAGTGCTCCCATTGTGAGCTTTCATAGACATTTCGATAATTGTCGACGATGACGGCGCGAGCACGCTTGAAAGCCGTGACTGACCCAAGGCGGTGCAAGATGCCTAGAGTCCTAGCATGAAAGGGGCGCGTTTCGTCCGCGACGGCCGGACAAGAAAGGAGACGAGGGACCCGATAGAAAGCAAAACGGTACTTTAACGGATGAACGGAGCAGCTCTTCGGAGATGAACGGTCTCGGGGCGGCGCGGAGGGGAGCCGATATTCCCGATGATCGAGAACGGGGACCAGTTTGGTGGAACGGCCTTGACACACATCGAAAACGAAACGGCTCGCCGGGTTCGCGCATGGAAACCTTTGGCGAACGTATCGGTCGACTTTAACGACCAATTTTATTACTAACGGGCGTATTAACGATCGCTAAAGTGGAACCTCGATCCAGGATCGATTTTGTTCTAATATTAGAACCGATTGGATGGTTCCCTGGCCTCCTTCTTCCTGAATTGTTCGCCGCACGGGATTCGCATTCGTAAAGACGCGTGCACGTGCAGCATCCTGGTGCCATTTTATGACGGCTTTAAGAGGGGTCACGCACGGCCGCGGGGATGTAAATATGGATCCAAGAGAAAGCGATGCAAGCCGTTAAAGCTGTCTCGGGGCGACCGATTAAAACGGGTCAGTGGTCCTTTAACCGTGAAATGCGGTTTCCAAATATTCGGAGCCGCTCGTCCTGCGTGCCGAACCTTTCACCTGGGGGGTTCGCTCGCTGAGGATCGAACGATCCCAAGCAAATACCGCGAGATCGCGATGTAAACGACAGGAGTCATCTATCGAGGCATTGTTCGGTGACGTAATTCTCCATTTCGCTTGAAATTTCAGGCGCTTACTGGCAACCGTCTACTCGAGTCAGGAAGTTCAGGAAGATTCTCTGAGATTGCCATTAAAAGGCGTAAATTTGAAGAGAATCGGTAACTGTAATGTTATAGTAACCAGTTTGCTTGGCAAAGTAACTGGACTCACTGGCAGTCTTCTGTTCGAATGCGGTCCTTCAGGATCTGTGTAAATCCGACAAGTTTCAGAATCGCTGAGCAATGTGGTGAGAAATGTTCCCAATAGCGCAACCAAGCAAATCGCATGGTGCTAAAATGTTTTTGAATTAGAATTATCGTTTCTTTCGATTAAATGATAATAAGAATAAGTAACTTAAAGGGGGATTCTCGTGTAACTACAATATAAGCAAGTGATTTTTACGATTTTATTTTTACACAAAATAAAGGAAGAAAGCACATAAAGTGAGAACGCGATTTATTATTTTTTTAATCACCCAAACTGCGGTTTGCGGTTTTTGCAAAAAATTAAGGGCAAAGTGACTTCCAAAGTGGCCCAGTTTGCGATAAAGCGCCCAGTCTGGCGGCACTGAGTGCTGGGTATAGCAAGATTTTTAAACGAAAGTAGCTGTTTCGAAGCACGTGGCTGCTTCCACATTAGCGAGTATCTTTTCGGGTAGTGTTCCGGTGATTTTTATCATGCAACGGTATAGTCGAGGCATCAACTTGTCCCGCTACGTCGCGGAATGTAGTAAATGGGCAGCGCCAGCGATAATTGGGTAAAAGATTAATTTCTCACGTGGTAAACACGGCTACCTATTCGGGCCTGTCTCTCCCGGATTTGTGTAAAAGTTATTTCAGGATTAATTATAATCAATTAGCATTAACGAGTTTATATTAGGGCATATCGATTGTTCGTGTTATACGATCGTTTGTATGGAGATGTCGGGGCTCATTGCTTTTTCATAGAATTTAAATCTCGCTCCACTTGTGCCCCGGCACATTGAAACTTTACACTTCGGTGAAACATTCCATTTGCTCGATGCAAATCATTCCAGTTTTCGCTTGCGCTTTCTTGCCTCCTAGCGTAGCGGCAATTACACAGAAATTTTGAAAAGATTCGGCAATAAGATTAGCAACGGCTTCCACCGAGCTACCTTTCGGCTCGCGCCATTCAGGAATTCCAAGGCGGAAAAGGAAACGAGAGTTAACAGGGAAGGAAGCTACAAGCTCGCCTCGTGGGGTCTTTTAATAATCGTAGCAACATCGGAATGCATTATTTTGAAAGGATCAACGTTTTTAATTACGTAGCTTCTAAAGGCCTCGCGAAAAGCCCGAAATTCGTAGAATTGCTCGAATATTTAGAATTTCAATTTTTCATATCGGGTGAAAAGTGGCTTTGTGAAAAGTAAAGAAAACTGGATGTTATGCTTCAAGAAACGATTTTATAATCACCTAAAGAATTTTATTAAATTTGCATTAAAAATACTTTTATCCCTTCAACTCATCTCCCGCCAAGATTAAATCCCGAGTGCGCCACTGAGGATTTTTAAACTTCAATTTTAAATTTTTAATTAAATTAGAGGTACAAAATCGTCGCTTGTCAAGTTGACCGTTCCTCAATGTTGCCCCCCCCCCCCCCCCCCATCTGGAAAAAACTCCGTGCCCTTGATAACGGTTATTGAATAATAACATACGACCTTGTCCCAAGCCTCGCTATTTTCTAAAACCAGGATCCACCGGTGTGCCATTTTCGCGTGCCGCTCGATCGCAATGATTCCTATCTTCGTTAACACTGACCCAGTAAAGGACCAGCGCGAAAACTCCCGTGCGTAGCCATGGGGGAACATGTGCCCCTTTCGGAAGCCCCTGCAGACGGAAGTAAAGGGAAAGAAACCTGTTCCGATCGGTCCTGAGTCGTTTAGTGGGCCAACTGGGCCCGATACTCCCAAACCTTCGTTCAGGCGGGTCAGTCGCCTGACTCACGTGTAGGTGCTGAGTGTTCATGATTACCTGGCCGCTCGTGGGGTCCTTTTTTTCTTTTTTTATCGTGGCTAAAGTCAGTGGGGAGGAAAATGGACCAGAGGAATCTGGCTGCAGTTGGAGAAAGCGTTCTGATTACGCCCGTTCGCGCGCATGTGCTCGTACATCGTCTGTTTCTGTTCGTCCTCGTCACCCTTTGCGTTATGACGTTTTACCTTTTATTTTTTGCGGGGTCTTCGAACGAATCTCGGTCATCCGAAAATGACTGCCAATGAGCTCTGTGTTTGAGGGACCGAGGCAAGTTTAAGTTAACGTTTAATTTCAGCTTTGTTCTCTCTCTTAAGTTTTCCAATTTTAATTTTGCGAGTTCTTGAGGGCAAACTGTGCGCAATGGAAACGGAAGAAATGGTCCTTTGGTTAGTACTTAGTAACTTCTGGTTTTTGAAATAGTATTTTGTTTTTTCTGTCAGACTTTTTCACGCCGAGTGCTATCTTGAAACTGTCTTCTTCATTTACCACTTTAATGTGAAAGTGTTTCACCTAGGGGTTGGTATGGGTACTAAAGTATCTTCTTTGATATACAAGGTGGAGGTGGGAAGTGTAGGACAGGTGGAAGAGGGGTGATTCTGCTCCTTGAAGAAAATTGAAGCTATTGGGATAAATTTTGGAATGCTTTGCGTGCCAACCACTAAAGATTCCAAAGGATTTTGATATTTGATCATACACCTCTTCGGTGCGCCCCCGGGCGATTCAAGCGAGTTACGGTGCTCGAGTGAATCGGAGATTTTGAAAGAGTCCAGAGCAAATGGTCATGTTTGGGAGTAGAAGAATAAAACGTTATCGCGCACACCTGTTGCCGTTTCATTTCTGTCGTCTATCTCCAATCGAAAAATAAAAGTAGAGCGATGGACCTTGGCTTCCCCCCGGGGCAAACTTTCATCCGGAGTTTATTTCTTTTCTCTGAGACGTGGTTCCCGGAGCCGCGAAGCAGGTGCCGGAGACAGTGATAATGCAACGATTTATTAACGCCGTGTAACAATTATGGCCCCTCGCGTACCAATTAGCGACCCGAGGAGATTCAACAGTACTGAGAGACCAGTGACACTGGCAGACTTAATTATCATTTGCATAACACCGCGAACGGCACCGCTTTGTAAAATTTGTGAAACTGTGCGACACGAAGGATTTTATTTTCATCTTTGAAGTCTCGATCAAAATGGCACACCGAGAGAGGGGAGGAAAGCGCCAAGGCACCCCCTCCGCAGAAAAAAGAGATTAATATAACCACGACTGAAATAATTCAAGAGCTTTGTGAAAACCAAAGAAAACTAGATTTTATTCTTTAAATAAATTTTCATAATCACCTAATGAATTTTATTGAATTTCTAGTGAAAATATTTTTATCCCTTCAACTCGGCACCCTCGAAGATTAAATCCTGAGTGTGCCACTGATCAATCAAATTAATCTCTTTTAGTTTACAATGGTTGCACAACAGGCACTGCTTGTCAATTTTAACAAGTGCAGAGTAGATTTGTTAATCGTCTTCGCTTCCATAATACAATTTGCTCGATCAGCGACCCACGAGTCGCCGTGGAATTCGCTGACAAGATTTGATATAAAAAATTCACGCGTGTCTGGTTAAAACTCAGCGATCTCATTGTTCTCATAGTGGAGCCTTTAAAAAGGTAATGGTTTTGTATGCAGTGGGAGACTAAAGTATTATAACGTGTGCCTTTGTGCATGGAGCAGCAGATTTCGAAATAAGACTCTGCTAGCTTGATTGTATTGGCGAAATTACAAGTTAGATGTAGGCTGACTTTTATAAAGGGATTGTTTACGAGATGATCCATGCACGATTACCATCGTACATCTCTTCTAATCTCCAAGTTGTAGAACCACGAAATACCATCTGTTATACGAGCACACTTATTCTACTAAAGGAAACAGTATGTAGCTTTATGCTCTCCGCTTTACAAGTTGAACAATCGACAGACGATTTATTTTACGAGACCTCGTTTACTTTCCATCTTCGATATTGGAACGTTCCTCTGTTAGAGTAGCATTTAGAGCGAAGAACAGTAAGGTAGACGTTTAAGCTCTGCTTTAACTAGAACTTCTTAGTATCGCATAGCGTTTGATTTTGCAAGCTTTCAATTAGTGCAGTCAGCATTCTGCTTCGAATTTCTTCGATTTTCATTCGAATCCCAACATGGCACTGGTGCCTCAGGATTTAATCTTGGGGGGAGCCGAGTTGAAGGGATAGAAATATTCTTAATGCAAATTTAAAATAAAATTTAAAAAAAATTTAAAATAAGATTTAAAATAAAATTTAAAACAAAATTTAAAAGAAAATTTAAAATAAAATTTAAAGTAAAATTTAAAATAAAATTTAAAATAAAATTTAAAACAAAATTTAAAATAAAATTTAAAATAAAATTTAAAACAAGATTTAAAACAAGATTTAAAACAAAATTTAAAATAAACTCTAATCAAATTCTTTCAAAATTTATTTCGAGAATAAAATCCAGTTTACTTTTTACAAAGCCCCTTCTTTGGGGCGTGCCCCAAAAGGTTCAGCCTCCATGAGTCTTGAAAATCCTAATGAGTTCTAATTTCTTCTTCCACTTCTAATTCTAACCACTTCCTCTTCTAATTTCATGTACAAGATGACGATGGAAAGTGTTCCAACAGGATTTAAAAAAATCTTCAGAATCAAGTAGCAATCGAAACTCGACACTGGTATCGCACGACCGATACAGGAGCATTGTTTTCTCCTCGAGTATTTTCTCTGATGTACCGCATTTGCGGTACACGTTTGCAACATTGAACGTTCGGTGTTACATTATAGTGAAAGCTGTGATTAGGCGGCTCTTGAAAAACTTTGTTTACGGCACATTTGAGAATCGGGTGGATTCTTGAACATTATTCTGTATCCTTACGGTGGTATTACGCGGTTAATGCCCAGGATGTACCACGCAATCGTGATAAGCCATAGGTACTTCCCGTTTCCTTGAAGAGAGAAGAAATTATTGCGAAAAAGTGAATGGTATAACAAATTCTATCTTCGTGTAATGTCACTTTCTCAATTGCAACGATGCACTTGCGAAGTGCAATTACAATTTCTTGGATTTCTAAATAGATCTAGAATCTAAAGTATATGCAGTGGTGGTGAAAAGGAAATTTGAAACACTTATATTTACATAACTAACTTAATATTAGGCTTTAACTATTAAGTTTCCATCACTCCCTCCAATCGATGCTACGTGAATTTTAAGATCAATTCTAATGGAACTATCTCATTTGTATTTTATTTTTATTTATTATTTATTTAAACGGTACTAGCCCTTGGTTTACAAATTATACAATTATAAACCGAATTAAAATCTCACTTAGTATTTTCTGTCTTGGCTTAGACCACATGCATGTATGTACTTCCACTTTTTACTTACTTTTCTTACTTTACTTGTGTTATTCTCATTTTTAGCTGTAAGTCTAGAGATTACTTTTACTTCAGTTTATTCTTAACATTTCTTATGTTCGTTTGTTGTTGTCTCCATTTTGTTTTGTTTATAGAGTACGGTTAGGCTTCCCAGTGCTACCACTGCAGCCTCGCCTTTACCCTTATTCTCTCTGTCATCTGTAAATATTCAGATTTCTGCTTTTTCTTTTTTTAGTAAAATGACAATTAATAATAATTATAAGACATTATATATGTATACAAAGTTTTGCCGACATAACAGCTCTCAATTAATCGACGAGAGTAATTCTATGCAGAGCAGTTTCAAAGTGACGTTAGTGACATTATTGTTACATTTCACCGTTTGAACCTTTTTTTCGTTCACTATAGATGCATTTTACAGTTGCATCGTTGCACTTATGAAAAGAAAGACAAGCCACTGTCATACTTTCAATTCCTTTTCCTTCTATTCTTGCCTGTCTCAGACGAAACGACATGCAAAATGTTGTTTGTCGCACGATTGACATATATTTCACGTGGAAATAATTTGACATCATTAAACGACAAACCAAGAGAAGTTATCGACCAGACGGACCGCTGGAATCATCGTGGATTTCTTGCTGTCTTCTCACCTAGACATTGACCTCGAAAGCGACGTGATCGTGCGTCGTGGCTCGTTCGCGCATACAGAAGAAAGTGCCAGCCAGCCTCCTCGGATCGCCGTGTATCGCGCGTTTAATTGAAGGAGAGCCTGGCCATGCAAATTGCTCGACGGACACATGCTACACGAGCGCGCGTGTCCGCGAGGAGAGTAGACACGAGTTTCGCTATAATTTTACCTCTGACCTTTGGTACCGCTTGAAATCAGTGTCAGCGTGCGAGCAAAAGTGTCAGTTGTTATTTATTTATTTACAATGGACGGGTGAGACATATTTATGACAGAAAGAAGAGAAATGGCACATATCAGAGAACCAACCATTATCTCTAAAACAAAACAGAAAGTATCGAAAACAATATAAAAGAGAATAATAATAATTAGGAATAAACAAAGGAATTTTAAAATCAAGATTTTTTTAAATTTTGGTAGGAATCGAAATATTTAAATGTTTCAAAGTTTTGATGAGAATTGAAAAATCGAAATTCTTTTATGTTTTGGTGGAAATTGAAAAATTGAGTTTTTTTTAAGTTTTGGTGGGAATTGGAAAATTGAGATTTTTTTAAGTTTCGATGGGAAATGAAGGATTTTCAAATCACTTGGAACTATGCAGCTCTGAGACTATTGAAATATTATATGAGTACCATAGTGCTAGGTTGCACTCATGAAGTTACTCTTACTTGATGGTTGCACTATTCCAATATTAACTGAATACAAAGTATCTACGTATTACACATTGTTAGCTAGTAGATATTCCAAGTGAAGACGAGGCTTCATCCATAGTGAAACTAGCTGCGCGCTTGAGGAGACAAATGGCCTCCCAGTGCAACTAGGAGAAGAGAGATGTGTCGTAAGAAATGCTTTAAAAAGGGTCAAGGGCTCGGAAAAAGCAACGTGGGACTTCTGAGGGGTGGGAATTGGTTTAAGAATAGTAGCAAAAGGGTCTCCTCGAGTTTCCCAATATCCAACATTGGCTGAACGTTATCTGAAATGGCTCCTCGGTTCGCCCTCAATTTCTCAAGTTTCACTTTCCTTCGGATGCTCCGTGTTCGTTAGATGAACGAGTTTGAACTGCAGCGATAACGATATGCGGCTGGTTCTCAGCGGTGTATCACTTTCAGTGGCGCGTAGAAAGCGAAACTTAATAGTATCGGATGTTCGACGTGTGTAAGTTAGGATAATAGTGGTTGCAGCCCGCCTCCAGCCAGACATCCTGCACACCTGACGCTACTTTCTGAAAATCGCTGTTCCGACGCAGGCAAACCACTGCCCATTAAAACCACCACAGAAGTCTTCTCAAATCTAGCTCCACACGCAGATTTTCAGGCTCGCAGCAGCGGTATATGTACCGTAATACCAGCTCATAACTGACACTTTGAGTGGCGTCGACATTTTCTGGAAAGCATCGAAAGTATTCGAGAAGAAAGCAAGCTTCGGGATCTTTCACAAAACTTTTCCACCAGAACAAAGTGCTAGTTCATCACCACCTCAGGCTCGATCCAATACTACTTGCAACCAGTGGCGGACTGGGTCTAAAAATATTGGTTGTCAACAGACAAAGGGAACCCACCCACAACTATAAGGCTATCATTTACATTTTTATAAGAAATAAATCAAATTTTCAAAAGTTTCTGTGAAGTACTTAAATGGTATATATTACTCACAGTATATAGCACATAGTAAATGTAAATACAGATTGTTATAATTGAATTTTTAAATAAATGGCGGATATTTTTAAATAGTTTGCTTGTACTGAACATTTTACACATTAACAGGTAGTTCAACACCATATTTCATGAAGTTCATTATATTAAGAGCAATCGTTTGAGTTCACTATATGACTGTGCGAATTTGTCAATAATTGCTTCTGCATAAAATAAACATTTTTAGCATATTGTCCGATGTTTGAACGGGGAGATCCTACTCTTTGGGCTAAAAACATAGTAAAATTTGGTATTTTTTTTAAGAAATCAGCGATTCGATTCATTTGTTTGGGCCACGTTTTGATGCAACTTTGAAGAAGCTGTAGGTTTTTTTTTTTTTAATTTTGAACCATAAATATAGTAGTTATGCATGATCGACCATCGCGTCGCGCAAAATTCGTCGTCGGTTGGCGTGCATGATATTTATCTACCAGGTAATGTGAAACAGAAAAATGAAACGGCGTTTTATTTTATACATATGTAGTATAAAATGAAACGGCGTTTTATTTTATACATATGTAGTATGAAATTGATGAACCAGCAAAAAAATACTGAGCGGTGTGGAGAGTTTTAAAACTGAAAGGTCTGAACCTTTAATTTTTACTATCCATTTTTGCGCCAATTTCCTTATGTATCAAAAGAAGTAATTACAGAACTTAGCGGTATTCTGGTTCATCAAATTGAAGCTACATATGTACAAAGTAAAACGCCGTTTCATTTTTCTGCTTCAGATCACCTGGAAAGTAAATATCATGCACACCAGCAGACGACGAGTTTTGGGCGGCGTGACGCATAACTCCTATATTTACTATTAAAAATGAATAATAAAAAAATTGCAACTTCTTCAAGGATGCATAAAAACATGGTCCAAATTTCAGATGAATTGAAACGCTAGGTTCTTAAAAAAAAATCCTAAATTTTGCTATGTTTCAGCCCATAAAATAGTATTCCCCCCTTAAAGGGGCCCACAGGGTTCAATTGCAATCGGGCAAGCTGACACCCTGCTCAGTCCGCCACTGCTTGCAGCTTCTAGTAATCCCCATTCGACGACTTTAGATACGATTCAACACATTTCCGTCCCAATCACCTACCGATCTTCTGAACATAACGTGCTCCGTCCAACATTCCACCTGTGATAATTACTTGATAACTACTTAGTAACATTAAGTACAAACGCACACTTTGATTTTCCAGGCTCCCCGATCGCTATCTGTCCACCGTTTCGACATTCCATTTATCCCCAGCCCGATCTAAATATCCTAGAACGAGTGAAACTGCTTTCCAGCGGCGCTCAAAGACGTGCTTGAAACGAGGGGAAAAGTTGTCCGATAGAGAGTGGTTGCACTTCCTTTCTCCTGGATCGACAGGTCTAAGCCCCGTGTCTATCGTGATCGTCGGTACCGTACACCTTATCGTCCGATGCACGTCGAATTAACAGAGCGCCGATAAGACGCTATCGAAGCATTCCGCTGCAACGATAATAGTAACGGCAATCATCGTGAATCCACATTTTAATTCTCCTTATCGGGATTAACGCCAAAAAGAGGGGAATTATAAGGTGAAAAAATCCGATGGATCGCAGTTAGCATCGAGTAGAAATCGACGTCGAGTCATTTAGCCAGCTAAGACGTCCCGATGATGAAGCTATGTACGATTTATCTAGATCTAAGTCACGTGGAGCTTAAGCCTCGTTCACATTAGTCGAGTTGGATTTCGCGGCAAGTAATGTCGAGAGAATTTCTGCGTTACCTGAAACTTGAAAGATACGTGAAACCTTGGTGCCGGGTATCCACCTGAAAGCTAAGCTACGCTATGTTAATTGTAAGCTTGAAAAAATTAGCTCCAGTACATTCTTAAGCCGGGAATTCACTTGAAAGCTATGCTACGCTATGCTATAAAACATAGCACTGCTTAGTTTAGCTTTTAGTGGAAATGGTTTTATAAGAATGTATTGAAGCTAATTTTTTTAAACTTAGCGTAGCATAGCAAAGAATAGCTTAGTTTCGAGATGGATCCCCGGCTTCACATGGGTAACGTAGCTTTAAGTTGACTAATATAAACGAGGCGTTAGATTCATTGCTTATTATCAATCTACGTGGGGATAGAACCTCTCCCTATCGCACTGCTACTATAAAACCAATAGGGTAACTGTACTCGTAGTTGACAGTGCACCAATAGTTGACACTTTTATTTTCAGTCACGAATAATAAGCTTTGTATTAAAAAAAAAATGTTTTTGACTAATACTTTTTCAAACAGCGTATTTGTCAAAAACATTTTTTTAATAGAAAGCTTATTATAATACTAATACCTTTTCAAACAGCGTATTAGTCAAAAACATTTTTTTAATAGAAAGCTTATTATAATACTAATACTTTTTCAAAGAGCGTATTAGTCAAAAAGATTTTTTTAATAGAAAGCTTATTATTCGTGACTGAAAATAAAAATGTCAACTGTTGGTGCACTGTCAACTACGAGTACAGTTACCTTAAGCATACACTTTTCCCGCAAAAATCTTGAATTATAGTACTCTGCCCTTTGACCACATTATTATACCCAGTGTGCGCTGAATGTATAAAAAATTTCAGCCAAATTTCTGACTCGCACCTCGCACACTTTCTTCCTCGAGTATTATACTTATGTGATAAGCATGTTCAAGCAAAGTTTCCTCGCCCGCATGCAAGACGCGTGAAGCATCCTGACACCTTCTAAGAGCCTTATCAGTGACGACCGTTTCTTATCTCCTAACAGAGAATCGCACGTAACGCGATAGCTACTAGTTCCAGATTACCTTGCCCCTTCGCGTAAACCACAATCGACGATCATTGAATCGTTCATTGATGGATCGCACGTACACAGGCCCCGCGTGATTTACGCGACGATAACTAGACAAAGGGTGACGATTTTCAAACGTGGACATGTTTGACGTTTAACGCGAGCGTTTCTTGGAAGGCTCGTAACGCTCCGCAAATATTTGACGAACACGACCAATATTATTTCATAGATTTACTCTGCTCGGCCAACATCCCGCAACATTCGTTTCCGCGATACGTGATGACGGGATGGAAGTGTGCCATCCACTGTTAATATCGGGAGGGTGACGTTCCTGGCTGCCGCCAAGGATTTCACCGTTCGAAACCTACGGAGATAGGTATGGATTCTAAGTTGCGTGGTTGGAAGCCCCGTGGCGAACCAGGGGAAACCTCCTTAGAGATCCGAGATAAGGAATAATAATTTCAAACGGTCGTTCAGTCATCGAATGACGATCTCTGATTGAAACGAAGGATATTATATAGAAAAAATAGAATTGGTAGTGGGTGGCTGAAGTGGGAAAGATAAAATTGAGGGTCCCACGGATTTGGTACCGTAGGAATGAATTTTTAGAAATTTTCATTTTGAAAATTGAGGGGCCTAGTGGAAAGCAGGCACATGGTACTATATTGTGGTTGTATTAGTAGATGGTGGAATTGCTTTTTCATGGTGGAATGTTAATTTTTCATTTGCACGTTTCGATTTCTGTATAAAGGATCTCAAAGGAATTTTAATAGCAATCTATATTCCATCGCATGCTAATGTCTCCTAGCACGCAGTTCAATCCTTCGTGAGAGATGATAAACGTGATAAATATGTATATTCGACGAACCAAGCTTTCTACACCTTCCAATTAATGTGCTTTTATAGGTAAACACTAATTACAAACTCGTTACAGCAGTGTATCCTGTAATCGCACCGCTATTATGCTCCGCGATCTTTCAATCGACAGTCAGACTCTTTTTCTTAGCTGATTTCTCTCGAGAGACGGAATTTCGCTTTCTGGCGATCGAAGAAGCAGCGAAAGTGAAACGTCTCTGGATGCAACGAGCGCAGAAGAAATCCCTCGCGCGTCTAATCGCAAGCGTAATTTGTTTGAACAGCCTCCAGCCTGAAACCTTCGTATCGAACGGTTTCACACTAAAACTTGCTCAAGAGGGGAGAAAATATTTCCCATATGAAAATCTTCGGACCGAAGTGTACCAGGTCTGCAATTTCTTCGATCATTTTTGTGAGTACTGAATTGACTACTGAATTAATGAGTACTAAATTGATTACTAAATTAATCAGTGCTAAATTTATTAGTAACATAATTAGTACTGAATCGATTACTAAGTAAATGGTACTAAATTTATTAGTAACTTAATTATTACTAAATTCATTACTAAATTAATGAGTACTAAATTAATCAGTGCTAAATTTATTAATAACATAATTAATACTAAATCGATTACTAAGTTAATGGTACTAAATTTATTAGTAACTTAATTATTACTAAATTCATTACTAAATTAATGAGTACTAAATTAATTTTCGTGTGCTAATATAAAACTTCTTGGATATATAAGACTCTTTTTATAGGATTATATGGTATTTAGTAGTTGATTTCGTATCCCACTCATAATTGACTAACTAAGACTGCCATATTCCGCTTAAAACAGAGTTTAAAGATTATTCGGGATGAGAAGGTATTCAATACTCCTTAAACTGTGCAAAGAAAGAACGTTCAACGTTGTCAAAGTCAGTCCCGATTTACTGTTGTGTCACGTGAACTCAAACACATGTGGAGCGAAATTCTTTAGCCACAATCGCGCAGAAGAGGCGACACATTTTTATGGCAGCGCAAACATTTGACGCTCGAAACTGCAAACCGTCTAAACTGCACACGCCAGCGTCTACGTTCGGCCAGCCAAGCAAATTCGCACTCGCCTGCTATCGATTTGCCGCGATTTTAAACCACGTAACACCCGAAATACGTCTGCCAACCTCAAGAAATACTGATTATATCAAGTAAAGTTACACGCACCAGAGAAAAGTAAAAAGAAGAACGTTGAAGGATAAAATAGTGAAACTCTTCAGGTTCATTCAGACACATCCAGTAATTTATTCGATTAGCGAGTAATTTAGTAATTTACCCTGCGTGGGCACTAAATTTAATCTAGTAGTTTAGTAAAACAATGGTAAATTACTAACTTACTTGTCTACCATACTGGACGTGTCTGAATCAGCCTTTAAATCATCCTTCAGCCATGACAATTAAAAAGAAACACCTATGAAATATGACCAGCCGTACTTTCACAAGCACAAGCAAACAGAAAGAAAACGGCACCAATACATACACATCCGGCGGCCGGTTATTCACTCGTCTCGCTAGAAAAGCTTTGTCCTTTGCCGTTAAGTGTGCCGCGAGCCTCGAACCCTTTCGATATCTAATCCCCAGCCACGATTTTCCTTAATAATATTTAATTCCGCACACCATGAAATTTTGCCGATTTTAATTTCAGAAGAATTCAACAATATCTCGAAAGGAATTCCACGTTTCGACGTCTTTCGATCACGCTTTAGTTTATTTTCACGAAACAATGGGACTTATTGAAAGATTAATAAAATACTTTGCCGATGTGAATCGATGGCGATCGATTAAATGAAGCTGGGTACTCACCGTCAATTTTTAAGGTCCAGTGAATGTCATGGCAAGAACATTGGCACTCCTCGTCTACGTGAAGGGCCTCGGAGGCAGGCGCATGATAGCTGGAGGGTGGCTTCACGGTCTCCCGAGCAGTCCGTCGATTAATCGTCCTTAATTCACCCGCTCACCGATATCACTCGCGTGCTGGGCTAATTTTCACCTGGGATACGGCACCGTGCACGCCTCATGTCTGTTATTTCGGGGAAAACACGGCGGAGCGTTGCTCTTTCGGGCTCCACGGGCGCGGAGGGTGCAGGCGCCGGCCGGCCGCCATCATAGAAATCAATACAACCCTTAAGGGGAGCTTACCTCGTATGGGATTTGATCAAACGAACCTGGTCTCCGCGGGTAATCGTTCACCGTTTTCCTGATCAGCCACCATTTCGCCCCCTTTACCGCAAGCTTCCTCGCTCCTGGGAACCCGGACACACTTCGGGGTCGAATTAGCTTCCTGTAGGCGCAGGATTCGGTCGATTCCCCTCCCCAGCCTTTTCTCTGCCCGACGAGCTTCGATTCGGTCATCTTTTTTAGTGCTTTTAAGCCTGTGCAAGCCTGGGTGTAGGTTTCCTTCGGAATTTAGAAATTTATTTTGGTAGGGTAGATGTCCCTATTACTGCCACTTCATTTATTTTGCTTAATAAAAATGTAACGTATAAAGAATGGTGTACAATAATAATATTATTATTAAATTGGGACTGCTCTTATTATTATTAATATTATTGTTATACACTATTCTTTATACGTTACATTTTTATTAAGCTAAATAAATAAAGTGGCGGTAATAGGGGCACTGACAGTAATGAGGACAGCTATCCTACTTGCGTTCTCTTTTTGCCAGGCAAATATTAAAATTGAAGAAGCCTTGTGAACTGTGAATTGTTTAGAAGTGGTCTTGCACTCTGAGTTGTTTAGACATTTGACCTCTAATTTGTAATAAAATTTTATTAAATTACTCGTGTTAAATTAATGTTATTAAATTACTCGTGTTAAATTAATGTTATTAAATTACTCGTGTTAAATTAATTTGATTAAATTACTCGTGTTAAATTAATTTTATTAAATTACTCGTGTTAAATTAATTTGATTAAATTATTCGTGTTAAATTAATTTTATTAAATTACTCGAGTTAAATTACTTTTATTAAATTACTTGTGTTAAATTAATTTTATTAAATTACTCGTGTTAAATTAATTTAATTAAATTACTAAAAATTTTATTAAGGATTCTAAATTTTTAACTCTCCCGGATTCCAGCGTAGAATTCTATTACTAAGTATTTTATTCAACTATTTCATTAAGGATTTTGAACTTTGAACTCTCGTGAAATTCAGCGTAGAATTTTATTACCCAGAGCATCAGATCCCCAGAACTCTCGGCACAGCGAAGTCTCATCCAAGTTCACTAGGCTTATTTTGTATTTTAGGAAAGATGAATCTAAGAAATTACGAGCTCAGAGCCCGCCGGACTTTACGACGCTTCATCTTTACTGTTCTCTGCTCCTCTCGACTTTCGTCCGTGCGTCCAGCTCGACATGATTTCTACGACATAATTGGCCGACAGTAGAGCCCGAAGCTTCTGCTTCTTGTCGCGCTGGAAACTAAGTAACAAGAAGCACATCCATCAACGTAAAAATCGGGAACTACAGCGCGAGACAAGAATCTCGTTACAACCAGGAAGCGGACAGTTTATTCTCCTGGACGCATTAAACGAAGTTGACAGAAGAAACGTTTCGCCCTTTCTTCTAGGAGACTTTTAGAAAATTGCAAGCGGACCAGCTATAGGGTATCCTCTCTAAGCGCGCGGAAATTGGTTTCCAATTAATAAATGGAATAATCGAAGCGTCCCAAGTGCCAGGAGAAGTCTGCTGGAGCCTCGGAGTTCGCGGGACATTGGTTCGAGCACAGATTTGCATGTAACAGTAGAGGCAGAGCTCTGAGAAAGAATTATGGATTACGTTACGCTTTCTCGAACTAAAGCCACCGCTGGACCTTCTATACACATTGTAAACAGGCATGAAGCTCGGGTGAGTCAGGTCCCTCGCTTTTCCAACTGAATTCGATTGAATTTCAAAGCTGCCCCTTTTAGAGGAGCTTCGTTGCTTGGCATTTAAATCAGAAATCAGCTGCTCCAGCTGTGAGGCACTACTTTAACGACCTTAGTCCATTAGGGGCAATGGAGCACTTTAAAATAACAGCAAGATGAGTACAGCTTCAGCTTTATCAACTTCGAGTAAATTAGAAAAACTGTGCTTTTAAAATTACTTCTTTGACTTTACATTAAAAAGAGACCACTAATTGAAGAATATATATTTTCACAGAACAAGTAGTAGTTATTCAGTTGATAAGTTTTTATTTCTATTCTCAGTGAAAGAATATTCTATAATAAAAATATTAATATTTTTAATTAATCGCAAGAAATCTCTCATTTGTTATCAAATTTGCATAACACGTGCACCAAACGAAATTTTGCATTTGCTGCAAGATCCTCATTACTGTGATTTGCCAGTAAAGTAAGATAGGTTCGCAAATGTTGTGAGTCCAAAAATGGGGTAATCAGTTGCTGTGACTGCAGTTCTATGAGAATCGGACTCTGTTGCTTTACAATTCAAATGCTTGGTCCACTCTGTACAGTAGAGAGTGCATAAGTGAACCGGAAACTGGTCCGTGCACCTGTAAACCGACCAGATTTAACAACAGAGACACGGTACCACTCGGTTCAATTGGTAACACGTGTTGCTTGTATGAGAAAGACTGATCATATACTAATTACCGCTCTGTAACTCCATTTATACGTATCCCAAAAGAACTCTTATATTAGACTTCAGTTTTATTATGACCTGAAATCGTTATCTTATCCCTGGGCAATACTAATGATAAGTAACACGTACGTAGTTTGATACTCCTGGGATCTCATTATCTTGCACACAGTTTCAGTAATTTTCCTAATTGCATCTCTCGCTCTGATACTGATAAACACTCTTATTTTCCACTTCTCACGAATCCTGATTGAACGCACCTAGGGCGCGTAGAAAAAGAATACAGTTATCTATCCGCAAAATAGAATATAGATTCATCATCCTGAAGCAAGTATAAATCCACATTTCCGTCGACTACACCCACAGTCACGACTCAATTTATTAATATCTGTCCAGTACGAGATCTAGTAGATAATTCACGTTACGGTGACAGTGAATAGAGCACTAATGCCACGAGAGAGAGAGAGAGAGAGAGTTCCACGACATATCCGGCGCGCTTACAGTGTCGCAAAAGGAAGAAGGAATTGCAAAAGGAAGTGCAGCAAAGTACCCGCGTTTTCACACTCAAGGCCGCAAGTACTCGCTGTAATATCCCAAGGAGAGTTCTTTAATCGCATCCTCGCTGCTTTTTGCCATCCGGCAGCTGGTCGCGCTGGCAACACTTTTCCTTCTGGGATCACGGAATCGCATTGTCCTAACAGAATCTCGCGATGGGGGCCTTGAGAAAGGCGCGCGCCGCTCCCTGATTAATAACGACAGCGGACAAAACCAACGAGAACGTTGCGAAACAATTCTGTTGGAGTGATTGCACGGCCGCGGGACGTTCTTGCCGGGGTGGCGGCCGATTTCTCCGCGTTCGCCGATAGATCCGCGGGACTTCCGGTTTACACGGCCGCTGCAAGACCATCGACGCCGCTACCGGCGTCGCTTTATCCCCATTTCCACGAAAATAGGGGGGAGAAAAAAAGAGGCGCGTGTTTAAGCAAGCGCCTTTTACGTAGCCCGATGTTTAAATAGGACAAGTCGATGGTGGCTAAACGGCAACGCGACTCGCTCACTTTCTACATCCACCGTGCGGAATTCTTTAGACTTTACAACCAGTCGCGGTGTACCCTTCCGCCTACGCGCTCGCGGACGTCCGAAATCTCTCCCCTGAATTTATTGCCCGCCGTCGGGGCTTCACCGTTAGCTCTGCGTAGCGCAGAGGCGTCGTCTAGGAATGTCGTCGAATGGCAGTCGTTAGGAAATATTGATGGTTCGTGGCTCCCGGGCCTTCTGTTCTGTAGAAACTGTTGCGGAGATCGGTCGTCACACTTTGGAAGTGTCGCGCTCGCTTTCTGGGGGAATTTCCGTGTGGAAATGATATTATTTTAAAATATGAAAATGGGAGGAGTATGGAATCTTTGAGATACTTGGAATTTGCGGAATATCTAAATTATTTTGAACTTTGGGGATTCTTGAAATTATTTTAATTTCTTAACATTGGGAATTCCTGGAATTTTTTTAACTGTGGGGAGTCTCGGAATATTTGTAATTTTTTAATTCTTAGAACTTTCAAGACTTCTGTAATTTCTATAATTTTAGTTTTGCCCCTCTTCGACGAACTGAGGTACATGCGAGAACTCAATAACTTTGGAGCATCCTATAGGAGTTGTACTTTCAAATATTGAGTATCAGGTGTTCTGAGAATGTCCATAGCTCAAAATTGAGTATGGAGTTTGTGAACGAGCTGTCGACACCTCCTCCCAGCTTGTGCGGCATGCTTCGTCGCGACGATGGTAATATGACAAAGTAGGTGGTAGGAAATTGCAGAGTGAAGTGTAATGAACGACTGTGGGACAGTAATTCCTGTAATTCTGAAGCTAAAGAATAACAATGTCACAGCCCATGAATCAGCGCGTCCTGTGTCCTGGTGCCTCTCTGGAAGAAAGCCTTTTACATCGAGCAATGCACTTCCGTCTCTCAAGTGTACACAGTGATCGATGATTTTCAGGTGTCGCACATCTTTACTTGTGGTGAGTCGACACTTTCGTGCGCTGGAATTCCAGCTGTACTCGCGAGCTTCCGCCCTGGAATTTCTAAGGAAGCTTATTCCAGCCACCTTATTATACCCAGCTTATCATGGGAATCAGTGAACTCCAATCGCCTCATTAATGAAACCAACAACTCAATATTCACTTATCATTACACATAGAAGGGATAAAAGCTGCGGGAGTCCCAAAATCTGTAGCTTCGAGGTTTCAAAACAAGAGGTCTAGAAACGTCCCCTTAAAAGTGCCAAACTTCTTCTTCTGAAACCTCAAAGCTGTCAATTTGGGGACTCCCTCAATTTTCCTAGGAACTTTGGAACCCCCGCTTCTTATCCAAATGATACTTCCGAAATCAGTTTCCTAATTGCTGTGTGTAAAGACGGAAGCATCTACAAATACTTTAATCTAAACAGCAATTTCCATGAAATACCACGGAAATAAAATATTAAAATCTTTAAAAAGCCTCCTTGATGACCCATCAGTAGCGTCATACATAATGCATATTTTTGACTAAACAACCGTGTTCTTTTAAAGCTAACGATGGTTCTTTTAAAGCTTAACTTGGTGCCAAAGAACAAGTCTTAGTTCCAATTTATTTCTCTTGTAATTAATTAAAAAAAAAAATGTTTCGTCAAAAACGACCGCATAGTACGCTCGAACTTAACATCCCCTAATAATCTCCCACGCTCTCGCGTCAATGCCCATTCATCGCTTAACAATAAATCGCGTGAAGTGCCACCTCATTGAACAAATGGCCCCCATAGATCAACCTTCCCACCAGTTTACGCGTGATTGCGCCACGACTGAAGCACCAATATAAACCCCCTGGAAACGAAAGCAGACACACCGATCCTCTTCCCAGAATCCCCCGTTCGCTAATACCCAGCCCGTCAGCCCACCCACGCGCCCTTCGCCAGGACCTAATCGAAGGCAAGCTTGCCCGCATGTTCGGCGACCATGACCGAGCGTCGATAGACAGTCATGCAAGAAACGAAGCGAAGAAGCGGAGGAAGAGGACTACTCATCGAGGTCGCCGGATCGAGGTCGACTTTTAGACCAACGGTGGCGTCTAATCGCGTTGCACGAGGATGGTGCTGGTACCGTTGTCCTCTCATAAGGGTCAGCTCCTGGGGAGGGGGCTGGGAGAGGAGAAGAGAGGAGGTCCGCACGCGGTACACTTAGAGATCAGAATCTCTCGGGCTGTATGGTGGGTCTCGTTCAGAGGCGTCTCTTTCAGCTGGAGAACAGTATGGCTGGAGGAAGAGAGTGAGGACTCTCTCTTCCAGTCTTTCTACTCTGACATTCTGTATTCGGTTTGGACAGCGTTCAAGTTCTAGGAGCGAGGTGTTATTACCGAGCTGAGGAAGATTTTTATGGCGAATGGAGTTGTCGGCTGGCTTGGTGAAAGATTCGTCGAGGGGAATCTCGATTTAGTTAATTGAAGGGATGTTGATAATTAGCGGGTGATGTGTAGGTTGCGGTGGAGCCGTTTCAATTTGAAGTATAGGAATATAAGGAGTTTGTTGGGAATTATCATTTATTATCCCATAAGTAACTGGAATGCAGACATTATTTGCAAAAGAATGAACAGAAAACCAACAAATTCATTTTCCAATATGAAAACTTTCGTTTGAAATGCCACCGTTTTCGTTTCTTTCAATATATTTTATTCGTTCTTAGTTCATACGATAACCACGCTCATTTAGATTTATAAAAAAAATTGTGTTCTTTGTTCGAGATGACTACGACAGCCAAAATTATGTTCGCCAGCAACAAACATTCTTTACAGGCCCTTCTTAAGAATACTACTGTAACATTGAACAAAATTATTATTATTGTATAAAGAAATTTCAGCACATTCTTCGAACGTCAATTAATAAAGGTACAAAGTTTAGAATTATAATACTCGATGCTTTTCTTTTAAAAAATTCCCAAAGAGGGAATTTCCCTTTATTTTCAGAGCGCCAAACTAGGGAGACCGCTTAACCACCCTTCGACGATGGATAGCTTAACGCAACATATTGGATTCAGGGCTCTTTTACCTCTAATTTCATTGTAACACCCAAAGTCATTTAAAATCCTTGCCCCCCTCGAGAAGTAACACTGAACCGAAATGGCCCCAACACCCACGTTGCACACGCGCCATTCCCATTACCCTTCAAGCTTCAACCATTCAACAATGCGTTAAAAGCAACAAATCACCATCTTTCGCTTGCATTGATTTTGCTAAAAATCCGAAGGAACTAACCGGACTCGCTTCGACTTCCTTCCAAATCGTTACACTGCCGAATCGTTACGCAACCGCCAAGGGAAGCAACATAAAGGCCCGAAGTGTTCGACGATGGTTGCAATTAAAGTAGATTGCGCGTAACTGCGAAGGTAATAGGTTAATTGCCGTGGCCTCTGGGTGGCGATAGGTCGGCCGCGGTGAATCCATCGGCAGTTGTCGAATTCTTAGGATGAGGAACGCGGTCCTGGTGGTTCTCTGTTACTCGTGGCTGAACCTATTCTCGGAAGTGCGTTCTGACGCGAGGTAAACCGTCTCTCCTCTCTACAAAATTAATAAGAATCACGTCGACCGTTCTTCTTCTTCGCCCCCCGACCGCAAAGCACGAAAGCAAATAACGAGGGGACAGAGTCCTGTAGGATCCTGAGTCGATATTGCCAGTTGAAGGACGAATTTTTTCCCTTCCTTTAGCAGTTCGTTGCCCGAGGACGCGAGGAACTCCACGCTGAAGTCGAGGATAGTGCTTCCGGAGCATTACGTGAAAGGTTGGTACCCTGCCATCGTTCCCTGCGATTTTCAATCCCCCTTAAGGGGTTACATACTTAACATAGTACTTCTTTGATAGGTCGACGAATGGGGTCATTTTACAGATTTTTTTTTCATGTAAGATAGCGATATATTTAAAAATCAAGATATACACCTTTTTGTGTATTAATTAAGCTGTGTTCTCTTCGAAAAGAAATTTGATACCTTGAGAAACGGGGCCGTAGCAACCCCTTCTCCCATGCCTCTTCATAGTAACAGCATTTGTGGTGCCCAAAATATCTCAGAAATTACTGGACCGATTTGAATAAAATTTCTCACGAATATTCTTAAGACAATAATCTAATACTTGTCGAAGCCGATTTTGGGAGAATCTATTTTCTGAAAAATGGCAACTATTCAACGTCAAGCTCTGTGCAAAGTCTAGAATATTAATTTTCCTTTATTAATAAAAAAAAAAGAACAAAAGAGAATTTTATTCAAATCGGTCTAGTAAACTCTGAGATATTTTTGGCACCGCAAATATGAAGAGGCCTTGGGAGAAGGTGCCGCTGTGGCACCGTTTCTCGAGATATAAAATTTCTTTTCGAAGAGGAAACAGCTTAATTTATACACAAAAATATATATTAGTTAATTTTTAAATATAACTTTTGCTTATATCAGAAAAAAAATTCATAAATATCATCCTATTTTCCGAACTAATAAAGGTATATATGTAACCCCTTAATTTCTAATTAACGCGGAGAAAACGCCTTCGATCATCGCTGTTACGCGGTGCATACCGAATAATTAGCCACGGTACGTTGCGATTACACATACGGCGGGTGTCTCCGTGCCCGTGCATCGAGATTGAGTGGATTGAGATCGGTGGATCCGATAACGTCGTTGATTCGTGCAGTTTCACAGCGGGATACATGTACGAAGGACCCGAGAACTTGCGACTAGTCGATGCCGCTTCCTTCGCCACTTTCGTTCCGGTGTAACGTGTAATTTATTCCGAGATAGTCAAACGAGATCGATGAACGGACCTTTCTACACTTTTCTGTTTCGTCTAAAGTTTTACAGATCCAATCTTCCACTTAATGGTCCTGTTACCAGAATTTGTAAGCATGGAAATGAATTAGCTTTCAGAATTCACTTTTTTTTAATACCCCTACTAATTGCGAGTCTTTAAACGAGTAGTAATTTCTGTTATTCGAACTTCTGTGCATCAAATTTAATGGATATTTATTCCGTAATGAATCCCCCTTCTGTTTTCTGATCTTTTTAAATGGGACTTTCATTTTTCTTCATTTCTGTTTCTTCAACATAATCCCAGCGATGAATCTCGGTGCATTTAAAGGAGATTGTACTGATTTCTTGTTCTCTATCTGAGTAATGGTAATAGTACTGTTTAAATCGAGATTGCAGGTTGAAAGGGAAAAATTATAGTTGAGAGTAGGCTCTAATGGATAATAGAAATCGATTTGTTAATGGCGTAGCATTTCTGATAAATGTATAATGAGTTATTTATAACAGTTAATTGTCTATAATTGACGAGTGCTTGTAGAAAACACTGTAAGTGCTAAGAATCAAATTCTATACTATAGTCTTACCATAACAGATCATTTTTCGACTAAAATGTCTTTTTTAATTTTGGAGAATTAAGAATTAAGAGTCAATTAAGAATTTCTGGATTTTTGAGAACTAGTTGCTGCGCTCGCAAGGGCGTACAAAAAATGAAACGTTTGTTGAAAGTATAGGGACTAAAATTTCAAGGTAAAACTAATTACTATTGAAATTCGCGAGGTTCCCAGAATCTTTAGACTACTATCGCCGCTTTCGCGTTCGAAGCATCGTGTAGAAAGCTTGCGCGCTTATCAAAACGGACGGTTGCCGCAAACTTGGCCGATTTTCAATGCGTGCACAAGGTATCGCACTTTCTAAGAACTCCGCCACGCTGAACGGCGGAGGCGAGGTCTACAGATCTAGCGTCTTGACAAATCGCGAAACAGGACAACTAGAAAATTATCGGCGGATCGATAGGCGGCGATTATTTAAAATCGTGGCACAGATTCTCCGCAGGATCGTTCGGTATTAGAAGTAAATAACTCGATGGATTCCCGGTCGTGGGCCACACTCGGGGCAATCGTAAATCTGCCTCTTTTTCTGTCGATATCCTATGGGTTCTTGTGGCGGATTCCTCGCTGGTTGTTTCGCAGGCGAGCCATTAATATGCAAATGAATGTTCGCGCAGAAATGAGGCCTCCGTCGAAGCACGATATGCCAGTGATAGTGGACTTCAATATCTTCGTGGCCGATGTGAATTCGATAAACGTCGAGGACATGGACTTTCGGTGAGTTCGAATGATTCAGGATGAAATCTCTTCCGGATTCAAGCGCCCCGGGCTCGATACGTTTTAATTCATGCTGGGTAGAGGGACATTATTTACTGACCCCTTGGATTCAATTACACTTTAGTGACTGTTTGAAAATTGAATTGAAAGCGCGATTTTTAATATTTATAAAATGTAGGACGTTATTCTGCAACTATTATTTTATGGACAGTTTTTGTTCTTTTTACCGATTTTTATATATACACTCATGGGACTACTCCGTTTATTTAAATGAAGAAATGAAGAAATGGAGAAATGAAGTAATGAAAAATTAAGAAATGAAGAAATGAAGGAATAAGGAAGTAATGAAGTAAGGAAGTAAGGAAGTAAGGAAACAAAGAAACGAAGAAACAAAGAAATACAGTAGTAAAGAAATAAAGAAGTAAAGAAATAACGAAATGAAGAAAAAGAAATAAAGGAATAAAGAAATAAAAAAAATAAAGAAGTAAAGAAATAACGAATTGAAGAACTGAAGAAACGAAGAATCGAAGAAATGAAGAAATATTTCTCTATTTCTCTACTCCTTTATTTCCCTATTTATACAAACGCAGTAGTCCCATTAGTGTACATAAAATGTAAGTCACTTTGACGAAAGAAATCGCGAACGTATAGGACAAAAAATATACCATATTACTACCGTACTACTAATATATCAACAGTTTTGGTTTACACCATAATTGTATCAAGATATCTCTGCGAACCACCCTATACCCTAATTTACATTAGTCAAGTAACTCGGCCTAGTGAACCGAGCCCAATTCTCGGCCCAATACTCGAGTCGCCCTCGATTGTTGTGTACGTATTTACACGATGGTAGTTTATTATGACAATAGAATAAATGGCGACAGCGAGTCAACATCGCGGTTGGCGGAAAGCGAGCATATTTTTATCGTTTTAGCCGCGTCACTGTCCTATGACTGTGGTTGGGGAGGGCGAGTGGGCGAGCTACTATGCTGTCCACTCTACCATTCGAATCGGCTAATACTCGCCCGATTACTCGACTCTTTACTCAACCAACTGTTGTTTACTAGTCGAGTTAGATATGCTTTATCACACTCGCCTCTTTATTGTACCGTTTACTTGACTAACGTAAACTAATTAGGTTTATGGCGCTTCGATACTTCCGACACGTGCAATCAAATGAAGCACGTTTCTATTTACCAGTCGGAGTAATTAGTAGATAATTGCCACTACAAGACTCCTTCGTTGAAACAGAGTGGACATGTTCGTCGGTCAGAGTTGGACAGAGACTCGATTGGACATGTCGGAGGATATTTTCGAAGAGGGTGACGATTACGTGACCCTGCCCCCCGATTTCTTGGACAGCCTCTGGCAGCCGGATCTTTACTTCTTGAACGCTAAAGTTTCCGGTAAGTTTCTTAACAAACCTTGAATTTACTAAAAACAGCTTCACAGAGATAGAAAGTGAGTAGCACGGCTTGAAAACCGAAGTAACAAAGAAACGCCACACTATCATCCTCTTGCAGAAATCGCGGCGCTGAATCACAAATTCTCCTCGGTGACTTTATACAGAAACAAGACCGTCAGGTACTCGGCCCGAATGCACGCGATCATCGCCTGCCAGATGGAGTTTCAACTCTACCCGATGGACATTCAAATCTGCCCCATCTACATAGAAAGCTGTAAGTTACACAATAACAGAGGAGCCCACGACGCAGCAATCTCTCATTCGTAATCTCTAACGCCCACCTACTCCCCCCCCCCCAAAAACAATAAGTCGACGACCCTCGAACAACGTTCCTGCCACACCCTTTCACCCAGGAACTCGCGTTGCACCCGCTCGTCCACGCCGCTCATTCAATTCAAACCCAGATTCGATAAAGCCTCTACATTAACTCGGAAAACTGCGTTACTCGCGATAGTTTCCTATCACAAACAGAAGTTGCGCTTGCGATGGGGAGCGGGTAGCGTGACGGTGAACCCCGAGCTGAAGCTGTTGCAGTACGACATCGGGAAGCCTATAGTCGCCGAGGAAACCGTGGACTACATGCTGGAGAAGGGTGGTACGACCAATCCCTTTCGACGCACCGCGTTCCTTAGACTACTTCAAACCCAGCGGACAATAATTTTCGCAGGTAACTTCTCGCGTCTGATGGTCTACTTCCGCTTCGAGAGGCAAATAGGCCACCACCTGATACAGACATTCGCGCCGTCCACGCTGGTGGTGATGCTATCGTGGTTCAGCTTCTGGCTGGGCCTGGACGCGATCCCGGGTCGAGTGGCCCTCCTGGTGACCAGCATGCTCACCCTGGTGACGATGTTCACGGGCCTGAAGAGCGACATTCCTCCTGTCGCGTACGTGAAAGTACGTTTTCCTACCGCGACCTTTCGCGGCGGGGTTCAAGCATGTTTGCGCACGTAGATGATAGCTTGGCAGGTACCTGGAGAGCGTGTAAAAGGAGACGTGTTAGCATCGGAATGATTCGAGCCGGGTTGAAGTAATCGAGCTGATACAGAGAAGGCAAACAGCGGGGGAGCGTCTTGCACGTTTGTAAGAGATAGATAAGGGATTACGTTGCTCGAGGACTGACCTGGTGTCTTGTTTGTTGACTAAATACATATTACTTAACCGGGGGAACAGCACGCGCTGCTTAACGTAGATCGGAGCATGCAGGAAACTGAGCGAAAATGCGAGCTAAGCTTTTGCAGCCTGGGGGGTTCTGCTGAAGTGGCGAGCTATCTGTTGAGATTCCTCTGTGTGTCCAGGCGCTGGACGTCTGGATGGCTGGTTGTATGATGTTCGTGTTCGCCGCTCTTGGTGAATTCGTGGTGGTGAAGGTGCTCGACTTGAGGCATCAGCTGGAATACGATCTACCGACATCAGTAATTACCCGGCACTACTCGACAGTTCGTATAATAGCTGTGTAATTAGCGTTACGCACATAGACTGGGGCAATAAGTTTAATTAAGACAGCGAAGGTGACTTGGCTCTCGATAAAAAGAGTATATATATATCTGCGAGTTTGAAATTCTAGGGTTGTAAAGATTAAAAGTCCCAAGTTTTGTTATAAAAGTCTCTATAAGCAAGATTAAGTTCATCGCCATGTCCTTGGACCCCTCAGTGACGGTCGCCGCTAACGAAACGCCAGTCAATTGCTAAAAAGAACCGGTTCACATCCACGAGTGAAGCCTTTGACAGCATTAACTGCAATAACTGGGACAGTGAAAGCTTTGTGGATCTTAATTGTCTCGTTTTCCTCAGGATCCTTGGACAATCGACTGTGGTTCCTCGACTATCATCGCGGAAACTGCTATATCTCTTCTTTCTAGAAAAACGTCACTTTTCATAAGAACAGAAATACTTCGAACAATGGCCCCAGCCTGTATTATCGAAATTAAACACCTTGAGGCATCGCATTAATAGCTTGCTGTAGAATCGAGTCTTCAATTTCAATTGAACGTACAAGAGAGCTCAGCTTCTGTGTTCCTTTTAGCGGATAATTACCGTGGATAAAAGCCAAAGCATCTGGGACTACGAGTCGGCGTACATACCAAGAGTGAGGGAGAAAAGAGCTGGTAGCAAGCACCTTCTGCAAACTGCCTGGCTGGATCCAGAGTATCAGATGATACGCGTGTACAAAACGCGATCGCAAAAAATTGACACTTACAGCAGAATAGGTTTCCCCATACTGTTCCTGTTATTTATTGTTTTGTATTGGCCAATACTGCTGCTTAAAAAAGCCGCGTAGAGTCGTACATTTTACGGTTATTATATAACAGAGTCTAAATATTGTTCTTAGCAAAAGCAAAGGGTTCCAATAATGTTACTTCGTAGCACGGTAATCGGCCAATGTAATCCCTTTTCGGCGCATAAAACTATTAAATAAGCTAGTCTGGTAATTAAGAAATGTATTGCTTTAAGGCGACACTCGGTGATCTATATGTATATTAAGAATTAGCGAGAGACCGAGTTTGGTTTAAGCAAGCTCATCTGAAAGCATTAAACGAAGTAAAGATTCTTAAAGTGTAATTTATAAATTTATTACAAACCTACGCTTATTACAGAAAGATC
This sequence comes from Andrena marginata, assembly GCA_963932335.1. NCBI lineage: Eukaryota > Metazoa > Arthropoda > Insecta > Hymenoptera > Andrenidae > Andrena > Andrena marginata. Next base: position 11,108,515 of record OZ010662.1, on the reverse strand, counting down.
TATATGTATAATTTGTACATGTACGTGAATTCTTTATATATACGTTGAAGAATGATCTGCCATTCTTTGTTAGATTTGAATTTCCGTCATTGAGATTGTATATTTGGCTTTTCAATCAATGTCCATCGCTTCGACCGAGGACGACTTGTCAGACTCGTCATCACCGTCACTTCCTATTTTGAGCGTGTTAGGAACAGATCTTTCAGCTGTAAACTCTCCCATTTTTTTCAAGTAGCTCATAGTGTACTGATTAAAGTCGCATCTGTAATGACAAAGATCACTGGTTATTTCTCACTGCCGTGCAATTTAATTATTTCATAAAAGCACGCGGTGACTAACATTTTGCTCAAATCGTCATATTTCTTCTGCATATTCTTCTGCAACACAAGTAATATTGGCATCTGAAGCGCAGAATTTATCCTCGGTCCATGTTTCGTCAATATAGTCTCTAGCCAAAGAAGGTAAAAGTGTATGTGCCTACTGGACTCCAGTTCCGACGCTATGAATTTTAATACTTTCACTATGTAAATTTCTGGCAGGCTTGTAACGGTTAATTCAACTGAAAGGAGATGTGCAATAAATTCACACGCATTCATTTAATAATCGGTAACATTAGGGCCGGCGCGAGGAACCTGGAACCCGGCCCCGCGCTTTAAAAGACCCCGCGGTCCACGAAAAGCTCGTCCTAAATTTTATGCGGCCCTATGCATAGATATTTATTAATATAAAATTTAAAAGCATATATAAATGCGTTTTTTAGCCCCGCAAAACTTCACGCCGACCCTGGGTAACAACTCAGTAAATTATTGTTCACTTACTATCCGTGCACGGAATGTTTTCCACGACGCACTTTATTAGCAGCTTCTCATTCAGTTTCAAAGCCATCATTAGTGCTGAAATCGTTTAGTGTTAGCATACTTTGTCAGTCTTAACGCGATCACTTTAGATATCTCAATAATAAAACCTTTCGTGTATTCCTTATCGTTCAGCGTCTTCTTCACAGTTTCCGGTGTGATTCCCAGCTCCAGCTGAAATGGATCGAACACCAGGCCAACGTCCAACGAGTATATTAGTAAACCTTCTGTCGTGGCTGCAGCCCATGCTTGCCCTTCGAACGCAAAAATTAATATAAGTATGCGTTAGTTTAATTTCCTCGAATCTTTTGAACCTTACCCGTTGGAGAGAACTGTAAACTATACACTCTGACTTCTGGTTTTATACTTCTACTCGCCATATCCCCGCTTTTAACGCCTGGCAATCGTAATGTCACGTTCCCTCCTTCGTTCTCCTCGCGTTCTTCTACCAATGCTAGGTTTCCAAACTCTGATAGATTTCGCCTGTTTATAATGTCCTATGTATGAACCAATTCGCAATAATTAATAACACTTTCGTTTAAGTAGCGACCAAAGTCCCGTAATAGATCGATATATAAAGACTGCTGCTCACATCAACTGCGTCCAGTGACCTGTTTTGAGTTACGACGAACTTTTTAACCAGCATACATTCTTGGACATTATAAATGCATATATTTTTAGACTGTCCGCCAGCTAATATACAGGTGCCATCGGCTGAATAGCACAGAGTACTGAAAGCCCTAAAAAAAGTGATTTAATTAAGGGCACTCTCCTTACTAATATCTTTATTCTATTCATACGCGAACACTTACTTGCTCTGCAGAGTCTTTTTCGCCGTAATAAGATCCGTATCAGACCTCCCGCTACCCAAATCATTCCTCCCCTCGATGCTACCAACTTGCATCGCAGTTTTGCATTGGAAAAACGAGATCTGCCCGTCCAAAGTAGCAACTGCCACCTCTTCGCCGTTCGGTTTATAAGTGACGTATAAACCATCTGCGGTTAATTGTATCGTTTCATGCGCGGAGCCGTTTTCGATCGCGTTCCAGATTTTCAAAGTCTTATCCCAGGAAACGGACGCCAGTTCTGTGCTCGCCGCGCTTGGATTAAACGCCAAACTGACGACTGGGCCTTCGTGTCCGCTTAATATCTAACATACAAAGTTGTGCTGTTGTAATCGCTTTCAATTATCGAAAATAAGGAGCGTGGAGATATCCAATGAACGCGTACCTCGAGAAGTTTGCCCAGTTTAACGCTCCACAAATAAATCTCAAAGAAATCTTGCCCCCCTGCTGCGAGGAACTCGTCACTCGCGTCTAGCGCGACGCAGGAGAACTGAACCGGTCGCGGTGATGTAAGCGTTCGAAAATTCCTGTACCTCGCTAAATCGTACGCTCTGACCGTCCCATCGAGCGACGCGGAAACCACGAATTTTCTGTTATGACTGAACAAGACTCCCGTCACTGTGGACGTGTGTTCTTGAAACGTAACAGAGCAAAATCCGTTCGTGGTGTTCCACAGCTTCACTTTCCCGTCGTCGCCTCCAGTAACGATGTATTCGCCATCGGGGCTGTACGCTAAATAGTTCATATTGTTACTGTGGCCTTGCTGCTTCATAGCGTAAGTTTCACTTTGCCACTCCCATACTAGTAGCTGTCCAGCTGTGGAACATCCTAGGGCGATCCAGTCGCCGGTCGAATTTATCGCGATGGAGGAGATGCATTGGTTAGATATGCTGGAAAATTGTAGAATTCTAATTAGCAAAGGGTATTCTATTAACGCAGAGGCAAACTGGTAAGCGAGGTATCGAGTAGTACCTAAGAGAGTGAATCATATTCACTTCGGGCATTTCGTACAAGTAAAACGAACCATTACTGAATCCCACTACTAGAATACATGTTTCTGGATGATACGCAGCTGCAGTGAGCATGACACTTTCGTTCTGTTGCTTTTGCACAGCGTTGGTTAAATAATGGCGACATAGTTTCTTGTAACGTAACTTTGTAGACTCCTCGTCAACTTCAGTGTCTTTCTGACCTGCTTCTGAGGAACCTTCCGAAATACAAAACGTATTATCAAATACCACATTGTTTCCTGTGTTGATTTACTTAAATCTAGTGCATAGTATTGAATGAGAAATTACGAGATAGCTGCATGCTACGTTCATGAGCCTTAGCCTGTTTATCTGTTCTCTCTATAGTCTTCTCGATATCGATATCATCCTCTGTGTCACTGTCTTTCGCTTTATCCTTCTTGGCAGGTGGCTCCCACAGTATTAAGTCTTCCGGATCGATTGTGCACTCCCAAACGCAGAGCTGTCCATTTCTGTACGATACACACATAATCGTACTGTAATAAAAACTTTTCATAAAACGTTTATTTAAAATTCCTACCTACTGATTGTAGTCAGATCATAATTCTTGCTTTCAAAGAAACACGTTACAATGGCGTCGGAATGGCTACCAAGATTAATGACCCTGAAATTTTTGTACTTTTCTAGACTGTATATCTTTGTCGCCATATCTTTAGAACCAACTGCGATCAGTTGCGAATCGAAAGACCAATGAACGAAAGTCGTGTCGTCCATAGCTCCATGAAACACGCGTTCCATGACAAACGGATTGTATTCGCCTGACTGTAAGCCAGGTGCGTTAAAAATGAATACTGGAAAAGAAATAAGATTTAACATGCTTGTACATAAACTGCAACTACAAGTATTACACGCAGTTTAATCATCCCAATTATTTATTTATATATTTACGAGAAAACCCTTTGATACGTAGAGAATACAGAAGACCAGTAGCGAACTCAGTGACGCTCCCAAAGGGAGGCCCAAGGAGCCCTGGCACTCAAAGAAGTGGCGTTATAAGTAGAAAAGCAAATCGAACTTTACTCTTTAAATAAATTTTATAACCACATAGGGAAGTTTATTGAATTTGCATTAAAAATATTTGTATTCCTTCACCTCGACTCTCCCAAGATTAAATCCTGAGTGCGCCACTGAGAGGACTAACACGTAAAAGCAGAAACACAAAAATGAACTGAATATAGTAGAAAAAGAAATAGTACCTGGGCAGAAAATAAGGAAAAAATACAATGAAAGTAGATAGAAGTTAACGAGAATTGTTAACCACATTATACTAAGAACATACCATTATTCTCTTTACACGCTGCAAAGTGTTTACCGTCTGGAGAGAATTTTATACATCTGACGCGTCCTTTAAACCTGTATCTGTGTATTACCATTTTACTGAGCATGCTGATTACGTGAACTTCGCCCTCTAAGAGAAAACTTGAAATGTAATATTACGTTCCGACGCTGAAATGTGTAAAACAGTATTGTACCTTCGTTGACGGTAATTAATAAGGCTCCATTAGGGGACAGATCGATACACGTGTAGTTGTACCTGCTCTCCACAGGCAATGTATTCGATTTATTACTGAAAACCAATTAGCATATATTACTTTGCTTGTTCCGCAGTACCTGTAGAGAAATCTGAAATGTTACTACAGCGCTTACTTCTTCAAATCGTATATTGTTATCCGATTTCCCACGGGGCTAATGACTGTCGATCCATCTGGAGAAAATACTAGATCTCCTTTACGGTAAACCGTGCCAAGGAGATTACTGAACTAAAAACGATATTTAATGCACGTTTAATAAGTTAAAGAAGCATAATACAGTGGAAGAGCAGGTTAGAAATATTAGGTATATGATATTCATATTTGTTCGATGTATTTGAAAGATATAGTTTAAATATTCCTTATTAAAAGTAATATATTTACCTTATACGCAAACCTCATGGTGGCTTCAATATTTAGAGATATAGTTTCCCGTGTCGGTGTATTTTGATTTCATTGAGCACGTTTAACATGACATTTGAATCGAGTATGCTGCAGCCGCTACGATGCAACTTCCCCTCGACCGAACATCCGGTCACGTGTTTGTAAGACACTGTTTGACTGGCGCTAAGGAATCAAACACCGCTTCGAGTCTGCCAGTCCTATTTCACACTAGCTGGTAAAGTATTGTCCAGGGTATTTTTACGTTGATATTTATAACATTGTTGCTTAAGATCGTTATGCAATATTGTCTCCGTGGGAGGCGCAGCTCGGTAGGAAATACATACATGAATTTCTGTAAACTTGCAACATTGAGCGGATTGCTTTAGTTTAGAAGTTTCACCGCTAGATGGTAATGGATTCGTGATTCAGGGTTTGAATGGATTTTTAAAAAGCTTCTAAACGGAATACGTTATGAATACTGTTGCTCGATACCTCTAATGGGAATACATCCATCGATTACAAATGAATAAAGAAAGCAATTAGTAAAACCGTTTAGTGAAATTGCATAATACATTGCGCAGGACGGAAATATTTTTAAGCATTATGTACTTCGTTATTAATAATTTAGTTTGTTGAATTTTTCATGTAGATTTATCATGTTAAGCACGAACATATTCGGGATTAAATATACAGGGAACAGGTCGCTGCGGAGGCATAGAATAGATCGGAATAGACTTTACATTCGATGTAAATTTTCGTCACACGAATTGGGGACTCTAGAGCTCCTTGCCATTTCTGTGTCGCATGTTATCGATTCAGAATGGAATTCGATTGGAAATTGCTACAGAAAACGCAAATGTGAATTGATATTTACACGATGAACTAGGGAGTCAAAATGACACACGGGAACCAGGTCAATTTACACTGTGAACGAATCGTTATCGGTTTTTCTTCTACCAACTTTACCGACTTCGATAATTATGTTATTTTAGTTCCCAAAATCACCGTTCTTAAATGTAGAGTGCGCGTCAAAACCTTGTGAATTTTCACAAGATCGGTAATTCAGTTCGTGTGATACCACAGACGAGGTACAGGATAGACTTTTTTTTTTTGTTACCTGGAGAAAATCCCTAACGGATACCTAGTCCCCCGGGGCAGAGGCGGGGTTATGTGGGGTTTGCACCCACTAAAAACTCCAGGGTGGCCTCCTGACTGGAGAGGACCGCACGACGGGGGGGGGGGAGGACTTGGGCGAGATCCAAACAGAACGATGCGTTCGCCACTACAGGATAGACCTATCACCTTATGGATGTTCGTGTCGCCTCCAAAACTGTGTTACCGACCCATAATTTGAGGACTGAATGTAGTGGCATCTGCTCATGAACAGCTTCCAACTTAGCAACTACTCTGAAATGTGTTGAAATGCTGAAAGGTGTGTGTGTGCTTGTATACGTATAAATTGTTTGAAGGCAGGCTTTCGTTACGCTATACTTTGGCTCGGCTTGTCAACGACTCGCGCGAATTTCTCTCCGAAAATCCATTTCGGGGATCAAGACACTATGGCGCTCAAAAATGGTGTTTCTTCAAAGCCCGTGTAAGCAATAAATTGCAAGATGACATTGTTTATTAGTACTTTGAGCGTAGTAGAACCCTTTCACGTATCGCACGCCGAAAAGTATTAAAAATTCACGCTATTACTGACGTTCCCGCAAGTTTCTAATGCACTGTTTAATCATTCTAGTGAAATAATAATAATTGGATACTATTTTCCCCGAGTATTAGTTTATCGCCGACATTGAAATATACAGTAAAATCTAATTCTTAAAAGACCCACAGAAAATTGCATGACACATAAGTGTCGTGGGGTGCATGGATGTAACTGCATATCGAGTTACTTTTCAAACCCGCATTGCGAAATAAAATGTTGTCTAGCCCTGAGAAATTCATCGGTTCAATGTTCAATGAAGTGTGTGCATGCGTAGTGCAGATTATTTCGTGGTTTCTCAACTCGTGCATCAATTTCCTCGATTACTGGACCATGTGGGAGGCCCGTAGGCCTCCACAGGATTTCACTGAGATATAGCCATTACCTTGAAGACTTCTCGAGCAATACTTCTCTCGGGTCCTATCATGGGTCCCCAGTATTGGAAGACATACGGAAAATGCAGTTTGCATAGCTGCAGCTACGAAAAGTGCAAGTGCAATCAGCGTTGCTAGATAAAATTATTTCCGGCCTTGAAGAATTTCAAGTAAGCTGGAAGTCGTTGGAGCGAGACAAAAAGTCAACAACCTCTACCAAAGTCGCACCATCGCCGAACAATGTACCTGCCAGTTGAACTTTACCTACGACAGTGATCTGATCTCAGTGAACGCGTGAGCATATTATTTCGTGACATCTCGATTCCTGGATTAATTTCATTGATTACTGGACCAAGTGGGAGGTCGCTTAACAAGATTCTACTACAATTCACCCAGTATCCAGAAGACTTCTCGAGCAATACTTTTCTCGAGGAGCTGAGAGTCGTTGGAGCGCGACGGAACGTCAACAACCTCTTCCAAATTTGTGATCTGCCAGTTGAACTTTACCTGCGACAGTGATGGAAGTAGTGTCAACGCGAGTGTAGAGTCAGTGTTTTTACGCATTTAGAAGTATTCAAGTCTAAGCACCGGTGCTCAAATTGCTTTTTAATCCAGAAATTAAAGTGACATATTTGTGTGTGTGAGATACATTCTATTCGGTACTGACGCTGCAGCTGCGGGACATTGGTCTGCAGATCGAATAGCTATTGCCGAAGGGGGATGCTTGTCTGCATGGATAGCAGTGAGACTGTTTGCAATGAACGGTGAGTGATACTTTTTCATTCTTTCAATCTTTCTGCATGCCATCGAACAAAATGATTGCTGTAGCGAGCGTAAACACCACGAATACATACTTAGTACTCGCGAATAGTAACAGGAATGCGTGTGCTTCCAGATGTTCAATACGCGTCGAAACATACAATAAATAAATTTTAAATTTGCGGTAGATGTTTTCATATCGCGTTTCAAACATTCTAAACTATTTTCCTTTAATTTTATAATATATCGAATACGAGTTACATTTCTGAAGTTGAACTCTTCCGTGTGAGATCTTTCAAAACTTCCCTCTTAACTGTAATTACATTCGAGTCATAACATTCTCTTAATAAGGCGCGAATAGAAAGCATTAATTTGGTATAATAACTAACAATGACAGTCATCGTTGGTACTACCTGCTCACTATGCTCGGGGCTGCTATATAAACTTAAATTTCTTTACCCCCTTCTATTAAAATAAGTTTAAGCTACTAAACTTGAAATTTTATACATCGCGGAAGAACTTGCACGCGTGCTTGGTTTTAACTAACTACAATCCTAGTAATAAGTCTTAGCTAAAGAACTTCTGTCGTAAGACATTTTCCAAATTTTTCAAAATGCACATAGCATTGGTCGAACATGGACCAGAAATATTTCGTAGAAATGAGTCACTTTCGTAGGTACCCCCGCGCCGGTGTGCTCGGTTCCTTGGTAACGTTTCCCAAGCATTGCGACTTGCGAAACGGAATCAAGCTAAAGCCTACGATCTAGGTTAAGGGCCCAGATCGAGCCAAACTTACCTTCAGTGAGCTTGGTTCGGTCTCGGCAGCTAATCAGAATTTTATTCTGTTTCAGATAGGTATTTCGTCGATGGGTTTACGTAATTTGTTCTATTTTATGTATTTCGTCTATGGATTTGCACGATTTATTTTATTTCATGTCCTGTATTTTATTATGTTTATTTAATTTCCTTCCATGCTGGTCTCACAATTACTAACATAACGTAGTTAAATGTTTCAGCTTTCCAGGTTCAGCCCTCCGCGGCGATGGGAGATTTTAAAATAAAATAATTAAAAATAAAAGTGATAGTGAAAAGTGATAGTGAAAGAAGACATCTAAGGAAGCCTAGGTTAATTTATTATAGCATGAAGTATTTAAGGCTCCATGTAAAATTGCCAAGTAGTCACTGAATCGTTAGCTTTGTTGCCCTTTTGTTGGCTCCACATCTCTGATGAGGAGGTCGCCGCTGCTTCCGTTTCCGGAAGCAAGCGACTGAGCATGGAATTAGTATGGGTGGATCAGTTTCATCCCCTGGGATTCTTGTCGAAAGGGAAAAGTTTCGGGCGTAGGGGGTGTACCTTTTGGTACACTGCCTGCGTAAGTCACTCGGTTCGATTCCCAGTCTCCGTGTTAGACGGCTTGAGTCAGGTCACACCTAGTGTTGCTCCTGACGAGTCGCATCCGAGCAAGAGGAATCGTCTGGGTGACGCCGAGCGCTTTTCCCTTTCGACTGGGACATTAGGGTGGTAGGAACTGCGCCATCAAATACTCCTTTCATGCTCACCCGTAGTCTTTCCTTTCTTGCCGAGTTTATTTCAATCGAGTGATTGCTTGGCGGTTCCCTAGATTCTATATCTAAACCGAGGGGATCGATGGTACTTTGTTTCCATCTATCTCTATGGTTTAATAGGCTAAGGGTTTCATGTACAGGGAGATCGACGGAACTTTAATTCCATCTATCTCTCTACGGGTCTCCAAGCGCAGCAACCTCCACGCGGTGAGACCTGGTAATCGGTGAGAACCGAGCCGATGGCTGCGATTGTCAAATATTCTAGTCGGATATAAGAATTTCTTTAACTTGCCATACTATGGTAGAATGTATGAATAAAATATTTAACTTGAAATGTTATTCAATTGTTCCTACCGGGCTCCAGAACACGAGTATAGTGTCAAGATAGAAGGATAAGTGCAAGTTGGTATATTTCAGCGAGATACTGGAACTCATGGGTTTTTGACAATTTTGAATGTCCGCTCTGCGTCATCACCTTATTGAAATATACCAAGTTACAATTCCTTGGCGAGGTATTCCACCTTACATCATGAAACCATGTCTTCCACTAATAATGTTGTTGTTTATATTAATTTTTATGTTAAATAAATTTGTTTTGCGTTAAATAAAGTAGGATTTGACAGCAAGGTTATAAGTCGCATGTGTTCTTGTTTTGTTGTGATCCTTCTTTTCCTGTCGTCGCACGGAATACGTTTATAAAACGATCTTTAAATTGTTACTCTAATAGAATCATTTGTAAATTGCGGGTTTCAAATGATCTGTTTTACCCGTGTTGAATTCTAATTCCTACCACGCGTTGCGTTACAATCTTATTTTAGACTGAATCGATAACGTTGAGTGTGACATGAAAATGGTAAGGGGGCTCGCGAGCCCCCCGAGCCTGTGACACAAAATTACATTGCGTGATGGGTCTATCCTATACCTGGTCTCTGGTAATACGAACTTCCGTAACATGTAAATCTGTCCTACAGAAGATTCTCCTCTGTTTCCCCTTGTTCTGACACAGAACTGCTATGTGTTCAGAGGCCTTTCGAAATTTCGTTATATCTAATATTAATTCTAACCGCTAGTGGCGTTGGCATGGTATTCTATTTCGAATCGATAACGTCACATGCGACACGAAAGTGGTGTCGGTGCTCCGAAGCCACGAAGTCGTGTAACAAAATCTCGCATCTGATGTTTAATCTATCCTATACCTCGTCTGTGGCAAAAGACTGAAACATTTGAGATCGTATTCTAATTCCCTAGACCAGAGTTAACAGTAGCCTCAAATATCCCTAGATCAAACGTGCGAGACAATACTTTCTCTACCACATCAGCAAGAAAACAGGCCAATGCCAAGGAGCGAGTGGAGAGTTTTGACGCGAAAACACGTCACTGCCAGGCGACGAGTTAAGGTGTTAGCTCAAATTATCGAAAGCTGTATAACAAATTTGACAAATTTCATTAACATCAATTCAGACATCAATGTCATTTTGAAGGTTCCAAGTGTCTACAATGTCTACATGGAAAGCGGTAGAAGATCCTGACACCTCACACACACCGCGAATACATGCATGAAATATTCAACAAATGCATCAAACAATCAGAACAGTAACCGCAAAACAAATTACTCTCAAAACGCTATTAAGAATCGAAATGTACACGTAGCAAATTTCATAAATAAACGTAAGATTGCTCATATATTGTAGTCTCCATTGCTTTATCCCTAAAAATATCTAAAGAACGTTTACGTTTTCCATCGCGAAGAAATTGCTCGAAGGATAATCATAATTTCCATCAATTCTTTCAATTGAGAGCATGATTGCTTAGTTGCATTTGTATTCAGTCACGTGCTCGCGGGCGTTCTACCGAGAATAACCTTAAAATGTAGCACGCCGGTTGCGAAATGCTTTGAAGTGGAGAGCAGATTTTCTGTAGAATTATTCGGCACCCTGTGACGAAGTCTGGGGCCCTAAAGGTTGCTGCGAAACGGTAAAAAGAACAGGAAGCGCGTGTCACGCGCTCAAGAGGATCGAGGCCCTGCGCGCCGCTACTGCGCAGTGGGCCACCTAGGGAGCCTATGGAGCGGCTTGACGTCAGATATAAAAGATGAGACGCGGCGTCCGATTCGCTTTCGACGCTGTGGCCCGTAGTCGCCAGCCAATAGTAAGCGGATAGACATATCCCGAGAGTAGCTCGAGCAGACCTCTTCTTCTGTCGCTCGTCACTCGTCACATGACCCGCACTACTGTACAGTAGGCCATATTTGACAGTGGCACTAGTCTAGCGAAGTGAGCGTGAGTGAAGATCGCTCCTGATCTCGGACCGTCGCCGCGTTTCGACAACCTGTAAATACTCGTGATCTATTCGACCGACGGTGTGAGTCTCACGAAAAACACGGCACAATGAGCGCAATCGACGATGCACATCCTGTTTACGCGCCCTTCTTCGGCGTTATGGGCGCCGCCTCGGCCATCATATTCTCTGGTGAGTCTCAGTTGTTCCCAATCTCGAGCCAGAACACGAATGCGATCATCCCCGCGTAGCTTCTGAGGACTGGGGGGAAAGCCATGCCACCCGTTCCCAAAAGAAAAGGCAACGTACGTCCAAACGCACCCTTACATTGGCAGGCTGAAATTAGCGCGCACGCCATTTTCTTCGTTACGGGCAACGTGAAGTCGAGAAAAACAGAGTAAACTCTTGTCTATCCTACGCAGTTTTCGTGCTAACGATAACGTTAAATCGAAGGGTGGTATTTGCTCGACAGCTGCGACATGACTCATGGTAATTTCGCAGACGATGTCGCTGATAAGAAACGGTAGCACGATCAATGATAATAAACGACTGTTACGACTTTCGTTAGACCGTGCAAAGTACATTTTGGTAGCTTTTCCCTTTATTCTTGTCTAGAGCCTGGCTGTGTTAACTAGCATGATAATGTTAGCACGCGAGAGGCACAGGTGCGTTCTAATCCGACGGTATTTGCTATCCCCCCGATGATGTCAAGGATACGGATTCAATTTTGAAGCGCCATTTTTCTAGGCACGTAGATCTAAGATTTCGTAATGTTCCGTAAACGCGGTCCAACCCAACCCAGCTTAATTTTACATTACGAGAGAAACGCACGCTCGCGGCGTTCGGCCTGGCCGAACGGTTATTTCGTAATTGTTGACCTCGTTGAATGCTTTTCAATGAAAATCCGCCCGTATCGGCGGCTGGAGGTCACAGGATTAACAGCCACCCGTGGAAGATTCCGCCAGATAATCGATACACCGGGCTACATCGATCGCTGGCCGCCCCAGTCGATTCGCGAATTCTTAGAAACGATTAGCGAGAAGAAGCCTGGGGATTCGAGGACGCGCATACTTAAAGTTTTGAAGCGTCAGGTCCCTATCAGGGAAATCAATACGAATCTCCCTTTTCCCGTGTGCGCCAGTCTTGAATGGACGGTGACCCACGAGGAAAATCGACCCCACGAAACAGGCACGCGAGCATTTCGGAATACACCGAAGATCTTGATCGCAAGCCTAAATAGATGGCTTCTTACTTGCTCTGATATCTAGCAGACGTGTTCCGTGCCTTCGCACAAGCATCCGCTTCTTTCGATACAGTCGCCGATGCTTCGTTTTAACCCTTTAAACGCCGGCAAGAAATGCATTTCGATTCCATGAAACGAATCGTGATCCGGAGGCATAAAGCACGATCATGTGTACTTGTGCCACGCCCCCTACTTACGGGATGGGACTTACATGATAATCATGTGACTGCCAACGTGAGAATCATGTGACTACGATTTCCAGTCTGGGCGGTAACGCTCGTAACTCGGATAAGAATCTCGTTCACTTTCGGGCATCATGGGATTTTGCAGGAAATGTTAATTAATAACCGGGTCAAGAATCGAACGCTGGCCGGAGACATTGACACTATGACCTCTCGCCGGCGTAGAGATCGATAGCGAGACCGATCGATAGCTCTTGATGCTATTAACATTTTTTTTTTCCACTAATTACGGAGATCCTTCGTGCTTCCGATGAAGGGGCGGGAAATTTTTGAAATGCGATATTCGGCTTTATTGATTTCGAGCAGATTGGAAATTAATACTTGTTGCTACTATTCTTCTAATCCTATTAAGCTTCGATAGAGATACGTTTGTACTGGTTATCGGATAAATAAAGCGCTCCTGATTATAAATAATAAGAATTCAATATTGTAATTTTTTAGTAGCACATTGTAACACCATATGGTTGCACATCTGTATAGTTTTACATTTGAATGCAACTCTGGCGTTATACAGCTTTTATTCATAGACGTCTGTGAACGTGACGAATGCAATATCACCCTTGTCAACAATAATTTCAAACCGATTGAACTTTAGCATTAACCAGTATTAATGTCCTCGCTCGACGCTCGATAGGAACAGAAATTTTAATAAAACTCAATGATGCATCGTTCCATTTTATCAATAAAATCTTCTCATCGACACCGTAATATTTGACACACTGTGGACTACGCATATTTGTTTCCCTCGTTATCTTACAAACATTCGAGTAGCAGCAGGTGCACGAATACCAGCCAAAGAAACAGAGATAATGTATCTCGGGATCTGACCCTCTGTTGGTTAAATGGGAACACCGAGATATCTCGGGATCGGTCCACAGTGTGTTAAGTCTTCCATACATGAACGACCTAGCGCTAAGATAAATACAATGTAATGCTTGTTTTATTTGCAGCTCTGGGAGCAGCGTATGGCACAGCAAAATCGGGTACAGGAATCGCAGCGATGTCTGTTATGAGGCCAGAGCTTATCATGAAATCTATCATTCCTGTTGTCATGGCGGGTATCATTGCCATTTATGGTCTTGTAGTGGCTGTTCTCATTGCTGGTGTATTAGAAGGACCCCCTAAATACAGTCTCTTCCAGTACGTTACACTTTTCTTACACTGTTCTAACATTAATCGAGAATAGTTTAGCTCGGTAATAGCGTGGTAATAAAGAGAAGGCTGCGTTCGGCCTTTATTACCACATGTATTATCGAAATTACTTGTTACTTTTCGAACATGCGATACTTTGCATTAAATATTTATTTTGTAATACCCTAAACGATATTTGGGTAGATCTTTGTTATAGATAATAATTACCGTAAGGATCTTAACTACGCTTATTTACTCGTATACTACTCTATTAGATTTGGGCTTGACTAGTTCTAATATCCTTGCGCTTCACTTACCGTTACTACGTTTGCATATAATTGACTATTACCTCCTTCTAGTTAACAAGCGACATTTTTTTGCTCTTTTTACCAGGGGTTTTGTTCATCTGGGTGCTGGCTTAGCCGTAGGTTTTTCTGGTCTAGCTGCTGGATTTGCCATTGGTATTGTTGGTGACGCTGGTGTAAGAGGTACCGCTCAACAGCCTCGCCTCTTTGTCGGTATGATCTTGATTCTAATCTTCGCTGAAGTATTGGGTCTCTACGGTCTCATCGTTGCCATTTACTTGTACACCAAACAGTAAAGAACAGAATATTAGTGGCAGGAATGCAAGACTCGTCGCCTGCAACAGCGCTCCCCGACTATTATATGTTACGAATTGTTTCGACATTTTACTTAAACACATTTCTCCATGCATACTCACATCGACTCATCTAAGCATCCTTCTGTAATACTGTATTGAAGTTGATATATTAGAGTCCAGAGCATTTAATAACTACATATTCATTACATAAATGACGCGACTATTGGAAACACTGCGAACGAGTAAACGAGAGAGAGAGCGAGAGAGAGTGCTGGAAAACCTATTTAGTCGATCGGATAATAGAGTCAAGGAAATCCTAATTCAGTCTTGCAGGAAGAGGACGTGTGTGTACAGAAGATAAGAAAACGAGAAAAGCAAAAAGCAACACAAAACTAGCGAACAGGCGACAGGAGGTTTACACTGAGGAAAAGACTCCGATATCCCATGCCGAACATTTCTCTTTCACTGTATAGTAATCATTTGTAGCGTAGTTTGACATTGAATTATCGAGTAAGATAATCGGCTCTACTGAGTGTATAAAGGAACAAAAAAAAAATGTTATCGATAAAAGGAATACTTAGCACAATTATGTATTAAATGCAATTACAAGCGGTAGTATACAGATTGCAGATGAACGTGCTCCCCCGCGACGAAAGTCCGCACGGGGCACGGAACTACGATCATCCGAATGGGAAGAGAAGTGGAAACAGTACACGTAAGTTGCGTGTAGGAAAACAAAACAGCATAATATGCGCAATGGTTGTACAAACTATATCTTAAAACAAGCAAACAAACAGACAGACAAACAGATATTGTACAATCGAAGCCACGAGACACAAAGTATAGTATGTGGGATGAAGTTTCTAGGGAGAGAGATAAACGAAAAAAGAAAAACAAAAGAAATGGATGTGAGTAGACAATGGACAGATACATGATAGTATTAAGTCAATTCAGTGGCTGCTGGGCGTACGAGAAGAGTTCTCGCAACTTAACAGCGAGCAACAGTGTGCGGTTTACGAATTATTCCTGGGAGACCGCAAAGGCCAGCGGTGATTTCCCTCTCCGGGAGCCGAGCATACTTATTTCACGTCTCGTTGGAGATGTATATATGCGCGCCATATATATATGTTGACGAAGTGGCGAGTATGCGAGGCGGCATGGACAACCGAATCCGTACGCGCGCCAGCAGATGTATGACTACCTAAGAAAAGGGTTTACGAGATAAAATGATTAAAAAAAAAAAATACTAATTTGTACATTCCATAATAAGTTCGTTCAGTGCAGGCGAGCGGGCGCTTGCTACGATGCGAGGAGGGCGGGTATCCTTTTGGATAAGGAAATTGGTAAAATCGTACGCCCGATGGTTTACGTTCTACGCGGCGGCGTTATCGGCGATGCGTTACGGGGGCAGCTGGGGAACGCCAGTATCGAATTTTCCCCGAAGGGTTCACTGCCATGGGAGCTGACAGTGGGCCCTGTCGCAGCCACCCCGTCTCCGTAATCCCATCGGTCACGATCGAGGACAGGAAGAACATCGTCGCGCCCGCTCGCCAGATTTTATTCACTGCGCAGTATTTTCTATCTAAAACGACGACAACAACCGACAAACAGCAACAACAAAGCTCAACGTGTAGGCGCATTTCCGGGAGAGAAAACACACTTACATCGAAGAAGCCACGGGCAACTTTTCAATCTTGCAACATTTATTGCTTTTTCGAGTCCGGCAACCGGGAAACTACGAGAAATGATTAAACACTAACGAGCGATAGAAACTAATTGTTTAAGCTTCGATACGTTTTTTTTGGTTTCCTCGATAGTCCTCGCTTGAGAATGCACCTATATATACACCATTTGCATCGTGAGAAAGAAATAGAAACAGATCGAATTGCTCTTTCGAATTCACAACAACGACGATAGGAAATGGGAACGGAAATGGAAGAGAAGTCGAGAACCTCTTGAAACTCTCGCGACTAGCGTAAAACGAGCGAAATGGAAAACTCAAAAGCGAGCCGGGGAGCGGTGGGTGGTGGCTTTTCTGCAATGTATGCGAGAGAGAGAGCGAGAGAATTACATAGATAGCGAGCGATCTTCACTTTACACACACTCGGGAAGATGCACAAGCACACGAAGAATATACTATATTGCCAGTTAGCCTATCTTCCTTCCCTTCCCTACCTTCCTGTCTCGACTAACGATAATTAAACATCTGCTATCTAATCATGAACCGAGACGCGTGTAATGTATAATCTCCCCCGCCATGCTTTACAGCGTACGATTAAAAAAGTGTTTTAGGCTAGATTAGGTTAAGGTGTTATACCAGAACCTTGTGTAGCTGAGAGAAAGTTTAACCCCGTGGAGACTGTGTGCACGTGTCACAGAGGAGAAACGAGACGATTTGCATGCGCGTGAGTGTGAGAGAATGAATGAAGGGTAGAGAAGAAACGAGAGAGAGAGAGAGAAGCACTGGCAGCTGATGGAGGAGAGAGAGGGGGGGAGTAAAATATCCTTTGTCACTGTCGCTGCCATCGCCGCCCCCCACATACTATCTTCCAGTGTTACTAAATAAAAAAAAAAGAAGAAAATAGACTCATTGTTGAGCGCCAAAAAAGTGATACTGATCGGTAATAATAATGATTATTTATGTTATGATTCGTCCTCGATGTTACAGAAAAGAAACCGTGTTTAATAAAAATTTAATTTGGACAAACAAAGTATCAGTACTCACTTTTATCATCGACAAAATCTACCTAGCTGTACATGCATATCGAGAGAGAGAGACACACACATTTAAAGCGATAAGAGTAAATTAAACCGCATGATGCTAACGATCCATTTTTTATCACTGCCATTGAATTTTCAAGAACCACATGCTTTCTCTACGCATCACCACCGGTACCCGCATCCCTCCCCGTTGCTGCGAAAAAAGGAGTTCTATGTACAGAAATAGTCGAGAGCGTACGAGGCGCGAAAAAAAAAGTGAATCGAGCTCTTTGGTTTCCCGAACGTTTTTAATTTCATTTTCGGGCAGAGGAACGTGGCCGTTCCGTTTCACGTGTCCCTCGTCATCGCGGAGCGCCCTGCCCCGCTCGCCAGCACCGTTTACGTAATCAATTCGGCGAACGTTGAAAATTGAATTCGCGTGCGAGCGAAAAAAAAGACACGCCGTTAAAAGGTGCACATAACGGAAATGCACGGCTTGTTACGTAACGGACAGTTACATGTGCAGCACATAGGCAGATGAATTCAGGTCGTTTCCAAGAGCAGAAATCACGTACGCCTTATTTTCACATCGTCAGAGTAACGAGCAACCGAAAGCTTTACTTTAAGAACCTCCGGCGACGCGTGTCCTCGCTAATAGCAGAGAATATTATTCCGATCATCGATCCTTGCGGAGTTTGTAAATAATTGAGGAAATATATATATCGAGATGGTCTGTGATTAGTTTATTTTATATTATTACTCTGTATTTCAGCGATAAAACGTGTCTCAGTTATACAAATCCACGCTTATATAAAATTAGTTTAATACGTTCTACTGCTGGTCAGCTTCGTTTCGTCGCGTGGGTACAAACGCAGGTGATTTATAAATGAAAGAGGCTCGTATAATAATCCCCGTTGTACGTGCGGCAACGTTTTCCAAACTATGTAATTCGATTCTAAAAAGGGAACGTTCATAACCGACCGTTATTATCGCGCGCGTCGCTGAATGAGACAACATATCTCGACTGTATCTCCTCCCGATGTACATATATTTGCGCATCGTCGTGCCACGGTTTGGAAAACGTTGGTAGATAAATTAGACTACGCTCGCTCTATACCTTAAGCGACCGACGTTATTCCTATAAAATTGATTATCGGTGTCCTCGACACGCGAGCATTCGCACAAGAAACGAGATCCGTTTGTTGTGTGCTCTTTCGCTAATCGCGGCGAAAGTCTGTCGTAAGGGATCAGTAAGTCGTAAAAATAATAATTTAAAAAAAAAAGAAACAAAGAAACTGAGAAAGGTAAGATTTAAGAGAGATGTAACGTTTCGGGTACTCGAGGCAACTTTTTATGGAGCAGAAGAGCAGTATGTATTTCGCTTATTTAGATAAATATTAATGGCAGTTGGTAATTGTATTACGTCTATCAGTCTAAGTGTTATATATACCAAGATAGGAACAAATGTTCGTAGCCAGAGAAACAAAAGGGGGAGTGAATGAATGAGTAAGTGAGCATATATTAGAGGAAGATAGGAGAGGGAGAGAGAGAGAGAGAAAAGAATCGCTGAAATACGTCGCGTATTTAGAGTTACTATAGTTAACTATAATTTGTTCATATGTACGCAGTTGTGTTTTTAAAAAAGGCTCTACACATATACCAAATAAACATTGTTTATTAGAGCCAAACACGTGTGATGCTAGTACGACACTTTCGTCACTGCTTACTTATTTTAAAGTATCTTTCGAAATTCCGGAAATCGCTCGCCACGCCGATAGCTTATATTTCGTTGAGAGAGATTTACGTATAAACAAATTTTCATACAAAACGTTTGGTTTCCGATCGATTTTATTCGGCTCTGTTCGACGCTCGCCATGGATGCTCGTAAAAGGGAGAAGGTGAGTATCGCGGGAGCGGGTTTGGTAATTTTCCATGAACGAAAATAATTATCATAAGCGTTCGCGATAATTACGTGCTGCACATACCGGCGATTCGTAAGCGAGCTATTGGCAAGTATGCGCGTAAACCTTGAATTTAGCCGTGCCGCTCGGTTGCACTTATTTTGTTCCCGATGAGTATCGCCCATAGCGGAATTTATAAAAAGATCTCGTGACTCATGCCACGCACGGAACGACTCGCGATCGGCGGTTAGAGCCGAAGTCGAACTCGTCGCTGGATGGAGCGTCTTATCTCGAGATATATATATAATAAACCTTCGTTACATGAGCCCTCCTGTCGCGGTTACAATAAAGTCCGTACTCCCGAACGAACGATCGATCCATCATCGAAGAATTGCTCGATCGTAAATCACCTTCCCATAAGCTGGATTGTAAGCTGCGGCTAAATTGCTACGTATGTCCTTTCGACAGTGCTCCGTGTTTTTTTTCTCGCGCACGCTACTCGAGTTACATAAAATCAGTCGTCGCCGCGGGATTTAACAATGCATCGCTGCCACTTGTATTGCTTTTCTTCGTGCTGAGAGCAGTGTGTACATGCCAAAAAAAGTCGGGAACGTCGATTCGAAGTCAACGCTTGAATTATAGTTGGGCGAACCTCGCGTAACAAATAAATTTGAATAGAATTGTACTCGTTATTCCTTTCCCTAGTGTACAGTTTTTCTTGCAGTTGGAGGTAACGAAAAAATACATTTTACAATTTTGGGATTGTATGAAGTTGGAAAATAAAGAAGTATTTCTCATATCTTATCCACTAATTGTTTTTCACTCATCAATCCTATTTATTCGAATCGTCTTGACTGAATTTATTCGAATAATGCCAAACTCGAATGTACATTCCTTGATTTACGATTGTAGACGATCGAATTATTCCCCATGAATTTAAATTGATTAAACGGTAAGCACCGGGTGAATACACACGTCTCAAGTGATTCGATAAGAACTTATCTGGGAGAGCCTTTTCCGTTACTAATTCAAGAGAAAAAGATCCGTACGAGATTAAATTTATTATGATTTGAATTTCATCGAATAGAAAACGTACTTTTCATTAATTTTGTGTTTACCAATATATTACCTTAGAACTCGCTAATCGAAACTGAAAAATTTCCATTCGATTACCTTAAACATAACCAATCCTTCCACAAGCACTTTCCAAAACAAATAAAGCTATAGCGGATGTCGGTATTTCTTAAGTCACCCTGTATATGTTGACGACTTATAAAACGAAGTACGTCGGATTTGCATCGATGAGTTGAAACTGTAATGCCAGTGGAAGGACGCCCATAAATTCGTGTCGTCGAATGTAAGACTTCGAATTCGAGGGAAAAACGAATGTGAATGTGAAACGAAACAGCGTGCAGATTCCGTTCGCTAATGAACGCGACTGACTGCGACTGACACTTGACAAGATGAACAGGACACGAGACGTTCGAGAATGCATCGTGAGCGAGAACAAAAGAATGATCGATGGTAGACGCAAAGAATCGTAAAGATGACAATCCTAGGAACAAATTTTATTGATAAAGATAAAAGATATTTTTATCAGTTTAATGTCTATGATCAATTAAAAACGATTATAATGTAGTCCGTTTACGTGAGAAATAATACTGACGATATTATACATGATTCGTGTTCTCGTTATTTTTTTTCATCATCTTCCGATTAAATTTATAATTAATATGCGGGGAAAATAAGTTAATAAAGTTGAAGTACAATATCGCATGTATAACAGTTACGGATGAAAAATATTGGAATATATCGATCGATCGACGTACTCTCGTTCACTAAATACCATGTGTGGCTAAATTATCGTTTACGTACGTACTTTCGTCTCATTTTTTTTTCATTTTTTTCCCATTTTGAATACTTCTTTAATGTGTGTGTATATATATATAATAAAAAGGCAACGAGCAAACACGTAAGTATACCACAAATACCCATTTAAATATTACGCTAATGTTGCTATAAATGTATGTCCACGTACAAAGAATGTTACTTTCAAATGAATAATCGTTAAATTCTCCGTAGCGGGGATCAGGTCATTACCTTCGAGAGTATGATAAAACGAACAGATACGAATACACATCGAATACACATGATTCGATCATCAATTCATCACCGATAAGTCAAACAATTTTTTTTGGCTTTCATTTTTCCATTTTTTTTTTAAGATTCATTCCATGAACGATGCGTATGTATCTAAATTAAAATGTGTATTCGGAAGAAGAAAAAGAAATAGGTCTAATAATGATCATTGGGACTAAAGTATTTCTTTGGACTGACGACGTTGTCTGATTGCGAACCGTCCCTCTTAAATTGAAGAGAAAAAAAAAAGAAAAAGAAAAGTGCAGTCTACTTTCCAACACTTCAGTCCGGCAACAAATATTAGACAGTGATGTAGCGATAGTATAATTACAATAAGGATAATAATTATAATAATAATAATATATACATCATTCTGAAAGAAGATTATCCACAAAGCAATGAAAAATGGTATCCAAATTCTCCTTACGTTTATATTCAGCGTGTGTATGTGTATATACGTGATAGGTACAAGCTTAACACGAGATATTATTGTTTGAAAACTGCGAAAAAGTTGACAAATGTACACGAAAAAAAAACATACAACCGACGATCGCTAATTCTTTGCGATATTGCACTAACTTTTGTTTCCTTTTCTCTCTTTTTTTTTAAGGCGAACTTATGGCATTATCTCGTGTTGGGGGTCCGGAGGTTTTCACGCGCATAATAACAGACCATATATCGTACCGATGCGTGGAGAATTCTAATATATTAAGTGGCTACAGGCAGGGGGATGAAGGTAAAAGGTGACTGTGTATGCGTGGTCATCGACAGAACAACCAGGGGGCCATCTGTAATAAATTACACCAAGGTTTATTCTTTTTCATCATTGAATACGATTGCTTTTTTTTCTTTTCTCGTTCATTTTAATCGTGTCACTAAATTTCTGTTAAACGTCACGTTCACGGGAACGTTTTCTGTGATGCTGGCTGCTGGTTGTTAATCAACGGCAAAATCGATTACTAGTTTAGTAGAATTAATGGAGCAGCAAATATAGGTGTACATATGGAGGTGGCGAAAAAATTGTGTTCTCGATTGATTGGCGCGCACGATTTGACTCAGTGTGTGCCGTCTACAAAAAAAATCATTTTCCAGCTTTTCGAATAGAGAACAAATCAATCAATCGCATATCTTTTACACGCTACATACTACTGAGTCAGTCCTGTTTTCTCGATTGATTTTTTCCTCGCTTTTGTTTTGCTTTCTTTAGGAAGGTAAGATCGTGTTATTTCTTTCACATTTTTTTTCGACTGTTTGCGATTCAATTATATAATAGTAATAATAATAATAGTTAATAATAATAGATAATAATTCTTCATAATAAATGTAAAAGCTGGTACACAGAGATAACAAGCGACTCACTGGTGCCGCGAGACAAAAAGACTTACAAAACGTGACACATGCACAATACTAGACAAAAACTTTGACAACACAAATCACCAGACTAATTCCTTTTTTTTCCTTGTTTGTTTCTCCGCACCGATGTGTTCAATACAGCGGCGAATTATAGTTTGAGAGAGAGATATATATATATATATGTTTGCTGGCCCAATATGATTATAAATCATATTTCGATATTCAATTATCTAAAAACATTCTAAAACTTCTTGCTTATAAAGTCTGTCGCAAAACCACTGGAGGGGGCCGGCCAACGTTTATCCATTCGTCGTTGGACGCGATTGTAATGTCCTCTCTCTTTGCGCCGAGGGTTTCGACAGACTAGCAAGATGTTGTTTTGTGGCATTTGGATGGAGAGACAACTCAACTAGTAGTAAACTGAAACCGCCCAGTTCAGTGATTATATAGATATTAGAACCCTATTCCAAATTATAGGTAGAGTAGTTTAGTCTGAAGAATGTATCATCCCTTCTCAGAGCTTCTGCATTCTGTAGTTCTTGTTGTTATCGTCGTCGTCATTATGATCGTCGCTTTCTTCTTCCGTAGATGCGTTATCCAACCATGTTAACCAACCGTTGACCTAAACCCGTCCAATCATCAATTAATCACCCCGCTTATCTTTCAATTATACAGATTACTAAACACGAGCTATACATATTGACACAATATTCTGTTTACTCTTCCCGCCGCGAGTGCGACTATTTAACTAATCAAACAGCGCTCCGTACACGAATCGTATTTACCTCGAATAATGCCTTGCCCTTCCCTGGATAGGCGTCGGTAACGCATTCCTTCCACTTGAAATAGGCATCTTCTTCGATCACTTCTAACCGATAAAGCCCGTCGAACCATCGCAACAGCATCCCCTTTGGGAAATTGTGTGAGAACCAAAATGCTTGAAGCGCATGGAGAGCTGTCACTTGAGACTCTATGTCGACAAAGAGCAGGCGCATCAGGCGCGCATATTTTTCCAGCAGCGACTTCTCTTTGTCTATCACTGCCTTGCCTACGTTTGATGGATCAACGCCAGGCGCCAGTATCGTTTCCTGTTGTACATACAAAGACATTAGTTATCGGAAATAAAGGAAACGCGCAACAAGGTTCTCGCTGTCTGGAAATATTTCGAAGAGCAGTACGTAAGAAACTAAGTGCACAATACCTGTGTAATGTATTTGAGAAGGACGTTCATTAAAGCGTTAATGAACTCTGAATCAGAATGATGCGAGGGTTCTAGCTTCTCCTTGATCCATTTGTAAAGAGTATTCGGGTTGGGGTCGTATTCTAATTGACGCCAGATATCTCCCTGGATCTTAAGAAGCGGGTAAAGGAAGGTCAATTCTCTGTCCTCTAGAATCTCCGCCAGCCTCTCTTTAGTCTTGTCCGCCTCGGGCAGCTGGCTGATAAGATTCACTTTGCTCTCGTTGAAGATCTGCGTGAGCCTCGCCTTGCCTTGGCTCTTATGCAATTGCTGCAGTATTAGTAAAAACAACGGATGATGCTGGCCGTTCTCCGTCACCGCGACGAGATCGGTTAACTGAATTAAATTGTCCACTATAGCCTTGGCTGTTAGAAAGGCGACGTGGGAAGCTACGCAAGGTACGCTGCTCTCTTTCTCCGGTATGTTGGACACTAGTTCCTTCCACCCCTCGTGCACCTGCTGTAAGGTGACCGCCTCGGCCTTCTCTAATTCGATCATAAGCTTAGCCGCTAGCTCGCGCTCGGAATCGCCGCGGTCTAATGTGTTCGAGTACAGCGTGTAAACTGAATGACGTAAAAATCGCTCGGGTATCTTAAGATCTTGGAAAGCGGTCACTGCGTCCTGCGGGTTCATGTGCGAGACAAAGTCGTCCATCAGCGCGTTCACCTTCTTCAATATCTCCTCCCTGGAAGTCCCCTTATCCTTTCGGTCTCTGGCTTTGTCCCGTTTGTCGACTGGGCCCTGCTTTATCACAATCGCTGGCGGCAATTCCTTGTGCAACAACGGCGAGCTAGGCTTCAGCGTGGTTGTACGTAAAAGAGGCAACTCTGACGCTCTGCCTGGGAACAGATCTATTTCATTGAAACGGTGAGAGAGTGAGATTTTTGTCTCATCGTTTTATAATAAAAATCTAATGCGACTCGTTTCTATTATAGACTAAGGATTTGGTTGATCCATACACGTTCGCTATATTTGTTCAACCAAATTTCTTGATATACATGATTATGAATAAAAAGTACGTACCACTGTTGAGAGGTAGATTGGGATTGATGTTGGTTTGTTTAAACATCATTGAATTGGCTGATGGTCGTAGTGATACTTCTTCAGGATGTCCAATCAGCATCTTGTTCTTATTGAAGCGTAATTGTTCTTTATTGCTGTCTGTAATTGGAAGATCTTCATTAGTAAAAGTAATATGTTGTAAATCATAGATATGTATGCTGTACGTACTGTTGTTAAAGTTTTGCGGTGAGTTGTGTTGCTGTTGATTATGTTTCCCTTGATAGTTGTTCTGATGACGATTCTGGTTCTGATAGTAACCCGGCTGGTTACGTTGATTGTGGCGGCCATAACCAACCCCGGACGTTCCTGAGAATCCATTTGGGCTGAATGGAGATGGCATGCCAAACGAAGGGGAAGTCAATGGAATACTTCCCATCATGTCCATGTCTAATCCGCCACGTCCCATTTTCCTTAAAAACTCAGCTCCGAGGCGATCCTCGCGTCTATGGAAGCCATTTCCCCTCGAAGACTCATCGTTGTCACTGCGGATTTGATTGATGGGCATCGGACCTTCGGTGCTAGTTGCCTTGCGTGGAACCCAGCCATCACGGCGTAGCTCAATGACATCACGCAGCATAAACTTGATACGTAGAGGAAGATCGCTGCTCTCTGCCAGGGAGTTCATACGTCTGAAATATTGATCCATGAGTCCGCGACCCTTATCCGAGTCAAGGATACGGCCGCAGGTACGCATGATCTGGCAGAGGCATTCGATATCCTCCGCGGTGTCCCCCCTGGATCCCCCTCGCCTTTTCTTTTCCAATAGTTGCTGGATGCAACGATGCAGGATCGGCTCCGACACGATTCCCAGCTTGCCGAGCTCTCCGATGAACTTGATGTTGCCAAGCATCTTCCGCTTAGCCACCTGTCGGCGTTCCTCTTCCTCTGGGCCGAGTTCATCCTGATTTTCGAACGCCTCGCTTGCCTTCGAACGATTTTCAAATTCGTCTTTGCACTTGTTGAGAAGAAGAAGTGTGAATGTGCTTTGGCCTTTTTGACTTTCGATGAGAGTTTTTCGAGGTTCAAAGTTTGCAGCTTCGTCTGACAGCCGTTTGCACAGCTGTGCGTACATAGAACTGTACTTGGGTTCATCAAGGGCTTTTTCGAAGATCTGTGGAAAGCAGGGATATTCCGCGTTTAACACCGGGGCGATATTTCTTTAACCGTTAGATAGTTGTCGCTGGGACAGGGGACCATTATTCGAACACTTGTCGTTTACTTACCAAAAAAATGACACCTTTAAGAATCACATCAGAATTAAGCTCAACGTTGAGCAGATCGTTGCTCAGCTTTGCGAACTTTTCCGGCGTAAGCTTGTTAAGAATACCCCGCACCTTTCTAAAGATGAGATCATTTCTGCTTTCTGGGGTGAGTGCATCGCGTCTAACAGTTGAAGGAGGGATCCAGCGTTGCTCAGTGGATAGGGAGCGAATATCGTCCCTGGAAGGCATCGAATTCTTTTTAATATCAGTGTTACGAATAGATGCGCAACACGGAGGAGGATTGCTTGGGTGTAAAAAGAAGCTGCTCGTGTATGACAGTTACAGCCGAGGTAACTTTCTAGACGCTGACCTTCCTCCCGAGACACGAGAAGCACCCCCCGGTCCTATGGGGTTGTCCGTTGTTGCGCGTGTTTCGGCCCCCTGAGTGATAAATCACAGCACACAGATCTTCCTTTAGGAAGCTGAAACAAACAGAAGATTACAAATAAAAGCACCGGTCAATCTGTCAACAAGTAATTGCTTACACGCATGCTACTCCATCCATGTTTGATTATTAATATGCAGCCTTTGTACCTAATGATATAGAAATATAATGTATTAACAACCAATCGTAAACAAACATGCGATTAAATCTTTTAAAAGTACAGATGTTAAACGTTAATTTGGTACGCGAGTGGCTCGACGGCAGACTTCTTCTTTTATAATACACGATGCTTCCTCCCCTCCACAATTTCAGTTTACTTTCACTATTCTACACTCGTCACTTTCTTTCGCGAATGGAAAACTCTTGCGACTACATACTGTTATAAACAAAAATGTGCGCAACGAGAAAGGAAACCGTGTGGTGTCAGTCTTCCAGGGCAACGAACCATCACAGAAACGAGGATATTCTTATTTTGCAGTAATTCGTTAACTACACACACAACACGTATCCTCATGCAAGTCACAAAATACAATCGCCTGTTCGCAATCAGGACGGTGACACGTTCGATTACTTCTCACCATTACCTACACCATTTATAAATATTTCTCAAACAGTATCATGCGGAACAAACACCGATCAACACCCATCTTTGCAATCAAGAGATCATTTCTTCGCCCCGCTGTGACAACAATCGCAGACAATACAGTATCGAATTAGCATTAATTGGACGTTTGGTGGATAATGTTTCTTCGATTCTGACAATCACTGCAAGGGAAGGTATACCTTGGGACCTGTTTGAAATGAAATATTCGACTACAGAAGATTACTCGTCCCGTGTATCGCGCGGCAATAGAAAGAAGAAGAAG
The DNA here is from genome assembly GCA_963932335.1 of Andrena marginata. Classification (NCBI taxonomy): domain Eukaryota; kingdom Metazoa; phylum Arthropoda; class Insecta; order Hymenoptera; family Andrenidae; genus Andrena; species Andrena marginata. The sequence goes on along the minus strand of OZ010662.1, from coordinate 11,081,069 downwards.
GAAGGGCCAGTTGTCTTTTGATTTTATAACGGTTAGAATTTCAATGCCCGTGGAGTGGCAGTGATTAACGTGCGCGGCTTTATGGCGCTCACAGGTGAAGGTCTTCAACGGGGCAGGACGAGGACCTTCTCCAGGGAAACGGCTTTGATCTTGAAGTATCGGTTACGAGCAAAACAACCAAAAGCCGTGGACGATGAACGTGGAGAGGAGCGTATGTGGGGCGCGGCTCATGGTCAGACGGTCAATGAACCTTCCGTCGTCTCGCCTCGACCGATCTCGGCCCCAATCGTCGAGCTGATCGGGCGGGGTCGGTTAACTTCGCCCGCGGTTCGACTAAGGTCGTTTCTGACCGCCTCTACTCAGCGTCCCCATGCACTTAGGACTGCTGACTGGGAAAGCATCAGGGGGGGTTCTTCCTTTCCGACGACGCCACGAATAGCGGAACAGACGGAAAAATGGCTTTGTCTGAAGGACGAATCGTTTCAATGGCGTTTCTTTATTTTCCTTAACCTTTATTTTCTGCACACTTCTTTCTTTGAACACTGCCGAGAACGGCACTCTAGTTTGATAAACGAATTTATGGAACTGCGAGATCGATTCTTCCAGATACCCGCGCATTTTTCGAAAAGATCATCATTGTGCCTTTCACTACTGCGCAAGTGCAAATTACGACCACGTATTACAGGGCGTGTACCGCATGCATAAATCGTATTCGTCATCATCTGGCAAATATTAATCCTGTCCTTCGATAAATAAATTTACATTTGAAAAACTCTGCAGAGTGTCCGCTACGATATTTGCTTATCATATCATTGATAGCAGTGATATATTCGTCACTACGCACGCGCGAGAATTTTCCCTCGTCTTTAAGAACAACGAGTTCCCTTGCAATAGATGTATCGATAACGAGCTGCCTGCTCTATTGGAAGGTAAGATCTTCGAGAGCAGATTAGAATTCTTGGCAGTGGTATTGCGATGCAAACTACTCGCGTAAATATGCGGGAGTCGCGGGGGCATCGGGGAAGGAAGCGCGTAAAGTTCTTTTTAATTGCTTCGAGCGGCGGCGGCGGCGGGTCTTGAGCATCGAAGAAATTGCGACGGTTCGATCGATCGCGAAATTTCACGGCACGGAGATGTACGAGGCTGTCCCCAGCGGGCCAAAGCGGAAACTAAATATACGGGGGCAAACGGCTGACAACGCACGGTGGGTCTCGGGTGGCGTTACTTTGAGGCTGCACGACGAAGGTCGCCGCTTGTCGAACACGCTCCGCGACATTGAAAACGTTCGCTCGGTGCATCGAAACCAGTATGTACGCGATCTCGTTCCCTTTTAAATTTATATTACCTTCGATACACGACGGATAAGCGAAGGCCGCCCGAAAGGGAACAACACGACTGGTCGAATCACCAAAATAACGATCGAAAAACACATCTAAATTTATCTGCTCGGACGTTTGAATTTAAGTAACCATCGAGCGCCTGTATTAAACACCAGCAGAAAAATGGTTATCGTGTAAATATTCCGGCAATGACTTCGGCAGTGGCCAATGCCGGGAATTCAATTTTCCCGCTTCCGATCGTGCCCTATCGCTGTTCTCGCGACGGCCGAATAATTCTCGTAGTTAATTATCTGCTTAACGGCTCGCAGATAGGAATCTATAAGCCGACGCACGTCTCGCGATAACGCGTTCCGTGATTCAGGTTAAAAAACTGTGGAATCCAGGGATCACGACACCGGAAGCACACCGCGGAAACAATTACAACAATTTCGTATCACTTTTAAAATTCTGAATCGCACACTCGTATATACCTTGGTATGCCGTGACAGAAGCGTTCAGAAGTATGGATATTACTTCAAAGTGGAACGACACCATTACGAGCGTACTATTTTATAAATAATTACGGTCGATCCACTTTCTAATGACTGAGCGTGTATGTACAATGCATTACTGCGAGAGGGGCAGCGTGTATTAAATATCTCGAGCGTGGGTGCGAAACGGGAAAATGAAATTTTAAGGTTATATTCGATCGTTACTCTCGCGACTGAGAAATGACTTTTCAGTTACCCGTTAGTCCGCTATTTTTAAACAAACAGGTAAGTAAAAATAAGTTTGTTCATCGACCTTTAGTAATTTATCGACCCCCCGGCGTTATATACGGCCAAGTTGAGAACCCCTGTATACTAAACGCGATTATGAGGTCTTCCACATTAACGACGTATTTATAGATTAAGATGTATCGGAGAATATTGAAATCGATGAATTTGTTTAGATAAATGGATATCAGAATGTCTATTATCTTTATGGGAATGTGAAATATGGTCGCGGTAATGTTTGATGAATAGAGAGAGTGGAACGGAAGCTACTCATAAGCATAAGCTATGTATTGTGAAGGTTCTCAAAATTTTTTTAGCACGAAACAATGTTAGTCAGGTTTTGCATGAAGCTTTAGCAAGCTGTCTACCTATCTACAATAAAGCCAAAGACACAGCAATGAAGTGACGTAAAGCTGTCGCTATCCCTGCTCGAGCAACGCATCGAGCACACTCCATTACTGTTTCCTCGTGACACGTCACTGATGCGCCGTGACGGTTGCTCTCGGCGAGTTAGAACAAGGCTGCCAACTTTTGAAGGCCGATAACGTGCAAGATTAACAGAGATTATACTTAAACAAGAAAGGGGAATGGTCTTTGGCTCGTACAAATCGTCCCATTTTAAAACGAAGTGGAAAATCTCCATAAATCTATTCTAAAATCCAATCTCGCTTGAATTCGGAAAAGAAGCACCTAAAAGTGTGTATTAGAATATCATTATTAATGCTTTGCCAACTATGCAATAATTTGGAGGTAGTAGATATTATCAACGACTTCTGCTTGAACAGTTCAAAATCGTCGTTGAATAAAATTACTGATCTACGTTTTCGCTAACATTTGATTAAATAGGGTTAACTGAATTTAACTAGAATTTCATAGGAAAGAAACTGTCTCAACGGGTCACAGTGACGGTGGCAAGGTGCAAACTAGCCCCAACAAAGTGGACAGCTGAAAGGAAATCAGTACACGTCTATTCATAGCCCCGATAAGCGTTTAAGTCTGCTGTGTAACAAAGAGGCCGCATACGGCCGTCACACGTTCGACGTAGGGAACAGTCATATGGGCGAAGAGCATTTAAAGGCGCACACCGAATTACGCTCCAACATTGGCGCGTGTTCGGACGCGCCGCGGCCCGAGCATTAACCGTTTCGAGGTTAGAATCGTTAGAACTACCGGGGATCGTTAGTACGCCATTACAGAAACCAGACTGACAATGTCCTTCTTTCAGATCGAGCGAGCAATCTGCTCGCGGGATCCAACGTTAACGATGAACCGCTTTGCATTGCGTGCGTGCCATTTTCCCTCCGTTCGTTAATAATTTCTTCCAGTCGCGACGTTTAAATACGATTTCTTGTAAAGTCGGTGTACGCCTATGCGAGGCATGCCGTGCCACGTTTTTTTTCTGTGGGATAAGCGGAAATTTGAATCTGCCTCGAAACGGTTCTGCAAAGCTACGGTCGCTTCGCTGAAGCGACTCTGGACGAAAAGAAATTGCATCGTTTCGATTCTCCTTTTAGAAATAAATTCCGATTAAAGGAATATTGAAAACTGTAGATATATAAAATGGCGTGACCGAATAATCGATTGTTTTACTGTCACTGTGTATAAAAGATAAAAATTAATTCCGAAGGATCGCGTCCGAGGCACGAAATTCCCAACGAAACGTCAGAAACATGACAGCACACGCCTGGCTTGGATTCGCCTACGCCTATGTGTGTGCGTGCACATTGATCGAGGGACGCGTTTGTATGTGTGCGCTCGGCTGCATACGTATGTTTACGAGGCCCAGAGTCTGTTGAATATCCGCGACAGACTAAATGCCTCGAAACAGTCAAATATTCTTCGAATAGCGCGTAACGCGATTTCAAGCGAAGATAACGGCGGAAGAAAGGAGGGGAGCGTGGGGAGAGACGCGAAGGACGAATTTCGAAAATCGGAGCCAGTATAAAAGGATACGCGTATTATTCGACGAAAGGGGAACGTAAAGGGAACGTTTGACGCGAGCGGTGTGCATAGCGACGTCTTTAATAAACGACGCTGATTTACGATGGGAAAACAAAGAGTAATCTAAGTGGAAAAAAAGGGAATGGTACTAATTTCAGAATTCTCTGAAAGAGCTCGGAGAGAGAGAGAGAGCTTGGCAACGCGTCGCACGCGAGGGGGTTACCGTGGACGTCGAATACCTTGAGCGGTTGTCACGCCTGGGCCAAGAGCAAGCGTTCTCGCATTGAGAAGGTATTAAATGCCCGTAGCAAGCGAGCATGCAAGAAGCCGTAGAGAATTTAACCTATTTCAATAGTCATGCCAATATTAAAATGTCAAAAGTGGGAGTTGCGTAGGTGCATACGAACACGACGCTCGATTACCACTCGCGTGTCGTTTCTTTCCTTCTTTCATTTTTCTCTCCCCCTGGATATATCAAGGCGAGGGCCGCTCTTTCTGCTCGAGCGGAACGTGGTTAAGATTGGGAGAGACGGAGGCCCGGGCGAGGCGCGATGGGCAAGGCGACAAACGGAAGATGCGTTCAGAGCCGACATGACGCACGACCTATGTACGTGCAGCATTGACTTGCTTGAAGCTACCCTCGGGCAAAATTCTATCCGATTTTACGGCTATCCGCGGGGCGCCCCGCCGAAAGTAATACGCGCCGCGTGGTGATCGAGCGTTAAATAATCGTGTCGCGGCATGCATGCGAACGAAAACCAGCTATTTTAGCGATTAAAGCGATGGGAAAGCACAATAGCGTTTACTTACGGCCGACGGTTGTTGTTTCTGAAGGCTTTCGCAATCTGTCGGTCGTGCTCGGGAACTTCCGTACCGTACGTGTCGTCAAGCCAGCGTCCGCCATGCGACTAACCTCTGACCAAGGGGGACGCCAGCATGTCGACAATTGCCACCGACTGATCGAAAAAAATGCGCCACTATTTTTCCCTCGTTTTACCATCGCGGATGCAATAAACCGCAGCGAAATAAATATTTCGTTAGGTTTATGATTGATTCTAGCGGTAGTAATATATAGGACGGTGTTGCAGCCACATTTATATTACTTGGCAAAAAATTAATATCGGGCTAGGTAATTGCTCCTTTCGGCAGCTCATTTCAGCGATGTATTTCGAAGGGAAAATGTTAAGCCAGTTCTATAAATTACTTTTGGTTTCCTCGTGTCGCAATAAAGCGCAACAAAGACCGCTGGACGCTACTTTGGACCCAGTAGTATCGACGGTGCTGTAGACAGAGTAGACTATATAGCACTATTGTTCTTATTTCCATTGTGTTTGAAATGTTCAAAATGCTCCTAAAATATCGTTTAAAATCGCACGTTTAAGGGACACGCCTGGTTTCCTAGGTTATTTATAAAGTGGTATGCGTTACAAGCGATAAATCGTAACGTTGGGAATAGCTGGGCATCGGTAATATAGGCATCTGTTAAACGCACGGCAGTGAGAACAAAGGCGCTATTGTCACACGGACGGTGGAGTAGATCGTTTAGGCAACTGTCAGTTTTTAAGATTGGATACATAAAAATAGTTCTCTTGATTTTTAAATGTGAATTAATAAAGCAATGTCTATTTAGATATTAAGAACACTTGTGATAAAACGATTCAGGTTTGTTCCACGCTCGCCGCTGTTCGCATCCGCGTTATACTATACCGTTCTCCATTAATTTAACTGTTCCGCGAAGTATATGCACTCGCTGTACACCATTAAATCCGAATGCTCGGCTCGGATGCATATAATCGCACGTAGAATGATTTTACTGCACCACGGGCACCGCAGCTCGCTGAATCACTTTCGTTCCAGCCATGCGATAACCGTTTGTGCATGAACATTGTCCGAACAACGATCTTGGAGGCAGTTTCGCGAATATTTACACGGCATTCCGCGGACCTTGCAAAACTTCCGATTTACTCGCAATATTGTTATTGATATCCATTACGAAAGAGTAAATGTAACTTTTTATACGTAGACCCATTAAACTTTGCTCGAGTGTTCGTGTGTATATCGCAAAAAAGGATTACATCTGCGTCAGTTTTTTCGCGTTCTATGCGTTTCGAAAATTAAGTGTAAATGACGATTAGCTTGGATAAAAAAGTCGCCCGAGCAATGTAACGTAGAGATACTTTATTTATACGTCGGTGTCTTTACGATTTTTGCGATCTGTTTTTTTAATGTATAGGGTGAGGCACTTGAAATTATCATCTTGGTTTGAGTCACTATTATTATGTCTGAAAGTGGATGAGTCAAGTAAAAGTTGTGTATATAGTTCCAGGGAGGATAGATGCGAGAAGACATTTTTAGTCGAAAGGGGGTTCAAAGATTAAACAGTAACCTTTGTTTCCTTTTTAAAGGAAGCGTATCTGCTTATCGTGGGACTCTAATGTACATTGTTCTAAATGCAACTATCGCTTCTGGTTAAAAGAATCTATGATAATTGCATTCGGGGCGACGTACGCTGAACGTTGTTCCTGTTTAAAAAAAAAGCATGAGACGACCTTGAGGTTCCATAAACATCCACTTAAAAGAGATTTTGCTTGGTGCAGCTTACATTTCTCGTGAAACTGAGCAACATTTGCTTCGCCTGTTTTTCTTTGAGAGTAATAATAGCGATATAAATCATAATAATAATTATGAAGGCTCGATCGTTCTGTTGAGGATTCAGCTTCTTGGGCTTGTCGGATTGCACGCAGCTTCGTGCGAATGTTGCGGATTTTAATGGACATGGTGTTTATTTTTAGAATGGCTCACAGTTCTCAAACATACGGGTCCACGGATCAACGGACAGATGTACCTGATGTGGGATTTAGTCCTACGGAACTTTATAGTCTCAGCGAGAATATTACCACTAACATATACACAATTAACACGAGTTGGAGGACACTGGAGCGTGCATACAAAAATATTGGAACCAACAAAGATAATCAGGGTTTAAGGGATAAGGTGTAAGTGTCTTAAACATTAAATCACACCGACCTTACCCATTTTTTATTAATTTCGTATAAATGCGTTTGTATATGTTTATGGCTCCATCAGGCACGTAACTCAGTTAAGCACAAATCAAGTAGTAACTCAAACGAGCAAGGATATCACAAGACTGACAGTGCTGATGAGGAGAGGGGATAAACAACAGAAGTTGCAAATCGAGAAGCTAACCACCGATTTTAAGGATGCTCTGCAGAGATACTCAGACATGCAGAAGGTATTTTATTATTTGCTACATTTCAGATATATAGTAGAGGATTGAAGAAACAATGTGCTCGTAATAATTTCGCAATGTATTTTGTAGTCAATTGCGGAGAAGATGAAGAGACATATTTTGCTTACAACTAGTATAGAGAATCCAATGGATGCCGATGACGAGGAACAGCAACGTTTACTACAAGTCCAGGAAGATGAGCACAGGACGACACAAAGGTTCGAACATACACTTTTCGATAATTGTTATAAATGAAAATGAATTATGTACACGGATTCACGCACATCTAAGTAGCGAATAGGGCAAATCAAAGTCTAATAGTTAGTAAAGTAAAGTTGGATAGAATAAATTTTTTCGAATAAATTACGTTTCGATTAATATTTGAAGAAAAATTACGAATGAAATGAAGTTATTCGAGACTAAGGAATACAAATTTATTGAAATAAAAATTTATTTTTATGATTGAAATTTATTTTATATAGTCGCTGAGTGAATTCTTATTCAAATAAAGCCGGTTCGATTAACGTATAAATTCTTATTCGAATAAATCTGGCTCTAATAACGCTACAGATTAATCGTTATTCAGGAATAATGTTTTGTCGAATAAAATCTTTATTCGTTATATGAAATAAAATTTGTCAAACTTTGATTTTGTGGCATGAATATCGGAATAGCTTGAGTTTGAAATTTCAATGAAAAGATTAAATAATTGCGACATGTATTATTGATATAGAGAAGCTATAAAATGCGCTCGAATGTATGGTAAGTCTGTCTTATTGCGTATTAATACATGTTCAGTATCGATTGTGTGATTGTGCACGTTAAAATCAGCCAACGAGTAATTGTTTTCTTGCGCCATGCCTAGGAGTCTTGAATTTCGGCATGGATTGCTGCTGGAAAGGGAGGATATGATAAAATTGATCGAGGGTGATATTTTGGATGTGAATCAAATAATGCGCGAACTTGCCGCATTGACGTACCAACAAGGCGACACAATCAGTGAGTAACGCCTTTTCTTCGCGTTAGAAATATTTCGGGGGCCGTGGAGAATTCTTACGATCCATTCCTATTGCAGATACGATAGACAACCACATAGAAAATATACACGGGAACGTTGAGCTGGGAGCGCAGGAATTAATTAAGGGAAGTAATTACCAAAGCAAATACCGGCGAAAAGTTTATATCCTCTTGTTACTTGCGATCATAGTCGTTGTTATATTAATTATTATTCTAGTCACTAAATTAAGTTAGCGCTCCTAACCGTCGTAGATTGCGCGAGCAAACGAAAATGGTTGTCTCAATCTATCTTATACCGATCTTGTAGAAATAATTATCGAGGGGAGTATTATCGTTTTTGCCAGTTCGTATATTGGATTCGCAATACGGGGAGAGGATAGACTTATTTTATATTCATTTGTGAATCTATCCACGTGCATCCTTGGTTTATTCTTACCCTTGGAAATATTTCATTTTCATTTCCGAATAATCTGCATCGTTAAGTTCAGATTAAGGTGGAACGTAGCAAAGGTATTTCGGCAGCTGCAATTAGTGGCGAAATGAATTTTGATTTTCGTATTACGGAGGCGATAAACGGAATTCCGAATCATTTATAGCAATCATTGTCGCTCTCGCTGTACCAGCAAGCTAAAATCGCGTTGGATAAAGTCGATGGATCGATTTAATTGTATACACATTATTTTCTCAATAAATTCTAGAGGATTGCAAATGCGAACGATTGTTTAAAGAAATTCATGGAGTTTAATCGAAACTTGTTAATGTTATTTTATAATTTCAAATTCTATGGCAGTCTTTGTTGTTTGTTGGAAATGCATGTTGAAATTGTGGCACTTTATGATATATATTTTTTCCAATTCTTTTTTAATGTCTATAAGTGGGTGTCATAAGCACTTGCTAGTCTTCTTTATTACCAATTTTCTATCGCACGTACTTTTGTTACACGTGTCAATACTATCAATAGGTCTTGCTCAATCTGTATCGAAAGAAATCAGTATAACGTAAACCGGTAGCTAAAAAATATAGCATATATTCATCGTTAAATCCGTGAAACGAGTGAGGAGCGTTAAGTATTGAATGCTTCGCTTGTAACAACATATGTTGTTTTCATATTCAATTTTGCGCACGAATTTCTACGACTTTAATACTGTTATTAGTTCCTCCAATGTTTCAGAATATTTCAATTTGTATATAAATTAACATTGATGTTAGTATATTCGCACACTTTACAGCAAAATATTCGAACGATTTAAATTTTGCGCCCACTAAACATTAAACTTTTCTTGCTTCTACGCAAGCACAGGTACTAAACAAATGTCAATGACACGTGACAAATTGTACTACTCACAGCGCACGCCGCAGAGGATGCCTACGATAACTTTTAAGGGAACTCTTTCCAAATTCATCCTTTCGCAGACCATTTTTAATGGATGCGTATGCGGTGGTAATTACGAGATTGAGACAGCCGTTTTCCGAGGATCGATGTGACTCTCATATGATTATTAGGCATTCCAAAATCTAAAAGTCCAGTGATTACAGTATCATTAAGGTTATAACTTGAATATTGTATATACAACTAACCATTGACATTCTAAATAAATCACATTATATATAATACTAACATTGTTACATCGTTAACTGCGCACGGATATCAGTGACGACAGTTTTGTCACGACAGTAACGAACTGTACGCTGCAAAGATAGCAGTATGCATCTAATTACGTTTTATTCCTTCTTTCTTTTTGTAATGTGTTGCGTTATTTGTAAAAGTTTTATTACGAAACCTAAGCTTAATTTATTTTAATAGAGAGGGGGGAGGAAGAGAGAGAGAAAGAGAGAATAAAAACAGCAATATGTTGTACAAAAACTTGAGCAACCATCGAATATCGTAGATAGCGTATTGTTTTTATTGTCTTCACTTCCGCTCCACTTCTTTCTTTTTTTTCATATTTTTCACGAATTATTGCAAGCTGAGTGTAATTGTGATATAAAAACTTTATAATCTAGCAATTATATGGAAAATGTGTAATGAAAAATATAAAGTTTTACGAAGCTTTGAGAAGCGAGACAGTTATCATTTAGTCTTCGGTATCACAATATTTATAATTTATTGGAAATCGTGGTGTACACACTTACGTTTGCATTATTCATACAAGAGAACATTTCTAATATTTTATAATTCTTTTCTTTGCACTGTGTATAAATTGCTCGGTCTGTGTTATATACAAAATTGTTTGTTCACTTGTTATGTATATATTAATAGTTTAGTTATTGCAAGAAGCTCGATCCGCATAATGTATGTCTTGCTGCATATTTTACGATAATATCAATTTTGTATTTACACTATTATTTAAACGCTTCCGGCGAGAACATTTGCGTTTAGGAAATTCAATTTCTTAATTATTATGTATTCACGGGATTCATTTACAGCAACGATATATGAACTTGTATAGTTTCCAACACTGTGTAATATACATTTATATATGTACTATACTTTATGGCTTACGAGAAAGATATTAAAAAAAAAACGAGTACTATACAACAAGAGCAAAAAGTTACGTATTTCGTGTGCGTGAAAGCTTATCTCTTCAAACTTCTATTAATGCAATAGATAATTAAAGTAATCGTACGTGATTAAATAGCCTGTCGCGAACTCGAGGGAAATTTATATTTAATTGTCTGCTAACGAGTTAAATATACATCATTAAACGTTCAGTCTTAATCCATTTACGTATGCTTCTTCTTCCTAAATGACGTCATTTAAACGTATGCAAATATATTGATAATTACATTGGGTGAAAGCAAATATAATTAACGGCACCGCTATATCGCGTACATGTGTTATATCTCTAAGTCTTTATCTTACTTTGCTGCTGAGATCTCCTGGCTTTTATTCTTGCCTGTAAGGTGAGAAGGAGGCCCGCGAGAACATCGTGATTCGGCAGTTTCTTTGCAAACAGCAGACGTTTCACCGAGTCGTCATAAGTCAGCAGAGCAACCATGTTCTGCAGTAGAAATCCTTGGCAGTATTCTAAAAGCTGCGTTGCATTGTAAACCTGAAGATCGTGGTAAAGTTTCAGATTTCATTCGGTACAATAAACTTACGAGGAGTGAATAATTTTTGTCAGAGTTGGGCATTAACTAAATAAAAAATTATTTACATAACGGATCAATTAAAAGTTACTTTGCCTTTAGATTACTTGACGAATAAAGCGAAATTTTTATTTAAACAAAATTCTTGCCCATCTCTGCTTCTTGTTTCAATTTAAATGGCATTTAAATTGGACCGTGTACCTTTGCGTGAATGTACATAGAAACGATGTTATCGAGATCAACCATCGAAGAGCACTGCGCCTCGCAATACCTAAGCAAGCCATCCAGCTGGAAAAAGTTTGCAGCGGCCATGAGTTCCAAGACATCGCTTTGATTCACTTCTAACGTGGCGCATCCACCGTGGTACAAAAATTCCATAACCATCTGGAAAGTAACTTAGTCTTCAATATTGTCCAAAGGATACTTGCGTCGAAGCGGGCGGTAAAGCTTGATACCTGAAAGATGTGGTATCGTATATCGTTGATTTGTACAATAGGAGGATTACCCTCGCACAGTTTCGAGCTTAACATATTCCTAAATCTCGGCGACGACGTGACCAACACGATTTTATGGCCGTAGAAGACTCTGCCTTCTACTCTGAATTGCACGTCGCTTAGCTCCGGATTATTTACAAATTTCGGATCGATCCTCGACCCGCTGGAGAGCGTAGTGTCTCTGATGGGCTTTATCGGCTCCCAGCCGAAGCACGTGCAGAAAATATCAGCGAGGAGAAGCGTTGTGCCTTCCTTCTGTCCGCGAAACGAACGTAACAGTGGATAAAAGGTGTCTTTGACTGTTTACTTTAAAAATATATCGCTCGCTCATTTGGAGTATGACCCACCTTGCTGTACCTGAAGATATTGAACAACAACGGCAGGCATTCTTGCACGAATTGCGTCGAATAATCATCCGGGCACACTTGGAGGAAGTCTTGAAGCAATTGGTCAATCACTGAGTCCAGTCTCATTTCATGGGCCGTGGCGAGACTGTGCATCCAGCAATGCAACGTCCAGCCAACTTTCAATCCCCGGAGTTCCATTGTGATATCTGGGAAGGAAGTTTAAATGCGCACAGAATTCAGAGCATAGAACGTCTCAGGCTCTTCGGAACCTTGGAAACATCTATCGATCCTACCTAAATGGTTACTCTCGGCGCTGTGGTACATTGCTTCTTGCAAAGCCTTCGTCTGCACCTTGTTGAACACTGGTTCCTTACCCTCCCGTCGGTTCCCTCTTCCATCTACGGTTTGCTGCTGTGGACTAGTTCCTGCGCTACCCTCTGCAAGAATCTCCTCCAAGGATAGTACCTCCTTCTCACCTCGCTTCGCGGAGAAGTTCAGTGGATGAGAGAGTAGCTGGTGAAGACAGCTCCTTTGGCCGTGGGCTGTTGCCACCGATATTGCGCTGTGTGTAAAATATAGGAGTCATCAGTCAAAGCAACTCTTCGATACATAATTGTTTAATTGTTAGTTATTAGATTTTCACTTGCCTGTAACAGCCACGTTGAGCAGAGCCGGAGTACGAAAACGAGTCTTTTATTAAGGTCGACAAGAACGGCTGAGCACCGTGAGCCAAGAGCAAGGCCACCATCTCGTTATTCCCAGACGCCGTGGCTGCCTGCAGAGGCGTAACCGTACATTTGTCTTCGCTGAGCTTAGCACCGCCCTCCACTGCCGCGCCTCTTTCCAGCAATACTCTGGCAATGTTACAGTGACCCAATAACGCCGTATAAGTTAAGGCGGTCCAGTGCTGAGTCTCAGCATTGAACCCGGCCTGGCTGCAGCAGATATTGCTGGTAACACTGCTCGAGCTGCTTGGCGAGCCAGAAGACGAATTCGGCGATTGCATGCTCTTCCCTGGCGACATCATTGCCGATGGAGTGACTGGACTCCTAGAGTTCGATGCACCTGACGCTACGGCGCCCTTGGAGGGTGTGTTCCCCGACTGGCCGGTCGACGGGGGCGGACTCTCGACATTCAAATCCGCGCCAGCGTCTAGCAAAGCCAGTACAGCTGTTTCGTCCCCGTTGATACACGCTATCATCAACGCGGTGAAGCCATTATCGTTCACGGTGTTGACTTTGGTAGATGGTAAAAGTGGCATCGCGTGAGCGATCAGATCTGTGCGCCCACTGGCCAGCATTTTGAACGCCATGTCCATGGTGAGCAGGCGCACGTATTCGGAATCGTCGATGCGCTTGGAACACATGGCGACGTCCTCGAAGCTGCGTAAGAAGTGCTTTTGATAGAGAATGCTTCGTATAGAATAACTGGGACGATAGAAATATAGCTGCGGTTTACCATATCGGTCTAACAGGGCAGTCCACCCCGGGTAATAACAGCCTGGCAGCTTGATTAATGTCGTCCTGATCCACAACGAGACCGTGCCTGTGTTCTGCATGAGCGGTCGCGACGCGTAACCACTCGACCAGTGGAGGAAGAACAACGTACGCTCGCTCGTACGCGAGTTCTTGTATCCCCGGGCCCCGCTCACCGTGCTCTAGCTATAAGAACGTTGGCTTCTCAGATTATGCCGCAGAAAAGTGCGGTAACAGGTAGTTGTAAAGGGCAACGATCAAATGGTCGAACCTGAGAACACCTCATGTAGTAAAACAAGGCGTTCAGTGCCTTGGTGGTCAGAGGTATGGGGTACCGTCCCGCCTGGGCTACTTTCGAGATCAGATCTATCAGCTCAGACATGGACCCCACGCAGGTGGTTAGCAGCGACGGTTCTAACGCAGAGCCAGCTGCGTCTCTTCCACTACGGGACGATGAAGATGAATTTAGGGAGCTCACACTGGCCCAACGTGGCATTGCTAGGGCACCTGCGAATATTATTATACGCATTATTCGAATATTTCCTGTTAGGGTTCGATGCCCAACCCGGAAATTCAAGAAATTATGAATTTTTGGGGATACGTAAAGGGTACATTGGTAAGTCTTACGCAATCTTTTTTGCTGTCCAAAATCACTCTAAGGAGGTGAAATTGACCCCTGAAAATCCGGCTGTTTTCCGATTTTGTGTTATAACTCGCGAGCTGTAAGGGATAGGAAAAAAGTCTTCAGACAAAGGTTACTACATTTAATTAGAACTATCATTTGGCAAAAGCGATACGCGAGGTATAACACATGACAGTCTTAATTAAAAGAAGTAACGTTTGCCTGAAACTTATTTTTCTATCATTTGGTAACTTATAGTTCTTACAGTTCGCGAGTTATAATACCTGAGAGTGAATTTGGGCAGAAAAAAAATTGCGGTGATGTATATTTATATATCCTCTACATATCCCTAAAGTTTCATAATGTTTGAATATCCGGGTTAGGGATCTTCCTTGTTACAGGCACTGTCAGTCAAATGGATGCCTGCTTCATTAATGAAAATTAAGCACAGTAAGGCTCAGAGTCTCAAAGCAATCCTGTCTTCAATATCTGACACAGGGTAACTTTACCTGATGCTGTTCGACCTGCATTAAGGTGCGCGTATGGCTGAAGGAGACCCCATAAATCTCCGCTATTTGCTATGGCATGCTCCAGCATCGTTGCTGTTAAGGTTGTGTGCGGGTCGGTCGGTATGCATTGCAACAGTATTTCCTCCAAGAGGTTCTCGATTCCCGCGGTCAGATATATGGCCGCGTATTCGTGTATCATTCTTCCCAGCCGTACGTCGGACATCCAACGAAGGAACCGGCCGACTGGCAGCTGCAGCCCTGATCGAGAGGCCTTCGATTGCTTCAGTTGATCACCTGATACAGCAAACATTGTAGCTGCTCGCAAGCAAGCCTATGAAAGTAGAAAAAAAATCACGGACATTCACGGTGATTTCACACACAGAGTAATTACTAATCTATCAATTAAACCACAACTGGTAGAATGAAATACAGATAACATATGAAGGGTTCCAATGGTGCACTCAGGATTTAATCTCGGGTGGAGCGGAGATGAAGGGATAAAAATATTTTTAAATTAGGAGATTATAAGTATTCACTTAAAGACTAAAATTCAGTTTTCTTTTCTTTTCACAAAGCTCCTTCTTTGGACGGTTTCCCTTGGCCCTCCTCTGGGTGCGCCATTGAATTAAGCTCATTCTTACCTTCTAAGCAAACTCCTTTACACGCAAGACATGCGCAATTTAAAGACACACAGATCTGATTAACGCAGCCAATAGCTCCTCGATTTACTCCACGTACCTTGGTGCAAGAGTCAGCCAAGGCTGGGCACAGTACAATCTTGAACGCGCTGTAGACCTCGTGCTTGCTGCAGAGGCCGACAGGCTTAGCCAACCTCTGTGTCTCGCGGCCGATTCTGACCAGCGCGCGTTGCAGCAGGTAAGACAGACGTGGTATCGTCTCCATAGAGACCTGGTCCATGTGCTCTCTGGTGCGACCGTTCTGCAGGACGCGAAGCACGTCGTGATGCGTCCATGGTAGCTGCTGCAGCTCCACCAGTCTGTTGTGAGAGTCCACCCAGACGAACTCGTCGGCGCTGGTGACGTTCGTGTTGATCGTCTCCAGGCTGGAGTGTCGCATCAGCCTCCTTACGGCTGGCTCCGAGCTCTCGGAGCCACTCAAGGAGGAGTAAGTGGAGGACGACTTGTGGGAACGCATCGTGAGCTGCTGGATCGCCAGCTTTATGTCTTCCAGCCCGGAACCCGACCATGGCACCTGCAACTGTGGCGGGATTATTGCATGGACCATTGGCACAGCGCGGTAACATTAAATACTCTAAACCAGTGACGAGCACCGGTACCTGCGGCCCGCAATTGTTTCAACCGCAAATCTATGTCAGAAATAACAAATTCAATATATAAATTAAAATCCTTCGATTGGTATAGTTAAGTATTCGATATTGCGGCCCGCTTAGAGTATTAGGTTTCCACTTTTGGTCCACTACGGATCAAAGCTTGCTCATCAATGCTCTAAATATATCACTGGGGGTCCAAAGTTTCGCTCTATTATGTCTACAATTGAGGGGTCCAGTAGCACATGCCACCTTTTGCTATTATATTAGGAGGTGGTGGAATTACACTACATTGCAGAAAATTTAATTGAAAAAAAGTTTGATTTCAACTGAAAGTTGTAGTGTTGGAGGTTTGTCAGCTTCATTTAGCAGTGTACCAAGAAGGTGGAAGACCTGCTGGTGAACGTTGAAGGGAGCGTAAAGCCTCGTTCACATTGGTCAAGTTGTATTTCAAGGCAAGTAGAGTTGGAAGGATCTCTACTTTATTTGAAACTTGAAGGAAACCTGAAATGACGATTCCAGTGAAGTAAATAATAGGTTCACATTGACAATGTAGTATCAATTTACTTCGATTCAAGCGACTTAAAAGTCAAGTAACTTGACTAATTTGAACGAGGTTTAAGGGTGAGTTTCTGGCACCTTAGCAGGCGTGGCTCTGTGCCTGTTGCGGTTCTGTCCAGATCTACTCCTGCCGTTTCTCTGGGTGACAGAGGCGGACAGACGGTCGTCCTCCGGCACAGAGTTCAGCTGCTGGGGGCTGTGCGCCCTGTGGTGACGGTGCGGCGGTGAACTGCTGCTCGTGTGCCCACCTGTGTCCGACATGCTCGCGTGCCCGGACGATCGATTCTCATCCGACGAGCTATTACCGGTGCATTCTGGCCGCCTCTGTAAAAGATTGCCAATATTTTTACTTGTGCGGTGCTCTTTTCAGTGTTGACTTGAAAGGGAGAAGGGGTACCTGAAGCGCGCGGATTTCGTGCAGACTGAGATGATGGTGCTGAGAATGATGAGGATGCTGAGGCGTTGGCGTTGGAGCCACGCTGTCCGTGTCCCTTTCCGCTACCATGTGAACCATATTGTGGACACCGTTCTTCGGCGAACTCTCTGTGAAGTCCTTCGAGTACGGGGGACAATAGAGATCCCGTCCGTTGCCGCCACCAGGTCTACGAGAGGAAATTATTTTCTAATACTCCAATTTTATTTTTGTCTATAAATAATTATGTCTATCTAGTGAAGAGGGTATCAGAGGTGGAATTAGAATGGGGAATTTTGTTTTAATAATAGAAGATTGTTTAATATTCTTATACCTAATTCTTTCTTTTTTTATATATTTCTTTATTTCTCTATTTCTCTGTTTTTCCAGTTCTCTGTTTCTCTATTTCTTCACTTCTCTACTTCTCTACTCATCTATTTTTCTATTTTTCTATTTCTCTAATTCTTTATTTCTCTATTTCTTTATTTATATATTTCTCTGTTTCTCTATTTCTTCACTTCTCTACTTCTCTACTCATCTATTTTTCTATTTCTCTAATTCTTTATTTCTTTATTTATCTATTTCTTTATTTTTTTTATTTCTTTACTTCTTTACTTCTTTATTTCTTTATTTCTCTATTTCCCTATTTCTCTATTTCTCTATTCCTCTATTTCTCTATTTCTTTATTTCTTTATTCAATGGGGAATACCTTTTAGTTATAACAAAGCCTATAGCTAAGTAAGTACGAGGCAGTCTATAATAATTAATCTACATGTATTACGGAAGAGAGGAAAACAATGAAACACAAATATACCGAGAAAAAATAGTAACAAAAATAAAAGTAAAAATAACGACTTTTAATCGATTTTTCTTTTCCTCTCTCATTTCTGGCTCCGTTACTTTGCCTCGTCCCCCCTCCCTTTCGTCTCACACTATAATTATACGACTTATACTGCACTGAGTGTATCCATCGCTTATTTAATACCCAACTATTCCTCTATGTCACGGATAGAGTGTCCTGGGTGGTCATTGGAGCAGACGTTGCTCGAATAGAGGCTCCACGAGCTCCATCGCCGAAAATGTCGACTGAACGATACTCGATAGCCTGCTGGGTAGGTTTCTCGTTAATTGCCCACCGAATAATTCCACCGACTCGCTTTCGATTCTTCTCTTTTGACCGCGGTCGCCCCGAGAAAGCGAGCACATAATAAGAATCAGTTCCCAAGCCTTGCCGGCGCGTATTCCGTTAGAACCGACGGGTTCGAGGAAAGTTATGAATGTTCCCTCCGTGCGAGGAAAAAATTTGATCCCTTCGTCGGAGATGCGAAGAGATAAATGCAGGGTACCGGGCGATTTGTATGAAAAAATTCTGATGATTCATTGCGCTGATGCTGCGTCGCGATACTGCGGCAGATTCTTGTCAAGGAGAATTCTTCTTTATTAAAAGTCACGTCTATGAAAACTGTTACGAAGGAAAGTTCTTGTCTACGCGTAAACTACTTAACTAAATTATTCTAAGCTGTACAGGGTGCGCAAAAAATGATGGACATCACTTTCAGGGGCGAATCTTCGTCTCCGGATCGGTGGACATTTGTAAAATATAAATTTGCTGCGAAATTGTAACGTCGAAAATTAATGTTAAAGTTTTTTCTAACATCAACCTGCCCTGCTCCGTGAGAAGAAAACGAGTCCAAAAGAATTAGAAAGCTCAGAATTTGAGTTCACAATAATTAGAGTGGGAAGACTTTGACACTCTAATTTTTGTGTAAATAAAATTTAACAATCTTTTGCCTCAAAATGGTACGTTTGCGGCGCATGGTTTCTTTTAGACTTTTGTCTTCTCATTGAGCAGAGTACGTTGATGTAAATGAAACTTTAACATTAAGTTTGTAAATGTTATAAACAATTTTACGGCAAGTTCCTTTTAGAGATATCCACCGATTCAGAAATGGAGATTCACCCCTGAAACCAGTGTCCATCATTTTTTATACAACTTGTATATTTAAATCACTTTCGGTCTGCTAACCGGCGAAAATATATACTTCGTTGTTAGGAAACTAAATCCTCTGCTGTTTTATGTAAAAACATTGAAAACACTGTTTCCATCAGATAGTCGGATCGCCAGGAATTTTATCTTTATTATTTAGATATTCATTCGGAGACCCGGTTTCTATTATCCAGACCTTCACTTAGAAACTCGATTTCTACCGCATATATCATTTGGAATTCCGTACCCTGTGCTGTTTAGAAATCTGTACACTGTATTATTTAACAGTCTCCGAGATTCTTTATCGCTTGAAAACATCTACCAAGTTTAGTTTTAGATCCCACGAAGGTAATTCTAATAATATAGATGCCATGTTAAATCCTATTAATTTAGAAATCAGGCTACTATTATTCAAACCTTCTCTTGGAACCTTCTTTTCCACACAATGTAGGTATCATTTACAATTCTGTAGCTTATATAGTCTTATACTATCCACTAATCTCCATAGTAATAGATAAATTCCTACCTTCACCTTTAAGATCCCACAAATCTAAACTTACTAATTTAGAAAGTGATATATATATATATATACCACCACCTTGGGTAAAATGCCACTTCTCAAGAGTCCTGTATTTTTAATTTTATTATCAAACTATAAGAGCTAGGCATCTGTAATTATGACCCAATAAACATAATTAATCATAATTTCGCATAGTTTTATCCTTTTCCTTGTATCCCTAATCCAATTCAATTTATATTATACAATATCAATTCAGAAACCTGACCACCACTGAATACTGAAAAAAGGGCCCCATGTATTATTCTAAGATTGGTGAACGAATAGCTTCAACGAATTTCTCCAAAGCAAGCCTATCTCCACGATCCCGCCAATAAAGAAGCTGGCCCACCCGATAGATCTGTCTCATCGATTAAGCGACTTTCCACGGGGCCAGGAGTACGGTTCGTGCGGTATCTCCGTGAAAAATCGCCGGGCCAGCGCTGCTTTCTCGCGTTTCCTTTAATTTTGCGAACACCGTGCCCCGCGTTACGTAACAGAGGGATTGCATGCGAGCACCGTGCAAATTAACAACGGTAGGTGTACGAAAGTAATGAGATTCACGTGATCGATAAGTGGATCGGCCAGGGAGGCGATCGTGATCCACGTGTGTTCCGTGGATCTTGATCCCCCCTTATCCGCCCTCCTGGTTCCAGGCTCGCGAGGGTTTCGGTGGCATGGCACGTTCGCGAGCTTCGAATTCCTTCGGGAAACGAAACGGCCCCGTCGAGGGGAAATAAATTTCAGAGGGGACCAGGTAAAGTAGCTATCGCCTTCCAGAACTCCGCTGAACGCTTTTACGGTAGAAGATGATGAACTTGGGGGTGGTTATGGGTCGAAGGGGTTGGTCCCTACGTTTCAAAATGATACTTTAAGGTAATTTAAGAGGTTCGAGGTTCCTGTTAGAAATTTTGGTAGGGAGCAGACGTGTGGGAGCGTATTCTACTTTTTCATCTGTTTTCTTAAGGGGGCATTCTATTTTGATTGGACGAAAAATTTAACTGTTTTTAATTTTTTTCTGTATAAATATGACATATGATGAACTAAATCTTTTTGGAATTTTTTAAGCTACTCTTATATGTATTATGCAAAAAATGGCACTTCAAAAAAGAGGAATGTTCTTGGCGCAGGTGACTTCCAGGCTCAGGTTTATCTGAAACAGAAAATTCGAAGGGATTCTTAATCTGTATGAGTGTCGCTATAGCCCGTACCTCAATTAACAATTTCTGACGAAAAATAACCGAGAAAAAGGGTGCTTTTATCAAACTTTTTTTCAAACCCGCGTCATTTTGTTATTTTTCAACGAAAATTGTTAATTAAGCGACGGGTGCTAGGGACACTCATACAGATTAAGAATCTTTTCGAATTTCTCGTTTCAGATGAGCCTGAGTGGAGAAATCACCTGCGCCTCGGGCGAACCTCTTTTTTGAGGTTCCATATTGACGCTATAAAAAAAGCAACATTTGAAATTAAAAAAATTCTGTTTAAATTTCTTTGTATAGCATAAAAGTAGCTTAATAAATACCAAAACGATTTGTTTCATTATATGTTGTTTTACTGAGAAAAAAAAATCTTAAGAGTAGCTTAATTTTTCGGGCGATCAAAGTAGAATCGTGGTAGATATATAAAATTTAATTCGATGACAGTGGAAGCTTTATACGAAATAGGGTAATTATGGGAGAGACGCCGCACTTTACGCAAAATTGTCACCGTGTCTAAATTTCTCAATACAAACTTTTTCCAAGGATAGTCATTATTAGTTTCTATTATTACTTGTATTGAAACAAATCAAAATTTTAATATTCATCACCCTCAAAAAACAAACTATAAACACCATTTTTGAGCAGAGACGCACTTGCGGGAGTGATATCGCATTTCGAAATATTTTTAATTCTCCAATCAAGCTTCTTAATTTCATCTTTTCATTTCAAAAATTGCCAAAGCGGGATCTCCCCCAGAATTACCCGAAGCAAATTTCCCATTATCACAGGAAGACAAGCTTCTACTCTCTACCGCAATCTACCACGGGGAAATACCAGTGGAAGTGTCCACGGTGCTCGAGCGAACGGTCATTTCTCATCGACACGGTGAACAACGCGAGCGTGATTTACCCCCTCAGGCGCCATTGCTGGACGAAGCTCCAGTCCGCCTTGAACCCGGTGCTGTCCCCCGGCAAGGACCAATAATCCTCGACCTGGCTCTCGTCCTCCTCGATCCTCAGCACGTCCTCCCTGCTGGGACTGACGTTCACCACGATTTCGTGCGTCACCTTCGCCTCCTCGTTCTCCATCAGGCTCACCGTCGACCGTTGCCTCTCGGCCCTCTCCAGCCTCTTGCCCTCGTTCTCCTCGCCCTTCATCCTGGAATCTTCCTTAGCCGCCGGCTGCGAGGGAGCCTCCTTCGAGCAGGCTTTGCTCTGCCTCTGATTCGAGTCCCCGAAGTAGATCACCGTCTTGTGAGCCACATCCCTCTCGATTTTCGTCACCCTCTCCATTTTCCCCTCGCGATCCTTGCTCTCCAGCGTGACGCTGTTATCGTACCCAGCATCCTCTGCATCCTCAGCTTCCAGCCACTCCTTCGACGGCGTTCTGCTCGTAAAAGGCAAACCCCTGCGCAGGATGAAGTTCACACCCTCGCGACGGACCTGAGGGCCGTCCAGCTTCGTTGCCATCTTGCAGTCCTTCAGCTCACGGCAGAGCATGCAGCCGCAGTCCTTGTCGATGCATGCCCCTTCGCTGGTCAACGGCATGTCGCCCCGCCGGTGCGCATTCTTCTTGGTCCCTTTCTAATCACTCCCTTTCATTGATTACACCGGGGGAAGGCCACGAGCCACTGAGGGACGTTCGGTCGACCACGACGAGCGATCCTATGATTAATCAGCAATTCCAGGAATAAGGTCCCTTGCGCTACTAATCACTGGGCTCGTATCAAAGAGGATGTCCGGTGGGTTTCTTTCCTAGCTGCTTCAGGGAAAGATGACGATTCCACTTAACGCGACGTTCCGTTACCACTGAAACTTTGAAACACCTCACTCTGGCCCTCCAGTCACCGCGAACACTTTCACCCAATACTTTATCTCGGATACTCCTTCTAATATCCAACCTCCAACCACTGTAACAATCCGCAAACACGCTCCAGGCCCTCAAAACAATCCTCTCGCAAATCCAGTTCAGAAACGCGAATGTCCACCAACGGAGCACGCAGCTGCACCCTAGGACGCGTGCCCCTTAATCTGTTTTTTAGCCGGGCGCGAAGTGGCCGCGTCCCGCCTGGATGCTCGCGAATCACGCTGAGAGACGCGGCACTGGCAGTGAGGTTTTTGCGCTGGGCACGCGACTGCAAGACGGCAGGTGAAACGCGTGCACTTGCTCCGCAAACCGCACACTGCCGGGGCCCGAATAGAGGAGACAGCAATCACTTTCCTTTCGTTGCTTCTTTTCCACCGCCCTGCCCGGCACTCCGCCGTATCGCCAGAGCTGCGAGGCTTATCGGCGCGCGCGAAACGCCGCGTATCGCGCGCCAGAGTGCTCCGTTTTCCCAACGGCGATCGCTGGCTTAGCCGAGTCTCGGCTGTGCGCTTTTGTCAGTGGAAATGGAAGGAGGGAGCCGCGTGTCACTGGCAAATTGCAAGGATGGCGGAGTTCACCATTTCCCCCATTTTTTCTCAGATTCTTAAGTGGGGGTTGTTCGGCAAGGGGTGAGAGAGAGAGAGAGAGAGAGAGAGAGAGAGAGAGAGAGAGAGAGAGAGCCGAGTGAGCTCGAGGTGGGATCGCTTCATATTCTTCTAACAACGAGATTTTTAATGGCCCTTTAAACCAGAGTGTTACGAAACCAGCAGGCGAGCTTCCTAGGAATTAGGTGCAGCAATTCCGCGCGAATTCTCCTCGCCCGGTTTAGGCGGACGCTCGAAAACACTGTGCCCATAATAGAGCCGCTCCGTTTTCGCGGGCCCGCGATGGAAACCGTTGCCCGTAATTGCGGCTGAGAAGCCCAGAAAATATCCGCGCGGCTCGTTCGCACGGGCTCCGAAGATAGAACGCCTGGCGGAGAGCAATTACGCGCTCGCGGAGGCGAGTTCGCGCGCTACTTTCACCGTTCTGGTCCGCGGTCGATCGATACCCCGAAACGGATACGATTTCCTTCGATCCCCCGGTTAATCCAAAAGTCAATCACTGAACGCACTCCCGTGTATGCCACTGTATTATCAGCCTGGTGGAACACTTGAATAAAAACGGGGACGGAATACACGATTACTGGAGGAACAAAGCTGGGGGAGGCCGGCTGGAAGTAGACCTCGTGGACGTCGCGACGTTCCACTTTTAATTGGCGAACGCGGTATCGCCCGGTTTCCCTGTCCACCGTGACGTGGTTAAGTGGCGGCTGCCACACGGCGAACTGTTATGCTCTTTTCACCGTAGAGGCAGGAAACCGGGTGAACGCGAGCGAACGGGCCGCGTGTCTTTAGAAAACCCCACCACGGTACTGGGTTTCGGGGGAGCACTTCCGGCCGGCCATCCTACTTCCTCCTCCGCGACGCCGCTCGCTCCTGGCCACGGTTCCGTGACGATCCTCGGACACCGTGTTCCCCGATCCTTTCGTCAGACTTCCCTTTCTATGCAAACCGTCGCTGCTATCGCGATGGAAGGGCGTGAATCGCTCCCGGGGATTGGGAAACCCGAGCCGAAACGGTTATCAGCCTTAGGTGAACGTCCCCGTGCCACTTGCGGCCCCTTTTATCAACCGACGCCGTATCGCTTTTCTATTGGAGGTGATAACGGATAAGCGGAGGAAAAGGAAATTGAAATTTGGTATCGGACTGAGTTACGGCTTTGTTGTCTTCTCGGCGAGGACACTTCTGTGATTTACGACTGGGGGAGTGGGGCACAAGGGGGCTCGAGAAGGTAGGGAAATATAGAAAATTTCAATATGTGTGGGATAATATTTACAATAGGCTGGATAGGGATCGTCTATAAATTACGTAAGGTTTTTTGGGAAGGGCGAGGCGAGTTTCTTACGTTTTCTTACAAGGGTGGAGGGTCAGGTAGCTTCTTACGAAATATTTTTTAACCTAATTTTCAATAAATACAAATTCTATGATTAATGTTTCAGAAAAGTAATTTTAGTTTGAATTTCCCGAAACTGAACGTAAGGACGGAGGGAGGGGGTTGGAATATAAAATATACTAGGGGAGGGAGGGGGTAAGTAATCGCCAAAATTACCCCATAGATACTCCAAAG
The DNA here is from genome assembly GCA_963932335.1 of Andrena marginata. Taxonomy (NCBI): domain Eukaryota; kingdom Metazoa; phylum Arthropoda; class Insecta; order Hymenoptera; family Andrenidae; genus Andrena; species Andrena marginata. The sequence continues at coordinate 11,056,188 of OZ010662.1, read as the reverse complement.
AGCTCCCCTCTATTAGAACCTGAAATATCTCAACAAATGCGCTTTAGATAATTAAAAATTGAAATCCTAATCTGACACGATTCCATAACACTAAGTAATGTATCTCCGGCTTCATAAGGAAGAGCCACTGAAGAAATTGACGAACGGGGGCACGAGATAATTCCCCATTAGCAGTGTTTGCCTTGGGACGGTTTGCACAAGGGGGAGGAAGAGCAGCGAAAGAAAGCGAGCCCAGTGTCACCGTTTCCCGGCGTTCCTTTACAAAGGCGGAGAAGACTCCCAGGAGTTTCCTATCCGTAATTAACGTCGAAGGTGCAGGGCGCACAATGCGGAAGGCGGGCAATTAACTAGGCCAGAGCCGTTCTAAGGCTGCGCCATTAAAAACGTCCGCTCTTCTGCGAACCGCGCGGCGCGATAAATACCAGCCCGATACAAATGATACCCTCGGCGGTGCTAATTGATCACGAATCGCGTGCTTTTCATTGAAACACGCCTTATGATAAATCCGCGTGAAAGTCGTAGATAATTTTACTCCCTAGACAAACCGGTCCACGCCTTTTTTATACGCCGCCCCTCCCGTTTTCGCGTGCCACGCTCCGCGTGCACGCGAAACACGGCCGCCAGCAACATTATGATTAACGTCTGTTAACGCCGACGCCGCGGTTCGACGGTAGCCTTCGATCGTGGGCAGTTTAACTTTTACACCGTGATCCCGCCCGCTTTACGGCCCCGCGTTGCGCAACGTCACAGTGCGCGATGATAGTGCGCCGTGGATTTCAATTAATTTACACGCGATACGATTCGTGGCAGCTGTGATTAGAGTAACAGTGGGTTGTAACGTTCGATTACCAGGAAATATCTCTCCCAGTCGTTTGTACCTCCGATCGCGGGAACGTGTTTACTCACTCCTCGGAGATTGCGTTATCCGGGCGGGTTAAAACTGTAGAGTTAATTTGGTGACTTAATGATATAGTTTTCCTGGGGTTAGTTTGGTAATGGGACAACTTTCGTTATTCGCAGTTAAGTACGGTAGGTAGGAGGAATATAGCGAGGTTGTAGGAGCTTTGGGGGCCTCAAAGTTTTCAGCTTTGAGTTCTGGGAGCCCCGAAGATTATAAGTTTAAGCTTCGGGAACCTCAAAATTCTCAGCTTTAAGCTTTGGTACCTCTAAAGTTTTCAGTTTTAAGGTTTGGGAGATGAACAGTTTTCAGTTTTAAGCCGTGGGAGCAACAAACTTTTCAGCTTGGAGCTTTGAGAGCCCCAAAATTTGTCAGCTTTGAGCTTCGGGAGCCAAAAAGTTTACAGCTTTGAGCTTTGGGAGCCCCAAAGATTTCAGATTTGAGCTCTGGGAACCCCAGGGCTTTCAGATTTGAGCACTCGGAGCCCCAAAGATTTCAGATTTGAGCTCTGGGAGCCCCAAGGCTTTCAAATTTGAGCACTCGCAGCACCCAAAGTTTTCAGATTCAAGCACTCGGAGCACCCAAAGTTTTCAGCTTTGAGCTTTGGGAACCCCAAAGTTTTCAACTTTGAGCTTTGCCAGCCCCAAAGTTTTCAGCTTTGAGCTTTGGGAGCCCCAAACTTTTCAGCTTTGAGCTTTGGGAGCCCCAAAGTTTTCAGATTTGAGCACTCGGAGCACCCAAAGTTGTCAGCCTTGAACATTGGGAGCCCCAAAGTTTTCAGCCTTGAACTTTGGAAGCCTCAAAGTTTTCAGTTTTGACCACTGCGAGCAATAAAGTTTTCAGCTTTAAACTTCGGGAGCCACAAAGTTTACAGCTTTGACTTCTGGGAGCCCCAAAGTTTTCAGATTTGACCACTGGGAGCACCCAAAGTTTTCAGCTTTGAGCTTTGATATTTTTTGGGGGCAGCTATGCTTTCTGAATCTCTTACCGCAAAATCTCAAAGCTGCCAACTTTGGAACTCCCCAAGCTTTCCCAACCTCGCTATATCTCTTCTAGGTACCATAGATACAGAGCAGGCTACTTCCTGTCCTGGTCAGACAGTGAGCTCATTCTTCCCTGGACGTGCCAGAGTTAATAATTAGGGGGCCAATTAAGTTTCATCTGACCCGGGGGGAACGATCGTTTCTCTGAATGCGTCTGAATGGACAGAGGGACATTCGTCCCCTTCAGTTACGGCCAGCCAGGCCTACCGAGAATGAAAAGGCATCGACGGAAGTCTTTAATCTATAACATAACGCGCCCCTTACGAGAAAGGTTTTGCAAGGAGGAGTTCAAGGCGCGCATTGTCCGTGCTCATCTGGCGAAACTCCGGTGTCAAGGGCGACAGCCGCTGCCAACCGGGATATTAAATTAATTACCCAACCGTGTCCTCTGCCACGGCAATGCGTTCTCCGCTGTAATTGTAACGAAAATCACGGTTGCGTCACGCTTACGTAACGTTAAAAACAAAAGTTTCCCTCCAACCTGAAGAAAAGAAAAATACACAAAACAATGGTACAATAAGAAAAAGAAGAATCAGAGTAAAACCAAGGGGACTAGTTTTTAACAAATTCTCGTTAAATTTTACGCGCGCACGTGTTCCCATAAAACTAAAGAGACCATCTTACTATAAAGCGCCCATACTTTAGATTAAAGGACATCCTAGACAGAAGTTACGGCGCGCTTAAAATTCCCCTCTTCAAGCTCATGCCTTGGTCCACTTTGGCAAGAAACTTGGCGATATCGCAATGTTCCGCGACCGTAAAAACTCTGGCCAGTATCTTTACCGACTCTCCGCGATTTACAGTCCAGTTAACGAATCCTGTTACTCCAGCAACCTATATCTCCCAGCAGAATGTGTTTTAAAGACACTCTAATCTCGTGCGCGAAGGAAGCGAACTATTCGATTCGAGAACGCATTGGTAATCTCCGGTTACTTCGAAGAAAGTCGTTCTTCGAAAATAAGAAGCTGTGGAGCTATTTAGCTCTTGAAACTGGACCAGTTTCACTTTGGACCATTCCATCAGCCTGACGCGATAAAATTTCTATTACACGAGCAAAACAGGTGGCGAATCCGAACGTGGAAATAACACCAAGCTGTAGAGTGCGACGAGTAAATGCGCGAAGTTGAAAATGTTTGATGCACCGAGGAGTCTAGTGGAAAATTGGCACATGCCACCGTTTCATGATTTTAGAGAGAAGGAAGTTGAAGGGAAAATTGGTTTCATGGGAAATGCGGCATGAAATTGTAATTATTTTAAAGAGACAAAAAAGAGCGCAAAAGATACGCTGAGCTTTTCGTAGACCGCGGGCTATTTAAATAAATTTTATAATAACAAATATCTATGCACGAGGCCCCGCGAAATTTACGCCGAGCTATTCGTGAACCGCGGGGCCATTTAAAGGTATTTTATAGTAATAAATATCTATGGATAAGGCCCTGAACAATTTACGCCGAGCTTTTTGTGGACCGCGGGGTATTTTAAAGCGCGGGGCCGAGTTTTAGAGAACGCGCTGAACCCGGCCTTGCGCCGGCCCTGATATTAGGAGGTGGTGGAATTGCACTACATTGCAGGAAGGAATTAATGGCACAAGGAAACGGAAATTTATACGCATGTGCCATCAATTATTGCAAACTGACGGGACAGTCTAGCGTCCATCGATTTCTAAGCGCAACGTTCAGGCAGAAGGGCCATCTTGGACCCTCGTAAACGTAACTCGTGCAGCTTTTCCAACGGATGGCCATAGTCCCGGCGTAAAAACGGTTTTGTAACGGCTTGGTTATCAGCGGCCGTTAATTCGAGGCCATCCGCGAGTGGCATGCTTCCTAATTGTAAATACGGTGTAGATAATAAGCGGGCATTTTAATAACGAGTTCTGGAATGTATTCCGGAACGACGGGAATTTCGTTGGCGGTTAAGTGCCGCGCACTCCCCGCTATTTAGCTTTTTTAACGTTTATGGGGCCACGTCTCGGCGTCCCTTGCCGTTCTCGCACGCTTCCTTTCAGCGGTCGAGAATATCGTTCTTGCTGTCGTTACTCTTGCATAACGTTTCACGTGAAAACGGTTACATTTATAATGGGTGTTACATGAAAATCTGCACAGGTGTATGTAAACATTCTTTAATCTCTCGAATAACATTCAAGCGCGCTACTGTTTTTAGTTTCCACTCCGCGATCGCCTTTGAACCTCGAATATAAAAATTCCAAACTGGCGGTGGACTTTGAAGAGAGATCTAATTTATTATTCAAGATAAAAGGAGCCCTTTTCTATAAAGGGGCCAGGATACAAAAAATATTTTGAAGAAATAGTAAAAGAAATATAACATCTTTTCAGGAAAGTAGAATAATAATAACAATAAAGGAAATAAAATAAAAAGTAAAAGAAATTTTATGCCATATTATTAGTAATATTAGAAATTATAGTCTAATTTCCTTTTTAATACAATTGTGGTGTACACGTAGTAGTGCCGCTTTTAAGTTTAGAGCTTGAAGTTCACGTCGGTTTATAATATTAAATCAATTTTAATTAAATAAAAAAATTTCGTTCTCATTATTTTATTTTGTTATTTTCTCTTTTCTTCTTTTCCCTGAGGCCCCTGTTGTCCGAGCCCCGTTTGCCTTGCACCCTCTGTGGTCGACACTGCCTTTGATAAAATGTTTCACTCCCCTCCTCCCACGCAGAAGTGACTCAAAACCACGAGATGCATTAAGAGATCATATACCATGCCCCCAGAAGGTCCGATCTTAATCTTCCTCCCAAAAGGTTTGTTTTTTAATCTGCAGGAGGTTCACGGAAAATGAATCCTTTCGAAGACAGAGATGCTAACCACGGCACGTCCCTGACCTAGCTGCGCGTTAACGGGAGCCAGTAAAAGCTAGTTAAGGTGGCAGAAAAGAGGAAGGAAAGGAGGAAAGGCCGTTAACCTAAATATCTCGCGGAGATCTGGCTAAGCATCGACGTGAAGGCATCCTCTCACGCGCGTTACACTATCGCGATCACCCCGTTCCCAGTTAACATCCCCCCCCCCCCCTCCTTCCTTGCTCATTACCCTGGGCCCCCGACTAATTAAACGCGCGCCAGCGCATCTGGTCGGCTCTCCTTTCGCACGATCGCGCGAAATTCTTCGCCCGCGACGGATAATTTCTATTTCATCTTGTCCCGCCGGAAGTGGCGGGCCTCTCTCCGTGCTTTCTCTCTTCCTCCCCCGTCCTCGCTTCCTAGCGGCGGGAAAATGTATCCGGCGATTGAGCGAGGCGGGCTGATTACGAGGATGAATGAAAGGAAATTCGAAAGGGGGAGGAACAGCGAGAGTCGAAGTTCGCGGCTGCTCGTTCCCCGTGCTCGTTCAATCGAACTGAAACTGGAAAGTACCGCGTGAGAGCTGCGCTTCCGAATGAGGGGTTTTAATGAACTTTAATTGGAATAGATGAGGACCACGCTTTCATTGGAGAATGCGATTTGAAAGGTCGAGATACGCTCGGCGAGAACAGTGGTCCGAGGATTTATTATTTATATTCTCAGTGCTCAATGGGGACGAAGTCGCTTCCTGAGAACTTCGCTATCTTCTGTTTTGCAAATTTAAATTTCCAAGGTCAACGACCACCCCCACAATTTTATTCTCAGTTTCTTCGAGCGAGCTCGGGATTCTGCTAGCTTCTTTCTTTTAAATTGATAAAGCAAGTAAGCATGATGAGAGGGTAGGAGTTACAGTAGAATCGTGAAAATTGCCTTTAGCGACCAACTCATCCTCTGATTATAATTATTAATCGAATGAAACAGTAACAGTAATAGTGGAAATCCACGATCGGACAAAAATATCGCGTCTCACATGCGTGTCTCCCATTTTATCTCTTAATTATTTTGTCATTAGTTTTATGAAATTAGACTCACAACTTAATTCATGGCATACTTTCAAAAGTCTCATCTCTCGCGACTATTTCCATTATTTACATTTAGTTGTTGATTTTTGTCTCATGACAGAAAAGTTTTATGTAAAATCTCATCGTGGATTCGCACCTTTGGACCAACCCTTCCCCATGAAATACTCAAAGACACACAGATCTGAAAATTGCAGAACACGCGACCCACCACTTCCTTCCTTTATCAATTAAAAAAATTTAAAATCGATGAAACCCCGAAACCCCCACTGCCCTCCCAAAATTTTTGTCCCTACCGCAAGGCAATCAATCTTCCTCGTCCATTATTCGGTTCCCAAGCTCCCAGCGGCCGAGAAATAGCAAAGCGCTTGAACACCGTTGGCGCAGGCGAGTTCGCAGACCAGCCAGCCAGACTTTCACAAAAGAAAACGGACAATGGCTCGAAAAACCGCTGGTATCACACAATCCCTCCATTGTTATCGTTTTTAACGGGCCGATTGAGAAGTTTATAGCGCGCCGTGTCCGCCGTAACTTGGGATGGAAACGTTGGACGTGCACGGTGCTCGAGGATCGCGGCTCGCTTTAGCGCTGGCCCGCGAACGTAATTGTTTTACGTAATATACAGCGCGACTCTGTTAGATAAGCGCGCGTACGTGTGGATGCGCGCGCGCGCGCGCCTGGTGGTGGATTTCAACGGAACGGGACTCGCGGCGATCGTAAATCGGTCAGCCGACGAGCTACACGGGGGAAGGGCTTTCTCCTCGATAACCCGTGATAACCCCTCGCCGACACGCGGAATATCTTACGCTCTCGCGCATCCTCGTCGCCTGTTCGCGCGCGAGCATCGTCCCTCCTTCCGTAATTCATTGATGCCTTCGATCTACCTGGCGATTTGTCTCCAGTCGCTTAGACACGAGCTCGTCTCCGTCGATTTCTTCGTAGGAGACGCCGGGGTAAAGTGAGCCTTGGGGTGAAATGAGCTTTCCTAATTTGTTAATTTGTTTCCTTCTTGCATATTTTCTTTCAATTTGAATTTTAATACCTATACTCCAAATTTATTTCAGATCTGCCACCTTTTCCGTGAAATGTCATAAAATATTTTAATTGAAAAGTGTCGGGACAATTTCAAAATTAATTCAATATGGCTACTTACATGTGAGTTTTTAATAATTTGCTACGTGAAAAGAATTGAAGTGTTTTCAAAATTGTCTCAAGCCTATGTGTGTAAACATTTTCCAATTTCTTTCGCTCAAAATTTGCTGCCCCCCAAAATTTTCCACCCTTCAAAATTCGCCGCCCCTTAAAATTTGTTGCTTCCTAAATTTGTCGCCCCCACAAATTTATCATTCTCCAAATTTGCCGGCCCCACAAATTTATCATTCCCCAAATTTGCCGCTCCTCAATATTTACCGCTCCCCAAAATTTTCCACCCTTCAAAATTGTCGCTCCCTCAAATTTCCTGCCCCACAAATCCACCGCTCCCCAAATTTGCCGCCCCCGGCTGCAGCGTAACTAGCCTAAAACTAATCGTACCCTGAAATAATACAATTACATACTAAAACCTCAGTGACCCCATTAATGATTAGATTAACAGGAGGCCAGAGGGAATATCTGAAATTTCCCTCGCGGGGATCAGCACAGAATTTTCCAATCGCGAGTTACACTAATTTCTTCCGCGACTATAAACGAAACGATATCTAACGAGTTCCAGCATGAAAGAGAGAAAAAAAAACAGTTTTCCCGATACTTACAAATATCGCATGCTCCGTGGTATTTGTTGCCCAGACCGTTTCTTTCCCTTCTCTTTTTTATTATTACTACCGGGGTGTTTAGCCAGGGGATCCCAAAACATCGCCGTTAAAAGGGGGCCACGGTCTACGGTCGATCCGATTAAGGATCATTAAAATTTACGACGTACGTAATTACCGCCGATTCGATTAACGATGTCGAACGAGCATATATCCGTAAGACACACCTTCTCCCCCTGCCCCCCGCCCCCCGTCATTTAGTTCCATCGACACCACTGACGGGCCCCCCGAAGAATCTGCTCGGCATACAAATAGGCGTGCTGAAATTTAAGGGTTCACGTAATAACTCCAGAAATTTCTGGGTTCGTTCACCCCTTCTGTGTACCTACACGTAACGGGCTGGCAAGCTCTGCCAATGCACGTGCTGCTTCGTTATCAAGGAACATGAAGGGACAACTACCTTTCCTACCCCCTAACTTCTCCTACAAACAATGCAACCCTCATTATTGCTTGGTGCGTCTATATTTACAGTTCGGAGAGGTTTCGCAAATTTTTTTCCCGCGTTACTGGTTTAACAGGAAGTGTATAAGTACCGAAATTACTAGGCCTGTTACTGGGGAACTATTTAACTAGAAAATTTTGGGAAAAGCTAAGGGATTGAGATTCTTGAAGATTTTCTAGGTCGTGAATTGAACTCTGTGGATTCGGTGTTCGCCGTAGGCTCATTGGTATTCCGTGGGGCGATCGTGTCGTGTGCACACTCGCCGATTCGTATGTAAAGCACGGCCCATCCCTGGCCCTTATCAATATGTATGACACCGAGTTATAATCGATAATAATTGCCCATCGATGCGTAACATTAAAATTATCGATTGCGTATCGTATTCCTCTCGATTTCGGCCCCGATACCGGTTAAAAATAGCCACCCCGCGGCGACAGGGGTCAGCAACCCCCGTCGAGGCTAGGAGCTTTCGAAACCCCCTTTTTACCAAAAGGGGCAAACATGAAGATAAAGTATATATGTAGGTACATACTTGTATATATTTGGGGATGTAGCAGACCTTCCATCCTGAATTCTGCTGAAGGGAATGCAAGCCCCAACACTTGCACTCTGTGTATTTTCATACAGGGTGATTTTCTCGGTGCGCCTGATCAAAGAGATGCCGCCTGGTCAACCGTGATGAGGTCAACCCCCCGTGGTGTCTCTCCGAATTTATGGATTTCGACCCTCGAAGGGGTTGGAGTACCTATTAAGAAGTGCAAAATGTCCCGTTTCCCCATTTCTCATCAGATCTTTGCGGAAACGACACTAAACGATTTCTTATGTCTCGCCGATGAAACTAACACCAAGAACGACGTAATTCGGACCATAATGAAAGAAATTCCATGGAAAATTGATTTATATCGTTTCAAGCTGACTTCGTTAAAAATAGTCCGATATACATGAAATTTGTTATGATTTTCATCGGCGAAACATAAGGAATCGTTTGGTGTTGTTTTCGCAAAGATCTGATGAGAAATGCGGAAACGGGACATTTCGCACTTCTTAATAGGTCTTACTCCAACCCCTTCGAGGGTCAAAATCCATCAATTCGGAGAGACACCACGGGGGGTTGACCTCGTCACGGTTGACCAGGCGGCATCTCTTTGATCAGGCGCACCGAGAAAATCACCCTGTATCACTACTAGTGTTCCTTCTCGAAAATTCTTTCTCGAGAATTACTCGAGAAATTTTATAATTTCTTATTTCTCATTTCTCGAGAAATTACAGTGTTTCTCGAGAATCTTCAGTGTAGGAAAATTACTTTAAATCTTATTTGTTTCCAGAAATGAATTTTCAGTTAGTTGAAATTGTGTGTTAATCGTGAACGTATAAACACATCTACAATCAATAATAAATGTTAGTAATATATGCGAAGAATTGCGCGATTATTTATAAACTTTTCTCTTCGTATCGCCAATTAAACCAACATCCACCCGAACTGAAAGAAATTTTTTACAGCCGCAGATTTTATCACAAAAAAAAAGAAGTAGATTAGCTGAAGCGACATTAGACGCATTGCGCTGATGAAAAAACTATTTTAAAACAAAATAGGTAATGTTTCACCTTGCTCACATATTATATTAAATAAATAAATTGATCAATTATATTTAATGTCTGTTTTTTTCATTTACACAAGTTTTGTCTAACAATAAGTTGGACACGAATAAAAATTTAGATAAATATTATCAACAATATTCCAAAAATATAAATTTTGCAATATTTTTTTAATTACTCGAGAATTCTCGAGGAATATAATCTGATTTCTCATTTCTCGAGATGCGAAAAATATCGAGAAATCAGGAACACTAATCACTACTGCCCTCGATAATCTAAACTCAACTATCGAGGCGACAGGGTCACCCATACTCATTGAACTAAGTGCATACTCGATTAAACCGACTGCCACTTCGAAATGGGCCCGTGGACGTTCATCAACACCTCCCGTAACAGCCGTGTGCACGCCGATCTGGCGGAGGTTGCGCGTGGTAGCGAGTGAGCGACTCCCCGCCGATAAGATCGTTACACGAGGCGTTATCGCGTTACAGAAAACGAGCCTTGTAACGGAGAGCTGGCCGCGATGGCGGGGCCCGTTCGGGACATGTAATATCTAGTTTCGTCGGGGCAGGAAGGGGTCAACGTTCCATCCGCGAAGGATCCCCCCCCGGGCGGGTTTTAATCGATCCTTATCGGGGCTAGCGGATCACCGTGAACGGGGACCATTAATCAGATCTTCGTTAAGATCGATATCGATTACACGGGGCGGGGAGGGATGGCGAGGGGACGGAATAAAAGAGGAGGAGGCTCACCGGCGGGGCTTGGGTCGCAGTATCTCGTGGCCGGAATCGGATATGCAGATACTCAGGCTCATCGGTCCGCCGTAGTGTTCCGGGGGCGCGCCCGGCTGCACCGTTTGCTGCTGAGGACTCGAGATGCCGGAAGAACCGGAAGTACCGGTCAAAAACAACGGCTGTTGACCGCAGCCGTCCATCGTCGGCCGCTCCACGTTCATTGCGTCCCCCGTTCCCGATCACGCTGGAAGACCTGTGAATTTTAAACGATCCTTTAGCTCCGAGAATCATTACAGGTGTACCGAGCAATGGCGAGGCTCCTGGGAATGAGAAGATAAAGGTATTTTGCTTCATATCTGATGGCTTCTGAAGCTTCGAATCCTGCGACGTAGATACCTCGCCGTTGCTTTGTGTGCTTATAGTAATTTATGATTTAAATTCGACGGTAGAATTTCGTCATTGAGGGGCCCAGTGGAAAACGGGCACATTCCACCGTTTTATTATTATTATTATTATTATTGAAATCAACGGGTAAAACCCTTTAGTGCACAGAATTACACTCTGGTAATATTAAGTTAAATAGCACACTACACTAATAAGTAAATTAGTAGGTACTGTATGCGGAGATGGTCACCTAATTGTCTTTAGGTATGATTTTAGAGGGAAGCAAGTTGAAGGGAAAAATATTTTTATAGGAAATACGGTAGGGAATTATAATTATTTTAAACGGTAGGTAAGTAATTTAGTTAGATGGTAAATGACAACTATTATTAAATTTTAGCCGAAAGAATAATTAACTCTTATTATTTTTTTTATTTCGCTTTATATATCGTTTATCACTATTTTTTAATTACTTTCTTTCTTTTTTTAATCCAGTGATTCTTAAACCGTGGGTCGCGAAGTGATTTCTGAGGGGCCGCCACAGTTATTTTTAGTTGACGAGTTTTAGCAGCTATTTATTTTAATTATTGTTTATTTAATTTAATTATTAGGTTAGAATTACATTCTGAAATACCTATTTTTAATGTGTTTTCTTTACCTTATTAAATTTACCTTACCTTATACGCGGTTTTGAGTATTATAAAATGGGACCGCCACTAAAAAAAGGTTTAGAAACAGGGGCAAATGCGAATAGGAGCAAGTTCGTTTGATCTGAAATGCTCGGTGACATTTGGAGCGCCCTGTACTGGGATCCCCACAGTCATTCATCATACCGAATATCAAATAATAACAATTGACCAATATCTCACGATGATCTATATGGGAAGGTAACGGTCCGAGTCTCATACACGGCGGAATAGCATTCGCCTTACGTAAACAGATGCAAGGAGTCACGACTGAACGGGCACGGAAAAATCCTCGTAACGCGCGTGCCTTTAATTTTCCCGTTTCGCGGCGCGGCGATCGTGCGGGACGAGAGTTTCGGAATGGGAGCTGCCGCGTCGAATACAAAAACCTGAGAAATTGTTAACAGAGAGGCGAAGATGGAATGTGGAGGTAGGTGAAACTCAAATCGAACGGCAGTGGGAACCGAACTGCCGTGGAAAGTTTGCAAGAATTTCTATATCGCCGCGAAACGAAAGACAGAGCGACGATACATTTTCCGCCAACGCGCCGCGTGTGTGGATCGCGTTTCCAGCGATAATTAACACTATCCGCGACAACAAACACCGCCGCGGTTAAGTAGACGAATAATTGCTTCCTCTTGCGAGCGATGGTATCTTCGCGGCTAATTATTCTAACAATTAGAATCATCCAGACCGGCTCGTTAATGACCTTCGGGCTCGAGAAAGTTTCGCGTAATTACTTTCATCCGAAGATTTTCCCGATCGCTCGGAGTTTCACGCGCAAAAGTTTCTACGTCCTCGGCTGCCTTTGCTTTCATTCGCGCGGAGCGGTATATCGTTGCGTTAGCCTACATTCTTCTGTATCTAATGAAATTCTAAAGAAGAAACGAAGATGATTCCACTATATCATTTCCCTTAAGCCGCTGTGTATTTATTTTCCCTGTTTTGCGACTGCGAAGCACCGCGAAGAAACGGGGAAACTAGGGAGACATTCTTTTTAATATTTGCCGATTTTCGCGAAGAATTAATTCGACATTCTTTTCTTCAACACGCTGTTATTCAGCTAATTTTCAAAACATTAAAAAAACGGCCCCGTGAATACTTAGGCATTGCACTATATTTAATAGACAAATTTCGTTTTTTGTTTAAGATAATCCAAAATTGAGTTAGGACGTGCACCAATAACCCTCCGTAAAAAGAAGAGCGTCAGCTCGGAGCCACCTCGGGACATATATCTATATATATTTTCTAAACTTTTATAACTATCGTTTTTAATAATGCTTTACAATATAAAATGCCAAACCGCAATTGAATCGAATGATTAGTTTTCGGGCCGTCACAGTAGTCTAACCCCTTAAGTCCAATTAATACTTAAGTCCATGCTTAATATCTAAGAATGAGCTGGTTATGTTTTAATATATAGAGGAAACTACGTGAACATTTCAACCGAAGAAAATTATTTGTGAATGCAATATGTTGCCTCGTTGGGCAACTATAACAATGCTTAATGTTCAGCTGCGTTTGGACGGTTCTACCATTCAGGGAGCTTTTCGCGGTCGTGCCCCGGCGAAGTGAGTCTCGTTGCTCGCTTTTCGACGGGCCCTTGTATGCAATTACTCCGGCTGGCAGGCAAAGTGCTTCCTTAAGCGTGCATATCAAGAACAGCCCCGTGTGTACCCCCCTTCCCGCCCCCGTTTCTTCATAAAGTGAAAGCACGCGCGCAATCTTCGCTGCCCCTTCGTAGAATTTTCATCCGCGCGATGTTCGCGGAACGCGAGAAATTCCCGTGATTCCGTTCGGGAGCGTTTTTGCAGAGGCGACTTCGCAAATGGAGGCAGTACTATTCCGTAATAAAAGTATCGCTGACCTGAACGGACTCCTTGACTTTCCACAACAATTTTATGGAAGGCACTAACGAGACAGGTGACCCGTGCGCACTCAGCGATTTTAAAATCGATGCGCTAATTGAGGAAGGCTCGTCGCAACGCGATCCAAAGCTCATGCTAGAATCCCTATATCTATCGCCTAAATGCTGATTCTTTAAAATAAAACAGACAATCTACAGCGCGCGCGCGCAGATATTTAAAAGTAAAGCGAGGAGTCGCTTACCAAAATCGACATTTAACAGAGGCGTATCGAGTGACATTCGGAGCGGATCGCGTGCGCGGGTACGATTTCACGCGTGCGCGCGCTGGCAATGGGAATAATGATGCCACGGCCCAGTGGTGCGTGTGATTTAACCCGGGGGCCAGGAGAAAATTCGTGTACGAGGGGAGGCACACGTGGGCGTAAACAAAAGTACGATTCTGCCTGGGGCGCGGAATGCGCTGAACGCGTCGCTGGGTCCTGGTACACCGTAACGTCCACTCTACGTACATATGGCGTGTCATGGCGCGCGGGCATGCGTTCGCCGCATTCCAACGGCTGCCCAAACCGAAACCTATATCGCGTATACCCATCTCGCTCGCCTTCCCTCTCCTTTCTCCTGCTCGCTCCTTTTCCACGCTGTCCTACACTTTATCCCTACTCCCAGCATCTTCCCGTCCCCACTACGGGACCCTCTCAGTCGAACCCTGTCCGCGCGCGCGCTCGCGATCTTCTTCGCAGGAGAATCGCGGCTTTAGGCCTATTTCGGATGAGACATTTCTTTATGCGTTGTTGTCTCTTTCATTCTCCCTGACATGCAAGGAAAATGGGGGACCATTATCAGTGCTTGGTCAGAGGGGAACGTAAGAATTGAGGTATAGACTGATAATGCGATCTAATATCCAATAATAACTTATGTCGATGATAAGTACTCTAAAAGAAAGTAAAAAGAAGTTTTGCCAACAATACGCGGTGTTCCTAATATCACAGATATTGAATAAAATGGTACACGTATCATGCAAGATGTTTCATTTATCTTCATCCTATTTGTTTATTTCTCGTTTTAAATTTACATGCAATCAGGAGATTTGGAAGATGATTGAAAGTACCTATATGAATGTCCCCAAGAATCAGGGACCATGTTACTTAAGATTACCCGTATATTATCTCCCCTTCGGTAGCATAGCACACAGACATTTGCCGCGATCTCGCAATGAATCTCCGATCGATCGCGTCGCAGTCCCGTGTATTTGGCAATCGATCGGCCAATGGAACGCGTGGACGATGTCCCCTATTACCCCGCAGAATGTCGAGGAACCCTGACAACCTTTCTAAGAATCGCGTCATCTATTTGTCATCATTGCTGGATACGCTCCTCCACCCTCTCCCGCCGTGTCCTATCGATCCACCAAGCTCTGAGACTTACGCGGATGCATTCCACCGTTCGCGTATATACCTGATCGTCGTAACAGTTCTTCGCGACTGCTTCTCTGGATGTTAGTAGGATGCACGTAAATATGGCCCCCCCGGCGTTCATAGATCAGCGCGATTTATGAGATCGTTATGGGCTCAGGGAAAGGGGTGGGTCGGGGACACTGGATCCGTGGAAGCAACCGACGGTTTAATAAGTTGCACGCACGAAAGCATTCGCTGGATTTATGGCAGCGAGTACAGTGATTACGATCACTTGGAACTCGCGATAAAGACGACTCGAAATTACGCGTGACGTGTACCGTTCCTTGTGTGTGTAATAGCACGGGTATCTGGCTACTCGGCTCGAATTGTGCGGTCCTCCATGGTCAAAGGTGTCGGATGTTTTTACGACCGTCGCTCTCGACAGGACAATGTCTGCGGCAGTTCGTTAGATGGGGACATCCGATGCGGGCCTGTATCAATGTCCCCGTTGTACGTCACTGAACGGGCGAAAGTCCGAGAAGGAGGATCACGATCTATCAGAGGAGGGCTCCCGCGAGTGTGCGACCTACGCGGCAACCGGTTAGCTGTAAATCCTTTGAGAGGCCCAAATCTTTCTCTCTCGAGGGGTTTACGCGGTACGTTATGACCTCCCGGGCGATCCGAGCCGTCGTTAGTACTTCGGGCACCGAAAAAACCGAATGTCTGAAATATCCGCGTCGCCACGGGTCCGCCGGACCGTCGAGATGCGGTCGAGAAAAATTCGATTTTCGGGAAAACCGGTTTCCACGGGCTATTAGAAGCTGGAGCGCGCAAACTTTCTCGAGGGACCAGTCCAAGGAGCATTTTTAGGCGCTCTAAAGTAGATCTGATCGTCCCTGTCGATTGTTTTCGATATTCTAAGTCGACTTTTGTTAGAGTTATTCTAATAGCTGGAATGGGGTATAGGTATATTGAGGATGTTTAAGTCAGATGAGATCGCAGCGAGTTGACAACATAAGAATACTAATTTTTCCAATTGTACCTTAATTACTCGTTTCAACGAAGCTCGTAAATGGCACATGTGGACACAGAGTATTTTTTAAGTGATAAAGTGATTTTCCACAACGAAAACCCGTTGTCGAAACATTGCTATGAAATCTATAGACAACTTACCGAAGTTCCTTCAACGTGTTGGTAGAGACGAACATATGTGTGTCCTCGGCATGACGGTAGCCTGAAGAACACTCGATGAAATTTCAAACAGAAACTTCACTCCCTCGACCCGGCGGTCACTGTTCCCTTTGCATTTTCTCTTCCACTATGCTCCGAGGGGACCTATAGCCGCGGAACGCGTCACGAGAGTATACATGACCGCCGTGAAACACGCACCACGGATGTCTCGCGGAACTGTAAACACACGTACGGGAGAACTTTTTGAACGGTGGCTCGCGGCTGATGATGTTGGCGTAAATACACGGCGCATCGAGATCGACGGCCGACGTGTCGCGACCGCGTGAACGTGTAACATTCGCCACGTTTCTTTCAAATCTCCGTTGCCGATATCTTCCGTCTCATTACCGAGGCGATGTATCCGCACGCACGTCGCGGCCGAGTCGCCGCTTTTCGGCAGCTGTCAATTACCAGCAACACAGGCGCCGCGTTTGTGCACAGCATCCCAGCAGAACCACTTTCGGTCCAGGCTACAAAACGAAAAAAAAATAAAAAAGAACCTGTTGCGCGAGCACCGGGCACGGAAGACTACGCCTCTGCCACCTGCTGGCCATTATGAGGAACCACTGTCGGAACAAAGTACCAACCGTGTCGATACAGTAAACGACGCTTAATATTAAAATGCTTCAATCATATTTATGCAAATGTGTGCTCCTAATATGACAGGTTATATTCGACTTGGGAAAAGTATCTTTATCAATGATGGTATTACAAAATAGTATTAAGAAATAAAAAATGGTGCCAACAATACGCGGTGTTCCCAAGCGGTCACCCATCCAAGTACTAACCGCGCCCAACGCTGCTTAACTTTGGTGATCGGACGAGAACCAGTGTAGTACAACGTGGAATGATCGTTGACAAAACCATCGTCTTACGTAGCGAGGAAAACGATCCACGCCTTATGTACATAAGATCCTCTTATCTCGGTCACCGTTTTCTCTGAAAAATATAAAAAAAAAACAATTAGTAAGGGATGCCACCCCCAGCAATGGTACCATGCTGTCATATAAAAAGTCCCACTGAGCCTGAAATTGAAAGAGAATACTGTCGCTATTCCCGCACAAGTGCTCGTAACATTATACGAAGCACCTTACCGATCTACATAATCCTGACTGCATAGCAATACACGCGAACGGGTCACAAAAAAAATTGATAAAGAAACAGGAATGATTACGTTGCTCGTAAACAGGTTGCAAGTAGCTTCCTGAACATAGTAATTAGTGGCGTAAGTTGGTACGCAGAAAACACGAGCGCAGACGGGCAAGTTTCAGAGGAGTCCGAGTAACGATACAAGTCAGCAAATGATCTGAAAGGGATTGTATCCGTGGACAGTTAAAGGGGTGTGCGCCCCGGTTACTCATATACAAGAGTGTGGTTATCATATATTTGACAATAAACTTTAAGTTGTACTATATGAATTGGAAATAACACGATATCGATATGGGTGAGTGGAGCGGCGCATTCATATACGTTACCTTAATCCCAGCAGCGAATACAAATACTGGGATTATCGAAGTATCGTACGGTTCTCCAACATTTCTGTACGATTTTCACGCTCTTCCGTTTCCAGGAGGATTACTCAGTTACTTTCGGAATTTGCTTGGCAGCCGGGAAATGCGAATTTTAATTCTCGGCCTGGACGGAGCCGGGAAGACTACGATTCTGTACAGGTTCGGTCCGCATTGACAAGCTTCTCTACGTTCCACTTGACAGTTTAACGCGTCTGTATGCGCTCCACTTGACATCACGCTACAATGAACTTTTCACTCGTAATCGGTTTACAGCGTTGCGCCGCATGCTCGATGCCTCGGTATCGTTCGTCTTTATGTTAGCATTCGTAATTAAGAAGTGAACAGTCTCACTTGTGTTGTGGAAGGTTGGAGCATGATTATCGGTGTGGCGAACGAGTGGCAAGGTTCCTTCAACTTTCTGTGTATTAGGTTGCAGGTGGGGGAGGTGGTCACAACAATACCTACTATAGGGTTTAACGTAGAACAAGTCACATACAAAAATTTAAAGTTCCAAGTCTGGGATCTTGGTGGACAAACGAGTATACGGTACGTCACGCGCGCTATGAATATTTATCTGCAGTTTTGAAATGATTTAAACGTGTCGACTAATTCTGCGTGTTTTAGTAATCGAGAATGATGGAATGCATTTTAAGATTGCTTAGGCTTTATCACTCGTAATGTAATGGGAATGCGTCGATTTCTAATGACATTTTAACTTACAGACCATATTGGAGGTGTTACTACTCGAATACGGATGCAATAATTTATGTTGTTGATTCGGCGGATAAAGATAGGATAGGCATATCAAAAGATGAATTAATTTACATGTTAAGGGTACGTATTCATTGATACCGTTGTAATACCATATTTTCTTATTAAATTAAAGTTTTTATTAGATAACGATGGTATATAATCATCACAGTTTTAATACGCAACGTTGCGTTCCAAAAATGTAGAATATGCCTTGTGATTGTATTATCGTAGGGGAATCGAAGTCGCTTCGGAGTCGGTGTATTACGTAAAAAGTATGTGTTCGTTTCGCTTTCAGGAAGAAGAGCTGCAAGGTGCGATTTTGGTGGTGTTGGCGAACAAACAGGATATGGCAGGTTGTTTAAGTGTCGCAGAAGTGCACCAGGCACTCGGTTTAGACGCCCTTAAAAACAGAACGTTCCAGATCTTTAAAACGTCTGCAACAAAAGGTGAGGGACTCGATCAAGCGATGGACTGGCTGTCAAACGCGTTGCAAAGTAGAAAATGATTAACGTTAAGGATCCATTTTTACACAAGCCTTACTAAGAAGACTAGTCACACGACTGTCACTTCAAACGACCCGTACAGTGTCGGGCGCATCATTACTGTTTATTTATTATAATTATATTTTAAATAGCCTTATGATTTCCAAGGGAAATCAATTCTAAGATCTATCATACCTTTTCGTAATGTGAAACACGAAATAAAATTAAACCAAAAGTTTTAATCTTTCCACTTAACTCGAAGAATAAAATAAAAGTGAGATATCTTTTTCATCGAACTATTCTTTTGCGCATCGGTATCTGATATTTTTTTATCGTTAATGCGATTCAGCTTTTATTATTTGATGGTGCAAATATTATTTGATAACTAAACAACGCTTGTTATTATGCTGAACAATACAAAAGTCCAAAACAGTTCCAACGATTTTTAATAAATTCTGTAAAAGAAACATGCAAGTTTATGATTATGATATTTATAATTGGCAATGAAAATTACAGTGTGCATGTATCACTTTTACTGTAACATTATTCAAGGCTATCATTTGTAGAAGTTGCAGTGAAAAATTAGAAATCGTTTGAGATGTCAACACTTTGACACCCTCTGTGAATAATTATGTACATATGTGTAACTGGTTTAATTTCATTTGTATAATGTAATACGCTAAAATGTAAAAAGTTCTTTTTTATGGAGAAAGTATCGCGCGAAGGCAAAAAAGAAATTTGATTCACGATCGAGGCACAACGTCCGGGATAATGTTTGTCGAATTTGTTACATAGAATCACGGAAATCCGAATGCTGCCGTATAGAAACGAGATTACTATTTTAAGTGGTATTCGTTTGGGAACAACGTTTGATAAAAGCTAAGTGTACCGTCTTTTCCGTTTAAATGTGTATTATTTAATTTCCAGCGTTTCAGTTAATATACCAAATAATTATAAATAATATTTAAGTGCATAGTTCGAATGCATTTACCGAGCAGTGTATCGAGATTTGATAATTAATTTATGTATTTAAAATAAATACAGACACTATTTCATAACAAATACTCCAAGCATCAATTATATACTGACCAGTTATTTTAATTCCTCGAATAAATGTATAAAAATACGCAGACTCTACCTAAGGTGTGCCCCAGTCTTTCATTTCACCATTCTGGAATTCCAAATCTCTC
Organism: Andrena marginata; assembly: GCA_963932335.1. Taxonomy (NCBI): domain Eukaryota; kingdom Metazoa; phylum Arthropoda; class Insecta; order Hymenoptera; family Andrenidae; genus Andrena; species Andrena marginata. The sequence continues at coordinate 11,036,296 of OZ010662.1, read as the reverse complement.
GATTCGCTTCATTTGAGTGTCCAGTTCCATCTGAACCTTCTTTCGCATATAAAATATGGGACAGTCGCGACTAGAAACAAAAGAAAAAAATTAAGCACAGTGAAACAAGTATTGCTTTAATTTAAATTTAGCAAGAAACGAACCTCGTGCACAGCACTTCTTGATGAAGGCTTCCCTGACACCTCTGGCACTCTGTCCACAATCTACAGAATTTCTCCTCCAATTTTCTACCGAGATACAATTCAGTCTGAAAGAATTCCGCTTCCTTTGGCTCGCAGTATTTACACAGAGCCAGTTTCTCCCTCTCCGGCGTCAAGACAGCTTTGCAACCCAAGCACGCCGCTTTTTTACGCGTGAAAGCAGCAAGAGCACCGACTCTAGACGTGGCCACAGATTTCGTGCGCGTGTGATCTCCCTTCAGCAGAAGCGATTCCGCCTTGTCGCCAAGAATCGGCTCGAAGATACGTACTAGGGGCTTGGACAGCTGGTTCTCTAAATAATGATTCGTGTCTATGGGAATGTTGTTCTCCAGCACGTAGATTGGATCCTCTGCTTTCAGATAAGCTGGGGTTCCTTTGGCTGCGCTGATGAAAACGTATGGCACTCTGTCGCCAAGTTTCGGCGCTGTTCCTGCATCCCGCTTCTTCATTTTTGCCGCTAGCTCGACGTGAGCTTGTCTGGCTGTGTAGTCAGTTTTGGTTAATTCTTTCGTAACCACTAACTGAGAAATGTCAATACGATTGCATAGAAGGTCGCTTATAATTTGCTTCGCATAATTCACGGCATCATTGGGGTTCCTATTAAAAGAAATCGTTTTAATCATGTGGCTTCTTTAAGATGAACAATACTACAACAAAATCCACTATTAGCACTTGTTTGGAATTGAGGGTGTTATAGGAGAATTTACTATACAGTTTCCTTCAAATGCTACAGTTTTACAGTAAATAATTACCTATCGATGAGTAACTTCTGCAAACAGGTGTTCATCATGTTCGCTACCAAAGGGCAGTTATCCCTTCGCACCGTTTCGAGACCCTTGCAGTCCATTTTATCGTATTTCTCGGGACGTGTGAAGTACAGGCCAGCGTATCGTTTTTTGTTAATCAACAGGTACGGGAAATACACTTTTTCGAATTCTAGTTTAATGGGCTTGAGAAATTTCGCGGACACGTATTCTGCTGCTTCTTTGCCGAGATCCATAGCTTCCTGAATCGTCTTAACGCCAAATTTCACCATGACGGAATCGGTGTCTCCATATATAACTACAGCATCATTTTGGTACCCTTTAGCGACACAAAATTGGTCCTCTACTTCCTGCTTCGTTCGTTCTATCATGGTACGCCCGTACGCGGTAACACTCTGCAACATATTTCTTCGTAAAACGAGCCATAACACAACTTTAAAGTTAAGAGAAATTTGTACGTTAGAAGCTTACAGCGGAGATCTCCAAACATGGTAATTTCCCCATTTGGGCGCCGGTGAAGCCGTACACAGAATTGGCTGATACTTTTAAAGCGTATTGCCTACCATCCAAGACCTTTTGCTTCAGTGGATCAGTCTCTTTCTTCAATTCAGCCTTCGCTGCCTTTCTGGCCGATAAAAGGTTCTCCAAAATCTCGGGAAGAAGCCCTTTCGTAACATTAGCCTTTATGAACGTCGAGTTGCTCGGGGTTCTAGTCACATCGTCGTTATTGATTTTGTGTTTAGCCAGCCTTTCGTTATTTAACAATGTAGTATAGCATAAATTGTGTGCCATGATAATACTGGGATACAGGGAACTGAAATCCAGAGTAGCAATCGGGTCGTTGTAGTATCCACGTTTCGGTTCTATAACTGTTGCGCCTTCGAACTGGTCTTCGCTGCCTTGGCCTTGATGCACCGGCATCAAGTAATCTTTCTCTCGAGTCTAGAATCACATACCTGAGCTGCAAATTTACAGTTTATATTGGGAATTATTTAATCATGCAGAATTACTGCTGACCTTTCTCAGAAGCTGCGAGACGACTTTTATTTGCTGTCCTCGGGTTAATAAACTGTATATAGAAACTCCCGTGACTCTCGCCATCTCCATGTAAATAATGATGCACATTAACTTGTCCAACAATCTCAGCGGCAAATATGCATCTTTCAAGCAGTAAACAGCGAGTCTTCGACGTGACTGCGCGTCGCCGTTTTGTAAATCCGTAATGATACTGTGGTGGACATCTTCTTTCTGCTCTTGCAAAAAGTGGTACGACACGGCATTCAAAGTGTACGATCTTAATTTGTAATCCCTTACTAACACCTGAATATGAACATAACTTTCGTTTAGCGTTATGTACTAATATTTGAAGTAGGATGAAATATAGTGGTCCTTACCAATAACAAATCAAACGGGACTCTCCCTTCGAAGTTGATGGATTTATTTTCCCGTCGGCCCATCTGCTTGCTTTGCAGTACATGAGTCTTGATCACAGACTTTTTATCCTTTATTCGACCGAGGTAATCGAAGTTGCTTACTTTAAGGTGCTTTGCTCGATTAATGAGATAGGGAAAGTCGAAATTATTTATGTTATATCCTGTAAAAATATCAGGATCTAACTGTCTCACGAAGTCAGCCCATTTCTGAAGAACAGGAAATACAATTGATGCGGATGTATTTATCCAGCGAATGATCGATCAGGCAATGAAACTCTGAACGCTTTCATACCTCTAACAATACACTCTCCTTCTCGAAGCTTAGAACTTGACTACCAACGATGGGTGCGCACGTATCGAGCGTGAAAATATTTCGTAGAAAAGGTTCTGGATCTCCTTGCTTTATCACCATATTCGCGATTTGTATCACAGGATCATGATTCGGTTCAGGAAAGATACCTGCAATTATGAATCACATTTGTATACATTCGTGTGATTTGATGACAGAGAAAAAAATATATCTGTGGCGTAGATTTCATCTGACCTTTACGCCCAGCACATTCGATATCAAAACTGAGTATCCTGAACGGTGCAACTTTTAGCCATTCTCCTTCTGGTGCGTGAGTAACGAAGGTATCCCATGCAACGTCTACTTCCAATTGGCACCTTGTAGTCAACGGTAATTTGTGTCCATAACGACCACGCAATTTCCACGTCTTTGGTGGTAATTCGATCCACGAACACCCGACAACTGATCTATCGACCATGAACCTTTAACAAACAGCTTTTCGATAAGAAGCACTTGAGACACCTACGATGACTTTTACATGTATCATACACACCTAATATCGAAATCAATGTTGCTCTCGAAAGCACTATATCTGTGATTATTAAATTCAGGTAGAATGACTTCCCTCTCGAGTAGTCTCTTACAGGGCGCTATTAATTTTGGCAACGCTACAGTGATTTTCAAGAACAATGATTTCTCAGTCCCCGCATATCCGTACATGTTCTTTTTGTACACTCGCTCGACAGCCAAAATAGTTTCCTGGATATGGTCTGGATTCGATCTCATATCCTTCAGCACAGATTTGTCCAAAGCCTCCTGAACGATACAAGTATTTCAGCTTACGATCCATGCGAAGTTTAATCGAATCGTACGAATGGTTCTCATCATCGTGTACCTTAAAAAGCTTGCAGTGCTGCTCGGTGAACTTAGGTGGAGCCGTAACATATAGATATGGGCAGAATCCATGGACGTGGCAACAAACAGAGTTTCCCTGTTCCGTGACGCCATACATTCTCATTATCGGAACGGGAGGTAGTTTACTGCCTGGCATTCCAGGTAACGGTGCACCTTGAAAAACAAGTTTATGTAAGTGTTACAGGATAGAGCTTCTAATACTGTTAATTTACCTGTGTAGTGGTCAATTTCTATTTGCTGAAAGATCAAAGGATCCTTCTGTGGATTTAACTCCGGCGGAGGAGGTCTACTCCACTTTGAAGACGTGTTCTCTTGCTCAGGGCCCTGTTAAAAGTAACTTAATGAATAATCATGTTCGATTCTGTGCTCTTTAGTTGTGCAGCCTATGGAATGACACGTATAACTAGCGATATGTGCTAATAGGAAGCGTTTACGCAAAACACATTTAAAATAAAAAAAGCAGCCAGCAGATGAGGAATTGTGTGTCAGGTGGGGTCAATTATTTAATTATGTATCTTGAGTTATGAGTTAGATATGCCAAATTGCTAAGCAAGTGATTCTAATGGTGGATGTTTCTCAAACATACATGAGTATGAAAATTTCTATCGTGGGCGTTAACTCACTGCTTTTCGTTTACTATTTGACGATACATCGGCTGGCTAAAATATTAAAACAGTAGTCAGTGATATACTTTGTTTGTAATACCTTAGCATTTTTCTGTTTCTTAAAATATAATCAATGTTCTTTTTGTTACAAGTAGGGACCACTAATCAACTGTTAAATTTTTCATATAATTTTTCTTATTTATCCACTTAGTATTAATTGTAAGGAAGTAGTAGTTTATTTAATTCATAGTACCTCTCCAATGAACTGTGATACATCCCCAAAATCATCTTCCATATCATCCATGGTAGCCAGTTCGGCTTCAAACGAACCGGGAAAATCATTGTCATCTTCATCCCTGTTGAAACATTAATTTGACAATTGACTGATAAGTAGGTAGCAAACTGATGCGTAAAAATTAAAAAGAAGAATGAAAGTGGTACTGTCATGTATTTTAATCATGCGGTACACAACACCAAAGATTGTTTTTGTACCATTATTTTGGCTGTGCGTTTAAGAATATTGTTTAAATTTATCACCGTAAAAATACTTTCAAAGTTCTCGAAAGAAGGGTGAATAGAAATTTGTATTTACGTGTACGGAACAAGGTTAAAACAAGTTTCTCAACAAGTAACACGAAAAGTTTACCAATATTTAGCCTTTTTCGCAGCGGTAGGTGTTGACAATGGTTTTTTGTTCATTTTGCTCATTAAATTCTCGGTGTTATGCACAATAATTACGTATTATTCGCTTGCTAAAAACTGCTAACGACGTATCTGAAGGAAGAATGGCGCGAAAAATGTTTGATATCTAGTACTTTCCAGTAGACTGTTTAACCTTACAAAAGAAATCCCTAGATGGATGCTTTTTCAAAGGTTTGCTCGGAATTTCTACGATCTACGTATTGAGTATTGCTAAATTAAATTTTTGTAATTAAATTATTAATTACTATCTTTTTCCAGTATATAATGACTAACGATTATTCATTAAAAATACACGTTTAGCTTTATAAAGTTGGTGGACTTAGAAACGCCATCTACAGATTTCCTGGATAACTGTTTTATATTTTTAAATGTTACAAGGTAGGTAATTCGAGTGAACTGTTGTTAAATATTTATTCATTTTATCTCCATTTGTAGTTATATTTTACCCATTTGGCATTAGAAACTAGTATTGTTAAATAATTCAGGTTTTATAACCCATACCATTTTCAAGTCACATCCTACATTACCGACGCAGACGGAATACCATTGCAGCGTTACTAGCGGTAACGATTCGACTCAAATGTATCATAAGAGCAGTTTTCTGACTTCGTAGCTAGACAAGGTATAGAATACTTTAAACCTCCTCTCTGCTTTAGCACCTTACTGAAATATACCAAGTTCCAATTCCTTGATGAGGTATTCCAAGTTATACAGAAAGACCAATACAAAAAATCTATCTTTAAAATCCCTTCACTCTTTTGTCATTCAAACATTTCCTCGACCATCTTCAGACCATACAAACATACATGAACTGGAACAAATTCTTTACCGCTGTACCAGAAAACGAGGACGACCGTGACGAGGATGAAACGGAAACGGAGGACGAGGAAGAAGCGACCGATAGCAACGCGACCGTTTCCACCGACAAGAGGTCAAACTTTTTCGGAATACGTTTCCACAGGTTCCCACATAAGCATCTGTCGGTACGATGCATTACAACTGTCTTCCTAATAGTGAACGCGGCAACATTCGTGAGTTTGAAAACGCGCTCGTGACATTAGACTTAGAGCCGCTCGGACACTCATGAAAATACACAAAGCTCGCAGGCATCGTTGGTACCGTAATCTCGGTGTGGTCCTTCACCGACGAGAGAATAATGTCACGGCTGGTAGGACAACGATTCTTACTCACGATTCTGCTGCTCGTGGGTGTGATCGCTACCCTCGTGTCTTTCCTCGGAATTATAGCGCTGGTTCGAAAACGGAGGAAGCTCCTGAACATTGTAGGTGGTATTTTTCAGTAATTACATATAGTAACGTTCTATTACACATCAAGGGACTAAAAGACCTTATTCCATTTTGCAGTACGTATTGTGTTACATATTGTTCCTGTGTGGCATATTCATCAGCGCTGTATTAAGCTTCTGGATCTTCGATCGGATCATGAGAAACATCCAAGATGACATGGTCGCTACCATTGAGACTTACCAGTCCTCGTTGCCGAGCAGAGAAGCTTGGGACAACACTCACGCATACGTAAGAGATCTCTGATCTCTTGTGTTGTCCCTTCTCTTCCGAGCGCTTCAGGGAGATGCTAAGAAAATCTGTATTTTAGCTGAAGTGTTGTGGAGTGAAGTCCTCGAAGGACTGGGCCACGTATCAACTCGACATTCCGAAAAGCTGTTGCGCCAGACGCATCGAACAGGTGAAGTCTCTTCGATCCCTTCGTGCCTCTATTTATAGCGCCAACTTCATTCGATTTAATTAAGATGTACAGGGTGATCTTTGTAACGTGGTCAATCTAACAACCCTATCCGATCGTAAATGACCTTGAGCATCGCGTTAACACTTTCGAGCGGCGCAAAGTCTTGAAAAATGTCTCCTCAAGTCGACCAAACTTCCCCTACAGATTACTGCTGCTGAAAAATTCTTTTTTAACTCCGAGCACGATACTTTCAAGCCAGAAAACATAAACGTGGAAGCACTCTAAAATACAGTAGTAAAACATATTAAAATTGAGTAGCTAAGTTGGGAATTCTAAGGGCCACGAAGGGGTCAAAGCCCTTCCCTTCGCCGCTCCGTAACAAACTGCTGAAAAATATTCCTTTGCAGTGCATACAGATGACAGAAGCCGTAGCCTTCAAGTCAGGGTGCTTGCGGAGCGCGGTGCTCTTGCTAAAGTCTCAACTCCACGCCATAAACCTCTCCGCCCTCTTGATCTTCCTAATCACAGTCAGTCCCCCTCTCAAAAAGACCCCAAAACAGCGAGGCAGATCATCTCGACAGCCTTTCGTTCCAGCTGCTGAGCTTCATCCTGGCACTGTGCATCCTGGGCAGAACCAGAGTCTCCTCCAACAGAAGCTGAACCACCCCCAGGCAACCCGACAAACCTCCCCCTCGGCGCGTCGACCACAAAGAACGAGAGAGCAAAGGTTAACGAGGATGAAGCACAAGAATGAGAAGGAACTCGCCACTGAAACGTTTTCCCGTTTTTATTATCATATATAGATCATATATTTTCTGAAAACACTTAATATATTGTACTTATGATAGTAATATTGTAAGTTATTGGACATGCTGGTTGGGTTCTGCGACACCGCGTGCCGAGACAATTCGAATTCTCTCGTCGTTCTTCCATTTTCTCCTACCGACAACCTTCCGAACGGCTGCGCAATGCGACCGTAGATCGATCTGGATTTAATCGAGGGGGTTGGGGGTTGGATGAGTGGAAATACAGTTATAAAAATTATCTTTGATGACCATCGTTCGCTTTCATCCTCGAAAAGGTTCCTCGAATGAGTTTAGATTCACGGAATCGATATAGGGGGGTTGGGGTTGGGGGTGGGAATAGAATATCCCGACGAAACGGAGTAGCACGCCTCCCAATTTTTGTCGCTCATTGCGAGACGAAGTGACGGAGGACATATTCACGTAATCGTCGACTTCAATACCGATCTGTCTTTATCTCTCCTATCGTCGCTCAGATACGCGCGTACCCGCGCTTGCACCTGCTTCCTCCACGAGCTTCTTACTAAATTCGTACCGTTCCTTACCCTTCTACACATATACACACACATATATATACATACATATATATATATATATATCTGGCTTGTGTGCTCGCATATGTTCTGTCTCACCGTCTTTCCGCGTGTGTGTACGTCTGTGTACAGAGAAACGATATAATGATGTCTAGGAGAGGGTTTTGGGCGCATTCCAGGCAGATGTTCTCCATCCAATTACAGATATATATATTATATCATAGCAAACATCGTGACTATTTACAATAAATACAGTCGATTAGATTATATATATACATATATATGTATATGGGCACATATACATGTATATATATAAATAAAATATATCGTATCGTTAGTTTAGGTTTTACAGCAACACGTGACAGTAAACAATTAGATCAGCGGCGAAGTAGCGTAATTCTACTTAGGGTAGTGGTCGTAGTAGCTGCAGCATGACTTCTTACTCCGCATTCACTCGTTCATCCCTTCCTCATTCTCTCCTTCCCTTTCACACACTCCCCGCGCTCTTATCTATCATATCTATCATACACAGACACATATACGCACTTACATACACGCACGCATACTCCCTCGGTCCATCTTCGCTCCTTCGCTCCGCGGCATGTCGCTCTACCGTTTTCTCCCTCGAACTTCTGCAGCCGTTCCGGGTCTCGACGGTCCGCTTCGCGACAAATCGAGTGCACGCCACCGTGGTCCGACGGATTCTCCCCGCTCCCTCTTCCATAAATCACGCACACCCCTGCCTCTCCCTGGCGACTCGGCGTCCCGTACTAATTAACGAAATCGCATTTATAATAACCGTCCCGTTTACACCCTCGAGCTTTCTCTACCCCGTTAATTCCAGAAGTATTTATATTTATATATATATATATTTATATATGTATATTTATTTATATATATATATATTTAATCGTTCATCCGCGGTCGAAAAGGTTTCTGGGGAGGGGGAGGTGGTTTCCGAACGAGTAAAAAGTATCCGCGAAACGAGACGAAACTTCACGGAAGTCAGAGACCGTATCCCCACTCGTTCTCGATCACACCCCTCTCGCCCGATCTCTCTCCTCTCTTCCCCAGTTCGTTTGCTAAGATTCTAAGTAGAAGTCGAAGAGAATAAGCTGGGACTGTTCTCGCGACCCTGCACGGCTTCGATCCGCCCCGACGAGCCCGGGGCGACCTAGTCTCCCTCGCCTTAATAATTTGACACTCGATATACGATTTTCTCTCTAATTTTCACCTCCACGTTTAAAAAATAGTCGATTCTTTGAACGCCAACGCCGATTCCATGGGTAACCATCATTAACACACGGCTTCACAGATACGAATAAAATGGGGGTTGGAATGGAAGGTGTTTGTGTATGTGTGTGTGTGGAGATTGGAGGGGGTGGATAGGGATTAGAAAAGGGCAGTGTTGAGTGTTTCGAAGCTGTGGATCGATCACCAAAACGATCTTGAGGTCAGTCGTCGCGACCACGCGCACCCCCCTTCGCCTGGATATCATCTATTGGCAGCGTTAGGTTCTTTGGAAATGAGAAGTGACGGCGAAAGGGCGGCCGCGCGCCTTGAAGAACACGTTAATTGATCGGTGCGCGAGTTTACGTAGTATTTATATATAATATATTATAAAAAAAAGTCCACCTTTGACCTCGCTTGGACCGCAGTTTGGAGAATTGGTGTGCGCAGCTCTAAACACTCGAGGAGTTCGAGTCAAAAATACGAAGCTTTCCTATATATCTCTTCTTTCTCTCTATATATATACTTTTTTTTCCTCATCTGTTTATACACTCAGCGTTTAGGTAATTTCTCCCCTTATCGCCCGGCTACCAAGACGGAGAGCGTCATCTCGACGCCGCGATATCTATCCCCGTGAAATAGCGTCGCGAAGCATCCAATATGTTGTCGCGGGGGTGTAATCGAAGATCGCTTCCAGATCGGCGGAGAGCCGTTGCAAGCCCTTTTCAGCGAGCCTCCGCCGATCCGGACCAATTTCCTCGCGTACATTCCGCGCGAACGTTTGAATTTGACGCGGGAAAACGACGCGGCGGGGATTTCGAAACGGAAGGAAACGAATCGAGGGTCTGAAGTGTTGGTAGAGTGAAGGGGGGGGGGGGCGACAGAAAGGATTAGATACACCCTTAGGGGTGAATGGACGCGTGGTGGGGGAATAGGGGGTGGTTTGAGTGCTAAATAATTATCCTTACGCGTACGTAGATGTATATGGCGTCCCAGTACACAGCGAGAAACGATCGGTTACCGACCAGCGTTTAATTTAGATATTACACACTTAGTTATTCGGTGAAGAGAAACGATAGTGTAACGTTCGTTATTCATATCCAGCAAGCACGAATATGCATAATTGTGTATACGTATTTAATTACCGACAACACGTGTGCTCGTCCAGCCGTCGCGCCTGAGAACGGACGGTCGCTTTGCTCGTCCCATCCACCGGGTCCTCAAAGGTTCAGCGAACAGAAAGCCTGTCGATTTCTTTCGCGATCGAATCGCGTCGCACGCGACACGTAGAGATCCTCGAGGAAGCGGACGCTAGCGCTAAAGGGGGTTGTGGGGTTTTTTTTAGGACACATCCATCAGTTAAAAATACCTTAGCCACGCTATTTAGTGTGTTCCTCTAACTATTATTCACGATCGTTACCGTCGCACCGATTCTCCTCTCGCACGAGAAAGCACCACTTTATAGTACACGTTAACGTCTAGCTTCTTCTTCGATTAATTCGGCAGAGAACGTACTCGAATCGCGCCTGATATTGACCTCGTCCAACGCCTTCCCTAGGGCCATCGAAATGCTCGAACGCTGATGCATCCCTCTTCCTCGTAAGTCTTCCGCAGGGCCATTCATCGTTGAGGGACGCTTGCGCGTGGATCCTCTCGCGATCCTCGCTGGCGTACCTATCGTTTTTGGGGTCGAATATTCTTCTCCATCGACTCCCCTTTTCTCACACCCAAGTATGACTAAGATATCGTGCGATTTTCATACTGTACTGCGGATGGAAGGAATGCAGAGAGGCTCATTAGTCGTTTTTGAGTGTATAAAGAGATATCACCGAGGATACGAGCCAAATGTGCTTTCACAGAATTAGACGGACTCAGAATATCTGTTCGCCCATAGTGTGGCCGTATAATGGCCCTTAATTCATAGAATAATTCAAACGCCCTACCATTTTCATCCCCTGCTGCTTTTACCACTTCCCCGCATACCTTCCACTCGCAATTCATCGACGATCGCGTTACCCTTCCTTACGCTACTGGGAAAAAGTCTATACGTCAATGTAAAGCTATATATTGACTAGTATCTCTCACTCGATTCGCCTCAACAACGAATGGCCTGCGCCCTCTGGTCATCTTCGTCGTCCTTCCATCGCGCTTCATCGACTTCGCTCGAGCTAGTCTTCCTAGAACTCGGCATCATCCACAGGAATCTTCCGTTTCACGAGGAACCACCACCTGGTCTGTCTGTCTATCATTCAAGCATCTTGGAACACTTCACAGTCCTTGCTCGTGCAAGCCGACGATCTTCTCTTATCACACGGCCCCCCGTCCCGCGAGCTGGCGATTCGCAGTCCACGTTGCCGCGAGCCGAGCGGGATCCACGTAGCGCTCCACACCATTCGAACCCTTACACACTACACCCTATCACGTAGGTACAATATAATCATATAACCTTAATGTTTTTGGCATCATCGAAATACACAAATAGACTTTGGTATAAAACATTTTTGATAGTGTTCAGTACGTTCGGCCCGATCGTTCGCGTCGAGTCCCATTCATCCCGGATCCTCTGCTGCGCGCACATCCCTCGGAAATTCCTGTTCGCCTCGCGATTATTGGACAGAGTGTCCCTCCACTTAGGAGAGAGAGGAGGAGGAGGATTCCCCCCTGTGGCCTGGGATCTAGCAGATCTTGTCCAGCCACCAGAGCTTGCAGGTGGGCGCACCTCTCCTTCTGCGCCGTTTCTTGCTGGACGGGTCTACCGCCTTCTTCACGAACCGGATGTTGTACGGGTCCTCGGCCAGCTCCGGGTACAGTTGGGCGTCGTGGATGTACTCGCCCTCGTAGTTGGACGCCGAGCCGGACTTGACGATCTCGTCCTGCTCGGGCACCATCCACTCGATGGTGGTGGGCGTGTTCGCCTTGAGAGCCTCGCGCTCCCTGTGCCAGGCTTTACGTATGGCGGACGCCTTGGCGTGGTGGAGCAACCTCTGCTTCTCTTTCTCAGCGGTGGTGCCGTAGCGCAGGTTCACCACGTAACTGGCCCCGTGGATCTTCACGTCTATCAGGGAGCTGCCGCCGCTGCCGTTCTCGTTTTCGTGGAACGTGGTGTTCACTTGGCCGCCGAGGCGTTTCAGCTGGCCACGGTCTTCGCTGGCTTTCCAGGTCTCCTCCTTCACGAAGTAGAACGCGTCCTGCTGGGCGCTGTGCACCACGAACGTGAACGGCAGGAAGTAGGAACGGTTGAACACCGAGGTGAACACGTCTCCGTAGATTGCGTTCGCGGTTGGAACGCTGGAGACAACTGCTTGGCCGTCTGTGGTTCTAGAGACTAGGATGCCTTTTCCGAATGGAGGGTCCGAGGCTGCGCCTAGGCGGCTGGGTATTAGTTCGCTGGTGTCCTTCTTCAGGGCCGAGCGAGGCGGCGCTGATAAGCTGACCGCGTCGCCGGAGTGTCTTTGTGCGATGTGAGCTAGGAAGCCGGACTTCACGCCTAGATTTCTGGTCCGCTTCTTCTTGCCGAAGATAGAGGTGCCTGGGCCGAGGGCTGGTGGGACTAGGCTGTCTGGCAGTTCGTCGGGGAATAGCTGGGGCGCCAGGCTCTTCAGGTCGTAGCCCAGATGCGACAGCCATGATATGTGGTCTGGAAGATGAAGATGTCGATGGGAACGGGAGGCTAAATGCGTGTGTAGATTCATTGAGAAATTCTTCTGGTAACGAGGTAAGTTAAGCAACCCGAACATTCAGACGACTATGCAACTTTGTGGGCAAGTAAAGAAGTTCAACAGTAAGACAAATCTAATTTTTATTGAAAAAAGCAGAATTTTCTTTTTCGCGACCTGTTCACGACCTTTCAGGACCTATTCCTACACTATCGAGAAGTGAAATTACTTGGAAACGGAAGAAACTGAACCTTAACCCTAAATGAAAGAAAAGCTACCAAACATCTATTATATCTAAGTGTCAATGTTGACCTAAATCACACCTCCACGATACCCGAATCCTCGATAAACCCTTCTCCGACAATTCCCTTACCTGTTGGTTGATTCGGTCGATCCGTATGCCTGACATTGATAGGATCATTCCCGTTGAATCTGTACAGATGCAGGTGCGTGGGGGTGTCTACTCTGTCCAGGACGTTCTCCCACAGAGGAGACATCCACTGGCCGATCAGTGGGTCGTATACTCTGCCGTGCGGCATGTGCACCAGCGACGTTACCTGCAAATATAAAGTCATGGTCAGAGCAGGGAACATCACTCTCAACGCCGAACCTATCCATGATCCTATCTGGCCTTACCTGATCCAATAGACCCCCACAGAAGTCAACAGGAAGATACAAATACGGATTCGAATCATAAACGATATGTCCATAAGGTGAGCGCATTATCTCTCTGATCCCTTCTCCATATTGACTGAAGATCATGATTGGAGTGCCACATTGGTCAGTGGCGATATAATACTTGTGTCTGTAGACTTGTGCGTAGATGAGGTGGCCCCTGTCGTCGTACACCAGGGACATCAGTTTCCCGTCCCTCGGGCTGTATATCTGGCTGACTTCGTGCGGGCGCTTCTGGTTATTATAGAAGAACTGCGTCACGTTCCCATAATTGTCCTTTCTGGTCGCGAGGCGGTTGAGGTGGTCGTAATAGTACCGGACGTCGAATCGTCCACGTTTGGTGGCACGGACTAGAAGTCCCTTGGCGTTGTAATTGAACCTCTCTTCCCTAGCATTCTGCACCACCAGGCCCCTGTTATCGTATTTATACATCCCGTCGCCGAACTTGACGATTCTATCCATACTATTATATTCCATGGGTATCGGGTTCCCTCTGTACGTCAGCGACAGCATGTTTCCATTCGCATCGTACTCAAATCCCCACGGCTCCTGCGCCTCCACGCCGGCCAGCTGCCCATCGCAATCCCACGTGTAGTTCTTCACGTTCGTGTACGTAGTGACAGCGACGTTGCGCGTGTAGGTCCTGGTCTGGTTGATCCGTCCGCGTGAGTCGTGGGTGAACTCCATCCTGAACACCTCCAGCTGGTGGATCGTCAGCGTCACCTGGGTCTCCAGGAACCTGTCGTCAGTGACGCGAGAGACCAGCGCCGTACCATCGAACACAGTGGTCTCGTTCGACTGCGGCCTGGTGATCTTGAATTGCCCGATCTGCTCCAACATCGCAGTCCTGGGACTGTAGGCCATGGTGTGGGCGGGCAGCGTCTGGCCCCCTATCCTGCCCTGCACGTTCACCAGCCTGAAGTTCGAGTCGTAGTCGAAGGTGAACTTGGCGTTGCTGAGGCCGGTCTTCGCGCCGAAGTCTATCCGCTCCTCTACCAGCAACCCAGCGCTATACTGGTAATCCCACATGTACTCCACGTCCCTTTCAGAGTGTATGACCTCAGAAGGTAGGCCACTCTCGGTGTACCTGATCTCAGTTTTTCCATCGCCGTGGACAACTTCAGCCAGCTGGCCGGACGTGTGGTACCGGTAGACGATGCGAGCACCGTCCCCTGGGAACACTGTCTGCAGCAGGTTTCCATCGTGGCTGTAATGCTGGAGGTAAGACCTAGTGCTGCCTGGCGGAGTGTAGGTTACCCTAAGGAACCCTAGGGAGGCTTGACAGGAGAAGGAGTGCCTGGTCCCTGACGGGAGGATGATGTGGCGCAGTCCTCCGTCGTCGTCGTACTGCAAGGTGAAGTGTCTGTCGCTGGCGAGGGTGATGTTGGAGAGCGTGTTGAAATCGTTGTAGGTGTACCGCTTAGTGCCGTCCTGGCTGTTTGTCAACTCTGCTAGCTGCCCATGGCGATCGTAGCCGTAGGACTCATCCGAAGCACCCCATTTCCAGCTCTCTATGCGGTTGAACCTGTCGTAGGTAATGCTGAGGTTGTGACCCTGCTCGTGCGGCTGCCAGACTAGAGGCAGACCGGCAGGGTCGAAGGTGACTGTCAGAAGCGGGTTCCTAGCTTTGTCGTAGAAGGTCTCACGGCCGAACCCTTGCTCAAACTCCACACCGATCACCCGAGTGTCGTTCACCCATATCTCTCTGTTCAGTGTTTGCTGGATATGGCTGACGTCGCCTACCAGGTTGTACGTGGTGGTCATAGTGTTGGTTAGCTCTCCCAGGGACATCAGCTGGTAGCTCCACATGGGTAACATCTCGGCTTCCACTGGTAACTCGGCTTCTAGGAGCGGGTGTTTGGTTGTTGCTGCGCTGAGGACTCTTCCCCCACCGGGCAGGAGCACCTCCAGGCTGCTGTTCGTGAAGGCAATTGCTTTTTTCACCTTGATGCCTGGAAATGAGAGGAAAAATCGTTGGATTGATGGAGGTTGGTGCATTTGACACTGGGAGGTGATACACGAGCACAGTGAAGCTCCATTTACCTAACCCCATCCCGGGATATAATAGTTTTGATAACTTGATTGTTTAAATAATAGGAGTTCATGCCAATAAGAGAATTTTCTTCACTGCCTATCATTTTTTTCGTTTAAGTACCTGGAGTTTAAGTTCGGATAAGTGGATTCGAGCATGAATTTACTAGTTCCTCTGCTTACTACTCTTTCGAAACTTAAATATAGGAAAGTATATCCGTATCTCAAACTCACCATCAGTGATCGTCAGAATCTTCGACCTCTCGTTCTTCATCCTGAATTCCACCGATCGCTGTTTATCGCCCTTGGACAGAGCTTGCAAAGGAGCCCACACTTTCACAAGCAAGCCCTCGTCGTCTGACAAATCCGAGGACAGCCTCAACTTCTCTCCAGTAGGCAGGATCACATCGGTCACTCGTCCCAAACTGTCATAATTATATATGTACGTTTCGCCACCCTGAAAAGAACCAACCAACACCTTCATTACACAACCGAACTCCCATAAAACCACCATCTTACCAGCCAACATTTCAAACTTACCCCTGATCGACTCGTAAGCAACCCAGTCGACCCATCGTACCCCAAAGCGATCTCAGCTCTGCCCCTCTCCGAGAGCTTCTCCAGAAATCCAACAGCCGAGATCTTGAGCTCAGACTTGTGGTCCTGCGTGTTCTCAATAGAGCTGACCACGCTACTGTAATCCCTGAGGAACTGAATCTTGTTGCCAGCTTTGTCAGTGACCGTCGAGAGTTTCCCAAAGCTGGTGTTCTTACTGTACAGGAACGAGTACCTCGTCTTCCCAGACGTCAGGTCCTTCGTGAAGCTGTGCTGTCCATAGCGATTGAAAACGTACACTTCGTTCGTGGGTGGGAACGGTATATGGAACTCTCCGTTTTCGTCGTGATTGGGTAGATAAGGCTGAAGGGCTAAGATATGTAAGCTTCCCTGATCCGCCACGTGCAGGACACCGTCCGGGGAGACTGCTAGGGCGGAAATGGCAGTGAACTTAGCATTGGAGGACAACAGAGTCTCCGTGCTGCTGGTGTCGTCCGTACAAGCGCAGCTTTCCAGGTCCTTAGTGCTGGGCGTAGTGTTATTGCACTCGCACTGGCCACGTAGACGCTCCTGCTGCTGTCCAGCGAAGTGGGACATCTTGCCAGAGCTGTCCACGATCCTGATGGAGTTTACTCTGTGAGAGTCGCTTTCCGCGATGTACAGCTCGCCAGTTGGGCTGAAACCAACGGCCAGGACCGAGCCTAGGACCTCGTCGGACTTCTTGGGGCTCGTGGTGGTCGACGAGTTCACGTTCGCCAAGTCGCCGTCGTTGCTGTTGGTGCTGCTGGTGCAGTGGAGCGGAGTGCCAGCCACGACGCGCACCTTCAGGTCGCTGGTGAGTTTCAATACTAGCCTGTCGTCGATGAAGTGCAGGGAGCCGTCCAGGGGGCTCAGAGTCAACCCCGTGGGCCACTGAAGTTGGGCTTGGTGGGCGGGTATGGCGCCGACGCATGGAGCTGGTGACCAGTGGTTGTGATGACCGTGATGACCTACCAGGGTGTGGATGATGCCCTGGGGATCCACTGCTCGGATGTTCCTCCCGTCTGCGATGTACATGGTCTTGTCGGCTGCTATGGCGATTCCTGTTTGGTGCAAAGCAGATTATGTAGTTGGTTAATTAGTGAAATAATTAGGGAATCGTGGGTGTTTGTTTCTAGTAGCGAAGGTGAAGTGTGAAAGCTAAAATAGTGGGCTGTAAAGCTAATTGAATTTATATTACTGGTTAATGATGTTAGGTAATAATTGTTGAATTCTATCGTGATTGAGAAAAAGATCAAGTGATTATGCTAGACATTAACATCCTTTACCTTTGGGATGGGCCAATTTAGCACGAGTAGCAGGGCCGTCGTCCCCACAGTGACTCTCATCGCCAGGAATACACCTTTCACCGCTACCAACGACAATTTCGATATTGATGCTCGGATCCTGAACATCCTCCAGTGTTAGTGCTCTGAGGATCTGGTGTTTCTCGGGGTCGCTGATGTAGAGGTGGCCATCGGCAGGTGAGACGCAAAGGTAGTACTTGTAAGCCACTTGCGTGGCACTGGAAGCGCAAGTTTCACAATATGTGGCTCAGAAAAGCTCAGAAACCTTTGAGGTGTATGGTACGCTAAACTGCCTTCCAGACGATATACTTTGTTATCTCATTTTACAAAAGGAAGGGAGAGGAGTCGGAACCCCTGAATTGAAAGCAAAACATTTAGCATCTACAGTGAGAGTCAAAAGAAAATCCAAAACTGATATTTTATGTTAGTATCGCTGGCCCATACTGAACACGTCAAAAATTTATTTAAAAATTTTAAGATACCTTCTAAAAAACTATCATAACATTCCTTGAACCACTAGTACTGCATCTATAATACCATAGTTCTTTTAAATCCCCAAGTGCCTCTCCACGAACCCACCACTACAAACTCACCTCAGGATCAAAACAGTGTAAACATTCCCTTCAGGCGTGATCCTCCGGACAAGATTAAAATCGCCCACGTAGATGCTGCCGTCTGGTCCGCTGGTAAGGGCGACGGGGGTGAGCAATCTAGCATCCTTCGCGAGTCCATCGCATTTCTCACAGACGAGGCTCCTCTGCAGTCCAGTGCCCATCACGACCTTCACTGTACGAGGATACTGCTTGAAATGCAACGTAGTGCCATCGCCCTTTTGAAGTATGCCCTCATGGAAGTTGTAATGGTGATGTATGTCGAGTCCCCAGCCACCTATATCAGAGATGTCGACGTCGAAGCCCTGCAGGGTGGCGGTCTGCGTCTCCCATATGACCGAGGGGCAAGTGGAGTGCTGATAGCCGATGGAGATCCTGGCCTGCGCCACCCCGTACACCTTCTGCTTGTAAACGTTCCGCTTGTTCCAGGCGAACGCGTGTGTCAGGTTGGGGTCCGCCTCGTATGTCTTGGTGTGAAGGGAGCCCTCGACCTCCACGTGCACGTGCACGTGCGTCAGCGACTTGGGGATGAAGGGACCGGTGAGCTGCATCCTAACCGTGGACAGGTATCCGGCAGCCTGGCTGCTCTGATACATCAAGTGGAGGTTCGAGCCTGGTATGGCGATGCTCTCCTGGACGATCTGCGAACAGGGGTGCCGGCCGTTCAATTTGGAAATTCGATGGCACTTTCTGCCCAGGCGTCCTCGGCATTTGAATTTTAAATCACGAACGTCTGCTGGCTAGTGCCCGCTTACCTGGCTCTCGGCGAACACCAGACTCTTGCCAGGCAGACCGCCAACCTTCTCCGGCATCCAAGTGCTGACGATGATGGGACGCAGCAGCTCGTGGTCGTGCTCTAGGCAGGGGCCGTGCTCGCTAAAGAGTCCCATCGAGATCCCTGGGAAGCCTATTATGTTGTACGCCGTAAATGGTAAGGAACTTAAAAACATAAGACACTTAAGGACGGAACAAAGACGGCACACACGTTCACCGACGCCTGGATCATCTTACGGAGCTCCAACATCGACGTACGAAACCACATTGTCGATGAACAGTGACATGACGATGAATAGGGGTGCGAAACAGTGATCGTTAACGGGACAGCTTAACTCATTAATGAAAGGAACCACCGTTTAACTTATATCTAGCTTCGCTTCCTCTCCTCGTGGCTGTTCTAAATTATTCCCTGAACGTTAACAGGTCACGCGAGCTGGCTGCGTAAACGCGTTGAAAGGAAAAAAAGAGGGCGAAAATAAGGAAACAACGCGGGGGTGGTGTTAAATGCTTACCGACAGCTGGGCTCGGGGGTTGGTGGGATTTATGGGACTCGCCTTCCTTGTCGAGGGTCATCACCACGGGGGGTAGCACCACTATTTGATTCCAGGGCACGAACACGGTCCTCGTAAGGGGCTTGAAGGGGCTGCGCTGGAACTGGAGCGTCACTGCACCGCCGCCGTTCACCAGCACGTCAAACCTGATCGAACCACGTAAACGTGTTTGAAACGGTGCCCTGCTTCCGATATTATTACATTCGGGGCCTCTGGCCGATCGATAAACGATACGCGGCGTTTGCCTCTCGGACGTGACTGAATTCTCGGGGCAGTGTTTCGAGTCAAGTGGCGGGAAATATTGCTAATAAAATTGGGGACATTTTCTCTGCTTTAGAACGCCTCTCAGTGTGTGTATTTCTCACTCTATTCACTTTAAACTCGAAACGGGTCTAAATAGTCGGGTAATCATGGGGAAAATGGCCGCAGCACCAATTCTACTATTTAACACTAGGTTTACGGCACCCGTCCATTTCACGGATTTCAAAGTTCGAAAAATAATAGAGGAGAAGAAAAACCATCGCGGTAATTATGACAAATTTGTAAATTACTTGTTAACACTTCTGGGATAATTTCTGGGGAAAGACTTCTTACTTATTAGTAATTTATTTAGACGATTTCTTAATTCATTACTAGGTATATAGGAAATGTCCGTAAACCTAGTGTTAAACAACCCTAAACTTTACCATATTTTTTTCTCAACAACTACTTAAAATATTTGAATGCTTCAAAATGCAGTAGTAGGTACTATTTTTTATTTAGTATACACAAATACTAAAATTGTGGCTGGGGCCATTTTCCCTCTGTTTATCCGACCAGATCCTTTGTTACTTGTTACTCCTCCCACTCATCGCTCGCATATTAATCCCCCGTTCGATCCTCTCGTCACGAAGACACCACCAAGGGCCACCGAAATGGCGCGCTGGCACCCGGGTCGCCGCAACTTGGGCCGTAAATCGGATTCGAAAGTCTGCCGCCAGACGGGGGAGCGGCGGACGGAAACGGTCCGATTCCAGGACCGGGGGATTTAACATAATCCCCGTGTACGAGGTGCTCGCAATCAAGCGGCGACAAACACCCGCGTTCCGCCGCATTTATCAACGTAGCCCGCGCAATAACTGCCAATCTATCACGGTCCCGGGTACTCATTAAAGCGAAATAGAGGCGGCTGAATGCCGTCGGTCTCTCCACGGCCCAGCCTCCTCCAGGATTACAAGTTCGTCTATGAATCGGAGCGGCTGGAGGGGTGGGCGGCGGTTTCGACGAGTCCGGGGACTCGGCCCCGTCGCGATCCCTCGTTCGGCTGTATCGCGGTAAAATTCTCGTGGACGTCGATCGGCGGCTCCGTAGGTCGGACTAATCACGCAGGTTTGCACGGAGTAATTAGGAAGCTTTCGACATCATTAGCTCAGGGCTTTGATGTGGTTTACCGGGCCAACTCCTCCGGCTCCGTGTTTCAGGATTATCCTCGCCAGGATTACTATATGTGTATGCGCGGATATACAGGCGGGCCCGTGTGCGTGTACGCCTGCCCTGATATAGGTGTTTCAACGTCTCGTTCCTCCCCCACCCCCCTTCATTACAATGCAGCCTTGATCCTATTACCGAAGGACGTCCAAGCTGGCGTACACGCGGCGCCCATCGTCGCGTGCAAATACTAATGTCACGCATACGTTTGCTGACGAGAGGAAGCTACCGTGCGAGCGACTTGCGGTAGATATCTGCTCATCCTCGTTTTCTGCAGTTGCTGATTAAGGAGAGGGAGAAATGGCAAGAGTTGGTCTAATCTACTTTTGAAATTCGAGGAAGTCAAGGTGCCTTTTAATGGCACTGAGTATCGCGCTTTGTAATTTCTCTTGTTTAATTCGAAGGGATTTTAAACTTTGCAGAGTTGCAGAGTGGACGCCATTTTGGCACCCCTGTGGCGTAGGGTACTCTGATTGACGTAGGAGTGTGCTTAGTAACAAGTAACATCGTTTATCGATACCACTGCTCGATTGAGAGTGCTTAGGTTGAAGTAGGATACTTTCGAGACACTTTACAAGGGTTATACAGTTTTTATATTCGAGTACTTAGGGAACTTGTTGAGGGTCAATTTAATTGCAGAAAGCTCCGCTGGAAACCGTTATTCCCGTTATTTAAGGGAAGAATGCAGCACTGTTAGCGTTCCACGGAGTGTTCTTAAACTGTTGCTACGAGCTTCATTGTATTACTTGGCGAAAGAGAAGGTATTAACCAGCCGGTGCCGCGCATCAAATTATTCCTGAATTACAAGGCATTTCTGTCACGCGTAATCTCTATTAGCCAATTCCGTATGACTTGATCTATTCATCGTCAATCAGTCAGCCCTCTATCAGCTAATCTAGCCTCTCCATTCAAGGATATATGCAAGCGGTATCTTCGAGGATGCGCCAATGAATGGACGTATCTAGTCGTACACTTAATCCGATTGAAGACGCATCAAACACCTCTAGCAATCATTCCAATCGCAATGTAAATTTCCATTCTGCGATCCAGGTTCGCTCGTACCAACAATTTAAAATATTCCAATCTCCCTAATGCAGACAGAGAGAAGGAGAATCAGCGTACTACGTAGTTTCTTCAATGAAAATTCCCCAGCTTCCTGGTCTCAGATTCAAATTCACATCTTTTACACACGCCACCGGAAACTGGGTGAACATAGGCATGCTTTTCGAACATTTTGCTGTATAAAATACAAATGAACATTTTTGATTGTACTGCAAGCGTGATAATGCATAAAATTGTTGTCCTCTTGCTTCTTTAATACATGTCAAGTAACTGTCAATGTTCCCCCAGTTTACGGTACTGTCAAACCGAATTCTCTTTCCTGAGATCTGCACTTCAAACCTCCCACCATTCCCGAAATATAAAACTAAAAGTTGCACTTACCATCCATCGGCTCTGGTCAGCGTGAATCCCAACCGTGACTCCTTGTCCACGGAGACCCTGATGCCTACTATCCCGATCCCTTGTTCGGTTACAACTTGTCCCCGCATCACCGCCACGCGACTGTTACAAATCAAAGATATATCGTGGTCCCTGCGAACGGGATCGTATCGTTGACCCGCTGCGCCGCGAAACGCTGACGGTCCAGATCACTCGACCCACCCCCTCGGATCTACAACCTCCCCTCGGTAAACAAACAATTTCCCGATCCCCGGAAAAATGAACTCTAATCCGATCGCCAGTCTCCACGAGCTGGAAAGGCGAAAAAGAGAAACGAATCGAAGTTCCCGAGGACACAACATTCTCAACAATCTCCGCGTCCTAAGGCACGCGCGATCGATTCTGTCTGTCAAATCAGCTTCCGCGGTCAACGGTTCAATGCGATCCAATATTCTCACTTCGCTGCCAATACGACCCGCGTGCCTCCGTCCGAGCACGCTCCGGCCCGGGTTAGCGAGGCACCAGGCTAATGCCCCTCTCGAATCGGGATGCGATACAAATTGATTTTACAAACGGAACAATGCCGCTCGATCCCCCGCACCTCTACGCCGCGGCCGCCCCCCTCGACGCCGTCGAAAACGGCCATGCACGCGTCCCGTGCACGCTGGGGCGCGTATCAACAGCGACGCCAGAACATATTTTCTTTTTTCGTTTCGTTCACTGTTCGTTCCTCTGTATTTGCTTTTTTTTTTGTTCAATCATTTGCAGGGGTTGGGGTTTCTGGTTTCGTTCGTGGGTATGCTTTCGAGCAAACTGTCGTTTCGTGTGAAAGAACAGGGGAGGGGGGGGGGGGGGGGAGAGAACAGAAGATCATTCGGCAGAACAGAAACATTACGTCCCCGAGGCAGGTAAAATAAAGGGGCGCAAGTGGGGGCTGTTCGGGCTTGGGGGTTTCTGGCATCATCGTAAAAACGCATGCATATATATATATATAGATATAGATATAACGTTATGTAATAGATATACGTAATAAAGGCAATGAAAATGTATGGTACGTAATAAAATTTCAGGGCTTGGATTTGTCTGCGATATAGATATATATATATAGAAGTCGGAGTTTGTTAAGCTGATTATTTCAAGCGATAATCTGTGTGCTGCTGAATAGAATGAGACCGATGTAGGTAGATAATAACAATAACGGTAATTGAATGTATATAGAAAGAATATGCTGTGTGTCGCGCGCATACGTGAGCAGCCTGTTACTCTGGGTATTGTTTTTCATTGGACGGTGATGGAGAATTTAGAGATGAGCGCGCGCTGGTTGGTGATGGCGTGTCTACTGTCTATACCTCGAGGGATGAATTTAGATATTGAAATGGAGAAAGAATGTCACCTTTTTCTAATTTTCTTATAAATTTATTAAGGGAATAAATATCTGTTGTGTGTTTAATTAGAATTCTATTTTTCTGGATGCAATGGGTTAAGTAAATGTCGTACGAGGGTAGATTGTACAAGTATTACGTTTTGAGTTACGAATGAGAGGAAACGCGACCGAAACTGCTGATTTCTAGTTATTTAAGTTATTTTATTTTTATTGTGTGTAGGAATAATCGTTGCATTATTCAAGATTGCTTGAGACCCTTTGAAATATGTTCGAAGGATTCAACAAGTGGTTAACGAATTGAAGAGTACTTGTAGAAAACACTCTAAATGCCAAAATTCAAAAAACAAATTATTATCGGAGAATGTTTCACGTGCCAATGGCACACTGCATGGAAATTTAAATGAATGAACGAACTCTATATTTAATAGGTGTTACATACAGGGTTTCCTACAAATGCAATTCTTTTTTTCATGAATTTGGACTATTTTAATGGAATGAATAGAAAATTTTGTGATGTATTTGGGTTATTGTTTAACGATATTTAGCAATTAAAACAAATCAAATTTCATAAATAAGTTAAATTCGGGGAAGTTCATTCTCTCTGCTGAAGAATTTGTTTTTTGGCATTTACATTGTTTTCTACAAGGACTCTTCAATTAGGTATATTTATCCTGAAACAACGTCAATGTCATATTGAGAGTCACGCGTATTTTATTAGTGGTGTTACTAGTAACATTCAGGAGGAACTCAGTATTTAAAAACTTCAGGGTTTCTGCCGTTTTCTTTATCTGGTGACGATCTAGAATTTTGGATAATTTGGTGTAGTAAGAAGGGAATAGGGAAGGTGTATTAGTCGGACTTATGAGTGAATTAGAATTCATTAAAGCAGTCTTACATTAACAGAAAATGGCGTTGCTCGTCAATTACCACATGATCGTCACAAATTTCCTATAATTCGCTTAAAGGAGTATTCGTTCGAAAAATCGATTTTTTTTATATTTTCTATTGCTATGAAGGTTCTTGTATATTCTGTGGAATTTTTTTTGACAATTCAATTTCTAAATATTGGCGAAGTTATGCAGGTTTGATTGACATGGCGACTAACTTTGAACGCCTTTTTCCCGAAACTACATTTTTCAAACTAGATAGCATGATTTCTCAAAAACTAACCGATTAACTTCCAATTGTACATACCTTCTATATACCTATCTCTATCGCCCCTACCAAATTTATAGAAGTATCAGCAATATTTCCTTGTTTTATAACAGTTCAAAGTAAAAAATTTGGTCACATAACTGAAATTTTCTCCTTCAATGAGTCGGCATTTTTTTCTCTTCAAAGGAAAGTTTCCTGAATAGAATATAAGTAGTTCTTTTAATGTCATCTGAATACAATGGGCACAATTATGGTAGCCATGAAAGAAGAATTTTTGAAAATGATCGCACGTAGACACCTTTAACTTAATAACTGCTTGAAAGTGTTGGTAAAATATCAGTAAACAAATGTACAAAACCAGAACTATATAGAACGTTTGTTCCGGAAGGAAAAAAATTCATAAAAATTGGCCATTTCTCGTACACTTCCGAGCGAATACCCCCTCAAATGAAACCTACACACCTCTCATTCGTAAAACTTCCCTCCCTTGTACGCCACTTTTTCACCCCTTAAAGTATCATCCCACAAAACACAGAGACTTGATTTGCAGTTGGTGAAGAAACTAAAGGCCGTGTCACAGGCTGCCACAGGATGCGTTCGACACGTAAATATATGTATATTCATATCGATCCCTAAGGGATTGCGTATGGGGGGCATGATTCGTTCTTGGAGGATCGCAGCTTCCCCCGTTAAAGAAACACTCACGCCGAGATCGCGGGACAGGACGACGGGCCCTTGGCCGTGCGCGCCGTGCCACCGTTTCGTCCGGTGACTTGGGGATCAAACGCGCCGTGATTTTCTGATCCTCCAAGTACGAGCACAGAGCAAGGTGGCAGGCACAGTCGTCACTACTTGGTAGAGTCCAAAAAACCATAGTGAATGGCAGTAAAATGGACAGAAAATAAAGAGAGAGAACAAAAAGGAAACGCAAGAGTGAACTGAAGTTGAAGAAAGAAATGGAAACGGAAAAGAGAGAACGGATGCGTTAACGTGAGTTCCCGAAGTCGGACACCGAGATATCTCCAAGGCAGACACCAAAAACCTGTGTGCGCAGTGATCGCCGAGAGAAAGTTTCGCGACGTAAGCAAAAGAACGAAGACACGAAAGTGCGACGAAAGTCAAATGGACCCTCTAAGGGGGTGTTAAATTCTCCCAATTTCACACCTTTTCTTGACCACCACTGCATGTACAGCGGACCCACAGATCTGTTCCTCGGAGCTTGGGAAAATAACCGATCGCGAAAGCTACGTATTCAGAATTCCAACAAAATCATCCCCCACTCGCAATTTGATTCGCAGCAGCTCCCAGGCAATCGAAAACGAATTCCTCGAGGAGAAACCTGTGAGCCGCTTTAGATCGATGGCAAATGAAGAGACTAAAAAAGAAAAGAACAGAACGGTGTCTCGGTGAGATAGAGAGAGATCGCGCGACACACCGGCGACGCAAAGTAATATACCGATTTCTGTCTCTCTGTTTTCTCGTATCTCTTCCCGCGTTCGCCGCGGAACGAGCGTTTCTCGTGCTTTCTTATCCGCTCTTTTCCAATTCGTATCAGAGACTTTCCTCTGTCTTCTTGTTCTCAGTTTCTCGTTTCTTTTGCCCGTCGGTCACGGTGACCGGTCGCGGATCTTTCTCGGTCGCGTAGGGCTCGCGTGAACGCAGCGCGGCGTGGAGCGTTCAGTTCTCGAACGGCGGTATGTAAGTAATGTATGTGCGAGCGCGTGGCCGATCGGAACCGAAATCGAATCATCCCGAAGAGAGGATTCCTCGTGTTTTTTTTCTTTCTGTTTTTCTTTTGTAATTCCTCTCCTTTTGCTTTCTTTTGTCTTTTATTTCGTTACTCCGTCGGTATCGTGATAATAGTTTCGGTGGGTAGATAGCACGGATCGGTTCAAGACAGACACAGGGCGTTGGTGTACGGGGGTTGTTGGCACATTGTAGACAGGTGATAACAGACGTAGACAAGGGACAAGGAGGGATCTGGTGTTCATCTGGGTTATTCTCTCATCTTTTAATTGTGTGTAGAATAAAGTATTGTGTACCACGGTTGCTACCGGTCTCGTAATCACTGCCGTGTCCGTCGGCGGTAACCAACCAAGGAGAACGGTAAACGATACGTGGACGAACACCGTTCGTCGTTCTGCGGCCGCTCCTTCGTCGCGTCACGGCTGTCACACGTCGCGCCGTGGCTCGTGTTCTCGTATCGCTTCGTGAACCGGCGTAAAGGAACAATTGAGAAAAGAAAAAAGTACGGGGAACGCAAGAGTCTTGGACGCAACAGGCGCGCAATCAAGTCAGCGTTCGTGTGGACAATGCTAAAACAGGGGTTGGGGGGGGGGTTCGAGGATTTGGCTTGTGGGTGTTCGGTCAACAACGTTCGCTATAGACAAAATTCGAGACAAGGGTTCACGTACATAAAAGTGCAAGCCTGGCAACACAAAATACAACACAAGACCAGGGGGTGGTGAATATATGGTATCGTAACGATATGTATATAAGTACGCAAGATTCATCAAACATACTATTGCCGTTTTACAAGGACAGGGGAGACGTAGCCAGTGAACTCAGCGCTAAGGGACAAGAAGACAATACATGAACAGAAAAGAGAACGGAGGAGAGATTGGCGGGGTGAGACAACAATCCGACGACATGTCACAGATATAACAACAGAGACGTACGATTTTAGTTGTAATGTGGGCGTGAAGAGAGCGAGGAACGGTGGCTGCGATCGTGCTTCCAACTATCCAATTGCTAATGAATTTTCCACGCGTTCAAATCGATTGATATACTACTCTATCTATGGAATAGACTCGATTCGTCGTTAATAAGATAGAAGTGTGAATAAAGGGAAAAGTAACGTAATCAAAATTCAAATGCTGTATAGTGGCAGCACTGCGAAAGGAAACTTGAAGTACCTAATCGCTGAATATATACTATATTTAGTAGAAGCAAATTTCGTAATTTTTGCACGATTTTAAGCATAACAATTTGTCCGTGAAAGAATGATTTTAATTCCGATAGGAGCGCAGCCATCGCGCCAAAGAACGGCAGAGAAACAGATACACAGGTAGACCGGTGAGCACAGGAAGAAAGAGAGCGAATGAGAGCGATAGAAGGAAAGAAAGAGGCGAAGAGAACAAGAGACAGTCTATCAGAGAACAGAACGAATGGTTAAGGACGAACAAGCGAAGTATGATCAAACACTGGCCAAAAGTAACTGGTAAACAAATCGGTGAGCAGGCTAATGAATGATAGGAGAGAGGGGGTTGGATGCGAGAGGTAGAAGGTTGAGAGAAGAAACACAGAAGTGGAAAAGAAAATGAGAAAGTAGAGAGATAGATAGAGATAGAGACGTTTAAAGACGCAGGCTAAAGGTAATAACATACGTATACAAATATATAGATAGATAGATAGATACATATACGGGACATACGAAAAAACATGTAAGATGAATGTACGAGCGAAACGAGCAATAGATGGCACTTTTGCTTTCTTTCATTATTTTTTTTTTTTTTTTTTTAAAAATTGTTTGGATAATGAACGATTAGCGAGAGCTTGAGCTGCAACTTACCGCGGTGTAAAGGAACTCCAGAACGTACTACGTGTGGGAAAAACCAACGAGAAGAAAGGGCGTTACCACGGTCACAGAACCCGCGTTTGCGGGCAAAAACGGACGCGCGTACGCAGCATCGCGCGAGCAATCGTTTTCCACGACGATCCATAATCTGCGATCATCGTTTACGGCTTTCGAATTGTTGTTTAGGTATCGAGAATGCCGCGGAAGTCTCGTTGGGTCCCTTTGGTAATTTTTCTGATATCAGGGGGGTCTAAGAGTGTCCAGCAGAGGGTGTCGTTGGCTCCGCGGAGCCAGCCACCCTTACGGGGGTACACCTCTCTTTATTTAACGAAATCGAGTGCTCCACACGATGCTACGCACGTCGTTACAGAAACAATAGACGTAGACACACACTAAAATCAAGCGTACCCATCGCACACACGTCCATCGCCCAGTCGCACCAACATGAACGCAGACACCCGCAGACTCATCCAACATAGAGTGGTAATACACGTGACAGACACAAGTTGGAAACTACTCACACACATCATGTATACGATATACGTATATATATATATATATAAATATGTATATGATAATAATATAGAGGAAGAAAGAGAGAGACAGAGAGGGGTGGGGGGAGTATCCTGATCGACGAGTAGATCCAACGATTCATTGGGATCGGGGTGAGAGGGTGGTAATGGTCATGGCTTTCGCGAGTGAAATAATTTGCGGGGTGGTGGACCGCGTGGACAAGTATTTCCTGAGCTGTCGAAATTTTAAAATTCTTGAAATTCAACTGTGGGAGATAACACAAGTTGTTCGCATAAAAGTTTTGAATTCGAAGGTGAGAGCATGGTTGTGGTGAAGCCTAGATTGGGGTCCCTCGTGCAAGTGTTAGTAAACACAGTTTATACACCTTGAAGCACGTAACAAGAAGGGTTGGTGAAGTATATACTTAAAAGCAATGCAGCTGATTGAAATACTGTTACAGAGTAGTCATCCCCCTTCAAAACGAACAACTTTTGAATGAGAAACTCTAAGCATCTGTGTCCCCCGATTGTCCAAAAGCTCGACAATCTTTCAGATCAACTTCTAACCCCCGTCGTCAAGTGAACTGCATAGGAATACACAAGAATTAGCCCCGAATCTCAAAGACTTCGACTATCTCTGGATTGTCTAAGAAATCTTCATCAATTCAGCTACGTAGGTTTGTCTGAAAGGGCCATGACCATTATTCCTCCACGCCGTACCCCCTGTAAATGCTAACGAGCGTTTCCCGTTTCGTTTGGAATGCAAGGTCCCGTCTCGACCGCGTCCTCGTATCGAGGAGTCGAAGACGGTTCGAAACGGCGGCGTTTCGAGGGATCTCCCTTATCGCGTCTGGTCTAGCACGAGGGCTGCCCCCGACTGACAATGAGAAGGAGATTCCATCGAGCCGGCTGCCATGTCGCCGGACGATCTACGGAATATTGATTACGGTGTCCGAGCGATCCCGACGCCAGCCTGAATTTCTGATTCACGGGGCCACGGGGATACTTGTACTCCGTCTGTCCGTCCGAGATTCCATTCTGCCGGAGGAAACATTCTCCGTCGCTGCGGACGTCGAGCGTCTCCTCCAGATAAGAATTTTATTCCCCTCGCGAGCGATCGATCGACGGCGCCCGTTATCGTCGTCAGCGAGCGTTTCTCGCTCCCCGCGACCGGGCCCCAGAATTTTCATTCTATCCCCCGTCTTCGGTCGCTCGGCGAGCCGGGAGCTTGGCTCTAGGTCACTTGCCGCGCGGAAATTTTGGATTTAGGTCGGGACCCGGCAACTCGGAATTTACTCGCGTGACACGCGGGAAATTGGAGCGTGGGCCATTTGGGACACGAGAACTTCGACTCTAGATCGTATGCGACGCAGAAATGTCGAATCTCGTCACTCGAGGCGCGGAAATTTCAACCTCCATCACTCGGGCGCGGCAATTTCGAGTTGAATCACTCGGGCGCGGTAATTTCGACTCGTACCACTTGGGACGCTGCAATTTCCAGTTCTATCACTCGGGGCATGGGAATTTCGGACAAACGCGATTCTTTCGATCAGCGGGGGGCGGCTTTGAAGGATGCTAGGTAGACAAAGTGACCAGGCGTTCGTGGAAAGGACGGCTCATCGCGACCTGCCCGATCGGAGGAAGCGTTCCAAAGGCTGCGAGGCGAGGGTGCTCGGAAACGGTGATCAATACCGGTGTGAGGCGCGAGACAATGGACAAACACGGGGCAAACAAACTTTTACGTCCCGCCCCTCTCGGCACTAGTCTCTTTCTTCGGACACAGACGGAACTATACGTCGTATATGTATGTATATGCACAACGTTACACGTAGAGACGAACTCCTGGGAGGACGCGCGAGGAAAGAAACCGGCGGTGGCGTCGAGAGATTTCAAACTTGTGTCTACCATCTCTAGAAATAATTTCGTTAGTGGGGTGATCGAGTCACGGCGTCGTCGCTTCCACTCCGCCCTCTATCATCCCCCGAACTCCCACCGATCTCGCTCGAGCGAAGCGCGCCACACGAGAGTCCGCAGACCTCGACGACGCCGGGAGTCGATCGCCCTGGTGCGCTTTATCTATGAATCTCCCTTTGCTTCCTTTTTTTTTTTTTTTTTTTTTTTTTGAAAAACTGCTTAAACAAACAACTGGCCGAGACAACTGGTGATCACAAGAAAATCTTTTGGAAAACAAAAACGACACTATCGCTCACGATGTGAACAGTTCACAGAAGGTAAAAAGGTTGACTGGCAATGTTGCTCGCGCGCAGATAGCGGCTGGAATGTCGTGAAAAAGTTCGCGCGAGGCGGAAAAAACTAAAAAGCGAGTCCCTCGAGCGATTTTCTCCGTGTGCAGGCTTTCTGTTTTGTTTTCACATCTGTTCTACTATTATTCTCATCCCGTCTAGTTTTCCCTTCTTTCTACTCGGAATACCCTTTAGTTGTCGTTCACAGTCTGTACGTAGAACTTGGGGGAGAGGGGAGCCTCCTTTCGGTGATCGGCTGTGGGGTGAATAATATGGTGATTCTGGTGGTGGCAAGGGTACACACAGAGGATAAACACTAGACAAAATACACGAATCCCCCGAAATGCGGTCGCGGCTGGCGGCCGCAAGCGTCCTCAGCAAATCTTCGTCATTGTCAAGCAAAGGTCCATGTGTTGTGATTTGATTTTCGCAGGCGAAGAGGCCTTGCTGGAGTGTCTAATTAGGGGCCACTTTGGTGCAGCTAATTGTTTCGAGCTATCAGGGCTGAGCAAGGTAATGGGACTGATAGACTTTGCAGGCGGGGAACTGGAGAATTAATCCATAGATACTAAGTAGATTATTCATAAAAATTGTTGCACTCTTCAATACAGAAAAATTCTTTCTAATAAGAAGTCTAGTAGATGCAGTTAAGAAGTTTCTAAATCTTTCTTCATTAAGGGGAGGCCATCTGGGTGAACGGTTTTTGGATGCAGGCAGGCTTAAGATGCAGGACTCGATGAATACCCAGCTAACATAGCTGCTAATGATTAACTATTCTCAAGAACAAAGAGAAAATTCCTAAGTGGATCTAAGAATTCTATTAGAATTTACTGGCGGAGGGTCCTGAATTAAAACAAATGATCTCCTGTCACCTTCAAAGAAGCTTTAGAAGTTTAGACACTGTTTGCTTTGAATTTTTTATTCCAGTACTTAAATGATCTCCATTTTTCGATAATTACACTGTGAGGGAATTTAAAATTGCATAACAGTTAACCATTAGCTTCCACTATTGCAGTACTCGTCGATACTCAACCAGCCTGCACTTTAACTTTAATTCCACACAAAAATGGCACCCGCAGATCGCGCTCCTCCTCTACATCCCCGAAGGTCTCGGATGTTGAAGTCTCGGGTTTGCTTTACGACAGTGGAATTAGCCAGGCATTCTATGGCGCGAGACATGGAGCAATTAATATCGAAGTGCACCGTCACGGAGGCTCCTTTGATCGACAATGCTTCCAGAGATGATCACCGACGCGTTTGGCATTCGGGGGAGGGAGGGGGTGAAACACGAGGAATAGGACGGTCAAGGGGTTTGGCAGGGTTGTCACCCACCGGGGGGGCTCTCTTGATAATTCAGCTGTCACGGATGTATACCGAATCGTTCGTCACAACGGTGCAAGTTAATCTGATTGAATCTGTTTCCTTCTCTTTCTGTCCATTCATTTTTTTTTTCCATGGAAAACTCGCTCACGATGGGGAAAACGTGACTCAGATACCAATTCAGATCTCCTCCAACGAATTCCCGTCACCTTCGACTCTAATCGTTTCGATAGACAAGGAAATGAGAGGACAAAGAGAATCTTTCTCGACTACGTATGTACTAACTCAAAGCGTGAAAGCTCGATGTACACGGATCTCCGGGCGATTATCGATCTCGCGAATTCTCCTACGCGTCGCGGGACGTCGAAAGATCGATGGAACCGCGAGAGTGAATTTTGAGCGTCGAGACGCCGCGGCTTCCGGCGCGACACGCTTTTCTGTTCCCGTTTGCTTCTGATGTTGTTACCCCATCGTGACGCTTCGCCGGCGAATGGAACGCGCGAGCAGAAACAGTTTAGCGGCGAACCCATCGTGACCGTGCGCGCGCTTCAAAAATTCTACACCCGGTCCTCTCGTACCGTTCACACACGCGTGAATGTACACTGCACATCTCCCGAAGCCTCTCCGTCACGGGCGGTGCCGTGTGACCGAACGAGAAAAAAAAAAGTCCATCGAATGAAGTCAATGATACAGCGCGATAGTTCGCGTGGATGATGTAAAAACGAGGAAAGTAACTCGCCGTGTAATCAACGCACTGAGATTGTAAGAGGCCAAACTATGACACGCAGCTATGTACTATATTATACTTCGTTCCTTCTTCGTCAAACCTCACGCACGTGTCTCACGTGCGCCGATCGAGCTAGCCGTTGCCGGGATCGATTCAGATCTCCCGCTTCGCGTGGTTTGCTTCAGTGTCTGTCACAAGTCGATGGTAATATTTCTATCGGGAGTCACTGTTTCCAAACGGAAAGCTTCGAAGTCTTCGAGATCTTCTTCAGGCTTCCAAATAGAGCGCTACAATGT
This sequence comes from Andrena marginata, assembly GCA_963932335.1. NCBI lineage: Eukaryota > Metazoa > Arthropoda > Insecta > Hymenoptera > Andrenidae > Andrena > Andrena marginata. Next base: position 11,002,816 of record OZ010662.1, on the reverse strand, counting down.
TTTTCTGCCTTGCAGACGATACAGATTCAGCAACCTTCATAAAATATTCTTCACAGTTATAGAGCTCCACTTGAAGGGGAAGAAAGATCTCTGAAGCTCCCAAGAATGAATTTACTATGATCAACTTGTGAGGCTTGGAAGCAAACTATGGAAATTAGGAGAAACTGGAATTGATCCATCAACACCGAATTTTTGGGGTTACCGAATTGTCCGTGAGACTAAAAGTTCTTTCGCAAGCAATTTACAGGTGTTCCGAGGGCTTTCGAAGAGTGGCAGAGTGGCAACTGCTAGCTCGATCGTCTTATGGTATATTATTCTCTTATACGGTCGTAAAGATAAAGAACTAAGCGTTCTATATTTAAATCGTGGTTTAAACAGGGCAAGATGAAGTGATCGATCTTACCTTTCGGTGTACTCGTTCATGTAAGCGTAGCTTTGTACGCTGTTCTCCTCGACGAGGAACTTGACTCGCTGGTAGAAGGAAGCTGTGACGCTGGGCGGCTGCTTGCGCAGGAGGACGTCCACGGGGTTATTACTAGTAAGGCACATGATATGCCCTAAGCAAGCTGCGTGAGAGCAACACTCGCTGTCGGAACAGTCCACCATGCCATCTGGGGAACGTCGCTTCTTAGAACTCTTTTCAACCTTCACAACTTATCCTGCTAACGTACTTCTGCCGAAGTACTTCGGATAGTACGAGGGGGAGATAAACAGTTTCTAATACACAGTCCCCGGCGAAGTTTCGAGGGAACCGGGGGAACTAGAGGCGCGCATCGCCAGAACAGAGACGAGAGGTGCCTAAGTTGTTGGCAAACGTTCGATCAAGCTAGATACTCTCGATTACAGAGAAGTAGCCCGGCTGGATTCGAGGAAAGCAGGTCACAGAGATGCAGGGCACTCGATACTCACCCTGATCATTGTCAACAAGATCGTTACACTCCATTTCGAGGCTTATGCTGCAGTCCCTACCCGCCCAGCCAGTCGAACACTCGCAGCTGTACTCGCCATCTTGCAGTGCGCACAGGCCGTGGCGGCTGCACCCGTTCTCGCACCCAGCTGCGAAGGAAACAGAGGGAGTGCTTTGGTCCGTGCCAGCGATTCACGGTTCGCGCCGATTACCCGTATCACCGATCGCTCCCAGCCACCCAGATCGCAGTCACAGACAGAAGGAACCACCTTTGTCGTAATCGTTCACTTACGCAGCGTGCAGTGCTTCCCGTTCCATCCTTGGCTGCAGACGCAGGTGCCATTTTTGCACTGGCCATGCTCGGCGCAACGAGGGTCGCAAGGTTTCTGGTCGCACTTGGCCCCAGTCCAGTCGTCTTTGCACCTGAAAGTCAACGTCCAGCGAATTAATCGGCTTCTTCCTCCGTTCATCCCCCGTCTTGCACCCCTAACAGGTTGCCGGGGTGAAAGTCACTAAACATCAATTGGCTTGACAACAGTGGCAGAGGTTGCAGAGAGGGCACAAGTTTTCGGTGTCAGGGAGCTTTATTGTCAAATGTAAAATTGATCCCACCCTTCCCTGCACAGTGGCTCGGAGCCCCTTGTACAGGGGTGAAAAAAGGATGCGAGTTCCAGTCGAGTTTCGAAGTTACAGCCCTGCGCCGCGGGGGGAACTTTTTGCACTTAGGAGGCTCTTTCACGGCGAGCCGCCGCGGATGGAACAGAGGGGGGAAGACGAGAGGCGTCAGCTTTAGAATATGAGAAAGGAGATCCTCTTTCGCGTCCTTGATTCTGACAAAGGGATGGTAGGAAGGGACGACGGTCCTTCGAGTCGTGATAAGTTGGCTCCCACCGCCTCCCCCAAAGACAGAGGCTTTTTCTTGCAATTTTTCACCTTCTTAGCCGGAACTTTCGCTGCCCCCGATCTCACCCGGCAATTTACTCATTTTTAGAACACTCCTCCCCTCGTTCAGGCCCCTCTCGGTCCTGCCGCGTCACGATTTCTTTCAGCTGCCAGTGGCTTGTAGCGATAAACTCGCTTTGGGCGATCGTTCAATATTGTCTCATAAAAATTCTGCCGGCTGGACTATTTTGAATTCACCGAGTGGGCTGTCTGTCATCGATCACGAGTGTCATCGATAAGTTAAACAGTATGTAATCTAAAATTTTCTTTTTGATATTACACCCTGAAATCTGTAATGTCAACTTTCAATTCGTATCCAGAATTTAGCCCCACGCAGCCTATAAACTATTGCGCCCCATGTCTTTGCGAGGACCTCCGAAATTTATTTCATCGTTACAAAATAGCCGGACGTTCGGTCCTTCTACCTAGATTCCCCCGAAACCGAAGAGACCGATTCGAAATATTACGTTTTTCCCTGGCAACGGTGGCGAGTAATCCCCGAAGCTTTTTAGTAGCAGCAATTTATCGCGACGCGCACATCCCCGAGTGCCGCTGGTCCAATTTTTCTGCGCTCTCGCGAATAACGTTGCCGAAAAGCCAGCTGGACAGGCTGAATCGTAGTCGAGATAAATTTCTTTGATCCAACGGCTGGAAAGGGGTGAAAAGAGAGGGCTCCCTCATTCAATTCCTCGCTCCTGCACGGTTTTCGCGAGCGGGTAACCCAGTTTTAGTTGCGACCGCCACGGGGGACCCATGAGGGTGATAAGAAAGGTGCGGATATACAGGGTGTACGCAAGGTAACCGAATCGAACTGCTTCAGCAGAAGCAAAAATGTAATACAGAGTATCCCAAAATTGTAGGATTTCCTGGAACATCCGATATCTTGATGCAAAAATACATCGAAAAGTCCTTTACCGTTTTGGGATCCGTGGCGTCGTTCTCGAGATATTAATAGTTGCATATTAGCGGTCCACGTTCCGGGGCGCGCAGTTTAAAGCCGAAACAGCTGAGCGCGGAGCGAGACGTGTAAATGAATTAGCGCGGTTGGCTCTACTGTGTGCGTGGCTCTATATCTACGAGCGTCTACTGCGCATGCGCGCGAGCGGCCACTGCTCCGCGCTCAGCTGTTTCGGTTTTAGACTGCGCGCCCTGGAACTTGGACCGCTAATATTCAACTGTTAATATCTCGAGAACGAAGCGTCGGATCTCAAAACGGTAAAGGACTTTTCGACCTCTTTTTGCATCAGGAAAATCGTCCCAAGATAAATATAAGTTTCCTTTTCAGTGTGAAGCTGCAGTGGGAGCAGGAAACAATGGATGCTTAAGGTTACTAACAACAGGAGTGTATAATTATTGGCGGATATTGAAGCTTCGGTTCAGAGCGACCTGTTAGACCTGTCAGCTTGTATAGAAGCTTATACTAAGCCACTTACTTGCAGAGTCCTTGTTCACATGTTCCGTGAGGTCCACAATCGAGGCCACAGCTTGGTTGCGAACAGTCAACACCGGTCCAATGTCCCTCGCAGACGCAGGTCGCGAACTCGAGGTCATAGGTGCCGTGGTCCGAGCAACGCGGCAGGCACTGGTACACCTGCTGGTCCACCTGGTTGCACCTTTCGCCCTGCCAGCCCGCCTTGCAGTAGCATTTGCCGGAAACGCATGCGCCGTGGCCGCTGCAGTTTGGATCGGAGCAATCCGCTGAAAGAAGGGACCTTTCTTAGAAATAGGACATCTTGTGGTTAATCAAATGTGATTGCTATCCCGGGCAACCTCCTAATTTATAGGATACTAATTATGCGGCATAATTCTTTCAAACGGAACTGTCTTATTTTCTTCTTTCTGTTACCGTTCACACTGACCTGCTCTAATTGCTAGCTTGCATTCAAGAATGGCACATTTATCCTAGCACTTTCAACGAGTGGCGCAGTCAGGATTTAATCTTAGGGGGAGATGAGCTGAGAGGCCAAAAATATTTTTAATGCAAATTCAATAGGTGATTATAAAAATTTAGTAAAAACATAAAACCCAGTTTTCTTTTCTTCTCACAAAGCCCCTTCTTTGGGGGATTCCAGTGTCCCTTAGCCCCCCGCCCTATGAGTGCGGCACTGCTCCCAGCGATCCGATATCGACTCCACAGAATCTGAGGTCACAGAAACCCAGCAGACCGCCAAAAGATTACAAAAATTCCAATGCCGCCGGTTCGATCGCGGATCGACGGAGCCCCCGCGTTTCCAATAAAAAGCAAGGGGGTCGCGGCGGTCCCGTTCGATGGACGTGCCGCATACGTAACTGGCATGGAATCCAACGAGGAATTTCCCTCATCTCCGGGCAACGTCAGCAGCTTGTACACGTACAACTGGTCCCGCGTTACGACGCGGACGGCACCGCGCGACGCGACGCGTCGCCGAGGCGCTTTGGAATTAAGTTTCATAATTTCCCCGGGGCAGCTGGGATCCGCGGGAATAATGCAATTGTTCCGATGCCATAATTTAAAAAGTTGGCCCATTCGTCGGCGCCCAGGGCGCAATCACCCCCGCCTCTTGGCGACCTCCTTCTAAGACGCGGACCTCCCTTCTTGGAAAACAACGCGGAGGGGGCTGCTGCTCGCGCGATTTAGGGGACCCGCGGTTCTTCGGCGACTGGGAGGCCAGCGTCGTGGAGAACGACACTGTTTGCGGGGGAGGAAGATTGTTGCTGGACTGATTCATTAATGCCCCATTGAGCAGTGCCTTACAATAGTGGGAAGATTGTAATGGTTTTGGGGAGGACTTTTGGGGAAAGGGCCATCCTTAATTTACGTAAGGGTAATTTTGGCGAGTTCTTACCCCCTCCGTACCCCAGTATAAGAATTCGTAAAATTTTGTATTTCAACCACCACCATTTCCTAAGGTAATATTTTTTTTGGTTGGTCAGTTAAATTTTGAGCTCCTGACTTATCAGTTCGGGAGTTCATTCTTTCTTCTACCCCACTGGAAATGATCTAATCGCCGGAGAAATAAATCCGCAATGGCGGGAACCTTCCCTCCGTCGCTAATGGGAAACGAATACCGCGTGGTTTGCGGAAAAATGAAAGAGGAATACGTTGCGACGGTACCGCGAGGATGTCAGAGACAAAGCGTAGCGCGTTTCCCGCGAATAATTTCGCCATTCATTTCAAATCTCATTTTTCTATGGCGGGCATCTCGTGGGTCGAGTGGAAGTGAAATTTCAGCGCAACAAAGTGATCTAATAATTGAAAGTGACAGTCTTGAGGAGAATAATATTGTGTTTGATAGGATCCTGTGCTTTTTCTAGAAATGTGCACGTTCACTTTCTAATATACCAAGCATTTCTACTGTGAGGTCCCCAGTGCTCGAACCCAAATCGAATCAGGTAATCCAATTCCTTCTTAACGGTAGCCTCCCATCAAATCACTCTAAAAATAGGTCCGTTTTATAATTTTATTAAAAAAAGAGAAGTAAACGTCATAGTGTTAAAAAACTTTTTCAAGCTGTATTTGTCCATCACTGAAGATAATAAAAAAAAACATTTGCATATTTTATCTAATATTGCTGTCTGCTGGTCCCTGTAACTGTCCTGATAATACGTAAACCAATGGCTTACAAATACAACTTAAAAAAATTTCAATACTATGATTTTTACTTTTCTTTAAAATAAAACCCTAAAAATGTCCTATTTTTTTACAAGTTACAAGCTTTGTTGGGGTGAAATCTTGTAAGCTAATTTTGACCCACTTCCAAATATCCGGTCGACTTGAAACATTGCATACATACGTAGTTCCGATGAAAATACAATATTTTCACTAAAAAGCATAAAATAATTTATAGTAATTTTTTTAAAACAAAGCTTTTATTAAAATATACTAAAAGGAAAAAAATAATTTTGATATCGGTCTAAATAACTGCCTTCAGAAGAATTCCCTCATTATGGCTAAAAACAAAAACGTGGGGCGTAAATAACCCAGACCTACCCTTAACCTAATCTACAAGCCACGCCATTGCTTGGCACACGTTCCCTTCACTTAAAATATCATCGATCTCAATTCCACCACGCATTGCCACTCAAAACACCTTAAAACAAAGAAGGAGATCGTCGACTCGAGACGTCGCGTATTGACCCACATGTAAATCCAGCGAACTAGCGAGCGAGCATTAATTACGGGGCATACAGAGTGCAACTGTGCTCCCTGGCAGTGGGGGCTGCGTATTACTAATATCTTGAGTCATCCTGGACCAAGGGGGGGCGTGGGGGACGCCAGGACGTACGCTTGAATTATGGGGAAATTAATGGTGTCGCGACAAATACGAAGAAACAACATCCGACGCAGAAATAGACACTGGTGGTGAACGTTCCTCCGCGAGCTCCGGTTTCCACTGCTCACTCGTAACGCTAAATTATCCCGCGACCTGTCCAGTTTTAACGAACTCTGACTGGATCATCTGGATCATCTGTCGCGCCTGAATACAGTGTTTACGACAGACATTTTGACCTGCGCGTCTCCTCTACTTTTCTTTTTCTTTAACGAGAGTAAACATGAACGGTGGACGTAATAGGTACTCGAGAGTTTTGCTTCTGCAATGTGTGGATTTTGGTCATCCCGAATGCCACGTGCACTTGCTCCACCGTCTTCCGCAATCCTGGCGGCTGGCGAAAGTGTGACTTTCACCACTTGCCCGTTTTATCGCGAGGAATGTTCTTAAGAGGGGGTGAGGGCGCCAGTTAAACAATCAACGTTAAGGGGTCATCTGGAGATGGGAAAAGTTTGCTTGGGTTGTTCCGAGTAACCCAGTACCGTACCATTTTGTGTGGATCGTTTGCTCTTTTATCTGGTATAAGTGTGTGGAATGTAAAGACACCAAATCCAATGTGCAAATAGAATTATGATTTCGAAATTGCAGCGCTGTGTAAAGTAAAACATTTGCATTGGATTATTAATTGATTTCATATTTGAGATACAGTTGCATCGTTTCCATAATAATTGCACAAACGCAACAGTGTGTATCAGGAACGAAATAACGACGAATCTGCTCGAATGTAATAAAATGACACGTTATCTGTTATTCGTTGTATGTTATATTGGTTCAAACAGGTATTTTGAATCTATCCGTGGATGAAAATAAACGCACAAAACTTTTGAACATTTCGAATAGTCTGGCGAGGGAAGTTAGGCAAACTGATAATTCAGAATTTTGTGCTACTTTGTGTGTAAATAGAGTAGTACATCCGTAAAATAAATATATTTTTTATTGGTGCCATAGTGCGGTTTTAGGGGGTGAAATCACCTCTGGAGAAAAAATCAGAATTTTTTTCGTGGAATATCTGAAGAACGGTTAGAGATATCGAAAAAAAGTTTAAATAAAAGTTGCATCCTCTTTTATATCTACATAACTGCATAAAAATAATTATCGAATTAAGGATTGGTGGTGGGGGTAACTTCAAAATTATCAATCTTTGATAATTAAGTATTTTCGTGTAGTTTTGAAGATATAAAAAAAAAGCAATTTTTGTTGGAACTTTTTTCTAATATCTGTCATCATTCTCGAGTTCTTCCAGGAAAAAGAAAATTCTGCATTTTTCTCAAGGGGTGATTTCACCACCCCCAAAAGAATGGCACTATTATGGTACCAAAAAAAAATTGTTTTGTCTTACGGATGAACTATTCTACTTGCACACAAAGTTATATAATTTTCTGAATTTCCGGATTCCCTAACTTCGCTTGTGAGAAAGAGTTGTGCGTTTTAAAATTCATCATTGTGAAATTCTTACAAATTCCGTGAAACAAATTGTCAACTTACGTTCGTCGCAGAAGTTACTCTTCCATCCGGGGTTGCAGACGCACGAGCCCCTAACGCACTGCCCGTGTTGATTGCAATCAGGAACTTGGCAGTCTCCTAATGGTATATCACATTCGGCACCTTTCCAGCCGTCTTCGCAATGGCACATACCGCCGCCATATTGTCCATGGGAGGAACACAGAACCGGGCACACGCTCTTGCTGCAATCGGCTCCCTGAAATTTTTATTGCCCGTGCCGTAATCCTCATCGTTTCGACCGTAAAAGTGATCGACGAGTGTCTTTAACGATAACAGCGGGACACGATTCCAGACTTCAGGCAGAAAATTGCTTTGATTCCTGCAGTCTTATCCTCGAGCAATTGCTGTCTCAAAACGAGGAAATATTCTAAAGTAACAGCAGGACCGACTTGAGCCTTTTTTGTGCCCTAGGCAAACGATGCCAAATTGCACCCTTTATTTATAATAAATTTATTTAAGCTTTTTGACTACCTTAGTCTGAATTTTTATTCGTAGCTTAAAAAACTTATAGTGCAGCTCGTGATATTTCATTCATAACTTTATTTTAAATAATGCCAACAATGAGAAGATAATTTCGTGCCCCTTGTCATCTTTACACCCTAAATCGATAATGTGCGAGCTCGATATATATATTCCATTGTCAGACCATCGAGAACCCAAGCCCAGCAAGCAAATCCCTAGTCTCAAGACTCCTCCTCTCGATAAACACCGAGGAAACCCCAAGACGCTCACCTGATACCCGTCGATGCAGTCGCACTTGCCAAGATAACACGATCCCCGTCCGGAGCAGTCGTTGGGGCAGGTAGTGGAGACGCCTTCGGCTTCGGTGACGACCAGGGTGACCTTGTACGGCTGCAGCTCGTCGTTGTAAACGGAAAGGAACCAGCGGCCCGTGTCCAGGTACTGCAGCAGACTGACGTTCACCATCATCGGCTCGACGATGGTCCTTTTAATCAGCACGTGCTGATAGGACGTCACGGAGCGCCCATCCCGCTGACGATTCGCTCGACTATCCTGGCCAGTCGTCCTCATGAAGCTCACCGCCTCGGAGGCGGTGTCCCTCTTCAGCCTGTGGTCCACGCGACCGCCCTTCACGAACTCCACGAAGTCGTACTGCGTGACGCTGGGTGCCACGTTCCGTCTACCGTAGACGGCGAAGTTCGCCCCCCAAGGCAGCGTCAGGTTCAGCCGGATGAAGGCGGGCTGCTTGTTCCGGAACTCCGTGTTCCAGAAGTGGTAAGGCAGTATGACGGCCGAGTGAGCGACGTTGTAAGCCTGCAGCTCCAGCACGGCGGGCCATTGCTGCGCGGATTGCTGGATCTGAGGGTCGCTCTGCTGGTCGCCGGCGCTGTCCGCGGCGCTGGAGTGCTCCGCTGTGCTCGTGGGCAGCGATTCTGAGAAGAAACCGGTGGAAAATGTGTTCTGGTTAACGAGCAGCTTTGTCGGCGCGAGAAATTGCGGTGTCGCGTGGGTTAGTTGGTGGGTATTTTGTTGGGAGATGTTGAGATTGGAGCTGAAGGGTCGCTTGAGCAGTGGCGGAATTAGGATTTAATCTTTGGGGAGTCGAGTTGAAGGGATAAAAATATTTTTAATGCGAATCCAATAAAATGGATTAGCTGGTTATAGAAATTTATATAAAGAATAAAATCCAGTTTACTTTTCTTCTTACAAAGCCACTGAGCATGGGCGAGGAGAAAGCTTGGGACATGGGTCACTGATCCACGCAACGCTGTTACATGATACTCTTTTTACTAGTCGAAAGTAGTGTCACAATTCTGGCAAATGGGATATATTCTATCGAGGCTGGATCTGGTCAGCTCCCAACAGTGTTTGGTTTGGGGTCTATGGATCATGAGCTGTGTAGTCTAGTTTTTAGGGTCAGTTCAGACGAGCGATGCGGTGTCGTTGTGATTTCGCACCGGTGCATATATGTATATAGAGAGATTCCCGCGTGTCGCAATTTTTTGCAGCAGTATCGCTCGTCTGAATTGACCCTTAGAAGGGGAAGAGAAGGTTTGAGTAAGTGGTGACAAGAAGTATCGTGTAGGTTCCTGTCAGACGTCCCCAGCCAAAGTATGAGAAATATTGAATAATTCTACTGGATGACGTTAAGTGGTAGTGGATAGTCGCAAGTCAGGCATCCAGCTATACCACTGCCAGTAGTATGAAGCTATTTGATGGGGTCAAGTAGTAACGGTCGGTACTTTGTCAGACGTTATTGAATAAAATTCAAGATACGAAACTAGAAGTTCGAACAAGTATATAGGGGGAGCTCCCCTAGTGCCGGACGCTTAAGATTTTTCTCAAATAAGGAGAAAGAAATAATATTACATAAATCAGTCTCTTTGATTGTGCACGCGCGACTGAAACGCGTCGAAACCTAATTGTTGCTTTTTCTATCCCCTCTACGGTTTACGCGGAATAACGACTCCGGTATTAGGTGTTACCCGGCGTTAAGGCAGTTCCCCCAATCGACGCAACATGTTTGTAATAAAGGTACGAGGGTAGACAGTCAATAATATTTCGCGGAAATCCCTGATCAATTCATGCTTTGAGGGCTGACCAGCGGAATTCTCGGATTTTAAAAATTCGCCCGAATATACACATAGCGAAAAGCAGAATAGCTATGAAACGACGGGAATACGGTCGGCAGTTTATACGAGTTTGTCCCGACGCGTGGAATTAATCCTGAAAAATGCGTGGATATTTTATCGACCGCCCGCCTCGCATAAATACATTTAAACCTCGGGTATATTTCGTCAAAGCGAGGTTTAACGTGATTCCGACGTGGAAAAACGGGGAAAAAAACAAACGGAGGGAAATTCAGTAAATTGCCGAGGCATCGAGGGGGTGTATGTGCCGCGGCGCGCTCGATTAAATTTATCCACTCGATTTTGATATTTAAATTAGCAGCGTCTACTGCGGCCCGGCTACGAATATTTCAGTAGAGCAAGCCTGCGGTAGCTGCACGCGTAACGGGGTCGATATTATTCTCGTCGTAGCCATTGTATCGATATGTATACCGCGACGCCCGATATCAGGCCATGGGAAGCCATTGGAACGTGGCAGACGCCACCCCGAAAGCAATTACCATGAGACGTCGTGCACCCGGCTCGAGTATTTACATCATGCAGAGTGGATGCAAATTGATACTCTGCCTCCCGATATTTACCTTCGGTGGGTATTTGCGTGGATATCGGGTCGTGAACGTGCGCGTTCTCGTGAGTGACAGCCTTCACGTCTTGGACCACCACGCACTTCGTGCTGTCTATGGGCCGCATCGAGCTCACTGCTGGAAGGAAAAATAGAGGGCCCTCTTTAGTACCGTGGCTACGATCGTGCGCGATCGATAAATTCTCGATAAATATCGGAGTCCCCAGAAAACACGTATTAATAATATTAAAACCCAATATCATTCTCCTTCGAGACGTCGCGCGTTGCTCGCAACCGGAGACTCCCTACGTCCTTAACCCTCCGCCATATTGAGCGCGTTGCCGCTTCACGAGAATTACTCGAACGTCCTCGACGAAGGTAAAACTCATCGCCCTTAACGGTACAGCCCGACTGAATCATATTTCATCATTATGTGCTCGTAACAATCAATATTTACTGCGGCAGAGCGAACGAAACGTACGGAACAGCGTAGAAAGCTGGCGTTAAAGGCCCGTTTTCATGTGCCGTTCCACGGCCACGCTTGATTACGCGGGCGAGCCGTGTGTCCGCGGGAATTTCCACTTTATTTAGCCCCCCGATATCACTCGGTGGCAAGTTTACGAGGCATTGCAGCCTCCCGGGTCGAAGTCGCGGCTGTCTTTATGTACACACTCGGTGACCGTGTAACAATGCCGGGCCGAGGCGCGCAATCAACTTCCTTATATTCTTAATGTACGTGGCCGGTGCTTGAGAGACAAAATAGCACCGTTACCGAGGCTCTTTTATTGCGCCAGGAATCAGGGGCGGGGGCTTTAGTCGAACGTCCCCGGGCCGTCCTAATGGCTTCATAAATTCGAACAATCGCTTTCGAATTACGCCCGGGACACTGGATCCCAGCGACGCCGCCGCGCCGGTAACTTTTCAAGAGGGGCATTGGCAATGATAAAGGCCGCGACTCTGTTTCTGCATTTAATGTACGACCCTGTCGTCCGCGGACCTTCGGTACACTTCGGGAGGAGGGTGGGGACGGGAGACGGGGGTGCTGTCGAAGGGCGCGTCGCGTTGCGAGCCAGGAGGATTTGGTGGAGAAATGATTGGGATTAAACTGGAAGGAGCAATGCCCGCTACACTTAGGGTTACTATATAGTACCCAAAAGGAGGGCATGTCCTCCTTTTTTACTGAAACGTAGTGTTCTCCTATCACCTAAAAAATATCCTTCTTCGTTTTATCCACAACTTCAGCCGGCAAAATTCCATTGCTATTTACCAGATCCAATGAAATCGTTTGAAAATGAAAAAGGACAATCTAGTCTGAAATCGGTTGAAAAGGAGGACGTTGTAAAATAAAACGAAATTTTAGATATCGTCTTCCATTATTTAAGAAAACATTAACGAATAATCTTGTAGCTACTACATATTCAGGCCCTAAATAAGACTGGGTTAGATATTAAACACTCACTCAATACAATTTCAAATACATGACTTGTATGCATTTTTGTAATTATATCTTAGAAAATGAAAAACTTTTGTTAAATATAGGCAACTCTGAAAAGTATACCTAAACAAGCATACTTTATATCTCCAAGCTATTTAGAGTCTGAATATGCAGTAGCTGGAAAATTATTCTAATAGAAACATAAATGTTTTCTTACATAATAAAAGTTGATATCTAAAATTTGGTTTTATTTTACAACGTGCTCCTTTTCAAACAAGTTCAATTTGGATTATCCTCCTTTTTCATTTTTGGACCTGGTAACCCTAGCTATACTCAACGCGGAAAATATATCGAGCTAACCTTATTCCGCCACCCGAGAGATAAAGAGGGTGAATTTGTGGACGAACCCTGACCTTCGAGCACCACCACTCTTCCCCCAGAGTTCATTTGTATTAATGTGTTCGGTAGAAGCGGGAGTTGGCGGAAATTTGATTACGGCAAAGAATCCCGCGACAAAATCCTTATCAACCACCGCGAGATATCCGGCGAGTAAATTAGTTATTCGTCCCAGAGGCCGTCGCGAATTAATTACGCGGTTTAACGAGCAGCTTTCCTTTTTAAAGAACGAACTGGCCTCGACGGTATACAACGCGTGTAACAACCCTTCAGCTTATCAACGCGCCGGCGCTGTCACGCCGGCTAATTGAATTCACGCGTTGCCGCCCCGCCGAAACGATCCGACAAATAGAGAATCATCCTCTGGTCATCAATATTTCATGTTCATATCCGCTTTTTATTTATTTATTTATTTATTTATTTACCGCCCCTTTTTTACGCGCCACGATTTATCGCGTCCGCTTTATTGCGTTCGTTACATCGTCGGCTCGACCGTCCAATCGCGAGGGCCGATGCCAACGGCAGAAATGGAAATTTTTTTTTCGCTTCTGGTGATATTCGATTTTCCGTGGCCAGTTTCCCGCGGACCCCGGGGGTCAGAGCCCGTTACATTTGCGAATAAATTCGTGTATTTTTAACGCAGCCTCGAGGCAATCAAGCTTCCGGGCACCGAAATCCAGGGGAATTCGAAGCGAGGGGGAGCTGGCGCGGGGCTAAGGGCGCGGATATCCGCTGTTCACGCAGTTTGCTTCACCCTTTGATTCGAGATAGGGAAAAGGTGAAGTCGACTGGGAGCGACAGGCAGAGCTCGTTCGGGGAGGAACAGGGAGCAAAGGAACAACTTTTTCAATTATATTCCCTCGGATCGATCCAACGATTCATTCCCGAGAATGATTCCCGGATTATCGGAGGATTATCCACCCCCATCCCTCACCCTCTTGGCTATACTTCCGCTTTCTTTCCTCGTGTTATAACGAAATGTTTACTATCGATCTGTCTGCCCTCTCGTTCCAGGCTGATGGAAGCACGCAGCCCCGCGTCGAAAATCTTGGTAATTATTTGCTTATATTCTGGGGTAGAATCGCATAAGTTGAAAAATAAACTACTTATGTAAAATGGTAATAACGAAGTCGAGAGGAAACGTAATTAGAATGGGATCGTTGAAAATTAGAAATTAGAGACTCTGGTAATCTTTCTCCTTCATTTGATCGAATAAGAATCAAAGTGAAAAATTGAATTGAAAGGCCTCGCCAATGTCAAGCAGGGGACGGGCTGTCTGAGGAATTTTCGAGGCTTCCTGACCCACAAAAGTTCGCGACTCGTGTCGCTCGACGGTCACAAGCTCCCCGAGGAGGGGTTGAACCAGTTGGCGTATTACCGCAACGATAACTCCGCGGGCGGCGAAGAGAAATCGAAGCGTCCGTTCGACGGCAGAGAAATGGCGGCAACTGGCAGCGATACGTTCCCCGGGAGCCGTGTCTTCGGAGCATCGCGGAAGAAAAGCGTGGGAAAAAGCACGAGTGCCGCCGGAATCTATCCGCGATTATTAATAGCAATCGTTCCACTGCTTCCCTCGTCAACAAATAGGTCGAACGCGAAGAGTAACGGGGGCGATATGTAACCCATTCATAACAGGCTCGCGCTGGGATGTGGACAGAGGAGAAGTGGCACGTGATAAGGTAATATTAAGAGCGCTAGGCTGTCAATCTCTGAACCCCTCAGTGGAGGTCTCTACTTTGTAGGAGGTGGTCTCAATAAATTCCAGGCGGATGAGAGTAGATATACGAGTTGATTAGAAGTAGGAACGTCTAATCTGTGCACATCACGGTCTGGTATCGAACTGAGCTTTGGCTCCCAGGAAAAATAGACCCTGGCTTGTTGGTCCTAGGTACGTGACGAAAAATATACCCGACGAAAGAAACTTTTTTCAAAATTTGGTAACGCAAGTTTGAAGCGCTTATTGCATCATTAAACTTTTGTTTGAGACATATTTTTCTGTCTCTTATACTTTAGGAGTTATACGCGAGAAAGTGCGAGTGCCTATTTGACTTTGAGGTCAGTTTTTACACCCTTAAAGGGTGATTGGACACGAATGAAACATACCGTTGTTCACAAAGTTGCGTTCCAATCGGTGAGTGGTTCGCGGTGCTTCCTTGTACAACTTATACATGACACAGACTTCTAAACAAGCTGATAAAAGAAAATAGTGAGAGATTCACCCTCTATACTCGTAATGATCTATGTAACAGGTTCATTTCTTATTTCGACTGATTACAAGACGCAGAACCACCCCTTCTCGGTTTCACCACGCACTTCAGCCCACCCTCTGTACCCACAACCCTTAAGTTCCATTACAGAATCGAATCCCTTCAGATTCAGCCCGTTCAATCGACCCCGCTGTTTCCGCGGTCACCTTACACTCCAACCTCCCTCTGAATCCAAACTTTTTACAGTTCCCTCCCGGTTAATTACAATTTCCAAGACTCGCGGTGGCGGCATGCCTCGCGCCTTCGATCGATCCGTTGGAGGAGCAGCCCTTGTTGCCTTTCGCTCGCGGTGAATTGCGTCGAGGGGTCGAAGCGCCCCTAAGATGTAGCTGGGATCCAGAAAAGATCCCGCAGGCGAGCCACTCGCGGCCGCATAAATCAAATTGCCGAAAAGCGACGGGCGACTCTCTCGCGTGCATGCGAAATCGGCGCTGGAAATCGCTGCTGGGTGCGGAGATAGCGGCGGTGGACGGGCTCGGATCGACGACAGACAGCCGCATGCATGCAGGGAGGTGAGGGTGGCTGCGGGAGCGTGGAGGAGGGTAGTTTGGATGCAGTAGCAAACAGGCAGATTGGATTCCCGACTCGATTTACCGGAATGCAGAAATAACAGCTGGCGAGGTCTCCTCGAGGCCGATCCGGCTTTGCAATCTCCTCCTCTTTTCTTCCTTCCGCTTTTCAGACACCGCCGACGCTTGGGAGGGGGATCAAGAGGAATGCAGACGCTGGATTCGAGGGACAGTTGGCCGAGGGAGCGCTGGGAATGTCGTGTATACTGGGTGGGTCCTTATCAAGGGAGTGGAGTAGAACTTTCCCGGGTGCAGGGAAGAATTGGTTAAATTGTTGAGAGAGATATCGAGCAAGTGGAAGGATGGAGGTGTGATATTAACAAAGCTACAGTTATTACCATCTTCCTTTTTTAAATAACACTTGCAAGCTTTTAAATTTGGGAATTTGAAAACGACACTTTAAATTCCCTTAATCTATTTACAAATTAATTTACATAGCGTAGCATCATCCCCTAAGTATAATGTAACTTCTCCACACACTTTTTCCTCAGATTCCTCGGACCAACTCCAGCTGGGAGATTTAAGAGAGTCACCACGTATACGTATTCGCAGGACAATGTGCCCCTCCCATTCCAGCCGGGTCGCCCTTCTTTTCCGTCAAATCCCCTTTATTCCCTCCGCCTTCGAAAGATAAACCGTAATGGCGCTGCGCTCAGAGACCTTGACCGTCGTTCGGATTCGGGGATTTGTCGACTCGGGTTGAATGCAAAAACACAATTTCACCCCGGTCCGTCCCCGAGGGCCGCTGTTTCGCGCTGATAACGAGGGAGCGTTAATTTCTCTAATCGGTCCCTGGCTCGGTTTTGCGAGCCGTTCTTTTGCCGGGCATGCAATTTTCCTGTTACGAGACTGGATAAGCTACTCCGCAGATTTCCCCTGTTGTAGAGTGCTCTTTGATCTCTCTGTTCGTGCCTTCCCAGACTCGGGGGATGGTTAATCAGGGTGGAAAGAGGAGGCTGTTTGCACAGATGTGCTTTAAAAATTGCGCAAGTTTCGAGTAAGAGTGTCGAGCAACTATTGAAATATTATGAAAAGCCAGGTGTTTACGCTCCAAGACTCTGCTTGAGGGAGATTGAGGCACTTGCGGATACCTTAAACTGCGAATTTCTTCGAAAGGAGTTCTCGTATCAGTATTAGACTTGCAAGAATATAACGCTACGTCAGCGTTTCCGAAACTTTTTCTACGATGGAACGTTTCACAAATCTTGAAATTTCAACGGAACACCTAGGTTATTTTGTAGGCTGAGTAGATACACTTCGCGACAAAAAGGAAACAATATATTGCATTGTTTTTGACGTTCATAGTGTTTAATAAGAACAATAAATTATTTCAATGTACTTTGGAATACATTTATTACAAAAAGAAAATTTGACTTCACAACTTATTGAGAAATAACGGGAAATCGGTGCGTCAAGAAGATAGCACATTATCGTATAAATAATAAATAAAATAAATGAGTAAATCTAAGCGTTAAGAAAAAAACATTCATTCTGAAATTGTAATTATTTACAATTAAAACACATGTATCGTAAAATTTTGATAATTTTTCACGGAACATTTATTCATTTTCCGCAGAATATAGTTTGGGAAACGCTGCGCTACGTTCACACTGGCAAAAGTTTCGATCCACAAGTAGGTACTGATCAGCAGAATCTCCACCCAAAATTCAAGATTCATTTATCTTTCCAACCTGAGCATTATCTTTTTCACAGAATCACAGAAGACAACACACCTGTTTCTCAATTAAGACAGACTGACATGCGACCTCTTTTTCTTTACGTTTACTAAGCCTTGCACCTCGAACTTCGAGCGTACCCTCAGTCCGCAATCACCCTCGAGGGAATCCTCCGTTTCCTCCCCCCCCCCCCCCAAAAACTAAATTTCAATTAGACGCGCTTAATGGCCTTCGCTTGCGTCGACGTCGAATTTCCATCGGGATCGTCGAGCCGCGAAACACGACCAGCGACGAAGTACGCGCGCGCTTTCCCTCCCCCTTTCCTTCTTTTTCCACCGTGAAATTTCCGTGAAAATCGCCGACCCGCGAA
The DNA here is from genome assembly GCA_963932335.1 of Andrena marginata. NCBI lineage: Eukaryota > Metazoa > Arthropoda > Insecta > Hymenoptera > Andrenidae > Andrena > Andrena marginata. The sequence goes on along the minus strand of OZ010662.1, from coordinate 10,985,288 downwards.
ATATCCAGCAACACGAGGCAACGCTCGCTCGCCTCTGGCCCAGAAACGCCGAGGGGTAAACACACCAGGAAGGGAACACGGTCGAGTGACACAGATGCGCTCCCGCGGGTGCATCGCCGAATTAAATACCGTTTAACGACGGAAGTCCGGATCTTTGATCGGAAGTGAGAGCGCGTAGCGACGGTTACTGGCGCAACCGGTTCATTTAGCAACGATCCAGCCACCGGTTGGCTTCATCCGGCTTAGGGGAGATAGGTGAAAATATTGTCGACCGATAGCGGCCACTCGCATCATAGGCACGTCGACACAGCCGCCTTTCCGGCCAATGATCCTCGAAAATCGAGACGTCACGCGCGCTCCCGTTCTCTTGAGAAACTGGGGAGCTTGTGAGCTTGCGTGCGAATCGATACTGTGCAAGATTCAACGAAGAGTAAAGATGTAGCTTGCGTCTGAGCAGCACGCGATCAGATGTTCCGCGAACACTGTGTTACGGTAATCTTTACGTCCTTCAATTATTCAAATTCTCTAAATTTTTTCCTGCTATGTGATTCATCGCACGCGAAATTCTAGAAGCTTTAGTTCAGTCGCTTCGGTAACTGTTCAGTTTTGATTTTATAATATCTGATTTCTAATTTAATATCTCACTTCTAATTTAATAATATTTCGCTTCTAATTTTATATTAATATTTCACTTCTAATCATATAATATGTCACTTCTAATTTTATAATATCTCACTTCTAATTTTATAATACTTCACTTCTAATTTTATATCTCACTTTCAATTTTATAATATTTTAAAACCAGTTGCAGTTTTATGTTAGAAAGAGGAGGCATGCGATCTCTGAACGCGGCCGTCAAGGGCTGACTAGAATTCGCCGCGAATCTCTATCGTTCGATCCAGCCGGGTAAGTTTCGATTCGGGATCGCAAAACCGTTCGAACAAATTAATGCGATCCCCGTGGCCCGGGGTGGGATTCTATTTGTGGATAGATACCATCTACGGGCAAGTTAGGCAAATGAAAGTTCCGGCGAATTTCGGGCGAGCGTCGCGACCCCGCGCTAACCGAATCTGCAAGTTAATAATGAGTTATTGTACCGTAAATTGCAGATTAACAGGCAGAAGGATTTTCCGGGGGCGAGCGGCGATAAATTACAGGGGAAACGGCCGGGTAAATAAGAGCCGTTCACTGAGAACCGGGGATCGACGGCGCTACTCATACATAATAGATGAATTAACTGTATTTTGATTCCGTGTGCGCAGAGAACGACCCTTTGATTACGAGTTTTCGTGTTGCCGCGGGGACGACGGGAGATCTCTGATTTCGACCAGCGATTTTCCTTCCTTTTTACATTGAGCGCGAGCTCCGGGCAAGTTTAGCGGGCAATGGAGTCGCGTACTAAATTGATGATGGTAATTTAAGCTGTCACATTGGCCCGCGACCTGAAAGCCGCTCCAATCGCGAATCCACCACTTAGATATAACCGAACTATTCTTAGCGAGATTCTTGGATCGCTCCACTTAGACACCCAGCACGTGTCTAATCGTGCTCTTTTAAATCGGCGAGCAGTTCCCCCGAGTTATTAAGATCGCAGGTTATTATATCAGGTTTACTTACTGGCAAAGTAAGCAAGCATCGCCGTGAGCGCAACAGCGAGGAGGATCAGGGCGATCGAGAAGCATTTCCAGGAGCATCTATGCTGGCAGCGTTTGTCGATGTGAAAACGTGACGGTGAATACGGGGAGTAATGGGGCACCGCCGCTCCGCGGAGTGGAAATCCTGGCATTACCATTGCTTGACCTTGGGCACCGACCGTCCCCGTGCCGCCATTCCCAGCAGCCGCCCCCAAACCACCCCCTAGAGAGCCCACTGTCACCTGCTGCTGGGGCGGTGGAAGTCTGCAACAGAAAACGAAACAACGATTACTACTCGCGAACGTGACGCCGCATGAATTATACACAGCCCTCTGTAAAGAGTTTCCCTTTGTTAATTCTGGTTCACGGGAAAATTGATAAAATGTGAAAAGATTCTCCGTAGATCCCCAGGGCTCGTAGACATCCCCTAGGTGGATGCACAAAATTTCGTAGAATTATTAAAAATGGCCTACGGCTAACAGAGTCAACATCCCTTCCCAAATTCAGTCCAACCTCCCTTTCCAACCCTCCAACTGACAGCTCCATTCAATCAAACAACACCTCCCGCACTATGCACCGTGTCCTCCAGTACAAAGCGAAGCTTGTATCAGCCGAATGATCGTGCCGCCAGAGGCAGGGAGAAAGAGGAGCCTCAGAAAAGGGAAAAAGAGGCGCGAGGCACGTTGATCGGGCGGTGACAACGAGACAGCGCGTAAAAATCGCTCCCATTAGCCCCCGACGCGGCCTCTCGTGTATATCGAACGAGCTCGGCGCTTTCCGAACAGAGGCCAGCAGAGGGTGTGCTCCCCCGGCCCCAGGGAGAGGGGGGGGGGGTGACAGGTTAAAGCTTCGCCCCGTCAGACCTACGTCAAGGATTTTATTTTCATCACGAGCGATATTTATCTTCGCCCCTGTATCGAGAGTCCCTGGGTCCAGGATCAAAACGGAGGGGAGGGTGGTGGACGCCGAAATGGGGATTCGACACGGGCACCCGGATAAATATAGTTTCTCGATAATCACGCGGGGCCCATGAATGGCATTACACTGTGGCCACCTAACGCGGGCTGCCGCCTCAAGTCCTGCGCAAGAATAACGGGGATGACGAAGATGGAAGCTGGCTAAGCGGCTACCGGGAGGAAACAGGAGCGCGAGCTCGACAATGCAACCCCCGAGCGCCAATATTGAATCTTCCGCTTAAGATTCTGCTGGAGGGGGGCCAGGTGTTGGGACCAGGAACTGCGTGGTCTTGATAGAGATACAAAGTGGTGCAGCGTTTTTAACCTGCTCCACTTTGCTTGACGAGAGAAGGGACGTGTAGAATCTAAACTCTGGAGTCTAGACTAGAGCCTGTAATTATTCGAATAATTTCTTCGGATATTCGAGTATTCGGAACGTGAACTATTTTTTCACACTTTATCGTGAGATTCTTTTTCAAACGATAAACTTGGAGCTTTATTAATCTTTGGTAAATTTATAGGTACATTTTGAAATGAAAAAGACAGCCGTCAGTTATTAATATTATTTTACTAATAATAATGAGTGGTCCCTAGTCTACAGCCCTAGTGGCTCTAGTCTAGACCTTGAAGTAGGGGTGGTAAGAATTGAGCCACGGAACGGGGGCAGGATACCTTCCAGTAAGAGGATTACAAGGGACAGTGGAGAGCCCTGGAACCTTGAAAATGAAAGGATCTCCCCAGGTCTGAATATAAAATTTCAAACCAGCTTTAACGATGAAAAATAGTTGAAAGCGTTGGCGGAGTAAGTATCTCAAAATCATCTATCCTATCACACCGTTCAAACAAGACTTTCAATAACACGGGCCCAGCTTTGCGTCCACTGTCCACTCTCCTCTGTCCTTTTGCATACCCCGAGGTTCGTTCCTCCAATCAGGAGCAACGGAGACGTTCCAACGGTGGCCTCATAAAACACCCACTCAACGTGAAACAAGCTTTCGAAATGTACACATTCCCGCGGAACGGAAAACAGCGGACAATTTATGAAGCGAATCTTCAAAGGAATTTCATGGGCGACTAAATCGCGGAGTCGCGTGCCCCGTCTCTTTCTTTCTTCGCACCGTTCGGTGCTGGGGATCATTAAGACGCTCCCCTCCCCGCGTGACGTATAAGTTATTTAACAACGCTCGACAAATACCATAAATAATCGTGCGGGCGCGGTACTCGCGAGAGATCCTATAAACGTCCCCTCATATTTCCTCGGGCGGGAAGCAATCAGACACGACGCGAGGAGAGGAGAAAAAAGAGGGACGAAGGGAGGGGATGGAGGAGAGCGGAGGAGAAAAAAGGAAAATATCTCTGGCAGAAGTCCCGAGCGGCGTCGTTGCCGACTGGGATCGAGGAGGAGGAGGAGGAATGAGGGGAGGAGTACACCGAGCGCAATAAATATTGCTTTTTCTTTGGGATCATTAAGTGGAGAACAGACGGCGGCAGAAAATTAATTTGCTAAAAGTATCGGCGCGCCCGTCGCCCCGCAAAAACTCCCACAGTGGAAGAACTTTAATGGCGAAATAATGGGGGGGGGAGTCGGTCTTAAAAGTTGGACGACGGCCAGTGACGTCTTATATTGGACGATCGGGACGTCTCGCTGTCTGCTCGTGTGATCTCGCGGGCAATTTATTGAAAAGGTACACGCAACGTGGCCGTGAACGGGGCTTTGTGGGTGGATGGAATTGCCGTCGTAATGGGAGAGTAATAAAAAGGTGACGGATGGAGAGATTTGGTATCGAGATTCTTGGGAATATCTGGTAGAGTATCGGGCAAAGATTCAGTTTTGCTCAAAGCATTGCTCAAGCACTTCTTAAAACCTGGTTCCACTCGAAGTGTGTAAAATCAACTCGATAAGTCTATCGTGCAATTGTAGCGATACCTCCGAATCGGCCGCCAGATGGCATTCCGACTGATCCGGCTTTCTCGCATGTACTCCCTCAACTACTTCGTTCTACCTCCTAACATCCTTTTGTTTTCAAAATGTTTATTATCATGTCGTATAACATATGTAATGGAATATGTGAGTACAAGGAAAATATAAAAAAACTCAAACAAGGTAGCATAATATACATAGAAGAATCCAAATGTTCGAGTGGTATCGAAACTCTTGGATATAACGCTCGCTATATATATATAACTGCATATATATATTTAACTACTATAAACAAAGATTTGTGAGGAGATTATAAAAAATAACAAAATATTTCACAGTTCTATGCATTTGGCAAGGAGGTAACGTGGGGAAAAGATTAACGACAGTGAAAAACCCCTGAGTCTATCTGTATAGCAACTTAATAAAAACTATGGCTTAAAAGCTAAGAGGACTTATGGACTAATTATGTACAGTGGGCAGAGGAGGAGCCCTTGTACTAATGTATCACAGATACATGCAAGAAATGCAAGGTAAAGTTAGCAATCACAGATATATTATTGCGAAGCACAACTTAGTCTACGTTGGAGTAGATCAGGAATAAGCGCACTACTGGTTGATAGCCACCAGTATTTTTTAAAATTAAGCCTATGGAAATCAGTATAATCTCTCTTTGGTAAGGCTACGGAGAACTTAAAGTTATCACTATTAGCGTAGAAATCGGCGGAATCGAACGCGATTTTTTTATTAACTTTGTTACGTTTCCAGTGATATAACACTGAAATATTAGACTCATTTTGCACGAGGCCGCGTTGGTCACAGTAGATGAAAGCTTGTGGGGTGACATAACCAATCGCAAGCTGTCTCTTGGATAGTGCATCGCTCTGTTTAGCGAGGGATTGGATCACAGCGTTCCTCCTAATATCCCCGCGTTTAAGCCGTGGTCTGCTATTTGGGTCTTACTGATGAGTCCTCCATTAACAGGCCCAGCGCGGACACGCAAGCGCTCCTCCCTTCTTCCTTTTCTCTCTCCATCCGTCCCACCTTTCAACCGAACCTCGATCCCCGCCAAACAACGCTCGATACATCCCTGCAGCGTTGCAAGCGCCCTGCGGAATTACCACTTCCATTTCCCTGAGCCCCCGTCGCTCGGAGGACACCTCGCCGAGCGATCAAGCACAGAAACGTCGCCCCGCGATCTCTCGAACGTTTAATTGTCATCGGGGGCGCAATTCCGTTACGCGCGGCAACCAATCAGCCCCCGTCGCGGGCTAAAGCTTCTAATGAGATTGCGAAACGCGGCAGACACGCGGCGAATTTTCCGACGGAGACAAATAAATACAGCTTAGGTTAAGAACCTTCAGACAGCCCGGGGGTGGCGCGCCACCGGTCGTGTTTCCCGCTCCGCACCCCCCCCCCCCCCGAGGACAACCGGATTCCTGATTGCACGTAACGGACAAATGAACCGAGGGGAGTAGCTTGAAAACAAGATGAACGGGCGAAGGACGAGAAGAGAAAACAGGGGTTAGAAGAGACCGGTGTGCAAGAGAAAGAGAGAGAAAGGTGGGGGGGGGGGGCAGGGGAAGCGACGGAAGAACGGAGTAAGCAGCAATTCGGAGCGTTAACGCCGCGCGGCACCCCCTTCGAGCTGGGTTAATCCGTTTGCGCGAGTAAATCAGTTAGCCGAAATTGGGTTATATTTCCTAATCGATACGATGGATTAGGTTATCGCGCCGCTACGTCCGTTGGATCCTTTGGCCACGGGTGTATGCGCACCCGCTCTCCTATCTAGGGTGGTCGGTCGCGTTTCTGCTATTATGTCGGTGATTTACGGGCACAGTGGACGATTCTCACAGTACGAACATCAGAGATAGGGAGCATAGGAAAATCGAGACGAGTGGGCCATATTTCTTCTCCCGTTCTCCGTATTTCGCGATCTCGAGGCGGCCGAAGAGGACTCTGGGAAGAGCCCTGGGCTCGCAGGACAGACCAGTCTTAACGAAGTGGCCCGGTCCCCGGGCAGAAAAGAACGTTTGATGTCTGACCACGGTCCAGGGGGCTGTGCGCGCTCTTGTTATCGAGCGCGCTCCGTGCAGCGACGCGTTCGTTACATCATAATTGGATCACACGCTCGGCCCTATCCTCGGCTCCCTCTCGATGCTCGCCCGCTCCAATCTTCCACTCAGACAACACTCGACTCAATATGTGACAGCAACGCCACCCGCAATTACCTTTTTAACTTCCAATACGTGTACGTAGAAGGCGGGCGCGCCTGTGCGCGCTGTACACAGCAGAGGGCCGGTCAATTCGCTTAATCGGTTGTAGGTGTCTCGGAAGAGAGAGAGAGAGAGAGAGTGAGGAGAGGGAGGGAGAGATACGTTCCAGCCTGGTGGCACGTCTCGACAGACGCGAAGGAAACTCGCGGATGCTAGCCACCTGAAACGTCGGACGTGCCTTGAATTAGAATAGCGAGCGGAGGGAACAGGGCCGAGGAATAGGGTGAACGAGAGTTCGCGAGAGACACTGTAGCGAAAGCAGGAATTTTATCGACGCCCCAGGGGGATCTCTCTTGACTCCTCGAATTGTTTGAACGAACCGTTCCATTCGAGGCTCGCGACGGAGTCCGCTCTACTGGTCGTTTAAACAGACTTGAGTGACCTTCGGATGACCTCGACGCTCCGCCCCTGCGATCTTCCTCGTGCAACATTGATGCAACCTTAGAGTGCCTTCAGTACCGTCGAAGAGCAGCTTTATCAGTTAGATTTTGAAGCACGCGGTTCGACGTACTGAAACGGGACCGTGCACGCGAAGCAGAACCGCTGAATCTCTTGAAACGTTGCCCCGCGGAGCATAGCTTCTGACAAACGCGCAATGTTCGGCAGAAGTGTTTAAAGTTTAAGCGCGTCCGCGGCGGTCTGGCTATTTATTAGAAGGTTAGGTGGCAGGTTTTATTTGTAGCCGCGATAGCTGAAGGATCTCGACCGACTTTTAAACTCCTCGGCCAGCGCCCCGGCTCCTCGATAAATTTCATTTAACGCCGACGAACAAACGGAACGTCCCCTGGCAAAGGTGGCGTCCTCTCACCTTTCCTTCAGCCAAGCGAGCGGACGGACTTCATTATTCCCGACGCGACGGCCATATAATTTCTTCTCTCTCCCCCTCCCCCACTTTTTTTTCCTTCCCTTCTTTCGCCTGGAACTACGATTCAATTTCAACCGGGCGCGACCCCCGCGTCGAGTTACGGATCCCCGTGTTACTTTATCTTCCTTTCGAGGACGGCTCGCCGGCCGTGGAACAGCCTGGGTGTCGGATTTTTATTAGAATTCTTTGTACGTATCTCGCGACTCGTAATCGCCCGCTCTCCAATATCCATCGTTTGCTGCCGGAGATCAGGTGAACCGTGCCCGTAACAAACATCCCTCTCGTCTTCCTTGTGTACAGATGGCGGAGGAGGCACAGGCTACAGATCAAATTAGTAGTAGTAAAGTTTGTAGATGGGTATCGGGGAGGGCGTGTGGAATGTAGCAGTGCCTCGACAGCAGGCAAGCAGATAAACTTCAAATGTAGTCTAGATTATTCTCACTGAGTCGAGCTGTGTATTATAGTTTTCTGAGTTTTCAGTTTGAGTTTTGACTTTTCTGGTGGAAAATTCAACACTCTACCTAACGAAAGAGGCAAAGCGAGCATGGCGACGACGGGTCCGGACAGCGTGACGCCAGACCCATCGTAAGTTAGTTTAGGGCCCTTAAGGGGAAACCTATTTTCTCGGCTAAAAGCATAGCAAAATTCGGTATTTTTTTTAAGAAACTAGCGATTCGATTTATCTGAAATTTGGAATATGTCTTTATGCATCTTTGAAGAAGTTTCAGGTGTTTTGTTATTAATTTTTAATAATAAATATAGGAGTTACCTATGATTCACCAACGCGCCGCGCAAAATTCGTCGTAAATTCTTCTCAAAATCTTTAAAAGTTAACGCGTTTTCTTGATTACTCCGATTCTTACAGTTCCTTACAACCAGCTTCTATACAAAGACATAATTCATCTCACAGTACTGGATGCAAACAACCCCTGAATGTTTCCAGCAACGAGACCATGAAGCTCCGACTTCACATCCCTGATTGTAGACGCCAAATGCATCGCCAGTCGCTATTCCTCGCCAAGCCCGCGACGGTGCACCCCGCAACGACCATAGGATCGCAATTAGCCGCGCGGGCGCGAGTCGAACGCGTCAGAGGGGCGTAATTATCGTGTCGTAAGCAGCTGCGGTGGCCAGCTCGTGTTTGATCGCGAAAGAACCCGAGAAGACGGGCGTAAAACAGGCTTCCGGTGTGCCTTTAACGCGCCCCCCCCCCCCTCCGGCCGGTTAATTATTAATTTCGCTCTTTTAATATTAATTAGAAGCAACCTTGGCTGCGCGGCACGTAGCAACGCCGTGATTACGTCGAGATTATAATTTTAATCGCCCCCGATTACCGCCCCTTGTAGCCGTAACACCGCGAACGCTTCGATCTTTCACCCCCTCGCTGCCTCAACCCCGCCGCCCCCCTCAAATCTTTTCCAGGGGGTTGGCGCGCTTAAGGGCGAGCTCGCTAATAATGGGCCGCGATACCGTTGAATATTCAAGGCGGCGACGGCTGCAAGGTGGAAGGAAAGCCCGGCGTTATCGCGATTTTAAACGCGCGAGGATCTTCTTTGTCGTTCGACGACCCGCGCGCAGTTTACAAGCGTTACCCTCTTGCACGTCGGGAATCTCGTTGCGAGCAGTCCTCTTTGAATATTAATACAGACAACGAGGAAACGCGGGATTTTCAGGGGAACGAGCGGATAATGGGGGAAGGAAACGATGATTGGCCCTCGTAGCTGACGATGACAAATGGGCAGCTTCGAGCGAGGAATCGTGTCATCGGGTTCTGTCTCGTCTTTGATGGAGCGTCGAGATCCTGGCTTACCGGGATGCTGATCGCTTTCTTTTGTTTGGTAAATGGCACCTCGGGAATCGTCAGCGGTGGATTACTTATTGTTATCTCCAATTTACCCAAGTTGAATTCGTAGGGCATAGGTCGATATCTATGGCGGTTGGAATGGTAAAATGGCCCTGTGCAAGTTCCAGTCCACATGGTGCGGAGGACACAACAGTAATAGCACGTTAACGAGGGTCAAAGACTAAAGTGTCCCTTCTGAAAACCGCCTTCCGCCCCATCGTTCGAGGAATCGACGCAACGCGGCGAAACGTTTCGACTCTTATTAGCCGAGGCCCAGGCAGATGAATCTTTAAATGGGCTTCATGGACCCGTGCCCTCCCCCCCACCACAGTTGAACACGAGAACGGACGCGGCTAATGTCAGTCGCAGCGTTGTAAAATGTGACACCAGCCAGCTGCTCCATGCCACTTGGTAACACAATCCCGCGTAAATCCTGTCTCCTCGCCTTCTGCACAGGGCCCCCCCTGGTTTATTGCTATCGGCGTCGAGTTAAAGAGATACCAGCTGCTAACAGCTACGCTAAGGAGAAATCGGAACACTGACACAGCGTGATAACCAAAGTCACAGGGGGAGGGTCCTTTTGAGATCAATATTTTCCGATCAATTTGTCGTGGTTTAGGTGCTATTCGGTTATGGTCGACGTAGCGGGTGAGCGGTGGAGGTTTCAAGGGTTTCAGAGTGACATTTTCGAGGAAGGTGATGGGTTTAGATTCTAGATAATTTAGAATGCTTCTGTGAGATTTAATTAGCCCCGTGGAAATGTACTTGGTTTAGCAGGAGAAAGTGGTTGCAGGTTTAAGGGTAGGTACCTACTAAGTAGTCAGTCGTTTTTGTCATGAATGAAGCATTTCTTTTGCAATTAATTACAAATAAATAAATTCAAGCTGAGACTTGTCCTTTGATATAACGTTTATTAACATTATAAGCTCTGAAAACACGTTTGTTTAGTCAAAAATATGCATTGTAGATGACGCTACAGGTGGGCCATTAAAAGGGCCCTTTAAAAATGTTTCTTTTGTTTTTCAGTGCTAACTAAAAAATAGAGGTTCCAATCGATTCAAATCGGATTCGAGCACGTTAACAAAATGTGTAGTTTCAGCCTGAACCTAAATTGAAGTTAATAAAAACTCTTATTCTTTATGAAAAGAAACTAAAACCTCATCTCTGTTTAACGGAATTCCACTTTTTTAAAAAATTGCCATTTCGTAGGTGTCATTTTCATAATTTTGTTTCATTTAAAAGTCCGCTGCAGAACCAGAGGCATTCTGAAGAAGAGTCGCTACGCGCTGTACAAGCTCGTCGCTAAATTTCGGTCCATTTCGTTAAACTTGCTGCAAGCCAAAGAAACTTTTCTAAAAAGTCTCTTTAACGATCCATCGGTAGTGTCATCTGTAATGAATATTTTCAGCGAAACGAATACGTTTTTTTAAAGTTTACGATGTTACCAAACATTGTGCCAAAGAACAAAATGTAATTAACTGAAAAAGAAATACTTCGTTCTCGACTAAAACGACTGCCTACTACCCTTAAGTTATTCAATAGCAACACACAGAGACCTTCCTTTTGTTCATCCCCAGATTTCAGTGATTATAACCACGCACGCATCCCCCGATCACTAAGAAAGCCCCCCATCGCAAGAATCAAGCCTTCAACATTTCCACGCGAACGAAGCAACCCCCGAAGATTCGTTAGCGAAACTTCATACACCGATTACGACCGCGGCGAAAAATCGCTGCCCCGCAATTTTCCGCCCGGTGCGGAGGCCCCATGCAAATCTATGCAAATAAGGAGGGGGCGACCTTCGTCGCCACGAGTGATCCCCGGAGGTAATGAATCGCCGCCCGATTCCCAGATAACGGATAACGAGTACGTTTGTCCACAGAGTATCGACGGCCGCCGCCGCCACGGTCCATCGCGGAAGGGAGGACCTGACGAGATCTCCCGTACACGCAGCATGCATTAGCCTGGAAATCATTCCACCCCTTCGATCGATCCTCGAATCTCGCCGAGCATCTCTGTTCGCCACGGGGCCGAGATAAAATCGCGCGGCACGTGAGAGGAATCGCTCTCCCTTTCAACGGGGCCAAATGAAAATCCAATCTTTCCCCGTCACGCTGGATTTAATGCATGGACGCCGACCACGTCGCCCCCACCTTTCCCTGTACATCGATATTTCATACTGTGTCTCCTTGCCTCCTCGAACGGGGGATGATCTTCCGAAGAGTGTACGCGGGCAGAGGAAGCGGAGCGTGGAGTTACATCGACGACGGGATTATTCTGATTACCTATTGTGCATCCTTATTTTTTTTATTTATTTACAATGAACGGGGTAGGACCCACTTTGTGACACAGAGCAGTGAAAAAGACACAGAGTAGGGAAACAGGCGTTACCACTAAAAGAAAAGCAGAAAGTAACAGAAAAATATAAAAGGGAATAATAATGTTTTAAAACAAATTTTTATCAAATTGCTAAAAAAGTAGGCGATCTTTAGGATTTCTTTTAGAAAAGAAGTATACATCTTGCGGTAAAAAAAAACTTTGTGGCCTTTATTTATTCGTTATTCAAGGATTTTAAATATTTTTTCTTTTCATACCGTTACGAATTCCGTCTTATAACTTTTATTGAGTATTCTTCAGATAGTATACTATATATATATTATGCAAGAAAATCGGTTTTCTGACAAATTTTAATCAGAATCTCCCCTTAAGTCCTATTCACAGTTAGTATCGCTCTATACCCTCGCTGAAATGAGGAAAGAGATTCATGGAAGAAATCAAACTCGTCCAGAATTATAATTCCTGCTCGTTAAATACATAAGTGTGCAGTTTAATCACAAATTATTAAAACGCAATATAAATTCTCTGTACCCGTAGCATCGACCGTAACACTCGAGGAGAATAATAACGCACCTCCGTCTTGAACAGTGACCAATCTACATCAAATCCTCCCAAGAAACAGCAGAAACATCACCGCAGCATTCGGCTGCGAGAACACCAGATAGCTACACTCCGCAACCTTTGTTCCGCGAGCGCATCCGGCCGGAGGCGCGCCGCAAAGATTTATTTCCCTTCCCCCGTTTCGTTTCCCGTTCCATTATCCGCGGCCCGTCTTCAGCCCCCAGCAACGCGGGCCAGAGTCCGCGAAGGCGATCCGACGCGGGTATATTTGCGACGGGTAACACGTACACCGTGCACGAGGGGACTTTCATTTCCCTGAGAAAAATATCGCCACGCGTTCTCCCCGTGGCCCGTTTCGCCCCGTGTCTCTTATTCCGCTTCTTTATTGCGAGCGATCAGAATTGAATAATGCAATGGACGTTCTGCATCGAAGGGCGAGCCAGACCGAGGATTCTGTGTCTGTGCGAGCAACGCTGCGCAAGTGTACGTGGCGGCTGTGAAACCGCGGTTGCGTGTACGGCGTCTTCTCGCGGAATTTACGCACCACGGGCCCGGAGATTTGTTTCGTCGATAGTTTTAGGGGAGATTTATACCGTTGCGAGACGGCTGGAGAGAGGCTGGAGCGGGAATGGCACTTCGCTATATGGCTAGGAGAATCGCGCAATAAGGAGGGTGGAACGAGATCCACTTCCATAATGCGACGTTTATGGTGCTTGGCTGCCCTGTCCACTTGAGTCATTCGAGAAGCTTCGGTATGGACCAGGGGTTTGAAAAAATGGTAACTTGAGAAAGATTTGAAGAGATCGAATGGAGAGTTGAATTCAAGTGTGTTGAAAGAAGGTGGAGTGGCTGAAGCAAGATATGCGTTTAATCTTCGGTTACCACACTGGGTCAAAATTACCCATAATTTGACTTTCGAGGTAAAATATCTTCGGGGCATCGCACAGTGTCGCGGCACGTGTTCAAAAAGCAAAAATTTGAGTTTTGAAATTTGGTATTTCATTTCTTGGAATTGATAGTAAACAGTCCTCCGATATAAGAACCTCGTAACTTAGTAACATAAATAACGGATTTAAGGTCAGTAATTACATTCAAAATCGAACAACCAAACGCAAGCTGCCATAGACTACACATAGGAAATATTTACCCACTGCATTTTTGTTGTATTTATAAGTTCTATTCTTTCTTTTTTTAAAAAATAAGCAAAATATGTCGCTTTTTTGTTTTATTAATTAAAAACTCTTGCACCTAAAGATATGAATACGTTTCCAGTGGCTCAAATTATTACTTATTTTTTGTCGCATCTTCTAAATTCTGGAGCGAATTTAAAAAAAAACGAAACATATCGGTTCTTTCATTTTTTTACTATAATTAGTTCTTTTTATGTCCCTTAATTTGGTAAAAATTTTATTTGCTCCCGAGTGCTCCCACATAAGAAAAAGTACACATAATAAAACGAAAAAATTAGATAAATCTGTGCTCGAATGTTTATTTATGAATGACACTGTGCTTTGAATTCCTTCAGATTCAACTGACAGTGATGAAGATGTATAATAATGAATAATTTAAAATTTATTATCAATACAAATTATTTAAAAAATTAATTTTATTTTTTATAATTGATTCATATGTTTCTTATTAATTTGTCTTTAAATGTATTTAAAAAATATATATTTTATTTGTTTTACTTTTATTATGTTCAAAAATACATTTTATACAATTATTTTATGTTAAAAATTATTATTTTTGGGTATAAATATGATTAACATATCAATTACGTGTAAATAACTGTATCTTAATGGAAAATTGATTTTTTTCCTTATATATTCGTTACACTGTGCATCGTTGAAAATGATACTAGTAGTAATTTCGTGTATTCTCTACAGGGAGAGACGCTTCAGCGAGAAGAATTTTATTTATTAAATCTTTTTATTTATGTTTTATTTAAGTAGCATGTCTCAAGAGTATAACCTTAAATTTTTAGCTAAAAATATTGAAAATTAAAAAAGTTACGATTTTTTTTAAGTGAAAGAACTTTTTCTGTAACTATTTTCCTTTCAATTTTTTTTTAAACATTTTTTAAATGATAATTTTCAAAGATAAGGATATATTCTACATTGCTCAAACTTTATCTCGGAATTTTTGGGACTTAATTGAATCGAACCGACCCAGTGTGACAACTACGTTCAAGAAAGTAAGTGTGACAAACGAGGGTTAAAGAAGAATTTAAGATCATTTAAGAAAACTCGAGCAGCCACCTTGAAGATTCACGAATTATTTTTCATGAATCCAGGATTTCGAAAGTACCAATCGTGGCCACCTTCCACGCTGCAAGTCGCTTTTTTCCCGCCCCCGAACAGAATTGGTATTTTAGGTAGCGGGAGGAGGCAGGGCTGACAATCACGATTCCTCGTTTTGAGGCGTCGAAACGAACGTGCGAGCTTTTCGTTTTGTCGAGGCGGTGCAATCTACCGGCAAGCCTGCCAAATCGACTGGTCGATTCGTCCGCGAAATCTCGTCGCTTCTGGCGGCTGCACCGTGCGATCGGGGGGCGCAGTTTACGGGTGGGGGGGGGGGATTAATAAAACGAATTCTAATGCGCGTGATTTCCCTGCGAAATTCCCGAGGCGCCATATCGCGATCCCAAATACCACCAAACTTCCCACAGAACAACCATTACGCCAGAAAAATCAGTCCTCCTCTGATCTCCAAGTAATCTCCGCCCGACGCGCAGAATATTCCCACAAAACTGTTCGCTTGTGAAATTTTCCCTTCAATTTTGAATTGCAGAAGTATTCACCAAGCTCTCCGAAGCATTCACAAATAGTCCGTGTCTTCCCTCGAGATCCCCAAAAATCCCAACTCAACCAGCACGCCGATCTTCCAAAAGAAATTAGCCCCAGAATCATGCCACTTGCACGCGGAATCGCTGCCAAAGCATCCCCCTTTGCGCGTTTCCCCTTTCGAGTTTCAGCGCCTCGCGACTGAAGCGCGCGAAAGAAACGTGGCGTTGTTTGAACGAATCGTTACCGGGAGATTCTCGAAAGGCGTGCTCGGGGGCGGGGGCGCGTCACGCCGCTAACTAAACACACGAATAATATTACCGTGCGCGGGTAGCGCGCGGTCGGCAGAAGGCCTTTCACGGGGAAAAGCTCGCGCGATTGAAAAAGCGAGAGCTGGCGACGGGCGAGAGCGCGTCACAAAGGGACCCCGCAAGTCGGCGTGTTTTTTGTCGTTAACCCAGTATTCACACAGGTGACGGGGTAAAGGCGTCCTTTCCCGTGTACACCGCTCGAAACGCGGAATCAAAGCTGGCGCACAGCCGGTCTGGTCTCCCTGCAGCGCGCCTTGTACGCCTTCTGTCCTGGCCGACTACGTACAGCGCGCGATATCCGTTCCGATTCGTTACCGGGCCATTGTCGGGACTCGAAAATCGTCAGCGTTTCAAAGTCATCGGGCCGGGGCAAGGCCGCGTAGCCGGGAATAATACAAGGAAAGCGATTTGAAACGCGCGCTGGAGGACGCGCTAACGAGGGAAGGGTTCGGCGGATCGTTCCCACCAGAGGAGCTCTTCGAGCCTTTGACCTCGAATCAGGTTACCAGGCCTCTCTGCGGCACCAGTGCTCCGCCACGGGGATTCTATCAATCTCCTCGATGGCCGAGCTGGCACCACGCGGGCTCTTCGATCTTGATAGATAAAGCATAAAACGCCCGCAAGGCTTGATGAGACCCCCCCACGAAAAGCAGCTTCGATATTCTACCGCGGCGGTCCTTCCAGGAATACGATTACGGCGGAGCTAAATCCACGTTTCCCCGAATGCTATAAACGCCAGGTGAGGAGGGGCTGGCTAAGCTGGTAATCGCTGAGGCAAAAATGAGTCGCGGCGAGGCGACAGAAGGTGGCTGGAGGGAGGGGCGCGGCGAGGGGGATGTCGAGATAACGAGAAAACGAAGGAAAACGAGAGAGGGTTGGGGGGACGGCGGGGCACAAAAACGCCGAGGAAGGAATAGAACAGAGAGAAGGGGGTGGGGGTTCGAAGAAGCCAGGTATTTTTGCATTATCGTCACGTGCGCAGTCTTATTACTGGCACACGTGGTGTAATATTCCCACCCCGGCGGCCCCCTCTGCGCTCGCGTCGACTCGCGGCTTCCTTCGTTGCCTCGTCGCACGGCTCGCATTGTTAGGATGCGACAGGCGGTGTTCATCCGCGACAGCGTAGGGGGATGATCGAATACTGGGAAAGTTTGCAGGGGGGAGCCTGCTTGGATGATACACCCAACCCCCTTGCCTCCTGCCATCCTTCGATCCGTCGACGCCGCGAACTTCCACCCCGGCCCTCCCTCCTCGCTTCTTCCTCCCGCCACGTCCGCGACTCCTCGCGTCGAGACGCGACCTTTCACGGGTCGGGGCTTGCTCCCTTCAGGCCGCGTTCGTGTCTCGTAATAACGTCTTCCATCGGACGACGCCTTCCCTCTTTTTTTCTCTCTCTCTCTCCTCGTCCTCGTCTGTCGTTGCCGCGCGGTCTCGTTTGTCCTCGCCGCGTGCTGCGAACAGGAGTCGCGGACGTGACCTGGATCGACAAGCTGGCTGCACGCTGGACGGCCGTGGGGAAGGGTTTTAAACCTTGCGTCGATGGATGTGATTCTGAAGCTGTTAGGGGCGCGAGGGTTGGGCGTGACGTGGGCCAAATCGCTTTGCTATTTCGGACAGCGAATGGGGTACGTCTGACGCGCGAGGGAAGAGAAAGAAATTTGTGGGGTGGTGTTTAATATGTGAAGGGTGAAGGGAAAGCAGGGAGTGCCCATTTTTAGTGATTCTGTTATGTAGAAGGTATTTTGTTGGTGGCAACTGGGGCCACGGAACTGTTGAATCACAAAGGGTTGTAAAGTAGAAATGTCCACATAGGATAACGTTAAGGATTTGGTGTAGTGGTTAAGAACAGCAAATGTCCACCCTCCTCTGGAACAAAACAAGGAATGTTCCCACCAGTTTATTTATTTTGTTACAGTGTTCTGCGGTGTTCCATTTGAAAGATATTAAAACAATGTAAACAATTCTCTTTTCGCTCAGTTCTTTTCTGATGCCTAATTAGAGTATGAATTGTTAATGTTGTGAACAATACAGTTATGTTCATTGAACCTTGTTTCTTGACTGATTGACCAAAGTATTAAAACTTGATTTTCTCAATACAGTTCTTTTGTGACTTTCTTTGTTTTTTCCCCTTACCCTTCATGATATTCTCAAGCTGCCAGCAATACATCTACTGTTCTCTCAAGGGTGTTCGCAAGACTTCTTCTCCTATTGTTTCTCACTTCTCAATTTTTTGTTGCTCCTTCTTTATCGTCCTCGCTGGTCTTCTAGGCGTCACGTTTTCTTAAAATTCAGTCGCAATTTGCTATTCCTCCAATCGCTACTCAAATCTCAAGCAATTTGGGAGTGATGGTTGTCAGGGGGCAGCTTGAAGATTAGAGGAAAGTAGGTTTCACTTTACTTTACTAGAATATCAATAGCTTTTAACTACAGCTGCAAAAGAGGTCAGATTTCTCGAATTTAGCCCGCAACTTTTTCTGCTTCCTCAATTTTACACGAATTTCCATATTATCGAAAGAAGTCTCTGAATGCAATAGGCACGTATAAAAAGAATCTCCGAGTGATCGTGTCATTATTTCCCCGATGCAAGCTGCAGAATGTACCCTTAAAAAATGTTTCGACGTTCCTTCCACTCACCGCGAATTTCTCCGCGAATTCTTTGGCAGCGCAGTGGGAACCGGCGACACAGTACCCTCTTCCACTGCTATTTATTCCGCGATAAATCTCGTCCCGGCGATTCTCTTTTGAATCCACGATACCTCCATCCCCGCTGCACGCCATTCCGCCACTAATCACGTTTTCGTGGAAAGGCAGCCGAAGGGGGTGCGCGCCTTATTCACGATTTCCTCGAACGAGAACACCGTCGCACTCCAGACCTCCACTCTCTTTTTCCAAAACCTCCGAGTGTCCCATTAGCCTGGAAATCCGGGAAGCCGCCGGTCAAGTGCGGTTCACCGGAAAGGCAGAAACAAAACGAGTCACGCTTTGACGTTCTCGGCCGGTCCTCCCGCGGCTCTCGTCCTCATCGACCGCGTTTAGCGATGGCTTCGGGACGCTTTGCAGCGAGCTAAACATCGTCATGAAATTCCGAGCCAAAAAGCAACTGCAATATTCGCAGGTCCATCAACCCCCTCTACTTCGCTTCGACATCGAAGCGCGAAGTGCACGCTCATCTATTCGAGGTAAGCTTGACTCGCCACGAATATCGTGGGTCACCAATGACTAATCATAATCCAAAATTAATTTCCAGAAATTGCGAGTTCCATCAAGATCCAGATTTCCTTATACAGTTACATTGCAGCAGAGGCTAAACATTTCGGTGGATTGCAAGGGCGATCGAAAGTCCACCAGTAATTACAGTGCACCCCCTTCCACCCAGAGCTGGGCAAAGTTTTTATTTAAATAAAATTTCGAAAAACGAATAAACAAATTATTCGTCATGTGTCGAATAAAGTTAACTCGGATTAAAGAACGAATGACGAATAATTTTTCTAATAACTTTTATTTAAATAAACATTTTGCCCATCTCTGCCTCCACTCCTTTTCTCTTTCATCAAACTCAATTTCCTCGAGACTGTGACGTAACGAAGAGGAATCTCGAGGAGGTTGACCCAGCGCGAGGAACGCACCTCCGCTCGGATCTAACGACTCAAGAGGGTGGGAAGGGTCGCCAGGGCCGGCGGACCGTCGTTATTTTGAGTGCAACGCGGCGTGGAAAACGGGAGGGGGCCCGGCGGACGAGCGGCGCCGAGCTGACGAGCCGCGAAACGTTCCGAAAAGGCCGGTGTTTTCTCTAACGACGATGATAATGCCGTGTTTTCACGGCTCCGTCGCTGTCTGGGCTCGTCCCATTTCCGACGAATAACAAATGCGGTCGGATCGTTACGCGGCACGCGACATTAACGCGCTCGATCCAACACCGGCTGCCTTCAATGACCCGAGAAGAAGCAACCCGAGCGAGGAAACGCGGGGGACACGCGAGAGGGTAGCGGCACGCAGAGGCGCGTAATTGTTTGCTAACCACTTCGTCTTGCTCGCTGCGCTCCTTTTGCTCGACGATTTTTTTTATCCAACTGCGTATTTGTAGGACTCCTCGTGAATTTCGTTAAGCGTGTGTGTACTGAGAGACTTGCTTTGTTTCTTCAAGGAAACTGTTATATGGGTCTCCGAGGGGTTGTCGAGTGCAAGTGACGATACCGTCAAATGGGGGTAACTTTGATGACAAAACTAAGGTCGAAGCCAAACATATTGGCCGGTGAATTCGTTTTCGCGAGCAGCGAACGAGGAGAAATCAGCCACCACCATCTGACGATCGTGGATTTTTCAATTTGAATTTCATGGTCCCCGAAGGGTATGGTGGAGTAACGGGAATGCTGCTCGGCTCCGCCTGAACGTAGCCGTATGGCTGTTATTTATTCTTAGCGTAATAGTTGTGTGCGTTACGAAGCTATGCGTAGACCAATACGAGATGAAATTATCGAGAAACAATCAATCTGCTGACCAATAAAACTCCTGATTTTTTCGGAGCTAACGCACACCTATTCTGATGTGTGTACTTCTACACTGACAGCTCGGTTTGGCCTACACGCCAAAAGCTTGGCACCATCCCCACCACTTCTACCTCACTCTTGTTCCGCGAAGGCGAGAGTGAGATGGAACGTAAGTAGGGCTAGGACTATTTGTCGAATTTTTCGGTATTCGAATAGTCGAATACTTCAGTTCCTCAATTATTTGGCGAATATAATTCGAATATCCAAGTATTCGAATACTATTCGAATATCCAAGTATTCGAATACCATTCGAATATCCAAGTATTCGAATACTATTCGAATATTTAAGTATTCAAATACCGATTTATTCGAGTAGTATGGTGTGAATTATAAATCAAGTTCTTTAGGTTCATTTGTCAGGGTGAAATCTTGCAAGCTAATTTTGACCCACTTCACACCATACTATTCGAATACATCAGTATTCGAATAATAACATTCGAATATTCAAATATTCGAATAGTATTCGAATAGTATTCGAATATAGCAGTATTCGAATAATAACATTCGAATATAGCAGTATTCGAATAATAATATTCGAATATTCAAATATTCGAAGTTTATTCGTAGCATTCGAATACTTGTAAAATATTCGAATATTAAATTATCCGAAAAGTCCCAGCCCCAAACGAAAGCAAGTCACAAAAAGGTTGAGAAAAGGAGCACCGGGGCAGGCAAACTGTGTGGTGGGAGAATACCCCTCACGAAACTCACCGGCCAATATATCTGGCTTCGACCTTAGATTTGAAAACAAATTCCTTTTGCATCTATTGTAGAGCAGGTGTTATATATTCTCAAACAGAGTGCCTTGGATAGCTTTAATTACCTACGTCAACTTGCATTTCGTCTGAGAATAATACCTTTCCTTTTAAAATCTAGTTTTGTCGTCAAAGTTAGCCCATTTCACGTCGTCGCGTCAATGATCGTATTGGCGTTGTGGAGGAAACCTGCTGCAACTTGTCCAATTTATACCAGATTTATCAAGAACAGAGCAGCCACTGAAATTTCTAGTGTCCGTGTAAAAAGTGGAAATAAGAACGGGCATTAATTCTTCCACTGTCAACTTGCACGCCCGCTGTTTTCGCAGCAGTCGCTCCAGTTCCCAAACGGAGCAATCTATCGGTCCGGCATCGAAAATGCAGCGCGCGCGGTCCGCGACGGGAAGGACGGGGGAACTGGGGTGGAAAATGAACGGTGTTTGGTTAGGTGGAAACATCGGTGTCGCGGTAATTACGGGATAAATAATATTTGCTCTTCACGCGAGTGGGAGAGCAGGGGGGGTTCAGCTTCGAGTAGCCACTTAGTCATGGCGGGCAGCGCATTGTCTGACACGAAGCATCTCTTGTCAATCAACCGCCCGCTCGCCGTATAATAACGTTAATTTATCTTTTTATCGGCTTTCGTGGACAGTCAAGTGCCTCGTATCGCGTCGCGTTACCGTTATCATCTCTTGCGCCCCCTGCGATATTCATTTCGTTACCTCTAACGAGCCTCGAGCTCTGTATCACCGTGTCACTCTAATAATTAGATTACGGGGTGACCATGTTACATCCCACAGTTAAAGATAGTTATTCTGACCGAGAGAAATCGTTAAAATGAAAATTCTTTTTCCCCTCATCGCTGTATCTTCGAAGAAGAGTGTCAGATTTTTTCGAGTTACAATGGAAATAGTTAAAGCCACGCGTCACCGTTCGCATGCAAGCGTTTTGACGAGAAATCATTCGACGTGAATGCAGCTGCAGTGAAAATACGCGGGCGACTGTCAGGCAGCCTCGACGAAGTGCTCGGCGTGAAATTGCGAGCAGTCTTCATCCCCGGTGATCACTGAACGTAATTATCAAGGACGTTCGCTGCTACTGTCCCACGGTCGAGCGACAGTCCGCTGAGAAAGTGGCGGGGGGGGGGGGGGAGAGAGAGTAAACCGAATTCGAATTTATTAGGGCCCCGAAGAATCGTCGCGAGCAACGTAATTAATGAACGTCACGTAGTCAGCCGCCAAGTGAAATTAATTGATTCGGGTGGACGCGTGTTAGTCGCTTTTTATCTCGGCCCACCCGCGTTTAAATGCTCGACAGTCGCCGCGGCTGCTTTTCTTCTCCGAGTATCGTTGCCCCCTTTTTCTCCCCCACCCCCGTCCCTTTCGAGTAATTAATCACTGGCCCTTCGTGTTAATGATTACGAGGGGAGTACGTTAACGATGCGCGTGACAATTTTGCGCTTTTATCGCGGTCGTGCACCTTGGCGCGGGGATTCTGCCTTGGAACCAACCTCCTCGGAAGTTGCGCCACGACCTTGTTGCTGAATCGGCGCAGAAATTCTGGACATTTTTAGATCATCAACTTTTGTAACTGCGCTGCGTATGAGTTTTATGCTGTTTAATTCGTCTTATCAACTTTAAGTATTGTTATTTTTTCTTTGTTTTCCTCTTGTAGATTAATGGGACTTTATCCCGCATATATTAAATAAATATTAAATATTAAATAAATAAATATTGCGAAGCATCTTAGTAGATACCACGGTTGTAAAATGGAGTGGATTATTCCTGATTCACTTACGTAATTTCATAATGTTGCTTTTAGGATAGAAGCTAAATTGATTGCCTGTTTCCTGTCCAAGTTAAACTTCCAGCGTGCTACATCGCCATTTTCTGTCTCGTTTAATTATGAATCAATTATAACTCAGTTGGACGCAGATATCGTCTAAATGAATATAGCGCCGGGACCTCATACTGGTTACCAAGTACACGGATGAATAAATAAGTTGCAGGTATGTACTAGCTTTTTCGATGCTATCGAGAAGTGGTTGCACTCTGAATTCCAAGTTCCCCATAGATTCCCGTGGTTGTGCACGTTGAAACGATTCCGCCCAACTCCACGGGCAGCTTCGACGAGCTGGTGTTAAATTAACTTGAAAGCTTTGGACGCGAATATTGTGTACTTACTTGCGCGCGCGTGTATGAACGCTGGCGCAGTAAACCTTTGAGTTTGAGGAGGGAAGTGTTCATTGCATCGAGCCGTGCCTCGGGAATGTTTGTACTCCGTGTAATGGACTGTTGCAACAGTCCCCATGAATTACTGTAATCGCGGTAACAATCGAGCACGGTACACCTGGGCATGAAATTTCGTTTTTCACTGGTTACCTACACTTGCACGCCTACACATCTCCAACGATCGATCCCGAAGTCCAAAATACGTCGACGTCACTAATTTAGTAAAACATTACTATTAATATTTTAAGGGGAATATTCCACTTCTACCAAATGAAAAAATTATTCATTTCCAAAGTGAAAAATAGGTCGATGTCGCTATTTAGGAAGACATCATTATTATTTTTAGAATTTTACGAGCTCAGCTCGGTATTTTGAAGATTTATCATTATTATTAGTAGTGTTATTATTTTTAGTATTTCACGAGCTCAGCTCGGTACTTTGAAGATATATTATTATTAATATTTTAACGAGGCTGTCCCACATATAAAAACTGAAAATAATATTCACTTTATTTATTTTATACCCAGTATTTTATACGTGAAAACCGAGGCAGCTCCTCTGACTCTAATACAAAAAATAAAATGCCACGATCAATTCCGGCGATTCTCCAACAATAAATTCGAGGGTCCGCTGTATATCCAGGACTTGCTGACGATCAACGTTGGATCGCACGTCCTCGTGCCAGTAGACCTGCGTTTAAGACACATCGGCCCGATTCGATCCAGGACAGGGACACCTGGCTCGGCCGCTCGAGCACAAGGAGCTGATCTCCGTGCCCTGAGTCAACTGCGGGGCCAGATAAATCTAATTTCAAGGGTCACGATTGTGCCCTGCATTATATATGCTCTGTCCGAAAGACGCTCCCTCGGCTGGCCGGTGTATTTGGACGGGTCCATCCTGAACGACCGCGTCCTTCCTCCGTGCAATTTCCTCGGTGTCGACCCTCCACCACTCCTGGCTACCGGTGGAAAAATTAGTGGCAACACTGATTTAGCGAACGAACTGCCAGTTCTGGCAATTTACCGCGGCGCCATTTGCAATTAAGGTTCTCTCAGCGGACACTTTGCTCGTCGGGACTCCCTTTCAGACTTGTTCAACGCGCCAGTCTAGCAGGACCCTTGCTTCTCCTTTTTCTACTTATTTATTGAAACGCGGAGACACTGGCGGGGGCTGGTTTTCTTGCACTGGCGATGAGTGAATTGCGAAGAGTTATTGAAGAGGAATTAGATATAAGGTAAGTCGGGGACATTCGACTAATCTAACATAAAATAGGTAGATATTAAAACTGTTACTGATATTATTTATCTTATCAGAATAAACCTAATATGTTCAGTATTTTATGCAGATTCAGAAAAAACTGATCGATATTTGCTTTACACAATATTTGCTGAAATTCGGGTTTAAAACTGGACCCGGGAGAGATGGTTGTCTTCGGTGGGAGAGACGGTGTACATAATTATTCTACTTCTTTTCATTATTAGCGTTGGAAGCTTAGAATTCCAGATCAATGGAACGCCGAACTTTGAATTTAAAGTGTAGGTACCATTTTTGTTCGGAAATGTATTTTCTCGAAGAAGATTCAAGGAAAGCGACACTTGATGCGCCAGAGCGCAATGAATGGAGCAGAGGCAAACCCCATAACTGCCACACTAATTTTACTCCGCGACTGCAGCTGGTGCCCAGGAACTGCGAACGTCGTGCGCGCGATCGTAAGTGATATAAATTAATTTTCCACCGCCACGGGCCCTCCGTGCCTCTCTGTCCGCGCATAATGAACTCGAAAATCACTTCATCGTGCGAGCTTTACGGCCCGACTTCCGACACCACGGATTCCAGTGGCCCCTTTTCCTGTCGGACGCCACGCGGAGCGAGGTTTATCTATTTATAGTGGAGAGAGTAGCTTTCTTCCATGTCACGCGCCATTCATCCCGGTCGAAGGGGGCGGAGAACACGCTCGATGATAATTTAAAGGCTAAAACGCCAGTCATTATTCAGCTTGTTAAGGCTGTCGAGAGATCTGTTGACAATACTGCGCTGCCTGCTGCGAGCGTCACGCCTGCAGGCGGAGCTCGTTGGACAATAATCGAGCTTTTTAACCGGGAGATCGATAAGCTTTCTGTGTTTGCGTCGCGAAAGGGGTGGAGCTTCAAGGGATAATTTATTTCGTCCCCTTTTGCGAAAACAGGGAGAGAAAGCTGAGCTAAGCATCGCTACTCAGAGTCGGGTAAAATTTTTATTTAAATAAAATATCGTCATTCGTTCGTCAACCCGAGTTAACGTTATTAGACACATGCATCATTTTTTTTTTTAACTTTTATTCGTTATTCGAAATTTTATTATAATGATTTTCTCTCTTTTTTAATAAAGATGTAGGTAATAAAATTGGGGCATTCGAAGAAGCAAGACTGTGATCTATGTTCTTAAATTCAAGCTACTGTGTTGAATACAATTTTCATTTCTTTGGGCTTCTACGTCGCAACTTTGAAGAATTTCATCGAGATATTTAACGAAACGCTCCTTTCAGAAGTAAAAGACAGAGATATAATTATAAAAAAAAATTGGAAGTTTGAAGAGAATACGTTTAGTTGGAATTTAATTTCAGTTTCCATCGTAACTGGGGTGCCTTGAAATGATTATGCTATAAATGCCTCGCCGTTACATTGTTTCACGTGAAATGTAGGGCACCGCGCGTAATTCTCGTTAAATCACTTCCCTCGGAAGCTCCGTATTGCCACGCAGAAAAGAAATCCTCCGAGCTCCGCCCAAGCGCTCGAATCCTTTTCTATTTATTGCCCTCAAACTGTGCGGGCGAATAAGATTTATGACACCTGGAGACCTGGCCGGATCCGTTGCAAATCTATCCGCGGGTAATATTTTATCAGCAACATGTACCTTACAGTTTCCCCCAGCGGAACTTACCCGGATATGTCGAAATAAGCTTCCCCCAATCGGTGCCATTCCTCCTAGACGCTAGCGACAAATGCGGAAACAATAAACGCTTCCTGAACGTGGGTCGTTTGCGTACCGGGCGTTTAGTAATTTAAAACCCTGCTACCTACGTCCTACGGCGATCTACGGGGACAAACTTTCCAAAGCTACAGTCAGTGAAAGTAAAAGGTTGAATCAACTTTTCATCGACTAAACTGGATGCCTAACGCATGTATACTATAATTATTCGTTAGGATAAGCGCACGGCGAAGAAAAGCCAGAGGGAAATCTCAACTCCCCCCGGAGCTCATCTCTAATTCCAGCCCAGGGGTGTAAATCAATTCGAGCCACGTGAGCCCTCTCATTAGCAGCACAAGGATGCCTTTTCCGCGGAGCATCGGATTTATAAAGGGAGAGCGAGTCGCCTCGCATCCTGCCTGAGATATAAGAGACTGCATACCGCCGCTGGTAGACGCCAATGCGAGTGGGGGGGGGGGGGGGGGTGGAGGGCATTGGCGCTCCTACAGGCGGAAGCACTATTTCAACGTAATTGTCGTTTCATCGTTCCCTCTCGTCCGTGCTGCCTCTTGGCCGCCAGCATTCCGACGGATTCCTCGCTCGTGCGGACCGACGGGGGTATCCTTGCACGGTTACGTCTTCGCTGGTGGACACCTAGCCAGACGTAATTAACCATGCCTCGCTCGGCTATGCTCGCACAAGGAAGCTGCCAGAAAATGACGAGTGCTGGGTATTTACTGGTTTCCGGTGGCTGGCGTTCCTATTGCTCGTGGAGTCACTCTCGGCTTAGCCGGGGTGAAAGATTCAAGGTGCATGCTCGCCGCGTCGAAACATTCTTGGCTGAACCTTGCTTCTCGGTGATGTTGTATGTTGAAAGATCTTTGGTGATGTTTCACTTGAATTTCAAGGTTTCCAGAAACTTCCTACACTTTTCTGTCTCGAAGAAATTATTTGAGGTCTGGAGTCACAGGTGGGACTGAAAAGGAGAAAAGGAAAGAAGTGTGCGTTTGTCATGGGCCTACTAGTGGACTCACCAATACAGGAATCAGTATTTAACCCTACAGTGGGGTCCAAGTGAACAGTTCTCATGATATTGAATAAGATTCACATAACGGTGACTCGTAGTGTTAAAGAGGTATTTGTTCAGTATTTCAGTTTGTTATTAAATATTCTTGTTAATAAAGATTGAGATTACACTGGATCACATGCAATTTAAATTTTTGCCTGAAGATATTCATAGTTTTAATTTGTGTGTGCACTGTAGGGTTAAGGGAGAACTTGCGACTGTGGCATCTGTAGAAATGCCTTCTAATAACAAGTACAAAGCTATTGCTACAGATTCCTAAGAATTCCTAAAAGTGCCCCATCAGTACCTGCCTTAATCCCTACGCAAGAACTAGCAACATATGGACACAGATCATCCCCAAAGGAACCGATTCATCAACCCTCCAATCATCCAATAAAATCCCTAAAAAGCCACCACCAATTGATCAATCTCTCGATTCTCCTTCCGCCATCAAAGGCCCAGCCTGTCGTCCTAGACATCAACCCAACACCAGTCACGAAAGTGACCCAACGAGCCAGAGTAACGTCTCTGAAAGGTATCCAGTAGACCCCGCCAGTATTGGGTAACAATACAAATCGATGGCGGTGCAAACGATACAAGGACGATATCGACAAATTGGTGGGCCGGCCGCGGACGGATATATCCGTCGTAGTCGGTTAGTCCCTCGCGCCCAATATGTCACGCATCGTCGCGACGTCTCCATGTGCGCGCCATAACTCTTCGCCCTTATGTACGCCCACCTATATGTACCACCTTCGATACACGACTTTTCATCTTCCGCCGCCATCCGCCCTTCCCTACCCCGGCACACCACCTCCCGACGCTGGCCTCCGAGGGTTCGGGGGTTGCCGTTTCGGTCTGGGGTGTTTATATCGAGGCGGTTTGGAGGGTCGAGCGAAGCGGCAACGAGAAAAACACGAAGACGGAAGAGGCGGCTCGAGGGGTTCCTTTCTCGATGAATAAGGGAGTTCCAGTCGGAGCCGGCGAGCCAAGGGGGTGAGGTTGGGCGGTTAGGTGCGAAGCCGGGAGGTTGAGCGTCCAAGGAAAGGCGGAGGATCGTGGAGATGGACGCGGTTTATTTCACACCTGGGCTTCCTCTAATTAAGAGGGAGTGCCTCTCAGAGGGCTGGCTAGTTCGTATGAGGTGATTTTAACCGTGGAAAGTGAACGGAAATGGAGGAGGGGGTAGGTTTCTTCGATCAGAAGATTGGGAATTCGCGGGGCCATGCGTTCCTGGCAAGCTTTCTTCCCTCCCGTTTTCTGATTAAACTTCTTTTTCCCGCTGTCGGGGGGGGGGGGGGGGTTGCACTACGGAGGCCGCAGAATTTCATTCGCTCGATATTAATTACGGTTACTGAGCAGGGGAGATTACAGGAGAGGCCGGCGGATCGCCGGCGTTCGAGGGAGCGTATTAGCGGCCGTACTTTCAGATTTTTATGTAGGGGAAATTACAATGTTGCGTAACAGCTCGCCAGCACGCCAGAGAGGAATGGTCGTATTCCTGTATGGCTTGAGATCGCACCGAGTGCGAAGGAAAGCTTTATAACTACAACTCACGCCAAATTTTCCTGCTACAACGATTGCTCTGGGGACTGCTGCTGCGTGCGTTTGATAGCGGGCGGTGGGTCTGAATTAGACGTGACATATGGTACTTCGTGTGTTAGAAGTAACATCGCCACGTTCTACCGAGTCTTGCATTTGGGGAAGGTTAGTGTGACGTCCCAGCACTATCATGAGATCGCGAGTGTAGTGTTCGCCAGCGCCACTAGAGGTCTAATCTTCCTAACTCATTCTCACAAGTCCTTCGTTCCAATCTCGTTCATATATATGCAAGTTCTAAATTATTCCTCTTAGTCCTCATGTGTCTGTAGCAGTGTCCGTCGATTGCTGGTTTTTCCCCTTATAGTTAAGTTTCCCCATCCTTCTGTGTTTTTAGCGCTTAAATAAAATGGTGTGCAATTTTTTCTTAGAATTTTACTGCTACCAAATCCGGTAATACCAAAGAATTTTCATCCAATATTGTTGTTTAGCTAAGAGTTTTTCCACCATATGGAACAATCAAATTAGTAGTCTACTAATATAAAAAAAAAGAGAATGTATGGCAATTTGTCAAATGTTTGTTAACACCTGTTACTTATGTTGAGTGTATAAAATATTCTTGTTAATACGCATTTAAAAAAAAAGTGTCCATCGATTGTAGCCCTACTGATGAGGGAGGTAAAGATCCCTTTTCGTTCTAGGTTCGGGCGGTTAACTAACAGTTTTAGCAGAAGAATTTTTAATCTCGTGAAAAATACGTGTAGGGTAAATCCGGGAGAACGCACAGTCGGGCTGGGGAGAAAAGAGTTGGTCGAAACAGTTTGACTCTTAGAGAATTAATTGTGTTTCTAAACCTTAACACACTTTTACATATACACAGATGTAGAGTCTGAATATAGCCATTCAACCAACTCCTTCTCCAAGCCCGACTGCGTCTCCCAGATTTACCCGAAACCTCTAACACAAATTAAAGAAACTCTCTTTAAAAAAATCTAGATCTACATAGATCCAAACCTTGCAGTCCTTTTAAGCGCATACATTGATTGTGTCAGGTGGTTCATCACACAACACACAAGGGCGAGAGTTTTACAACGCCCCCTTCAGCGTTATTTCCGTAATATTCGTTCGCTCTATCAAGCCCAATGTTCCACTGAGCCCGAAGGAAGGAGGGGAGGGGTTAGCCTGACCGACCGCGCACAAAAGCGTGCACGCGCGAACGGTATTAGTCCCATTGTGGGCCAGGCGACATCCATCCGCGCGACCCCCCGCCTCCTTCCACAGAGTACTATTACAGCATCGTACGAGTACGCGCACAAAAGCCTCGCGGAACCTCCGTGAATACCGTTGGACACTTAGATAACTGTCTCAATAGGACTTACGACGGATTAGTCGATTAGTCCCGCGATCACTGTCGGGCGCGATAAAGCGCGCGAGGAGACCTCCTCCAGGGCGTCGCGTCGTGGGTTCGTTTCATGGCGAAACGAAGCGTGAACATGGAAGACGATGGCGCTGGGGGGCGACCTTCCCCGGGGGGTGGTCCGAAGGGAGTGAAAAAAGCCGTTGGAAACGGCAGGGAAGCTAATTAAGTCCACGGGATGTCTCGTTAAGATCGCTGATGAAGACGTTTGTCCGCGGCGCTGCAGTAGAGAACTTTCGACCCCTGCGACTCGAGGAAAAGGCGTCGTTGTGTCCAACCCCCGCCGCCTGTTCCCCCCTTTCGTCGCTGATAATCTACCGACGCGCTCGCAAACAGCCCTCGAGTTCGGAACTTCGAGTGGAAATATAATGTTTCGAGCAACGCCGCGAGTCAGCAGCCCGAGCGGAATAATTCCGCGAGAATTACGCGACTATTCTGCGTCGTCGGGCGCGGCGAGTTACGCGGGGCGGTCCACCGTGACGAAGCGGGGGTTGTTATCACGGGAAACCGTCGAAACGGCTGTTCTACCTTTGCTCCGATGGAACTGCGAGCGATTGAAGTCGTTTAGAGCAGAAAACTCGCGACGAGGAAACGAAAGTGTTAAATACCTTTCCCCGCTTCTTCGACTTCACAAATTTTCCATCGCAGCTTTGTACGCGTCTCCCGAGCATTCGAAACTAAAAGCATAAGCCACCCACGTCTCAAGTGCCTCGGAACCACCCCCCTTTTCCATCCCCAGTATTCAAATCCCCAAAACAGTGTCGTCTCCCCAGAACGCTGATTAAAGGGGCGCAGCTATTTAAGCACGATCCAGTGGCAGTTGCTCGGCGAGTGTAAAGAGGGTGGACGTCTGGACGGCGAGTATATATCGGGTGGATAACAAGGCGACACTAGGATCATTCGTAAAGCTGTCAGTCGGCCGATATATCAGTATCCTTTTTAGTCGTTACGCTGGCGCACCCCCTTCTGGAGCGACTCGGGCCCGGGGCAAGTAGCAGAGGACAGAGGGGCGGGCGGGTGTCGGCGGAGCGGGGTATGCACGCGTGTGTGTGCACGGAGAGAGAGAGAGAGAGAGTGGCGTGCACTAGGTTCGGCACAAAGCAGCAATACGGAGGCTTTTCGGGGCAACTGCACGGTCGTTAGTTAGCGAGCATTCATCATCGTATTGTTATCGTTAGCCACGGTCTTCACGGTTATTCGAGCCGCCCCATCGAAATCACAATGCGACCAGATGCAGCCCAGAACACGCAGCCACCGATAGCTTTCCTTCATTGTGCCCATCGCTGACGTTGCCTCCGCGCTGCGATTCTGCCTGCGCTCCCTTTTTCCTCTATGGTTGCCTGTCTGTCTGGCAGGGTAAAGGGTGTCTGTCTGTTCGCTGGGGTCTCCGTGTACCGATCTCCCTCGACGAACTCGATTTAAACGTTTCCAACGAGATTTTTCGGAGTTTGAAGTGCGCGCAAGTGTTTCGAATGGTTTGGGACATTGCTTGGTGGTGCTGTATTTGTATGGATATATTATTCCTCTAATTTTGAGAAGCCCTGTTAACTCGGACAGGACTCGAAATCTGTTGCAAGAGAAAGAGACTGTAGCGAGTAAAAGTGGCGTGAACGATAAGAGTACCATAAGGAGTTAGGCCCTCGAAGGTTTATGGGGTGTTAGGGGCGCCATAAACTAGACCAAACGCGACAGTTTGCGTCGTCGACTGGCCCCATCTGCGATCGAGGCACTCTGTCTCCGGCCAGAATGCGAATGTGTCACGTAGAAGGAACATTCATGACTATTTGGAGACCGTGATTCGATCAAACCCGAGGGTCCACAGTTTGTCTATACTTTGGTGCGTGATTTGGGTTCGATAAGCTACAATCACGCTGGATTTGGCGAGACACTTTACTCCACGCTCCTCTCAACCCTACAAGCCACTGTTTACACCCAAAAGATTACTATTATGCCACGTTACTTTAAGCCTTATTAAAAACGCTCTAAAGCTTAAATATCACAGATCCACATGGCAGCCACGCCTCGATATCCAACCCCAATGGAATACTAAATAGATTACAGGGTTTAATGCATGCAACTATCCGGCGAAAGCTCTCACGGGCACCGAGGAACGTACCACTCTTATATCCGCGGAACGTCGTTGCCAGCGATATTTCCTCGCGAAATTCTTTCGACGTGCTCCGCCGCAAGGATCCCCGGTGCATCGGAGCGCGTTTACCCCGATTTTTTCCCCAGACAACGAGGGTCCAGGATAAACCCGCGAGCCCAGAGGAGACAGGGTCGGTGGCGTTCTTTCTGGGTCGCTTTTAAATTCGGATTTCCCGATGTTCCCGTATCCGAGCGTGCCCTACTTCCAGCTGATACCCCGCTCTGCATGTAACAGGATGGAGCAAGCCGGGGGACAGGGGAAGAGAGAGAGAGAGAGAGAGAGCGCAGCCGAACTGCTGGAGGACTTCAAAGCGCTCCCCCAGCACCGGGGAATAATGAAATGTATACAATACGAATGACGGCGCAACGAGCTGTATTTCAGCTTCTCCTGCCCGGGTATCAAGAGCTCCGGTTGGCTCTCCTCGAATTTCAGTGTTTTCGCGGGGCCGCGGCGGCAAAAGGATGGTGATAAATCGAGGCACGATATTAACCCCCTTTTCGGCGACGTGGCACCGCGACGAGGGTGGGTTTTATCTCGGAGAATTATACGGAGGAGGCTCGCTCCACGATCGGGAGCCTGCACATTGTCTAAGCGTCTCTGAAAAGGGTCGAGATGGAGGCGTTTGTAGGTTGGGCGTGGAAAGGTGGGTCCTAGGAGGGCACGTAAAATTTAGAATCCACCGGAGGAAACTTTCTAAGGGGACCGAGAATTCCTTTCAGCCGAGTTCGAAGCCGGTACGCCGCGATCTTCGAACGGTTACAGAGTATAAACGGCAAGCACTGCGCTATCAACCCTTATCCAATAGCTGCAATACACAGAGTAGGGGAATAACGAGGGGTAATCCACGTACAAGTAAAATTTCGGAACGGAGGGAAGCCAGATCGCAGAGGATGGAGCCAGTTGCTCCGCAGCCAGTTAAACAGATAATACTTATACTCATCGAGGGTAAAAGCTTAAGGCAGAGGAAGAAAACGGGCGGAGAGGATTTTTATTTCAATCCTTCAGCCGGGGCTCCCGAGAATCCTTTTCCGCGCCGTGGATAACTATTTTTCCAACTTGTTTTGGACTGTTCCAGGTACGGTCGATGCTGGAACCTTGCTGAAACGTCGAATGGATTGACCCAGTTCGGGCCACCCGAGTAATGCTCGCAGATAATGCGAGAGTTTTCTCATTTCTGCGACGGCATCTTCCCTCCCCTCCCCCCCCCCCACCGCCCCTCTGCTCCCAGCTCCGCAAGATAAGGGGAAAGCTGCTCCCTTCTTAATTTCTGATGTCTTTACCGGAGATCCGGCACAAACTTTTTATTGCCACTTATCGCCGTAACCGCGTTTCCGCGAGGCAATAAGCGTCCGCCGATCTGTTTGCTCGCTGATTGTTTGTTATACGTGCCCTAAGTGGCGGCGTTATTTCGTGCTCACCGGAAGGCCTTTGCCTCTTTCGTTCTGCGTCTATGCTAGCGTTTCGCCTGCAACGCGGACGTCTTCCGAAACCTTTTGATCTAGTTGCTGATGGAATTTCAGAGGCCCTCCTTTCAAACTCCATCCCCCACTTTTGATTATGCACAGATGACTATCGCCGCTAACATTTTCATAATTCTGCTTTCCAAGGACTGCAGCTTGGAGAGCGCTTTCCAATGATAAAATTTACTATTGCGAATATTAGAACTAGAACTTAAATTTGTAAAATTTTAGTGGCCACCCTTGCAATTATGGGGATCGCGACTTAGGGGATCGCAACTCATCCGATCGCAACTCCGCGGAAGCTCGACTATCAGGATCGCAATTCACAGGATTGCGAGCGTCACGATTGCAACTCGCGGGATGGCAATTATCGCGACTGCAATTCGGGGACGATCGCGGGGGCCGCGATCGTAATTCACCCACCCGCTGACTACCCACGATCGCAACTCACGGGATTGCAACTATTCCGAGGGCGACTCGAAGAATCGCAACTATCAGGAATGTGGATTATGCCAGCAGATTTTCGGGATGACAGCGGACTGCTTCGTTCGAGATAATGAGCCCGAGACACGGATTCTCAGGTGACTCAATGAATTACATAAACTATCCTGTCAACTTTCATATCCACTAGGTTGGTCCACGACCGCATGGGATTTTTTTTGTATTCTTTGTTGCTCTCTACACGCCTGTTTTTGTTCCTTAAACCAAAAGAAGTGTGTATATAAAAAACTGGTCCATATAAAACCATATTTCCAGGTCGCTACGATTTGCAACATTATTTTACACAGTTAAGTGTATATTATTCCTTAATTATTATTATTGTTATTACTAAAGATAAACGAACAAAGCCCAATACAAAGCATCGTTAAAGGGTTTTGTTAGGGATATCCTGACGTAAGAGTCTGAATAGTTTACCCTTGAACGAGGAAGGGCTGCCAGAAAAAAATCAAAGTATAGTACTTATAGTTATGCAATTGATTGGGTTCAGTGACCCAAATTTCGATTTGAAGTTGCGGGATACAAAAGGCGACCTTTTTCTAACGCACCTGGCTGGCGCATATGAATCAACAAGTTCCAGTAGTGCAGAACAATTAATTTCACTATTAATAATCTTAATACCGTAAAAGAATGTTGTTTTTGTGTCAGGTATAAAAATGGTTTCCAATAGTAGCCCCCAAATCTACAAAGACGCCAGCTGGAGAGTCGTTAATTGGAAAACAGACAGAAACGGCTAATCCCAGCAAGCTCCAAATATTGTCCGATTAAAGTGAAATTTTTGACAGGTGTTAGTTAGCATGTTTGGAACAAAAGCAACCTTGCGGAGAACATACATTTTATACTTCAAAAATGGTCCGATACAAATAACGGAACAAAGCTTTTACAATATTCAGATCCCACACCAAGACCTTATCGCCTAATGTTTATTCTCCCAGCGACTCAACACCCACGCAAAGAGCCTGCGACTGTCAAAAAATTCTCGAGCCTTAAGAATCTCATATTCCAAGAATTCGAAGAGCTCGAGGAAGCAAGGGTGTTACACGCGAGGGGTGGTCGTTGCACATGGGGTTGGGTTAGCATTGAAACATCGCGCGGAGTGTCGCCGAGCCGCGGAACCGCTTCTTCCCGCTCGGATTTCCAATTCCATTCTCGGCGAGTTCGCGTCAAGACGACCGCAGCCAATCCGTCTGCTGGATTCTGCCGTCTGATTGCCGCCGAGTAACTTCGGTGCGTGCAGTGTCACGTCGATCTACACACCTTCCACGGGCTAGTTTCTATGGGATCTAATCGACGAACTTGTAATTACTTCGTCGACTCGAGAGATGAAGATAGAGTAGAGGGGGTGCGGTGCGGTGGAGGGGGGGGGTGGGGTGGGAAGGGTGAGGGGGTGGATGGTGGTGGGCGTTGAAACAGTGTGGGGGAATGAAAGAAGGAAACGAGGGGGTGGAAGAAGGGAAGTACGAAAGAGAAGCAGAGTGCTCCACGCAGTTTTATTTCATCGCAAAGTGATGGAGATATCGACAGATGTAATGCCACTTCCGCAGACTGTCCCTCCATCCTCCCCCTCCAAAGCTATCCGCCACTTTTCCCCGTCCATCTTCGACGTCCCACCCTTTCCGTCTCGAGCCCACGGCTAAAAGGAGACCCTCCTCTCCGCGAGTGTGATTACCGAACACCTTGGAAATCCATTACTTTATATCAGTTTTTCCTAAAGGGCTCCCCACTGGCGCAGCTTCCACGGAAACTCCGTTGGAGCCTCGGTCAACTACTTCGTCCCCGGGCCTTTATTCAAGGGGGCGAGGCGTTATCTCGGAAATTTCCCCCCGCGGACTCGATTTCTCCAGCCCCTCCTGCTAGCGACAAGCCTGCCCCCGCCGAGGATCCATGGATCCGCCGGCCTCGATCTCCCTGTCGCGTCGAACCATCGAGTCCCCTTTCATTCCTCCGAAGTAATACGCCGGTGGATCTTCGGCGATCTCGAGGACGTCGATCCTCGAGACTTTTAATCGCGAACCAACGGCGGCCGAATTGTTCGCGTCACAATGAAATTTCGAGGCCCGACGCGCGGCTTGCAGGCGACCTCTGTGCAACGGACAGCGGAATAAGCGGAACAACGTTCCGCTGAAAAGTTCGCGTGGTGGCCTGGCGGAGGCGGATTCAAAGCGGCCGTTCAAAAGCCCTTTGATGGCATGCAAATAAAGAGGGAGTTTTTGGTCGCGGGTTAATATGGATTGTTGAATCTTCGAGGCCCGGGAGGGAGGGTTCGAGACGTGGCTGAGTTTTATACGGGGTGGGCTGAGAGTTCCGATGCAAGAGACTTGAGGGATTCTTTTGCGAAGAATTCTGGGAAGTTGAGGAATTAGACTTTCTTCCTTGTGACTTGAAATTAGGAGTTAAGAAGGGGAATTTCAAATATTAGGCGTACGTAGTTTCAGTGTAAGGATGTGTTCTCTTATTAAAAATTAAAGTAGGAATGCTCGGTAGCATCCCAACTTGCCTGCTACCCGGTGTACCGGCGTCAGCGCTCATTGTGCAACCCCCAGCGACAGTGGGCGGTCAGGGAACGAGAAGGTTCCAAGATTTTCGTTTAAATTATGAATCGGTCGGCTTCAGACGGTGGAGCTCGTCTCTCTTCCCTCCTCGTGGCTGTACGCCATCGACAGAGCCAGGCCAGTTTGAAGAATCCTCCGCGGTACAAGGAGAAGGAAGAGGCGAGGTTAAAGAGGTCGCGAGGAACGGCAGAGGTGGGCTGCAGGTGAACAGAGAAGAAAAGTGGAGCGAAGCTTATGCGAAGCCAATTAATTATCGAGCTGCACTTCTCTTTCGCCTCTGCCCTCTTCCTCCGTCCCCACCCCCTATCGCGAGATATTATTCTCCACCGCCTCCTTGGTAAAATCGACCGTCGAGTGAGGGGATTTCCCTTCTTCTTCTTCCCCTTTGGAACTTATTTATACGAGGCAGAGCGGTCCTGCCCCCGTGTCGAGTTTTGTATGCCGGAAGAATCCGGCGACGCCCTCCTAATGACGGTATTATGCTCGTTCCGTGGGCTCACGTGATCGCGCCCCCGTTTCGCGTCCTCTGATCTCTCCTCTCCTTTTCTCGCCTCTTCTCTCCCTTCCTTATTTCCCGTTTCCTTTCCTCTAGTTTCCTATCCCCTCCCCCACAGTTTCCCTTCCCCGTTCAGCGCGCACGCTTTTCCCACGGCCGTTTAGAAAATTACACGGTTGACGCCAGGCTCGTCAGCTCGCGCGCGATTAATTTATTTCCACTCGTCGCCGTTGCGAACTGGAGCAGCCAGGCTTCCAGGGAACCCGTCCCACGAGAAATCTGGACGAAAAGTCGCTCCTGTCCCCCGTTCGAGGTTAAAGCAGGTCTTCTTTTCCCTGCCCCGTGGCGTGACATTTTCACCAACCATTCTGACGGGGGATGAAAGATCGAGCGACTGGGAGACGCTGGCTGACCGACCCAAAAGAGGCTGCCACTCGAGTCACGCACTGGCAAATAATTTCCCGATTGCTGGTATTACATTGTCTTCCTGCTACTTTTATAGAACAATTTCACTGCCTCCAACGAAAGATTCTCCTACCAACGAACCGAAACATTAATTGCACTTCACCCCTCAGAAATGTCAATCCTCTCCTCGTGTCTCAATCCATAAAACATCCCCTTCCAACCCCAATCCTCCCACCAATCCCGCGATCACTTTTACACGCCAACACAGCTCCGTCAGATGATGATAATTGACGCGACCACGTTGCCCTTCGATCTCCACGGTGTTGTCGTGATTAAAACGAGAGGGGTGGTCGCCAGTATCGCGGGGGCGCGTGGACGGCCGCGATCTCGCTGGTGCATTCGGAGGACCACGTTGACCTCTCGCGGAAATATGTATCCGCGCGGCTGGCCGACCGTTAATATCGTCAAACGAACGTGACGATGGACCAGCGAATCGCGCTCCGCTGTAACGCGAGCATGCCAGGGAAATCCCGCCATCGATTCAAGCCTCGTGACACGCGTGCACGCGCCCGCTGGACGCGGCGCGTCTATGATTAGCAACGATCAATCGACTGCAACTGTATCGGCGCTCGCGCTTCAGGGCCATTGCGGGTCACCATTCGCGCGGGCGTTTCGGGCAGCGCGGAATTTCTGGTTGCAGCGGCCTGGTCCCGGCGCAGAACCGCAGACCGCGAATATTTGTCGCGTTACTGTGCTACGGAGTGTCGCGTGTAATGCGCGCCCCCGAAAATGCGGGCAACTTGTCCGCGTGACGGCTAATGCTTCGTTCCCGTGTCCAGCTGCGCTTGGTTTCCAGCTGTGCCTGTGTTCGGTGATCCGTGACGACTCTTTGTAGGTTACTTGGAACATCGAGTCTAATTTCATACACTGCGGGCTTTTGTTTCGCTGTGATACAAGGACGGCGTCGGAGTTCAAGTATGTTAAGTCTGCTGGGTGCGTGTGTGTTAGCAGGGGGTTGGTCATTGGAACTGCTGGCGTTAGAGAGGCTATAGCGGAGTCTATGGGAAACTATTTTAAGAGGCTACTAATTGGAGAAAGGAATTATGAATGGCGCTTTGACGCGAGCGGTGGGTGACCTTGTGTAATATTAATAATAACCGCTGTATTTCATCATAAGATCATAATTGAGGAGCTGGGAGCAGGAAGGGTGCAGCTCTATATTTACAAACTTGGAGTAAATTAGATAGGTGTTTATAAAATTATTGCAAGAAGTCAGAAATGCAGTTGCACCCCTCTTGCTGCAAGGTGATCGATTAAGCGTGGAATGGACGAGGTTCGTTCTATTCTTATAACTTTGTTAGCAGATTGCAACTGCTTCCATCGGTATAAGTAGTGGGGCCAGTTACATTTGGTTGCTCAACGATGGACAAGTACAATTGTCGGAGTCCATGCCGCGTGAAATTAACCCCCGCGCCGGGAACGGGGGAGACGAATGCACGGGCGTCGTCGAAAACGGCGACTTTTTGCCGCGGAACGGGGAACATGTAGCCTGGCCCGCGTTTCGAGACGCGGCCGTGTCGCGTTTCGCGTTTTAATTACGTCAACGGAGGAGACGCGCAGACGGGAGCAACAACGCCGCCTGCTCGCGTTCGTTAATTGGGATATAATTAAAAAACCGTTGCGCGTGGTCCCAATCCACCTCTGTATCGATCTACTGATTACGCGAGATTCTTTTTATCGCGCTGCGTGGTCGGGCACAGAGGGCTCTAAGAGAGGTGAGAATAGACGGAGTGCTATGTATACATAGAAAGGAGACACGTGAGGTCTATTTTCGAACATTCGAAGGCCATGAAAAATGCAACACGAGGATATGTTCGCATTTTGTCAGCAAATGTTATGCAGCACCGCGGGTGAATTAATTAATCCGCCCGGAATGAGAGATGTAACCGTGATATTTCACGGTGTTTTCGTTGCGGTAACGACATAATGTGTATCCAACTAATTGCCAGTTTTCAACTGGTTTTTCACGCGACTTCGACTCGGCGGATGCTGGAATTTTATTTTCAGGGACAAGACTCGAGCGTTGCAATGTACCTACCTATCTGTCTAAAATACGAGACGAGGATTGAAGCGAGATGCAGCAGACCCGTATAATTGTGCCTCTCTTTGCGTTGTTAACTTTTAACGATGCGCGTGTACTTGGCGAGCTTTTCCGATTGCGTTGTTTCGTTGATCCTCTCTTGGTGGAGGATCGCGGCCCACACTTCACAATATTGAATTTCCCTTATTCCCGGCGGTAACATGCAAAATAAAACAATCAGCCGCCTAATGGTCATGCATGTATTCATTAAACAGTCATGGAACAATGACGCACAGTCGCTCAGGCTGCGGAATCGCCGACCACTCTCGCTTAAACATCGGTCCGCGCATAAATAAAGCCCACTTATAATCAGCGTAGGAGAATTCTGCTTTTATTACGACGCGATGTGGCGGTAAACGTAAAATATTGCGGAACAATAACGAGAGCGCGACGTTTATAAACGTGGTAAGGGTGGCTTCAGTAAGTGGACTATGGCACTTTTCTGTGGGAAAATGGGGAAAGCAGGTAGAAGGTAATAGCATTGCACTTTTCAGCGACATCTATTTTTCTCTGATTATATCTTTCTTAGAAGACACATAGCTGAATTTTACATAAATATATTGGGCCTATTTATGCAGAAAGCTACCAACCCTTAACGATTTGGAACAGGGGGTTTGAAGATCTTAATTGTTAAAATATATTTTTCAACACCCGCATGAAAATGTGTGCTTTTTTACCCCTGCTGAGCGGGAGCAAAATGACCAATTTCAGACGTATACATATAATATCATCATATTACAACTGTCACAGCACCATTTTTCATTAAAAGATACAATTAAAAGGTGAAATGAACAATAATGAAAGTGATAGCAACACGGGATACCACACGCCCCCCGATATAGCAGAAGCTGCAAAAGCCATCGAAGAAAATTTGCTGCCATCAAAATCGAAAGTAAAATACCAGATGATATACCAAAAATTTATGGAGTCGCGAGATAACCACAAATTGGAAACATTTTCGGAAGCAGTTATTACACGTATTTATTAATTTCGACAGAATAAACGAGCAATCGAACATGCATATTTTTTTGCGAATCGTTCAGCAGGCTTTCAAAAACACACCTTTCATGCAGGTGTTGAAAAAAATATTGTACGTGACAAGGGAGAGACGCGATTTCGCCTCGCGTGAATTCACGCTCGTCGGAATCGCTTTCTTCTCTCCCTTGTCACGTAATATATTCCTGGTTATTGTTTTACAATGTTTTTTAATCTGTTATTTAATAACGAATAGTATAATTAATATTATTTTA
Source organism: Andrena marginata (assembly GCA_963932335.1). Classification (NCBI taxonomy): domain Eukaryota; kingdom Metazoa; phylum Arthropoda; class Insecta; order Hymenoptera; family Andrenidae; genus Andrena; species Andrena marginata. Next base: position 10,944,353 of record OZ010662.1, on the reverse strand, counting down.
AACTTTCAGTAACTTTTGTTTTGTAAGCTTAAAATAGAGCAATGGCTTGGTGGTTTTAATAAATAATTGTATAATGTAAGTACAATAGTAGGTATAATTAATATTATTTCAAGTTTTCAGTAACTTTTGTTTTGTAAGCTTAAAATAGAACAATGGTTTGGTAGTTTTAATAAATAATTGTATAATGTAAAATTTGTTCCATGGATTCGAAATTTTTTGCAAAATAGAGATCACAATCATAATTTTTTGTCATTTTGAGGGTTGGTAGCTTTCCGCATAACTAAGTCTAATTCATTTTCCTTGTCATTCTATAATACGTACCTATACGTATAAAGATACATAATATCAAAAGATTATTACTTCCAAACAAACTTTATACTATATCGCAAACAAAAATTTTCCTCTATATACCTCTCAATCGATTGGAAGCCCGAGCGACTATACATCGCGCGCTCTTCGTTGTCAACCCTCGTTACAGCGAACCGTTCGATCGTAGCTCGAATTATCGGCGACATTACGAAAAATGCATTCAATTATGCCGAGTCACGTCCGTTCGGTCGTCGAACGGGTGCATAGCTGGCTGGCCTGTACGGTCGCAGGTACACCAAGTGCACCGTAAATCACCATCGGCTAGCGAATCAACAGATTCATAGTTTATTAAAGCGATTTACGCCAGGTTGCAGTGACGTTCCGGCGACAGGGCTGCTCTTTCGCCAGCGAGGGGTACAGGAATACCGCGGCGCAGACGGTCGATCGTGTCCCTAGGTCGGGGCGCGTATAGCCCCCCGCGCCTAAGTGTGATCGATTATTCTTTCAACCCCTTGTTTCTCCGCCAAGTGGGTTCGTTAGCCGTGTGTCGGCTGTAACCGACCCTGTCCCGTTCCTCTCTGATTTATTCAAAGACGCCACCTTTCCCGCCGGCTGCTCGTCGCCAACTTCGTTGGTAATGTGCAACACGTACGTATAGTCGTTGCAACGGAGACAAGAAGGTACCAGACAGGGCGTGTAAAGCGATACCATTGAGGGTGCACGTAACTAGATGCGTTTTTCGTTGCCCATCGAGGGGTCCTACAGACTCGAAACGTTTAACTAGCTTGGTGCGTCTTCAAAGAGGTCCTTTAATGTGGTACATAGATCAACAGATCTGTCAGGAGTTGTACTGTGTGCGGTGCAAGTAGCTTGAGTAGGACACCGAGGCAGTGGCACACTCGGGATATAATCTAGGGGGGAGTCGAGTTGAAGGGATAAAAATATTTTTAATACAAATTCAATAAAATTCATTAGGTGATTGTAAAAATTTATTTAAAGAATAAAATCCAGTTTTCTTTGCTTTTTACAAAGCCCCTCCTTTGGGGATTGCCAGGGCTCTTGGCCCCCCTTTTGCATGCGTTACTGCACTGAGGATTTGAATGGCAACTTAGGCCTTTTGCTTCCTCTGAATATTACTGAGTATTCAATACTTCTAAATAAACCAGGGTTTATGCATGGGTTGGAAGATGAAGACGAAGATGTGCAATCCCTACATTTGTTTCATCCGCCCTACGCCACTACATCACGGGTTACCAGTGCGCGATACTACATCACATTGAATTCAACCGAGAGCCCCGTCAACATTCGTCAATCTCAACCGCGAAACAGCCCCCAAATTCCCCACAAAATGGAGATCAGTCCATCGACCGAGGATCCTCCGATTTACGACCCCAGTCGACGTCGTTAACATCCCCGTGGCGACGTAGCCGCCAGCTTTCATCCCGAGTGCTAGTCACCAACGTTTATCCCGCGCATTGTCTATTTATATCGTCGCGCGACCACGACGCCTGGCTTCCTCCGCCTTCGCGTTTCCTCGTCGGACAGAGCGAGGAGGGTTGCGTGGTGTCCCGAGGAATTTTACAGTCGCCGGGTCTGGTGTCATTGGGCGACGTCGCGTCGACGAGAGGTCTGCATTAATCATGCCGGTCGAATTCGAGGGAGTGCGAGAGCTCGTGGCCGAGCGACTCTCCCTGTCGTTTGTCACTCGACGCAGCCGAGGACCTCCGACGGTACTGCTTTCAAACGAATTCCTGATGGAGCCACGAGCACGCTCGGGGCTACGGCGCGCGTGCACGCTCCTCGTGTGCCTAGCTTTGATATCAACTCGCCGGACCACTTTTTGGGACCGTTGGAAAGATAACAGTGGAGATTCTTCCTTCTTTTCTACGCGGGAGGCGATGGAGTGGCTGGTTTAAGCGCGCATGGCTATGCAAACACCGCTAAGAGGCTAAGGGGCGTTTTTAAATTACGTAAGGGTATTTTTGGCGATTTCTCATTTCACACTCTTCCCAGGTATAAGAATTCGTGAGATTTAATATTGCAGGAAGAGGTTTCGTAATTAAAAAAGACCCTCGGGCGATGGGATTCGAACCCGCGATATTTGGGTCCTCTACGCTATTGGTCAGCTGTCTTCCCAATTCCACCAAAGCCGATCCTCCGAGGTCTCATATTCTGGGCTCCCTCTAAAGGTTTATATAATCCATTTAACTCGGTTTCGCGTGTGCAATGAAACATGATTTTTTTAGGCTACTGGTTTTGAAAATTAGGTTTAAAAATATTAACTATCCCTCCCGCTCGAAAAAGCCACACCGTAATTTGAGGACGACCCTTAATGGCGTGTTCTGGGTGACGAGTTTACAAAAAGGGAGGTGAATTGGTGGTCGTTCCGAGCTGATGAAGAAAAAACAAATGCAAGGGGGGCATCGAAGCTTTAATCCACGAATTTCCTCTATTTTCGCTATTTTCGCGCATATCCTGCCCCACTTTCCAGAATTACCCTGTACAAACTGTGCCGGAGGAGCAGGCGTTTGATCCCTGGACGCCCGTGGAAAATCAAACGGCGAGGGGAACGAGAGGACCAAAAAGGAACCGTGCGCTTAATGGACTCTCCGGTGACATTATCTGCCAGATCTGCGATGAGTTAGGATAGCGATCTATTTGAACGGATCCTTGATTATCCACGGAGCCTTTGCGCTTCCACGACGATGGAAAAGCTCGCCGGCTGGGTTGTACCTTATAAACCGTTCGCAAATAAATATCTACTTTCTGGAATATACACGCATAACCGTCCCGAGCGAAAGTTATTTTCTTAGGGTGCGCGCACCCTGTGTACCTTCCACGAAGAAACGTCTAGTTGGGGACGTACGTACACGCCCTTTGCAAATAGGGATCTACCTTTCTCGGATATACAGCATTATATCCCTCGCGGCTGAGGGTCACTTTTCCAAACGCCCTGCACAGATCCTTTAGGAATAAATGTTAATTTTATCGCGACGTATATCTCCCTTTTTCCCCGCGTGTATACCTTTCCCATCTAAATATCAATTCTCAGGGTACGCCTATACTATAGTTTCCTCGCGCGGATCCCATTCACGAATCACACGCGCGAATTTACCAACACTGTATTCGATTCTTCGTTCCCATTTTACCGCGACGTCGCCCGTCTAGAGAGAATTGCCCCTTTCAATAAGGAATTCGAGGCAAGTGGAAGTCGCGAGGAAGTTGCGGGATGTCAGCGTGCAGACGGGAATTCCGAATTCCCTAGATATTTTCAGCGCTCTCGGTTCGGGCGAGCTGTCGCGCTGGAAGCCCCCGAAGCTTCGCGTCCGACGTTGGAAATTTCGAATCGACAGTCGCAAGTTTCCTGCGATTTTCATGCAGCACGGGGCGTTGGACGCGGAAAAACTGGATCGCATGCAAAATTGATCAGCCGGTAGCTGGCGGGCGGAAGTTGCGCCCCGGTCAAGAGTTCGCGGACCCGGCGAACTTCGCGTGCAGACCCCCTCCCTCCCCTCCCCTCGCCCGAAAATTCGCTGAAGCGACCGTGATCGCCTCGTTTGCGCTTCCTTGTCCCCGGGACGTCGCTTTCCTCGCCCCCTGTTCGCCTCTGTTTCCTATTCCCGCCCGATATTGATCCGACGACGTGGCACGCTCGGCTCTATTACCGTGTGCGCGCCGCTCCTCTGCACGTGGCAGGCAAAATATTACGCGGCCCTTATTTGCATACGTCATGACTTTTGTACCTGGACTTAAGGAACGAGCTGTTCCTGCCTCGGAACGGGCTCGGCCGCTGGAGCACGGGGTCGTGGCCAGAGCAGGCCTTTACTCGGGGGTCGCGACGAGGGTGGGCTCGTTCTCAAATCCTTTGTTTATGTTGGAATAAGGATAATAAATTTTTTGCGCCAGTAGACATTACGAAAATAACAAGATGATAAAAAGAAACAAACACATATAAGAAAACGGAGAAAAATAGTAGAGTTAGAATACAGGGGGATAATATTCTTGTGGGGCATTTGATTTACTTGAAGGATATGTAATGTGTTTTCTGCGAGGCAAATTTAAAGACGAAACAGAGTCGAAGTCCAGTAGATCAGTGATTCCCAACTTGTACGTTGCTACGGTTTTTTTGGTTTTTCTTTTAATGCTATTAAGGTAGAATTATATCTTGAAATACCTATTTTTAATGAGTTTTCTTTACTTTATTAAATTTACCTTGCCTTATATGATGAAGGGTCGCAGGTTATTCGAATATTACAAAATGGGGTCAGGACTCAAAAAAGACTGGGAAACACTGTAGTAGGTGGAGCTTATAGATCTCCAAAATTGTTGTGAGTGAAAGTTCTCCAACTTTTAGGAGGTATGTAACGCCAATTTGAAGCAATTGTAATATGTCTGAGGCTATGGGTTTTTGGATATTCCCTTCCAGAAGCATAGACAAGCGGCAGGCACTAAAAATCGTTGGCAATCGACGAACGTAGCCAATTTCCTTCCCCGCGTGCATCGCTAATCTCGTCCCCAGTGGCCACCTCTAATTTCATCCCTCAACTTCGTCCCCCCAGCAGTCCCTAATTTTCTCCCTAGCGGCCGGCACTAATTTTCCCATAGCGGCGTGCACGATAGCCGGGCATAAGAATTACACAGGAAATACGTCGCGGGTACTACGAGGAAGGAGTACGTACGCGTGCATGCGACCGAGAAAACTGCGTCGGCTTGCTTAATGCGTCGCCTATTTGCGACTCACGCCGTTGAATATGTTAACGTTGCAGAGTCTGGACTGCACAAGTGGACGGTTCGCGAGGGGAGTACAACGGAGACGCCGACGTTACGAGCGTGTACAAGGAGATCCGGGAAATGCAACGAGTTGATCTCTGACGCGGGTCTACGAGCTTTCCGTGTCCTGCAGGACATTAAGGAACCCGGGCAGTTCGCGTGCAGGGGGGATTAAATGAAACGCGCAGCGCGATCAACGTACATACTCAGCTCTGATACTGCTCGACGCATGCGCGTTAATTAACACGGGCCCTGAATAATCGGTAAAAGCTACGAGATCGCCGGGAGAAATGGGTTTCTATCTGGCGAAAGTTCCGAACGAAAGAATATTCCCAGGCTTCTAAATATAATACAAAGTATTATACGTTGAATTGAAATAACTGATCAGGAACAATGACGCACGGACTTCCACCTGCGCGCGATGATTTCGAACGAGCTTCCGGGAACTTTATATCAGCGGACACGTTACCAACTAGCGCGTTGACCGTCAAATTCAGGACCCAATTACTCAACGCAATACGCGCCCAACCGAGCATACTCCACCGCAAATTGCGTTCGAAAATAAACGCGCATAGCCTGCGGAATGACAATTCCATCCCCCGTGGGATAGAAATCCTTCAAATTAAAGATTCAAAGAGGGTGTTAAGCGTTCGCGACGATTGCTCCGTTGTTGCGAATCGATTTGTGAAAAAAAAAAGAGAGAGAGATCGTTCTTATTAATTTTCCACGTATCGCAGCTTATATAGTATTTCCATAACCAATTAATTCGCGGGAGTTTCGCGGCAGTCGCGGTACCGATATCGATCTTCATCCCCTCGGCAACCTCGATGCCCCATCGTGTCCACTGTCTTCGTCGCTGCGCCTCGTCGAAAATACCGCGGCCAGCCTACCCGATACGCATCTATACCGATTTTTTACCTCGCTGTTTTTCGAAGCCCGCGGAAACGATACTTGGCTGCGTCTTCCGTCCGGGGGCGACGGGACGCGGGGCGTCGATTCAATTTCATCGTGCCAGACCGTGGACGGGGTGGAAAAGAAAGGGGAGAGAGAGGGTGACAGAGCGGTGGAAGATCGAGGGGTGGGTGGGAAAAGGGGGGTTGGAGGAGACGCAGCCGGAGGAGCGAATAGAAGAAGAGAGGGATTTAGCGGAGGGGAACGAAATGTAAGAGGTTAATTGGAACAGATAACTGCGTCTGCGTGTGTCGATGTGCCTAGCGCACCCCTGCGACCCCCTCGCGATGCTTCGTCTCTCAGTTTCTTTTTCTATCGGCCGTTCAGGAACCGGGGTCACATTTTACCCGCGCTCCAGCCATCCTCTTTCATCCCCTTGTCGCGCGGCCATCCACCCCCGGCACTCCACTTCCTTTTCGCGTGTGCATCGTAAGCGCTTTCTCCTCATTGCCACGGGACCGTCCTCGTCATTAACGGTTAACGGTCGTCGACTGCCGTGCATTTATTTACGTTAGGGCACGGAATGCCAAGGTACACACGCGGCAGCACTGTTGCGATACGGATGCAGGGCGAAGTAAGTGTGGCTAGGAGAGTAGTGGTCACGGTTATGGGGTCGATAAGCTTTTAATTTCTAGGCAGATGGCTATTGTAGAATTTGTAATTTTTACCAGTTGTGAATGGAAAGACGTCACTGGTCCTCAAGAAACTAAGCATGAAATAGTCGCCAGGAGTAGAAAGGACTCTACTTCAGTGGCGCAACCAGAGGAGGGGCCAAGGGGCTCTGACACCCCCACAGAAGGGGCTTTGTAAAAAGAAAAGAAAACTGAATTTTATTCTGTAAATAAATTTGTATAATCACCTAATGAATTTGATTGAATTTGTAATAAAAATATTTGCATCCCTTCAACTCGGCTGCTCTACTCACTTCTTATTCGATTTCGATAAAAAAAACACCCCTTGTCGATACATTCCCTCTCACAGAAACAGAAATAACCCCAAATTCTCCCACAAGCTTTCCACCCACCCATCCACATATCTAGACTCGTCCACGCGATCTGCACCTATTAGTTTCTTTGCGCCCCGCGCGCAAGAGGCACGCAGCGCGAGGAGGGTGGAAGAGGAAGGGACGAGAGGCTCGACGAAGCCAAAGATACCAGACTCGCGGATGTCAGGCGCGTTGCAGCGAGTCCTCGCGTCGTCGCTATTTACACGGTCTGCTCGGCGCAGCTAGCAGGTGATGAATTACTTATAACCTCCTGGATACCTCCCTCCTCCCCAGCCATCGCGGGATCGCGTTCGCGTGTCCACCCCCGCCGCCGTTCCTCCACCGGTTCCTCCGCAGCCTTTTATTTCACTGCAGTCTTGTGCATATTCGTCCCACCGTCTTCGAGTATTTATAAACTTGCCGATACGCTCCGCGCAGCGCGACTCGCCGCGCGTTAGTCACTCATAACGGGGATATATTTCGCGCTTCTTAAGGGGGCAACTTAGTTGCAACGATCCGCGTCGTTCAAGGATGGACGATAAGCCCGCTTCGAGCAGCTTGCAGAAATTATCGCACTTAAAACAGATTATGCATTCTTCCACTGTCGACGGAAAATTGTAAACAGGCCCGGTGCTTTTCTTATGCGAGCGACAAATATTTGGCGCATTTAAAAAAAATTTGTTTCAATAAATTGTGAATAATACGAACAGGAAATGAAAAGCAAATGAGAACCTCTCTACTTAGTTTATAGCGTGCCATTCATTTTTAATTTAAAAATTTATCTCGTATTTTGGGTGGATTTTTAAAGTAGGTTTTCCTACACCTGACTCGTCGTCAAGAATTTCAAACTCGATTTTCTGGAAAATGAAGCGCGAGATTTAAAAAAGTTACTCTTTCTTTTCGACTTGTAAGAAGTAAATAAGTTTAGTAAAAGGGATAAATTTTTTTAATATTACGCTTCATTTCCGGGAAAATCGATTTAGAAATTCCTAGCGTCGCGTTGCGTGTAGGAAAATCTACCTTTAGGCGTTTTTTTATCGTGGCTCCTGTGTGCATCGCGGATTTTGCACACGTAGCAGACTGGGTCTGATTGTAAAGTACATATAAAGTTCTTTGGCACAAAAGTCCGCCCCGCTTCATCCCAAGGCACTTCCACCAGAAAGCTGTTAATGCACAATTAGCGAGGCCCTTCATTCCCCTCGGAAGATCTCTCTGTTGGATCCAGGATCCGCAGACTAGCAGGAACCAGGCTGCCCCTCTATTTCCCGTGCTCGAAAAGAATTCTCCCCGCGGATTCCGCCCGGGCAGACTGTTCTCCTCGCAGCCGGATAGATTCTACGCAAGAATCTCGGGCCCCGTAGTGGCGCATTACGGATAATAAAGGAGATTGACTCTAAATTACAAAGTCCGTTGCAGACAGCCGCGTTGAATGCCTCTCAGGCACAGAAGCGTCGCCAAATCGGTTTTACGGTCGGCAGGTGGTCCGACTGCTCTTCTCCTGCACTTACGACGACACTTCCCAAACCCTCCCCCTCGTCCGCGCCAGCATCCCCGCTCGAACCATCCAGGCCAGCTCGTTTCTCTATTAATTGTTACCGTTCCAGCGCGTCTGCGCCCCTTTGTCCCGCACGAGGGGCGGGCCTCTCGCTCTAATTACGCAATTAAAAGAAAGTTAATCCCGTCTCGCGAACGACACGCGGACGCGTAAACAAACGGGACAGCCTCAGCCTCAGGGGGGGTGGGGGCGACGAGTAATTTAACGGTCGACGGGATTTATTAAAATTTTCTTTTCGCCCCTGCATGCGGGCACCGCCTCGCTCCGCGTCCACAGGGAACTACTAAACGATTCTTTGTAGCTCTCCTCCTTTCCTTTTTTCCTTAACGGGGCCGACCGCTTTGTCAGCGTGGACGAATTTCTCCCCCTCGGCGGCGCCTCCAATTTCCAGGGTTATATTCTTTGTATCCTTGCAATTATAAACACGCTGACGACTCGGTCCGGGCACTCGAAACTCTCCTCGTCGATGGACGCTTCGTTTGCCCGGGGTTGCTTGACGGTTTAAACGGAGGAATCGGGGGGAGTCGGCTGAGACAAGTTTTCGTGCGGTTAGGGGTGGTTCAAGGGATTATCACGTAGTCGGTGTTAAGGTCGTAGTTTTATGGAGTATGTGTTTGCGGGCTTGAAGGAGGTCTTTATTGGTGGAAGGTGGGAGCAAATTTCTTGTATCTAAGGCTAGGTTTGTAACCAAATATATTTTTGAACAACTTTTATCGGCTTCTAATGGAAAAATCGCTTTCCACGGTGAAAGTAGGATCGACGATTTGAAGGTCGATCGCGGAGGATCGGCGCCAAGCTAAATTAATCGTTGCCCATCGAGGCGAGTCGAGAAATATCTCATCCCTTAGGAACTCGTCGAAGGTTAAATCGGAAACAGCTCAAGAAGCCGGAAACTGGGTCACCTTGCCCCCTAATCCTACGGCTGGACGTAATACCGCGCCCATGGTGAACTTACGTATAGAGGATAAGCTACCGAATATTGTTATCTGGGATCTTTTGCGGGAAAGTCGTGGAAGTTATGGGAAACGGCGTTAAACGAGATGTTGATGAATATTTCTCATACTCCTGGTCCAACGATGCGTTACTCTGCGAAGTATTCCAAGGAACGAAGCTGTGAAGGTGTCTATGTTCCGAATGGGAGTTTTACTATTTTTTCCAAAAGGAGTATTAAAAAACTTTTCTATTTCAAAGGAGATATCTTGCAGTGAAGTAGATACAGTTTCAAATGGTTTATTATGTAATTTTTGCCAAGATTAAGCCATGGAAGGGTTGAAATAGTGAAACTGAAATTTGTTAATTCGGAAGTGGTTCTAAAGATCCCCTGATGACATCAGTGGACTTAATTTTGCCACAGCTTCGATAACCATAAGAATTTTTAAACTATTCCTTCTCAGGCTAACTCGCGCCCACCCTGTAGATCGCGCACAGGAGTTCGCCAGCCCCTTGAATCCCCCTCCAGCGAAATTTCGCTTCAAACAAAACGCCCAAAGGAGCCGCGGTATCGGGCCGTTTCACCTGGAGCGGTCGTGGGATGGGCCAGGAAGAAGAATAGGATCAAAGGACACCGAAAACTCGCTTGGAATCGTTCGCAGGACGACGTGTGTGCGCGCACAAGGATCCCACCCCCTGGCGATGGAGCTGTAAGGGGGCGGGCGGTGGCCGTTGCAGAGCGCGGAAAGATCGCGGAATTCCCCTGGAGAAGCATCCCCCGACGCGAAACAAGGGGGTAGAAACGGTGGAAACGAGGCGAAGGGAGGGCAAGTTGGAGCCGAGGCCCGATAAAGAAAGGATACGGAGTGGTTTAACCGCGATGGGTAAAAGTGCAGCGAGATATCTCGGCTGGCAGAGCTCCGACACGTCGAGACGCTGGAACGGAGGCCCGGCTTACACAAAGGATAAAGAGGAGCAGGATAGGGGAAGAGGAAGAAGGGGGGACGCAGAAAGTGGCGGCTGGGAACCATCGACAGTGGTGTATCACCAGCAACGACGAACAAAACCCGAGGCCTCGAGAAACCGAAGGGAACCTCGCAATTCGTATTTTCACCATAAACCCTTCAACTAATCAAACACAGTTAACCAGTAATCAAAATATCAAAATCCCTATTCCCCAATTCGTGCAACCTCCCGTCAGCATCCTCAAGGAGGACACCATATTATTTAAATTTCTAGAGGCGGTGTTTCCTCGAAGGATCCACTACTGGTTATCGAAGACACGAGAATAAGAAGACCACGGGGGGGCAGCGGATAAGGTAGGCAAGAGCACTGCAGGAGGAGGCCGATGGCAGTGCTCTGGGGGGTTGGTGCTGGAGGGAAGGGTGGCTAGAGGCGGAAGATACGAGGCGGTAGCTACGAGAGAAGGCTCCGGCTTGGGAGTAGATTTTACGAAGGTGAAGGTGGATAGATTCGAGGGATGAGGGTGGCTGAGGGGAGGTGGGCTTGAGTCGAGGCGGCGCGCTATACGAACTGATGTCCCTTGAGGTCAGCCTAGCGTGACTACCTATCAATTGCCGAGACTGCGTCTAGCCCGCCTAAGTGACGCGATGCTGGATATACACTGGCGCTTGGATATTCCGCAGACACTACCCCCCTACGACGTCGATTTTCCGTAAATACGCCCGAGATAGCGTCATCCCCCCGTGTGTTACGTGAGCGTTCGCGACAACCCTTCTTCTATCCTTTTTATTTGATCGCTCAACGTGGCGGCTGCTTTGCTTGTTCCCATCCGCCGCTCGGGGAGCTGGGGGTTGGACGGGCTGGAATGGCTCGACGGACGGGAAGGAAACAAGTGTTTTTAAGACGGAGGAGGCAGGGAATGATTGCTACACGATTGGTGGCGCTTTGTTGATCCGCGGAGAGGGTGCGGAGCGTAGTAGGTTCTACGAAGACAATTGGGTGGTAATATTCTTGGAGAGAATGAAGCTTGAAAAAGATGTTAGCACCATTCAGAGTCACTCCAGATGAGTGAATGGGGATGAAGAATTTAAATACAAACAGTAATGACATTACTCTAAATTCTAAAGCAACCCCCTAAATTAATTACAAATTTGTGGGCGAAAAAAAACAGAACCTCCAGCGATGGGAATCAAACCCAAGACTTTGGCGGGATCCTCTGCGTAGTAGTCAGACGTCTTACCAATTCCACCAAAGCCGACTCTCCGATACTACTCTTTTCCGAACTCTACAAATATCTAAAGTAGCGTATAGCCTAGACCTAGACAATTTGAACGAAACAGAATCGATTTAATTCATTTGACCAGTAAACTTCCCAGGGAGACATAGCTTGCACCCAGGAATCTTTAATTAATCAACCAATTTCTCACGACTGCCGTCGAAGCGTTTCCAAACAGTGGGCCATCGTTCACAGAGCCAGGAGGCTCTTTCGAAATCGTGCCACCACGGTTGGAGCACTTAAGAGCCATCGTGTCCCGGTTTTTCGGCGAAGCGGAAGCGAGGTCGCGGTGTTTACACGCCCCCATCGGCGCACCGGCTGGAAACAGTCGCCCGGTCTGACGTTTCTTTCCAGTTTCTCGCCTGCGATTACATATCTCGGATCTCCGCTACGGCAAAGGCTTGTTTTCCCTCCGACTGACAGCGTGTTTTCCCCTCACGCGAGACCATTGCGTTAACAAACCTATCGCGCGGAGAGGATCTGGCTAATGTCGCGACGACGGGGGTCGACAGCCCCGAAGGCTGCTTTAACCGACCTTTAAATCGCGACGAGAACTGGCGATGGTTGCGTAACAACTTCCTATCGATTACATTTCGAGGCTGATGTATCGGGAACGATTGACAGGACCGTGGCGTGGAGGTTCGATAGTCAATGGTGCACACTTTGGGTGTGAGTAACATTGATGAAGTGGGTGGTACAATGTGTATTTAGGGGAAGGGGTTGAAGATTAATATGAGGGGAGGATATTGGAGAAAAGTTTGTGATTGAAAGTGGATTATGACGAAAGCTTTTGATTATAGTAGGAAGGTTTCAAAGAAAAGGCAAGTGTCTCTCAGTTTTCATTGGAACTACCTTTACTCTTCCTTTTCACCCTGTGAAAATTGTGACTTGGATACCCATTTGAGCTATTTCGAAGCTGGACAAAAGGCTCAAGTTTAAATATACCCGAGGAAGATCCGTCACGTTTGATGCCTCCATCGACTTGGGCCGAGTACATAAATCGGCTCGATTAAGCCCCGAACATCCAGCCTCCCAGCAGCGAAGGACGAGGAGATCCACGATTTGTCGAATATACGTTTGAAACGCGATCGTCCGCGGCGTGTAGAAAAATACCCACGGTGTACCAATATCCCCGGCAAGTGGAATATTCCGGCGGAAAGAGAAGTCGTACCATCGCTCATCCACGCTGGCGTAACATAGAATGTAAAGCCCTTATCTCTGCAGTGAGAACTCTTTTCCCTCCTACGCCATCCCCCGTTCGTGTCCTTTCCTCTAGCCCGTTCCATCTTTCGCGAGGGGTATCTATCATCCGCCGTAGCAGCGCGGCCAACTATCCCCTGAAAAGCGTGGCGAGCAACGGTGCGCGGTGGTATCGAATTATGAAAATTCTTCTGAGATCCGAAACCGACTTTGCTTCAGCTCTCCCGTGTGCTCAACGCGCACCGTACGCAAGCTATAACCGCGCGCTGGTTGACTCGTAAACACGAGCCAACCAGCCCCCGGTCCAGGGATCTAGCAGCGGCACCGGAAGTGGCTGCAGCCCTCGAAGAATGAAACGCTCGCCGAGTGCCGCGGAAACAGAGTCGAATTAACGAAACAGAAAAATCAAGGGCGAGAACGGGGGCGGGGTTGGCGTGGGTTGCGAATGGATAACAAACGGGCAAATTGCTCCGAGGAGCGCGGCGCGCCCTTTATGACGAGGCATTGTGAGCCCGGCAAGAGGCGGGAGAAAGCGGGAAAACCGCGAGCGACGAGGAGCTGGTGCGTGGTTCCGCGTGCACGGCGGGGGCGTAGGAAGTGTCGAGGGAAAAGGTGAAAAGAGGAACGCGCTGCGGGCAGCCGGAAGGGGAGGGGGTGCGCTGGCCGGGGCACAGGAAACAGCGGAACGCGGGTGCGTCGGAAAGGGCGCGGAGGAAAAGGGGGAAAGGGGGAGAGGTAACGGGGAAAAGAGACTCCAAGTGGGCAGGCGAAGTCAGAGGGGGGAGCGCAGGTTCGCGGGAGGTAGTGGTAGGTAGTAGAGTAGGCAGTCGGTGGTAGGACAGGGTGATGCATGGCTATGGGGGTCGCAGGCTTCACCGCGAAATGTCGGCGCCGAGCAGCCGCCCCGCGTTCCTTGCTTGCCTTTTACATACTCTCCACGCGGCTCTGCCCTCCTCTGCCCTCATCCTACGCCGCGCCGCTATCACTTTGTTTGCCTTTCGTACGCCGCGTTACCTTTCCGTTCCGCGCCTGCATATCGATCGACCTGGGTACCCGCGGAACCGGGGGATACGCGAAACTGCCTTTTCTGACGCGGTTAACGCTTCCAGCAGCCCCGACACCCACTTTCAATCGACACTTCCAGAGTTTTCGTGTTCACCGGGCATCTTTCTTGGGAATTATCGAGGACCAATTGGAGTAGAGTAGTAACCATATGCTTCGGGTGTGCTAAGATCGAGGAATTTGGAGAAACTGGGGCACTCATCTCTGTAGGCAAGGCACGTTGAAGTCTCACCTTGATGAACTTCGATATCAAAGGGCTAATTCGATCAAGGTAGCTCACCATGTACACAAAGAAGGTTGGTTGTATATACACAGTTGGTGATTATACACACACCCCAAAAGAAGGGGCTTTGTAAAAGAGAGAAGAAAATTTAATTTTGTCCTTTAAATAAATCTTTATAAACACCCAATGAATTTGATTGAATTTGCATTAAAGATATTTACAACCCTTCAACTCGGCTCCCTCAAGATTAATTCCTGAGCGCGCAACTGAATATACATATTATTATATTTCTATCAGGTTCGTCGAACTTTTGCGTACAGGCGAACAGGTTGACAGGTCGGATTACCAGGTGTTTGCGTGGATGGAAATGCATCTGGAAGCAATCTACCAGGGGCTTCCGAGGCACGGTATCGCGGTTTCTTCATCTTGCACGGTGCCCCGACATTGACGCGCGCAGCTCCGAGCAGACGCGCGCATATCGAGGGCTTCTTATCGCCAACGGTGCGGATAAGCGTCTTATTGTTCTCACGCGCTATCAGCGACGGTTAGGCGAGAGGTTATCACGGTGGCATAGGTTGAAAGATTTAAACTCTCCCCGGTGGTGTTAACCCCTCGCGTGGCCCAGTTTCGCGGCAGGTAGCTTGGCGAGCTTTGAGTTCATAAAACTTGATAAAACTCGGCCAGTGTTTTTCCCCTTTCTCATATGTTGCCAGCACTTTCGTCTCCCGTTAGAGAACGAAGATCGTTTTAGTTGTTAATCAGGGAATTTACAACAGAACTTCAAACCTCCATTCAATAGTCATGCTTTTAATAGAAACTCTATCGATTCCCTGTTCGATGCTGCTCTATTTACGAACATTAACTCAGAGTTACGCTCGGGAAGACGCATCACGCGCGCGGCCACCAGGGAGACATTAAAGCAGCAATTTTATGCTCGAAGACAGGAAACGGGTCTCTGTAACGCGTCCATTCAATTAGTATAATCGGCCGTTTCGATTGCGATCGATGCTCTTAATGGCCACTTCTGTCCCCAATTAATATTCGCTTTTAATTACACCGCCGCGTTCCTGAAACGAGCGCTCGGCCCGACGGATGTTTCCAAATGTCCCGTTGTAAAAGCTGCGCGGAGGACCCCAGTCACTCCCGAAATCGCGCCGCGTACCGTCATCTGGGTTCACTTTAAGGAACGTCGAGGTTCACGCGTGAAACATTGAATGGAGCACAAAGCCACTTTCCTGCGTGTTCGACGAGCAAAGTGGAAGATAGTGTACGTGAAATGCGCTACGATTATTATCAAATAATCAAATTCGAGAGGCTCTTTTCACATAAAAGAGACCTGAGAAGTTGCTCAAATTCTGTAAACTTTATGCATCACAAAGAACCGCTGATGCTCAACAAAGAAATAAACGCCCAAGTATCCCAAAGCAAATCACGTTAAAGAAACGCGCGAAAGCTGCCAACTCGATCGTCGACTATCTCCACGTTCGGGTGGAAAAGACGAAGAACCGTGGGGCAAATGAAATAATTCGTACAAATTCAGCAGCTACTGGGAGCGTCGTAAGAACGAATCGCCGAGCGAACGAGGCACTTTATTCGCGGGGGCAAATGTTCCGACGATCAAGATTTCAGCCGGCACAGAGAGAAAGAGGACGCGGGAAAGAGGGGCTCGGGGGTTAAACGGGGGTGGCACAGAGGCTTCTCGCGAAGAGGCTGGTCGGAAGGCCAATATAGGTGGCTCGCGCGCTGGAATTGTAGCTCGTTTCGGAGGTTCACGCCCGAAGAACGGGGTTAATGACAAGCCTGCTCCCGAGAGCGTTTCGAAATCGATTCGTGTTCGATGGGAATGCGCTGATTCGAAACGGAAAACTTGGGAGCTAACCGGGGAGGAGGAGACGGCGGACGGGGTGGTTGATGTGCCCCTTTGAGCGAGGGCCTGGAAAGTGCGTTATTGCGCCGCGCTCGTTCACGGGCCAAAGGGTTCGCGAGTTGCGGGAAAAAATTATCGATACCGTCCGGGGTCCGTTCGGCTTAACTCGCTCGTTCAATTAACGGTCATTTATTTATTCGATGCCGGCGGCTTTCGCCGGGACACTTGCGCCGCCGCGTTGCGCTCGAGGAATTACGACTTTGATTGATGGTCGAGAGGGCGGCCAAGTATCAAGTGCAGTAGTTAGCTTGAGTAAACATGGACTGCTGAAAGTCATGAGTTATGTGTTTGCTGAATAATGAAAGTGGTCCTGGAGCGGGGACGAAGGAGCGACGGCCTTTTTGCAGGAAGATCAAGATGACGCGATGCGTTAAATAGATAATAAGAGGGGGAAGGAAGAGTGACAGCAAAAGGAGAATAACAGGGGAAGCGGAAGGATGTAGTTGGAAGTTTAAACCTCCTGATCAAGTAATGAAGAGACGATTCTTTTCTTTGCGAAAGAGCGTCTGGTGGGATGAAGAATTCATTTGGTTCGAGATTATTCAGATGCGCGATGATACTAGATAATAGCTTGGCGAGATGCTTTCGCGTCGCTCGAGGATCGTTATTATCCCGAGCGTAAACGGGATCGAGTAATTGTGACAGTTCTATTTATTTAAACGGTATTCGGCGGCAATTTCCCGTTGCTGCATGGATAAATCGATAAATTGAGCTAAATAATGAGCACCATTTGAAGGATAATTGTCGATTAATGTTCGGGTGGTTAATTGTTGACGCGCGACTGCTTCTACGGAGCCATCCCCCGACGGAATGAAACCTTTCTGTGTATCGGTATCCTATATTTCGCCGTTCTACCTGGCGGGGAGCTTTGCGAGTGCGTTAACCGTGAAATTAATACGCATTTCTAATTGACGAACGGTTTTACCGACGCTAAGGGTGGTTCCAGCAATTCGCTGACGCGAAGGGCGCAATGTATCGCGGATGCAATGGAAGCTTTCACTCGTAAATTCAGTGCTTTACGAACAGTTGATCGGGAACAGACAACTCTCGCCCACGAAAATTGCAATGACACATATGGCACTCATGAAGAGATATTAAGAAACTTTTATTATAGCCAAAGTGAGGTAATGTCCATTTGCATACTACACTTGCAGTACACTTAAACAAACAAAGGTAACGTTTTGATCTAATATGTCAGTAGGTGGAAGGAACACAGACATTAGCGCACTTTCCGACAGCCAAGTGCCCAAAAGACCATCCCTCAACAAGTCAAATATGTAGAGAAGCTCATGCCAAATAGACGTCTGCATCATTCATCAAAGTAAACAAGAATTATTCCCTCTTTTCGTTTACTCTCACGAACACCACATGCCTCTACTCTTTAGCAGAATCTTATCTGCACATCCAAGTGTACAAAAGAGCCCTACCGCTGGATCTTCTACCACCACCCCCGAAAAATCCATCATCAATCGACTCGAACCCCTCTCAAAGCTACAATTTTACACACCACGCGAGCCGGCCTCGAGTGTCCCGACTCGTTCCTTCCACCCTCGACGTAATTACCCAGCACCGCACAGAATCCCGTTGAAAACGATAGGGTGGTGTCTTACCGGACGTGGCGTCGCGGAAGCGGCGGAGGCACGGGGCTGTGGAAGTTGTCCATCATCGTGTAGGAGTCGTGGTCGGCGGGCTTGTGCTCGAGGGCCTCCAGGTGATCCAGCCTGAGGAGCTCGGGCTCGCGCGGCGAGTGTAGCTCACAGTGGGCGACGTGAAGCAGCGGCCTCAGCGACGAACCGCCTTCGCATCGTTGCTGCCGCGAAGGCGGCCTCGCCACCTGACGATCTACGACACCATCCGACGCGTGCTGGTCGTCGCCCCAGACCTCGAACTCCCCGGCCGCCGAGTAGTCGCCGAAACCACCGTTACCCTTCACCGTTGCACCCTTCTTTCGACGATCGTCCGTGAGACCGGGCCACTCGGAGCCCCGATCCTGCCCCTCGCACCCTCGCCTGCCCTCCTTCCGTTTGTATTTCACCAGGTACTGCTTCTTGCTAGACAGCGTCAACGACAGGCTGCCTCGCCCGCTCGAGCGACGGGGCGTCAGATTTCCAGCGGACGGTCCACTCCACGCATAGAACACCCTCTCGGCGGTGGTCGACGGCGTCTCTCCGGTCCCTTCAGGACGTCAGCGCGTCACGTTCGGGTGGAGATGGACGGGGCGCTTGGTTAGATCGATTCTAAACGATCACGTTAATTGAGCATCGGATGGACGAGGTCCGGTGAACACTTGGTGGTATTGATTCCTTCGGGCGTTTTAAGACACTTGGAACGTGGTACCTGGTCAAAGTGAACGCATCAGATGGATGAAGCTCTAAGTGTCTCAACCGTTCAGAGAGGGACGAGATACGTACTCGCGAGCCTGAACACTGTTAGGGTGAATGCATCCCAAGTGTCCAGGAAGAGGGCAACGTCCCCAAACGCGGGGCCAGATCGCGTACCTCTAGCCGGCGGCTGTGAAAGGGGAAACTCTCGTACGCAAACTTTGTTATCGATCTGTCAACGCCGCCGAGAAAGTTCAACCCCACGAGCGATGCTCCTCTCCGCGCGGGGGTTCACTGTTCAACGATTATCGGTATCCTCTAGGACCACGTTGCAAGCCCGCCCCCCCCCCCCCTTCGAGAACCCGGTTCACTGCACTCCGCGGGCACTGCAGGACTCCCGAGCACGACAACACTTCGCCAGATACTTTCGCACAGGTCACTCCTCTGGCGTTCGCCGGAAACCGCTTCGCGAACTCCGAACGCAAGGGCCGGCGGCCTGTCGTCTGCGGAGGATCGGCTGACAGGCGTTCAACGGGCGGCGCGATCGCGCGGATACTCTTAACGACAGAGGCAATTAGTTTCCTCGGCGACGACTGGCTGCAGGAGGCCGTCAGGGTGCGCAGACACTATCTGTCAGTCGGATACGCCGACTAATTGGGTCAGGGGGCCGAGAACCGCACGCAAATCCGTGAGCTGGTGGAGCGTGCACGGCGTGCACCCGAAAATCCCCAGGGGTGTCGGTGAAGGGACCGTGTCGGGGTAACCTGACAGTTTCCCAACTGTGTCGAACCTGGCTGCACCGAAACTCAACGTCACCTTGCCAATTCTAACTTGCTCCTCGAGGTGTCCACCCCCTTTCAACCTTCCAATGAGGGTCTCTGAACGACCGAGACTTCCAAGTATCTAGCTTCAAGTTTTCCAAAGCCACAAGTTCCCCTGGACGATATGTTTCCTTGGAAAAATGATAAAACCGCGAGGTACCCCGGTGTCTTCGAATGTGAGACGGCTCGGGGGATGATTGGCGAGCGTGTTCTAGTAGAAAGGTAACTGCACCACCAGCGGGCCTCCCTTGTTCGCGCACAGCCAGTGAAAGAGACCTGGTCTGGTTAGCACGCTCGAGGGCAACGCACACAACCGCGCCAGCTGCGGATCAAAGACTGAAGGGCCACGGCGCCGCAACGCCCGGCACCGAGTGACACTGAACGTCCCCTCCACGGTGCGCGATCCGCGCGTGCGCCTGCGACGCCTCAACCCTCCCCTCGCTAGCGCGACGAGTGCCTGGCCGACGCGGTTACGAACCCCTGTCGGAAGGGAACGCCGCCAGGCGGGTGGTGCGTTCAACTATCGCGCGCCGTCGTCTGCCGACGCGGCGCGGCTATGCGCTACGCGCGCGCCTTGTTTCGCGACCGCACTGGGGACCCGAGGGGGTGTCGGTGCAGGGAGGCGCCGAGGGGGTGCGGAGGAACCAAGCCGCGAGACGCGGTACGCTGGGGAAGTTTGTTTTTTTCTTCTTCTTTGGTATCGATTGGGTATTTTTTGATGGACACGGCGAGAGGGTTCGATGGACGCAGGAGTGGGGAGCTGAGTTGCGTGATTCAGGGATAGAATGCGCACCTTTGGGGATCAACAAGTTAGGTAGAAAGTGCGGGAGGGTTTTTCGGTGACTGATTTGTGGAACGATTGGGAATGTGAAGGGTGAGATTCTACGGTGATGCAAAGTTTCTTTTTTGAACCCAGATATTTTTTAATACTTTTTCTTTTGTCTCGTAAACGGGGTGAGGGTGAGTTCTATAAGAATTTGTAGCGGATTGTAGGCTGAGAGAAAGTTTTATTTATTTCCTAGGCCTAAAACGGTCGGTTACTCGAGTGCCTACTGCGGGTGGCCGAGCTTAGGGGCTAGGGCAATAAAAGTGACGATTGCCAGAGCCTCAGTGAAATTCTAAGGACAGCGTGTCCTCTTCCGCAACCTTGGGGTGCGTGGGAAGTTTGTTTTCCCCGCCCGTTAATTTTCGGGCGTTCGTTAAACGCCGACGAAAAGGGCAGAACCTTTCGGGACTTCGTACCGAGTGCTTCGTGCTCCTTAGACATTTCAATTTTAAAAAGCTATTTGTATTCGTTTCGTTATTTGTTGAATATATGTGGTTATTGTTACATATACATTGTGTTTCATTTAGTATTCACGCCCAGTATCCAAAAATTATAAGATACTTTACTCGACAGTTTAAAGACTGTTAGGGTAAAGTGTACATTTATTGGCACCCTAAACGGAAATCCTAATTGGAATGACTATATTCTTTTGTGAAGTTTTAAACTGTGTTAATTTTCAGCTGTTATCAAACACTAAAAATAAATGGTCTTTTTAACAATCCATTCTTCATGAATAACTAAAAATAGAAATAGATAAGAGATCAGAAAAACGAAGTAAAATTATGATCTAGTTAGAGTCGCCTGCTTCAGGATAATTACTTAAGAAAGCCATCAACTCTTCTTCGTTGCGAAATGTTTCTCTTCTATTTTTCTATCTATTCATACTCCTTATCAACATTTTAAGAAAACGCTTAAAACTCATCTCTTTATCCCACCGCAACCTTTAAGACTTCTTTTGTGGTGCTGCCAGATATGAAATGTGTAGTTCAACTACTGGAATTTGCAGTGTTATAGTGAAAGAAAAATAAGGAATTATAAAGTACATTCTAAGCTCATACATCTCAATATTTGGTTTTTTAATCAGCAGTGCCAATGATTAGTGCAATGCCAGTACCAGTGCAGTTTACCCTACCTCAAAAAATTTCGATCTTTTCTATTGGAAACCTTTTTCCAAGCCAGTCTACCCTTTCACGACTTATCGCTTTCCAGCAGAAAACGACAATCTTTCCTCCACCGTTTCTTCATCGTATCCAGCAGCCCCTAAGTCGACAGAGAAACCGAAAGTGCACTATTCAGCATCGCGCCTCGATTCCCAGCTATGGTAAAGCGTAGTTCGGATCTCGTCGACGCGATCTTTGACCCTAAACCGTGGATACAAGTACTCCTCGTCCACGATTCACCAGCATAAGCCTACCAGTCTCCTCGTGTGCGATCCGCGCGTGCGCGCTAGTGCAACCCCGAGGGAAGGGCTGCTTTCACACGTGCACGGGCCTCTGTGTGTGTCAACGCGTCTATAGACGGTGTTTCGAAAACTCCTCGCCGTGAGAATTAATTCGCTCGCGTAAAGGGCTGCGCGCGTTTAACAAGGGCGCCGCGGAACGGGCAACGCGTGAATGATTAAGGCATTCTGACCAAGTTCCAGCGAGCTCCGGTATCCCAGCCATTCGAAATTAGCTACAGTTTTCAGTTTCCCTTTGTTCTTGGAAGAGACCATGGGTTTCCACGATACCTGCTTCGTGGACCGATCGATAGCAGATTATCAGACATGCCACGAGATTAACTATAAATCTGGCTCACGTCATGGGAGATAAAACTTCAAAACTTGAACGTCAAACATCTCCCGATCTACTTAATCTATATCTACAGCCACGAGTTCTATCACAGACCAGAATGCTCATTGAAGATTGAAGATGACACCGTGGGAGCCTTCCTCGACGTTTGTAGTTCTTTAAGGTATCATTTCAATGGCGAGATCGTTGATTTGGAAAAGAGCACCCGCCGTTCTCCCACGATTCGTCATCTTCCTACCCATCCACCTCTTCACCTCCAACATTTCCCCGCCGACGTCGCACAGCCGCTGTTTAATTATTCCGCAGTAAAACAATGTGACGTTCAGGGGGGCCAGATAACGCGAGCGACAATAGGAGGGCAATAACGATCCCAGTGGTAAACGTTAACGCGATACCTGAAGCGTATTAATTACCAGTACTGTATAATTAATAACATCGTGTTACAATTATCGCGCTGTGCCACGGCAAGGCACGAATCGATATCGTTACATCGTTTACCCTGCCATACAGTGGAACAAAGGCGGGTATCCGAGGTCGATCGACTTTCGTTGCAGTGACCCCGGGGCTTGGAACCCGTAAAAATAATTGGTTGCCTCGCGTTAAATGGTCGAAGCAATTACGTCCCACCAATGGCACTTGAAAAGCGCCGTTCAGTGGTGAAATAGAGGAGCCAGGTAACACTGTATGACCAATTTCATCGAATCGGTTGCCGGTGACGAGACCTCAGCAATTTTAGAAGCGAGTTGCCGGGGCTGGTCGTTTGCACGTTTGCATTAGAGAGAGAGAGAGAGAGAGAGAGCAGGAGAACCTCAACGAAATTAATATTTCAATTCAGATCACCCTGAACACTTGGACTCCAAAGCACATTGTCATTTCTCGAAGTGGAATTCTATAAGCGTTGTTGCAAAGGTATCCTAAGCAGAAAGTATTTATAACTCGAGTAGAATAAATTGCCAAAGTCTGATTACTCATTTTTATAACACCCTGCGCGCGTAAAGCGTCGATTATTAGTTTACAATGCGTCAATTACCACTAATGTGAAAGGGCACTAGTCGTCAGCGATCGTAACCTGTAGAAGCCCGAGTTCCCTTTGACGAATCGTCATCTAGATCCTTAGCTCCGATTCTGCGGATCGATATATAGCTACGTACAACTGCTGCGGAACCACCCTCAAAAACAGGGCCACTCGAGTCTTGGAGGAATCCGAAAACAGATTGCGGGGGAGCGTAGTCGCGTAACTTCGACGTCGTTAATTAAACATCCACGCGGAGTCGTAAAACTCGCGTTCCGACAATCCCGCCGTCAAAGAGCGTCGCGGTCGGGTCGTCGCCGATTAAATCGTCGAAAGCGATCCTCTCGAAGCGATTAGAGCGCGCTCGAACGGGGCCGCGAATTCTATCGAGGCCAGCCCCGACATTTATAATTAAATATCCGTGATCCTGCTGGCTCTCCTAGCTCCGTCTGGTTGACGGTGGCGCGGATCCTAGATCTCTATCCTCCTCTGTTCCATCCCTAGACTGGCATCCCCCTATCTAGACATCTTTACAGACGCGACGGAGGGCTATAGAGATACTATTGACTCTCGAAGCTATTCCGCCCGTGAGAGCGTTCCCCGGCAAGTTTAATTATCCCCTTCGGTACATCCTGCTGGTCGTTGATACTGACGAACAATCGGGCGCGCGGGCGCGCACGCATACGCCTCGGCAGCCCTGCACGCATATCCACGGGTGGAGTGGAGCCACGTGGATGGGAGCGGGAGACCCGAGGGCGAAGGGACGTGGCTACGTAGACGGAGAAGTTGTTTTATCCGAAATCTGCCGCGGCGGCCTACAACGTTTACCCTTTTAGCAGCGGTCGCCCCTCCACTCGGGCTGCTCCGCTATTCTTCGCTTCAATCGCCGCTCGGGACACGGCTGTGTGCACGATGCTTGTCTCCGAGGGTGCACTGGCTTCTTCGCTTCGAATCGATGAGATTGCAACAGAGTTCAGCATTATTGGAATAAATTATTAGGGGAATAAAAATTTAATCGAATAAAAAATTATTCGTTATTCTTGAATAACTTCGTTTTATTCCATTTGTAATTCATATTCGAAATTATTCGAATAGAAATTTATTCGAAATTACTCGAATAAAAATTTATTCGAAGTTATTCGAATAAAAATTTATTCAGATAATGCCCAACTCTGGATTGCAACATGAAATCATTGGGTTTGTAAAATGGATATCATTGAATCTTTTAGGAAGACTGAGTGTGGCAAAGGTGTAGTTTTTTTAGTGGGTGCTTAGTAGCTTCCCGCAAAGTATACATGTTCTTTCACCACCCTCTTCTTCCACTTGTTTTATATTCATATACACCAATGATTCTCAACGTTTGTCTGCATCCTTCCCCAAACCCAAGTCACGAATCCATCCTCAGGGTACCTCCCGCTTGTCTTCAACCCCCCTCTATACACGCGTAGAACGCAGCGTCCACGGTGGAGGGGTTAGCACGAGATCGTAGGCGGGGGCGCAAGGAAAATTCGCGACAGGGGCCTTTGATGTCGCTTAAACAGAAAACGTCGGCCCCTGCTGTTCCACCAGCACGGCTTAGATTCTTCCTTCCTTCCTTCCTTCCGTCTTCCTTCCTTCCTTCCTTCCTTCCTTCCTTCCTCTCTTCCTTCCTCCTTTCTTTCTGCCAGCTAGCTTCTTACGGTCGTCTGCCTTCACGGCACGTCGGACGTCTTTGAATCTCTCTTTCCACCCTCCCTCCGCCCCGCCCCACAGCCGGCACTGTTATCGCCGCGCATCTCCTCAGAGTCCTTTAGTCCTGGCCCGCTTTGAGAGCTACCGGCAGCCCCGCGACGATGAAGATATCGCTCCCCCGTAGCCAGACCTAACCTCTCCCCGTGGCCCCTGCCATAAGCACTCATTTGTTCTCCTTATCTGCTCGATAGGCACTTCTCCGCCTCTGGGACGAGTGGACGAGCGCGTAGGAGACGCTCGGCAGGCCCCCCCTGCTTCTTGTTTGGCGAGCCGCCCCGGAATTTGCATCTACGCGTGCAGACAGGGGCCG
Source organism: Andrena marginata (assembly GCA_963932335.1). Classification (NCBI taxonomy): domain Eukaryota; kingdom Metazoa; phylum Arthropoda; class Insecta; order Hymenoptera; family Andrenidae; genus Andrena; species Andrena marginata. The sequence continues at coordinate 10,919,391 of OZ010662.1, read as the reverse complement.
CTGGCGGACGGAGCAGCGAAACGGTCGAGCTTTATCGCGACCGGTCTTGAGCGGGACAGATCGAGAAGGATAGCCGTTCCGCGGGGGCGATAAGCGTCCGGGAGCGGAGTGGCGCGCGCTTTGACGAAGCGTTTCTTGCGCTCGCCGCGGACCGCTGCGGGCATTGTGCGAAATTTCTGGTCGTTTTATGAGAAACGAGCCGACTGCCCGTGGCGTTTGTGATTTTAACCCCTCCCAGCCCCGTCACTCCCTCCCCAACGGTGCCTGAGTGCACGAGTTAACTCGCCCTTTGTGGGCAGCCGTTTGCGGAGGGAAATTTGTACAGTTGTCGGCAGCTGGCTTAGTCGACACAGCTCGCGAACGCTTCCTTTTCAATTTTCTAACTTTACCCCTGTCGATGCTGCTCATTTACAGCCGAAATTTCGGCGGGGGGTGGTTGCAGTCGTTTCTGGGAACGGAGCGGAGGAGGCCGAATGGCTGGAAGTTTCTTTCGCGGGGAGGTTTCGGTGCCTCGCGGGGGTGAACGTGAAGGGAGGTCGATACACGTGTCACAACCCTCGCCTGCGCTCGCTGATTCCTGGATTCGGGTAAACTGATCCTCAGACGTGTACGCGACGCCGTAATGCCGTCGAGGTGAATGAATTGTAACCGTTCAATGAGCTCGCGATGAAATATGACTCGGGAGATCGATGTTCCACGGCTCGCACGCCGAGGAAACGATGGTGGTTGGTGTTTTGCACCGGGACGCTTGTTGAGGAAGTGTTACTACGGTTGTTCACTTGTTGGAACGATAAAAGTTGGTGATTGGGACCAAAGGATTTTGATGAAGATTTCAGGTTTGATTTAAGTAGATTTCTTTTCAGATTTCTTCTGTAGTGGTAAAAGTTTAAAATGGTGGTCATGTTCTGTGTGATATCTCATCAGATTTTAAAGGTCTGTGGAGTTTTAGAGAACCTATGATTTATTTTAGAAAGCGTTCCATATTTTTTATTTAGTAGAAAAGCTTCAAATTTTTAGCAGCGAGGAAGGTATCGACAAGTTCGAATCGCAAGCAGGTCCGCAGATTCTAATACCAATTCTAATTCGCTGGCCTCGTGTAACGTTCCATCATTTCCGCGTGCTTGCGAAATTTGCATCCCTTATGTACCGCCGGAGATGCTTTTAATTCTTAATAAGTAAAAAGCCCGGAACGAAAAGGTGGGAGAAAACATTTGCGTCCTTTATGTAGGTACGGAGCTTCCTTTAATCATTAGGAGACAGAGTGGTGGAATTAAAAGTACAAAGAAAGCAGGGAACGCGATATGCTTCAGGTTACGCGTAATTGTGCCTTTACGAATGTGGCTATAATTAACAGGGGCAGGCAACAAACAAGCTATGCAACGTCAGTTGTCTTTATATAAAGAAGAAATAAGAGCAATAATAGTGGATTCCCAGGTCTTTGAAATGTAACACAGCGTTTGAAAAAGTAGCAATTATATATTTGTATCAGACGAATAATATTCAAAACATCTTCTTTAGGAAAAAGAGTAGCATCCCGTTGCGACTCGTAGGAGTAGCCCTACACACAGTGTGAAGTGTCGATAGAAATAACTTTACTTCCCACTTACCCGTTTTCCTTTTATGCAACGCTAATGATGCCGCTAAAGCGAGCCGCGGGCTCGCGTGTAACTTCGCGGGCGGCCGAGGCCTTTAAGGAAATTAGTTTGAAATTAAATTAAAAAACTTAGGAAGATTGGAAGCTGGACAATATCCATGCATATAGAACGGTTTAAGGAAATTAGTTTAAAATTGAATTAAGAGGCGCACTGGAGAGAGGCCGTGAAGGGTGGGTGAGCTGGGTTTAAGGGTGACGCGCGAAAACCTCTTTTGGTCGCCGCTGTCGGTGGTTCTCGCGTGAATATCACATTACAGGGCGAAGAAAACAGTGAGCTCTCCATTTACACCGTACGAGATATCCCGTGGGTAAGTAAACTTAGACCACAGTATTTCACAAAGAATCCTCCGTTAACGATGTGTAATTATTAGAAGACTTTGAAAAGAACCCCCTCTCTGACTGTCGACGTTACAAAAACCCAGCGTTCTCACCATTAACTTTGAGAAAACCCATCACTTTGAGAACACGTAAATCTGAAAGTCTTCTTTACATAATTTGCGGTTGGTCCACCATGGTTGCTCCAGACAAAACGTTTCCATTCACAAAGTAACTTAAGTTCGCAGACGTTTCACGTAGAAAACCAACGCCGAACATCGTGATTCCCTTTTCCCCGGACAGCGTTCCAGGACCGGGTGCCAGGTTCGGCGCATCGCGCGCGCGGCGCGCCGCGCATCGGCCGCCGCTTTCGCCCGCTATAACGTATGAAATCTCTCGTGACAATGACGTTTGCGTTCGTGAAGTGGCGACGCGAGTCATACAGGCCTGTCGCGCTTTCACTCGACACGAGTTGTACACCGTTTCCACGACGAAACCCGTGTTTTTTTCCCAGGTACTCGTTCGCGTACGAGCGTCCGATGGGGAAACACGGATACTTGACACCGCGTGTTTGCCACCATAGACGGAGCAAAAAAACACATAACGATTGGCTGATCGCGGCTCATTGGCGACGGGACAAATCCGTGGCAAAATACTGGCTATTCAGTAGCTACTCAAGGCGGCACCATTGGTATGACGAAGATCAGGATTGAGATGGTGAAAGTAACGGGGGTTGAAGACGATAAAACCGTACACGATTGGAATATCAAAATATCCTGTGAATCACAGACGCGCGACAACGACAGGAGCCACCATTTGCATCAAGATTAATAAATGACGTATGCCTAAGGTCGAAGCCAAATATAATGGCCGCTGAATTCGTTTTCGCGAGCAGCGCTCGAGGAGAAATTAGCCACCACCATCTGACGATCGTGGGTTTGTCAATTGGAATTGCGTGGTCTCCGAAGTGTATGGTGGACTAATGGGAATGCTGCTCGGCTCCGCCTGAACGTAGCCGCATGGCTGTTATTTATTCTTAGCGTAATAGTTGTGTGTGTTACGAAGCTATGCGTAGACCAATACGAGATGAAGCTATCGAGAAAGAATCAATCTGCTCACCAATAAAACTCCTGAATTTTTTCGTTGCTAACGCGCACCTATTCTGATGTGTGCATTTCTACGCTGACAGTTCGGTTTGGCCTACACGCCAAAAGCTTACCACCATCCCCACCATTTCTGGTTCACTTTTGTTCTGCGAAAGCGAGAGCGAGTCAGAAAACGTTGAGAAAGGGAGCACCGAGGCAGGCGAACTGTGTGGTGGGAGAATACCCCTAAAGAAACTCATCGGCCAATATATCTGGCTTCGACCTTAGATTACAGGTGGAAACGGAGCGATCGCGTGTACGAGTTACATATTCGGCTCGGAGCGATCCGGTATGTTGGAAAATTTTTCGGTTACCCCGAGGGACACCCTGTATATCCGCGGTACGAAGGGCCGAAATGTATTCACCCAATTATCTCCGCATCCGCGTGCCGAACTAACCCCCTCCGCCCCCCCCCCCGCGCCCTTCAACCCCCGGCGCTGGAGCGCAGTACGGTTCACCCGACTCGTCCCTCCCCGCGACCCTCCCCCGTCCTCGGCGCATTTGCATGGAATGCATTCATATGAAATCGACCATTCTTCCAGCGACTTCTCCGTCGGCTCGTGTATCCCTTTCCTCCGTGGTGGGTGTGCGCGTCTTCGCCGCCCCCTTCCCCCTCCCGCCGCGGGGTAAATCCCGACGAGGACACTCGAGATACGTAGTATTCGTCGTAGAAAATTGGTTCCGGTAATGACGACCTATCTTCCTTCCGTGCTCGTCGTTCCCGCTCGACATGCTCGGTATTACCAGCCCCGACGATCCTCGCGTGCCCTTTTTCCACGAGCTACGCTCCGCGAGGATGGTCGAAATTTAAGGCCGTGGCAGTCGCCAGGGGTTGGGGGCGTGATACGGCACTTGGGTCGTAGAAAATATGTCGTGTCCTAGGTAGCATTCGCAGGAGCATTGCTATTGGTCGACCTGGCTTTGCTTAACCTTGATTCGTGAAGGGGTAGTCGCTGGAATTACTCGGACCTCTTCCGAGTATTACAGGCGAATCTAAAGATCGTCGCGAATTTTGGAAAAACACGGCGATATGAAAGGAAAAGTTTATAAACAGTTGACGACCGACGATTAATTAATTATTATTAATTTGTTCGATTCGTTTCGCCGTGCCGCGCTTCGCCAAAATGCGAGACGGCGGACGTAATGAAGTGACGCACTCGTGAGAATCACGGGATAGAAGAATACACGGGGTTGGGGCAAACGAAGGAGATGGCTCGATCACAGAGCAAACGAGGCACGTACCAATGTCTACGGGCTGCGAGAGCCACTCGAAGGACGCCACGTTTCCGCAACAACCTGGATACACAAGCGGCCGCGTCAACTCGACATATTTACTCTGGCCGCTTGTTTCCACCCCTCGCGAAATAAAGCGTGCTCGTTCCTTTTAATAAGCGGCGGGGCCGCGTTACGGGCCTACGGGCTGTCAGATTCCATGGCTGCTCGGGAAACAAGGGGGAGCGTGGCGAGAAATGGCGAGAAAAATAGGGCAAGGAAGGTCTGGGGCGTAACGCATCGGACACTTGGCTGTCCTGGGGCTAGCGAGGGCCTCGAGACCCACCGAACCCCCTTGTTCGTCACACGGCAATATCAAGAATTGTTCCAGGACAATATCAATTAAGTGCACACGCCCGCGTTTATTCGAAAGCGTTCAATCCCTTGCCTTAAATTACGTCTCCGAGACGTCATGGATTTCGGATGCCAAACTTGAATATGGTGTCTCGGAGACGTCATGCGATTTTTGAAGCTATTCATCACGTTTTTTTCTTAGACGATTTCCTCAGCAGTTAATCTTAACTTCCCTTCTTAATCTTACTTAATCTTCCCTTGTAAATTCTAATTTTTTTCTATTTTCAAAAAAATTCTCTTTAATATAGGATGAACCTCGCTTATACGCCATTATTGTTATGTTTGTAATTGTAATGGTGCAATAAAGATATTTAATAGTAATAATAATAATTTCTCGTCGCTTTTAATAGCATTATTTTTAGTACGTTTTAATTAGCAGCCTCGGATTTAAATTTTATGGCAAGGGGTTAAGGTGACACTCGAAGGTATCCCATGGTTTACGCGACAGATTCGTCGGGGACGTTGCGCGAGAGAGTGTCGAACGGCCATCGCTACCTGGAACAATCCCAAGACCCCCCGGTATCGGGCGTAGAGGAATCAGACTGGCCTGTTTCTCCCTCTAGTATTCCCCGTGGCGCGATATTGCGACTAAGGGTGGCCGTGGGCGCGCGTTTACAGGCTCATCCATCCTACTCCACCAGAGGCTCCCCCCGAGTGCGACATTCTGTGCCCTGGGTTATAAAAACGTTATTGTTCGGCACGCAGCGTGTCCTCGCGCGAAAGCACGGAGCGAGCTAACGTCAGCGAGCCTCGGCCATCGCCTCTTTCCTTCAACGTCACGTCTCCGATCCATGCTTTGTGCGCGCCAGTCCGACGAGCCTGAATGGGAGAAATCGATACCACTTTGCTGGACTCCTTTGACAGTCATCTAGGATCGAAGTGTAAAGGGTGGTGACGTTTGTGAAAGATGTGGACTGTTAGGACCTTTTTGAGTCTCACCTGGGATAGGTACCATTACAAAAAGAAATTTGCGGAACATCGGCTGGAATTGTTTGAGTAAATAGTTGAAGATCTACACATGTGTCGGTGATGATGAAGGTGGTGTAAGTAAAAAATGAAACTAAATAGAATTTATCACTGATTTTAATAACTGAATATTGCAATGTTAAAAATGTTACGTAAGAAAGGGTGGGGTAGAATATAAAATCTTACGAATTCTTATACTTGAGAAGGGAGGGGATAAGAAATCGCCAAAATTACCTTTACATAATTTAAGCACGAGCCCTAACTAATGAATTCAATTCTTTTTAGATTTTTTACCTACACCACTATCATAATCACCGGCACACATTAGGTCCAGAGATGATCCACTCCGAGCAGACCACCCCCGTGTGTAATACAAAAGTTTATTGCGTCGAGGGGGCGACATTAGCTGGACGAAGGCTCTCCAGCCACTTGTGCCTCACGGTCAATTTTTTCTATCAGCTTATGGCGCGCTTCTATTAATTTATTACCCAGGATTGCTCCAGTTATTGCGTCCCGCCCCTCCGCCGGGCTTTTAATCGTGATTCATGGGTGCCGACCGGGGAACGGGGGACATCAGCGCGGAGGGGCTGCGCGTCACTATTAAACAACGATTATTTTCGTTTAGCCGGAACGACGCGGTGGGGCAATCGATAATTCCCAGTGTCTGTTACGTTGTCTCCGCGAAGGGTGTCGCGCGTATACAGCGGGAGGGTTAATTTCGCCCGCTGGAAGCGCGACTGCCGCTGTGGCGACTGTGCGTTTCCTGGCCGAGAGATCGATAGCATCTCGCCGCTTAGCCATGAATTATAACCGAGGCCCGCAAGTAGATGGAACCCGTGGCGCGGTAAATAACGGATAGGGTTTGCGTTGCCGAAAATGACTGGGTGGTATGCTTATCAAGATCGCTCAGCAGATGCCCGGCCGTTCGCCGCTCGCACAACTGACGTTAAAAAGTCCCAGCCCTCAGGAGTAAATCCTCTCCTCTCCACCTCAGCGATATTCCACAGCTTCTCAAATTTCCGATGAAAATAATGATCCTACGACAACGGGAATGGCCCCCGAAACTCCGGAATCAAATGGGCAACGGAGTACCGCGTAGCTGTTGGCTCGCTAAAGGCTCGCCATCGTGGAGGCTGAAAAACAAGAACTGCTCTCACCCCTGGTAAGACGTCTTAACTACGCCGAGGCGATCTCTGCTGGACTGGGAACGCGTCGCTGCCTAACGGCTCGGAAAGCGAAAGACCATTACGGGGAATCACACGCTCGATGACACTCTTCTACTTAGGAAACCATATTAGGCCGGCCAGCTTACCGTTTAAATCACTGCACGCGATTCCACGAGGTGAAAGGTCGATGTGGATTTATTCGCGGTTGCCGCGGCGGTCGCTGAGGGGAGGTTTCCAGCTTCCCTGGAGGCCGATGGAAACAGAAAATTCAGGATACTTTGGGATACCCTTCTGAGGTTGAAGGGAAAAACAGGGTTGATACGAAAGGATTTCTCTCTTGCTTGTTAAAAGCTTTCTTCGTAAAAGTTGATTTTTTTCACATTGATCCTTCGAAAGGTGTCGAATTATGGAGTAATGGCCGTGGATGGGAAGATTTCTTTGGATACTGTAAGTGAAAAAGAGAATCTCAGGTAGCGGGTCCTCTGCGTACTGGACAAGCGCGTTACCGATTTCCCCAACGCCGCACACCGCGATAAACTGCATTGTTTGGGGCCAAAATTGTAGAACTTTTGATTGGAATGAGATAAAGCGATGAATCTTTTTTTAGGTTAAAGCTAAAATACTGCAGAATAAGGGAAAAATATTGAAAAAGTATGACAAACAAGGGTTGACCTTGAAAATCTATGTCAAAGTGAGGTTATGTGTGGTTGCAGTTTTTCTGTAACTTGTCATACATCATTTTCTACAGATTTTGACAGGCTAAATTCAAATCTGGCCGCAGAAGTTCTATTCCCTTCAGAATTCTTTTAACATAGATTTTTAATGTCAAAACTAGTTTGTCATACTCTTTCAATATTTTTCCTTTATTCTGCAACGTCTCAGCTTTAACCTCTAAAAAGATTCATCTCTCTATCTTATTTCTATAAAAAGTTCTACGATTTTGATACAAAAAGTGCATTTAGCCCCACTGTGCGCTTTGTTACCTTTTTTCAAACTCTACAAATACCGAATTAACGGGGCGCAACCTTTGTGCTAATCTATTAAATGTACACGAAACAGTGGACAATTTTTTTGTTCTTTTGGAGGACAGTTCCCTTTGCATTCCTTGGCAGCAAAAGAGCAAGGATTCGTCCATACGTGCACAGAGAATATTCGTTTTCGGTGAAAGGTTGTCCAAGGCAGTCCTTCCACCCTCCTCGCGCTTCGTGTCGCTCGATTGTTCGCGGCACGTTCGTTAAGAATTCCGCGCGCATAAGGGCGTGACTTGTTTTTCGCATTCGCCGTTGCGATCATATAATATACGATTTAAAATGCCGCGTCGCTGTGTCCCGCGATTATGATAATGCAATCACCCTCCATGTATAATTTATAGTGTTGTACCTTTCGAAATTTTTCTCTTTCTCCCTCCCCCGATCTCGATAAATAAAATAACGCCTGCAGCGCCCTCCACCCCTACGGTCCCCACTCTTTTTGTATGTATCGTGGTCGAACTCATTTTCCCACTTCGCTGCGCCATCGATTATTTATTTCTTCCAATTGTCAGTCGACGGTCGAAATGGAACGAACGTTCGATGATGATTTCGTACCAGTGTCTCTCAAATTTGCGCTATTGTAAAAATATCTGACGCTTTGGCTTTGATAATAAGGGAGACCAGTGGCTTACGAGAAACACTTTCAATTTAATTTGGTTCGGCGACCTCTTCCATGGATCGCTTTTCTCTTTTAAAACCAGCGTGCATAAATCTGTAGGGGTTTAATTATTAGACTCTAAGTGTTATTAACGTTAATGGTTTCTAGAGATTTCCCTTGAAATTTTAGATCGTCAAGAAGCGTTACTCTTTTGCAATATTATTATCAGTTGACAAGGGAAATTTAATTAAGATGGTAATGTATTTTATTAATTCATTATGGTCGCATATCAGTTTCTTATTTAATAAATATTGTTAAGTTGAAGTTAGGTAATTCAATGAATTGTAACTCAACAGAGATTCAAAATTGGCACTACAACGGCAAAAATCAGTTGTAAAGAGTCATTATTATTATTATCTTTTATATTCTTTCTGTAACTTTCTGTTTTTGTTTAGTGGTAACGCTTGTTTCTCTACTCTGCGTCTTTTCACCTCCTTCTGTCACAAAATGGGTATTACCCGTTCATGAGAAAATATATAAATAAATTCCATTATTTGCTTGATTTGAAAATCTCAGCTCCTAGTAAACTTTCCGATGCGACGTACATGCCCTCGTAATCGAAAAATCCAGAAGAATCCTAAGCAAAATTACACGCCGAGGGATCGCCCATCCCGTTTATCAGTCCCCCAAGTTTCGTCGTTCGCAAAAAACCGTCAGAACGGTTTACGACAATGGCCGCCACCGTTGGGACGGCGTAATTACGGCCGTCTTTTTCCAACGGTTCCCATTAATTTTAATAAGATGCCCGTGAAGCGGCAGCGAGACTTTCGTTTTTAGAAAACTCGGGCCGCCGTTCCGGGTGCCAGACCCCAGGAATCGATCCCGCGGGCCTTCAACTCGATCGTGTTGTCTCGAGGGTGGGCGATCCGATCGACCGATATCCGGTTAATTGGCGTAATTAGACGACCAGACGATCGGAACGCGCGGCGAAATTTTCGCGATCGAGCGACTCGATTAACGAGTGCCCGTTCGATGAACGATGCTCCGGGAAAACTGGAACGATTAAGAAATATCAACGGAGTGATTCAAAATTAACAGGTGGAGGGCGGGATTATTTCCGCGTGACCGAATTAACAGAAACTCTGCAGACAATTGATGAGCGTTGGCTGACTAGAATTTTCTTTAAGACTATATTTTGCTGGTGGAATTGAAGAGGATAGGCTTTAGTGGAGATAAGAATAGTACCTACAGTGAGCTATAATCGCTTGAATGACGAAAGACTCTACTTATGGACAGGAACTATTTAAAGAAGAAGCCTTTATTCTGTTCAATAACTGCTTCTCAAGCCTCCAAAAATTAAGGCATTTCGGACAAGTGGCTAATGGTGGTTAGCCAACTGGCGTCGATGTTCATCAAATATTCCAACGCCCAAAGACAACAGCGTGGGTCATAAAGGGAGGCTACGATCAATACGGGTAGTTCATTCTGGAAATCAATCCATTAGGGCTAAGTCTTGAGTGCCACGGAGTTCAAAGCGCGTGCATAATCTTCAGAATAGTATCCTCACTCGTGTATTAAATTAACGTTGCATTAAACATACTCCCTATGCACCGGCATAAGTCACCCCTACTACTAAATCCCACAGAAAAATAACCTCTCAGAAATCTCTCAAAGAACCACCTCCATAGCCAATCAACAATTAACTCAACAATGAAGAAAAACATCCCCGTGGAATATTACACCTTCTCGGATCCACTGACGCTCGACAGACTGGAAGGCGATGTGAATGGAAACGCAGAGGCTCGGAGGAAAGAGGAAACCTTTTCCCCCGGCAAAGCGCAATGGGAAACCCTCGAAGCGATTCCGTGGATCGCTTAATTAATTCAGAGATAGCACGGGGGGTGGGTGGCTGACGCCACCGGAAACCGCTCGTCTAACAGGCGGCAGTGTTTAACCTGGCGGACGTCGTCACCGCGCGAGATTCATAACGCGCGAAGGACACGAAGCCCCTGGTGGCGCGGCGGCGATAAAGCATGACGAAATACGGCCGGGCAGGATGCAGATAAAGTTAATGGGATTTTATCGGGGACCTGGTGCAATCTTAGCTTGCTGACCAGGCTGGACGTGGGCCGGAGCGTCGCCCTTCGTTCGCCAGGCTGCAGGGAGACCGTTAGCAGAGGCTGAAGTAGATTCTCCTCGTACTCTTCTCGTTTCCAGCCGGACTCAATTAATAAAAGGGCTTTCTCCCTTCCCCTCGCTTTCTACCACCCCCGCACGATAGTTCCCTATGGCAGCCAAGGACGGCGTGGCTCGTACGCTGTACAGGGTGGCTCGTTGTTGGTGGGCACAGCTTCGGAGGGTGAATTCGACGCACCAGAATGATGGAAGCTTGGTTACGGTGGGGTTGTGTTCGATCTTTTACGGGGGTTGTAAGGTGTTGCGTTTGGGGGAGAAATGGGGGTTTGAAAGGCGTTGCTAGTTACGTCTTTGGGTTCCCAATTTCTCATGGTAATTTCAAGTAGAACGTCTCGGAATATTGTAGAAGTGCGTTCTTAGTTTGAATGGAAGCTATTAAGATGACAAGCAAGAAATGCTCCCGGATCCCCTTCGCGATATCACCTCGACTTCCCGCGAACCACAACCGACTACACTCTGCCGTCAAACTAACAGCGGGAATTCCTTCGATTACAAAAGGAACGCTCGCCGTTCACTGCGTGCTCCCTGCACGCCCTCAAACACCGAAACACCCTGTACCGCGGAGAAACGGTCGGCGCCGAGCGACGGCAGACAGCCTCCCTACCACCACACCGTAACCGAGAACCAGCACACCACCAGCAGACACCAGCAACCACTCACGCACAGAGGCGGAGAGCATCGGAGGATCGACAACGACACCGCCACTATCGCTACCAGCAGCAACGGTGGATCAGCCTCGGGGCTGTTCCACGGGAGGGTGGAAGCGGAGGAGCGGAGTTGGGGTAATTGATAGAAGCGCAAGGAGACGCGGATTGTTTACCCGAGGAAGGATTGACCATCGCGCGAAGGCACTCAGCTCCCCGTCGTTTCCGTTCGTTCACTCGTTCACTCGTTTCACCCACCGCGGCCATTCGCCCTCTTCCTCCTCTGCCGCCGGCGGCGCGAGGCGCCCCGCAGACTTTGGTTTAGCCGCGTGCGTCGGTAGGATTGGCCAGCGACGCCCTGCGACTCGCACCAACGGCTCCGAGGGTCGTGTAATTAATGCTGCTAATATACCTCCGGATCTCTCGCCAGGTTTCGACACTCGGCGAGAGTGTTTGCGCGCCCCGCGACGTCCAGTCGCGTAGTTTCTACGGGGGCGGATGTTAATTGCGTCGGTGGGCAGGCAGTTTCCATGATTCTGATCGACTGCCACTGGCAGGGCATGCTTTCCTGCCTCCTCAGGCGCAAGAATACCGTCTGGCTCTGGGCACAGGGGCTGCCCGACTTGTTGCTTTCGGGAATCTCAGTGGTGGCCTTCTGGCTGTGTTTTATTGGGAAGTTAGACTTTAGTGTAAGATTCTGCTGGAGCAGATATATGTAGCGTCTTCAAGGCCCGATCTAGCGCTTCCGTCGCTCTGAGCGAAAATAATTGTTGCCGTCGTTTGTATTCAATTATAAATAATTACTTTAAAATATAATTTTTCATAGCTACTGAAATTTGTATTTGTTGCATAACAAAAGAATTTTGTGAAGACCTTTAATACAATTAAGCACCCTTCCCTAGTATAATAGTAATTATCTGGGTGATTTAAAAGCAATTTATAAGTTCGATACTAAATTCAAACATGTGTTACCTGCTTCTTTATCGCTTTTCCAAGAAGTTTCCCTTTTTTATTGGTTTTTATTGATTTTAATTTTCCCTTTCTACGCGTGAAGTTTGTGAAATTGTCGTGCAAATTGCGAGAACCGTAATTGAAGTATAGGTTATTGAATCGACACAAGTCGCTGCCGGCTCCTCCAGTCCAGCATCCATCTACTTGCGAAGGGTCTTCCACCCCTTTTTTACCGTTCCCATCGCATCGCCGAGTCCCCGCAATAGCGCGCCCGGAGTTTCCGCCAGGATGCAATTACAAACACGACCCCTATCATCGAATATCGCTTATTAACGACTCGGCTACCGGCTGCTCCGTAAACTACCAGCACCGACAGGGTCGATAGGTTGCTTTATGCATACCCGTGTTTCGCGAGAGAGCGTACCATCAATTCCCTGCGATCGACTGTTTGCCTCGACTCGCGATCGATCGTCCCGCCGCCCCTGGCTTCTGTTCACTGACCTCTGTCCATCCAACGAACCCAAGTTTTCTGAATGCCAGCGAGGGAAGCCGGCACTTTCATCCAGAGAAATTTGAAGCATTACTTTCCCCGCTTCGACACCGACGCTTCGATACTAAGACACGTTGCGGAAAAGAACTGACTACCCACGGTCCCAGTTTACCAACCACTTTCTTACAACCCCCTTTGAAACGACCATTTCTACGTGCACGATAAACGCACAGCAGCGTCGTTGAAAGTGCCGATCGGCTGTCAACGCGAATTCAACCCGACGCATTAATAAACCAGCGGACGGGGGCGGCGTATACAATTTAGCTTCGACCCATCGCGGCTGAGTTCGGCCGCCCTGCCCGTTCCGCCGTCCCTCCACTCCATTCTCGAAGGGAGGGTTTACCCTCTTCTTAACCCTCGAGCGTTAAAGTGCGTGTTTAGGGACACGGCTGAGTTCGCGGGACTCTCGCCGCGTAGTAGGTGTTAACCGCAAGAGCAACTGCCGCGTTCTTATCCACTACAATCCACACCGACGCAGGGTCCGTGCAGCAATTCAGAGCCCCCGAAAAACCAAGGATCCTTCCCGAATTCCTCGCGCCAAGTCGCTCTCCGCTCTTCTCCGTTCCGCTGGCAATCGCATTTACATTCCCCCGGCAAGGACGAAGGCGGAGGACGCAAGGACACGCTGGAAGCGCGGAGTGCACGGTCCGCGGGGGTGGCTTGCGTCTCGATGTGGCGTAGGGTCAAAGTTCTCCGGCGAACATCAAACGGCCACGCGGGGATTACGGTGTTGAGCGCGTGGCCTCTCCCTTTGCATGCACATGTCACTCGGCGCGGTATGAAGAAGCATGAATGCGGGCGTGGGCCGCGTTTGCCCTCTGTTTCGCCTACCGTCGCTGGTTTACGTCTCGCGCAGTCGTCACACCCCCTTCCCCTCGCCGTGCGTTCCTGTGTATTCTTTCTGGGATGCCGGGTCTGTCGCGCCAGCGGGAATAGGGTGTAGAACGAGGGAAAGGGAGGGGGGAACTAGACCGTTTTTTCCTCCCCCTGATGTCACAGCAATCGCGCGGGAGGAGCTCCGCCCGGCGAGATAAGAAATTTATATACACTTGCTCGCGCACCGTGTCTGTCATCGTTGTTTGCGGTAATATCGCGGGCGTCGTGGAATTTTCTGGACGTCGGCGCGGAGGAGGGTTCCAAGGCTGGATATTGGGGGGATGAATCTACTACTGACACTTACTAGGATGGCTAAATGAAATTATGAACGTGGTTGCACGGACCTGATAGTTTAGCGGGGGGTTTTGAATATTTAACCTAACTGCTTTTCAGATGGTTGAAGTACTCGATCTGAGATATTTAATTAATTGATACGTTAATAATACATTATCTACCTTACGCAAAAATTTATTAGGCTAGTAGGGTAAACCAACCAGTGAATGCCCGAATTGTTGAATTTATGGACTTTTGAGATTAATACTTGAATATATTTATGTATAACAACGGAACAACTGTTGAAATTGCATTTAAATTTATTTTTCTTGAAATTTCTATCAGAATAATCACTTATTCTTATCGTAATTTAAAAAAAAATCGATTATAAAATGCAAAACATGTAGAAGCCCAGTAAATGACCGCCTACTGTTAATAAGAATTGTACTTATTAATGTTTAAATTAATATTAAATAATGTTATAAAAATATGGGATATTAAAAGTGCAACTACACTCCATTTATAAACATATAATATTTTTAAAATTATAATTGATATTTCTTTTGTCTAATGGTCATTCACTAGTATGCGGTCAATTACTGGTTGGTTTACCCTACGAAATAATAATAACATTTTTTCAATTGAATCAAGAAAAACAAAGACGGCATAATTAGAATGATGAAACTTCAGTCATCTCGGTTGTTTCAAAATGCAATATAGGACATTTTAACTAAGAAAGGCAGTATAGGTGTACTAAAGTTCTTCTCAACTTTACAAAAGTAAGATTAAAGGCGAATTTACACGGTTCACTTTACTTCAGCAATGCGATTGACTCGACAAAATTAAAGGTGAATGTTTACACGTTTCAACGAAATTGATCAAACTGGTTCAATTAAAAATAGTAAATACCCGATGAGTATGAGGGGATCGAGAGGCGAGATGGACCTTCCCTTAACACCCGATACCTCGATGCAATGTCACACCTTCTACCATCGACTTTCGATTGGAAGCTAGTTCGGGGGCCTACAATAGCTCCAGGCTATAAGCGTGGGTGCTCATTGAAGCAGTCGAACGGCTCGTTCGACGAAGCCCCAATTTCCGGGCCCCGTTATCCCGACGTCTCGCGTAAACACGTCGGGAAGGCGAGGCTCGGTGCACGTGCAACTCCTGAAACACGATACGGCCGAGGGATGGAAGTTCCGCAAACTCGGCTCGTTCCAGCGCGTTAGACGGGACGTGCCTAATCCTGGCGGTTGCAGATTCGTCCCAGGACCCTCCAGGGTCGCGAGTTATCGCCGCTGGGGCAAACTTGGCCAACCGGCGAGGCCCTGGTGTACCAGGGCGAGAAGTACTTCTTTCTGGCGTTCCACGAGGCTCGCGGGCTCCATTGTCAGATCCACTCGTCATCTTTGCGAACGGTGCAGCGAATATTCGTCACGTTCAACAATCACTGTATAAAGTGACGCTAATAAAGAGCTCTGTCGATTGGGTACTGTTACCATCAAGCACAAGAACACTCGCACTCCGCGAGTATAAAACTACCGCAAGTAAGTACATAGCTATCGCAGGACTGTATATATAAACTTGAGTTAGCAGTAATCGCGAAGGAAACCAGAAAACTTCCAGTAAACGTAGATCCCGAAAGTTTCCACGGATCCCACTGCACCCTCGATCCCCAAACGCGAAATTACTGGAGGCCGGAGCGTGCCCGCCGGCGCGCGAAATCGCGAACGCGCGAACCCACGTTTTATCGACACCCCTCGTAATTCCTATCGGCGCTCGTCGCATTCGTCATTGCTTTTAATATTCCTCGGCCCCCGTGACGGATGCGTCGCCGTCCGCGCCGTGACAGCGGCGCGTCACGACGCTGCCTTTTTTCTATTTCCCCCGATGAACGACGAGCGTCGTTGGTAGCCCTCGACGATCGCCGATTACGCTAACAATATCCGCCACGTCCACGCGCGGATCGCAGGGGGCCCGCGAAGTGGCCGATCGATTCGGTCTGAATCGGTCGCCGCCGGTGTCTCCGCGATGCCTTGAATTGCTATTTTCGACGTGCGCGTTCACTGCCTACCGGCGAGGGATAGGACAAAGAGGGTAATCGAGCACCCCCGTTTGTATCGCACTTACTCCGCGACAGACGAGAACTGTCAACGGCACGCGGGGCGGTGTGACGCGCGACGAGGTAGGATCCGTCGCAGTCTACGCTATAACTTGCCCTTTTTTTCCCCCCCTTCATTTCGAAACTGTTTCCCAGACCTGTCATCGATGCCAGACACCTAACGCCGGGGGCAGTCTTTTTCGGTGCGTACAAAGGGAGAAAACAGCGATCGAGTTCGTTGACCGATGGTCGCGAGTTGCTGGCATGGCCTGCTGTCAGCAGGTCGTCAGGAGAATGGGAAGTTCAGCGGTGGTACCGCAGGTATTTTTAACGTCGACGACGACACTTTGTAAGAATAACAACCTCGATGGGTGCAGTGATACAGGGTCCAGGAAGGGAGGGGGTGAGCTTGAGTTTGCTTTACTGTGATTCTTATAATCTGGGTGTTTTTCCGTGCTGGGGACTTCTGCCGGCGACTATTTTCCTGAACAGTTTCCCTTCCGCGCACCATCGCGGCTTTCCCATGGAAGCCTCCTTCGAGACTCCTGCAACGCTGTTGCTCTTTTCTTGAAGAACGGGAGAGATTGCTGGTCTTTAGAGCGTGGGAAGTATTGTGAAGAGATGGACTCGAGGGCTGGGGACTCGTAAAGGTCGCTTTTGGGGCACAGTCTCAGGCAGACTGTCTAATCGCTGAAGAAAGTTTGCGAGGGTCTACGAGGACTTAGTCTCGTTCCCGACGATCTCATTAGCAAGGTGGGGCGACTGTGATACTTCAGTCTCGCCATCCAGTTTCGCGAGTAGTTCAGTCGGTCTTCCATATGTTAAAAAACTATCCGCCGCGAACTGGGGATGAAAGAGGGGAGGCGAAACTGGGTGGAGATAAACAGGGCAGAAGCGCGGCGGAAAGATGAAGAGGAGGCATCTTTTTCTCCTCTCTGCTTCCCCGTTCACGCGAGCAGATCGTATCGCGTCCCCTGTAGTCCCTGCACCCTTAATGCATGACGCAGCACGCAGGGGTGGGCTGCACCTTGCACACGTACTCGATTGGACGCGGTGCGTCGCAACGCAATAATATCGCAACGATCCATCACACCTCCGCCGTCAATAAAACATCTGCCAGTTCTTGCCACCCTCGCGCTACCGCGCACAGCCCCCTCCCTCCCGCACTTTCACTCTTCGATCGCTTTTTTTTTCCTACGATGATCGATCCCTCCCCGCCATCGCTTGCTCCGAGCTGCGTCGCCTTCCATTCCGTTTGCTCGGAGACGAGCCTCGGGACGCTTCGAACGGAAGGAGGGAAATATCGATCCGCTTGGAATATTCAAAGATTTTCCCGGCGAAAGGAATCGACGCGCCAGCGATTAGTTTACAAGATCGAATTCTACCGACGCTCCATTTATCCACGATGATGATCTCGAACACACTTTATCTTTATCCACTCTCCATCGGCCAGCGCTCACGGTTCGGTCCGCCCGAAATCCCCGCTCGGTTCTCCCGGTCGAAGCGAGCTGAGGAATTCACGGCGAAGGTCCTTCAGAGCCGCGGAACGCCGGCAAGGAGGGAACAGAGGACGCGGTCTTCCTGTCGGATTGGATTCTTCCATTCAATTGCAAATCAGCGCTCGCCGAGTTGAACGCGGGGGCTCGCGGCGTCGTGCCCTCCGCTCCCAGCACGTCGACCTCCCCGCAGCCGACGGACGTTGCGGAAAGAATATCGCTGGCTGGCGAGTGGGGGAAATTCAATCGGGAGTGGCAATTATCGCGGGGAATCGGATACCGGTTCGCGCGGGCCCCGATCAGCGAAAGAGGAAGAGGGTGGAATCGACGGGGGATAGCGAAATGGGAAGCACAACGATTCGAACGGCGTGAATATTGGATACAACGGGCGGAATAATGAGCGCTGTTATCGCACACGCTCGTAGCAAATTACTGGCGTCGATGGGCGTTCATTTTGCCCGCAGATGGACAGAGAAACGGTGGCCAGCCGAGGTCAACCTTTGTAAACACCGAGGGGGTGGTCCTCAGCTGGAGGGCATTTAACCGAAGACAACAGCAACTATAGTCACTTCTTTCCACGATGAAGGAATATCAAAGATGAATGTGTTGAAGCTAAATCAAAGAGCCTAGCAGAGTTAGTATAGGGAAACGGCCCCAGCACCAATTTTATCATTTATGCTTGTTAAAATAATGCTTTTTGCATGAAAAACTACTATGAGTAATTTCAGACCTGTAACCCCTCCCGTAAGGGCGATAAAGGGGTAACAACCCCAAACTTTATGACTTTTTTCTCGAAAACTACTTAAGATATTTGAATACGACAAGTTGCGAATATTAGGTATTTACTAACTTTACTAAATCTATTTTTTTCAAAGTTTGGAGTGATAATTAAGGATAGAAATAAAGGTATCAATTATTTGAGGGTAGTTTTTGTGAACAACCGCTTGAGTGACACCAACGAAAAAAATCATGAGTAACGCCTCACTACTTAGCTATTACCCATCTTTTTTTCGTTAGTGTCACTCAAGGGGTTGTTCACAAAAACTAGCCTCAAATAATTGATTCCTTTATTCCTACCCTTAATTATCACTCCAAAATGTTGAAAAAAATAGATTTAGTAGAGTTAGTAAGTATCTAATATTTGCAACTTATCGCATTCAAATATCTTAAGTAGTTTTCGAGAAAAAAAATCAAAAGTTTGGGGTTGTTGTCCCTATATCACCCTTACGGGAGGGGTTACAGGACTGAAATTATTCGTAGTAGTTTTTCATGCAAAGAGCATTATTTTAACAAGCATAAATGATAAAATTGGCGCTGCGGCCGTTTCCCTATAGTTACTCTGCTAGGCCCTTTCTAAAAAGAAACTCGATTCCCTCCCTCCTACCACCTCAAAATACCAGTGACGAATAACAGTTCTTTAACATTGCCTCATCTGGGTCCTCGCATAAGAATCTTGTTCGTGCGAAGGGAAGAAGAGGAACAGGCAAATCGGGAGGCTTACACGGTGGCGAAAGTCGTCTACGACCTTCGGTAACGATGCAATATTACCATCGAGGCTCAAAGCCAAATGAATGGATGTATTCCACGTGTGCAGGAGTTGTGGAAGGTAGCGGAGGCCTGTGGCGGAGGGCCGTTGAAAATAAAAGGGGCGCCGGTAGAAAGAGCCACGTAATAGCCTCTGTTACCTGCCCCTGGTGTCTGCGTCCTGTGTTCCACCCCCTCGTTTCATGTTTTCCCTTTCACCCTGCCCCTCCCCACCGAGCCCCTGGCCAGCTTCACCGCTTCGATAGTCTTTGACCGCCACTTTCCCCCCCCCCCCTCCGTTTTTCGCGTTTCTATTGCGTATCCGACGTTCGGTTATCTTTCGACCTTCGCCTCGACCCCTTTCCCTCGTTCACCCCACCCCCCGTCGCTGTCCTTTTGTCTTTTCTGTCTACGCATTTTTGGAGACGGGGCAGAGGGGGAGGCTTCCGAGGGGAAACGTCGTTAAAATCGTACGTGGGGGCGAGATCGAACGTATTCGTTCTAATTGAGGCTCTTCGTGGACGTGTGCTCTGATGGTGGAAGAAACGGGGTGATTGGATACTTAGGTGCCATCCTTGATATATCGGCGATAGCCCGAGTCGCCCGAACGGTGGGAAAGGGACAGAGAAAAGGGGAGAATTTTTATCCCCAAACTTTGGGGGTGCGAAGTAGACAGCAGTTGGCGGGCTTCGGTAAAAGCTTCGGTTCTTAAGGCTGGAACTGGGTTTCGTGGAAGTTCACTCGTGATGGACGAAGGCTCCGCGATGAATTCGACAGTGGCAGGTTCGATTATTCACTTAATATTCGTGTAATCGTGGTTCTATGTTCTTGAGAGCTTTCGGAGTTACTCCCGATTTGCTAGTTAGTAAGTTTCGCGTGACGAATGGAAGAGTGACTGAACACAGGATCAGGCTTCGGTGGCCTGCTCTGAGATTACAGCGGCTTTGGAGGAGAAACACATGTTCCTACAAGTCCCCAGGACTTTTAGTTTATCTTTCCTTTCTCGCACGGCTTGCCCGGCCTGCTCTGAAAAGAAGCCTACCGAGGAGGACCATCCTTGACCCAGGCACGATCTCAGCTTCAAAGGACTTCCGCCTGATCTTCGTCGCGCGGCGAAAACCGAGAACCCTCTTTCGTTTCTTGAAGAATAATTTCCAGTAACGAACCGCGTAAACACGTGTCTCCGACAGGGATCGGCTATCACGTCGCCTCAACTTTCCCTAACTTCGTCAACGAGTGAAAAAACTTGTGGCAGCGCCTCTGCTTCTTGCCAACGGAGGCAAGTTTTTAACATTTCGAGTTTTTCACTTAAAATTCCTCGCGATATCGAGGAATGTTTGAAGCTGAAGTTAAAGTGATATCTTAACTTAACTGGGGTGTCTGTCGATTAAAAAGAGCCCCTGTGCATTAAAAAAACACGAGCACCAAATTAGCTTCCCCATTTGTCATTTAATTAACGTAATGTAGATTTTGCGATGTAATAAAGACGAATTATTAATATTCTTATTATTACCTATTATTAACCCCTTTTATTCGTACCGCATTTACTCCTATTCTCCCAGTATAATTATGAAAGCTTTGTGTTCCCCAATTCGCAAGCTCAAATAAATATACAATGATATCAAAATTTGAATACCGTGCGCTACAAAATTTCCTCGATTTCCCTCGTTCGGTACCATCGATTACTTCCAAAGTATCTTGCCTGGGGCTACAGCCTACATACCTGGAACAGAAAAATAACACAACAAATTAAAATCCTCGACATATACTCATATTATTCATGTAAAAAAGTGACCAGGAGAAATTCTACCTGAGGAGTTCAAGAAGAGTCTAACTCTCAAGATCACTGCAAACCTACCCCCGATATAAGTACCTATCCTTATTAACGATTTCAACCACCAGAATCTAACAGAAACGTAAATTCTTCACATATAATACAATCTCCCAGAACCTCCCGATTTCCCCCTCTGAAACGCTGACTTATTCCACGGATTTCCAGCTACAAAAAGCCCGAGTCCCAGCGAGCGTTGCTCGTCGGCCGCAATTTGCCAATCGTCTCGATTTCCCCCCTTGAACGGCGGAACGCGAAACGGATTTCGTTTGCGTCCCGGTTAGCTTAATGGGGAATTATTTAACGCGCGTACACACCGAGCCGTTTCCATTTCGCGCACGAAGGGAGGCGTAGGAGGACGGCTTTGTCGGGCGAGCCAGCCGTAGTAATTTCGATTTCTGCGCGGAAACGGGATATTTCGCGAGGCGAGCCCGGTATATTGTATTCCGTTTCGCTGGCTGGCGCGCGGTACATTTTTCATGCGTCCTGGACAAACGGAATCGAGGAACGTTTTATGACGGACACGCAGTCCTGGGAGGCTTTGATGTCCCCTGCATAGACTTTATTTTGCTCGGCGCCCCGCCGCTCCTTCGCGAACTTGTCGCAGGATCCACGCGCAATCTGGCGGCACCTTGCCATGGGAGAGCGATGAGCGCGCGGAAACCTCGTTCGCCGGGCTCATCCTTGTGTTTACGCCGCGTGGTTCTTCGAAATTGGCAGCGGAACGCGTGGAAAAGAAAGGACCGTTATTAGTGGCGTGATGGAGAATCGTGGTGTTTAGGTAGGGTTTGTGGTTTCGGGATATCGATCCAGTTCAGTCCAAAAGGAAGATAAGAAGGAGAGTGATCGGTCGTTCCTGGGAGCCATTGACAAAGTGGCGAAGCGGTTTATTCGCGAGGGCAATTTCGCTTCGCCAAAGGGACGCCAGGCTTTATATCGCTCCGCGACAGTCGCGTGTTAAATATCAGACCACGGGAAACGCGTCCGTTTCGTTCGTGCGGAGGGCCGTGGGCCTAATGAGCGGTTTGCCACTGTGCAATTGTCTGTTTTCGCGAAGGGCGTGCGCGCCGCCTCGAGACGTGTCATTAAAGATTGTTTGAATTTGGCTCGCGTGCGGAACGAGTTTCGTCCGTCGAAGCCCGATGGAGCACCGTCGCGGGACGTCTGTATAGGAATAATCGCTGTCTATCGTCCGAGTCGATGCGATGAATCAGTTCCGCGAACCCATTCCGATTGTGATCTGATTCGCGCGCGCGTGCACGCGATTCTTTCGTTTCGTACGTGGAACCGAGGCTACTCTTCCGCCCTAACGCGTGTATTATTGCACTTGCCCGCCGCGGATCTGGGGGAAAGAGATTTGAGGGGTATTCACAAGCTAGGGGTAGCTAATGACCACTTTCTGCTTCGTCAGAGATTCTTAATATCTAAAGCAATTAGGAACGAAATTACGTAAATTACTAAAAGGTGTCTAAAATGCCTACATAACTTTTTAAGCCCGCGCACCGCAATTAAGAACCACCACACGTTGGCCGAAAAAGAAAGGCGACACCCGATGAGCTTAATAAATCGACCGATCAATAATTCTCCGTGTCATGGGGCGTCGCGAATCCACCCTGGTCTCTCGTGCTCGTCTTCTTTTGATCGACTCGAGGGCGAAGAGAGGGAGAGGGAGAGAGCGAGAGAGAGAGAGAGAGAGAGAGCGAGAGAAGAGTTTCTCATTTCGACAATGAGTCCTCGTCGATGAGGAGCGCGAGCTACGCCGCTTATCGGCCCTTGAAATTTTCGCGGACGAATGCCGAAACGTCCCGCGGAATTAATTCCATTCCTCTTAACTGCAGATTTAATAAACACCCCTCCCTACACCGCGCTCCCTTTCAATATGGCCACCGCAGCGCCCCCACCGCTCGATCCTGGGCGCCGTTCTTCCACGATACGCAACGCGAGGGGTTATTTCGGACGGTCCCAGACTCCTCTCCCTCTTTCCCTCCTCCGGGAACAATCTTTATGGCACGCGACATGCAGGGAGAGGCGCCGGATTCACCGTGGAAGATGGACCATGAAAACTCCACGATTCACTTCCCATTGAGCAAATTACGTTGCTTAAAGTGCCCCCGGAGCGGCCCGACTGGGCTTGGAGGCGATTTTTCGAGTATGCACGGCATTCCCCGTGAAATCGATGACGCGCTAGCTGGATGGCTTCGGGGGCAGTCGTCGAGTTTTCGCTACGTTTGCCCCGACTAATGTGCAACCGAGTTGTGGAGTATTTAATGTGGCGTGTCTGCGTGCACGGGGTGCTTTGCAGACGGATGGAGGGTGGACGGGGTGGTTCTCTGTGGAGGAGCTAGAGGAAGTTGTGGGAGAAATTTTTCTCCCAATGGAGTCCCGTTTTTTAGAAACACAGCTATGGAGCTCGGTGAATCGCGTGGCGAGTTTGGTGACTTTCTGGTGTCTAGTAGATTTTCCCTCGAATCTCACTCACTTCGAGGATATTTGAGGAAGAAACTACTGATACAGATATGCTTGAAAAATTGTCTCTCTCAACGGCAAGCATCTTTCGTGGGGAGCATTCGATTCAATTGCTCGAAATAACGGCACCATCGTTCCCCGACGTATGCGTTATCGCGTGGGACGCGATTCCAGCGACGTCGGAACGTCTTTCTTTCGTTCCGCGCCACCTCGGGGGACAATGCCCGGGGTATATTAATTTAAACGAACGCGTCCCGCGTTCTTAAGACCGTCGTTCCGCGATATCATCTACGACCTGGTCGAAGAGGCCTGTTGCGTCCCCGGTGCATTAAGATAAAAATGCAAGATGCGAGCGTAACTACGATATATAACGGTGAGACGGGGAGGGAGGGACCGAGATTTCTCGCCCGAGATAAATGACACTTTACGGCCAGTCGCGGGGCGACTGAAACGGAGTCTAAACTCGAGGAACGGGAGGGTTGTTTCAGCGCGGCTGATTCGGTGTCAGAGCAATCGTGAAACGTTCATCCCGGGAAAAGGGGCAAGGCAGTGTTGATAATTCGACGCGCCGCTCGTTTGCACGTCGAAACGCGATAAACCGAGACGGCCGCTGGGTCCTCGTCGAAATTAATGCTGCCATTAGGTTTGATTAAAGTTTTTACGAGGTGTCAAGCGTTGGCGTCATATCTCGCGATTAAACGCTCCACCGAGGGTGTCCGTTATCGAACCTGACCCGCGTGATCGCGACAGCGGGGCAACCTTAGAAGTGCCATTTTTCACTAGTACCTACTGTCTCTGATTGCGAGTAACAAATCAGCGAGATCGATACACCGTTTCCTCAGAGATCCTGTAGCACAGAGAAGCAACTCTGCATTCAGGATCTAAAGTTCCTCGAGTACCACTGACGGGTAAAATGTCCCCAGATCCTAGAACCACCACATTGTCCCCTGTGAATAAGTCCCAAAGACTGCAAACGCCAAGAATTCCTCTCCAGGGCCTGCGAGGTACAGTCCGCTACCCAATATCCTCGACTCATCGATATTTACAGTCGCGATACAACGAAGCCTAGCCAGCAGCACTCCGTTATACACCATTACTCTCCGCGATTACGCAATAACTGCAGCGTGCTCGCCGCGAACGACGATAGATCACGGACAGACCTTCCACGGCGCGCCCATGGAGACCCCTGGTACCTCGAGAATTTGCAAATTCACGGCTCGGTGACGGAAGACGGGGGCCAGGGTGGCGGTCAGACTTTATTGCATCGGGACTTTTGCCGAATTCGCAGCAACGTCCCTGCCGCGTCGCGGTTGCACGGCCAGGGTGGTCCGGCGACTGGGGGAGGGGGGTGGACCCGGAACTCGAGGACGCCAGATGCACCGCAGCCGGTGGTTGGGATTTCGACGGGCAACAGAAGCAGAAACGCCGTCGCGATCGCTGGCTACCCCCTTGAACTCCGCCGTATATACGCCTATCCCTTTATCGTCCGACTTGCGCCGCGTCCCGCGCGTCTGTCTCCCGTCTAGCGTCGCTTATCGGCGCTCGGCAACCGCTCCTACCCGATGGGAGGCGGAACGCTGCTCTTTCTATAGTTGCTAGGCCGCAGAGGAAGTCGTGGCCGCGAACTTGGTCGGATCCCCTCGGAGTAGACACGCCGACGCGGCGCGTCTGTAAACAGACGCGAATGGGGATCCAAATAGGCGGCACTTGCTACAAGTTGGACGGAGCCGAGCTTCTTGTGTATAATGGCCTCGACTGGAGTAACTCAAACAGCCGCGGTGCGCCGTTCGTCGCCAGGCTCGATGGAATTCTACGCGCGGCTACGGCGTGGAAATAGCCACGATGCAGGGGGTTGGAGGTCGCGGGTTCCTGTCCGCGGCGGTGCAGCCACCCCTGCTTCGAGGCGAACGACCGAATAAATTCAGCGGATGGCGGGTAACGACGACCGCGGGCCCTTCGGACCTACATAGTAATTTCTTCCGTCGAGTGGATGCCTCGCGGTAGACGTCCTATGGCAATGTGCAAAGGGGTGGTGTCTTTGGAACCAGGGAGTCTTTTGGGGGTTGAAGCAGGGCTGCTTTGATTCCTCCAATCCCTTTCTTCTGTTTTATTCTTGTCACGCGGGAGCTAATTATTTAGCGAATTGGTTAAGCTCTGCTGAATATATTCAGCGCTTCTTCATGGAGATTTTTACGTTTCATTTAAAATATTCTGAGCGACTTTAGACTCTATTTGAGAGTAATGTGAATGTCCCCATTTCTGCTCATTTAAGAGGTTACTGGTCATAAAGGAGGTGTAAATAATTTGTTTGTGATCAAAATTTGCAGAGTAATTGATTAATTCTTTAATAATAAATCAACTAATTAAACAATTATTTATGAAAGATATTTCAAGATGTTTATCTATTAGTAATTTGCAATTAAATACAATGCTCTAAATGTCCATATTCCTGCTCACGAGAAATAGCGATGTACGTATTTCTACTCACCATTTTTACCAACTTCTGCTCACATAGTATGTTGCCTTTTCACGTTAAAATACGTTATATCTTTTATGGAGAGGTTTTATAACACAACAGTAAAGCATAAAATAATGATAAACAAAAAATAAAGTGCTTTCGAATAGAAACAGAGGTTACAATATACCTACATTGAATTGTGAAGTTATGTTACTATAAGTGTGGTGAGTATAAATGCAGACGCGACGGTGATTCCCTTGACCCTAAACCTACTCACCTATTTTCTACTTAAAAAAATTAAAAATAGTAAAAAAATCGAAATCCAGAGCACAATACAGTATCTGTTTTTGTTATGAAATAAGAACTTTTACTGCAGAAATTATTTTCTGCCCAAGTATCGAATACCAATAGTGACGCTGTTCTTTGGCACAACCAGCTAGAATACGATCGAAACATCATGAGTCTCTCGTTTTAAAAATTTTTCGTTGCTTATGCTGTACTTGTTTAGCCCCAACCTCGCGCAACGCGCGCGTAAATGTTCAAATAATTTCGAATTATTTTGTTGCAACTATAGTACAAACGTAACGCTAATAATAATAAGAGAAATACGAAATGATCAGAAATGGGGATATGATCAGAAATTGGGACATTTACCTTACTCGTCGATGTTTTTCTGTCACACGTGTAAGAAGTGGCAAAATTCAACGGTACTTCGTTATCTAGATTTTATAATTAAAGTATCTAGACATTTGTCGGGAATGCAAAGTTTGCCAGGAAGGTCGTTCTCGATTCGAGTTCTACAGGAGACTGACTTTCCCTCGCCACGGAAAACCTCTACATGTCGTTAGTGAAAGCTCCTAAAGGACCCTGGTGCTAATTTACTCGTTCCAGGTTTTCTCCCTGCGCCACTCGTTTTCAAGAAGAAGAGTGTATCACAAAGTGCACACCCTGCGCACAAAATCTGTGAAGCACCCCGACGATGAGTCGTGAAGTATTCAACCCCTAACAGAGGAACACGAATATAAAGCTTGGAAAGTTTGGATCGTTGTCGCAATAGTTGGGCGACTTTCGCGAGACTGCCGCAAGAAATCAAGAGACCCTGTGGAAACCTGGCCGACGAGCGAGTCGTTTGTTTATTTATACCGGGGAACGGGGTCGCGTGGAAAATTCCGAAAAATTATTCCTCTCCGACGCGTTGCTGCTGCCGGTAGTTACGCATCGCGGATCTCTTTAAATATTCCACGTGTCAACGCGCACCTGGAGAAGAGCTTCCGATCCGCGAGGGAAGGAGTCGCGATTCCTCCAGGCTCCTTTGAAATAATAAACGATCTATCTCCGAATGAAACATTTACAAAGGTACCCTGGCGAATATACGGGCACGCGTACGTACGCGGCCACATAATTCACACACTGTATTTGTGCGCGGAACTCTTTTACAAAGCGGCCGGTTTCCCGCCGCGTAAAGTAAAGGATTACGGGACAAGTTATGTAGAACGGTCCTGAATATGTAACGTATGTAGATCGCACCGTTCGCATAATAACGCTGCCCCGCTCCCTTTTTCCTTATTCTCACCTTCTCGCTTCTTTTTTCCCCCCCTCTCCCCGTCGCTAGACTCGCCCGTCTTGAGACTGTTTTTACGATTGCAATTCCACATTTGCATCGCTACGAGCCGCCCCCTGTGCCCCACTTGCGCGCCAAACACGCTCCAACTTTCACCCCGCTTGCTTTTCAATTTCTGCAGTCGTCTGCTTTTGGAAGAACCATGACATACATACTCCTTCAAATACGAATAGGTCACGGGGACCAAAGGGATCAGTACCTCCCAAGCCTTTTTGAGTCGCGATACCCTTTTAGAATATTCAAATAACAGGACACTCCCATATAAGATAAGGTAAATATTTCCTTCGTTTCATTGATAAAAAATCAGTATCACATCAGTAATAGAATATGGCAATGTAACGATAGTAAAATAAATTAGTGCTACAAATCGTCAACTAAAAATAACCATGGCGACCCTCTAAAAAACACTTCGCGACCCCCAGATTGGGAATCAGCGAACTAATAGATAGCACGTAGAATTGTACATATGTATCGCGAGGGTATAGACGCGGAGGTGAAGCGGAGGGCTGAACCCTCGAGTATTTACAAATTACTGACTCGCCTGGCTCGTCGATACAAGGGACGGTCGCCCAAACAACGGACCTTAAAGAATAGAAAGAGGAGTGTCCACGAGGGAAACGAGCGACCCGTTTCAAACGACAGCCGCACGGTGCTGCAGAGGTGCAGGACTACCTGTTAGCCGGGTGTTCCCCGCGCTCGTTAGGAGTCGAGCTTTGTCAAAGAGGCGAATGAAGACGCTAATTACAGAGACGGCTACTTCCTGGCCGCGTCTGCCCCGCTCCACCGGGGGGACAGAGGACCCCTGGCTGAAGGCTGGGGACCGTGAGGTCAGGTGATCACGCCGCAAAGCGGTGGCTTGCATCAGCGGCCGGATGCTGAAGCGACCGAGTGGTTTATCCCGTCGCACGTTACGTCCACGGCGACGCACATCAAAGGCAGGCGAAGATTTCGCGCACGGTCCTTTCCACCCCCCCCCCCCCACCCACGGTGCTTCCGCCGTGACGTTTCGCCCATTCTTTCACGGGGAAACAGAGAGCCCGAAGGTAGGCGTTGGGTCTCCAGGCTTTGAGGATCATGGGCACCGGCATGGCTGACTAACTTGTGCATTGCCTCGAGACATAGCAGAGTGGAGAATAGTGGGCACTGCGTTCCACTTGTTCTACTTAACTTTAATTACAACTTGGACATGTGTGAATTGAACTTTAGAATTTTATGTCAAAGGCACTCTTCGGTTAATACATGAGAAAATTTCTTTTTGCATAGTTTCGTAGCAGAACATCTCAAAACTGACCAGGTAAAATTTTAGAACGAAATTCCTAACGGTACAGACTTTACAGGCAGTTCAGGGGGACCAACAGTGGGGCTGCATTAAAAAGAGGTGCTTTTCGAAGATGGATTGTGGCGCAGGTATAATGTGAGACAGTGAGAGCAACAACGGACTAAGCCACATTTTTTTCGAAATTGAGGTAGTAGCAGTAGCGTAAAAAATAGGGTTTTACAGGTCATAAATAATAGGGGAAAAAATTTTTTTAATGTGGGTTGGTCCGTTGTCGCTCTCACTGCCTCATATATATATAAATCTAGTATTTTTTAAAATTAGCACTACATTTTCTACAATAACAATTTTTCAGGCACAGTAAAAAAATGCAATTCTTGACCGAATGTAAAAATTTAAACGGAATTCTATTATACCGCGCTACCCTCTTTTGTGAATTTTCATAAATTCCAGGTCTTTTTACGTACACTTTTGTGCGAAAAAATCCCATTTTTCGGGATTCCATCGTTTAAACGTTTCGGCGTTATGTTTTCGTACGATTTGACCGGGAAGTGCCCTTAAGGGTAGACGTGCATTTATTATCGCCACTTTTCCGAGGGTATCCTTAAAAATATATAATCGGTAAAACACGCCATCTTGCCGGTGCCTTTATCACGCGACAAAGGATCCAACTAGCGACAGACCTACCGCGAGGCTGAGCCGAAATCAAACAACAAGTAAAACGGAAAATTTCGCCGGGGCGAGGGTGGATACCTTCGGAATACAGGAATTTTCGCAGTCGGGACGCGTTGGAACGTTGACAGCGTGAATGGGAACGGAATACCGCGCCTATTTCTCGCGACCCCGCGTGCATTTTATGCGAAACGATGTCGCGGCGCGTATTTCTGCACGGTCGCGCGGCTACAGACAGCTACGGGGCCCTGTTTAAAAGGATGAAACGCGACGCGTGACAGCAAGGTGTGTCCAGGACGTGAAATCAATGTTACCTCCGCCATCGTCTCGCCCGCGACAGGACTGCTCACTCCCGCCGGGAAAGTATTGTCCTCGCAGCGTTCCAGCGATCTGGTAACGTTTAAATCGCCGTGTCGGTGGGATCGCGCGACAACGGGGGTTGGAATCTGTTCGACCTGTCGACGGGCGTGAAATTTCCGTGACGCGATGATAATCGCGTCTCGTCGACGCAACTTCGAAAATAATGCGTTCATGTTTTCGATTTCCACAGCTTCGCGAAGTTGACAGAGTTTGGATGAATATTTATGCGACTCTTTAAATTTCCACTCTCGAAGTATCGTCCAATTCCATATATTGCCATTGTCACGATAGAAGTGCCATTATCGTTATAAACGATAGGTGCCTCGTCGATACAATATTCAATTCTTCGATTACACCAACGGGAAAGTTTCACGGTAAAGTTCCCCCGTGGATCGAGCAGAAAAATCTCGAATATTTCCACGAAGCTATCGCGGAGGGGGATGCTGCGAGAATCTCCCGAGCAAAAACCGTTCTTAGCCTGCGAAAGTTTATAATTACAGCGGAGCTAGGATCGATCGTGCCGGAAATACGAGATCACCGTCCGTGAAAACAATCTCTCGATAATTGTATACGGTTTCCTCGAGACGCTGCATTGTCAGCGAGATATCGAGCAGCCACGGGGCTTCCCGGCGCTCCTCTGGCTCTCATTGGACGCAGCCGCTCGACACGATCACTTCTAAGTACTCCGGGGAACTTCCGGCCCGCGGGCTGGAACTTTTATTGGTATATTAGTTGGAGAATTTGACAGCGGTCGCCGAAGCGTGAGTGAATCGCGAATAGAAGCCCGCAGATCCTAGCGCTGTTCGCTGGCAGTTGAACGAGATACTCGAGACGACCTCCCCGTCGCTGGGAAGCTGAACCTTTTTCAGGAGATCGAGCTGGTTGTCGCTTCGCGAGAGCAGTAACTGCTTTCCATTTGCCACTCGTAATTATCCATTGCCGGCTTTCACTTGCAGGCGCTGTTTTCTGCTAATTCTTGCTGATTCAGTATTCTTAGATTGATAGCAAGCATGCATTACCTACGTCATTGGAGTTAATTGTCCAGTTAGGAAATAGTTTCCCTCGTTCCGCAGCGCGGTAGATTGAAATAAATGGTGAGCCCGCGTTTGGATGTGTCCTTTTCTGTGAGACGAGCGATCCAGAGTTAATGCAGTTGGTTAAATCGCCTCGTACATCTGGAAATTCGTGTTTCCTCTCGCTTATGAATATTTAAAGTAAACCATGTTGCGACGAAGGTGCGCTGAGGACGTCGGCCCTACTAATGGGGCGAACTTATCAGAAATATTGCTCCGGGATGGTGTATTTTTTAAATAAATCGTGGCTGTGCCGGGCACGAACAGCGTGAACCGAGCAGATCGGAGAGATACTTGTCCCATTCTCAGCGGGACGTTCACGAGAATTATATCGCTCCGTTCTTCATATTTTTTTTCCGACTCCCATCGCCGTTGCGGCGGACGTTTCCGATGCCCGTACCAAGGAGACCTCGAGGATTTATCAGACAGCCGTAATCGTTTAATTCCAATGTCTGTTATGGAAATTTCAGGGCTTTGTCTTGAAACTTAAACGACTCGGGATTTAATTCGACGACGAATATGACGGATGCGAACACGAAGCACGCGTCGCTATCTAGTGTTCCCTCCGAATTTCGAAATATGGAATAAATTTCCTTGCTCTTGGAGAGGGCGGGAGTCTCACGATCCAAATAAATTATCATCCTCCGCATAGCGTTGAGCGATTTCATTCCGATTCGTAGGAGACTTCTATCGAGGTTCAGATCGGAATTGAAGTTAGATCGAAAAAGAAAGCAGCTGCCTCGGTGGCTACACACCTTTGTAACCACACGCATGCCCAGCCGAGGATGATTCCCCTTTGAGACAAAAAGGGCGCGCGCGCGCTTCCTTGGTCGGGGCGAAATTAAAGACACCGGGTTCAAGTGACGTCAGTCGGCGCTGTAACTTCTTGTTAGAAGTCCCCGCGGGTAAAAGGAATCAAGAAGCCCGCGTGCAACGGCTGAAGATCGTATCTCATGTTGGAGACATATCTCGCTTCTATTACACATTCTCTCTGCGTGGAACAGATTTTAAAAAGCCTCTCTGATACGGACACCGGCAGGGGGAATCTTTATTTATGAAGTCAAGTAGCATACGACACTTTACCGGATCCATCGTGTCCTTTTACGGGAGATGCAGCCTGCGCGACGTCTATACGGGGCCAGAGGGATAGGAATAGGGACGTTTTTGAGTCTATCGGGCAACTAGGTATGTCAGCGAAAGTCAGAGCGCGATAAAAAATGAGCGGCTTGGCCTGGGGTTAGGCTTGGGTTGGGGATAAAGAATTGTTCCTCCGTTTGTAAACAGGGTGAAGCTGGGGATATTTTTCACTTGGACAGTGAGGTCCTAAAGCTGTGTATCGACTTTGTGAGGCTTCCTCGCAAAGTCGATACGCAGCTTTAGGGAAGCATCTTGAGTCGAATAGTTGCGCAGGTTACGAAGAGGGTAATAGTACCCACTGCTTTCTAATAATTTATTCATTTACTTCATTTGTACGGGTAAAACCCATTTGGTAACAAAAGAAAAGGAAAACATCGGACATCGTAGAGAAGCGTTACAACTGAAAACACCACAAAGTTAACAAACGCGGCGATCGAAAAGAGTATATGGCTACCCAGACCTATCGTGGAAAGCTACCGCTCTATAAACGCTTTCCTTAAAAGTAGAAGGAGGACCGTTGAAAAAATCGACGACCTTGCAATACAAATTAGCCAAGTTACATATTCTGTTCATGGGGTGGGTGTTGCCATATCTGGAGGTATAGGCTGACGATTTAAATAGCAAAGTATGCCTGATGACCCGTTCTGGAGCATTAAAATTGATTTAGCTGATAAGAGGGGAGCTGCACACTAATAATAATAATAATGAATCCCACTGGTTACCTAGAATGGCACCTACTGCTTTCTAATAATGAAAGTACATTTTCTGTTACCTTTACTTAATTGATTCGTCGTGGAGATGAAAAAATATTCAAACAGCACTATGTAATCACTAAGAAGACCCAAATTTCTCATCCCACATCACTCACCTAAGTACAGACAACCATAAAACAATATAAACTCAAGATGCAATGACCCTTTCATCGAAGTTCACTTCTTCACAATTAGATCAAGCAGAGTTTCATTTGCAGGTATCAAAATATCCCATCCCGCACCACTCGCCTACGTATAGACGACCAAGAAGCAATATAAAGTCACGATACAGAGACCTTTTCATCGAAGTATCCATATTTCACGCCTTACCTTCCCAGATCGCACGAAGTTGTATTTTGTCATCCCACGTCACTCGCCTACGTACCTACAGACGAGCATGAAACAATATAAAATCAAGACACAGCGACCCTAGTACATCGAAGTATCCATGTTTCACTTCATCCCACAGCCACCCCGCAAGGACGATTAAGGGTCCACGATTCCAGCCGCGCATACGTGCGGGCCATTCGATCGGGAATGATCGAGTTCGATCGCGAAGCGGCGTGATTTATCCCGGACACCTCGAGGAAAGCGTGGCGCGGCCGCAGAGGGCAGAGGAACAAGTTCGAAAGAGTAAAAGTTGCGGGACCGGGGAACGTGATTTCGTGGTTCCGATGGGAGCCGACCTGGTCGCCGAGCGGATAAACGTAAGAACCGGAGGGCCCGGATACGCTCGTACGTCGGGAGTATCGACAAATGCCGGCGTCGCTCGTGTGACCAGAACCAATATCCCATCCGTGATTCCCATGATTTATCGCGTCACGGGAATTTTCGGTTTCCACGGAACGCTGCAACTGGGTTATAAGCTGCATATTTTGCCGGGCGGAATAGCCGGGCGAGCCCCCGCGGTTTACAGGGGAAAGGGTACGCGGAGATATGTATTTCGAAACTGGCTGCGCGGTGTCGCGCAACTGGAACGGGGAATAAAAGCTTCTTAAACGGGCACCCCGCGTATGGTTTTGCGTAGCTGGATGAACGTGGCAGTGGCGAGTGTATAATAAGTGGATTTTCGGAGCAGACTCGGCCTTGGAATTGTTTTTCGAGCGATCAAAGTTTAACACAGTGCTAGATACTTTCTCGTATTTGTGAATAACTATGACACCACTCCGAGTCCCTTGAAACACTCCTAAATCTATATTATACCCATTCAAACATTAATCACAATTCAAGCATTCTTCATTAGAGCACGAGAGCTTGGAAATGGAGCATCTGAAGAGTCGGCCGCGTATATTTCCAGAGAACGCGGGGAACAAATAATTTTTTGCTATCTCATAAGAAACGATGATGGAGCGACGGAGTATTCAGGGGGAATTATCATTCCCCCGTATCGCGGAGCGAGGTCTCCACTGCTGGCCGAAGAATAATACCCGGGCAGTCGTGGGGAAAGGGTTTAATAAGTTTTCCAATTATTGTCGTTCGATATCATCATTCTCGTTGAATTAGTTCGCAGCGGAATGACGGGCGGAATGGCCGCGATAGTTGGAGGGGTCGAGGGGGTTGAGACAGACTGTCACGGGCACGTGCTAGACGACCTCCAACGGGTTCGCCAACCCCTTCGCCCCTCTCTTTCTTCCTGTCCAGGCGTTAGTCGAGCGAACGTGTCGGGGCTGCGAGCGAAAACGAGACGAGACCGATGGCCCCTGTGTGACGCGCGGCCCACCGCCAAGATCTGTTTGTCAAATAAACAATTTTCAGGGACCGACGTGGAACAACAACCGATCTGCCATTAAACACAGTTCCCCGGATCGATTCCACTCGTTTCAGGCTGATGGGATAGTGTTGGCATCGTTTTCTGTGCTGCAACTCGGGCGGTGGGACTCGAACCCAAGATCTTCGAGTTCTCTGCGTACTGGTCAGCCACCTTACCAATTCCTCCAACTCTTTTTCGAACTCTACAAATAATGAATCCAACGGGACACCATCTAAGTGCCAATCGCACCCTAGACCGTTCGCAAACATCGAATGCCTACAGCTCCAAATGATTAATTATGCTAAGATAGTTCTCTGAAATGGTGACTACTGTGTCTCGTTTAGAAACCAGCAAAGTAGGAGTCTTCAACAAAGAATAAGACCCGAGGCAGCTGGCCCATGCAGGGGGTCGTACGCGCTTTCGCATAATGCTGACCATTTCCTCCGAGCAATCCGCTCCGAAACGTGTTGACAAATCAGCGACCGCAGATTTTCGACAGCGTTCGACATTCAGAAACGCGGAAAAGACTGAAGGGCACGTGACCGTGCAACGTCCCACTGTTCGAGCGACCCGTAATCCTGTTGGACCGGAAACTACCAGTCCCCCGCCTTATTATTCCTTTTCCCCGCGTGCACTCTGACGCGGAACGAAAAACGTGCGGCCGCTGTGAAAGCAGGCCAGCCAATATCCTCGAGGAATTAATCATCGGCGGGGGAGTCGAGTAAAGAAGCAATTTCCACGCGCTAATAGGCAGCCACGGGGATTCGACGAACGCTCTCGAGGGTTCGGGGCCATCGTGCGCGACGACAAGCCCGTCGATGCTTCCCTCCGCGAAGGGGTTAAATCCTCCGCCTGCTCCTTCTTACACGAAAAACGAAAAACCTCCGCGTGGAGATCTGGCGCTCAGCGACCAACAACGGCGCCGATCCGCGCTTAATTTCCATCTCCTCTGGCATTTCATTTCCGCGGAATTATTCGTCGAACGAGTCGCGAGCCGCCCTCCCCGCCTCTCCCCTGTGTCCCAGCGCGTGGAAAATACGAAACGTCGGCTCGAGCTAGCACAGAGAAGGAAACGGACGGCGAGGCGCCGGTTTCGATACACCGCCGACAGCGGGAATTATACCATCCCGTCCCGTCCGAGGATCGCTCGCGAACCTCGACGCTGGCTGGCTTTTTTCTCCCCAGCTGTTTCACTGAGGAAGAAAAGCGCGGATAGAGACTGGGAGGCGCGGATGGGTTAGGTTCGCCCGTGAAAAGCGGAGCGGCGTCGTCCACGCTTCTATTTATTCGCAATTATAGTCGGTCTGGACTTTATCTCGCGGAACGAGCCGCGTTTGTTCACCGGCCTTGCCAGGGGCGTCTTGATTGACGGCCGTTCTCGTTCGAGGAACGATGCCTCTGGAGTTTCCGAGCTACTGTGACTGCACAGCCGCGGGAAAAAGGGGACAGACAACATTGTGGCATTCCGAGGACAAGGGACAATCCGTCTGGACTCCGGCTGGAGATTATGGAAATTCTCGAGGCACGGTCAGCGTGCGCCCTTCGAAAGGATAACCTGCGCGCGGACATGCCGAGTTCAGATAGGTTTATTCGTATTGTTTGCCTGTACCAGCGGGTATTGTCGGCGGTTGCTCCTCTGGCGAATCGACGTGTCGCCTTGTCCCTTCACCCCCCTCGTTACCACCCCCGCTGATCGCCAGTGGCATTATTTTTTTTTCGAATGACTGGTTCGAACGGTTCGATGTGTTCGTGCTTGAGCGGGGAGTAGGGGACATTATTTGCGGAGCTTTTGAAAGTGGGCTGACAGGTATGGTCGCTGAATGGAATCTTTAGGTTGAAACTGAGAATTCTGAATCGCCTCTTCTGACCTGTTCATCTCGATCGATGTCTGAGAAGGGATTCTAGGTCAGCGATCTTTGCGAGAAGAAAGGAGACTATGAGCCAGAGTGGACTCTGCAGCTCCACCTTTCATCACGGACACTGACTTTCTGTTCTCAGCCGAAGTTAGTTGTTTTATAGAGTACACAGTCTGCTATCGCCTCCGCAAACAAGGATCGCAAATATTCCTTGGGAAACAAGTGCTGCCAGTTCGGAGGCCCGCTATCAGAGAACTCTAGCCGCTATCGCCCCGATAGCGACCAGCTTTAACGAACAGTGTCTTTGTTCGGTTGAACCCGAGGCGGAGGTATCTCGGCCCAGTAACGCAACAATAAACATTCGTATCAGTCGGCAATGCATCAGCTGGAAACACGAAATACCAGCCGAAAGGTAAAGTAGAATCAGATGTGAATGCGAGCCCTCTTGGCCTCGTCTATTTAGGTCGCGGCGTTATCTCCACCCTGGGAGCCATTATTATTTTCTCTCTCGTTTATTACGCGCGGGCATTGTTATTTCTATGGAAGCCTCCTTATCTCGCCAGCTGCTGGCCCGTCAGGGCTAAGTCGGCTATCTTCAAATCTCTGGCAGCATCGGGTTGCTTATTTTTTTTCCTTTGGCACAGGGGTTGGCCCCGGTAACAGTGGTAACCTGATAGTCCCCGGGCGCGGATGTCACTAGCCTGCTCCGCGATCATTCGATTTGTCACGGAAGCCTAACCTTCCCTTCGGACTGTCAACCCCATCGTACATAATTCCTCCGCGAGTGTTGTCGATCAACCCCTTACTTCCGACCATTTCCTTTCCAATTTATTAACAAAGAACTCGCTGTCCGCCCCGGGCTCGAAATTAATTCCCTCAGAATCTATGCAGAATTTCGATGAAAGCATTCCGGATATTCCGGTCGCGGAAAAAATGGAGAAGGAGCGAGGCGTTTCGCCCGGTTTAAACGGGGAAGAGAGCGCGGGGCATCGCTTATTACCGAGCCCGGCCCGTGTCACCGATCGAGAAAAAAAGAAGAATTAAGCGAGAAGATAGGGCGGCACTGCACGACGAAGGGAATGAAATTCGAAGGGTGCCAGATCAAAGGGCGCTCGTCTCGCGGCCGAGGGAACGGGGGGGGGGGGGGCGAGAGGGTTCCTCGAATCTCTTTCGCGCATTTCCAGCGGACTCGATTCGCGCTCCGCTGGATCCGTATATTATCGTCTCCTGGATACACTCTGCGCGGAGGCGAAGGGGACCCGACGCCCGAAATTTATTAGCTTTAATTCCTTTCATGCTACGGTCAAAGCTGGCTCTCCTGCCCCCCCTCCCCCCTTCGAAAAAGTACCCCGTGGCTGAACACTGTGCGCTTCAAACTTTAAATTTCTATTCTTTCCTGATTTCCTCGCACTCGTATATAACACTCGTGACTCTTGGAAATCTTTTTCTTAGTTTGGAGCTTAAAATTCGCATCAGGTGGCTTTAGATATTTAGATACATCCAGTTGGGTCTAAAGCTCGTAACAGCAAGCTTCAAACGTTCATCATACTGCATGGTACGCTATTGTTACTTCTGCTGTAATCGTCGCAAATCCATTCTTCCTCATCCACAATACCAGCAACATTAATACTTCCATGCTCTAGGCGAGAAAGGCATTCCAAAGCTTTACCTCGCTCGTTGCCATTCGTTACCCTCACACCGCCTTCGAATCAAAGTGCCCGGCAAGGTGGAGCCGGCTACGTACCTGAAACATAGAACCGGTAAATCAGATTAATACGGCCCCTCGGCAAAAAAAGAAAGAAGCCGTCGTCGTTTCGCCGTGGAAAAGCCGTTCGCCTCTCTACGAAACGACGGCGCGCGCGCCGGAAATAAATTATTTTCCCACCCCCCCCGGGGCGGCGCGCGGACGCGAGCCCGACGAGCGGCGACGAAAAAGTCGCTGCCTTAATAAATACACCCCCCGTGAAGCCTTTGATGCTTTCTTTTCAGCCGCGGCCCGCGCTCCAGTAAATTCACAGACGGCATCGATAATCATTCGCGGACCGGCGATGAACGATTCGACCTGTTTCGCAGCCATTTCCTTTGCCTGGCATCGCTTCTATCCGCGGGGCGTCGCTGCAATTCCACCCACGGCCTTTCACGAACAAGATGACGCGATAACGGAAGGTACAAGTTGGAAGATGAAGACTTCTGTTGGTCTTTAGTCGCTAGAAGACGTGATCCATAAGTGCAACCCAAGTGTTCTCTGGCTCGAGGTCCATGCTCGTATAAAGTCTAACTCGCGCGTTTCGCCGGCTAAAGGCTATTCTAACTAAAGAGTACTCCAGCGATTACCAAACCGTGGGTCGCGACCCCTAAGCGGGTCGCGAAGTGCTTTATGGAGGGCCGCTACAGTTAGTTCTACTTAGTTGACGATTTTTAACATTCAATTATTTTAATTATTGAGTCGGAATTATATTCTGAAATATCTATACCTACTTAATGTGTTTTCTTTACCTTATTAAATTTACCTTCGGTACGTTATAGGGGGGCAGGGGGGAGGAGGAAGGTCGCCACAGTTATTTTCAGTTGGCGATCTTCAGCACTTATTTTAATTACTGAGTTGGAATTATATTCTGAAATATCTATATTTAATGTGTTTTCTTTACCTTATTAAATTTACCTTCGGTACCTTATACGGGGGTAGGGGGAGGAGAAGGAGGGTCGCCACAGTTATTTTCAGCTGGCGATTTTTAGCAGTTATTTATTTTAAGTATTCAGTTGGAATTATATTCTGAAATATCTATACTTAATATGTTTTCTTTACCTTACTAAATTTATCTTGTGTACCTTATTCAAGGAGGAGGTGTCGCCGCAGTTATTTTTAGCTAATTATTGAGTTGGAATTAAATTCCGAAATCTATATTTAATAAGTTTTCTTTACCTTATACGGGGGAGAGGGGCACAGGTTATTCGAGTATTATAAAAGAGGATCGCGACTCAGAAAAGGTTGGAAAACACTTAATTACTCAGTCCCAACTAAATATTCAAGCTCCCGAGACCATTCACCTTAAAGGCGAGAAAATGCCAAAAGGAGCTTCGGAATCTGGATCATCGGAGTCCCGCATTGAAGGTGGCTTAGTTCATTCGGTGTTCAACCGTGGAGTTATCATGGACATGTATTATACGGTTAAAGTATAATCGGCCTAGTATGCGTCTCGCCCCATCGAAGCAAGAAATTGCCAATACTCCGCTGGTGCCGTACGACTGGAAACGGTGGTCGTTAGGTATGCGATTGGCTGCACAGCTGCGGCGCAATTGTAATCGCGCCCGTGGAAACCGAGGGACATGTACGTTTTCCGCGGCGACGCTACCGAAGTGTTTTTCGCCGGCGATGAATCGAAATGGGGCGGGGATACGCCCCCGCGGCCTGCGAATTCGTTTCTGGGACGACACTCGCGGCTTGATACGGGGGTTGTCGCGTGACCCTCGAAACAACGCGGGACCGTTTAGCGTCCGCTCTTAATGCCGGCGTGCACGCGAGCGGCCTGACCGTCGCTGGCGGAGATTGCACCCCGTCCACGGCTGCAGAATTTATTAAGATCTCTGTTTAGCATGGCTGGATATTTGATTGCGCGTGGGAAGGGTGGGAAGTTGCGCGGACTCGGGGCGTGCGGGGAGGAAAGAAAGGCGAGGGGCAGTGGCTCAGTGAAATACAAAATGAGAATGGGGTAAAGTAATGGGGATAAGCAACACGGAGCGTGACACCGTATCTCACGCAACGTGTCACGATTGTTTAGACAACAGGACGGTTTGAGATAATAATTTCGTTACTTCTCGAAGTCGGCCAGCGGGGGAGGGGGAAAAGAAGTGGTGTTCGGGGATGATTACTCTTCGAGGGACGTGACACACGAGCGTGACGGTCACGCGATCGCTGGTTGAACAACCTTCGGGACGATATACGACTATTCGATATTAGCATTTACAATTTCGCTGCACGCTAAACGAGCCGTCCCCGGGCGTAATTTAGCTGGAGCGTGCTGCCACCGCGGGGGCTGCGCATTCGCCTACCCCGCGCCACGCTTCGACTTCAACTTTCGATCGTTTGTCACTTCGCCCCTGCCGCGCAGTGCTCTGGAAAGCCTGAAGCCTGAAAGGGGTGTGTAAAGGCAGAAGGAATCGTAGGGAAAACGAAAGAAGGCTTCGATTCCGTCGCCTTTCCTCGCTGGAATATTCGAGGCTGAATTTCTATCGCGAGGGGCGAAGGCAAATTGTTTTGGGCGCCTCGAATCGCAAGATGGGATCTCTCGGATAAATACTATTCGAGGAGCGAGCACAAAGCCCCGCTGCTCCCTGTGGAAAGGCAGCTCATCAAGAGGATTATGCAGCCCCCATCTTGCCAGACGCGGTAAACGCAATCTCTCAACCCTTCCTTCGTGGCACTCGATTCGAGTGGCGGCCCTCGCAGCCACGGCGGATTAACGTTTCAAGAATCGCGGAGTCACTCGCAAAAATTACGGGGACATTGATGATTCGCGGCCAGGCCTCGACGAGTGGAAGGATCGCGGATTACGGGAGAAAAGCGTTTCGCGCCCCCTGCCATCGGGGGATGTTCGAGAATCCTTGCTAGGAGATATTCGCCGTCCAAGTACAAAGGGCCTCGGTGAAAAAAGAATCGACGGGGAACTACTTACAAAGGAATCGATCTCGATGGCTGTTGTACGCGTGGAGTTGGGCTTGGATCAAACTCAAAAGTGTCCTGTTGTATTATTTTACCTTTTGTTTTTGTAATTTTCAATATCTACGAAATGTAATTATTTTTAATCATGGTATACGTAATTGTTAACTTTCCGTTGAACAATTTTATGGCGGAAGGTGTTGTATACCAACGTCATTTAAATCTATTTCTGTGTATAAGTATTAGTCAGCGCGTTAGTTTTCTAGATAGCAATAGTAAGCATCCTAAACAAAGTATTAGTCAACGCGTTAGTCTTCCAGATAGCAATAGTAAGCATCCTAAATTCTTTCTTCTATGCCCTTATCCGTTCCTTATTACTCATCCTTGAACCTTGATCTCTATGCCTCATCCCTTAACGACCGTTAAACTCAGGACAACCCCCACTTTCCAGCTTACCGAAAACCGTGTGTAGAGAATTGTGTGTAATATATATATATGTACGGTTTTCGGTAAGCTGGAAAGTGGGGGTTCAAGGATGAGTAATAAGGAACGGATAAGGGCATAGAAGAAAGAATTTAGGATGCTTACTATTGCTATCTGGAAGACTGACGCGTTGACTAATACTTTGTTTAGGATGCTTACTATTGCTATCTAGAAAACTAACGCGCTGACTAATACTTATACACAGAAATAGATTTAAATGACGTTGGTATACAACAGTCCTTTTATCGGCAAAAGACGTATAGAGATTCACTTATACGTACTGTTTCTATAAACTTAGCATTGCCAAATTGTTGATATATTTGTCAAATCGACAAATAGTGCAGATGACAGTTACGATTCAGTTTGCAAACTTCTCGCTCGCCTTTCCCCGCGTTAAGGGCGCCGACTGAGCCGAGAGGAGAGGCACGCCGAACTGAAGACAACCCAACGACAGCGCACGGCTTCACACGACTCCACACGCGCTAATCTCGGCACTAGAACGCGAGAAGGGGAGAAAAGAGGCGAGGGCAAGGTTGCCGTGGGGTGGCCAGGAGGAGGCAAAGTGGAGTGTAGCAAAGTAGAACTAGAGCCACTTGGAATCACTCAGCGACCGGCTCCTTCGTCCTCGCCCTTACCCATTTCTTCTATCTACCTTGCGGTAATGCATACACGAGGCCCCCAGCCAACGGCTACGCTCCACCGTTTCGTCGCGGTTTGATCTTTCGCCACCCCTAAGCTCCCTCCGCTGATCCCTCTCGGCCCTGCACACCGCCTATCCTTCACCCTCCAGCCACGACGCTCTGCCACGGACCGGTCCCTGAAACCTATCTCTCTGCCAGCATTTCGGTAATGAGACTGAGTTCTCGGGTGCTAATCCGAACCCGACCGTGGGCTGGCGACTACGGCAGCAACATCAAAACCATCGAGAGCCGCAGAGTGGAGTCGTCCACCGTTGGCACAGGAACAGATATCATCGGGAAGTACTGCTCGCAGCTTCATCCGGATCTCCAAGGACTTTCCGGCGAACGATGGTAAAGCGCCATGCTTCTGGGGGGGGAACTTTAAGCGTGCCATAATGGCGATATTAGGTAGGTACCGTTGCTAAGGATTGCGCCAAGTGTGCAGACGTAAATAATTCGACGAAGGCATTGTTCGAGTTAAATTCCGAGATGTATTGTAAAGGTGGTCTGCAGCGAAATGCCAATGAAAGGTGTGTAGGACCCATGATTCGTTGAACAGTCCCCGCACACCTCGACCTGGAAGTACCCCTTCACTAAGATACCCCCAGAAATCACGC
The DNA here is from genome assembly GCA_963932335.1 of Andrena marginata. Lineage (NCBI taxonomy): Eukaryota > Metazoa > Arthropoda > Insecta > Hymenoptera > Andrenidae > Andrena > Andrena marginata. The sequence goes on along the minus strand of OZ010662.1, from coordinate 10,876,590 downwards.
ACCAGACGCATCCCATCAGGGCGCCATCAAATTAAGACTCCCCAGCCATCAGCGATAACAATACCGCTCAGTCGAAAACCAGTACCATAGTTAATTACACGAAACCACCCCCAACGAGGTATCCGCCCCCGTGGCTTATCTAAAGGGCGAAGCTCGCTATCTCGAACGGCCGCGTCCCATCGCAATCTGCATTCCTACCGAGGAAGAAAGGAGCGTCCGCGCGCTCGTTCCTCAGGACACCGAGCCAGCGGGAAGGGTGTTTCGCGTTGATTTAATATATCCGTCCCAGGGGGCGAGCGAACGGACCACCGCGACAATAAGTACCTCGGCCGTACACGCGACTGCTCTCGAGACCGATCCGGGCTCGTTCATTACCGCTGGTTTGTTTATCCTCCCATCTGTCCGACCCGGTGATCCCTTAATAATCCTCCAGCCGCAACCCTCTTCCGCCTACCCCCGCCCGCCCTCGAGAGGCCGGTTGGCCCTGAATTCACCGAGCGGCTCGCGAATCGGCGCTCGCGAGACGAGCCAGCGTCCCTGAACCGAAGGAATATCCGTGGGCCGTCGGTTCGCGCTTGGAGCGTCATTCACGCCCGGGCGCTGCGAAGAAAGGAACAGAGCGGGGACCTCGGTGGCGCGAGGGTGGACGGGGAAAGGGCGGGTGCTGGATTGGCGCGAGACGCGACAAAGTTGGCTCTGAAATCCAATTAATTCGACCTCTGTCGTAGACAATACGGTCGCCATCTTGATTTGGAAATCTAATTTAGCCGCTCTTTATTTATGATAACGCCCGCCACTTATTGTGCCCCGTGCCCCGCGTGCAAGGCCTCCGACAAAGGACGGAGGACGCCCCGAGGAAAGGGGGACCTGGAGCCGTCACATCCAGCTTAGACGGCGGGACTTCGTTTCCCTCCCCCCTGCGCCCCAGCGTTCCTGGCTAGTCAGCGGCCAGGATGGGCCTCGTCGACCTTCGAAATTGTCCTCGGGCTGTACAGGCCACTGTGCACAAGCGTCGTCGCCTAATTGGACCCAGGGCTGATGGTGTTTTATGGCGGAGTTATCCGTGGCGCGATTAACCCGGCCGGGATGATTAATATTTACGGGCGGCCGGCAGCTCTTCGTTAATCAATTTCGCGCGCACACCGCGGTCGTTCACTTATCTGTTGAGCACGGCGCTGCCATTAAAGAGATTTGTCGCCAATAAAACATTCGAAACGGCCGGGGGTGTCGCGTTGCTTATCCTTCCCGGGCTGCTTCTGACCGGCTCGCCCCGAAATTACGAGCTGCGATCGAAGATTAGATTGTACCGGGGATAACGACTCGCGGGTTGCTCTGCCAGCTATCGACCTTAGGATTCCGTCCTAGGAACCGATCCGCCAATTGGCTCGTCGCTTCTTTCAACAGTCGGTGTAACGTGTTCCACGTTTACGTTGCAACGAGATTAACACCCCTCGAAAGGCGCCGGTACACTGATCCCCTTCAGAAGCTCTACCCGCTAGGAGAATCACGGGGCAAACCTCCGCGACCGCAAGTAGCAGTAACTGCGCTTCCTCCGGCAACCGAGACGACCTCGACTAACAGTTCCCCGCGGAACTGAAGCGTCTCCCCGACCGCAGAAGCCTCGGTCCACGATTGCCGCCTCCGCGGCGAAAAGAAGCGGGGCGCTTGGGGGCTGGCCCGAGTAATTCCAATCCCTTTCAGATTACACGTAAACACTCGGTGATCTACCGGGTCGTCTGGCAGGAGACAGGGGGACGGGGGTCGCGTTGGTAACAGGGTGACGGAAGGAGAAGTTAAAAAGAAGAAGCGAAGAGGGAAGGCTGCCGGAGGGGCGCTGCACGGCGGGGAAAGAGGGACGGGAGAAAGCGGAGGGTTGGAGGGAAAAGAAGAAAGCTGTGGCTGTTGGCGATGGTGATGGTGGTGGTGGCCGAGGAGGAGATGCTTCCGGGAGCCAAGAAGTACTTTCAACCACTTGCGTTCAATTACTAGTGGCGAGGTTATGGCGGGCTTCTCGTGTCGAGGCCGTAGGAGTGGTCTGTTCGCTCTCTCTCGACCCATCGTCTCTCTCTCTCTCTCTTCCTCCCTTTCTCCCTACGAATCTCTTCCAGCTAACGTCTTTCCCTCGACGCGCCCTCCCTCCGGCCCCTTTTGTTCGGGTTCTATCGGGCCATCGCGTTCGAGGTATCGCGGCGAGCTCCGTCCAAGTTTGCCCCGAGACTGGACGCCATTTGAAGCACATCTAATTGACCGGGTCTTAATGAAAATGATCCCTGGGACTGCCCCGCCTGGCCACCCTTATAGCGCTTCCTCCATTACCGGGCTCGATTCTCTTGCCCGGCCAGCGACGTCCACCGTTGTCCATTCGTCCGCGGAAGTACACCGATACCGGTCGTTCCGCACTTATTGCTGGCAGCTGGACATACAACGCGCGCACCGGCCAAGATCTGTCGGAGATAGCTGGCCTAATTAGGCAAGCCAACGGACGTTGGGAATGATCGAGGTTGGTAATTGCTGCGGTAGATTGTGCACGGGAGTTCGTGTACTGTGCAGTGGACAATGCACGATGATTCGATGGCTGTCGGAGTGGTGAACGTTTGCACACTGTTTTTATATTCTGACGAATTAAGAACGAGGTCGTGGTGGAATTCGTGGCCCCCTTCGCTGGGATTAGTTGGGACGGATAAGGGTTTGGTAATGAAGATTGATTGGATAAGTGGATGGCATTTTCGGGAATTAATGAAGATTGCGATTTAATTGTAATAGTGGCAATTGAATGTCACCACTTTCCTCTGAATATAATAATAACGTTCGACAATTTTGTTACGAATAACGATCCTTTGGAGATTCGCCCACATTTTTCGCCATCTTTTTGTTCGAACGCTAAAGGGTCTCCTAACGAGTAAAATGGAATGGTATATACCTGTCTCTTGGAAACTGGTGGGTAATAATTTCGGTGCAACTCGGACGCGGTACGTTCAAACGAGGGAAAAATTCCAGGGACCGAAGTTTCTGGCCGCAAGAGCCGGAAATGCTGGGGCGATTACAGTGATCCCGTTCCGAATCTAATAAGCGGTTGACACAAATTACAGAAGCACCTGCCCCGGAGCTTCGAAAGTCGGCACTATTTCCCTGTGATTTCTCGAAATTAGATGCCCTTCTGAGAAAACTCCGCAGTGACGTTCCAAATTCCGCTCCCTTCCTTTTTGTCCTCTAATTTGTGTAATTCGTACCTACTTGCAGGTGCACGGGCGATAATTACGCCGCTCCGGTCCTAATTGCGAAAGAACAATAACTGGGTCGAACACTGTTCAAATACTAGCCTGAGAGAAACTTTTCAGCCCAATACACATGACGCAGAAACTTCGAAATATCCAGATACGCGGGGTTCATAAATCTTTGAACTCTCGAACCAGTGATCCACTGAACAACCCAGCCACAATTAAACACTTAAACAATTCAACAATCGAGCCACCAGCTGCTTTTCATTCACGCGACACCGCCGACTTCGAAATCTGAATAAAAGGTAATATCAACGGTGATCGACGCGACTATCCACGAGTCATGGACACTTTGCCCGTCGTCTCTCACGGGCCCTAATTAGACGGTCGAGAACGACTGTTCGTGAAGCAATTTCACGGGACTGGAATCAACGGCGACGGGTCAGAGGAACGGAACAGGGTGGAGGCGCGACGGAAAGAGAGACGAGCAGCTGTGCGAAAGCGAGAGGTCGCTCAACGGCAATCACCGGGGCGTAGACTGGTCCCTCCCACGGGACCCGGATGTCCAGTCTGTCATTCATTCAAATTAATCTCCTGAATGTTTCAACGGCCATCGTTCGCGTCGTAAAACTTGCCAGTTTATAGCGGCGCGGGGCGAACAACAAAACGCCGTGACAAATTCGGGTTAATAAGTCGCTCGTCGTTTAACGAGGTCACGTGCCCCCCAGTCGATTTTGCTTAGCCCCCTTTCGCCGATGCAGGCAATCGCTGAAACGCGTCAATCGATAGTCGAACGTGCCGAGGCTACCGCGGCGGTCACATGCTGCATTCGTTCTTGAACTTGCAGGGATGGGAAAATGCTTCCGTAGTGTCTCATTAAGTGCGTTGTAATTGAAACGGTAAGTTGATAGTAAGTTACTATTTAAAGACACGCTTCCGTGTATGAAATGCGAGTTAAAAATAGTGGAGGCTCTACTTGGAATGCACCTGTAGTTCCCAGTACACCCTCGCCTCTATTCGATAAGAAACCCCTTGGTCAGAGGTCAAAGGAGGAAGAAGACGAAAGAGGAAACAAACGCCGGTCCAATAATATCAGAGTCCCGGTTCCGGTGTCTCGCTACTGGTGTATCAAAAATTCATCGTCCCACCCCCAGTTCCTTTTCCCGTCGGTCTGTCGCCAGTTTTATATTCCCTGCTCTATTATGTATGTCATCGAGTTTAGCTCTATCGCCGCGTGCAGATGCATCTTGCTCGCTGGCAGAGGCGCAAATAGGGCACAGATTTCTGGGAGACGTTTCTTTCGTATCTGTTTGTCATAAAGGAAACATTCCATCGGAATCGCCCCGACTCCCCTAGATCCCGTAGATCCCTTTCAGTCCAAGTGTCCTGCCAATTTCCGGCTCTCTCTCTCTCTCTCTCTCTCTCTCTCTCTCTCTCTCTCTCTCTCTCTCTCTCGGAATCGAACACTGGACGTCGAGGTGGCGTCGCTCCTTCCTTTCGCCGCGTGTCAGGAATTAAGATATCGCCGTTTTCTCGGTGGTAACGTGTACCACGAGCGGCCGCGATTATCTCGACTTTTGGCCGGCTGGTTTCGCGCGTGCCGGAATGGAATCGGCTAATACAAATTGTTTCGGGTCGCGCGAAACGATAGCGTTTCGCACCAGCACGGTGGGGTTAAAGTAGCCAAGTCAGTGCGCGTGATTTATAGCGCGCAGGGATTGCTTCGTGCCACGTTGTGCCGCAGTCAGCATGACGATGATTCCGAGTCACGCCGATCCCTTTACTCCGGTTAATAAGGTGCAAGTGCGGCAGGTTTGCCGAGGAATTAAGGGAATTGGACGCCGAGCGATTTTCATGCTGCTCCTCCCGGGTGGGGGATTAAAATACCGCTCTACTTTAACCTTTCGTTAGCTTCGCTGTTGTAAAAAGTACGACAGTTGTGAATTATTTTTTTTCTTTCTGCCTGAGAGCGACCAATCGGTTTTGAATCCTCCTCTAATCCTCTAGCTATGCCTTCTGCACTTTATGAGAATCCCTGCCTCTTTTACTTCAGGGTTTTAGTCTGGATGCAAAAGCGTTGAAGAGAAAAAGTCGTCATTTCGTAGAATGTGCAAGGTGCGTGAAAAGTTAATTGGCAAAATGCATTCGAAAGTGGAATTATTTTGTGAAAAGTGTCACCAGAGCAGTGGAAGTGAATAAAACAATACTTATTTATAATAGTACTCTGTTCCATCTTTTTTCTTCTTTAAAGACAACTACATAATTTTAGTTTCTAATATAGAATTATTTTTAAAAGAAAGTCGTATTTTCAACTTGAAAAAATTCAGTGTACCAAGTAAAACAAAGAACAGGTAAATGTTTAAAACAATATCGTGGTGTTGTAAAAAGTAGATGTAACGCGCGGGTAACGAAAGTCTTCTTCGTTATCCCAATCAGGGGATAGCAAACAACTGATTCACAATTTTTTTTTTACCTTTATTTCACTGTTTCGACCTGGTTATCAACGGAACACGATCTTGATAACAATTACTCATTAAAATGAAGCAGAGTTCGTCTCCGAGCGCGGGACAGAGGAGAAATACTTTGAAAATTAAATCAGAGAAGTAAAGTCTCGCGAAGGGGAAGTAGAAGGATGTCAGAAAGTTGCGAGCGATGCCAAGTGCCGCGGGAACGAAGGGAAAAAGCAAGCCCCCAAGGGGCGACGTAAGCTTTCCCTTCAATTATTGTTCCCACTTTACGGCCACTTCATCCTCGATGCAAGGGAAACGCCGATTGGACTGCCAGCGAATTTTCGTTAAAGATCGGACAACAATGAACCGGTTAAGGTGGCCCGACCCACTTTCGGCTGGATCGTGGTGGTTTTATAACCGAATTTAACCCCGCGGAGCTTTTCAATCAACTTTTTCCCGGGGATGATTATTTTTTCCTCGGAATAAGATCCCAGCGGAGACGAGGAAACTATTTGCGAGATTATGGCTGAAACGCTACGCGGGTTCCTTTTAATCCGGTTTCGCTCGATCGCGATCGAATTTCTGCTCGGGCTAATGTCCGCTGAAAAATCGGTTTCCCAAGGAAAAAGGGGGAGGCTGGGGGAGGGTCGGCTATCTTTGTCGGGAACAAGTTGGCGGGAAAAACTGAGCCGACCCAGTTTCCAAGCCGATACGATGACGATAGCTCGAACACGACTCCGAAACGATTTATGTACAGACTTTTTCCTCTGTGCTCTTCGCTTTTTGCCCACCCTAGACGGGCGTTATCATTTTTTTTTTGTTCGAATTCAACGGTCCACTGAAATGCTGGATCCAAGCGTGGCTGTGGCTGCACCCTGTGAAACCGGAAGCTCGGTATATTTTCGGTGGACCGGACGTTTCTGAATCGCATGGTTTGATAATTTTAAATATTAGGTCAGTGTGAAAGTTCGTTTGGTTTATTGAACCGAATTCTTTAAACAATGTATTTTCTTTGGCTGTGTACGAGCCACTGCTACTTCTCTCTTAAAATTACTCGCGTAGTTAAGTAAGGTTCTGTGCAGTTAATAGTGATTCAACGAACTTTTGCGAAACGCTTTTTAAGTAATGAATTAAAAAATTGTAATTCGTCAGAGGCTATGCTAATATTAGCTATTACTTATGAGTAGACAGATGTATTGCATCGGAGGTGGAGTGAAAATTGCATTCCTGATACCCGTTCTAAATTCGAGCAGACGGACAACTCTTCGATAGCGCGGTATCGCGATCAAAACCGTGGACGAAGATTGACGTACCACCGAGTGGACGTCGAAAATTGTCGAAATTTTCCTCTCCGTCGGGGGTTCGCGTTGAGAGTCCTTGAAACGCGACGCTTGGGACTCGAAGAAACCAAAGCTTTTTTGGCAGAGGTGAATTTTTAATTCGGCGAGAGTTCGAAAAGGGTCAACGGTATGCTCGAGGAACTAGTTGGTCACGAGTGTTCGATAACGCTGCTGCGCTTAAATTAACGGCTCTCCAGCTTCCGATATCCGTAATCAGGGGGCAGAAATATTTATAGAGATTCGAGTGGACCCTTTTAGGATGATTCCTGATGTCGATCCCTTCGATATTAACGCAAATATTCAGCTGCCTTTAATATTCTCTCCCCTTCGTTTCAGTTCCCATACGTTGAAGGACGTCACAGAGTAACATATATTCAAAAAAAATTAATTTTCTCTATTTTTATATTATTAGTAGAGCCGATTGGAATACATTATTGGTACTAACTTAATTTCGCAAAAAAATGTGGTTTAGTCCGTTTTTGTTCACCATGCCTCGTAATAACAATGAAAGAATCATCCAAATCGATCAACGCGTTATAGTGTTGTGCGCGAACAAACGTGCACAAAAAAATATACGTGTCGAATGGAGAACCTCCTGCTTTTTTTAAGTCGGTTATAAAAGACCCTATCTAATCACAACCAACTTTATTCCTGCGCAGTGCTCCAAATCATGAGATGTCACCTAAATAACCACATCCTCGACCTCAAATAACTCGACACCTGTCAGATTAGACCACCGCGGTCAAAATCTCGTATCTTTCCCTTTCGCGACTCAAGTATCCCCGAAACTATCAACCACCTATTTCCACATCTACGTAACATTAACTTCCGCCGTTTCAATCCCTGTAACCTCGAGAAAGCCCCTGAATAATCCAGACAAACACGTTCTCCTGTCAACTCCCTATCGGGGCCGCTCGTTCCACGCGCTATCTGGCATCTGCAAGGTATTAACCGTCTCCTCGCGGACAGGCTCACGAAAACATTATTCCCTAAGAACAGAGCTCGCTTAGTGGGACGGACAGTTTCAAGTGGGTCCGTCAGGGAGCAGATGCTAGGGGCGCGACGAGTGGCGTTGAATCATAGATTCCTAGATTACAGGGGCCCGACTGGCAAGGAAAGCGGCAAAGGACGTTGCTGAAATGCAAGAGGAGTACGAGCGGGTGCCTGTGGGACGAGCGGCGAGCTGCTGGAGGGACGGAAACGGAGAGGCCAGTTGATTTAACGGAGCCTGCTCCCGTCGAGGCGGCTCTGTAATTTTGTTACTTCATTTTTGCTGAGCGGCAAATCGCCGGACGAGACGACGGGATGCTTCAGATTTGTTCGAGCCACCCAGGCGTACCGCGATTGAAATCAAAACTAGGTTTATTTCGCTCGCTTCCTCTTCGGGGCACCGGAGCTAACTCGTACTCTCACCCCGTCCACCTTTTCTCAGGGAGCCATTCAAGAGGGCCATTTCGAATTCTCAGACGCCGCTCGTTATCATGTCCCAGAACAAATCCCATCGACCATCGATAACACACGTTTCTGCGTTTCCACAGCTCAATGATTAACTACATCCAGGCCAATCCCCTATTCGTTTGTTTAATTATGCAGCCGGGCAACGCTGCACCGCGAATCCCGTCACACTGCTCCCGCTCCTAAAAGCGTATACATTTTTTTCGCGCTGCTCTCGGTCCTCCTTTTTCCCAAATTCTCGTTAACTCGCACGGGAGCCAGAATAACTCGCCAGTCACTAATGAAAAATTGTTCACGCGTTCCCGCGCCTACCTGTTCACTATGAATTTGTCCTGAGATTACTTTTTTTATATATATATATATAAAAGTATACTTTTTTCCCTCCCCTCCGTCGGCACGGCTCGGTGGAATTCGTCGTGGCGCGGGGACACGCGACCAGTTTTTATTTCATTAATTATTGGAATACCTGAATACCGAGGCAGTTTTATTTGCACCCTCCCATCCAGGAATTTTCATTAGCAGCAGTTTCAATAGCGGCGTATGGCACTTTACTGATTGCGAAACGGCCACAACGGCGGACGAACCGCGTCGACGTTTGCCGTTACCGAATTCGCCGCACACGCAGCTGTATTACGGGCGGCTGAAATATCGCGGGCGATAAAATTTCACGGACCTGTGTAATTCTATCAGTCGGCCTCGAAGACGAGCTCGATACCATCCGCGAATTTCTCGCCACCCCCACAAATGGATTTATAACGGCCCTTCGTCACTCCCGCGGAATTAAAATGTCCGCTCGGATGGCGGGCTTTATCGTCGCGAATCTTACCGCGTAATACAAACGACCGACAGTGTCGTTAGACATTCGTTCCGCCGGCGACGTTCATCTGCGTGCCGATGGCACTTGCAACGCGTCGTGGGACAATTTACAGGCTCAACTTGCCTCGGGAGCTTGAGAATTTGTATGGAGAGATCGGTTACGCTGGAATGTCCGGGTAATCGAATTTTCGACGAGCAGAACTGTGCGGGGAGAGAAGCAGGTGATGTTTGGACGTTTTTAAGTATGATTTACCATTTTCCAAGGGAAATTCTCTGGCGAGCGGCGCGATGGAAGCGAAGCTGCGTGCGGCGGGCTCTGTCGCGTTCTATACGCGCGAAATTCGACAAGTGTCACTCGATAATGCGCCTAACGAATCTCGAATCGAGCGAGCCACGGATACGCGAAGGAATAAACTCGACCCGTAACACCCTTCGACGTCCATGTACGACTGCAATCCATTCCGAGGGGAGCAGAGATTTTTAATCGAGTTTCGTGACATCAAAGTGCTGCTGTCATCGTTCCCTCTCTCTCTCCCTCTCACCCCTTTTCCTGCGCCAACCTCCACCCCCGCGTTTCGGCTCGTTTTCATGCCGCGCTCGTAGCATCGTTCATCAGCTCGTTCGGAGCTGGAAATTAATCGTCGCTTCTGAAAATAAGAGGCGGGACGAAAAAAATTCCTAACGGCGACGGGGACAGCGTCGAACGCACCGCCAAAGAAACACGGCGCTGTTCACTATTTATGAACCGGTCGGACCTAACTCGGATGAAAGACGAACGGACGTGGTGGAAAGATTGAGAAGCGAGGAATAAGGAGTGACTTCTGGGGGGACCAATTCGTGGCGCCATGGAAATGAAAATGGAAATAAATGAACAAGTTCTGGAGCTGCGAGACTACTTATTACTTGTTATAAAAGATATAGTACCTACTATTGTGGAGGAAGCTATTATTTGTATAACAACAATAATAAGGATACTTCACAGAAGATCCAAGAACCAAAGTTGGGCATTATTCGAATAAATTTTTGTATTTTATACTTTATACTTTATACTTTATACTTTATACTTTATACTTTATACTTTATACTTTATACTTTATACTTTATACTTTATACTTTATACTTTATACTTTATACTTTATACTTTATACTTTATACTTTATACTTTATACTTTATACTTTATACTTTATACTTTATACTTTATACTTTATACTTTATTGTCTTCAATTAAAACGAAATTATTCTAGAATAAGGAATAATGGCCAACTCTGCTAAGAACACAATATCTTTTTTGGTTTACGAGTTTATTCGCCACAGACGAATGACTCAAGAATACCCTTTTAACCAGCAAGAGATGTTTTCGAAAGGTGCCAGTGATTCTGTTTACGTGATTCCCGGTGCCGCGATACACGGGGGATATCCTATGGATGTAACGAAGGCGAATTACGCAGGGCACGCATATTTTTCTAACAGAGACCGCGGGGCCGGAGAATGAAGATAGAGGCTTGGGCCGACCGGTTCTCGTTTGAATAATGGAGAAGCAAAACCTCGTAACTTTAGTCAATGTTATCTCTCAAAGCTTTGTCCCGTGGCTGCGCCTCGTCCAAACTCATTTTCATAATTGCACGCTATGCACATACCCTTTCTGCGCGTTCCTATTTCGCGGATGTCCCCCGCTCTCCCGCGAGCGGCGTCTCGCGGCGGGACGCGCTCGTTTTTTTCAGGGATACCGGCGACGCCGCGTTAAAACATTTTTAATTACTTTAAATTTCGTTTCCCGTCGTTTGTTACGCCCATTACAAGGGGAAACTTTCGTCGAGGAATCATAACATTTGCACACGGCCGTGTCCCTCCGCCTCGCGTCCCAAACCAATTCGATCGCTGGCGACAATTACTCAGCTATGATTACCACCTTCCGCCAGAGTTTGCGACCAATGAGATCGGTGCAACGAAATGTTCGAAGCGATGATAATTCGTGGAGAGTTTGTTTGACGAATTGTTAATGGCGGGCGGCGATTGGAGATTACCTTTTTGGAGGATTTAATAGAATTCATCGAAATATATGGGATAACGAAAGCGTTACGTGTTTGCGTGGTCCTTGTATGTCCTTGATGCCGTTCCAGAGGCAGTGCAGATTAATATGCCGTCCGAATAAGTGTGTTCCGCGCCGCGTACAGAGCATGTACGAGCGCGGTTTTACTTTCACCAATTCGACATTATTGAACGAAAGCGCGAAATTTGGGAATACGGACCAAAACTCTGTTACAGAATCTAGATAGCTCTCATTTTCGCGGGGGCATGGCCAAAATTCGTTCCATAATTCAGCCGCGCGTTCGCATAAATTCGAATTGCATCGCTTAACACGGCTGTGCGCGTATGAATAAAGCCAACTTTGAATAATATATGCAATATATTACTTTAACGAGCACCGAATTGGGACACTCGAAACAATTTCCTCGTTGACGTTAACAAGACACTCGGCTTTCACGAAATATTAATATTAATAAATTCTTGATCTGATCAGCGATCGCTGTCAGAAGAAGTTAATAATATTTATAGCTATCGCTGCCGGAGACGTCGACTGCGGAACGTTACCTACTCGTTACGACTAAAACCCGAGGGACGCCGTAGTAAATATTTAAACCCTCAAACGAAATCACGCAACTTTAATTTGCAGTATATCCCCTTTCTACATTGGCCATTTGCGAATATTTTCCGCCGGCGGGAAATTCATATCGGAAAAGACATTAGACGGGGCACGGCGCTTTGAGATTTTCTGGGTCAACGAAAGTACTAATTAACATGCAAATTGTACATATTAATCTTGCAAGTTCCCGTTCCCGCTGGGAGAAGCTGGGAGCACCGTAATCAAAGCGCGGCGACGATTACGCGTCACCAGCCAAATGCAAATTCGATCGCGAAACGATTCCCCCGGAACGTTCCGACACTTTTTGCGACAGCAACTGAGACCTTTGAAAATTGAAAAATAATTAAATAACAAGTTTTCTGCTATTAAACGTCGGACCATTTTCTACGTCTTCGTGGAAGTTACATAATTAAAAGAAAGTATCTAAAGAGAAGAAATAAAGGTTTCTATAAATACCAACGGTATTTTACCGTAGCTTTCTGTCGTTTTCGACGGATAGCCGGTGACTCGATTTACCTCGGTTCATCGATCCGTGCCCTTTCCTCTCTAGACGTATTGCATAAGCGCAGCCCTAATGCACGATTCGCGTGTCATCCGTTGCCCAATACAAATCGCTCCCCTGGTGGAGTCCACGCATTAGGATTTCCGCGAGCACTCGAAAATTTATACTAGAAACCGCAGGTTCTACATAAACCGGGAATAAATAAAAGACAACCTACCCTGCTGGGAATAACGAAATAGCCTCTCGCACATAAAAAGATACCATTACATCAATTTCCATCAGTATTCAAATAAAAAGGCCCACCTCCCGTGCCAAAGTCCCACGCGAGACAACAGAAGAAACCCGTCAAATGTGCCCGAGAAGAACGATTGAAGCCAGAGCGAGGCATAGCAAAGATCTCACGAGTCGACCATCGACTCTCCGCAAGCTCGTCTGAAATATAAAGACCGGAGCGTGCCCACGGTCGGCGAAAGCTCGAGGAGCGGTTGGAAAAAGCAGCGGCAAAATAAATAAACAGTGGGGGAAAACAAGCGTGGGTCGGACGATGCTCGCGAATCGAACGGGCGTGGGCGGCGGTGTGTATACGCGGGGGCCAGAAATAAAAGTCGATAGTCGTTGGTCGAAGGTGAACGGACCGGGACGCTCCGCCGAGAGGATCGAGGAGAGACGGACCTCCCGGGAGTGTTTCCGTCTTCCCTCCGTCTCTTCTTCTATTTTTTCTTCGCGTCCCCCCGACGTTTCCCAATTCGAGTTCGGCTGGACGTGAAAATCTCTGCACGGTCAGTTTATTTTAGACGCGACGTCGGAGCGGGGAAGACGCGAGTGGCGAAAGGGGCCGGAGGCGCGCGCGTGTGGGCTGGAAAGGTGGAGAGAGTGCAAGCAATTTTACGGACAACACAGCCTCTCTCGGCGGTCGCTGGAGTAAGCCGGTGGCCTGGGTCGAGGAGGGTGAAAAGCTGCAGAGCCATCCCCCTTCGAGCAACGCACTTACCCAATCCCTACCTCCTCCACTCAGCCGTGTGCATCCCGCGCCGCTCGCTAAATATGTTGCTCCACGCGAGTGCCGCAACGGCGGCGATCAAAAGTGCCGGCGACGCACGCTCGCGTGCCACTTACCGCGGAGACAGAGCTTTTTTCCGCCGCTTTTCGCGCCCGCCAAGTCGGGGTTGTGGCCCGAGGTATTCCTTTCGTCGATGCAGCCGAACGATTAAGGTTCAAGATCTATGGCACGGTTGCAGGTCGTTGTTGCAATGGCACGCTTCTGCAGCTCCTGATAGGAGAATCCTAGCTTGGCGAAGATCTTAGTATCTCAGCCCTTATCAAAGGGCAACCCTGTTTCAGGAGTACCTGCCAGACAGCCTCTTCGGGCTCCTCAGTGACCCGGGCCCAACAAAAGGCGGGTAATCCAACGATTAGTTTGCCTGGAAAGTGCACGAGTGGGGGAGAAAAATGAAACAGCGGGAGACGCGAGAAAACGCAGCACAGTGTCGAATGTCGTGCGCGACTTACGAGCATTGCACCCCATCCATCCTACTCGCATACTTTGCTTTAATATCGCGTGTGCGCAGACAGGGCAGGGAATCCCTTTCCCAGCTATACGTAACAAGTAAGTCGAGAAGCCCTTCCCCCGCCGTTTGCCTTTTGAAAGTAAAGAGTTATTTAAATAATAACCTCGCCCAGCGCTGGCACAAAAGTGTAACTGAGATTTCGCTCAGCCGTCTGGAATAGAATGTAAATGAGAAGACACTGGGCGAGCAATTATCTCTCTCTCCCCCGTCTCTCTCTGTCCCGCCTCTGTGCCCAGCCGCCCCCTCTCCGACCCCCCGCCCCACGGCAGTTTTACCGTGTTGGAATTTCCGCGCTTTCATTGCACGGCTCTTTGTGTTTACCCGCGCGGGGGTGGGCTCGGTACACGTTTCCGTTGAATTCATCAACGTTGTTGACAAAGCTGCACGCTCCTGCGCAGGTATCGATAATTTTTAATCGCGCCTCGCAGACAACGGTTAATAACCGACGCGGAATTTCACGGGCCACCGGTTGCGTCGGGGCTTCAAAGTAAACGAAACCCTGTGCAAAAGCCAGGCTCCCGCGACGCGGCCTGTTATTTCTAAACACGGGTAAAAAGCGTGATTCGTGTTTGGAATCGTGATCGCTCACCATTAGCTTCAGCTGTCTGGCGTTTAAATTGCGCGCCACGGACCACAAACAGGGCTTTTCGATTTCCGTGGACGAGAAGAGTCTGTACACCCAGGCACGCCCCGTTATTTTGGGATGCCCTGCGTAGTCGAGAAACTCTGTATAAACTGTCACACCGCGTCGGACAGCTTTCATAACCGCGCAGGGTACGCGCGACCAGGTGCCGCAGAATTGAAAGGGATTTTCGGATCGCTACTACCAGCGAAATCAAAGCGGAGCGATGAATAAGGAACGTGTAGCAATGGCACTCGTGGCCGTTATTATTATTAGGCTAGTCGCGTTAAAGAGCAATCGACAGTGCACGGTGTACGCACATGTTGCTATTGCTTTCCCGTAAATAATGCTCGCCACTCACGCGGTAATAGCATCATTCATCGCAGCTGTCAGCGGCACAAAACGCGCTGACGCACCGCGCCGCGGCCAGCACAATGCTCGAAATTATCCTGCACAAGTAGTCGTAACAAAAATGATCGCCGCGGTCTATTGTGCCCCGCTAAGCTCCGTTTAATTCCGGCGTTAAGGTTTATTCAATTGCTCGCCGTTTCCGTTCCCAGCGCCGAAAACGCGCGCGTCCTCGCGATGTTTGCCCGGGCCGCACTCGAAACTGGGGTGCACAATGCCGGCTCGCCAGTGTTGCGCAACTCGAACGGGCGATCACGAGTGGTAATTATTCTCGTCTAGTTCGTTTGGAAAGCTTCTGCTCCGGATAGAATCGCGACGTATCGATTGTTCAGATTTTTCTCGAGGGCCGTGTTTATGGTACCGGGTGCTTGAAACGTAATAACTATGTTCCGAGGAGCCGTCTGCGATCGGTGGGGCTTGCGATCGAGCGAGGGCCAGGGTTCTGGGTATTAGGTAGATACTCTCGTGTTAGACCGCTGTCGCCGAAAGGTCCCAATTAGAATAAAAAGTAAATAGGGGAGAGCTGGGACAAACGTAACGGCGTCATGAAAGTAACACGCCTACTTCCGCTTTCCACAAAAGTTTCAAAAACGTTTGCTTTACATAGTTACCCGTGTTTAGTGTTTCCTTCCTTTCACGGAGTGACGCTGAGCAATACAATGATTCGTATACCGTGGGCAAGAAGATTTCGTTATTTCGATCATTCAGATATGTGTCTCCGCTGTTGGTTTTTTCTTAATATTCATAGTTAAACTATAGACATTGATCTAATTATTCGTTAGAGCGTTCTTAGGTAATGTCTTTATAAGTTCCTCTGTTTGATTTCAATAAGTCTTGTATAGTTTGTACGGTATAATAGTTGTATGATGAAAAACATGGATGGGGACAAAAGTAACACGTCACCACGGGAAGTAGTTGAATCCAATATTAACAATAGTTTTTAAAAGAAAATCATAAATATTAGTTACTTTTGGGGCCGTTACACGAGATTCCATATTAAATCAGATACACAGTATCAAATAAATGTTTGAAGCTGGTTATACTTTTTTATCGTTACCTACTTAAAATATATTTATTTAAATGTTTGTTTCTATCGTTTCTGATAATAAAAAAGTCCTATTTTGCTTTGGAAGAAGTGTTTTTACTTAATTCTCCTGAAAATAATTAGTATTACTTTCGTCACCATGGTATGTTACTTTCGTCCTACCCCTGCAGGACAAAAGTAACAATGACAGTCGCTGCGGAAAATTGCCATAACTCTTTCACTACTTATCATGGAGTGCTGACTTTGTGGTCAAATGATAGACCAAGAAACACACTATCTTAAGGCATAATTTTCGTTTTTATATCTGTAAGAGGTAATTGGTAGCTAGGCCAAATGTAAAAAGCGTTACGTTTGTCTCCGCTCTCCCCTACTTTATTTTTATTTTCTGCTCTAAATACTCTAGCTTCTCAATTAATAATATGTTTATTGGAACAGTAAATCTTCCTCGCTCTCGTCGCTATCTATTCATCGATTCTATCTTCGTGAAATCGGTTACAGCCGAGAGAGAGAGAGAGAGAGAGAGAGAGAGAGAGAGAGAGAGAGAGAGAGAGAGAGAGAGAGAGAGAGAGAGAGAGAGAGAGAGAGAGAGAGAGAGAGAGAGAGAGAGAGAGAGAGAGAGAGAGAGAGAGAGAGAGAGCTACACCGCCTCCCTCTCGACCACATGATCTACAAATAGAAGGCTGCCACCTTGCTGCATGCAGAAATTCGTAATGCACGCGCAGCGTATGTCATATTCAAGCGTGCACCAGAAACTGCATCATCTCGTTATGAGCTTACCGAATCGATAGATTCTGCTCGTCTATCTCCGCGCCTCTCCAGAGGGGCCTTACAGCGGTGTAACACAATGCAGATGTGAAATATTGCACGGAGGGGACCAGTTCCGTGCGTTTTCTCCACACATCCGCCGAAAAGGCTCGCATCTGCGTGGCATGTGCGTGGCCGTGGCGCCCTGCGGCGCGCGCCCAAATCGTTTGTTGCCCCGAAAATTTGTTCTGGTTGCCCCGGGGGCCCGTGTTTTCCTCGGGCCTCCTCGAGTGCTCGTCCACCAATTCGAGCCTCCCTTAGCTTTGTAACGGTTTCCTACGAGTGCCTTTCTTTTCGTTTATTTTTTGTCTCTCGTTCTGCTCTCCCTTCGTTCTTTCGACACGGCCAAGCCCGCCGAGGACCTCTCTCCCCGTGCACGAGTGTTTTCTCTATACAGTTGCGAATCACGTTCGCCCATGACGCGCGTGTCGACGGGAGCGTTGCTGCGGAGGCAGAAAAAACGGTGCTCGAGTACGAAACAGGCCTACGGTGGGGGTGGCCGCTGCTTTTGTCGCGTTTAACGGCGAACACGGTAATTTATTGGGTTCCGAACGAGCATCCGGGGAATTTCTTTGACGGGGCAGGGGTATCGGCGGAGGGAGTTCGAGTGGCCTGCTCTAAAGACCTGGTCTGGAGACTCTGAAGTGGCTAGAGGACTCGGTTACTTCTTTACGAGCGTCTGCTTCGTTTCATGGGAACGCGTATGCGCGTATGTATACTTTGGGGGAATGAAAGTGGAAGCTTGGTAGAAGTGGAAGGTCATCCCATAAGAAGTTGCAAGATATACCTATAGGTACTACAGAACAGATTACATACAGGGGCGGATTTAAGGAATCAGGCCCAAATGGCCAATGTTTCCAGGGACCCGTTTTTGGGGGAAAATGAAGAGGTAGTTTACTAAACACTGTTTAAGTGTAATAGCACAGGGAAAAAATATACCTACTAGTGTTTGGATAAAACCATAATTTTTTTTTGTAACATGGGGCCCTGGCTAGGCTTTCTGGGCTGGGGTCTGGATGGCAAATGCTCATCGGCAGCCTGTTAAATCCGCCACTGACTACATAATTCTAATCTATAAGCAAACAAGAGGAGGTCAAGTGTTTTTCAAGAATTCCCTTAAAAGTCATTTCATCGACACTCTCGCCGATGGACCCGTGTGCCTTTTTTCAAATTATATACCAACGGACGTCTTTATCTACGAAACACCATATTGCTTAGATAAGACTTTTTTCCTGTACGCTTCAAAGCCCGCAAGAAAACACTCGAGCGGTGTTTGGAGGGGGGGTGAATGGAGGCCAGAGAAGCTTGGGCATTTTCTTTGTCCCGCAATCGGGGCAAACAGAGAGAGGAAGAGTGGCTCGCTGGACTCGTTAGATCGAACTGGTCGTTTTTGCCCCCTGTCATAGATGACACGTTCCAAGAGGCCACTATCTACGAGTGATGCCTCGCTTCGAGTTTGCATGAGCGGTAAGAGTGAAAAAGTAAAAGCAAACCAGACCTCTCGCCATCCACCCCGCCCGCTTCTCCGCTCGCTCTTTCTATTTCTCTTTCGCGCTCTTAGAGCCTGTCGGTAGTAGCTGACAATGACAGGGGCCACACACAACGCCATGTATAATGCACTCCAAAGCGTCGGCTAATACAATTACAAGCTAAAAGCTTCGTCAAATTTTTGCTCAGGGAGTGACCCGCGCCGTCCACCAGCCTCCCGCCCACCCCGTCCCTCCTCACCCTTATTCCGACCGGCCCGGAAACGACATTGTTTGGAAATTCAGTTATTTTTCGTGATGGAGTTAGCCGACCTTCTGGGTAGATCGTTAGCGACGGCGGCGGCGTCACACGGTGAAAACGCGCCTTTCAGCGACCCTTACCGAGCGTTCGCAGCAATCTTCATACAGTTTCCGTCACGGGTTAATCAGTTTCCAAATGGGAGATTCAGGGGATGCAAACGATCACACGGGAAAATAAAAATCATCGAAGTAAGAAAATAGGCAGAAATCGGAAAATTCAAGGCTCTGTGTCTTTTAAACAAATTCGAAATCGGCAAACTGACGACTTAAACCCCTTCTAATTTCACGAGGACTATGACATATTATAGTTTGAACAAAATCCTAACCGTGGAGGGAAAAATGTGATCGATTTGGCGTGGAATGATCTCTCTAATATTATATTCTCTTTTCGATTCCCTCCAGCACTTCCCCGTTCTCTGTCACGGTAATAATAGTAACCGTGATTATTTCCGCGAAATTGTAATAACACTTTTGCACGGGTGACTTTTCCGCCGGCGAGCAAATATTGTTAACTCGTGGCGAGTGCGGTGCGCAGACCCGATACTCGTGAATTTTCAAATGTTTCATCTCCGCGAGCCCTCTGCCGTTTAATAAAGGGCTCATTAACGTTTGAGCTTCTTTCTCGCGCGGATAGTTTGTATTTGAATTCGTAACGCCGAGCGGAATAGGGGCCCTTGACAGAGGCGCTCGCAGCGGAATTAACGGGAGGGGCTGACGTGTGCGTTTTCAGGGAAGGTAAAGGAAAAAGCTCAGCGCCGCTGCCATTCGCTAATTTAATATCGCACCTGTTTCCACGCCCGTGGATGTATATTCGACGGAAGCGAGCTCGCCATGCACGCGAGGGAATATCCGCCGCGTGATAAGCTTGCAGTAGCTCAATTCGGGAGCATTCGGAGCTGCCCCGCGTGTCGCAGGCGTCCGGCAACCGCTCGAAATCGGAGAGGGTTGCCAAGCCACGGTCCACGAGGACAAAGGGTGACGGGTTTTCCCGCGAACGAAACCCATTGGCCGCGCAGAAATCGACGTTCGCTGCAGCGCGGGCCGGCGAGCAACGGAATACCACGAGCTCGCGTTCGACCGACCGAGAGAGTCACGAAAGCGGGAGAAAGATCGCTTCTGCCAGTAGGCGCGCTAAAAGAGACCAACGACCCGGCGGTGTCCGCGGAAGGGGTTCGCCGAAACGAAGGGCAGGCAACGGGAAAGAGGGCAGCGAGGGGTGCGAACGAAAGGAACAGAAATAGAGGTCTGGAGGAGCAGAGGTAAGTGGCGCAGGGGAGGTGACGGGCGCATGATCGGTGCGTTGAAGCGTAACGAAAACAAAGGGTCCATTGGTTCGGTGCAACCGCGGTGCACGCGCATAATGCAACGTGTATGCATCGTAACCGGCATATGGCCGTTCGCGGCGGGGCAAACAAACACTCGACAGAGCGCTCGCCAGACGAGATCGAGGAGGAGCCAGGCCAGCCACGGTTTTCGCCACCTTATGGCGCGTGATTTCGAAAATCATATTCAATTTCTGCGCCAGAGGGAGGAGGAGGAGGAGGAAGGGGTGGCGGATCGGGCGGGTTTATTGTTCGCGGACGCCTCGCGTGAATTAATTCCCCGGTCCCCGGATCGCAAACAATCGACGATGCGGCGTATCTCGTCCGGTCACACCTCGCGTGCAACAACGAGATTGCAGCAGGCGGGACGTTCGTTTCGTTGGGTCTCCCCGGTCCCTGTTGCACCCGCGACAGAAATAATAATATCGAGGCTCGCCCCTCTCCTAGCGCGGGACGAGCTTCGATCGCGTTCGATCTACGCGTCGATTCTTCCACTCGCGGTGGAGTCTCGCGAGCACTGACGGCTCGATCGGCCCCCGATCCGCAAATCCGACGATATGCCGCCCGGAGATCGGCGGCCGGGCGGCTGCCTGGATCGTATCGGGAGCGATAAGGGGTTTAGGAAAATCGCGTCGGTCGGATGTTTTCTCAATTTCGAGGGAAAGAGTGGATCGACGCTGTTGAAGCGCGAATTAAGTGCAGCCCGGCTGGCGGTGGCGGTGGCAGATTGGAATTAGTTTGTTGCGGAGGGGGTGTGAGTGCGGGGTGATTGGAGGCGCGGTACCATTGGACGTTGGAAGTTTCTGGCTGGTTTGATTTCTTTGAAACTGGCGCTGCTCGCGATCGATTGATATTACACGTTTGCAAATCTGAAATTCGGTTCCGTAGGATAGAATTGAGATTAACGGGGTCCTCGATGGAGCATGAATACATGCTCCTCCACACTTTTACTCCCATTCGATATTCCGCAGTAGACGATTCAAGCTCCGTGTCTCGATAAACTATCCGCACAAAGGACCCAACAACGGCATCCCATTCACGATACTAAGCCTGTCAGAAGCCTCATTGGAGCGACGTTCGTCCAGACAGCTAACGAGTCCTCCCCGACACCACAGATCCGCCTAACAAACCCCCCCTCCAGGTGTCGCCAACCCTCGCGGCGCGAGAAGAATAGTCCTAATATCGTGCGACGTTTAAAACTCCCACCGAGTTACGTGACGCGCGCGCGCATGTAGAGAGCGTTGCGCAACGGGAGCCGTGCAGAGTTTGGGTCAGGGGTGACTGGGTGAAACGGCGGCGTACGCGGTGGTTTTCACGGTTGCCGCAAGGGTTGAGAGATCAGCTGGCTGGCTGGCTGCCTACCTTTTTAAAATCCGAGTGTAGGGTGCTTGTGTATCGGCATAACGAGGCTCGTGCATGGAGTCGGTGTATGGGAGCCGGGCACAGAGACTCGCCATGACCCTCCGCAGATATTGAATAAACGTTTAAGGGCTTGTAGCATGTTGGCGGTTTGGGTCGGGGGACCGAACGCGACGACGACAGAGAAGGAGGGTGCGGGGCGGTTTGAGGGAGGGCAAGCAGAAGGGGGTGAAACGGGGCTGGATAAGGGCGGTTGCACGTAGGTAGCTAGGTTGATAGGTCGGGCAAGGTAGAACGTTACACTGGTCGCATAACCAGCCATCCATTACGTGGCGCTTTTGCGAACAACAATGACCAGGACGGATTACACAAAGGTGGAGGTGCGCGAGGGGGCGACAAGGAGCGACGCGCGCAAGGGTGGCTGCTCAGGTAGGAATAAAATACGCTCGCCACTAAATGCAATGTCTTTAACTTCGAGCGGCGGAGGAACCCTCCCTGCTCGTCGTCGCCGCCGTCGGGATATTACTCAATTTAAATGCGAGCGGGGCGAAAAAAAAGTGGCCAGAAGGGCTGTCGCGGGAGGGGGGGGGGAGAGATCGGGATAGAAGGAAAACACCCTCGAAACTTTACAGCCGCTTACGCGACGTCTCGTTATGTGCCGGTAAACAGCGGCTGTGATCGATACAGCCACCCCCATCGACTTTCCACGGATTTTCCTCTGTCGTCGCTGCTTTCCATTTTCCTCAGACTATCCCAGTCGTATCGAAATAACTTCTCTCCTTATTTTTGTTTTTCTTTTTTCAAGCGGTGTGAAACGCGATCGCATTTCTCTCTATCCTACGATGCTTTCGCCGGCGAAGAGAGGGTGAAAGGTTTCGGAGTTATCGAGCTTGCGCGAAGGAGAAAGTATTCCTGCCTACATCGTTCCGCGTGATATAGACACTCCTGTCCTTTATCTCGGCCCCGAGCCACCTCTTTCGAAGAACCTGGCCATTTTGGGGGACGTTTCTCTGATGTCGCGATTCTGTTCGTAGGAAGGAACGCCGGGCACTTTTGTCATTTTATTAGAATCGGATTCTCTAGTGAGCTTGAACGCTTTGCGAAATGTGGAGACCTGGAGAATGCCCGACAATATGATTGTATGCATTTTTCTGCAACTTTTGTGACTATTCTTCGAGCTCAACTTATTCTTCCACAAAAACCATCCCCCTTTCAACCCCGCCACGGGTTACATCGCCTCTAACTCCCTTTTTCAAGCATTAATTCGTCCTTTATTTCCTAAAAAATATTGTACGGTGCAGCTCAAGAAACTTTGTCTGTAACGTTCTACACTAGTCCACCACTCGGTCTTACGGAAAGAAATTCTTCGGGCTTAGATTCCACAAAGAATGTATACAACAGACTGTGTACTTAAAGCTGAGCTGCAGATAGTATTTGCCAGGGACCAGAGACACACAATATCGAGCACCAGGTTCCACACTTTTTATTCATCCCAGATATATTTGTAAGGGGGGATGGGGGATAATCTTTTTTCGGTCCCCGATATAACGTCCAGTCGGAGATTCCACGTCGACTCGGCTGAAGGAGCACGAATTCGTGGCGCTCTTAGGCACCAATAGAGAACAACAATGGGCCTCTCGTGGCTCGGGAACCATCTGCCGCTCCGAGGAAATACAAACGTTGCTATATTGTGATTTCCGTCAAGGTACACGGATCAGGGAATCAAAGGTGCACCATCCTCGGATCAGATTAAGTCGCTGCAGTCACGGACCGTGACGTTTCTATTGGATGCCGAAGGCATTGGGCCCGGTACGGCGAGACGAAAGAAATGGTACATATACTTAACCAGGGACGGAACCAATTCCAAACGAGATCGGCAACTACGGCTGGCAAGTTTGCATGAATTTAGTCATGCAACTGGGGATTGCTCGAGGGGTGGCATACGGGGAATCATCGCGTTGTCTAATAGAGGCTAATACAGCGATTGGTTGCGGTGATTCGCATTAGGCTGACGTGGGCATTGCTGACGCCGAGTTGCTGGCGAAGGTATGAATACAATATCCTGGACATGGGAGATGTATTCGGTCACTTACCAAACACGATTCTTCCATTTGGATCATCGCGGCGGAGTCGTCGCGGATTTTATACAATTTTAAGGGTGAATCGACGCATCTGGTTCGGTGGCCATAAAATCTGAAGCTTCTTTTTCCACTTTTATATATCTCAGTTAACGAGACGATAAAGGGCGCAACAGGAAGCGTGTTTCATCAGCCAGCCAGCGACGCCCTTTAGGCGGGGGCAATCGATAACCGATCAATAATCTGAATCACGGAAAAGATGGAAAGCGACCGATTGGACGCGAATCAAGAGACGAATCACGAAACGACTTCGTGCTACAATGGGGGCGCGGGCCATTGCCTCGTCCATTTCGTCTAAAAGTATTTATTATTGGATTATTGGAAGACTTTAATGCACTCCGTTAGCCGACTCCCTTCCCCTCGAGCCCGGGCGTCCCTTTTATTTTCCAGCGA
The DNA here is from genome assembly GCA_963932335.1 of Andrena marginata. NCBI lineage: Eukaryota > Metazoa > Arthropoda > Insecta > Hymenoptera > Andrenidae > Andrena > Andrena marginata. The sequence goes on along the minus strand of OZ010662.1, from coordinate 10,852,718 downwards.
GACATTCGTGCCCGACTCTAAATGCGCGGCCTTTCATTCGTCCGTGACGCCCACGCGTGAAAGCAGGCTCGCCGATAATCAAATCCGTAAGCGTGAAACGCGGCTGAATGCCTGATTCCGTGCGGGGAGTCAGAGTTTCAGGCATCTAGGCGGCCCCCGACATCGTACGCGGCGAGCCGGCGCCCTCCCGGCCACTCGATTTGTTCCATTTTATCAGCGGAGTGCATTTTACGCAACGTACGCCCACGTATACACGGTATACTTATGTACGAACACAGATCGTCCATCAAGCCGGCCGTGCAAATCACTTTTCACGCGCGTTCGTAGCGGAAAGCGACGTGCCTCGCCGCGGCACATTGGTTCGAGCCGCGAGCGACCGCATTCATCGGAGCGTAGATCGATCTAGCGAGTCGCGACAGCGAGATTACTGCAGCCGCCTGATTATACTGAAAACTGGCCGGGCGGATTGATTCGTTCGCAGGATAACGGGCAGCCCTGCCTTCTCCCTAATTGAACGCTTCTTTTCCGGATCGAATAATTGGAGTTTCGGTAAGGGTGCTTGAAGCTAATGCAGACCCCGATTCGAGGCAGCACCCCGACGCTTCGCCTCGTCTCATAAATTAAGTATCGTTTTTCTGATCCTAGTGACACCGTATTTTGAAGCCCGAACAATTTAATTTCCTATCCTTTTCACGACTGATCAGCGGCAAATCCAATTTGGACAGGTCTCGATCCCGGGGATAAAGGGGCGTTTCTACGAATACACGTTTTAAGCTCGCTGTAAATCCTATTCGAGCCCGACCTGTAACTCCGTCTTTCTTCCGTTTCTTCGCCCCTGGTATACAACCGTGCACACTGTCGAGCATTTCCCGGAGTAGCTCGCGAGATCTGCTGACGTCTTTTGAGCATGCCCCGGGGGTGGGTTGGGGAGGGAGAGGCGCGGGCTGGCCGCCTCGATTCAAATTGCGTTAATATCGCCGGGGCGAAATTTTTCGTATCTCGACGGATTGTAATTGACGTCGTCGCATTCAGGGCCCGTTCGTACTCGAGGATCCAGCTGTCACTTTGAATGGTACGTGATTGGGAGGGCAATGAAGCGAATTACGAAACGAATGTGCGTGGAGAGAGGAAAAGGCGGCGAAAGTGTATCGCGCCCAGGTAGCGATATAGTATATTCCCTCTCGCCAGCCCATTTCGCTGTGATAGTAATCTCGTTTACCGATCCGGCGTGTACGTATACTGTGTCCGTTTACTTCCGCTCGGGAAGAAAGGCGACTCGCACTTAAATACGTAGGAAAGTGTCCCTTAACCTCTCTACCCTTGAGGGCCAAATCCCTTGACTCTCGAATACTGAACGCGTCAACGATCTGCGCTTTCGATCTCTAAGCCAAACCAGTAAAAAGGTGTAGCTACGAACTACTAGAGAGGCTATAGTCGATAGACAGAGCGAGTACATATAAGCACCCAGTAGAATTTTGGCTAGAATTTACCGAAGAATACAAATTTCAAAAGTCCAATGCCACGTTTCTTTGAACCGCGCCGTGTTTCCACGCTCCCCAGATTCATCAGCCCCGATTTCTAATGCAATTTCGACGGTCGGCCATGGCTGGCTCGGATCAAAGTGTACCTTTCCTCGGTGTGTCGTGGAAAAACGATTCGTTGGAGAGAGCCCCTCTCTGGCGAAAGAGTATTCCCCGCACGGCGTGGCCTTTTCGCATTAAAAAATGCTCTTCCGGTGGCAGCGCCGCCACACCTTCGCTCCCCGACGATCATAATTGATCGTAGCGGGGCTCGAAGTCCCGTCACTTTGAATGGTATGTGATTGGGCGAGCAATGAAGCGAGCGGGGAGCGCGGGAATAGGATGAGGAGACGAGAACGCTAAAAAGGGAGGATCGTAAGGCGGGAAGGGTGGAATCTGTCGAGGGAGGGAGCGTCGATGCGCTATACGCGGCGAACCACACATGCACGTGTACACGGATATACGCGGTGCATAAAATGCACAGGGTGGTCCGAGCAAGTGGAGCCACTTCGAGGACAATGTAAATGTTGATCTTGAGGACACTTTGCTTTTCAGGCGAAAATTGCGCCTCTCGCGAACTGGGACGGGTGCGATGTGTACAGCAAAGTGTCTCCGCGTTCTTTGATTTTCGAGATCGAAGCTGTCGCAGGCCTGTCGGTGCTCGAGTCGCATACGTACCATCGAGATGCAGTATTTTCATCGTGTCCTTGCCTCTTTACACGTCTGAATGTGAATGCGCGATGGATGCACCACCCGAATCACCCAATTCCCATCGAGCTCAATATTTACGGGGTTATTCGAGTGGCTACGGTTGCCACTGCGAAGCAGCCCCGCGCTCATACGCGCATTACATACATAATACATACTCGACCCGCTCGCCCATCTCCGGCTTCCGCATACGCTCGCGCGTGTATACATACACGCATGCACGTGTGCAGGGCTTTGAGGGCGGATGGCGAAAGCTACCCAGTGTGCCAGGGTTACCCAGGTAACGCATCATTCCCAGTGTACCCATGGTAACCGTGCCAGACTCCGATCTCTCCCATCAACAAGCCTTTTCGCATTCCTGGCTGATCCGCGTAGCCAGCTGCGCTCGCGACGCGAAACGAGTGTGGGAAAGTCGCGTGCACGCCACGTGATTCGTCGCCTCGCCCGTCCGGCCGGTAGCTACGCGCTACCCTCCACGTGACGAAACCTTAGAGGGCGCGACGGTCTCGCGGGGGTGGCCCGGCAGGTGCCGGAGGCTCGACCGACCGTGAATCGGCGATTAACGGTTACGTAACCGCGTTACGGGGCGTAATCCGCTCTGTTTCGACGGCAACTTAACGTTTCCCTAGCGGTGGCAAAGTATTTCGGCTGGGGGGCGGGTTAGGTACGAGGAAAGGGGTCGCGGAGCTTAGGGAAGCGAGACGATGACGATTCAAGTGGGACTGACACTGATGGAGTCTAGTTGAATTTTCGGGGGTAGGGTAAGTCAGGGTGAGATGGTCATACGAAAGAGATGGGCGGTAACAGTATTTTTTAGAAGGAAACGCCTGATTGCGCTGTCTCGTCGTGGGTAAAATGTGTCATAGAAAAGTAACATTCTTAGTTCAAAGTGTTGGAATAGAACGTTTTTAAAGGTTTGTAAATCCACTGTGAAATTTAAGCTAGGGCTTCAAAATGTTTGATCAATATTTTGGTCATCTTGTTTGTGTTATTTCTGCTGAATATTTTTCATTCTCAAGATGTATTTTCGATAGTGCATTGTTTACAGTGTTTTTAACCTTACAGAATTCGGGGTTACGTTCGTTAGTTTAAGCGAAAGGGGAATGGCTATCTTACCAGGTCTTTAAGGGAAAAATGGTCAATTGTTGTCCAGGAGAACTGGCCATTGCTGTATTTGATGTAATTTCAGATATTTTGGTGAAATTCGGAGAAAATTATTTCGAAATCGAAAAAAAAACAAGATTGGCTAAAATGTAAGTCATGTGGTTATTGGGCCCATGAAAATTGCACCGAGTTTGACACTGTGTGTCATACATGCGGATCAGAAGACTCACAGCAAGAGCCCAAAGAAGTTTTCAGCGGGCAAAAACGAAGGTGGACGAAAACTAGAAAGAATCTGAGATAACCAGTTAATGACCACAACTTGTTAGCCTGAAAGGTACATATGACCATCTTTCCCGGACACTAAGGGAGATATGGGCAATGCCACTTTTTTCATTTGTAAAATTTGTATATTAAATAATTTTTCGTTTATTGATATTAACGGATATGTAGACAAAGGATCGAAGTTTTGTTCTACATCATTTTCGTTGCTTTATTTCAAATAGGTTGGCTGTATCAGACTCTAAACGAAACTATGACCATCTCACCCGGACTTATCCTATTTTGAGAAACCGTCGATTCTAAAACACCTCACAGATGTTTCTATAACATCCAGGCATTGCACCAACATATAGAAGCCCCTTGAGAAGACGCAGTTCCCTCTTCAGCAACTAAAGGGTTAAATCGTTAAACGCCACTCCCCAGTTACATCTCAACACGTCCCCCAAGTAGAACGTAATTAAAAAGCGAAACAATCGGGGATCGTCGTCCGATCGATGCAGTTAGCGGCGCATCGGCCCGGTCTCGATTCCAATCGCATCCCCGCGATGTCGTTTACATCCGCGGAGTCGCGGGAGACGCCTTAACGAAGCAAGGAGCATCGCCGGCGGATACAATGGACGCTCGTAGCATCCGAGACCGTAGATTCCGTCGTAATTGCGACTAGACGCTGCAGCCCGAGCCTCCAAATAATTTCCTCTCATTAACGCAACGTAACGACGGTCAAACAAAGCATGAATCTTCCAACCGTCTCGGAAGGTCGGGTCTTGATGGAGCAATTATTTTGATATCGGGACCACTCGGCATTGGCTCTATCGTCCTCTTCCCTCAGCCCCTCCAAGACCGCCCGCCCGCCCGCCCGTTCGCCACGGCCGTCTCGCTCTGGCCCTCGTTTTCAGCGTCGCTGATGATAGCTGCTCCAGCTATTCCACTCTTATTCCTGTCGCCGGGCGTCTATTCTTCGTTAAATCGGACTTAATTACTTAAATCCCGCCGGGAAATGCTGATGGATCGGTTATAATTAAGGGGATTCTTACAGGACGACTCTCCTCCAGCCACCGCGCTACCCCTTCAACCGTCCCCGAATCCCTCGATAGCGGCCCCCGCTCACGAAGATGGCCCTTTTTCATCCGAGACGATAAACGCCCGCCCGTCGGACCAATCCGACCATGTATTTTCCCGATGACGAGGAATCCTGACGATGAGTTTCCGAGTTTCGTCAGATGCTGCTGGGGACTTCTTTTGCCGCCCTGCCCTACGTTCCCGGGCTCCTTCCTTTTTGCTCGTTCACAGGCCGTTTATGGATCGCTCGTTGATTTCGCTGGGGAAATTGCGATCTGCCAAGTTTCCACCAGCCGATTCGCGGATTAAGTGTGTAGCTGTTGGGGATGATGCATTAGATTAGGGGGTATTTTGCGCGGGTTAAGTGACGTAATTGTTTGAAGGTAATATTCGTGGAAGGAAATGTTTAAAATCTAAGCTTTAAGCTCCCATAGGCTAGAATTTGAATAATGGGAGGGAAAGTACTGCAGATCTAAGCTTAAGCCTTCGTCGAACAGAGTTTGAGGAAAATGCCGAGGAAATCTTCATAGTCAGTTCAAGAAGCAAAGGGCGAAGGCGATCACGGTAATCCGAAATTTAAGCGAAACTTGAAGGGCCTCGCGCTGCAGGGTTTCCGTAAAATCTTAATGATGGCTTAATTGTTTAAACTTTAATTGAAGTTGAAGTTCGAGCGCTACTTGGGAGAAACCACTGCCATCCTAAATCCTAGTAAACCGTTAAGTTCTACGATCGTATGAAAGTTTAAAAAAGTATCCTGGCACAGGTTCCGCTGCGACATAAATAAGTGAAACAGCCAACGCGATAATACCTATCCTAGAAACACACCAATGACAGAAACAATTCATTCGCATGAATGCGTAAACATTCCTCCCACGGACACTATAGAAACAGCCAACTGAATTCACTATGCACGAGGCTAGTAAACGAATATTTACTTCTTCGTTCGTCGAACTGCAGTCTGGCCCGACATTCCAGCAATTAAAAATGTAGCAACGGCCCCGGAAGATATCGCTGGTTCGACCGATAGCCTGCTCACAATAATTCACGAACGAAATCCGCGCTGCTTTCCCCGGAAGTACGTGGCCAGCCTGCGGAAACGTTGACGAGCGAGGGGTTTGTGTAACTCAGTATGTAATTCGTACGAATGAGAAACAATTTGCTCCAATCGCGTTTTAATTGCAATTTTCATCTGTAACCTACTTGGGTACACCAATGGGGGGGGGGGAGTGGGGTACACAGGATTTAATCTTGGGGGGAGCTGAGTTGAAGGGATAAAAGTAATTTTAATACAGATTCAGTAAAATTCATTAGGTGATTATAAAAAATTATTTAAAAAATAAAATAGAGCTGTCTCTTCTTTTTATGAAGATCTTGAATTACTTCAGGCGTGGTTACATTAATCTCCTTTTTCTTTGGGGGGTGCTAGGGCCCCTTGGCTCCCCCTCTGGCCCCTCTGACTCAAAACTTTAAAGACTTTGGCAAGCAGTGGCAGATCCCGTGTTAATCGAGTAGCAGCGGGGATAAAGAGAATATTGGTACAGAGCTCGTTTAGAGAGCCATTTCTTCGCGCAGACGAGGACTCGCGAAAGTGGTGGGCGTTCGCGATAGACGGGATAAAGCGGACACGCAATTCTACGGGAAATTAAGCGGCACTCAAGGCAAGCTGAATCCAGACAGATAGCCAGCTATCGCATAGGGAATATTATGTTCCATTCGACGTTAGAAGACGTTATATTACGTCGACGGTAACCGATATTGCACGGTTAAGCCAGACGAGCAGCAGGCGCTCTGGATCTCTCTCCTCGTCGGGCTCACGCCAAGTTCGCGGACCGATTCAGCGCATCGTCTTCGAGACGGGCCACTCGTAATTCATTGTGCACCCAGCGCGGATGCAACTACTAATTCGAGCATTACTGGCCGGGAGGAATTTATGTGGCAGCTGGGCCGGCGGAAGTGACCGTCACGGGCATTAATTCTTCAGGATTGTCTGCCACGGATTTATCGATGGACAACGGCGAGAATTCGAGATGCTCACCAGTATAGGGGCTGTATTTTAGAAGCAACTACCCTCGAAAATTGCATCAATTCCGCTAATTAACCCGTGCACAGTGTTTTCATATAGAGAGAGACTTTTGGGCGCATTAGCGCACTGAAAATTAATTAACAGAGAAATTTCTGGTGAAAAAATTTTCAGATACGCAGCTTTTTTAAAAAGCCTCTTTAATGATACATCTGTAGCGTCATCTAGGTATAATACACATTTCTGGCGAAACAAACATATTTTCTTAAAGCTCGTGATGTTAATAAGCATTGCATCAAAGAACAAGCCTCAGCGTCAATTTATTTCTTTGTAATTAATTGAAAAAAAAAATACTCCATTTTGACAAAAACGGCTGCCTAAAGTACGCTTACCGAATTTCATCAAATTTCAAGGAAGACACTCTGCCATTAAGCATGAATATCGAATGTGTCCTTTTCATTTGTCATTCTTGAAACGTGCAGGCTCATGCATAAACTATCGTGCTTCTCATTTTTGTCAACGTCCCCTCTCCTCCCCTCAGCGTGCGCTCGGAGCCTCTATTTACATAGCAGGTTCGCGTATGACGCAGGCAAACGCACGGGGCGCAAACGTGCCCTTATTATAATGTATTCCCTTCGGCCGAGCCCCGAATCCAGCCCCAACGGCGCCCCCGGGGGGTGGTGGATCCGACGTTGTAACGTTTAGCAGAAGGAAATCCCGTGGGGTTAACCGGCCCAGGTCGCTTCTATATTGGACCGTAAACAGAACGACAACCGCGGCCACAAAAAACCGGGATTTTCCGCGACATGGTACTAAATATTTTTTACGGGGAACCCGTGAAGCAGAACGTACGATCATTCGCCCTTATTATTGGTCGAGTGCTCGCCGAGCGCGATTTCAACCCTTTCGCGCTGCAGCATTGTCGGTGAACCAGTGTCGTTAAACGTGGGATTAACATTCCTTTAAATTCCTTTAGGAAGAAGATAATCACGGTACAGTGTAATAAATATTCTTTATTCGAATGAGAGTTCTATTAAATGAATTCATAGAAAGGGAAGTTTAATTCGCAAGAAGCGGAACTGTACGAGAGAGTGTCGTGGCTCTGGGCGAAACTAGGTTTCACTATCCACTGCTCTCATCCGAGTTCAGTGCAGAAATTTCTACTCCGTCTAGAAGCTTCCACCGCCACCTTCGAGATCCTCCCTTAAAGAATGCAAAGCAGACAAGCTCGAGTAGCCCCAGAAGTTTAGGGTCAGAGCCCCGCGCGAGCTTCATTTATTCGCGAGAACTTGCACGTACACTGTACACTGCAACCCGCTCAAACGGCAGATACAGGATCCCGGTTACACGGGCGCCCTCCACATCGTCCGCGGCGTGGAAACAGTATCGCCCACACCAGGCTATCAAAGCCGCGCAGGTCTGCGCCGATGTGCATTCAACTGCCTCGGATGCTTCCTGCTTCGAGCGGCCTCGCCAGGATGCGATTGCATTCCGGCGAGCCCTCCCCGAAGGCAACCCCTGATTTTATGACGACTCTGATTTCACCGCGATCCAGGGTTAAACACACCGAGCCTGGCAAATTATATTCACCGTCATCGAAGCTCTCTGACTCTCGGCCCTGTACGCCTCGATCCCCAACGTTCTTCTGCAATGAAATTTTTCGCAATCCCTCCTTCCGCCATCTCTTTATTATCTGAGCTTAAGAAGAATGGAAGAGGGTAGCCGTCTTAATTAGTCCCGGTAATCACGAGCCGAAGGGGGCGAATCCAAGTTTGATTTACCATTCACCTGTTTTATCTGGATGCAATTATGCACCCCTCGATATGCATGAGGGGGTGAATACGTATATAGTCGGATTATGCAAAGACTCATCGTTCGTCGATGCTGGACAGAGAGAAGAAGAGGGGGCGGGGGTTTAGGGGGCTGTGGAAGGATGCTTTTCGCGTTTTGCTCGCCACCCCTGACTCGCGTACAGCTGCATAACTCCATTGTTGTATCGATTGTTGGACCACGCGGCGGGCTTTACAGAGTTCATCCCCTTAGCGAGGGAGGGCAAAGGAGGGAGGCTCGGCTTAACGAGCTTTTTCAAACTCGATTTTGACGGCGAAAGTGAGGGTAAGTCGCGGAGACCTGTCGAGGAATAAACAGCTTCGCACGCGTCGCACCCCGTATCGAATTCTTCCTTTGCATATCGTTAGAGGAGCCGATATTGCATTCTCCTTTGGGACGTAAGGAGCGGCCGGAATATCTGTTTGACGTGCTCATTGGAATCGAATTCATTTCGATGAATTGTTTGCTAACGAGCCAGAGGTAGGTCGACGAGTTAGGTAGTGGAATTTAATACGTTGGAATCGAGTCCAAAGTGGGATGGAATTGGGTTCGACGAATTTGGAACCGATCCTGGACGATGTCTGATTTCAGAATGACTTGGAACTGATCTGGGAATATTGAAGGAGCAAAGGGAAGTGTTTTCGAGAGTGCGAAGACATTCGATTTAAGGGAACGTGTCTAGCCAGACGGAATTGACGTGTGGCAGGTCTGCGCGTACTCTGATTGTTGCGCGAAAAGGAATTTACTGTCTAACTCGCGCTGGAGCGCATAGATGGCAATTATAATCTCAATTAAAATGCCGGCGGATGTCGAGCGTTTAGCAATTAACAGCATGTTTGTGCCTGCCACTAATTACATACCTTCGTTACGCTCGCCCAGCGTTACGCTCATCTTTGCATAATTTTATTTAACAAGTACCTACCCTCTGCGCGGAGTGCCGATCGAAAAGGTCGCGCAGTTCCTCGATACAATCGTTGAAATTATGCAACGCTGCAGAACTGCTCTAATTATCATTCCCCGTGCACCGGGGCGCAATTTTCTGCGGCAACTTATCCAAACTTCTTTTCACACTTTATTACCGATAACTCTGTTGGAGTGGATTGATTTTCACGGTGATCGTAAAGCACAGTTGACTTAGAAGACTACTTAATTCATACTGGAAAAAGTAATGCAGAGCTGTCTGTATTTTCTGCTCAAAGTACACCGAGGGATCTACTCACGATCCTAGGAACATTATAAAATACATCGCGGTTCAATATTTGCGTAATTTATTTTACAGTCCCAGTATTTATTCCGCGAACCAGCGCATCGAAGGCAAACAGAGAACGGAAGAATCACGAATCCCTCTGTTCGCTGACGTCACCGACACGTCCAATTATATTTCCCCAGAATAATTCTCGCGAAACGTCAGCAACCGTCGACGACGTCAGCGCGCTTTTATTTCCAGAAAACAAGCCCGCGCTTAACACCGTTTCCACAGGGAGGGGCTGGGGCGCTGGGCGACGCGTATAATTAAAATAATAATTGTATTTAAACCGAGCGAACTGGTCGAATTTACAAAATTACAGAGATACAGGTGAACGCGTACAGCGACAGACAGGAAAGATGCGCGCACGTCAACGGGCCGCGTAATCAAGAGCGAAGGGTGGCCGGTGAGGTGTGCGGAGGGGGTTTCGGCGGCACGATTAAACGAAACGAGTTTAAAATCCACGAGTCTAATGTACGTAATCCCAGGATGCAATTTATTCGGCGATCCCCCGCGCGAAACGGGACGTTTACACGCGCAACGCCGAACAATCCGCAGCGAGCGCCGTTTCGTATTTCAAAATATTAACGATCCCTCCACCCAGCCCTCCCGATCCACTCGCCGCCCCTCCAGCTATTATTTGCAATTACCGGCAGCGGCGGAATCGCGTTTCAAACGCGAATAATAAATAATAGCGTTCGAACGGCTACCGAAAGTCTCTCGCCCTGTCGTCGCGCGACGAGTCTTCTATCGAGCAAACTCTCCCTTGGCTCTCTTCGTCCGATCGAAGGAAAAGGATCCCTCCAAGGGTGGCTCGAGAGCTCATCACGACCACCGGCACGCCTCGTTTACTTTAATCCCGACTGTCGTGTCGGCCGTATTAAATATAAATCAAATTCGCCGCCGAATCCCGGGCGTGGCGAGCAGCGGGGCGATCTCAGAAACTGGGCCAGCCAGGAGCTTCCCTCCGCGGGTGAGACAGAGAAACGTTGCGCCGTCTGGCGAGCCCTCCCGCGGGAATATTTTACTTCGGGCTTCTTCTGCCTTCGGCGGAATATCGCGACGACGTCTGTTAAATCGGTTGAACAAAATCACGCCGGAGGAGTTGCTGATGTAACGTCCAACGCGGACTGGGACGAGCTAGCCACGATCTTCAGTCAAAGTTCTACCCAGCGCTGGCAACTTCATGGCCGACTTCGCTTCGCGTTATTTTTAACGGATCCCCGACGTCCCAGCTGGATGTCGTAGAGTGAAAGGGGCGAAGCGTTTCGCTCGTTTGGGTGGTCGGTGATTTGGCGGGCCGCGCTAAACGAAGGCGAAAAGAAATGGCCACGGAGAGGCAAGACAGGCGGGAAAGCAGCTCCTCTCCCCTGTTTACGTGGATCGGGACCCGGTGCCGCGAGTTGCGTAGCAACAGGCCAGGGTCAAATGGAAATAGCGGGGAATATTCAAGCGGATCTTGAGTCATAATAAAGCTCGATTCGCCCCTGTTATAAAGATACATTAGCGGTGTTATTTCGTGCTTTCGGGGATACTACCCCCCCCGTTCTGGCCGCCATTATTCTCCCCGACAAGTGTGTTTTCTGGCCGTAACTTTCGCGAGGCATTAACCGCTCGTTTCGCCGTGCCGGCGACGAGGCTGAGGAACAGGGGGCCAGAGAGGGCGAAGGAGAATTTTTTAACGGGATCTTGCGACCACCGGGCGCAACAGGAGAGAAAAAATACTGTTCGCCGTGCAATCACTGGGAATGTAGGGCGGACGCGAGGGCAAATGTGCTTAGTATGCATAGGGTATGCGGCAGGAATCAAGGGGATGCTTAGAGTCTAGAGGGACGATGGCGTCGATCATTCCGAGGGAAAATCTAATTTTTAATAGTAAGAGGGACACTCTTCACCCCCATTTCGGGCCCTGCGCAATTATAATATTCAGGCCTGCGACCCGGCAGACGGTGGTCGATAATTTCCTCGCGATAGCCCTCGGTGTCACCCCTGAAAGTGGTAGCAAATGGTGAGATACATATTGCACGGCGGGGAATGACTCCCAGGAACTGCGACGTCTGCACAGAAAAGCGAAGAGGAAGATTTGCAGCGGGAAATGGAGGCTTTCAAGGCCATCGTAAAAGTTGCCGGGGAGTCTACGTCGCGAGAGGCTCTCTCTGACTGTTATGATACGTCAGGATGAAGGAGGAGCAACACTCCCTGAATATTTAATCCGCCTAACCTTCCGTAAATAGAAACGATCCGAGAAGTAGAAAGGGGTGGCTGCGGCTGGCGACGAAGATATTGACGCGGCCCATTTGCCGACTCAAATTCGAATCAGACGTGCTCCGAGGGTTTACGAGGAGATCCTCCTACCGGGGGGGCTGTTTTCCTGCCACGTCGTTAAGTCTTATTGCCTAGGTGGAGGCATCCCGCGTCGTCTTTTTTTTTCGGGGATGAACACCCTGGATCTGGATCGCAGACGCCGCGGCGTGCTTGTGCTGAAGAGGCCTCTCGAGACAGCTTGTTCCTCGGCTATTAGGAGCAGGCCGAAGATCCGCGGAATTATTTTAAAGCTACCCCCGTCGCTCGTAGACGCGCCTGGGACACCTCGTGATAACCGTCAAAGAGTGGCTACTAATTCCAGCGTCTCTCCATTCGCGATGGCCCCCGCGAAAACTATTATCTGCCCTTCCCCGTGTCAATAACGCCAATTCCGATAAACGTCGCGCCAATGGACGACAGTATTCTCGATCGCGGTCGCGGGACGAGACGCGGCTAATTCTGCATCAGCTATTTGCGTCTGCTTGATCGCGTATCCACGTGCTCATTAGCCGCTGATGCTTTTAATTTGAATCTCGATAATGATATTTAAACAGTGATTTCCCGGTCATTATGCTGCTTGGCTTCTTATAGACGTATAATTGACGTGCGATCTGCTTCACACTAACCTTTCCATGGTTAGGCGTTCTAATATTGTAAGTCCGGGAGAGTTAGACCACTTCTTGGAAAAGAAATCGTAGCAGCGTTGTTTTTCACATTTTTGTCGTTTTGTGCACATTGAAGCAAGAGCCCAAGCAATTTAGGGTATATATAAATTATAGTGCGCGATAATTTCAAATATTTATTTTCATTTTTAACGCAAAACATTGGCACTGTAACTGGTCGGAATAAATAAATAAATAAATAAAAATCGGAATAAACTTAGCTGTTTCTCAAATATCACCACCACTGTAATTTGGTCTAAAAACTTTCAGCCTCGCATAAACTCTTAACTGTATCTTATAATTCAAATATGGATTTGTGACAATGGTCAATGTGAGATAAACAACAAGTGCCTTCATTTCTTTTGTGTGAATGACACACAGTGCCCTGTCTTGCGTCAGTCTTAAAATATCAACACTGGCCGGACTCTCCCGGTGATCGAACTCTCCCGGACTTACCCTACGTACTCTATGACTACGAGACGTTATCTAGATTGGTGTGTGCATGCTCCAAGTAGTCTATCCGCTGCGTCCTTTTCCTACATATCCTCTTATTATTACAAACCCCATTCTTCCTATACGTTCTCTGTCCTCGCGCCCTTCCTTTAAACATAGTGTTCGTTTTTCATCCTATCAAGGTTTCCTTAATTCTTCTGTAGGCGAAAAAGAGATTCTGGGGCAATGGGACTCGAACCCACGATCTGCGGGTCCAAATAATAAATGCTACTCGCACCATAGACGAATGCCTACAGTTCCTTCATTCTTTTTCCTGCCTCTTTACCTTCTTTATCGTCTGCATTGTCTTCATCACCTTTGTGTGGTCGAGGTCCACCTACACATTTCTGCTCGTAACATTCGTCGTTAATAAACGCTCTAACCAGAAGGGATCGAATAGGTTACGAAGAAGTGATTATCGGTTGTAACGATCCCCGTTCGTATTCATCATCGAGCTGACCGGTTTCGTTGCGAAGAATTCACGTGGACTGTCAGGCCAGGGGTCGTCGCGTCGCGGAATATCGTCGGAATGCGAGGCCCGTTCCATCCTATATCGATTGCTTTCTTTCGCGTTCGCTCCACGTCCGGCAGAACGATAATATTGACTGCAGCAAGTCTTCCGTACACCACGCACGCCCGTGCACGCTCTCCTCTGGTATTTCATATCGGGTTTCGCGAATCTCTCTCCGGCCTCCCCAACCCCTCCACCCGCAGCGTTCCTTTTCCGCTTTTCTTCTGTTTCTTGCGCCATAACTTTTTCTCCCCGACGGTGGGGGCTGGCGAGCAGCCCTCTGCCTCTCTGTCTCGCTGGATACCACCCCCGTGAACTTCGCCCACCCTCGCTCTTATTCTGCCGCGTCTAGTTGCTCGCGCCGCCGTTCGGGGAAAAAGAGGAAAACACCTAACCGAGACCTTTAGTCTGCCAGGAGGGAACAACCTTTCCGCTCGAACGTGGAAAAGTGAAAGGAAAGGGGGAGGGAGCCGTAGACTGAACCGCGGTTGTTTTTATAGCGTGAATGTAGAGGGTGAGTTACGTAATTTGAACGAATCATATCTCGAGATCGTTTCGTTTTACGATTAAAGGGCCTTCTGTGAAAGGTCAAACTGACTTGTTAGAAGTGGCCCTGCGTTTAGTGGAGGGAGGTGTAACGTCTCTTTGAGGAAAAACAGAGGGAAGCTTGAAATGCCCTGGACGCTGCTACCTACTGACCGGAGCTTACTCTTTCATCTGTGGTTGAGCATTTTTAATTCAGCCTCCAGAGGTACGCCGATGAGTGAACTGAAATGGAGCGGCGTGTAATTTAAAGTCACTTTGGTCGAAACCATTGAATCTCTTTCGGTATAAAATGGTACATATTTTAGTGGCGAGGCCGGGGATTCGTGGAATTCGTGTAGCAGAGAATTTTCTGATGTCCAGGAGAGGGTTTAACGCGAGAAACAGTGATCCTAGAGCCCGAGCACATTCACATATCCAAGTGATTCTATTTTCCTTCATTCGCCCCGGCGAAAATCGGGGAACTCGGGGGAAAGTATTCCTTCTTGGACCGTTGTTTGACAGAGAAGCTCGGGAGCTTTGATCTCGACCCTCGGGTCTCCACGATAAATAAATATCCAGGTAATTCGATGCTCGGGCCATTAGAAGAAAAACAAAAGAGCTACCCGGGGGTAGACTTTCCCGTCGGATAATTGAAACTGGAGCCTCTCTCGTATCGCGTACTTTTCCTTGGCCAACCTTTTACGCGTTTCCTCTCCAAGAATACCTTCAGAATTTTTTAATTTCCTCCACGCACCGCCGCGCAAAATTCAGGAAATTTTTAGAAGAGAACACGGCGAACCCAGTGAACAGGGAATCGCACCGCTGGTGATTGAGCTATCGTCGACGTTCAAGCCTAGCCGCCCTAAATTACGTCACGACACGTCACCCCCTTGGCGAGCAGGTTTTTGCGTAAATTGTAATTAACATACCATCAATTATAATTACGACAGACACGCCTGCCATCTGGCAGATTAATGTTTATGACCGGAGAGCTTTATGGACGCGGATAACGCAATGCTCACCCAAGTGCAAATCGGACTGCAGTTCACAGTATTCGCCGCTTCATTGGCGACAACGTTGAGTGACGACGGTCTAATCACTAGATAACCAGTAGAAAATACATTCTACCCCCTTTGAAACGACCTCACAAATATATTCAACCCCATCCTTCTCAAATCTTCGAAGTCCCCCTGAGAAAGGACATTTCCTGTCAATTGGAGCGTGCCATTTAACTTCAACGTCAGTTCGCGATCATAATCATAATCCACAGTTGCTCGTCATAATCCTCGTGAAAGTCGAAGTGAGCGGACTTGCAGCGAGCAACAATTGGTTTCAGTATTCAGCATCGCTTCGCCGCGGCTGGGAACGGACGTCGCAGTTTCGGTATCGAGCCGCGCGATTTCAATTTTACGAATTCTGTTTACAAAAGGACGCGCGTCACGTGAACGGGATGCAAATTCCCAGGCACGTGAACGACGATGGGGCGGGCGGGCCCCGATGCCGCTTTCAGTTAACTCGCGCCAAAGAAAGATTTATGTCAACGGGCCACGTTACGTTAGGCCGTCGCCCCTGATCGCGGTGCATCTCACATGCAACGCTGCAATTACCGTTATAATCGGCAAATCCCTGGCTTTCAATATTCCCGGGGCAGAAATAGAAGCGAGACGCACGTGAACGTGCACGGTCAACGAGCCGGCGTTTAACGGGGGTGAGTTCGTCGCGTGTCCACGATACTTCCTGATCAAACTTCTAATGTAATGATAGGGGAAGTCAGCTTGCTCGTGCTTGTACGCTTCGAGATTAGTTTCTGAAGAATTTCAGGTAAGAAAGAATATTTTTGATACCATGGTATAATGACTTCTTTATGATACTTAACCCTACACTGCGTATTTTTTTTTGTGCAAAAAAGATAGTTCCTAACGTAGATTTTGTCTGTGAAACTAGGAAAATTGATGGAAAAATTCTGAGATAGGTGTGTACGTTTTTATTGAAATTACTATTCATGTATCATATCTGAAGTCTGCTACATCGTGCAGTGTTCAGACAAAAGTGCAAGCAACATTTTGAATACTTTATGAATGAAAGTGATTTGCATCCTGGGACTTTGCAGCTTTGCCTAGTTTCATCGCATTGCTTTTATAACTAATCATAAAATCGGTTGAATGCCTAAATGCGCAAATTAACGGTACCTAGTCAGTGCGGAGAAAATGTCTCTGGTTCTCTTTTATTTTGAACTTAGCAAAGGTGGTGTATCAAATCGTCTACAGTGCTCAGTGTAGGGTTAAAAACGTATTTTGTCAAATTATTTTGTCCTCCACATCTTACATTGTATGCGCCTCGCGTTATCGTAGCTTGTACCTTGCACAGTCCCACGCACCCCCGTTCCCTCGACTACCCTCAACTGCCACACGTACATTAGCAGATTGCGCTGCGAGTATCGGTAAACGTTCCTTTTGAAAAGCGTGGCTTCGATCGGTTGCCGAGCTCGCCACGATAATATTTTCCGCGCGCAAAAGCCGTCAAACATTTTTGCCCCATGTTCTCGACGTCAGGACGCCGCGCCCCGTGTTTCCGTTTTTCATGCTGGCAGCCGTCAACGGGCGGGGCGTTAATTTTTTTCGCGCGATATTTCCCGCGCTAGAAGTTTCATTGTGCCGCGGCGAGTAATTAACGATTAGTTGCGGAACTTGTTTAATTACGAATTTAAATTACCGATATGACAGAAAGTTGGCGAAAGGGAAAATTAACCGTGAAGGGAGAGGCAGCTCGCCTAACGAATCCAGCGACGCGCGCATAGTTTCGAACACGTCGGAGGGGGGAAAAAAACCGGGGGACACATACGCGTGCAGGGAGAACGACGGAAGTTCCACGCCCCTGTGGGAGTATATTTCGCGTGAATTCGACTGTCGCCCGAAGTTTCCCTTTAATTGTTAACCCACTTTCGGATCCGTGTCGTCGTGTCGACCCTCGAACGCTCGACTTTGCTTCGCGCCTGTCGTTCCCGGTCGCGATCGTTGCTTCACACTTTCATCCCTTGTTCGAGCGTCTCTTTAGATCTTTGACGACGAATTCTCCGGGACCCGATAAATTGTCGCCTTGGGCGATTTTTCTCGTCATTGGCGAAGTACTGAATCTATCCTGTTCGGAGATTAATATTTCAGAATACTAGAAGCACTGTTGAGAATTTCAAAGGAGGTATAGGTATCAAACACTAGGAGATTGAAGTCAGTAGCTAACTATCGCAGTCAGTTTTTGTAGAATTGCACAAACCATGGCCCGGACTCGATGGATTATGTACGACGACGCTATAAATGGTACCATCGCGAAGTGGAGAACGTTAACGCGACGGGACTTGTGCATGTGTACGGTTCTGCTGGGAAGTTTGAAGTAGAATAGGGGAGTGCAAGTTTCGAACAGATAAAAATAGGTTTAGTTATCTACGGTTGAGGTGGGTGCTTGGTTAACGCATTTTAAATCACTGCAACGTTGCCTAGACCGTATCGTGTAGCTGGGGAAACTTGGTAGGTGGCCGTGAATTACAGGTTCGTGCTGGGTATTACGCTACCTATTTCGAGAAATTACTGTGGCGAAAAATTCGCTGGATATTTCGCCGGGGAATTTTCACTGAAGAAAGTGTAGGTATTACTTGTACCTCTGCGAGACCAATATAGGTAATCAAATATATCATCACAACCCTCTTTAAACCTCCACCAAACCGCAATAGACACCCAGTCATTCTAAACGATGCCATCGATCACCAATATAAAATTACACCTCGCTAGTTTCTTCATCCCCTAGCAGAGGGAGTTACTCCCTCGAGCCTGAGACTCGTCACTGAGTCACAACATATACCACGATTATTTACCCCTCCTTTTCGATATCGCCCACGATCATTTCAAATTGCGTTTCTGTATCGTGAATTCACGGTCCGAATTTTTACACCGAAGCGTCGTTGCGAGCCTCAGCGAGCAGCCAAGAGGCGCGCACTCGCCTGAAAAATACCGCCGACCGTATCACGCGGTGTCACGCGAGCCGAGCTGCGGATTTTTATTAACACTGGCTCCTTGTCGTGTTCACCATGCCGGTCGCGTTTCTCTTTTTCACGGGCCGCGTACGAAGCTCGCGCCCTTAAATTAGGATGCTCCCCTCCGCCCTTATCTTGTCCATCGAAAGCACCCTCGAGTGGCTGACGATGATTTCTCGTGGATGATCGTTCTAGGGGTGAGCGTGTCACGTGCTGCTTTCACAATACAGCATTCACGCGAACGTTTCAACTACTTTCGTGTAGATTGATCATTTCGATGGTGTCGATTTTGGAGCAGAGGACTTTGATCGAGTAGTAACTCGGAGAGTAACGCCAGCAGAGATAATCGAGTCGCTTGTCGCAAATGTATTCCTTTACCCTCGCCGGAACGGGGGCGAATTAACGAGTCGCGGGCCATCAGAGTCGCAGCGATTTGAGGAATTCCAGGGCAAAGCAGCTGCCGCGGCCGCACCAAGGGGCCGTAAAACCAGACCTTCAAAGAATCGCGTAATTAACTGAAACCTCTTCACCGCAACGGTAACCAAACCTCGCATTTTAAGTTTCTCCCCTGATTCTCCGCTTCTCGCGGCAGCCTCCCCCAAAAGCGCGGGCAAGAAAACTGTACATCTCGCTCCCCGCGCTCGCGCCGGTTACAATCCCCTCAGCTCGATTACCCACGGCCGGGCGGGTTCGCCTGAATTACACGTTACAATATCGCGGAATAATAATAACGAGGATATTGTAACGCAATTACAGTCGTGCTTCCTCGACCGAGCTAACCGCCGGAACGTTTCCCCCGGGGCCGGCTTGAAAGAGAACACGGGGGGGGGGGGGTTGAACGGGGAGGAGAAAAATAAGCGTTTCGCCCTTAAAGTGCGTCTTGCGTTTCGTGAAAAGCGTAAAGCCTACTCGCCGGCGACGGAGGACGAGCCAACAGGGGTGGGAGAGAGAGAGAGAGAGGAATAAAGGGGGAGGGACGAATGGAGGCTCGAGTCGCACAAATTGAAGCCCAGATTAAGACGTCTGGGGAGATTAAGGTTTCCATGTTGATTAATTTAAATAGTTCCGCGGTGGCGGCGGAGACAAAAGGTACACTTGCGGCCGTGGACCGTCTGAAGGCGAGGGGGAGGATACGCGGCCGTGGAAGGGATGCATAGTAAACAACTCAGTTTTCAGAGGCAGCACGAAGAATTAAGGGGAAGGCGTAATGCGGAGTTAAATGAAGCGTGCTGCCGCGAAAAGTTTCGCCAAGTTGACGGGGGATTACGCCGCCGCCGTATCCGCGTCGTCGTTCGGCGAGCTCGATGAAATAATTGCGGCATCGTGGAAATTTCTTGTTACGCCGCCGCGCCTCTCCGCTCGCGGAAGGGCCTCGGAAAAAGGATTTTAAGCGCGCTATAACTGCGAGAACGAGTTTAGTTTAGAGTGTTCTCCGGTTTAAAGTGTCTGTAAGTTCAGTTAGCAAGGAGTTGCGTTACGTCTCACGATCCTTAGGGGAGGCTCGGGGGGGGGGGATGAAAGTGGACAGTATCGCGGCAAGTCAGTTTACAGGGTAGTTGAAGAGATTGACCCGCGAAGGGGGTGCTTTCAGTATTAGTTTATGGCTACGTTAACGCCGTTGCTCCGCCACTCGGTTGTTTCCAGGCGTACAAAGGGTGATTCTTTCGAGAATTTACGAGGGCACTGTGCAGGCGATAGGTGCTTGACACGGTGAACGGTGTCGGATGGTAAATGCGATTTTTTGTGCTCGGGGCCTGTTGAAGAGGTGATTCAAAATGGATCCAGATTGGGATCGCGTTTCTTTATCTGTTGAAGCTTGGAAGTTTGGCACTCGTTGTGCAAAGTGATGATAAAAGGAGATAGGGAAGATCCAAGTTTTCGTAAAAGAGTAAAACACTGTAAGAAATTGGAGAAATCGATTCTTTATATATTCTATAAGACACAAGTTTCAAGAATCCTTTCTACAAATTTTATGAAGAAATTGGATATACATCTATATATTGTACGAAAAACCTGTCTCTATTACGTGACTTCCAGGCTTTTTTAATTAACCGTCCCCTTCTATTTTTTTATCATCATTTTTCCCTCAAACATAATTTTTTTTCACTGATCTGCCCTTTTGTTATCTTTTTTACGATATCGCCTTTTGTGTACCTACGTCCCGTAATAAACGTAGGCCTCTAGTTTCTAAACACTTCTGTCTTTTTGAATTCAGATTAACTGTATGGTTGAAGCACTGTCAACGCTAGAGGAAAGATTTTACTGCAGTGCACATTTTGACGAAGAGTTTGTCGGAAACGGATTTATGAATTTGCTTAGGAATTTTTTTTCATTCTTCAATATGTTCATATTAAATATACTAAGGAATACATTAATTTACATGGCTTGTTTGGTTGAAAAAAAATCCTGAAAATTATTCAAGTTCGAAGATAACGCGTTCAGGGGCAACTAGAGACTCGTCGAATCCCGCGAAGCTTACGCGCGATCGCATCGAGGAAAGTAATAAAAGCATATACATGTATCGAAGCACAGAGTCGATAAATACACGAAAGTTTTTCCCCCGATATCCCTTCTCGTACAATAACCACGGCTATGTTTTGTTTTCGGAAGGCTCCGCTGGCTGGGAGAGTCTCGAGAGAAACGATATCGAGGAGGTAGAGATGGATAAGGTGGAGCGATCAGATGGGTCTGGGTGGAGGGAAAAGGAGGAAAAGAAGGCAGCCTTTACTCGCGCTCGAGTGCGGACGGTGTTCTTTTAGCTGAATTGCTTCAGTTAATAAGTGATAAATGCCAACGGTAGACGTCTTCTTTGTCTCGCATCGACGAGGCCGCGAAGTAAAGAGGGCGTATCGGATCCGCCATCCGCGACGACGAAAACCTTCCCCGGTGCTCGTGAAATTTTACTATATTCGCGTTATTCGCTAATTTCTTTGAAAGAACCACCCGGCGACCCTCCCATTTCTCAGAGGAACGATATTCGCGAACGCTAATTGCCCTAAAGTGCCATGTTTGCCGTCGCATTATTCCAATCAAAGTGCTCCGACCACCTGCTGAACGTCCAGAAAACCGACCAGACAAATTGGCCCCATAAATACGGCTTCCATTTCGCGTCGTCGGAATATTTGACTTCCAAACGACTGGCATTAGTATTTCTTACCGAAGTCGAAGACAAGTTCAATCGCTCGGGAGGGGCGGTGGAATTTTCACGGCGAACGTCCGCGCAACGGTGGTCGTTACCGGTGCGCCACGGGACGAAGTGGGTCGTTAAGAATCTCGGAGGCTGGAGGAAGAAAGGCAGAAGTTAGGGCTAACGGATGGAAGAATAGCGGAAGGGATGGGAGGAAGGAAGGAAGGAAGGAAGGTCGGGGAACGCTTTGCTCGGAGGTCCGAGGGCACACGCGTGTTCCTTCGGCTCCGTTGCCTCAGCAACAGAGTACCTTCCGTCTCGCTGACCCACCGTTTCCGGTGACACGGATGGCCTTTCCTTTCTTCGACGTTCCAGTCGTGGCTGGGGCACGGCTCCCGAGGAAAAAACCTCTGGGGTCGGGCGGCCGGTAAAGGCCTTCGTGCCCATTGTTCGGGGGATGACCGAACTACTTTTCGCGGTCGAGCGAAAAAGTTCCGCGATTACTCTTCGAGTTATTTGGCTGGCTAGCGTTACTCGATGTCCCTTCGTCGGCGACTGATTTGGGAATATTGCTCGAAGAAATCGGATTCAATTTTGCTTCGGAGGTGCAGGGCTTTGTAACCTTAACGAGAGTAGCGTTACCAATTGTGTTCCTGGGCATCGGGGTGGGTCTGATTTATTCGGGATGTTTATAATCGTGAATGGAATGTAAGTATGATAGAGGCTTGTTATCATCAACGTAGCAAATTGCTGGGAATGGTGTCCGTATTATTGCCAGAAGAGTTAGTGATTTGATTACACGTAATGGCACAATTTTTCGCGCAATTCCGCCACGGGCGGCCGCGAAGACTAACATAAATCGCACGATTAACCACGTTTGCTCGCGAGCATTCGGCCGAGCTTCGCGCGGCATTCACTTAATCGCGAGTATAACTCCATTAAGTCACTCTTAAATATCACTTAAACGCGGGGCAATTCATTCCTCGCGGTCCATTAATCTCCGCGAAATCCCGCGTAAATAATAAGGGCACAAAGCTCATATAACTTCTGGGAAAGATTAACTCCAACTGCGCTTACAAATGAATTATACAAAACACCACGAAAACACGTACCTAAACACGAGAAGAGAAAATGTCACAGATATGGGACCGAAAGCAATTCAGCAGCTTGCAGACCTGGCTGCCCCTTTGAATTCGTACGAAGAAACCTACGGACCATTGTATACGCGTCTTTCGAATCTGACTGCACTTATTATTCAAGCTGACACGGCCAAGCTAACGGCGCCGAATAAAGAGCGGGCTAATTCGATATTTCGCGCGCGTCGTCGGCGACGATCGAATCGTCTGGGAGAAGGGGGAACAGCGAAATACGGTGAACGCCGGGACGACGTTCTAAATATTTTAAAAGTTCGGCTCATTTGAATTGAAACATCTTCGACCGTGCCCCCTCCCCCCCTCGCCACCCCCCTCCCCCGACGGTATTTCCAGCGCGGTTATTGCGCTTCCGACCACGTCCGCGTCCCATTCAACCGATTGATTTAAATTTTCCAAACTTTCCTCGCGCCACTTTCCCAACCCCAGCAGCGGAGAGGCGGGGAATTCCAGTTGGTTTTACAGGAATCGTTACTCGGATAGGGAATTCCTGCGCTCGCTCTGGCTCGCGTCGCGCGGCGATTTTATCACCGGCGCGAGGCCAGGGAGCTGCTAATGACTCGCTAATTGCCGAAAGTGCTCGGCCAAAGATTTGTAATCATTAGAGAGACAGCAAACGACAGCCACGCGGTGGATAATGGCACTTCTGCGGCCCGATACCCGCGTTTTCAACGTCGCTAATATCGGCCGTGAATGAATAAAATATCAAACGAGCGGCTGTAACGTACTCGGCATTGAATTAACCCTCTTTCGATGAGAAATGGAAACGCGTACCGGGTTGTTCTGTTCTTGATGGAACCTTCGCTAATACCTGGGCTGAATTTTGGTAGTCTGCAAATTGAGGTTCGCGGTGAAATAGATAGATGCAGTGGGGGACCCAGAGGGGAGGGGCAAAGGGCCCTGGCACCCCCTCAAATAAAAAGTAAACTTAGATTAATTTTATCCATTCAACTCGGTACCCCCCAAGATTAAATCCTGAGTGCGCCACTGGATAAATATCTGCGTTTTGGTCAAAGGAGTCTCTGAGCACCCTTTTAAGAAAGCGCAATCTGGAATCACTGGTGCACTTTTATTTTCGAATACTGACGAGATTCCTTCCAACCTTCAAATAAAAATGACAAGTGTGGTTTGAACCTCAGAGAAGAGACCTTGCATCACGTAATACTGTATCTTCATAAAACAATCCACCCTTCAGTTATTAACAACCAAGTCCCATTCCCATTAGTCGAGTTACGCGTATCTGACTCCACGCGAGTACAAAATCCTGTCCACTAACCCCAATATCATACAATCAACCCTGAAAAACGAAGACGAGCGGGAAAGCGAGTACGGTTCACTTCGGAACGGCCGTCGGCGTGGCGGCGACGAACGGTTTCGCGGCAGAGTCAACAGCACGGTCGATTTTTCGCGGCTTAATTCAACCGCGCGAAATCCGGCAACCAGGTAAACCGATAAGTCTCGCGGATTTGTCAGCCGCCGCGCGCGAAAAATCCGCTTACGTGATCTGGCTTACGCGGAAATCTGTGTTATTGCCCGCTGGAATATGGATGTGTCGGGCGCGCGTTTTTTCGGACGAGATTTTCACGAGGCCGGCCGGGTTTCGCGCGTGGAATTCGCGGCGGGTACTCGTGAAATGCTAAACTTACTCACCTAGTGACGGTCGGCGTGGAAGCGACCCCGGGGGACCGTGCTGGATAGCTCCGTGGACTTCCCGACATCAAGTACTCTGCAACACACAGAAGCATCGTTCGTTAACACTTTGCTACACAGAACAGCTCTTGAAATGAAATAATAAACCTAATCTGGTACGACATCGCCCGCGCGACCGGTTAGAGTTACCAGTTTCTCAATTGCCGCAGGTAGCTTTATCGAATTCTAAGCTTTCATCGAGTTTTCAGATTGTGAAGTACCGAGGAAGAGCTACTACCGATAAGGGGCAGTGCTCAGTCTGCAAAGAGACTTCCAGTCAAGCAGCCGCGATTGAGAATCAGGTGAGAACAACCTCTAACGACGTTTAAACTACCCACCCCTCTGACAGGGGGCACTCGAAGAAAGCTTCTCGTAACGAGGCGAGGAGAATCGGTTGTTTACTCGTAACACGACGCCCACGGTATTCGCGCCGTTATAGATTAACAACGAGCAACTTCCGTAAAAGTAACGACATCGTAGCCGGCGTCTTGTTAGCACGACAAGCTGCAAAGGCTGCACGGCGAACAGGGCGATCTCCTGGTAGCAGGAACTTGACCCGTGCTACGGGATAATTGAATTTATTAGACACAAGTTGCCTGACTTTCGGTGCACTGTCCACCAATTATCGTTACACGGTCGTTTCCGGCGGCGCTTCACGTTGCTAATTTGTTGCACGGAAAATGGGTCTCGAGGATGCAATTTCTTCGGGGAGTTATGTCCTCCTGCAGGCCATTCTACTGTTTGAGTTCGTTTTACATTTTAGCGGAAATCGGCGAGTTGGAATAAGTGCTGTGAAGTAAAAGTGGGGTGTAAAGGGAGTTTCAATGTTGAGATAGTAATAGAGAAGCACGAGTGTTTGAATAAAATAATTTTTAAGTGGTAGAATGCTCATACTTTGGACTATGCTAATTCAAATGGAAAATTTCGAATAATTCGAATATTCGAATACTCATAATTATTTGAATAATTCGGATATTCGAATACTCCCAATTATTTGAATAATTCGTATATTCGAATACTCCTAATTATTCGAATATTCGAATATTCGTAATTAGTCGGATATTCGAATACTCCTAATTATTAAAATATTCGAATACTCCTAATTATTAAAATATTCGAATACTCCTAATTATTAAAATATTCGAATACTCCTAATTATTAAAATATTCGAATACTCCTAATTATTAAAATATTCGAATACTCCTAATTATTAAAATATTCGAAAAGTCCTAATTATTCGAAGAGATACTCCTAATTATTTGAATATTCGTAACAGCCTTTGCTGAAAGAGTAAAAACTACTCGAACTTCGAACACAAACTTAGAGACTGGTAACTCTGTCCACTGAAGGACCCCTCGAATAATAATATTCCAGTCACACGGTAGCGAATTGTGTGGAAAATTGTTTAAATACGCCAACCTGTAAAGCTAGAAGCTCAAACCAAAGCGTTTTTTCTATAATCTCCAATAGAAGCTTCCAACCATAAAGCACCACTAGGGTAACTGTACTCGTAGTTGACAGTGCGCCACTTTAATTTTCAGTCACGAATAATAAGCTTTTTTTTAAAAAAATGTTTTTGATTAATACTTTCTCAAACAACATATTAGTCAAAAACGTTTTTTTTAATAGAAAGCTTATTATTCGTGACTGAAAATAAAAGTGTCAACTATTGGTGCACTGCCAACTACGAGTACAGTTACCCTATTCTATTTACAAAATCACTAACTCTAACGCTCGACAAACACTTTATACACCCGTTGCACGAAAGAAACCAACTCTAAAGCTAAAACGAAAGGGGCACTGAAAGCACGTTGCACACTACGCGCGCGAAGCGAGCGCGGAATGGTGAGGACGCCCGCAACGCCATCTGCATCAATGCGCGTATTGGCGCGCGGCGGGTTTGCGTTTAATTTTTAAACTTTCTTTCCCAGCCGATGGCAGTGTGACGTTGCAATTCAGTTCTGCCTTCCTTCCGTGCACAGTTCCGGCTCGGCTGTCTGGAAACCCCATGCATATTCTAGCCGACGGAACGTCGCGAACTACCTTCCCTTTATCTGTATTGTTAATGAGTTCATAAGTAATGTAGCCGCCACTGACGTCCTCCCATCGATCGGCCCACGTCGCCCATCGCACTTTTTCTGCCGCAGCAACTCCGGCTGGCGGGGGTCGAACTTTGGTGAAATCTTAATCCGCCGTTCGATGCTCGACAGCGGCCGCTAATTGTTCCCTACTCGCGCTAAACACGGCGCTGCTGTGTAATATCGAGTCTAAACTCGCCATCGAGGTTAACTGAACACGGAAGATACGAATGCTCCGAGGCACACGCGAAGCCAGTGCGGTAACTACGTGTTTGCGTAGCAGTGCGACTGATGTATGTAATTGCAAGGACACTGTAGCTTTGAACAAGCTCGTTGACCCGGCACAAAAGTCGACGCTGTACCAGAATCGCGCGACATCGCGCACTCCGGCTGCACGATTGTTATGCGCGAACTTTGGAGTAAACCTCTTAGGTCTGAACGGAGGTGAGTCTCTTATTAATTTCGCCAGCAGATTAACTGCAATTCTACTTAATATTGCTCGCCATTCGAAACGCGAAGCGAAGCGAGCGAATAAAGAATTCCACTCCCTAATTTCTGGCACCTCCGTTATCTTCACAATCTTACCATTCCCTTTTGCTTCACATCCCACCAAACAGTGCACCGTTCTCCAGTTGCCAAGGATGCCCGGATTAGCATCAGGGTTCGAAAAAAATAAAGCGCAGAGTTGCGTTTCGAGGAGGGGGTTGAAAGAATTTAGCGAAACTGAGCGGCTTCGGAGTCATTAGCGCGAGCGGAAGAAAGGAGGTTAACGGTTTATTTCTTGCGCTTCGGAAGTTTCGTCTTCATCGGTCCGCAGCGTTGTTTCCATCGCCTTCCGTCCCCTTTATCTGCCCGGCAATTCGTCACTGTCTTCGCGTTCAAGATTTTTACGAAATTCCCCGGTATCCGGGTCTGCGCCTCGGTACACAGCATCGTGACGAATCGTCGTCGCGATATTGCTCTTTTCGAATCTCCAGGATTTACGGACTAGGAGAGAGAGAGAGAGATAGAGAGAGAGAGAGGGAGAGAGATAGAGCAAACAGCGGCCGCGAGTGTACGCTGACTTAACAAACGCGATCTTAGCGAGCGTCTAGACTACGTGGAACGAGCGTCGCCGTACTGGCTAAAAACTGCACGGCTAATTTCCAAGGAGTCCGCTTAATCCAATTTACGACTCGGCAGAAACATTTATGCCGCGCGAAATTTGCTTATGCAAATCGGCCACGGTTGTTACGAAGACGGCACAGTTTTACAGGTTACGCCAACTGTAGAACACGGGGGTTCGTTTTAAGTACACCCGCGATCCTGTAGAATCTCGAGCGTTGTTGACTTTGACTTGGAAGAACGATCGCTGGATTCGTCCTAGAACTTTGGAATTACATGGGTGGAGGTTAGAATATTTCCATCGACTGCGTGGAGATTCAAATTTTCTATCGAGATATTAACGTAGATTCATTGTCATTCGTCATTAGTTGGATCCTTTCTATTCGTTCTCAATTACCCGACGACAGAGTGGAAAATAGAGTGGCGCACACACGCAGTCCTTCACAGGAACTCCCATCTCACTTTGAAGCCCGCCGCGAAGACGCAACACAGCGAGAAGCCACTATTCGCAATCAGGGGGTGTCTGTTA
The DNA here is from genome assembly GCA_963932335.1 of Andrena marginata. Lineage (NCBI taxonomy): Eukaryota > Metazoa > Arthropoda > Insecta > Hymenoptera > Andrenidae > Andrena > Andrena marginata. The sequence continues at coordinate 10,824,756 of OZ010662.1, read as the reverse complement.
CGCTCTCGATGCACAGAATCAAACGGCCGAACGGTGGGAACGCGGAAGTAAAGGACACATAACCCGAACCTTACGATCCTTCGCAGCCGGGATCGGAATTACAGCGTCATTGGCACGCAGGGCTGCGAGATCAAAGGCTTTGATGGCGGTGCGCGTTGTTGCGCTCAAGAGACACCGTGACAGATCGAGCCGGAGCGCGAGCTGGCTTCCCTTTGTCACAGGGCGAGCATAAATTGTCGACCAGGGGCCCGTTTAACGCGTAAACAATCGGTTTGCCCGCGTAGACGGCTGGCAACGAAGGAAAACGAGCGTCCAAATTGACTGGACGCGCGGCTGACTGGCACAGACCACTTCCACTTGTCGCCGTGAATTAGCGAAAGGAACTGATCATGAATTTAAAACGGACAAAATCAATTTTGTTCAGGGATTCTGGTGTAAGAATCTTCGGAGATCTGATGTGCAGAGACTATTCCTTTATTTCCAGACTGTGTAGGGTAAGTCGGGGTGAGATGGTCATATAGTTTCGTTTAGTGTCTGCAACAGCCAACCTATTTGAAATAAAGCAACGAAAATGATGTAGAACAAAACTTCGATCCTTTGTCTACATATCCGTTAATATCAATAAACGAAAAATTATTTAATATACAAATTTTACAAATGAAAAGCAAGTGTCATTGCCCATATCTCCCTCAATGTCCGGGAAAGATGGTCATATATACCTTTCAGGCTAACAAGTTGTGGTCTTTAACTGGTTATCTCAGATTCTTCCTAGCTTTCGTCCACCTTCGTTTTTGCCCGCTCAAAACTTCTTTGGGCTCTTGCTGTGAGTTTTCTAAACCGCATGTATGACACACGGTGTCAAACTCGGTGAAATTTTCATGGGCCCAATAACCACATGACTTACATCTTAGCCAATCTTGTTTTTTTTGGTTTCGAAATAATTTTCCCGAATTTCAGTAAAATATCTGAAATTACATCAAATACAGCTATGGCCAGCTCTCCTGGACAACAATTGACCATCTTACCCTTAAAGCTCTGGTAAGATAGCCGTCCCCCTTTCGCCAATGCACTATCGAAAATACATCTTGGGAATTAAAAATATTCAGCATAAATAACACAAACAAGATGAGCAAAATATTGATCAAACATTTTGAAGCACTAGCTTAAATTTCACAGTGGATTTACAAACCTTTAAAAACGTTCTATTCCAACACTTTGAACTGAGAATGTTACTTTTCTATGACACTTTGTGCCCACGTCGAGACAGCGCAATCAGGCGTTTCCTTCTAAAAAATACTGTCACTGCCCATCTCTTCCGTATGACCATCTCACCCTGACTTACCCTATAGCAGGCTTACGATCCCGACGGGTAGCCATGGCGATAACGCGGAGAATATGGCGAGGATCCATGAAGGGGTCCTCCAATATCTCATATTTTCCGGTGGCCACCCTTCAGAGAAGCGATTTTCGTCCTCGCTGACCACGGCGCTCGCTCGTCGAACGTATTCATACGCTCGCGGCGGGGATGAAACGCTCCGCGGCGCTGTTTTTCGTGGAATGTTATTGCCGACTGAAAAACGTCCCCGGGGAGGGCAGCGACGACACGTTCGTGCCTTCCTCAAATGCGTCGGTATTTCGTGGGGTGATTCGTTTCAAGCCCGTTATTCGTCGTCAAAAGAGGCTCGCGCGCCCGTGGAAATTTTAATATCATCGTTTCGATGCTATTGGCATTTACGACTTCGCCATCATTCAACGAATCAGATAGCTTCATCGCGGTGGGACTTCTGTCGAAGACAAGCTTCGAGAATTTCTTACGAAGCGATGATTCTTTGAAATACACAGTTGGAAGTATGAACTGATTGGAGACAATGCAACTCGACAAAGACGGGATCGTTTCATTTCGCTTCAACGCTATATAATTAAGAGCGGTATTGCTACTCTTTTTGTGTATAAGTAGAATTTGTCCGTTAACTATTCTAAGAGATGATTTCGGCGCACTGGTTCGCTGTATCGAATGATTAAATTAAAGCTATTTTGCAATTTTGAGAATTTTTATCAAATTCCAACGTTTCGGTCAATGGTTATAACCATTATCAAGGACAGCTAGACAAAAAGGAAAAATACTGCGTATGCTTTTAACCTTGAGAGGGCTGGACTGGCCACTATAGTGGCCACCTAAAAATTTGGATTATTTGCCGGCCATTTTGGTGATATATATGCATAAATTTTAAGTAAATAAAATTTACAATTTCAATGAAAAAATCCCGGCCCTCTAAAGGTTAAACAAATCTCACGTTCAATGCTAGGAACGTGCGATGCACGAGTCGGTTGACAGGTGTCAGAGATAAACAGTAGACACAAGGCAAGAACATCTAGATGGTAAACCAAAGCGTGGCCGAACGATGCCAAAGCGGAAACCGTTAACGATTATGAAATAAATTTAAAGGACGAAAATCCAAAAACTCGCAACAATACTGCCTCGATACTAACACTTTTGCTTGTGTGGTAAACAAACTACATATTTTTATCAATCACTCATAGGTGTTAGAAAACAATTACATAACATTGAAAATGATATTTAACAATAGTTAGATCATAGAAAAATAGAAAGAATAATTCAATAGAACGACCACATCATCAGACATTACTTCTCCAGTTGATAAAAATTTTCAAAATTGCAAAATAACTTTAATTTAATTATTCAATAGACCGAGCCACTGCGCCGAAATTATCTCTTCTAATTAGAACAATTTTTACGGTCGAAATTCAATTTATACTAGTTAACTAATATTATTACTATTATTATTATCATTTACTTCAATTTCAGAGATCGCCTGAAACTTATACCGCATCCATATACGGGAAAGTTATACGCGGAAGCATTGAAGTGCGCTGCTCGAATCGATCAAGCTGTCCGCCACGAAATAGGGGATGCAGCATCGCGAACAATTGACACTCTCCTCGGAAGCAAATGTATCGTCGAGCCGAGGGAAGATCGATCATCTCGCGCGACCGTGTTTAAGCTCTGGTACGGAACCGCTGCCACGCAGTTTTCCTCTACCCGACGATACCGCTGTGGTCCAGCTGATTTCCGAGGAATCGTGCCATCTATTCGAGCGGCCTCGCGGCAAAGTGGGCGGAACAGGATCGAAATCGGCCCGCTACCGTAACGTCTACCTGGGCTTGAAAAAGTGTCATTACCCGGTAATGGCGCGGCAACAACTAGGTCGATGCACCGGGCTGGTTAATGACACGGCTGTTACGTTTCTTCGATCGCGGGGCGAACGGTATCTCGCTGTTTCGATCAGCCTGATGTCCCCCGAGCGACGTTACCGATGCATTCGCGGAGCTACCCAGTCGGATTTCCTTTGAACCCGTCAGGAAGATAGCGACGCTACCAGGAATTCGAAGAGCCGTTTCAACCCCCCCTGTTCAGTGTCCCATTACCTCCGACCAGCTGAATTCATAATATTCTCGTTTATAATAGAGCAGCGTTTAGGTATCAAATTAGAGAGACGAAGGAGCGAGATAGCTGCGGTGCACGCGGAAGCGGCTCAGCATGTACGTCACAATTATATTAACTAGCGTCGCGAGGAGACGTGGAATAGAGAGCGACTCTAAAGCGATGATAGCCGCTGTTATAAAGCTGCATTAGAAGAATGATCGCCGAGGGACGGCGATTCGCGAGTCATAAAGCGCGAACGACCGCCTCTATTCGCGGCAATTGTCGTATCCTGGCGTAAACGCCGGCTGAAAGCCGCGGGTAGGAAACCGAACGAGTCGCGTCTGGCATAAATCGTTTAACCGCGACCTTGACGGATGAGTGTTGCTCGCGAGGCTGCACCCGCGGAACCGCGGAGGAAGAGCAGGTTGCCGGGGAGGAGTTACAGGATCGTCGGACGGGGGATGATTTTTCGAAAGTGGCGAGTATAACGACGGAACTCCTGGTACCATCGCGGAAACAGCGGCGCACGCGCGCACACAACGCTCCGCTAGCACGTGGATATCCGTTGCACGGAGACTGCTCTGGCTGCGTGTGTGTGTACGCGCAGGAGCGAGGAGACCTCCCAGAGGAGAAAAAGGTAACCGTCGCGCTCCAGAGATTCTCTGGCGGACGGCCAAACACCCAACAACCAAGAAACCCTCAGACTCAACTGTATCCACTCCATCCACGGACCTAGCCATCTACCAGGCTCTTCTCGTTTTTCCCTTCCTTTTCCACCCCTCTCCGCCGACAGCTCGGTCTCCGGGTTCTTTGCTAGCATCCCTCCGCTACCGAAATTCCATTTTCTAACGTCCTGCCCGTACCCCCACTCCCCCCGCGCGGCCCAACGTTTTCTTACTCGCCGTTTCGACTGTCACTCCGACTGCTCGCTATCGCTCTCGCGCTATCGTCCCAGTTATCACTCTAGCATCCGTCCGTGCCTCCCTGGTCCGCTCCCTCGCCCCGAGTCCCTCCCGCCCGTGTTTCGCGTGGCCGACTGCATTTCCTACGCTGACGGGGCTCGTTCGTTCTTGTTAAGAGAATCCCGCGGCGCGATTAAACGAGCCACGCTGGTCGAACTGTTCTTCTGTGGGGGATACCGAGCCAGGCGATCGAGCGGTCGATCGATGTCGCCGATTCTCCGAGTGCACCGGGCCGCTCCGAGTTTTGGCTGCGCTTCAGTCAGTGATAGATAGGCATCGGAGTATCCGAGAGCAAAAGCGAGACGAATGGCGAGTCGCGTAAAACAGTGCACGCTTTCCTCGCCGGGTGTGAGAAGTCGAACGACTACGTGTCCCTATCCATCGGGAGATCTTTAGGGCGAGCCAGGGAAGCGTCGGTGATACGCGGGAATAAAACCGCCCCGTAAACCTCCCCCGTTCTTCATCGTTCCGTGCGGTCGCCGCTCGTAAACCCCTCGAGCATATGCGTGTCCTCGCCGCTGGATGCGTCCGCGGGGCCAAACAGCGCCGCTTAAGACTCCGTAAACACTGGGTTGATTAACGATAATGGCGATCCAGGGCGATTCCCGATAGTCCGCCACTCGATTGTGGGATTTCAAGGGGGAAGGGCTTGTGGCTATTGGAGGGGTTTGGGGCGGCGGAACGGGGACAGGAAACAGTTACCAGTAGAACAAGCAACCCGTGGGACGGTGGACGGCCAAGGTAATCCAAGGGGTTGCGTGCCCAGGCATTCTGATCAGCGCTTTACCCCTTATAGGTCCGCGCGTGATGTGTTATGATCGTTAACGCCCTGCCAACTGCTGAAGAGACGAGGATATTGCCCGACGTCCGTGTGCTCGTCGTGGTTAATCGTTGGATCGCTGGATCCACCGATCGGCCCTTGTTTTCGCCGTTCAACTGCGGCTGGATTAATAGTTGCACGGTCGCGCGCTCGCGTTCCCGGGAATGAGACCGCATCCGCGGAGCACAGTGACGGGATTCGTGTTCAATTTGTACTCGCGAATACCGATCGATCTGGCGCCTGAGCATCGAGCTTCGTGGAAACAAGGGTCCCTGCGAACCGCTTCGATCAGGAGTACGAAGAATTCAGAGATGGATCTTGGGAAAGAAATCAATCACATGGCTGGTAAAGGACTCTAATGTGAACGGAGGTTCTTGGAAGATGATTTTCAGTGATTAAATTGTGTGTTTCTTTTATCGAGATTAATCGCGGAGGTGGATTCGCAGATTAGAAGAACCGCGGAACTCGAGGTGTAGGTTATTTCTGAAGGTTTTATCGTTAGATAGAATTGTCGGTGGGAGCAGCTGGATCGCTATCCAGTGCTGAGAGTTCCCAGAATTTATTTGAAAGCAGCAACCGCTAAACCTAGTTTCGTCGCTGCAATCGGTCCCTTGGATGCATCCCGCGCGTGCCGCTAATCCACAGAGGCATTGTGTCGATTCCTTTCCGCCTCTGATCCCGCGGAGCGAGAGGAACTGACAGCCAGTAATCTCCGCGCGTTCACAGAGGAGTTGAGGCTTCCGTAAAGCCCATTCACAATAAGATCAACCGCGTATCCGCATCTCGATTCAGCTACAGTTATACGCCCACCCACCCACTTGGTAGTTCCGCGAAACGTTTGCCGCCCCCTTTTCTTCGCCAGCCTCGAATAGGCGTTAGCACAGTAAAATTATGCACCTGAAGCTGCTGCTTCGGGTACACCGGAATTATTACCGCGAATCGTGCCGGTGTTTCCTATTATTTCACTAAGGATTGCGAACTTGTTTCCAAGCAGTACTTTGAAAGTTCCATTTTATGAATCTACTAGAATCTCTATGCTTCGATTTGTGGGTGACGAACTAAAATTTATCTAACACATCCCCACGGAATCCCAGTGGCGCACTTAGGATTAAAAATATTTTCAATGGAAATTGAATAATATTTATTAGGCCTTAGGTGATTATAAAAATTTATTTAAAGGATAAAATTCAGTTTTCTATTCTTCTTACAAAGCTCTTGAATTACCCCAGTCGTGCTTACATTAATATCCTTTCTTCTTTTTTTTTGTGGGGGTGCCAGTGTACCCTTGTGAATTTGATCTCCATGCAGTAATAATGTAATACTCTTACGCAATGGCTCTTATTAGTTTCCCAATAAAAACTACGCAAAAGTGACGTAAGAAAAGAAGCTCGACTAGCATTAAAACTACGTGTGTTCCGAAAACGATTTCTCCCATTCAATTAAGCGGATACAACAGAGAAGAGTTAATTGAAACGTTTCGTCTGGCATCATATATCACGGACGGCCATTCCGAAAGAGAATGAACTTTCCCTTCTGTGTCAACAAAACGTCTCCCCCGTTTCGCACCCTCTAGCCCAGCGCCAGTGCTCGTTGCCAATATCCTCAGGATCCTATCGGTTTGGCGACTAATGAATGTTTATTAGTACAGGATCCGCTGACGTATCGTTCGGGGCTCGAGGCGGATTGATACGGGTCTAGACGCTCGTAGCCTCGAAATAATTGATCCTTACAGGAGTTGAGTAACAATTCTACAGATACCTCGTAGAAGAAGCTAAACTTTTCCACCGAGGAACATCACAAAAGAGTTGCTACTATCTCATTATTATTGATAAATCTCGGAGCTCAACTTGACAGACAGTTTTATCAAAACTAACACCATCAGTTTCCCCAAGCTAACCTTGTTTGCTTTACTGGTTGCACTCTTAATCTATCATAAATTGTGGATCACATTCAGCGCTTCTAAATTGAAAACCTATAGAGCTACCGACACCGTCTAGACACCCACGGTCTAATTATACTACCACGAGCGTATAAATAAACGAAATTCGAATCCCGCTCCCGTATTTCCATCGACTAACGCTTCCACCCCAGAATACAGGTCAACAATTTAATCAAGACCGTCTTTGAAGTAAGGAGCGACGCGGTATCGCTGGGAGGATCGTTCTCCGCCACTGACGAGCCGAGAAACGACAGCCTCTTCCGGCTCGTTCCCCCCTCCGCGATAACGGAGAAAATTGGCCGGGGTCTTCGAAATAACCACCGCTGATTATCATTCGCTTATCGTTTTCATAATTAACATATTACGAAGAAGTTTCGAGGGGAGGGAGAGCAGACGAGATAAATGGCAGCGTCGGCTCACGGCCGGAACAGAACGTACAGAAGTAATCTGGACGGGGGCCAGAAGCTAATTCCGGTAGTTTGAGTTGATGAAGAGAACGAGACCATTCCGCTACCGAGCTAGTTAAAGTTCAGCCACTTCTATTTCCGGTTTGTTCCTAATAGCGGACACTAGACGCGGCTGTACACGGGGAGGAATACAGCCTCCTCGTCTCCGGGCATATTTTGATCCGAGCCGGATAAGAAGTTGGAGGTAAACGAGATCGATCAACGCGGGCAACGTCTGCCGCGACGGCGGAAGAAACTTTCTCATTATTTCAACCTACCAACCAGGCAACCTCGCATCGTCATGCACACCCACCCTATCCAAACTTGAGAATATTCTTTCAAAACAACAAAATTTCCACGCAGAATCCTCGACTACACAAACGCCAGTAAAGCTCGTGCACGATTGCAAATCGCATCCAAACCGTAGCAAATGGCTATTAATTAAAGATCGATCGTTTCCGACTGATTGACAGCTGGCGAAAGCAAGAGCGCGTGGGCGGTTTCGGCATAATGCGTAAAACTGCATTTAACTCGTAAAATGGGTCGGGCGCTAATAAGATTCATGTAGAACAAAAGCGTCTACGTAAAACAGGCTACGTGACGCGGATACGCGATGCGCTGGCAGCTGGTGCGTCGAAAGTAACGAGCTACAATTTATCCGCAGGTAGCTGGAATTCGAGCCCCCATTCGTAATGTACACCGGCGTGAACGCGAATTTAACACGTATCAATTCTTTCGCCGGCTATTTCGTTGTAATTCCATCGATATATCTCCCCACACCCTCATCGATTACTTGGTACAAAACAGCTCCCCCCCCGCCTTCTCCTTCCCCAAGCCAGGTTGATATCGAAATTATTCGGACGCCGGCGAACGTATTACATTAAAATGATATCGTCCCGTTAATCGGCCTGTTAAAGCGGATAATCGTTTGTCCCCGACTCTAATTCACCCCCGGTTTCGACTGCATTAACGGATCCGGTCGTTGTTTAAACGACTCCGCGTTCGACTCGTTACATTAATGACATTTTATTCGGTCGCGGCTCGTTTGTTTCCATTAAATTTAGAATTAGGCTGCGATGCTGCGTTGGAAAGGCGGGCGGATTGTAATTATTGGATTCATGTATGTTTGGACAGGCATTCGGTGAATATGGAGAGCACGGTACGTGGGAACTTTGGGCGGTCTGTTTAGTTAAATGTGATAATGTTACCGCGAAGATAACCAACCGCCATTCCATAACGCTAACTTGCTAACTCATGGGATTGCTATGGATATTTATTCAAGAGCCACCTTCCCTATTCTATTTGTTGGAAATCGGTTATTAAAGTTTGCCGCGCTCTGCGTACACTGTGTATTGTGTAAAGAAACGCATTGCTTTCTTGTTGGTTCCCGAGCGTCGTGGCGTAAGTGTGCATCAGTGGGACATTCAGGATTCACTCTTGCGGGGAGACGAATTGATCGGATACAAATATTTTTAATGCAAATTTAATAAAATTCTTTAGGTTATTATAAAATTTATTTATCGAATAAAATCTAGTTTTCTGTTCCTTTTACAAAGCACCCTCTTTGAGGGGTGTCATAGCCCCTTAACGCCCCGTTTGTTAACCCTAAGTTACATAACCCTTCTATAATAAACATTAATAATGAGAACACCATTATATTTGGAACTACGAACAGGTCTATTCTTCCCACGCAACACCGGTTTACGTTTTCATTTTTAGTACAGCTGATATTCTGCGCCCAAGGACACACGCGCTGACACTTTTCGCCCGGCCCATTATGCGGGCGATTTCGTCGATTGATAGGGGGCGTTCATCAGCCGTCCGATGAAAGGAAGGACAAACGACCGTGTTATCCCGCGGCGAGGCTTTCGTTCCGCGATAAAAATACCGTAATTCTCCCGGCCGCGGTGATATTGTTTCCATGGGGAAAGTGGTTTATATTTACCTAGCGGGGGTTGACTTTTATAGGAGACGCGGAATCCCATCAAGCGCATAATACAGCCGCCTATCGACTTTGTTGGAGATCGACGCGCGAACAATACGCCCCATCCAAGCCGGCGCAATCGTTAAATATTTCGTTTCGCCGCTGTATAAATCGTATCAGGCAAGAGTTATTCTTTTTTTTTTTTTTTAATCCCAACCGTTAATCTCGCCGATCGATCGATACGCTGCCGGGAGGGTAATTCAATACGGTGCGCAGCGAACAATTTTCATTCATCAGCGCGAATTCCATCAGCATGAAGGCACGTTTCAAATGGAGAGGCATAGAAGCGAAGGGGAAGAAAACAGGGAAAAAACGCGAGTGAGAGAGAGAGAGAGATGGAGAGAGAGAGAGAGAAGCGAAGAAAAGAACGCGAACCGTAGACTGCCACTTTCTAGCGATCCTAACGCCCGGTTATGGTCGCGCCACGCTGCGTCTGGTGTAAACTGAAGCGAGAAAGGAGGCGGGCTGGCGGAGGGAAAGTTGCCACGTTTCTATTTTACCACATTGTCCGATGGAATAAAGGGATCCGCGATTCTCGCCTCCCCAGGGCGACCCATATACGCGTCCATGGAGTTTCTCTAAAAAAACGTTAATTGAAGAGGCAGCCTCCTCGGCGCGGTTCATTCTCGCGGGCGAGGGGAGAGACCGTCATTGTGACACCGATAATGCACGTGGCGAGTGATAGAAAATTTCGATTTTAGGCGGCTCTCGTTTTTCTCCCAGACCCGCGCGGGAAATACATTGAATTCGGTTTCGATCGTGTCTGCGTATTGAATCGTCCCATTGCTCCCGGGATAATGAGCAAATATATGCGCGCAACACTGTTTCCGATGCAAGCTCGATAAGTTTCGATTGAAATATTGAGGATACAAGGCACTTGAGTGGAATTATCGATATCGAGCCATCGTTTACTCGCGTTATCGGCGGCAGCACCCTCGGCAGCGTTCGTCCGGATCTCCAGGGTAATCAGGCGAACGCCTCGCGATTTAATCCGCGCGCGTCTTGTAAAAACTTGCGCGCGGAAGAGGAGCAGAACCGTGGAGAGACACGAAGCTGGATTCTCGGAGGATTCATGTAAATTTCAGAGGAGGCCGGGGGAGGGGGCGAAAGGGGACGGCCGTTGTCTCGCAGGATCAATAGAAACTTTCCTGGATTCGTCGTGCTCCACTTGCAGCACTATCGGGAGGAAGGGGGGCGCTAGTTTGCTCCAGGTTTGTCGTATACCTACGCAGCCAGGTACGTATTCCTTTTCAGGCGGAGAAGTTAAGCGAACGACGCGATGTCACGTTTCAGACTCCTCGACCGCAGCGTTCACCGTGTCGACTTGTCGGCTGCAAGGTCGAACACAACGGTGTTGTTTCGCGTTTCGATATGTCGTGCTCGTTGTGCGTAGTTACGCGCGAGAATGATCGATCTCCAGCTTTCTGCTTTGCCCCCTGTTGTCGCAAGGTTTGTAGAAATGAGTCTGAATTAAAGTGCCATGTTTATCCAGCAATCTTTTGCTAATCGGATCTATGCGAAATGGAATTACGGGCAAGAAATTAAAGTGACTAATTTTGGGCATGAAAAGTTGAAGTGGAAACGGGTGTGGGCGGTTTAAAAGTACGATGATCACTCACGGAGACACTTGTTTGCGCGGAGGTGCATTTGAGCGTGGAAGGAGCCGCGGAGCATGCCCGAAACGAGGGATGACAGAGCGCGATTGACGATCGCGGCGATAGCAATGCCCATTTTATCCCCAAGGGGATATAAATAAAAGTGAAATTGAGCGAGGGCGAGCCCGCCGCAGCGTCTACAATGTATTCACGCAGCACGCGCTTCCACTCGTAATTTCATTTCAGATAAAAGTCTCGTCTCGTAACCCTTCCGACGCGGACATCTACATTTTATACGCGGCGATATTTCTATTTGCCGGCCTTATCGTTCGCCTACAGTCCCTGTTCTTCGAGGCAGTTCATATCATTATGCTACCGACGACTGCTATTTCATTGCTAATAATTCTGATTCATTCGGACGAGGTAAATATTGCCTCGTAATGACAGAGTGACGCAGGATGTATCTACGTGGTTTAATCCGAATATAGTAGCAGAGATTTAATTGTAAGTGAAGTGATATTGAACTTGAAAATGCGATAGTAGTGATCCATGTTGGATTAACCAGCGAGCTAAAGAAGCACGTACTTGGGGAATTAGGAGACACCATAGAAATGTCCTGAATATTAAAATCTAACTTTTGCTAGAAACACTTTTTAATTAAATTATCAGAAATATCTAAGAAATCGTATATTGCGTTGAAGTGATCATCCTGTATAAGGGGACCTGAAAACTTTTAAGTGCTTAGGGTCTCTAAAGATCTTAATTCGGCCCTGGTAGGGATAGCAAGTACATATTTATACCTTGAAGCTTTTGTGGTTGAGAGGAGTGACAAATGTGTCTGACTAGTGAGGCCTATTCTACTTCCTACTTCCACTTTTCGCTAAGCATCGCGTATATGCTTGATTACTGTTACTTCTTATCGAATACCGTGCCTTCTATATAGGCCCTAGCCCTCAAGATCCATCGTGCTCGCGAATAATAATCACGCTAAAACTACACCGCTGCCAGCGAACACAAAAGAGGAGCTTCAGCGTCGATGCCTCTCGAACCGTGAGCAATCTCCAGTGTTTACAATATCTCAACACGAAACGAGCAGAAGCATCGGGAACGCTTCTCTGCGGGGCTTCTCCCGACCGCGTACCGAGCGTTTCCATTAAAAAAGAATAAACAAATCCAATCAATATCGGGGAGAAAAGCCCGCCGTTCCATCTGTTCGTAATCACGCCGTTAAATATTACGTCGCACGGACCGGGCATAATCGATTCCCTCGAATTCAATTAGCCGTGGCATATCGGGGATTTGAATTGAACGCGATTCGAGCTGCCTCAGACGCTCGGGCCTCTATTGACGGGGATCGCGACCGATAAAAGCAGTCTTAATGCAGAAAAATGCTTGAAGGGGTTATAAGAAATGAGTAATTCATTGAAATTTCAAAGCAGAGCGATACTAGGCACCTAAAGTATTGTGACTCAGAGTGAGAAACGTAGTAGTCGATTGTAGGTACTTAATAAATATACAATTTATTCTGGCCACGTTCTATTAAGAACTCCCGGTTACAACTAATAGTAAGTCGGTAGGCATCCGTCCTGTATTTCAGCAAGGGAAGATTTGCCCGTCTACTTAGGCAATTTTCAGTGGGATTTATACTAGGGATTTTCGGTGGGGCGTGGATGACCTTAACCCTTAGTTACAGGACGACTAAATCGGCTACTATATAGCTATGACTCTATGATCTCGATCTTGTACAGAAAAATATGAGTGACTAACTTATTTGGACGATGCAATTTGCTCCACTTACCTGCTAAGCTTTTAGTGATAAAGAAACTCGATCATCCAACACTATCCCTAATCCCTAGTCTTCAGATCTCGCGCACTTCTAATTCTCCTAAGACTAGTAATCAATGACAGAAAGATCGCTATAAAAGTCACGCAACATCCTTCCCCAAGAACGCGACCTACCCCCAAAAATCGTCTACCAGTAGCCACCTAATCCCTAAAGTGCCCAACTGCCGTGAATCTTGTGTCACAGCGGTGTTCGATCCTCGGAAAGAAGGCTGCCGAGCCATCCTCCCTCTGGATTGCATTAATTCCGCGCACGACACGTAACCCTAGCAATAAAGTGGCGTAATTGCCGATGCGTCCGTGCCGTTTGGGCGAGAGGAGGAAGGGGGGTGGGGAGGAGGAGGAAGAGGAAAAGGGGGAAGGGAACAGAAGCCCGTTGGCATCGCTCGCTCGACCGCGCGGGGGCCGAGAAAAGGGGTGGCCTTACAAATCCAGCCCGACGTGCCCCACACGGGGCACGCAGACACCGAGCCGACTTATGCGAGCCACGTGCGCCATTCTAATTTGCTTACGAGCCAGCGCGGCCTTAAAGCAGAATGCGTTACGGGGACGCGTACGTGCCACCGCCGTCTCTCTCTCCGCGGGCCTGCGAACAATGCTGTCCTACGGCACCGCTCGCCTCCTTATTGTTTCGCCAGGCCAGACCTGGACATGATCCATTCGTACGATATTTTTCGCCCGGAGGGGGTGTGAGCGGCCACGCGGGCGCGAATAAAGGAGTCAAGTGGCGTTCCGCGCCGACACGATCCGAGGGGACGCGGTGAACTCTCCAACGGTGACGATTAGGGGTCGTTTCTATGGGCGATCACCTACGATGCTGTTCCGATATGGGGTACCGATGTAGCAGGGACACGGATTCAGCACGATATGAGATCGATTCGGTAAGTGGGTGTGGCGATCTCCATGTTTCTATCGGGTAATCTATCGCTGCTTGGAACTAATAGCGGCGTAACTCCAAAAATGTAAATTTTACAGGAAAAGCGGTTTAAAATATTTAAAACCTTTCGAACCGCTGTGTATAAAATTACTCCCACCGATTAACCGAGAGCTGTTGCATCGATTAAATTTTGAATCCAGATATTACCTCACATATTTACTTATTAATGTACAATTTGTATACCAAGGGCTAGTTCTGTTTAAATAAATAATAATAATGATAATTTGACTAATAGTTGAATAGTAGCTATATGTAGAGAGATTTAGATGTCCTAGCGATAAGTTAAACCGTGAAGTTTGAGTTGTTTTAAAATCGTTCCGGTATAAGGAGCACTTTGTAACGTGTAATAGCGCTTCTGTTTCCATCTCGGTGCAATCTCCGAGAACTTTGTACAATTCATTGGCCTCACACGCGCGCTAATGGTTTTCCCGGACCATTCTGCCAAGTATGAAAGCCTGATTGTCGATTTTCAGGGAGCGAGGGACGGGAGAGCGATTCCACGCAAGTGTGAACGTTTTATTTTCAACGGGGGGGGGGGGGGGAAGGAATCGATGCGGCGGCGCTCTGGAGGAGCCGTTGCAAATTTTATTCCGTTCCTTCATTTCGCCGCTATCGTATCCGGGGCAATTTAAATTCCGCGGGAGACTCACGCGGAAAGCCTGAAGGACCTAATATAATCCCGGGTACAAGGGGTGGCCGGTACGCCTGGGATCTAACCTGCATACATTTCCCAAATAGGCGCGTTAATGTTAAGAATACCGTGCGCGTGTTTTCGCGCCCTGGGGGGAGCAAGGAAGATATAGCTGTGGCGGAAATGTCGGAGGGGTTGGTCGTCGCCTACACCAAATAAATCTTCCGCGTCTTCTTTCCTCGTCAAAAAAACGAGAACTTCGGTGGTTGAGTTGTGAAGGGACAAAATCAGAAACTAATATCATTGTGAATTTAGAAAATTATTACAATGCGCAAATAATCCAAAGTTATGATTTTACTATCAATGATAAGAAGACAAAGAAATTGATTGATGAGTTGGAAGCCTTCATAAAGGAAACAGCTACTCTTTGCCTGTCTAAAGGCAGAGTCGATCTACTTGAAATGCCCGTAGTCACTGAAATTACATACTACCTACGGTTTCATTCGGGTCTGCAATAAAGGGAAGATCCGTTTTCGATAATAATGTCATTTCACGTGCTCAATTCGTTGCGATATGTTTCGCGCCCCGTAACAAGCGAAATTACCAGATAACTCTATAAGATAATTAGAGCGGTCTCAAAGGAGCGCTTTTAATTCCGTGTAAATAAGCGAGGGAACAATTTGCAGCCCGAGCCGGGGACGAAATTCGCGATTTGACCGATAATTCCACGAAGTTATGCGCTACCCGAATTTGCATTGTAAATCGGCGATGTCGCCGCGCGGATCGTTCAAGGAACTGGCGACAAACTTTGTAATCGTATACAATTCACCAAGTATCGCTTTTTCGTTGAATAATTATTAACACCCCCGGTCCTGTTTCTCCGTCCTCTGCTAACTGACGCTCGCCAATGCGTCTATACATTCTCTCCCGTCGACGGATAAAAACTTCAAAGTGAAACTGTTGACCTGACCTTATCACGACCGATCGATCGCTAAGCTGGCAATAATTCAGCCATTGTGCATTATCTCGTTCCGCTCGATTTCCAGGGAATTTCGTTAACGAACACTGCGAGGCGTGCGTTGATTATTAGAAAATTACCTGGCGTGTGGAAATACTGATTTTTCATCGAATTTCGCGGTGCAGCATACGCGCGCCGCGGAATTCATCGCGAATATTAATTTCTAATACCAGCAACGTCGTGTTAATATTAACCAGTTTTCCCTGCCTTTGAGGGAACATCGAAGACTAAATATTATACCTCGAAGTTAGGTACATGTTTACCCGTAAGCATATTAGGCGCGGTTCATCGGTTAATGTAGGTACAAATATCTCGTAAGGTGCAATCGAAGAAAAGACAGACGCAATGAACGTTAGTGCGTATAGGTTTGCCACTCACCGACACGATCTATGTCTTCTTGCGTATAGTAGTGATGCATGGTCGCTGCTGGGTCGGCTTTGCGGTAGCAATTGAATCACTCGAGGGCGACAGTTTACGGCCGTACGATGATCATCACGACCAATACAGCGGTCACTTTACTCAGCTATTACTCACTTCCATCTCAAACACAGTCGCGAGACCGCCCATCCGCCACTTCCTGCAACCGCGCTAGTCCCAGCGATCTCCAGAGATCGTTACCGCGCTGGCCGCGTCACGTACGCGCGATTGCCGGCCAGCGACCGAAACGCGGAGGCACGCGCCGGCGAAAAAGCCTGCAACGGGAATTGACGTAGACGTGGACGCGATAAATAAGCCGAAACGATTTAGGTCGGATGGAACGGGCGGTCGTTTACCTGCCGCCCCTTCCTCTCGAGCGTCCAAGGTGCCGGAGTAAGCTGCGTCGACGGTCGTAAATCATCGGCGGCCCGAGAAAATCCCCTTCAGGCGCAGCTCGATCCTCTCGGACTAATTTCCAACTGGACCGCGGGACCGATTGGTCGATCGGGGCCACAGGAACCGGAAGCCTCTATCCACCGGCGATGTTTACAGGTACACGCGTCTCGCGCTTCGTGGCCGACGGTTACGTGTCTCTGTGTGTAAATCGCCACTTGCACCGTGTTGGTCCCGGTCACGCGCAAGGTCCGCGTCCTCGGTTTTAAGGTTATGAGTCAGGCGGCGGGGAGCCAGGTACGGGATGCTGAACGGCGTGACGGGGGCGGCGGCGAGGTGTCGGTTCGGGGGGAGGCAGCCGGTCGCGGCTGGCCGAGCGCGTTAACCGGCGAATAATCGATCGGCGCGATGAAGATTTTTCCAGCGGCACGGCAGTATCAACAACAATCGAGACACGGGGTTAAACGACAAGTCGAACAACATTGTGGTGGAACGCTGGTCCGCGAGACGAGTCTGCGCAGAGCGTATAGAGGCGCACGGGGGGGGGGCGGAGAGGGTGACGGCGGCCACGCTACGCAGAATGGCGACTGTGGCGCCATCCTAGCTGCCACGGGAGCGTCGATGGCCGTGGCGGCGGCGGAGGAGCACGCCACCCCCGCGACATCCTGCCCGCCACCACCTAACGCTGCCTACCGCCACCTACAGCCACCCCCAAAAGCTCCTGCCACCCGCCCACCCACCCCCCCCCTGCCGCCCCCTCTGAATCCTCCGCGTCGCAAACGTTCGCCGGCCTACAACCGCTCTGCCATCCACCCCCGCGCTTCATCCGACCCGCCGACGGTGGCTGCGGTATCGATTGGCCCAGTTGTCCCTCGTCAGAACGCGGCGGTCGCTCCAACATCCGAACGCGACCCACCGCCGCCTTCTTCGCCCTCCGCTTCCTCTTCTTTCTTCGCCGAGGCGATGTCTTGTCCGCGATATTCCTCATTCCGTAACGGTGCGAGCTGCGGGAACGCGGTATGTATGTATATACTTTCACGTTGGACGGGGCTGGTTGGAGTGCTGGCTACGCTGCGGGGAAAGTTGTTGATGGCCCGTAGTTTCGAGTAGTCAGCTCTTTGATGTAGTCAATTTAGAACGCAAGTACAACGGAGGGCCGAGTCCTGGCGTTTGCTGGCAATTTTCTGGCTGGTGACAAATCAGTTCTGTTTCTATTTAATTCGGCCCGCAATTCGGTTTTACTGCGAGCTCCGTCTCGGTCAAAGTCAATTCCAAGTCTGCTGGTGTTAAGGTATCCGTTTGCCAACGAAATAAACGCCGTCCTCGCAATCTATCCTCGTTGTCAACTTTTGTGGAGTATCTATCCATTATACTACCGTTGAAAGGTATTCCAGTTGTTGAATTACTAAAGGGGGATCGATCGCATGGTCCATAGTGTCTCTGGACTTCAATCCTTATCCGGGGATATCTCAAACAACTTGCTCGCGGAAGGACAGTTACCAAACTGCAGGATCTCGATTGTAGACGGTTGTTACGCAATTCGGGCTACTGCTGGAACTTTCGATCATGCTTGGAAATCCACTGGACGGCATTGTACCCACTTCTCGATGCTCCTCGAACACTGTCGTGCCATTTTTAATGGTACAACTCCGGGGGAAAGGATCATTGAAACTATCGTTATGATCGAACCAACGTTTCAGCTAATATATCACAGAAGATCCCATAAATTTTAGGTTTGGTTTGAAAACAGTATTTAGAGTGAACCTCGCCTTTGCGATAGTCTTGTTCTTATTTTCTTTTCTCTTGCTTATTTTGTTTGTGCAATAAAGAAGCTTAATAATAATAATTATCAACATGCAATATAAATACAACCCCCACTTTTATAAAATACAGTGTGGTATGTAAAAACCCGAAATAAAGGAACTTGAATTT
The DNA here is from genome assembly GCA_963932335.1 of Andrena marginata. Taxonomy (NCBI): domain Eukaryota; kingdom Metazoa; phylum Arthropoda; class Insecta; order Hymenoptera; family Andrenidae; genus Andrena; species Andrena marginata. Next base: position 10,806,395 of record OZ010662.1, on the reverse strand, counting down.
GGACAGAGTCAAGAATATGAACTTTAAATACACATAGGTATTATTGATTCAAAAGTTTTCGTTCCAAGTCCCATCCCTACTCTCGCAACGCAAATGCAACCCTTAGAGAGGGCCATTAACACATCTAGCAGTCGAGATTTCTCCCCGATGCTGACAGTCTTGCGGGGAAATGGGCAATTTCTTCAAAGGCCTCCGAATTCCGCGACCACCTCACGTTCTCCCTTACCCTCCACTCGTCGTTCCAGGGTTTTTACGCGCAAGGTCGCGAGCAAGGAAGCGACCCGAGCGGGAACACGGGGATACGGGGCAATGATGGCCGGGGCGATCGTGACTAGAGCCAGCCAGAAAACAGGAGGTCGCATGAACGACAAAGGGGACCTGGCATTATTATGTGCCGGGTCTGAATGCACGACAATGCCAAGCGAGATCCTCCCTCCTCGTCGCTTCCACTGTCTCTCTTATTCTCGCCAGGCCTCGTCTTTGTCCCCTTGGCCGACCAAGTCCCGCGGGCGCCGCTCAAGCACCGTTTCGGGACCGCCGCTTCACAATGCTACGCTAACAAGGTCAGCAATTAATGAATCGCTGGAAACGCGTTGCCAGAAAAATACGGGAAGCCTATGGGGACCGATGTATTATTAATGGAGTGATCTACGCGCCACCCCGAGCGCGCTGCATCGTCGTTACTTCGCTTCCACCCCCCCTCTCGTCACTCTGGCTGAAGCATGATTGTTTGGGGGGAGGGGAAGGAGGCGCGATTCATATTTTCTTTTTTGTAATTCGAAAGTTAAGTGAGCGCCACGTGGGACGTTGAAGTGTTTGGTGGAAGTTATTTGTCTTTTGGCTTCTTGGTTTCGAGAGGGTTGCAGTGGTAGTTGGGAACGCGAATTGGTGGCTTTGTTGTGGAGTAATGTTTCGCGGAGTGTTGGCTGAGTGAAATTAGGACAATCGTGATGGAAGTACGAATGGCTAGCGCATGGAGCATTGTGGCACTGTGAGGCTAAAGGAATTTCAGTGATGTTGATCAATGACTGAACCGCCACGCTCGCGGTAATGCGAACCACAGGAGTTCTCGCTTTCTTTCGCTCGTCAAGGTAAGCGGGCGGCTCTCTATCATTTCAATCTATCGCTAGGATCATCCGTCCGGAGTCTATTCGGTTGAAACAGAAGCTTCTCGGGGGAAAAAGCGAACGGGGCGTGGAAATGAAAAGGCTTGTGAATCTCTCTCATTCTATCGTCATCGTTTTTCTGGTTATGAAAATTGAAACGAAGGAATCGTATTGCGAGGTAAAAATCACCCCGTCCTCGGGTACATTTCTAACGCAATGGTTGTTTTAACATGCTCGCGATTCCGTTTCATTTTTGTACAACGAATATTCCCTCCCTTTATGAAAACCTGCAACCGTTTTGTCTACTTCTCCATGCAACCGACCTTTTTTTTCCACGAATGTTTCAAAACTGTTAAAAAACAAGCCTTTGAAGAAAGCCTCGCTCAGAAGCGATGGTTTACATTCATCTACCGTGAAAATGGAACTCTTCAAAAATTGAGCGAAACGCGCCCCAAATTTAACACAGTGGTATTCATCTCCAGTTTCGATAAGGACGCGGCCCTTTCACCATATTTTTGTTTGAAAAAAGAGGAAGCCGGCGGAAAAGCAATGTGGGACACGGGGAATGTAAAAAAGCAGAGAGTGCTAGCAAATGTTTTTAACCACCATCGAGCAAACTTGTGTACATCGTACCTCGTGATCAAATAATTCTTTCATACAGATATCTATTCTGCCTCGCGTAGACTGTAACACCACGCGAATCAGTGTACCGGTAGCACCCGACATGCAACTGTACTTCAAAACCCCCATACACTCTCGTCACCGCGTAACAATATTCCAATGTGACGGAGCACCATTCAAAAAGAATCGTTCCATTACATCTTATCGCGTTCATCCGTATCTTTAATCGTTCCGGCGATACAACCTGTCCAGACTCCAAGGGACACGCTGTACAGGGACGCGCGATACGTTTTCGATATCGTCGCCCATATCATCGTATTCTCCTGTCGGTGTTTGGGCATTCAGGGCCGATCCGCGATACGGGAGGACGATTCTGAAGATGCCTGAATGATGAATCCAATATCACCGGGGGCTACAAAGCGGCAGAAGCGAAATACACCCCGGGGACAGGAGCCGTTTGCCTAAAACAGGCCAATGAGCCGTCCCTGTCCGACATAGATCAGGGACACCGGCGCCGTGGTGGTGTGCGGCACGCGCGCGCAGCCACGTCCCGGCTCTCCAGCAATGCATCATACGTTACAGATTGGTTTTTAGGTAAAAGAACAGCTCTGTAATAGTGTGGACATTTGACGTCAGCCGGAGAGAAATGGTTGGAAAATAACGAAAGTAAAACGGGGGCCATTCATCGTCGCGGTGCCGTGTGATTTTTTACCGCCCGAGCAATTCGTACCTTTACGATTTCGTTTAAATTACAGGGGAGCGCGGGTCCCCGTTCGACCGGAGGCTGGTTACTACGGAGAATCGAGGGAAGGAGGAGCTGTGGTATTTATATAAATGTCTCCTGTTCCCGCGAAAGGGATCGGTGATTCGAGGATCCGTAATTGGTTCCACGTAGCCCGGGAAGCATCGATCTTCAGCGACGGTTTTAGAAACGGCGGAAAAATCGTGTCACCCAGCCGTGGAATTTCATCCGCGAGGATCCACCGCGCAATTAACGGATAATTCGGTGTTCAACGTAAACACCGGCGCATTCCTTCGCCGCCCTAATGTTTGCAAAGACATAGCACCAGGCGAAAGTAAACCACTGCCGACGGATTCCTCGCAAGTAGAAAGGCCACTAATTACAAGGGACGGTAAATTGTATAACTTTAACGCGCGGTTGTATGTTCTAATTTGTGCGGGATCGTTAAAGGGTCGCCTCTCCCTTGCCACCGTTTATGCATATTCATCGGGCATTTTTTAACGAGCCGGCGGCGAGTATGTCTGGAAGGAGCCCGCTCCCCGATTTATTCCACCCCCTTCCAGCGTCCCCTAATCATCGTTTTGTAAATTAATGGCGGACAGGATCGCGGCGCTCCGCGGTTCATCGGTCCACCGCGGCTATAATGCACCTATGCGGCATCTCCAATTAACGCGGATGACATCGTTGCATTCCGATAGATACGAATAAACGCGGGCCGCTCGCGCACGTAAGCGTTCCTCGTTATTATAGAACCACGGTGCCACTCGACTATCGTATAATTGCCTTCACGTATACGTACACTTCGTTATCTACGACTCACCGCTGCTAATTATGCCCTCTCTTCCACTTTTACGTTTTCCCTCTTCCACGCCCCCCTTCCTCCCGCCCGTCTCTTCTCTTCTACGTATGTATATATATTTATCCGTTTTTTCTCCGTCGCCGAGAGTTGACTGGCTCTCCGCCCCCGCGTCGCACGGCGACGTCGTTTTCAACTCGAACCCCCACCAGAAAGAAATTAATCGCGCAACTTTCAAGTGGCTCGGAAGCGCTGGCCTCGGAAAGGCCAAGCGTGCTCCGCGATGACTTTTTGCGGGAATTTGCGGGACGCAAATAAGGGTGAACTATTGCGATATGCCCAACTGATGGATGTTTTTTATGCGATCGAGGGGCTAGTAATTAGAAGAGAAATTTAATAGATGGGGTATTTCCACTTATCGTTGTAAACGCTAATTTTTTGGTAAACATAAGACTTCGAGACAAAGCGTTTTCACGCATTTCAAAGGCAGCAGCCGTTTCCCGAAACGGGGACGCGAATTCGTCGCGATTCACGCCGAAGTAGCACGCGTCAGGGGAAAAAGTCGGGTAACAGGATTCCACCTGACGGCGATGCGCGACCGGAAATCGAGTTCCCTGGCCAGGGTCACGCGGCCAGATGGAGAGCTGATTAAATCAACGAATCGAAACTTGACGTCGAGTCGCGGTCATTCAATTTCAGTGGACTCTGGAAGGTTTTCGTTGATGCGAGCGGCTGCTGACGAAAAGTTCTCTCTGGCCGGCGGAACGTAGCGCGGGGACGGGGCGGACGGGGGCGTATCTCGCGAAGACAGGAACGGCAGAATGGGATGAACGGACAAGCAGGGGGAAAGAGAGATGGAAAGGAGAGGAGAGTGACGAGAGCACATCCACCGAATCACAAATGAGTTGCGAGACTCGATTAAGCGTCTTCCGGATGCATTATTAAGGGTAGAGGGTGCGGCGGGGAGGAGCCACGGGGCGAAGGGGATGCGGCTGGACAAGCCGGAGGGTTGGGTAGAGCAGTTGCAGGGTGGTCCGGGGAGAGGCAACTAATGGGTTGTAACTAGTGTGTGCAGCGGATTATACCTTCTCGGTCAAGCCGGTACAAGCGTAGTGTACTGGAGAAGCTCGAGTGGCTGTCCGCGGGAGCAAGAACGCGCGGCTGCCGGATACCTGGCGAGAGGAAGAGAGGTGGATCCAGTCGACGGGGAGGCTTAACCCCCGAGACTTTATGAATACCACCGCCGTAGCGCAAGAGTTCAGGTAAGATAAGGGCTTTCCGCACCCTCTTTCCTCCCAGACGGCTCGCCAGACCCCCCCCCCCCACCCTCGTCCTCCGCGCCGAAAACGTTGCATCGCCCCTCTATCCGAAATCCAGCCAACGTTTTCGCGGGCACGCAGTCTTCAGCAGTATCGTCGAGCCGCATGCAGCTTTCAGCCCGCTTAACGTCAGATTTCGTAACTTCTCATCCGCCTGGATGCATCGCGGATTCTCGTTAATATTCGAACGGCAATCTTACGCGCTGGCAAAGCGCTCGAGTTTAGCGGGAGCGTTCTGGGCCGCGTTATGACATCGTTCGGGGATAGTTTCGTTGTCATTCGCCGTGCGATGTATGCACTCGGTCCCGCTGCACTCCACGTCAAACACGGGATTAAAAAGTAGGAGCACCCACTTTTTGTGCTTGCTTTTGTTTTAATTACCTTACATAAAGTACGATAATTTGCCATGATAAAATAACAAATGAAGCAGAAACTCTTTCCAATTCTCCGTAATTGGTAAATCGTCAGAATCGGCGATTTTAATCGCGGACCATAAAGTACAAGGACGGCGTATAGTTTGCTGTAACGTTGCTCCTCAAACTCTCTGCAAAGGGGAGGTCATAGAACGACGAGGAAGAGTGAGAACGACCAGCACCCCATTTCGCGACGTTTTACGTCTCTGCTAAGTTCGAGCAGCCCTGGACAGATACCCCCGCAGTGGAGCACGACCAGTTTGGGCTGGCCAGGTCCGAATGCTCGGTGGTAAGAAGCGTAAAACCTCTCGCAGACCGTCCGATCCGTGCCATTTTCCACGAAAGCACCCATAACCGAGGCGACAGGTCAGCCCGACAGGGAAAGCAGCGTTGCCTCGCGCACGCTGCAGCCGGGATTTCAATTTCATAACGCGCAAGGACGTCGTTCGATCCTTATTCAGGCTTATAAACGCGAACGGCCCTGCGATAAAAGTTACTCGGCTGTCGGCGCGGGCGACAACGATGAAGAAATGGCAGAGTCACGGCTGATGATGAAACGAGGAAGACTGGGAAGGGATGAAAGAGCTGGGGGCTGGCGGGGAGGTATGGACTTCGCAACGCATGGGGTGGCAATCGAATTTGGAAGTTCTTGATCCCTCGGTCCATATAGAATATGAAAAAAAGGATCTTAACAATCTAATTACTAGATAATATTATATGTCTGACTTATCGTACGCTAAACCACTACGAATAATAGTATTTCGTTTAAGTACACACGTAAGAAGTCGAAACGCAGAGTACGAATTCTTGCATACCATGTTTAGTCCACGAAATACCTACGGTGTTAAAAAAAAAGGACGAAGGGAAGGGTTAATGGACGACAAGTGGAAGCGGAATCGTGGAGCTACTGCGAGACCGTCTAGCGCCGTCGAAACACATTCCCCGCCGTGTCACGAATCGCCGTGGGGAGGGCGGAGTATAAAACCGTGGTCGTTTAAAAATCTGTTAAAGTGAATATTATTTAAATCTGGCGGAATAACAGGAATATCGCGTGAACGATTACCTTGGGCGGGCGAGGAACACCGCGTGGTGGCGGCTACCCTCGCGTTACTATCGCGGCCAGACGCTACCGCCAGCAACGGCCAGGACGCCGCCGCTACCACCACCAGCAACGCCATCAACGCCACCGCCACCATCGGTAGCATCCCCATCACCACGACCGCCGCCACCGCTGCCGCCCTAGACGGCGGATAACCTCCGTTTGTAATATTATTTCAGGTATGCGTACGCGCAGGCCTATCCGTTAATACGCCCGCCCTCCGGTGGCAGCGTGTGCTGGCGCGCTCGGGCGCGTACGCCTGGACATTCCCCACCCTCTCACACGCGCGTCCCGCTTCTGCATGTCGGCTATCTGGGTGCACGCGAGCGCGCAATCGGCCACCATAAAGAGAGATAGCGGCCGGCGGAATATCTGCGAAACGCTCTCTCTGCCGGGCTCGCTGCTTTTATTCCCGCTCTGCCCGCCGCTCCCGCCTCGGCTCGCGCGGTTATCTCTCGCTGTCTGATATCTGGCCGGGTTCAAATGTACCGCGTCATTACGGAGGGGCGGCTGGGTTAGGTGACCCGCGTGCGCCACGGCGTCGCGATGCCGGCTCTCGATGCTTGTTTACGTTTTCCCTGGCGCAGATTGCCGCGTCGTTACGGCCCGCTTCACGCGCGGCCCATTTCCGATGCGCCCCGCGATCAGCCGCCGCGGAGCGAACGGTCCTGGGGCTCTGCTCGTCGAGTTTATTTTCTGCATTAGGTTCTACAACGTTCTATCCACGGAAACGATTAGAGGAGCTTATATCGATCGTTGTCCTTAGAATGCTGAAATCAGAATAGAAATAAATCTCGAAATGGGGTTGAACTACCTGGTCGATGAGTACCTGGCAAGATCTCAGGCAAGGAAGGTCCTCGTAATTGTTGGCCCAATAGGGGTGGCTTATCTCGAATCTTCCTCGGTATCGAAGTAGGTAATCGCCGATTACGGGGCCACCGTTGCGAGCACCCTTCGGTTGCCCAAAAGGGCTGCTTCGATCAAGTAAGTGGATACGTGTATAACGACTTTCATAAAAATAACGGGACTACTTCGATTCCGTTGCGACTGGTCCGCGGATGACGCTGCGCAGAAACACACCTACCCTACAGGGAAGTAACACTCGACCTTCTTCGGCCAGGCGCAGAAGGTCAACGAGATCGTTCTGGGAGCGCCCGATCTACGTCACACGCCGACACAATCTCCGACAATGGACAGCGAAAGTGGCAACAACCTTTCAGACACTGGCCTCGATGTTATCTCCCGCTCACGAGAATTACATCGCGCCCAGCCGCCCCTGGGTCCTTTATGTCCGTAATATCGACGCGTGTTACGCAGACCCGATCGCTGCCGGATGATAACGATATTCCATCGATGTGTCCCATCGCGTGACCGCCTTGGGGGCTCCTCTACTCGGGCAAAAAGTGGGGAGAGAGGGGGTGGCTGGACGTCACGTGCGCGTCAGGGGGGAAGGCACGGGGGTCGAAATCTTGATCGCGTCACATCGTGGACGTGTCGAGGCGCGCGTTATTCGCGCTGACAGCTATGCAGCGGAGATGTTCCCGTGATTACGCCGCCGCGAGGATAAATCTTCCGATGGGGTGCGACTTCTGGCTGCGAGCACACGGCCGTGGACACAGATGACCGGCCACGATCCTGAAACGCGAGCTGACGCGTACACCATCCCCCCGTACGAGGAAATACGTTAGACACGGAGGCTTCCTGTTCCATCTAATTCGCACCCCTCGCACATAGGGTGCTCGAGAAATACGTGGCGAGTGGGTGTTCGAGGATCTCGAGGTACTCGTTTGTTCCCGGTTTTTGTTTTATAGGAAAGCGAGAGCTGTGAGTAAGTACGCTGTGTGTTAATAAATGAAAATGAGGCTGATTAATAATGTAATATTATTATTAGTATTCGTTTCTATTACACAGTAAATTTACAAAGATTAGAACCAGTAATACATTAAAGCAGATCGAAGTAAAAGGCAAGGCTGCAGTATAAAACTGTTAGAACCCTAACTGTAACTGCAAAAAAACTGAAACTGAAACCAGAACTAGGAATTAAGAAAGAGAAATTGATAGTACATTAAGATCAGAGTAGAAATACATTCCTATATTCTGCAGTACATAAGTGGAATCATTGTACGGAAGATGAAATTACATTTACCTGTACTACTTAAAAAAAAAGTTTGATGGACCAGTGAATTATCTATTTAAATGAAAGTACCCGGTACACCGTAACAAATGTTTTTCTGTGGGTAGTTTGAACAAAGATTGTTCCTTCTCAACGCGCACAGCGAATGCCCGGCCTGCGCCCAATATTCGCAGAACAGAATTTGCATAGATACCGATCCGACAGTGTGCGCGATAATCGAGGTGATTCGAGGAGAAAAAAGGAGATCGTAGCCGCGCACGAATGTTGAGAAACACGGGTCGGGAATCGTGGCGAGGCAATTTGGAAGAATGTGGACACGTTTGCCATTACCGTACCGGATGTGCCCGGACATATGGTATGCGCGCGATTAAGTTGGGGTTGCCGGGCGTTCTTCGGACAGCGCTGCCTCTCGAAATGTTTGCCTCCCCTCGTATATTTCGGGCTTTCTCGTATCGACAATGACACTTGCCACAATAACTTTCCTACGGTTCAATAACACCGAGACTTTCGACTTATATTTTACGCCCTCTTATCACAAGCTTTGCACGTTGAATGCCACCATCCTCAGGCATGACAATAATTCGCCTTCACAGTTTCAAAGTGTGACGGATTTCAGAAAGATAATTCACAGGCTCGTTTTCGCAATAAACGCTGAAGCCGGGAACGACTTTATTTTTACAAAAGCGAATAAGATAGTTTCATAAGAAATGGTCCAATTTGAATGCAGAGAATTCTAGTGGAATTCGCCACCATTATTTCGAGGCTTTCGTTCTAAATATTTCCTTTCGGTCCCTGAAATATCGCCGGACTTTTCCACGGGATAAAAATTGATGGTCGTAATTTCCATCGACGTCGATGTATCCCCAAGGTCGTCCTTGGGACGTACAGTCGTATGCAAACACACGTGGAGTAGGAAATGACACGAGAACCGGCTGACTGTAACTCTTCGTTGACCTCATCCTTTCCACCCTCATCCCCGTGGCCCTTTACCGATGTGTCCCACTCCCCCCCTTCGTGGTCCCTGCCGCCGCCTCAACCCCGAAGATCAATAAACGCACTCTCGCTCTTGCTTCGCATGACTTCGTATGGATTCTTCATTCACCGCCGCCTATTTTGTATTCCGGAAGCCTTCGGTGCGCTGTTTTCTTGGTCATTTATCGCGCGTTATACCCGTCGCCATGAATATCTAATACACCCCCTTCGCCCTTTTCCGCTGTTCCGTTACTTTCGCGCCGTTATTTCGAAATAGTATTAAAATTACATTCGCCGCTATATTATTCAGCTGACGAATTCATCTCCATTTTTTGTTAAGAACAAGATGAGATTTTAAGAATTTCAATGGCAATTTCAATGAGAATTACCTTGCAGTGTGACGAAGTGTTACGTACGTGCAATCACTGGTCTCGTGAAAGAAGGTGAGTGAGAAATGTCTGCGGAATATAATTCTAACGTAAGCAGAGCGCCACTAGAATTTTAATTTCGGTTCCACAGGGCGTTAATATACAAGTTTGCGCGTGCAGAGCGAGAAAATCAGCGCCAGGATGGTTTTGCAATTATCGCCGCGGTTAACGGTACGATTATCGCAAATATCATTCGACCGATGTCAACGATATTATTATTAGAGGTCGAGTTAAACACGCGCGATGCTAGTACACGGGCCAATGGTTGCATTAAATTTTCCAAATCTCCGAACGTGACACCGATAAACAACGGCGGGGCGTTTGAAGCCGGTCACTGTCTAAATGTAAAACGATATTCCAGTGAATTTCGCATGGAAACAATGCCGCCGGGAATGAAGATTTCGGCGAAATTATAATGGCAACTCGTAACCAGCGATCCACTTTTGCCATCTCTTCTGTACCCTTCTTTTTGCATTTCTGATACGTTAGCAAGGTTTCGCTTGCCGTATTTCCACTCTCGGCGACACTCGAAGAAGGGGGAGAGGGCAGAATTATGGAGATAGCATTAGAAAATTTATACGGCACCGCCTCCGCGAGGGGCTGCTCGGGAAGAAATATGCGCGAGGGATAATCGGATCGGAGTTACTGCACCGTACGTAAATGCGCATCGGAAACACGTTATTCGGCTATTTTTAAAAGCTGTTTTCCACCTCATAACACCGAATTCGACAAGTGCTGGCTGCGGCCCCAGCGTCGAATGCGGGCAGCAAGTTGCCGAGCGCAGCAGAATTTTTACAACCCCCGAGCTCTCATCCGACGCGCATATCGCTGCTTTCCCGGATATCCATCGCGAAAGCTTCTGGCCACCGTCGACGCATAATTCCGTTGCCCGCTTATTCGTTCAAGTAAAACCGTTCGATCGCAAATCACAGGCGCTCCGGCGCGAGTCAAGTACGAGGGACGACGATGACTTTACCGGTGAAGAATTATGACATTCCTTCTCTGTCACACGGTGGCTCGAAGATTTGCGCATACGAATTTAATAAATTCAAGATTCTTAAACGATTTTATTAAACGAGTTTAGTTTAGCTTCACTCCTCTGCGCGTTTGTTTATTTGGTTCCATTCCAACCAATCCAATAGACTTGAAAGTTTGCAGGCGCACGTATTTAAGATAACAATACAATTTTTTTAAAAATAATTGCATCCCCTATTTTAACCCACAACCAGAAATCTAATCGACTTGAAATCAGCCTCTCGCATTCTTCTCGTAAATGCGAAAAAGGTCGACCTAAAGTCAAGATTTTTTACTACTTAGTAAATTAGAAATTGGTTGGGTAAGAATGAAACAGAGTCTCGAAGTTCTGCAACGGGGAATAAAGTTTAATGAAACATCCCATCCCCGATATCGCGTTTAACAGGAATTCTGCCGCGACTGTTTCCATAATTAGAAATAAAGAGAAAATAGACGGGGCGTGGTGGTGTTCCTCGTCGCGTAGAATGCGACAGGCGTCGAATAACATCGAAACCCGAACAACGGTCGAGTTGACCGAAATGGAAACGAGTTTCTTCCCCGTCCCCACTTTACAATTCCGTGTGAATGACGCCCGTGGAAAACAGGTGGGCACGGAAGTTGGTCTGCGTTGAACGGCGGAAGAACCACGATCATTCGCGTGTTCATTAAAACGCAAACGAATTCCACGCGGTCCTCCGTGCCGACCTGACTCAACCAGACGTTCTGTCTCCCGTGCTCTTCCCACACCACACATGTACACGCGTGTAGTATCGCGGAATCCATTATTGGCCGAACCAAAGCATAAGGTCGAGGGAAAAATATATCAAGGGTGCTCCGCTGCAACTCTTCGCAACGTACTCCCATCGTTCTGTGTTAGACAGATTATTTGCAAAAAAATTTAAAGCAAAAAGAAACGCCTGAGCCTAAATGATAAACCGTAATTAAATACTTCGTTTCAGTGGTCATTTACAAAGTTACTCGAGGTGCGTGTGCGTAGCAAGCTGGCGGTCTTCAAAGCAGACAACGCGAGACCAATTACATGTCAGCCGACAAGTCACCCTGTCCCGTTTCTATTAGCCGTTTCGTTAACCGCGACGGCGACGTTGTTCTTCACGGGGAGGACGTTCGTTCCGCGCTCGTCGCCTTCCTCTCCCTCTTCGGGGCGAGTACCTCCACGGTCATTTATCACCCCCGGACGGCGCGAGTCCTGCGATAGGTTCGTTTCATTTGCAACCACGTCCATTAATACCAGCCCGGTCCGTTCCGTAATTCTTTCGTGTCTCCCAAGACAACCGATGCTCCCACCCCGTTCTTGCCCCTTCGTTTTTCCAGCACTCGCGACAGCCTGCGCGGAACGATCCACGTTCGAGTTAAACAAGTGCATCGCATTACTATCAGCCACTGATTCGCCAGCTTTCTCGGTCTTGAATCCCAGAATTTCATAGACTCTCCTCGTTCTCCGCAAGTTGTTTCCACAGTTTGGTCGCTGCGGGGGCCGAAAGTTAAGAACAGCCGCAGGGCTTGTACTTCCGACAGGAACGTGACTTGTTCGCTGTTTTTGAGATCCGGGGTCCCCGGTCGCACTTTTATTTCAGCCTTTTGATTCCGTTCGTTCTAGCTTGCGAGCATTCCGCGGTCTATTTAGGTCCCCGCGTGCTTCACGTCTCAATTTGTTCCCCGACGGCAATTGACGCGGAGTCGCGAGAACTTTGGATTCTAGATGAAGTTGCATTATGGGATTATGGCTCAATCCTGCAAGTTGACGTTACATATGTTTGTCATAGTGTCTAGCAAGAGGTGACAAGTCGCGCTCCATATTCCTTAACGCGCTCGCGGGCGTGGTAATTGTGCTCGCGTTTCCCTCTCTTGGAAGAATTTTGGTAACGTTTGAAAGAACTAGCTTGACAAAGACCCACTTGCAATTAATTTTTTAACAAGGTGCACCGTTAGGTGTACGCCGGCCGCTGCGTTAATTGCAACGCTATTCATCGTATCGCCGAGCGCCCGGAAGTTGAAACGCATTGTTTTCTTCCCGTGCGTGCACCGTCCGCCTTTTCTGCCGTCATTTGTCACACCTATCGTACGGCTACAACGATAGGTTCGTTTCATTTGCGACCATGTTCATTAATCCACGACCGTTCCCTCGCGATGCATGAAAATTGATGTCCATTCACTATTACCAGCTTCTCTCCCACCCTGGCGAGTGTGCTAGAGGCTCTCCGGCGAACCGGGGCCGTTGAATATCATGGAAAATTACCAACAGCAAGGTAAATCCTGAATATTCCCGTGTCTGAATGATTCCGTCCGGGCGAAATTAGCTTTTGACTTTACTCCATCGAGCGACATTTGATCAACGTTTCATGATACATGGCTCCTAGAATAAGAAGCGGGTTGAGGAGCAGAGCACCGTGAAGTACTTCGTTATGCCAATCATTGGGGATTCCTCTTTTCTCGGAACGCATAAAGCAGCTGCATGTACCGGCAAAGATAGAAGAACTCTGAAATTCTTTGCTCAATCTCAAGATGTAACTCCCTCGCGCGTTATGTCTCGTAGGAATTATTCAATCCCAGAAAACGAAAGAGAAATGGGCCTAAGTAGTTATGGAGAAAGGTACCAACCCTCAATGATCTGAAACTGAGTAAATTTAGTTTTGAAGATTTTAATTGTTAAAGAAAAGTAGCTTTATTTCTACTCGTTATTGTTTTACAACGATTTTTACTGGGTTATTTAATAGCGAATAATGTAATTAATATTATTTTAAATTTGCTGTAGCTTGTGTTTTTCAAGCCTAAAATGAAACTATGGCTTGGTAGTTTTGATAATTATATATTTGGGTATTTTTTTTGCAAAATAAGGATCACAAAATTAAAGCATCCCTGCTGCTTTTAACTAATTTTTTGTCATTTTCAGGGTTGGTAGCTCTCTGCATAACTAGATCCAAATGAAAGCTACCCCTTCAGTAGGATTTCTCTACTCGTTCCACATTCCCTTCAATAGCTACACGCAGACCAATCTTTCCAAAACATAAAACGCCCAGATCCGCCGTACAAGTAGCTAAAAAATTCAACTTCTCCGTTGGCAAGCGACACTTAGCCAGCGCGATCGACGCTGAGCAACGAAACGACGCTATCCTCGGCGCTTCCGGTCGTCGAATAAAGCTGCCCGTTTCCGTGATCTCGGCATTAGCATTTGAAAAAATTTACGAACCCCCGGGGCGGATAAGCGGTCGCGGTTGACGAGGAGATGGGAGAGGATGGTAGTCGGGGGCGCAACGAAAGGGCGCGCGCGGTCCGAAGATGCATGCGTTTCCGAGGGAGAGCCAGATAATAAAGAACTCTCTCTGTCTGACGAGAGCTGCTCCCCCGATGTCCCTTTATCCTTTCGCCTGTCTCTTCCACCGACGCTCTGTTCTCCCCGGCAGGTTTTCGCCGGGCAAAGATTACAGAGGCGCGCGGAACTCAACAAAATATTCATGCCCTTCCTCGTATCCCGTACAATAACCATTGTGCGGGAGACTGGCGCGCCATAATAATACTGCCCGATATTACTGTCCTTCTTCTCCATTTTTTCCCTTCTTCTCCTCGCCTTTCTCTCTGCTCCCCCACGGGTGTCGTTTCAACGGGCTCGCCAATTCGAAGCCCGCGATCCATCGATCCAGACGAGCACCGGCTCCTCGGCTTCGCGATGTTACGGGGCTCGGAAGGGTATTACAACTTTTATCGGTACTTGTCGATTACTTTTCACTTCGCCCACGAGAAGAATGGGAACGACCACCGCCCGGTGTATTACTTTCGGCTCGGGAGAATCGAGCACGAAGGGGGAGAGGGGGGTCGGTAGCAACGACGGCGACAACGGCAACGACGACGACGTCGGTGAAATTGATTCGACGCGGAGAAACACATCTACGCGGGGCTGTGTGTCGCGGAATTTGTTGTGCCACGGTGTGCTTCGATTTTCGACGGGCTATGAGAGGGTTTAAATGGTATTTAAAATTGGACAGGGGCATCGAGGAAATTGGATCGGCTGGGGAACGGGGATCTTGTTTCGCGTTGAATTATTTTACGCTCCGAAGTGGGTTACCTTGGCTTTTGTTTTTTCTGCAGCCGAGGCTGAATTGGTGACTCGCCTCTATCGTGAACGGGGCGCACGAGATTGTTGTGTATTAATGTTTAGAAACAGGGATATGTTTCCAAATGGATTATATTATTATTATTAGTATTAGTATTATTATTAAACAGGTGAGTACCTAGTAGCTTTTGGTTACCAATGGTGAGTATGACAGTGAGTATTACGTATAAATGATAAGTGAGGTGCGAGCAAAAGAGAAAAAAGGAGAATAGGCGATGACATTTGTACACATCTAATGATAGGGCTGCGCATTTCGAAAGCGGTGCTATTTTAGGGCAGATAGAAAATAGAAGGGAGTTTAAGTGTTAACTGGAGAATCAAAGATAGGGAGGATGTGCCCTTTGAGTACGTTGAGGAAAATTGAGACATTGAGAGCCAAAACGGACTATCTCACATTAAAAAAAATTCATTTTTCCTATTTTATACAGATTATTGGAATACACTATCGGTACTAACTCAATTTGGTAATAAATGTGGGTTAGACCAGTTGTGTTCTCAAAGCCTTAATTGATAGGTCAGATAGTGGCCTTCGTTGCTCTAATTTTAGAAGCCCACTAGCGTTAAGAATTTCGCTACACACGTGAGAATATTCTTCTAAACTCTATTATATATATTCGCATAAAATGGAATTGTGTATTAGTCCGTGAAGGGTGACCACGAGCGTTGATATCCGTCATTTGGGATGCGCGAGTGCACAGCGTTTCGAGGTATCGAAATGCAGCGGGCAATGGGATTACCAGCCGCGGGAATCGCTAATACTGATATAATTACTAATAACTCGAACCCGTTAATATGTCACGCCGGCCGCGAGGAGATGCGTATCGTAAAATTGCATTCCCAAAATCGCCGGGCGGCATGCAAATTACCTTAAAGTAACGCGTAATTGCGCATGTCCACGTTTCACGGTGGATATTACCGTTGAAACCGAACTATTCCCATTTCAAACTTTAGTGGATAATTTTACAAAATATTTATACACAGACTTTATCACCTGAAATGTTTTGACTTGGTGCGTTGACTTTGAAGAGTGTCTTATTTTCGAAGCTATTACAGGATATCGACAAGTTTACCTCTTTAAGCCCATCTTAAACTGCAGAAATGCGATTCAAACGTGGAAGCAACTTCGCAGCAATGCAATTCTTGTCACGAATCGGAGCACGATGGAATACTTGGCGATCCCTTCCGCGGTTCTCAGAATTCACGTAACTTATCTATAAACTCGGGCGCGCACGAGGGTCCGGGCGCGTCACGCGATGCCGTAAGTCAATGCCTCATCGATCCAGAAAAGAACGTACCTCTCCATCGGGCCGCGTTACGAACCGATACTCGCCCTCCTTCCTCCACTCTCTATTCCCAAATTCGTAGCTTTGGTCGCGGACTGAGGCTTCCCCGGTTCGCTGACTTTCGAGAAACTTTCCGTGGAAAAAGAAGAAGCGGGGCAGGGATGAAAGACGGCCGTCAGCGAGTTTCCAGCGGATTCGAGAAGTCGGTCGCGGCGGGCCACGTAAAACCGTTTGGACAGACGCTAACATCCCTCTATCCACCGTGTGCAGGGTGTAAAGAAAGAAATTGGTAATACTTTCACGGATAAATCTACGTATCCGCTTATCGAGCGGCCGCCACTCTCAGCTACTTATTCGGCTGATTAGAGGAAAGAATTTAGCCTTGACCTTGAAACTAAAATTGTTCCTTTACCGAATTCCTAACCAATTCAGACGCGTAGATCGAACGTTGAAAATCGTGACCGTCGCTTCCTCTACATCCTCCGCATAGGTGCAGAGGCAGCGGGGGATGGAAATGTAGGCGGTCATCCCCTAAACCAAAGTAACGACAGCCGACGCCGGCACCGTCCATACGTCTTCTCCCTAAACCTACCAATAAATCGAAGAAATCGATGGCTGATTGAATGGAAGCAAGTAGATTGCCGTTTACTTTCTCTCTCCCCCTCCCTTCGCCACCCTCCAATCGAGTTTTCTTCTCCCTACGTCTCTCTCCGGCTTCCTTTCTTCCCCGAATCTGAGGGTTCTTAAGCGCGTAAGCTGGTCATCGCCGTGACCGAGCGCTTAGCGGTTAAACGATCTAGAAATTGCGTGCGTCCTCTGGTGGTCGAGAGATCTCACGGAATTGTTGGAGGGACGGTCGATTTAAAGGGCCCTTTCGCGACACTGCTGGTCACTGGGAGCGAGACGCCGAGACAAGCAATCGGTTTAATGGCAATAATATCGGGATCCGAAAGTGATTTCAAGCTTCCAGGGGCGGGAGCACCGGGTGGGTGGGGGTCTGGATTGATTTACTGTTTATTTAGCGCGATTGGGTATTGTTTATTTAGTGGAGGCAGAAGGGCCCTTCGTCAGCAAGGACGTTACTTCGGCTGATCGCATTTTGAGTAGCCTTCGGTGTACTTCTTCGATGTACACGCGAAATGTTGGAAGAAATAGGGGTAGAAACGAAGAATCTTGCTGGCCTCTTTATTTTATGGTCTTTGTTCCATCGCATCAACTAAATTTAAGGAAACGTGGCGCAGCCACGCGTGTTGTGTTTACTCTCGTCCACGATTCGTCTTTGTAGCTTTCCAATAGATACTGACGACTCATGGCTAAACTACCCACAAATCACTGGCTCCCAAAGGGCAAGTTTCTGTCACTGTATAGCGAAGATACAGCCCGCCTATCTTAGAAACAAATCGATCTACACTTTAGAAATTTGTATCCTTTTCGTAACAAAATGCATAAAGGACTTTTGTATTTGTACGTTTCTCATTGAACTATAAAGGTACATATCTCTACTTATTAGTCAATACACAAAATTAGTTACACTTTCATATAGTTTTATCTTCTTCCCGGTATCTACTTATACTTGCGAGATATCGCGTTTTAAAGTTAACTGTGGCATATTACCCCGAGTTACCCTATAATTTCTTGGGAATTATAAATAAATTTGCGCGGGTGTGTTGCGAAAATTATGGGAAACGACAAAAAAATATAGTGTTTGGATAAAATCGTAATTTTTTTGGAAGATGGAAGCCTAAAGTGAGGCCTTCTGGGTAGGGGACCTGGGGAAGTCGCTGGCTCTGAGGAAACAGCGACAAGTATCTAAGTATCTTATTATCCGTCAGTCAACCTGTTCTATAATTTACTACATCACCTTTAATCCGAATTTCGACGAGGGTGTAAGCCAGCTTAATTCCCGTTATCGATTTCCACTTACGATCTTTCATCTTCGCAGCTGCACGTTGCAGGCATTCCCGGCTGCATTATCCGCGAGAGAAATGCGAAGGTCCGTCCATGGATCATTTAAAATCACCCCTTGGCGGCGCGGCTTCGCGATGCGTGGCGCGATAGACCGATCAGCGCTCGCCCCCCTGCGCAACCCCTTGAAAATTCCTCGCTCCCTTCGACTAATTCCGAGTCCAAGGGGGGAACGCCGGTTGACGCTGGCTGGCCCCCCTCGCGAATTACAGGCTTGCCCCGTATTATTCAAGCGGGGGATACCGTATTGAGCGCAATATGTTGTTTGCGATTCAGTGTGCAGCTGAAATCGGTCGTGCACACGTCGAGTGTTTGAGGACAACACCGAAGACGACATGGGTAAACGAACCGGTACCCCTCGTAGAAACTTTGAACCTAACAGGCTTCCACGATTCTGATAATCGAAACAGTACGAAGGAATCGATATCTTTTACGCGGAAGTTTGCACCGCAGATCCAGTTATAAAAAGAATCTCCTCTCCAACCTCGCCCGTCGCTCGAGCCTTACGTCACTCATCGCTCGAGGAGTTCCTTTATCGACAAAATACTCGGCATCGTCTGGACTGTACGCGCCCCCATCGACAACGTCTCGTGGATGGGAGGACAGAGGCCAAGGAGCCATCGGACGCGATCGGTTTCTGATGGCTGGGGGGTCGCTTGGTCCAATAGGAGATAAAGATTACATTTGCCGAGTTTCCAGCGGCATCCTCCAGGTCGCCATGCAATATTTCTAAGCTGCAGAAATATATTGCAACAACAACGGGAGCCCGGTATTCTATGAACCGGGGTAGCCTGGGTCATCCAGCGAAGAGGAGGTCGGAGCGTGGAGCGCAACAGCCAATGACGGCGGGAGAGAGAGAGGCAGGGATATCGAGTACAAGGCTCGGGCCGAAGCTGCTCGGCTCGGTTGATATTGAGAAGCAAATTGAATCTGAACGGTGTCATAAAAGATGGATATCAGGCTGCACGTGCCTCCCGCTGCCTCAAATATTGTCTACAAATTCGTTACTAACTTCAGCCCCGGCCCGCGCCGTCTCTGTCGGACTTTATCAATCTCCCATTGGTGTCAGTCCATATTCCGGGCAACTTCTGAACTGCGTTCCCAGTCCGAGAATAGCGGATGCGCTCCGGCGATGCATCGAGGATACGGGTGTAATCGATCGGGTGCACCGTGGAGCCGAGGAGTTTCAGGTGGTGCAAGAATACGTACCGCCCTATACAATTTCGATCGAATGCGGAATATAGTAGACTTAAAGTCGTAGGACCGTGCACAAGTGTCCGCGCAAGCCTTGTCGAGATGAGCTTGAAATAATCGAGATAAAAGGAGAGAGGTGTTTATGAAGATACTTGCAGTTTGCATGGATCTTACATTAGTTTAGGAAGTGGCTGTAAAGATACAGCGATACGTTACTTTCCTCTCGCATCCACTGCACTCCCGCGACCATTTCAGACGAAGCTTAGCCTCGAGACGTTACCCACAGCCACGTCCGCGATTCCCACAGAAATTGATGTGCCATTTCCCGTCTCGAAAATCCAGACAGGCGGACTCTTAACTGTCCGCGTCGCCGCGCTCGCCTCACTTGTCGCTTGGCGTTCGATCGATCATCCGACAGGCGACGTTTCAGCGCCGGCGGAATCGGCGCGACCGTTGAAAAACGACGTCAAAATTGGAAAACGGTCGGATCGGGGGAGCAGAAGGGGCCCGTATTCAGACGCCAGCGGATATCCCGGTTGTATCGAGGTGCATTATTGAAGGGAGCACAACGCGCGGAATAATAAAACGGATCGGCTCGCGCTCGATAAAAAAGGGAACGATAGTCGCTAATAATGCAGACATCGGGATCCTCCGGGCGTTCTCGACGTTAAAGCGCTTAAATAGCCGTTTATTCCGGGATCTTGAGAATATTGCATTCGCGAGACGCGAGCGTGTTATTGGAAACAGGCGCGAATACCATCTGTGAGAGCCAAGATCCTCGCAGCCATGGAAGCTGGAGGGGGGGGGGGGGCGCCCGTTAATCCGAAAGCCTGCAGCGACCAATTAGTAATCCAGAAGCTAAAGTCGGAGAATCGAAAGGGAACGGGGTGAAAGCCGGACGGGTTAATAATTAACACCGACGGATCCGCTTCTTTCCTAAGCAGACGCGGTCGAAAAAGCCGTGCAATGGGGCTGTTCCTCCCCCTGTCTCGCTTGGCAGCACGCGGAAAGATAGGTCTCGTTACCGGATGTACGTGTAATTAATAGTGGCGAGGGATTCGACTAATCAAAAAACCATTCCAGCCGGTGGACGACGTCGGCGGCGGCGTCTCTGCCTCTCGGCCCCCATCATTCTCACCCCCGTTGGAGGCTGAACACGGGGTACGGCGAAGCTGTCGAAAAAGAGGAGAAAATTAGACTGCTTTTATTACCCGGCCCTCGCGTTCGACAAATACGAATGCAAATGTAAAAATGGTTCGGGCTCAGCCGGACCGGAAACCCGTTTCATTCATATTCATCCAGGCCGCGTGGTTGGTGGCGATGGTGGTGGCGATGTAGCTCGCGGAATTCCTTCCATCGCGACAGTCACATTCAATCAACGGGCCCGCCACCCGCGCGCTTGTGATCCAAGCTCTGCCCGATGCCGACTCGTATGGAAATAAACTCGCGCGCAATTTTTTGCCACGCCGCTCGTCCCTGAGGGCCGTGACAATCGCCGTCCCTTTTGGATGTTTGGCGAAATATTCTACGCGTTGCGGGATCATCTCGCGAATCACGCGCTCTCGCGTTAATGCACGACGGCGTGGAAAATCGTGGCAGGTCTTCTGAACTACAGATTCTGGTTTAGGGATTCGCGTAGAACAATAATTGATGGAGTAATGGCGCGTGCATACGTATCTTAGTTTTGTACATGGGATTTGAGAGAATCGAGGGAAATGCGAAGAATCTCTTGTAACCGTTAGCTGTACATTGTCGCGGGGCGGCCGCGTAACGAAGGATGATTTATGCTGGGGGCGTCGGGGTCGAAACGAGATCGCGTAACATTTACCCAGCGTTTCGGGCGCGGGCCGAAGAAGGCGAAGTTTTAGGCAAGGATCCGCGGCAGGATCCGCTCGGAAGACTTTTATTTGAGTTCGAATTAGCCGCCTCGATGCGGTTTAAGAATGGATGGCGGGGCGAGCGAGTGGCTGGCGTTTCCCCCGGTTCGTGCTTTGTTTAGAAATCGCGCACTTATAGCCCCCGCCACGCGCTAACTTATTCCCCGCGTTAGCGTAATTGGATCAGCGAGAATTACGGAAACTCGCTTTTAGCTCGCCCCGAGGCGGCGGAGCGCGCCGCGAAACACGGATCGCTGCGTTCCAGCGTTCGCCGTTCCGCGGCCTGATTCGATTCTTATTCGCGCGATAATGTCGGCAACGCGAGCTCCTTCTTCGAGCTTACGTCAAAATCCGGCCCACTTCCAGGGCAATAGCTCCCCAGCTACAGAGACATTTTAATCCAACAAGTACCTACGCCCAAACAATGCAGGTGCGTCGGAAACGTATCAGCTGTGGCGAGAAAAATCTGTGCAAACGGTGTGTTTGTACGTGAAGCACGTTCGAAAGTTCATCTTAGGACGGATAAACAGGGAACGTATGTAGTACACAGTTCTCGCGCTTTTAACACACCCGACAGGCATATCGAAAAATATTTTCAAACTCGGTCGATACCCAGCCCATACCGTTTATTCAGCGAATATTCATCGGCATATAAAGGCCCGCATGGAAATTTGTTTTCGCGTAAAGGATGCCGCTTCCACAAACAAAATTGTTTGCACACACAATCAATACACGACCGAGTACCATGCTCACGAGCGTTTCTTTCATCCACCGTGAACACGAGCACTCGAGACCGTTCCCTTCCTTTTCGCGCGAAACCGCCCGCAAAGGCCACGTAGCCCGTCGCCTTTGTGCAACGAAAGACCGTGGCTCGTCTCGCTTTTATTAGATATCCCTGTGCTACCCAGCCCATCCACGTGTGCACACAGCAGCTCGACGGGCGCGTGCGCGTCCCACGAATCCTTATAAACTTCGTTCGCCTTTAATCCCCAAGAATTAAACTCCATATGTCGTTCGCGAAGCGAATTGTAAAAAATTGTCGAAACCCCGGCCGGTCCCCCTTTCGCCCAGCCATCTTTCCATTTCCTAGGCCCACCCTCCGCTCTGTTCATCCCCAGTCTCCTGGTAATACACGCGCAAACACGCTGGACGTGCTCTATCTCATTCCAGAGCTGGGTGAATTTTGCCCCGCGATCAAAATGGGGGCAACGGTTTGGAATAATATTGTTCTCTAAATAATATTTGAAAAGCGATCGTGTCCCCGTTTCCTGGTGCCCTATTGAACGCCTTCGAGGCTTTCCTGTCGCATTCGTTCTCGCAACGTCCCTCGCTGGTGCATCGAATTCACGCGTGCAACACGCTGCAGTGCACCGCGCGCTTCGGTGAACATCGCTGGGAGAGCGTAGTACATCGGCGGGATGAATAGAGGAGGCATTAGAAGGTACACGGCCACGGGGATCACGAGGAGGGCTCGTGTGCTCTTCCCTCTCTGGACCGCGTCGTGTCAATTAGGGTTGAATCACGGAACGGTTTGACGTTTGCCGGTAACGGCCTTAATTCTGCTAATGACGAAGAATATTCGCGGGCGTTGATCGAGGACGGATGACTGCGGACCAGGACTCTGGGCTACAGGAAATCGGCGGGCCGCTGGAACTCGCATCTCCAACACGCGTGGACGCGACGCGTGCTCTGCGGGCCGTTGAACGCTTCGGTTGGGTTCATGCATGTGTGGGAGGCTTTAGCTGTCGCGGGGGGAATCATCGCCTTTTTGTTGTTTGTTACGCTCATTTACGAAGTTAATTCAAGACGATGGACACTTCTCTCTTTTGTTAAGCGTGTATTACAAATTGTGGTGTTATAAAAAATGCCACCAAGGTGGATATTTAAGGGACAAGGCTACAGAAGGGAAGTATTATTGTATACCAACGGCATTACAGTTCAAATTTCGGTCTCTATAGTATTACTTAATTAAGTTATTTGGTTACTTTTTCTGGTAACAATTGTAAACCGAGCAAATCACTCCTTGGCAGTAAACATCCAAAATTCCTTCCTCTATAATCTCATTTGTTCCTTGTTACTCGTCCTCGAACTTCGATCTCTATGCCTCATCCCTTACCGATCATTAGACTCAAGACAGCCCTACTTTCCAAGCTGCTGAACCTATATTATTCACGCAATTCTTCAAAAAAAGAAAAAAAGAAAAACAGCTCTTTAGCCAGAATAGCCTCGGCATAATTGTCTAGCACGGTTGTAAGAAACTTCTACACGTGCAACTGAATATTCGTTTAGTTTCCGTGATTTATACTGAAGATATTATTAAATATAATAAGAAAACTACCAGTCTACGAAATACATACAACAGTATGATTCATAAAGTCTTGAAAGAATCAATTTAACATCGTTCCACTTTGCTTGAAAAAAGTGGTGATGGAACGTTTGACACAGACACGTTAGAAGGACTAACTAGTATGTACCTTGGTAATAAGACGTTCAGTGCCATGGAACTTCAGACCTCTCATACACTCTTCTAAGGAAGTTCAGAGACTTGTACCTCAGGATTCAATCACAGAAAACCAGCAACCATATTAATTCTTCACAGTTTCATCTTCTGCTCCCATTTTCACGTTGAACTCGAGTAGAAGAATATTTGTGCTTGAAACGTTTTGCTTATGACAAGTGGTCCACGTGCCGCGGGACGTATTAAGAAGAGAAGCGTACAGATATAATAAGCTCGACGTTCAACTAGCCATTTCAATCCCCCGCGTCGGAATAACAATTAATTGCACGGACTACCGTTCTAATTAGCCGTGATTAGTAAGTATCGCTCACTAACTTCCCATTTGCCTGGACACGAACGACCTAAACCGGGACAGCGAGCGATACACCGGTAATTAGAACACGAGTCCGGCTACGGCCGCCATATTTTACATTGCATTATGTCGAGTCGACGTTGCATCGCCCACCGACGAATATAATACCGCTGCAACCATGCAACGTTCATTTCTCCATGGACGAATGCAATCCCAAGTTCGTGCACCCGATGCATTACGTCCTAAACAACAAATCTTCGCGGAAGGGACCGCTATAAAACGTAGATGTCGAGGGGGAACTACCGTCTCCACCAACAAAGGAATGATTCATTTGAATGGGAAACGTTGGTACATGCCCTGATCAATACAGCCACGCTCTGCGCGCATTTTTAATGCTCGTGACATTGGGAATGAATTATCACGATAAAGTAACGAAGAAGGTTAATATCAACATGATATTAGATGTGTATGACACACGTGCCTTTGCGTTTTATCTCTCAGAAGTCTGTTTTCAGTAGACCTTTATTTGCAATCGTTACCAGTGCAACAACTTCCTTGACGATACACCGTCATCGTCAGTGGCCAAGGAGGTCTAAAAATATTGGTTGCTAGGAGACAAAGGGGGTCCCATACACAACTATAAGGCTATCGTTTAATTTTTCTAAGGAACAAATAAAATTTGTAAAAATACATAACTGGCGAGAAGGTGGAATTCAAATTTTTGTAAAATAAATGCAGTGTTTAACGCTTATGGTAAAATTTATATTTATACAGTAAAGCAATTGTTGCATCTATGAGGTGATAAACAAACAGCGGTGTAATTTAATATTTCCGTTGCTTCCGTTGTTTAATATCGCAAATACGGATATACGAGCTCAGAATATTGCCCTTTTCTTTTCCCTTTTTAATCCCTCGGAAGAATTGCGCGGCCACCGTGAAATACAGAGCTCACGATATCACCAGGGTCTTTCTTCCCTGCTAGCTAATGTTTCAGAGGCGATTGCACGCAACCGGGAAGCAGACGATTCTGATTTCTTCTCATAAATGCCAAATGCAGCGGTATCTCGTCGTCCCGTGGAAAGCGTTACTGTCGCCCCTCCGTGGCAAGAGTTATGGGTTTGTTGACGATGCCGGATGGACCTGAGCGGGAGCAGAGGAACCCCTATGCTTCCACAGGGACTGTTTACCAGAGTTATCTTACCTTAATTAGATTTCCGTTGGATTCCACGCTTAGACAGAGAAGCTTATCATTTGTGCACGACGCCCACCCCTCTGTGTATTTATCACGCGTTCTTAACGAGTCTGACGGGGTAGATAGCTTAAAAACTATTCTCCAGTCGTACCAATATCTATATCCACCTGCACGCTCAATGTTTATTCAAGGGAGCCTGTAACTAACACAACTCGATCGACTCAGAGCCATATCTAACCCAGAGGACCGGCCGCTAACACAACCCCTTCGCTCGCCCCCGTAACCACAATAAAAGAGTTTCGTGGCGAGTGGGGGCCAAGGATCGAAGCAGCCCGAAACGTATTTTCGTGCAGGCTTCCAATAACAGTGGCAACCTCGGTGGAAAGTTGTGCACGGTGGTAGGTGGAATCGGCGATCGTTCTCGCCCGAGCGAGTAATAAATTTCGGGGGCAACGCGCGCCACGTGACCCCGATTCCTTACCCTCCGCGCTCCCGCTCGCCCCCCCCCCCCCACCAATCGTCCTGCACGTTCCATCCTGGAAATATATTCAGGAAAATCCGGCGTAATCGACCCTCCCCCTCTAAAGTGTAATTCCCATCGCGACGACGTCATACAGGAGCCAGCCACCGTCCATCGACGCCCCTCCCTCACCGAAAAACCGAAGCCCGCGGATCAGGTTTCGGATTGTCCGAGGATTTAGATCATTATCCTCCGATACGAGCCAGGAACACGTCGCCGTGTATCGGGCGAGCTCGCGGGAGGGTGCGCGGGGCTGTTCTTTGATGCCCCGCAAATCCGACTGCGCGAAACGATTAATGCCCGAGCGGAATGAACGTTGGAAACCGTGAACCGCGAAGGACGGGGCTTTCGTGCGACGCGAACCGCGATGATTCGCGGATCGAAGGGATTTCGTGCTTTGATAATTGCCATAGAGCGGTCTGATCTTGATTAGGTGGTGGATCCCGTGGGCACTCGAGGGGTATCCTGCGCTAATACTCCGCCGCGGATGGATGATAGTTTTCAAGGGTCCCTTCTCATTTAGGATAGTGGGATTACTGTCGGAAGTTGAGTCTGAAGTGACGTTAATACGGTTACCATTGTGCTCGCTATCGTAGATCGAGATCTACGTAGCTAACTATTGTTGAGATAGTTGCGGCACCTAACGATTTTCAGCTAAACGGTGCCTTCACTTGGAAATTAGTTCCCGCAAAGAGCCCTTCGCCATTCTAACGATAATAATGCAACTCTTTAGCGCCTAAGTACGTAAGCATGTACGTACGTTTTACTGAAATCTACGTCGATGCTGTCCCGAAGAAAGGGGCGAAAATCCTCGGCGAAATATCCATTTTTAATGTACAGGTGTGCGCGGGACGCGTCCACTAGCCACGTCAGAGCAAAACATATTTGACGGTCGGACGCGCGCGGCTGGACCGCATTAAAATTACATTACATCACCAGCTCCGAATGCTCGCACACGCGAGACGCCCCCCTCTCTCTCTCTCCCTCTCTCTCTCTCTGTCTCCCTCTCCTCCCTTCGGGCACGCCCCTTGATTACGGGTTTTAATAAATTTCCACGGGATTATTATAAAGCCACCGCGGTCGCTGTTGAAACACGTGACCGGCGTGTTTGTAAAACGCTGCGTGGCGAAGCCGTTATTGCTTCATCCCGCGCCCGTCGCCGCGGGATCCTTCCCGAGGATAGAGTTGTAACGGGCGAGGCCGACAAATGGAGCTGACACGTGTCACGAGCGATGCTAATGCCCCGCTGAAAAATTATTTCGCGACGTGGCAACGCGACCCGTCCGGCCCCGCCGCCGCGATTAAGCGCCAATAAAACGGTCGGGGTTCCAAAGAAGCGTGGCCACGATCGCGCACCCTGCTTCCTGCGGCTTCTAATGATTTTCGAAGATTATCGAGCCCCCAGAGCTGCACGCATTGTCCTGTTCAGCGGTTATTTATGGACAGAAGGGACGATCCCCGTCGCTGCCACGAGAATCGAGCGAGCGACACATTCTGCAGAGAAGATTCATGGTGATGTTGGATGAATGCTAGTTTTTCGGTGGAAGATCCTGGGGGAGATACAGATCGCCGTTTGGGAGCCTCAGCAGGCGTTAGAAGCGCGGTCCGTCTGGAGTTACTCGCCTGCTGGACACTTCACGATTCCCTTTGACAGTGAGTTTCAAAATTATTTCTATTTGGAGCAACGGAGAATTTGCGCTCGCACTCGTGGTTCCGGTTTTGTATCAGGCGGATGGGAACAAACTGTGGCTTAGCGATAACGAGAATCTGAGCGATGAGGAAGAGGGGTTGGTTTGTCACGGGTGCGGCGGGAAGAGGGCTCGGTAAGAGGGTGGGACAGAATGGCATTTGCACTGGCTCCCGGCCAAATCCCACCTCATCAAAATGTCGGAAAGACGGCTCGGGACGAGTCAAGGCAACACGGTCTGAATGTCATCCCTTGAGGAAGTATCAGGCGAGATCCAGCCGCCCGGAGACGGCCGTTGGGGTGGCTTCGCTTGATATTTTTTGACGGTGCACAATACAGGGGGGATGGGGGAGACGGGACAAACGCGGGGGCGCCGCGACGAGTCATCGCTCATGCTGATCCGAATGGTTCTTTGATCGACCCCGCGCCGCGCCGCGGTCTGATCAGCAGTTTCACGGCGCCGCGATTAACTGTCCGTCCAAGGGGAATATTTTCCCCGACGCGTGAAACTGCCGCGCGGACCGACCTGTACCCACGATTCTTCGAAATTGAACTTTCATTAGCTTCCTCGAATTATTTCAGTCTGCTGTCAGAAGCGCTATACTCCGATCCATCTGTTATCATTGGGGAGCGAGGGTACTTCGAACCTCGGGCAAGGTTCATTTATCTTCGTCTAGACTCTAGAGTTTTCAGTCGGCAAGGGGACAAGAATCTTTCTCAATTCACCATCAGATTTCTGTTCTGTAAAGTGAAAAATCCTAGATACGCGAGAGGCCAGTATCATCGTTACTCAAAGGGACTAGGCAATCCAATCACTCGAGGATCAAGTATTTCTTTTGCGTATTAAAAGTCTGTGCTTGCTTTCATCTTTTCGTAATTAATTCTCAAAGAATTCTTGATTTTCAAGCATTTCGACTGCCTGGTCTCCTTAAGGAGTTATGCCTACCTGCAAAATTCGGAAAAATGGATTTTGGGGTTTTGACATTTTCTTAAAGTACAACATCTCATAAGTATCGCGTGAAAGTTTCAATTTGATCCGACCAAAATTAGGGGACCTGTGCGAGTTTTAGTATAGGTATGTCCTGGAGGATGTAAACTTAAAACTTTAAACGTGTTTTTCTCGAAACTACATTTTCAGAAACGGTGACCAAAATATCTCGGGAACCGCTGCATCGAATGAATTCAGTTTTTGTAGGCTTATTCTATATATAAAAATCTTGTCCTTAATCGTGGCTTTTTCATTTCCGTTGCGTAGTTTCTATTTTGCAGATGAAAAATGAGCGATTTTTTGTGGCGAAAATCGGTATTTTAATTTGAACAGCCGCCCATTTTGTAGCAAATTAATATTTCGGGATAACGAACGATCGAGGACAAGATAATTTAATACACTAACTAAATTCCATCGAATTTTTCATTTCGGATAAATCAGGTCAAAAGTTAGAGTGGTCACCGCAAACTACTGAAAAAAAATCGCTGCCGGGAGATCACTGATATTTATTTTATATATTTATATTTTCCATTGGAATAATTACTACAAGTAGTTTAAGATGTACACTTTCGAATACATAAAGGTTTGTTTAAAAAAGTCTTCAAGTCTTTCTCCCTAAAAATCCCGAAAGTACTTGCGTTTTCAGACCTTGCAGATAGGTATAACCCATTTAATATAATTCCCTCCCAATTGACGCGCGCAAAATCAGTAGTATTTGTTTGAAGAAGCAACTTAGGGAAGGATCGAGCCTGCAGGGGGCGTCTACTTTCGAAAAAATGTTTGTAGGGATAATATCCAGGAAGTGATTGAACGAGCACAGTAGAATTGGCACTACCATCGACAGAGGAAACGCGGCGCGTAGCGCGAGCTCGATCAAAGAGCCGTGTCCTCTTACACGCCGTTTCATTCGCCAACTGCGCCAAACAGGATTCTTTCGAGAAAGGGATGATCGTGTTTCGTACAATAAATGTTCTCCGCTTTCACAGGAGGGCTCGCGTTCAAGGGACCCGGCCAGAAGGTGGAGGCGTCCTATTATAGACGCGCGATCACCCCATCGGAAGAATCTTCGCGAGAGATATGAATGAATGGCGACGAGGTAATAAGAGATGAATTTTTCAGGCCTCCTCGCCCCCCGGCTCCTCTCTTTCTGTCTGTAGCTCCTGGAACAGGCTCCTCCAAGACGACAGCGCGGATCGATCCTGCGTGTAAACACACGGCCGGGGAGACGGGGGAAATCGGTTCTCGAGGAGTTGGATTAACGAGTAGGAATGAATTCGCGTAATTGGTGAGTTCTGCAGCCGCGTTATGTCTATTTTTGCTTGCCGCTGTCGGGCGAGTTGCGTTCCGATGAAGGTCTACGGTTTCCAACCTAGCCCAGGGCCTCTGTTTTCCCAGAATTTGTTTCCTTCCGTGCTTCGAACTATTTTATACCGTAATATATTGTTCGTTAGTGGAACGAACTCCCCCGATGGAACGCGTGGAAACTCTGGCTCGCGTTGGAGCGAGCGCCGGCGATCGAGCTCGGGCAGAATTTTACGGGAAAGCGGATTTAGTGCTTTCGCCCCCGCGATGCTGCTGGCTACGTTTTGTTACCTTTATTACGTGCAGGTACTTCGCCGGCGTAGTATTACGAAATTTTTTACTCACCAATCTAGGACACGAACTCAAGGCAGGGGATTTAGGAAGAGCTCCTCTTCGTTCACATGATTTTCAATTATAAATTTCTTAAAATCCAGTGCACCAGAAGCATATGTATCTCCCGATCAGTGCCTCCCCTCCCTCTTCATCCTTCCGCACCTATTTATCTCGTCCCTTTCGTTGCTCCCAGAACATCCGCCTTCGAGCACTCGTGCCCGGGCCCCTCGAAAAAAAAAGTTTCCTCGTGCCCCCTCGGCACAATAACCGCGAGTTCCCCCAATTTTTTTTACACGCAAGAGAAGCTTCGATTCGGTCTAACAGGGCGCGATTACCGATCCCGTTGTAGCGTATTCGGCAGCACGCAACGGCGCGGCGTGGCTA
This sequence comes from Andrena marginata, assembly GCA_963932335.1. Lineage (NCBI taxonomy): Eukaryota > Metazoa > Arthropoda > Insecta > Hymenoptera > Andrenidae > Andrena > Andrena marginata. The sequence continues at coordinate 10,776,087 of OZ010662.1, read as the reverse complement.
TTAAAAGGGCCCCGATGTCTGCATAGATTCGGTTTCTGGGGTGCCCTGCAATTATGCCCCGCGTTTCTCGGCCGATCGGCTCGCTTCATTCCGACCATATGCCCGCCGCCCGGGCGTCGTAAATTAGTAATAGAGGCCCGATCGTCCGCCACGAGCTTTTCCAAGCGTGCAAGGTGCACCGGCAACGGGGAATCGAACAAAAGGGGCGCGGCGGTTACGTACAAACGCGCGGCAACGGCCCGGGAACTCGTGGAATTGTTCGCGTTTCACGGATTATCTAAATTACTCACGGAACGGTTACGAAAAAAAGGGGGAATAGACAAAGGGTAACTGTAAAACTGGCAGCGGCGAATGTAATAGCGCCAGCTTGACCCGGCGCTTTTTAGCCAACTGGAATTTAGGTATTTGGATAGATCGGCTGCAGTGGATGCTGGGGCAGCGCGATTTTTTGGAAACAATTCGAGAGGGTGTAGGTGCAGAGGGGTGGCTAACAGAGGCTAGGGGGATATTACAGGATGATCGATAATGAATAATTTTGATCTGAATTTTATCGCTGGTTCGGGTGTTTTTTTTTTTTTTTTATTTCTCCGCGAGAGCTAGCTTTGAAGCACTTCTATGACAAACTTAATCAATGAATTGCAGTTTCCCATCACCACATACCCTGATGAAGTGGGCTTCTTTAAACATCAGACAATATGTCAAAAATATTAACGACCTTTTAGTAGCTGGATAATATAATAGAAGTTGAGAAGTTTCAATATTACTTCATGCAACTAAAATTTACGTTGTATTACTATTTTAATAAAAAAAAAATAATAAAATCATTTTTCGAGGATACATTCATTTCACAAAAATTTTGATCACACTTTTCTGTCACTTAATTTTTTGAAAATTTTATTTATTTCTTATCAAAATTAATTGAATAATAGCCTTATATTTATGTGTGGGCCCCCTTTGTCTCCTGGCAACCAATATTTTTAGACTCCGATCCGTCACTGACTACAACCTTCTCCGGACATTCTACTAGCTATTGGAAGATCTTTACAGCCTTCTCGACAAGGATGGGAGTTCGAGTGTTTCATTTTTGCGCCCTCGGAGCACTGCGTCCAGCAGGATCGACGGATTCGCAGAGGATCGCGAGGAAAGCTTTGGGAGGCGTGCGTGGACGTTACACGTGGCGTATGCCCGTCGAATCGTCGGTGACGCTGATAGGGAACGACGGGGATGGCGCACCTGGCAATATCCACGAGATTACAGGTTGTCGTCCTGCGTTACGCTTTGATGCTCACCGGTTTGGAAATGAATAAGTACGCGTCGAAGGAGACTTTGTCCTGCCCCCTTGTTGCAGGTGGTCCCCGAGCATTGTTCCCCGTTTCGGTACGCGAGCCTCGATCCGCCCTGTCCTAGGGGAGACGCTATACACTCACACGAACGCAGACAGTGTCTCATTTTGGAAAAGGATCCACCGAGGAATTTAATATATGGCATTTAGTATATTTCGAAAAACGAAAGAAAGATGCAAGGTGGTAGAAATGTAAACAGTTGAGGGATGATTGAAGTACACTTCGAATTTACTTTTCATTCACAAATCCGACTCGCGACTCATCTAAACAGAATACTCGATGAGGCCGTCGTCAAACGTAGATCAATTTCACCCCCCTGGACAGGGTGCGTGATCGCACGCGTACGAACCTGTCGGGAGCCACGGGGACAGAATTTTAAGCGAATGCACGCGAGCTCCAGAACAGAGACCGTAAGAGGTAGGAAGAAAAAAGGGGAGCGATTTATTTCGCGTTTAAAAGAGCGACGTAGCATATATGCCGCGCGGTATAACCGTAAATGGATATACGGCTGGAGTTTTTCAGCGGGAGTAATTAGGCTATGGAGAAATACGCTTCACGGTCCCGTTCGAATACGCCCGCGAGATTCTGCCTGGAGGAATTCGCCCTGCTGACGCTGGTCGCCCTCTTAATTTCCTAGAATTTCGCATGACTCGTGCTTTTTCCCGCGAAACGGGCGTTCTTCGTCTCGCGGAGGGGGTGCACGTCGAGTGAAGCGGGGGCAGTATTCTTTTCATTGTGAAATTTCGAAACCAGAACGACTTTCAATGAAACACCCTTTTGTAGTACGCGTCTTCAACTGAAAGTAGTTTGAAACGCCTTCTTCCTGGCTCGCTTCGAAGGGTGTAAGGACCTAACTAAAGCGGCATGGCTATTTTCTGCATTCAGGGATGTGCACTCGATCTTCGTGGGATTATTAGACCGTTTATTGTTTATTAAGTGGTAAGGTGTAATGAGTGTAATTTCGAATCGAGTGCTGAGGGGATGTTTGCATTTTGAATTATCCGTAACGTCGAGTGGGTATATTCAAACTGTTCTGGATGAATTTAATTAAGTAATTAGTAAGTAATAATAAAATAATGCTATCTCTAAGAAGACATCGATGCGTACGAATGCATAGACGCCTTCCAATCGGCTCGTCAATTTGTCATTTCTTGGCGTTCCTCATTTACTCCTACCCCCGCTGTTATTTACGAATTAATATTAGCTCGTTATCTTGGAGATCTTCATTGAAAAGTAGCTGCAATCTCGCTTCGGGAGAATTGATCCACGCTATCGGAGACAGAAGGCGAATAACGATTTGAAAACCTATCAGTGCCCATTTTTATTCCATCTCTATTTTAATGAAATCGTGTTTGACTGGCTTCAGCTGAAGCCCTTCTTAAACCCTCTCGACAGAGCAAATTGAAAGCGGAATCCTGTTTCGTTGCAAAAGTCACGCGTAAGGAATCAGTTGCAATTCCACCACTGATGGAAACGTTTAATTTTCCATCCCCTGACTGACACGAGTCGGTGAGAATGTTTGGTTTCCCGTGCCGGTGAGAATATTCAAGGGAGAGTTGGGGCTAAACACGGAATATCGTTCAATAATTCACAGCTGCCGAGTTCACACACCGATCGCATCGTGGCACCGTGACATTTGCCACTTAACAATGTCCTAGACAAATCTGCGAAACATAACTCTATAAACTAATTTCAATCGAAGAGATCTCAATCGAGAAGTCGTTTCTCACAGACGCGCTGTTCAAGCATCACCCTCCGCGATTCATGCGCACAGAGGCGACCCCCCATGGTTCAGAAAAGTCAGAAAAACCAGTAGGAAGCTCAGCCATCGGAAACGACGACGAATCTGGCTCAGTGTGACGGGTTCACCATCGAATCCGTGCACGCTCCAATAATTCGGTAGCGTCGGGCAGGAGGAAAAGAAGCTCGCGAGGCCTTCCCTTTGGAGCGGAAAGCATCGCCGGTGGCGTAACGCTAGCCCAGCGTGGCCATTACGCGCGGCGGTTAAGCCAGGGTATAATCGATGGTGGAGCGAGATTGCAACGGTTGCGACGGCCCCCTCGTCGCGGTGCGGATAAATTAGACGGGCTGCCAATGACGCTCATTTGCGTGCCAAGCGCAGAAAAGGCCGCGGGCCAATTATGAAAAGCGAGCGACTCTCGTCGGGCCGGCGGTAAGCGGCTCCACGCCGGGGGAAAAACGTCGCCGTGCATCGAAACGCAGCCACACAACAAGCTCCAAATGAATTTGCGGTCTTCGCCGACGGTGCGCGCGTCCCCCCTCCCCTCGCTCACCTGGCTCTGGGCGAGCCCTCGTTATCAGATGGACGTCAAAACGGGCACGATAAACCGATGGACAGGGGTCGCGTCGCGGGTCCCGCGACACGCGCGCCCGAAAACCGCTGTCCCTTTCACGCCTAATTCGTCCGGCCGGCCGGGTAAATCGAATTAATTGTTATTCGGCTTTCGATCGTATGATTTCGCGTACGTCGGGCGACGTCCGCCCTGGACGGACGCATTAGCCGCGGCAACGTAATTGGCTGGCCAGTGGTCGGCTACATTTTTGCCCGATGACGGGAATCCACCGTTACACCCTCGCACACCGTAGACATTTCGCGTTTCCACCGTGCGTCCGATGGATTCTGTTCTCCTGCGGCTGGGTGGCCATTGTTGGTGGCGTTTTGTTGATTACGTCCGGTGCACTTGTTTCAATCAGGGGATCGTTTTATAGAAATAGAGTTTGCGTCTTTCGAATTTGTTAGGTACACCTTCTGGGTTACCGTAAACTGGGGTGAATTTGCCCGTCCGGAGTGACATTGCCCACTTTTCGGAAAGACTTTGTTTTATTTTATTGTAAAGTAATTAGAACATATCGTGTTTTGTAATCGATAGCAATAATTTCTCCAAGGTCTAACGAAAAAACAAAATTAGCGAATTCAATCATGTGATAATTTTTCAGTCAGAGTAAAAAATTGGGCAATGTCACCCCGGCGGGTAAAGTCACCCCAGTTTACGGTAACAAGGACATTCCTCTAACTCTCCAATAGGCGACAACATTTGGCTGTCCTCCCGATTGAAAGCACATCGAACGACATGCTCCCGATCAGTTCTCGGTTGATTGCCAGGTGAACGACGTGAATCGAGTCTAATCAGGGGGCGAAGACGGCGTCGGTTTAATTACGGCGGTGATTTCAATAACAATTTCCACGCGGACTGGGACCCCGTTGGAAGGCCGTGGCTGGAGGATTTTATCCGTTGAAGTTAGCGTACGCGTACGCTTTGGTTACGACGCGGATGCGGCGGGAGGGGGGGGGGGGTGGCGCGAAATTCGTGGGGAATCTCGCGTTAAATTCGCACGCCGTGGCAATCAGTCGCCATTCTCCCGTTGTTGCGTCGCAGTTACGTGCCACGCTTACGTACGTTATTACGGGAGTATGTGGTCCGTCCGCCGGACACCTTTTCTCGCCGTTCCAGCCGACACGTACCAGCCAGGGAAACTCGCTTAATTAAGCCTCCACCGTCGTTGCTCGATGCCCGTGGCTTATTTGAATCCTGCGTCCATTCGCCTCGCCGCTATCAGATCGTCTTTTCTCCTCTTCTCGAGGCTATCTACCAACGGGACTGCTTTACACCCTGTACGCGCTCACCGCCGTTGATCTTTTGGGGGATTTGTCGAACAGAAGTGGCGGACGTGTCTCGTGGATTTCTGTCGGACGCCCTCTATGCAATGCGGAGCAGAGTGCCAATTAGAGACGAGGTAGGAAGATGATTTGAGGATTTTCAACGGGAGCGTACGCGTGGATTGTCAGTTACACCGTGAAATTCGTCCGGTCGTGTTTAAATCCACTGTAGAGCATGCTCCACGAAAGAAACTACGTGTAGTGGTGTACGCGGGCTGATTAAACTTCTCCATAAAGTTGCATTAAATTCGTACTTGTTTAACCTACTTCCCGATGCCGCGATTCTGCACGGTGATGTATTTTTTCAGGTACAACCCTTTCGCATTTCTAGCCTTAATTATACGTCGCGCGCCATCTGCGCGATGCTTCGTTTATTTCGCTTTACCCGGACCTAAAACAGTCGACGAAACGTTCCACGATTGCGTCGCTGCTTGGAAAAAAAGACACAGGCTCCTTTCGGGTAACAGTCGAAATTGCGCTTTTATACCGCGGGAATGGAAATTTACGGCGCTGTAACTTGGCGGAAAATCAACAATGTTAACAGTATCAGATTATTGGACCAAGTATGTATCGTTACTTCTGTTCCCGGCTGTTTTGTAGCGAAATTTATTTATGAGGAGCTTGCAAATTACGTTTTATTTTGTGCAACGTAAATAAATGGAAATTGCAGCGAAATAATGTGGAACGTTATTATGTTGGCAGAATGGTAAAAATGCACCGCGAACAATGCAGATTTCATTTTTTCCCCGCTTTCCTTCGCTTCGTTTTTAGGGGAATTATTACATCGCTATTCTCCAGAAAGGAGTACTATGGCACTCGGTAACAAATCGTTTTTATATATATTCGTTACGGTGCTTGCACGAGCACGCGAGTTTTTGCCTTTGTGACGCTCGCGACGACAAGGGCTGCTCGGTACCGTCATGAATTCGACGTTTACCCTTGTTCCACTCCGATGTGGATATTCTGACGCCCAGTATATTGTTATGTACCCTGCGATATAACGTGCTTCGCTATTTACCTGTTTGAATTACTGTAATATCTGCGCGGACACCGAAAACGTGGGATATTAAAATGTGGACAGGATTATTTTAGAGCCGCTACGTCCAATATCTCCCAATATCTAAAATGTCATTTTTCTTTAAACATTTCAATGTTTCCACATGCTTGAAATTAAAATTGAGCCTAGTTATGCAAAAACCTACCTCAAAATGACAAAAAATTAGTCAAACGCAGTATGGATTCCATAATTTTGTGATCTTCATTTTGCAAAAATTATCTACCCAGAGAAATTAACAACTCTCAAATTATGCAACTGTTAAAACTACCGAGCCACAGTTCGATTCTAGGCTTAAAAACCAAAAGTTAAAGAAAATTTAAAATAATATTAGTTACACTACTCACTATTAAATAACCCATTAAAAAACATTATAAAACACTATCAAGAAATAAAATACACCGAATAGAAGTAAAGCTACTTTTCTTTAACAATTAAAATCTTGAAACTAAATTTACTTCCTGCATACCTAAGTCGGCCTAGTTCTCTTTTCAAAATCATATTCCAAAGAATACACCGAGGTAGTTAGCTCTTCAGAATCCTACTTTCTCATTCAGTAACCACAAATCTACCGCAGACACACATTGAAGGATCTCCAGAAGCGAGTCCTCCAGCGTTTGGACCAACAAGAACCAGAGATAAACGCCGCAGACATTGGCGCTGCATTATCATCGAGCACCTAATTCGCCAGCATTTACAATGCAATCGCGTCAATCGATTACCAACGATTGTTTCATCCAAATTCTCGCGGCGCGTTATCTTGCTCCAGGCCCGCGGTACAGGCACGCTATCTGCGGAATATTTCACCGATGCCGGCCGCATAACATTAATGGGATTTTTGCATTACTAACTCGTTTAGATTCTATCAAAACCGCATTATTTCGCGTTCGTTATCGAGCCGCAAATTATTCTACGGGGGGATTCCGCGGTCGTTGCCGAGAGTGTGCGCACACCTACACGCGCAGACCGATACACGCACACGCGCTCCTTATTTTAACGCAGCCGCGCTACTGTCCACGTTTATTTATGGACCGATAAAAACCAGATAATTTTAGCGCGGCCGCGCCTATTACGTTATAAATTATTGTTCGGCCGCGACATCGACGCCGCGCGAAATTAATTACGCCCCCGCTATCACTTGTACGCGCCGCGATAACCGCGAAATCGCGGAAACAATGACGCGTCGCGCGCAACCCTCGACGCTGCATCTTTTCCACCCCCCACGATGCATTATCGACGCGCTCGGACCGCTGTACGCCGGTCGTTGCGAAGTCCTGTGATTGGGGAACACTTCCATCGCCGAAACTACCGTCGAAGCTCCTCGCGAAAGTCAACGGAACTTTGCATAGGTACCGATTTTTTACCAAAGGGTGTGTTCGCGATCGTTGTGCGCACTGTTTCTATACAGATAATCGACAGGAATAGATTTAAACGTGGTTTTAATGTTTCTAATTTCGAGGCTTTTGATTATTCATTAGACACGGATCACGTTTAGCTACGTGAACTTTGAAGAAACTGGCTGGAGAGGTTTAAGATTACATCGTGACCTAGCTATCCAATCTGTCAATATCTTCCTCAAATCACATGATATTTCGGGGGAATCGGATTCCGGATTTCAATTTGCCCGCGGATCTACAGCCAATCAGCCTGCCATTAATAGCCACCGATACCCCGAAATACTCGTTCGAACAGAGATATCACGTGACGCGGCATTTAAAGAAAAACGTCGCGTCAGGATTACCGCGGCTTTTGGTGGATTTTATGCGCGCTCTGATTCAATTTAAAACACACCGAGCCTCCTCTAGTCCCCCGCTCGCTCCAGTGCTTTTAACAAGCACTACCGTCTACCTCCCTCGTGGGCAAATAATGAGACTGTAACACGAGCAAACAATGATACGATACCGTGATCGTTAAAAGTTGACGAATTCCACGACCGCGGTGGGTTCGAGTGCGGGACACTGTTATCCAAGGGAAAATGTTTCCACCTCTGTCTCTATCGATCTGTTGTCGTTACGAAGCATTCGTGATTCGCGAAAATCCGGGCTTTCCATTGGCTCGAGCGTTAATTACCAACCGTGCCACCCGACAGCTGCGAAACGACAGTATCCGTTGAGAAATTCGTAGAAAATTCCTGAAATTCACTCGAAGGCGGAACATCGTGTAAGAATAACTTATTCCACTGTTGGAACTTGTTGATCATTTCTTCTGCGCCGAGCGCACGCCTCCCTGGTTTTGCGTTACACAGCAGGGTGCCAAGGGCCTAAGCCGCAGCCCCAGTTTATTCCGCGAGAAATCCGAGGGTTTATCCGAGAGTGCGTGACAAATCGCAAGCATCTCCTCGGCTTACGTGCCCCCGAGGATTGCGCGGACGTCGAGGTTCGCTCTTGAGAATCTTTACACAGTACGTACATATTCGTCGAAATGATCCCTCGAAACATAAACGGAGGCCAAGTTAAATAACTTAACTTCGCCTAATCTTCGCTTTCCAACCACCCACGCTCGCTTCCCAATTCAATTTGTCTTCCCCCAACCATCGAAAGTAACGCTCTCACGCCCCCCCCCCCCCCCGCCCTTGCCGCAGTCAAGAGCCACCTTCTCCTCAACGAAACGAAGCAAAGTCGAGCACCCCAATTCGGGGAACCCGGCAGCGCCGTTCGCAGAAATAAAACCGGCGGACCCGTGGCGCATTGTTCCGCGATATGGAGTGGAAAATCGACCGCGAAATGGATCGGTCGAAACGCAAGGGGGACTGGCCCCACTCGGGCTAGATCGTATCTGTTCTTACGTAGAGAACTTCGGTTGGCGTGAACGCGCGTTCAGTGAATTCCCGTGGATGAATCGCGGGCAAAGGGCCGCGATCGGCAAAAGGGCCGATAAATGCGTAGATGGAAAAAACACGGGCGGCGAGACGGGGACAGCCAGGGGTTGGCGCGGGACAAACAGAGGGTCCGAAGGGGGGGAGATGGTGACAGGAATTCGACCATGGACAACTAACTCACTGATTAACCAAATACCGGTCTGCAGTACGAGCGAGCGAGTAAACATTGGACAAACTGTCAGCGGCATGCCGCGGGGGATCAAAGTTCAAGCGACGAGCGGGAAGCTTTTTTTCGTTCCACCCTTCCGCCATTACGCGTTGTCCGGGACATGTTTCACGTAGCCACCGCCACCTTCGCAACGGTTCACCGTAGAGAACAACTGACGGCGAAGATCGTGGCAAGTGACATTGTCCTGCGCCACTTACCCCCGTTGAACGTAACCGATCGCCCGGTTCCAGACGAATTAAACATTTAACCACGCTCCCGTCGAATCACGCGCAGCTACCGAGCCTGTGGGGCGACGCTGCAACGCGTGACGATTTATACACGCGCTTAACATCGTCGGAGAAGAGAGGGAGGCCCCGAGGGGTGGAGTTCGCGATCGTCCCGCGGAATCGCGCGCTCACGCATTCATGGTGGTCGTAATTTAAGAGAGGACGGGCGAAGGCGGTAGACAGCTCAACAACAGATGGCCCATGAATTTCCGATTAGCTGCGCCGAAAGGATCCTCGCGGCGTGTAACCTTAAACGCGACTCGCGGTCAGGATTAGTGGAGGATTTCGCAGAGCGCGTGGTACCCAGATGGCCAGGATCGTCCCCGCGGTTGCGGGGGCCAGTGATCGGGAAAGTCGGGGGTCATTTCGGCACGGATCATCGGCCGTAATCGATCGTTGGGGTCGTGAATGCACACTGAACGCCCACCGTGATGCATCCTTCCTTGCGAGCGACCCCCTCCTCGCGGCGATATCACGGGCATCGATTAGGATAATAGCGGGCGGCTAATATCGGCATTACTTTATTGGCCGACGGTGAGCTTCCGTAACGAATGCGTGACTAACGAACAACTGGCTGGAACTGTCGGGTGGCACGCGTCCCATCTCCGCGAATCACCCGCGGGGATAACGTTCCAGGCTCCTCGGGATTCCTTTAATAAGCGCGACTGATTACTTTAGCTGCAACGAAGAGATGTTTCCGGCGTTTAAGTGCTCAAGGTATTTGTGATAGGCATTAAGAATGCCATTTGAACGGAGGGTACTCGTCGTATTTGGAGTGGTGACTTACGCTGACTCGTCCCGTGCACGGAGCATTCACCGGCATTACAATTTTCCTCGCGTTTCCTATATGGAACGCTCGTTTCGTCAACAACAAAAGGCTCGACCGAGGGCCCATTACGAAGAGTTCGCATAAGGATAAGAGCCGCGGCCGCGTAGGTTCGCTGAACGACCGCGTTGCCGCTCGGTCGAACGCTGAACGAGCCATTCTCCTCGTTCCGAAGCGGAACGCCGATACACAGGGCTCTGTCGCGGTTAGACGCTGAGAAGAGAGGAGGCTGATCGAGCACGGAACGGCCGAGGTTGTTTGCGAAGAGCTGCCTGAAAATGGGGGTGCGCGGGAGCGCCTGGCGTTTTCGAGAAAGCCCCGTGAAAACATTCCCCCGCGGAATGCATTACCATATTTGGCTTGGAACGAGCGTATGAACGGCGAACGCGCCAGCGAGCGTGCACGTAGGCACGCGCATACGTGATAGGATTGCTCTCGGCGCCGTTTCCTGTTTACCGACGCCGTGCGTCGCGGGCCCGGTCGACCGTCGGAATTCCAGCCCGCAAATAAAATAAAAACGGATTAACGCGAAAACAAATAAGCCGCGGACGGCGGGACGGTCCCTGGAGGAGAGGGGGTGGAGGGGGAGAGCGAGGACGCCGCGTTTTATCCAGAGAAGAAGCGTCCTGCGCGCTGTCGTTCCACCATTTTGATCGATCGAAGATCGGAGCGATAGGGTTTAGTTGGTTTTAACGTGGGCAACGGGCTGTTGCGTTCTGCCATTTGGGAGAGGCTTCTGGAATAGGTGTAGTGTACAGTGGAGCGTGCTTGAAAGGTATCATAGAAGGCTTTTTTTATAGCTTCTTGCGGCAAGGTATTGGATCAGGTTGTTAGTATCGCGTCGGTGTAAAAGTTCGTTCGCTTTATCGAGACAAAGACTTTATTAAAAGTAGAAATATATTACAAGGTTTTTTAATCCAAGTGTCATATTTTTCTTGGATATCTATAACCTTCTGTCAGTTTACTGGTAAAAGTACAACTAAGTGGAGTAAAAAGAAAGGTATTTTTGTATACCTAACATAACAGAGAGCGAGTGAACTTTTGCATCGAACTGGCGCGTGTTGTAAATACTGTTCATTAACTTCGGTAGAGTTTCGAATATGGTAGAGAAATGATTGTATTGCATTTACGAAATGCATTAAGGATATTTATGTTCGATGCTGTTTGGATGAAAATAAGAGAAACGAGACGTATTAAATGGGGCTTGGAAACCATCGCTTTAATCATCGACGATGCGGCAGGGGGATAATAACCGAGGGCACTCGCGGCGGCGATTCTAAAATTACGAGAGGGAGAACCTAATTTTCCACTTGCTTTATTAATTACGCCCCGAATCGTGCTGCGTGATGACCGGAAAACCGTCCACGAAAAAATTCAATTTAGAATGCGCGCGCTCGTAATAAACGCTCCCGCCTGGCAGATCGTCTAATAGATTCCACGGAACCGTGTTCCAAAACGATGAAAATCATCCATGTGTAATCTATGGACGATAGCAAAGGCATTCTACCATTGGTGCACCATGGAACAATTTGTAAGCAACTAGTTTCTCAAGAAAATTGTTAAACATATTTTTCGTCAAACCCCAAAAGAGGACTGCTTTCAAGTCCACGCTTGTGCAATTTAAAAGAGAAGATTCCCAACCCGGGAAGTAAAAAAATTATGAAACTTTGGGGATATGTAAAGGATATATTTTTATTTGCTGCTCGAATTCAGTCTAAGGGGGTGAAATTGAACCCTGAAAATCCGGCTATTTTTCGATTCTGTGCTATAACTCGCGAACTGTAAGTTACCAAATGTGTAGTCCTAATTAAAAGAAGCAACTTTTATCTGAAACCTGTTTCTTTATCTCTTAAAGTTCGCGATTTATAACAGAAAATAGGAAAATAGCCGGATTTTCAGGTTCCAATTTCGCCCCTTAGAGTGAATTTCAGCGGAAAATAAAAAATTGCGTTATACATACCTATATATCCTCTGCAATCCCCAAAATATCATAATTTTATAAATTTCCGCATTGAGGATTCTTGTTAGTAAACTACACGCGTGTAAATTTTCAAGCACCACTACGGAATTACCCTGTATATTCATCGGATAATCAATAGAGGTACGCAATATTGACGGCGAGGGTGAGCGTGACGAGTTGAAGCTCGGAATACGTCATAAACTCCAATGACCAGTGACATAGTCGCAATCCATTTCGCACTTAGCGCGACTCGCGTTGCCCCGCAGCAATCAAAGTCTCGTAAAAAAATCGTCTACCGAAGAATGCACAGCTGGATCGACGAAGCTGCGCCAAGTTGACAGCGATCCACGCGGATCTATACGAGGTACAGCGGGATCGCGGTCACTGGCGAGCCGGACAAAGAGTTGGCGGCTAGGTGAACGCGAACGATTTTACGGGCGGCGATAAATCGATGATATATCGAAAACAGCCGCGGTCCATCGGTAATTCGCGGGCGCGAGATTTCATTTGGCCGGGGTGGAATATGGGCCGCGTCATTAGCCGTCAAACGCTGCAAGTTTTATCCGCGATGGAATAGCCGTGTTTACGGCCGCGGGCTGCGAAATTGACAGGCGACCGCTGAAGCATATTATGGTGATGGAGTGCGCGACCGCACGATCGCCCCCGAAACGGCCATTGTGCCCCGCTGCCTGGTTACAGGGCCGCGCGGAGAGCGAGCGGGTCGAAACGAAAAAAGGAGAAAGGACGAAAAAAAAAAAGAAGAGAGAGACACAAAGGGGGCAGGGACGGAAAGAAGCGTTATACAATCGGTAATCAAGCTCCCATTGACGGATGAAATGATATCTGAATGCGCGGAATTAGCGTCGGCGAGCTGTGCGATAATTGGATGCCGAGGCATGTGCCTCGAATGCGCCCGCTCGCCGAGTCGCTGATTCGCCACGCGTGTTTCCGCCTGTCAAAGGGTTAAATGCGTGTAAATGTCCGGGTTCGTGGTTCCCGCGTGATCGCGCCGTTGCTCTATGGTGTGCTCTGATATACACGGGGGTTTTGTAATACGCGGACATAACTTCGTGGCTGATTTGAAAGTAATTGAGGAGAGTTTCAAAGAAATTATCCAACATTAGAGTGTACGAAGGTACGAGGACCGGGGAAGGAATGTCTGATAAATTCTTTAAAGAATAACGGCACGGTAAAATCATTGGGCCCCTCCGATGAGTCGTTGGTTTTACTACTGGCGCTCGGCGAGCGAGTAGTCGAAGTCCGTGGTAAGTCAGACGCGGAATGAAAAGCGAGAGGGTTGTAAGCGTAACGCCGTTCCTTTCACGCGCGATTGTGCAAGGCTAATAAAATTTAATCTTCAGCTCGCGGAGGGTGCATTTTTTCTTATCGTCCCGATATCGGTGCCAAGAGCGCCTATCAACGGAGCAATCGAGCACGAAGGTCTCCGCGAGCGGTGCAGAAAGGAGTTAATACTACGAGTCGCTGGAAGGCGATCACTATATAGCTTCAGTAATACGGCAAATAGTCTCTTTGTCGAGAAAAGAAAGGTATCGATTCCCGGCTGTACGGCGAGAGAACCGCGTCCCGTTCTCTCTGAAAGGGCTTAACAGATAACGAGTAAATCGAGCAACGATACGAGCGTGTATACCTCGAAAGAACAGGGCGATCGCTGTTTATGACTGGTGATTTATAAACATGAAACGGGAGGCAAAGGAACGTTTCCACTCCACCTTCGACGACCTTCCTTTGAAGCACATGAAAGAATAAAAAGGAGACACAAATAATTGGATTTCCTCTATTAAGGTTCAGATACCACGAGATGATTACAGCGTATACATTTGTAATACAAACTGTGACCATAGAGTAGAAACGATTCCTAGTGGATTTATATGAAAAGTCATCCTGGAGGATTTTCAGGGAAGCCAGTGTTGGGGAATACAGCTGCACGTCTTTCAGCAAGTATGAAAACAGACAATTCTTTTCACCGAGCTGACGGAGTAACAATATTTATAAGAGGTATAAAGGCAGGGTCGTATCGTTACAGGTCCCTTGTACCGATTTCGTGCCCCGACAGCACGGAATTCCCCTCCGTCGCGGCTAAGCCCATTTCCTTTCGAACTCCTCGCGCAATACATCCGCTTCAGCTCGGCGTGCACGGTAGTTTCCCTCCAACCCTCAGCGGCTCTTCCCTCTTCTTTTTTTTTCTTCTCCTCTTTGCCCATCTCCTGCTGCACCGCGTATATACCCTAATAGCAATACGAGGACGCTCGTAGGCGAGTCACCTTCGCCACGGGGGGTATTCCTCTGTGGCAACGGCGGAGCACGCTCCGCTCCCGGATAATGAAATTAGAGTCGTGTTCCATTTGTGAGCCTTGCGGGGCAATATTCTTCAATTATAGCCGCCGGTGGAGTGTAGGGCCCCGGCAGCCCGGCATCGTGGATCTTGCAAATAAGAGGGCGGCTTTTCCGAGCGCGCCGCACGGAAAATGCGATTGTGAGACGCCGGCGACGCGGCGGCAGGAGAGGGATGCGACGGAGGGGCTGGGGGAGGGGGGGCTCCGTCGATGAAAGAAGGATCCAGCGTGCCTCTTTAACCCTCGTCATATGAAAGAGGCTGTACCGTACATCGTTCCCTCTCGAGCAACCCCTCCGTGCCTCGCGCGCTCCTCGCCGAATCTCGATGCGCCCGTCGCCAAGACGTTTCCATTTTCTCGTGGAACACTTTGATGGCACGAATGTCGGGCCACTCGGATCGAATATTCTGCGGTCTGTATTTAATGATGTGGGAGGAAGAATACATGTGTGCAGCTAGCAGACGTGACCACCCCGCCCACGGTTCCAAATATCCGCTGTCTATGAAAGATAAAACACTCGAGCATCCCTCATCCAACTCCGGCTAAGCCAGCCGCAACCCAGGTATAATATTTTCATCCGAGCACCATCGAAGTTCCAGCGTCTTGCGGCTTACATCGCGAACTTTCCGATCATGTTACCGCCATATTTTCTCCACCAACTCCCTAAAACTCCCTAAAAGGGTATTGACTTTCCACGCGATAATCCGGAAAGACAGGGAGGGGTGAGCTTCCCAGTCCACGGAGGAACGTTCCTCCGCGGCCAGTTCTAACAATTCCCGCAAAGTATAAGCAACGCGTGTATCTCGGTTATTCCAGGCCAGATAACGGGCACCCGATCCTGGCCAGCTGCATATCGGCGTGTTTCCCTGCACGCCTGGAAACGCACGGTCCCCCGCAGCAGCCGTGCTCTCCGCTTCCTTTGGACGTGTGCCCGAAGTTGGCGAGTTTGCGTAGTTAGCGTTACTTGTGCATTAATTGAGGATTACAACAGCAACGAGATACGAGGGACGGCAGGAACGTGAAACGCGGCGGGGGGTTGGAGCGGCGTGGTGGGCAGCGGCGGGGCGAGGAGTAGCGGAGTTATAGCGGAGGGGAATCGGACGGGGTGGCCAAGGGGTGGAGGGATGCCGGGGAGAGGGTCGGAGATGGCCGACAGGCGTGAGTACAGAGAGCGAGTCTCAGAGTCTGAGGCGCCCCGGTAACTTTCCTAATCACCGTACGAAGCCCTGGGCTAGTCATCTGCGCAGCCATCATACCGCCTAAGCACAGTAGACACGAAAGCTCGATTAGAGACGTCGAAATCGCGTGCACAATAAGCGCAGCCGGCCTGTTACACCGAGTGTGCACACTTGTGCCAATCCTTGCGCCAAGTTTTCCCTATCTTTGATATGTGTCAGCCAGCGGGGGACTCGGAGGACACGAGCGGCGCAACTGTTAGTCGCGCGACTCTGCCATGCACCGTATAGAGCACAACTCTAGAGACTACAGGGAATTTTAGTAATTACTGTAGACTGGCGGAGTATTGGAATGATTTTGTCAAAGGGAATCGAATGGTGGCCCCTTTCATTCCGAGGATCAAGTGGGAATACTCTTAGAAAAGGACCTCGAGTGGTGTGCAAACGGTTCCCTGCAAGACGAGGTTTGTTTTTGTTATCTGGGATAGGCGTATCTGTGTGATCGACTATGCGCAGGGTTCGACAATGGAACAGAGCGGTAAACGGTCTGCAAGGGCACTATGGCCCTCGAGACTTTCCCCAACGGCGTATACTTCGGGTACCGTGGACGTTGAATTTTGTCGGTGAACCAGAAGCTGTTCCAACAGCGGCGTGGATTTTGGCTCGTTACTATTTAGCGTTGCTGTGAGCGTTGACAGGCCAGGACCCGCTGGCCCGATCGAATATTAAGCAGGCAAACTGGACGACGGAGAGTTAAATGCGAACGAGAAGTCCAGCTGTCTTGTTGACTCTGGCCGACGCGTGGTTTCAAAGCGAGCAATTTTGCTTAACTGCATGGCCACATCAAAAGCGCGGTAACAAAGTCTCTTTAACGAAGCGACGCACGCTTTCACAAGGCATTGTGGCCGTTTTATTTTCTATTCCGTCGTTCAGGTTCTAGCGTGCTCGCTTTAGAAGTTTCCCTGTAGATCCCGCAAAAATATGAGGTCTTCATTGCGAGCTCTAATATTAATATTCATATTACATTACCC
The DNA here is from genome assembly GCA_963932335.1 of Andrena marginata. NCBI lineage: Eukaryota > Metazoa > Arthropoda > Insecta > Hymenoptera > Andrenidae > Andrena > Andrena marginata. Next base: position 10,759,352 of record OZ010662.1, on the reverse strand, counting down.
GATTTCCGAATTGCGAGTATTTCGAACGCCCCCGTTTTATTCAGACAGTGGAATATTTAGGTTGGCCCCGTGAAGCGAGTCCGATAGAATCACCGGAGGCACTTGAAGTTTTCCGAAGGCGGATAGAAGGGCAGACGGGGGGGCCGTTGGTGTGTTCGTGCCCCACGTGAATTCCGCGGGACATACTCGGAGTAGTTTGGCTCGACGTGGAAGGACGTCTGAGCCTACAAAGCGGCCCTTTGTGCAGGCGAGAGAACTTGTCTTCTCCCCTTTTCAAAGAAGGGTTTGGGTCCGTGCAGACACTCTGCTGAATCTCGTCCTTCCGTTTTGGCTAACTCGATGATGCCCCCGTGTGTACGGCAAGTCTCGGAAGACCCGGTGACAGTTCCAAATACCTCGCGCCGGGGACGTTTCTCTCTGTGTGACCCCGCTGCGTATTGCGAGCATCTCCAGCTCCACGTTCGCGACGATGATTTTCGTGAATCGTCGCAACTTCCAAGGCGGAGAGAAAAGCGGAGACCTTGTTTCTCCCCGACCTGCAGTGGACTTTGATTCGATTGAACATAACTCGGCTACAGTGGAAGTTACTAGTGTTTAAGCAACATGCTTCCCTCGTGGTAAGTTTCTTCATTTAAAGAGTCAACTGTAAGGTGACTAAACCACGCGGAATTAAAATTCCACCCCTCGGGTCGGGGCGCGGAGTGCTCGTATTACTTGACTTTAAAGCGGCTAGAGACGCAAGGCTGAATAATTGCGTTAAGCTGTAGCGAAGTAAGAAATACTGTGATATTTCATGTAATAAACCGCGGCTGTATCGCGGTAAGCTCGGCTTTAAACTTCTAGACGCGTCTGCGAGAACTTGAGCGACATATCATGCGCGAGAGCCGATGATATCCTAGCCGTATCTGTGTATCGGGCAACCCACAGAGAAACACAGCTCTAATAACATATCCTCCGTATTGTCTGAAGACACGCTGTACAATAATAAATATTTGCGCAATCCCCGCCCATTAAACGCAAGCGCCGAGGCGTCCTCTCAACTACAAAAAAAAAAGACACACGACTGCGCAAACACGGGGAACGAGTTGAAAAAGCAAGTGGAATTTCGGATAGAATTTAGCGTGTAAATAGTTTCCTTGGTAATCCCAGCGCTGATGCTCGCCGGTTGCGCGATCCCTGCGTGGCGCTCGCGCGATCGAGCGCGGCCTTATCGCCCGATTCACGCGTGCTTTTTAATCAAACGCGGCGCGTAACGGCGCGCGCCCGGACATCAAAGCGGGACGCGCTCGCCGCTCGCCCGGCCATTTATCTGGCTTTCCACGTATGCCGCTATTTGCATGCGATTCATCTCGCGTGCAGGATTTCAAATGGACGCGGCCGGCTCGATAGAGTGTTCCGCGGAAGTCGAGCAGGCGTGCACGGCCCGTGGAAAGCCCTACGCGAGGGCGCGTAAAAACCTGGGGGAGAGATTTATCGCGCGGCGAAGGAAATGTAGTTTGATCTTCGAAGATGAATACGCCGCGGCGCCGTTCCGAATCGCTCAGCCCCGGCGGTGAATTTAGAGAAGGGCCGGGGACGAGACAACCCCTGCCTCGTGAAAACGCGATCCTTCATTCTTTCGCGAGATTTACCCGGCGATGGTGTCGGGGCTTAACGAATTCAAACGAGCATACATCCACGGGGCCACGACGGGGAGTACCTTCCTGGGGTAGCGATATCAGCTTAAACACCGTTTCAATTTATTATAGGGACATTTTTGGGGACATTTCTCTTCCTTCCTTTCTCTTCTATTCCGTGTCTCTCTGATACTTTTTATTTCTTTCTGTAGGTGACAAAGAACTTGGTGCTTGAAGTACTTGTTCTGTTTCTTATTCGTTTAGATGCTACGATTTAGTCTCTCCTCCCTTTATTCCGTACCTCGTCGGTGAAGGTATTGCAAGCCCGGGAGAGTTCGAGCAGTTTTTGGAAAAGAAAATGTAGCATCGTTGTTTTTCACATTTTTGTCGTTTTATGCAGATTAAAGCAAAGCCCAATCAATTTAGAGTAAATATAAATTACAGTGTACGATAATTTCAAATATTTATTTTGATTTTCAACGAAAAACATTGGCACTGCTACTGGTCGGTCTCACCCGCATGTCGGGGTTAGACCGTCCACCCACTACGAGTAATCAAGGGAGCGATCGACCAACTGATAAAAAAAAAAAATTAAAAACGAATATATACGTATCGTCGGTGTTACACTGTAGTTATATGCGTATTATATCCCCAATATCGGAAGAGTGTAAATGAACTTAGCTGTTTCTCAAATATCACCACCACTGTAACTTGGTCTAAAAACTTTCAGCCTCGCATAAACTCTTAACTGTATCTTATAATTCAAATATGGATTTGTGACAATGGTCAATGCGAGATAAACAACAAGCGCCTTCGTTTCTTTTGTGTCAATGACACACAGTGCCCTGTCTTGCGTCAGTCTTAAAACATCAACACTGGCCGGACTCTCCCGGTGGTCGAACTCTGCCTGACTTACCCTATCTGTCCTCCTCCTGCCCTCGATAGCTCTCCTGCTGCCCCTTTATCCTTCGCCCGGGTTTTGACCCTTTTTCTTCGGGCAAGGGACAAGAAGGCTTTGAAGAAGTATGCTCACCTTGAGGAATCACGCGCTTGACGGGTGCTACAACCTTGACCCAAAGTCGTCCAGCGGAATTTAGCTATAAAAGTGTCGAGGTATCGATCCGCCCGTCTACAGTTGCTATAGGTACACTGTTCTTTTTATAACAAGCTCCGTGAAAGCTCCTGTCGACCCGAAACGTTTCTCTATAGGTTACAGCAAGCTTCGTCCCACTTTCGACTAGACTGCACTGAAAAAACGAGCATCAAAGTACACCGCTCCTCTGTTTTTCCAAAAGTTCTACAAACTCGTCGATTTCCCTCGCGAAGCCCGTGATTGCTACCCCCGTTGCGCAGAGATATGACCGTCCGCGATTGCATTACTGCGTCAGCGGTGCCCTCGGAGCAGGGAAGGAAGGACCGTCCACTCGATTCGATCACTAATCAAGCTCGGCCCGAGTTCGTAAATTATCCCCGGCGCCCAGGGGCCGGGCGTTATCTTGAATTGCGCATATTATCGGTGGGCCCCCGCCTGTGTATCTTCTCCCGCGGAGCAACAATCGCTGGAAACGTAGGTATGCGGCCCGGTGACGTTATCGCCGAAAATCGTTCTATATAAACACGGACTTACCCGGCTGGCCTGGGATCACCCCCTTTTCCCGATACAACCTAGCCGGGGCCGAGATTGACCGGGGTTCAAGGGACGGGCGGTGGGGTTGGCAGGGCCGAACCATCGTGCCCCGGCATATTCATGAGCGCTGAGTGCGCAGGGTTTGAACCAATATACAACGCTTCTGTTCCTCCTCGCGTGCATGCGGCCACGCGTGCCTCTGTGTGCCGGAATCGCACACACGTGGCTCGCACCGGATCCCTGTGTGCTCCCTGGCAGGACCGTGTGGCTGTACACGATGCGGCACGGCTAGTTTCGCGCCCGTAAGTAAGGGTGTTCCGTTTATTCAGCAGCTTTCGCGCGGCTACGCGACAACTCCAAAGAGACGTTGTCTACTTCCGTGATCCGATCTTCGCGTGGGAGCCTTCTGGTTGGCTGGCTGGGTTGCAGCGTACAGCGAGATCGTGGAGCAGTGTGGTGACTCTGCAGAGTGTGTTTGTTCAATTTTGGCTAGCGATTTTAAATTTGGGTAACATGTATCAGGGGATCTGGAGTTCGAATGATAATGAGCAGATGGAAGGTAAGGAAGAACGATGCACGAGTCGATGTGTGTTGACTAAATGATACGCGGATGGAACGTCGATTCCAGGGAAAGGCCCGTGAAACGGTGGCCGAACGCACAATCGAACGTGCCCGTTTGCCCGGCTATATAGCTGGCAATAAATGGGGGGGGGGAAAAGGGAGAGCTGCAGAGGTACGCGGCCGTCTGTGTCGTATTTCAAATCTGACGGTTCGCATTTTACATGCAACGATGTCGGATCGGCCGTGCATCGGCTGCCACCTATGTAGGTCATTTCCATCGCCGGGCGAAATCGGTCCAATTACACGACTATCGGACGTGCAATTACTCAGGGGCACGGAGAAAAAAGGAGGAAAATGGAAAAATACTGAGAGAAATGGGTTATTTATAGATAGATGCCGCTCTTTCGTGTTCGGAGTTTCGAATCGCGTTCCAGTGGCCATTCCCGCGAGTCGACGGTAATTCGCCCCCAGAATCGGGTACAGGGTAGGCACAGCCGAGGCAAGAATCGAAGCGAATCGGTCGACAATATTAAACTTCCATCGTTAACCCTTCCTCCCCGCCCATCCGTTGGCCTTGATGTGTATAGATTCGATAGCGGGACGCTCCTGTTTGCAGTGTCCGTCCAGCGAAATAGGGTGGCGGATAAAAGTCCGGGGGGCAGTCTGATGATACCCATTCAGATACTTTAATTAACCCTCACGGCCGCCTCCTTGCGCGGGCTCGCGTGCAGTTTGCTTAAAATGCTTTGTTGCGTCGCTCAAAGCAACGCACGCTTTGCGAAGCGCAGATTGCTCGCGCTTCAACGATGTGGAAATCTCGTCGTTTGCGAGTTTCGACGACTGGGGGGTAGTTTCGGCTCCTTTTGCGTCGCGAAGAAGCTGGGGCATGGTGTCACGAAATCGTTGTAGTTTTGATGGTTACTCGGGAATGGAATACTTCTGATAATTTTATCGTTAATTGATTTTATTTGGCGGGGGTAAATGTGTGGTTAGTAGATAGGAGGGAGGAAGAGAATTGGAAGGTGCGTTTCGTCCTGAGCCTGCTAGTGGACACATCACTAAGGGTAGAGTTGAGGATTATTCGAATAAATTTCTATATTTGACAAAAAGTTTCGAATAAAATGAAGGTATTCAAGAATAACGAATAATTTTTAATAAACTGAATTTTGAAATTTGAATAAATTCGAATAAAAAATTATTCGTATTATTAAGTCTTTAATATTATTAAAGATTTATTCGAATAAAAATTTATTTGAATAATTCCCAACTCTGCAGTACCTAAGGCTTGCCTAGCACATCCTGCCTTAGAAGCGGGGATGTTAGAAGGTAGGACGAAAGGGGTATACATATATAGGAGACAGAGTAGATGAGGAGAACTTGCGAGAGAGAGGGATCGGTCGAGAGGCCCTCTAGTGGCGGAGTCGGAGATACTGCTACAATTACATATTCCGGCCTTTTGAAAATTTACAAGTGAAAGATGATTTGGCTGTTGTCACTTGGTGGACCGTTGTTGGCATTCGCGATAATCAGCCGCCATAATTGCACGACACGGACAGATGTCCCTTTCATCCCAGATTTCACGGTGATATTTTATAGTTCGCGTATCGGGACGATATTCCCGTCAATGTTAAACGTCATCGCGGCTTCGCTGGCGTTAACTAATGCGCGACGACGTTAATCCATTTTAGCTAACCGTAGACCGTTAGCAATCATAAACTATTTTGCATATAAACCGTCCGCGCCCGGGCAGCCGTTTGGAAATGATTTTGCGATTCATTGCACATGACGCTGGCCGCTAACGCAATGAAAGTTAAGCCGCGGACGCGCTCAATTCACCGCGAAATCAGCGACGTTCATCGAATCAGCCCGTCAACAGATTTTTGCACACCCGTCGCGGAGAATATAAGATCACCTTTCAGTCCATCATAGTGAAAACTGCCGTGCCTGAAATTCACACTGAATGCAAATACTGGTATGAGATCGAAGAATGAAATTACAAATTATTATTATTATTATTATTATTCTTATTAAATGTCTTTATTACACCATTACAATTAAGATTATAATGGCGAGTAGGCGAGGTTCAGCATTAACTGCTGCTCTACAACCTAACCTAAAAAGCCGTTGGGAGGTAAGAACAGGAAAGAAAACAAAATAAAATTATATAAAATAAAATAAAATTGCAAGATATGCTTATAAAAAACAAGCAAACAGTGAAAAATGGTGTAGCAGTATTTCCTTTACAGAAGAGTTGTCAGCCGGTGGTTGTATTACAACGAGCCCCTTGCTTACAAAGTTCCACGGTTACTAGAGAGGCGACCGGAAGGTGTCTGCAAAAGAAATGGACCGAGCAGGGGTCCAAGGAAGACGGATTGTTTTCGTCGCTGAAGGCAGCCCCGCCGTCAAAGAACGTATCGATCTAAGTCGAACAAAGGAGCTACTTTAATTATCGACTGTGTCTCGCGCATCGTCACACCCACTCGACTGTTTGGTGTCCTTTGTGCGAACTCGAGCTGCGGGCGGAGCTGCGTGCGAAAGGGGGAGGCTGCCGCGACGAGGGAAGTCAGAGGTCCAGCCTGTCGTCGGTAAAACAATATGGGCTAGTCTCGTTCGCCAGCGCCGTTAATAAGTAAATACGAATTAGCATTCCGAGTCCTTTGCCCGGCATAAATCAAACGAATTAATTGCAGGGGCGGCGGAGAGGAAGGAGGGGGGGGGGGCGGCGCGAGCGACGCATCGACCGCTCCCGGAAGAAAGAACCTGCGAACACGTCGGCTGCTTTGCATATTGCTCACCGTAAATACTAATAAATCCCTCTTGCCGCTGGTGCACGTACAAGGGGGACAATTTTAAACGGCTGGGAGCTCGCGACGCGTCCGCTTCATTTAACGCGTCCTCTCGCAGGCGAAAGTGCAGGTTCGCAGAGGGTGTGACGATTTGCTGGATCGCAGCAGGTCCCGGTAGTTCTGGAGTTCTTCGATCTCTTACAGTTACGCGCATAATAGAGAGTACACGCAAGTGTTGCTAGATTTTCTCCCTGGAACGAAGGTGGCTGGGAACAGTGATCGATGGCGAGGAGGACGTGAAACGCGAGGCAAGGGGGATTTCTTAAGTTCCGTCCCTTTACATAGAGGACAACGGTGTATAACTCGGTGTAACGATCGGTCATCGCTCACTTAGGGGCTAATCGAATTACACGCCGGATCACGTTACGGTCACCGTGTATTCGCCATCGAGTTACATGTTGTTTGGGCGCACCTTCAACTGGATCATTGTTACGCATAATATAGTCCATAAATTGTAATTTAAATTGGATCCCCTTTACAGATTACAGGCTACTAATTGACAGTGGAGGAAAACACGTTTATAGGGCGGGTTAATCCATGGAAGCGCGTGTAACGAGAAATGTATTCAACTCGAGTTACTCGGTTTAGAAATATCACGTTACAGATCGAAGAAACGATGGGAATGAAGAAAGTCTTCAGCTGAATGGCGACTACGCTGAACTTATAACGCAATTAACTTCTTATCGGTGACTGGGGAGTCGATAAGAAGCAATTGCAGAGGACAAAACAGCTTCGCGTGCATCTTTCACAGTAACGACTTCGCGGACCGGTGCTTGGCGAGGCACTTGCTCTGCCACGCGCAGCATCTTTACTACATCGCCGGCGTTTGCCGATGAGTCGATGAAGAAGTAGCGTTTAATAACTCGAGCGATCCGAAAGGGACCCTTCGTTATTGCATTCCAGATGGAAGTTTCGAGTCCGGTAGAAATTCTGCTCGCGGGACGGACGGAAAAACAGTTGGCGAACGGGCGCTCCACCAACGAAAGGGTCAAACCGAGAGCGTGGGCTGGAGAGGAGAGCCGAGGGGAGAGGGAGAGGGAGAAAAAGAGAGAGATTTATTTCATCTTTCCCGAGTAGAAGTTCCTGGGGAAAATGGAGTTCTTAAGTTACATATCTATGGAGCATCCTACGTGATTAAAAACCGGAAAATAAGTTTCGGTGCTCTCTAGCTGGCTCGAATACGAACGAGGGAACGCTAGGAGGAGCCGTTCAATTGGAGAAGTTCATCGCTACTGTAATTCACGGTGAATCATCGATGCGACCTGGGAGCATTTTTGACCTGGAACTCGATATTTCATCGGTCGAAGAATATACGAATGGATGTTCTCCGGGTTCCTCATTGGAGCCCCGCTGCACCGATGCACTCGATCAGAAAGTTATTTTCGCTTTGGTTAGAAAGCTACCGATTTCCAGTCCACCAGATCCGAAGAGAGCCCGTCGATATTAAGCGCAGAGGATGTCAACTTGATCTGCCAAAATTCAGATTGACCACTTTCTTTCGCTACGTATAGAAGCCTACATTCTACGTTAGAAGAATTGTGAGACTCGCGGGACGGTGTGTTGTGAAAGTATGTCAGTATCGGTGAACGAGGGTGGCCGCATTATTATTCCACTCGATGCCCCGTTAATGCAATGCGAATAGCATCGGTAAACAAATCGATTCACGGGGAATGACGTAGTGCCCCCGTCCACGGTAAACAACATATGGTGCTCGTATGACGTAGCACTACGTCATCGGCCAACAAAGTGACAATGGAACAATGAGCATCCAGCGGAAGAGTCACTACATCAAAGTTCGAGTAGAACTGGCGAGGGTGCAAGTAGGTGCAGGCCGGTGCGGATGACGTTTCATTAAATATGCAGCTCGATGCTTAAAAGCGGGACAGGCATATAATCAAGAGCTCTATGGTGGCGAGCCTTCAGCCTTCCGCTTGGCTTTTCCATTCCATACTCGCGTTAAAATTTCATTTAAAGACCTGACTATAGAAAGACCCATTGTCTCCCCCCAAAATCATCCAACTGGCCAATATTCCCTTTACCCTATTTAGGGTATCAATATCAAATCGAGTGTTTCGCGAGGTGCGACCAAAACACTGCCCCGCGTCAGTTCGCAAAGGGATCGGGGCTAATTCCATATGTACCGTTTTCCCAATTTCGCAATTTCGCCACCGCCTCGAATTACAATCGAGCAAGGGAGGGTCCGTCAACGGCGGCGAGCATGCGTCACGTAAACATCGGGGCCGACGCATTCGGATCGACGTTTCGATATTTAATTTGCCTGGCTCGGGAGAGCCGCCCCCTCGCGGGGCGCGACACAAAGACGGTCTCGGGACGAGAACAGGCGACGATTAAGCCTATAATCGAATAAACAGCGCAGTGACGTTGCTCATTTAGGAAAGGTCGCTTTATCTGTCACACACAGGCGCCGATAACGCCCGTCCCTCGCGGTGTGCGCTGGTGTGGGTGCATTATGCATGGGACGGCGTAGCATAAACGGCTCTAGGAGAAACCGAGTGGAGGATAGGCTTTTCATTACTGTTTGGTATCGTGTTTCCAGCCACCCTAACGAGTCGAATGAAGGGTTGTCGTGGCGATGTGCGCGCGCGAGAACCCGACCGGCAGGGATGAGGGGTGGGCGGGCGTGCGGTGGTGTGAGGTTAAACGGGGATGAACGAGAGAGAACTGAGACGGGGTTGTTTGCAGTTTCCCTCTAATTTTGTTGGAAACATCGTTACACCTAGATCGTATCATCTTGTTTATGGGCTTATACCTAGATGCCGTTCGATACCCGACAACCCCCTTGCTCTCGCCGTCCGCCATTTTATTATCGCGCCGGGCGGAAGCTGCGAGAGATACCGAGCAACAGCCCGATCGAATTTTTCGCATAAATATTCGCGGCCGGCCGGGCTATGTTGCCTGGCAGGATTTAACCGCCGGCGCGAGCCATCGGTTACCGATGTCTACGATCTTCTCGATAGTGTAGTCTATAATTATTGATAAATCGCGGGTGGATATTACACAGACCGTTTCATGCCCTACGCAGTCTTATCTTCATTACTGTCAGTCATCTGGAGTAGTGACATCATACATTTCGCCCGATGAAGGTTTGAACGAAATATTGGCACGGGCAAAGGCTTCAAGAATAATCAAAAGGTGTCTATACGGAAGATTTATGATGTGGGAGGTGTGATATTCGAGTTACAAAGCTGAAAGCTCTGAGGTTCGGTAGCTAGCGCTAAATCCAAACAAGTAGTATAGACTATGGTTTCTCAGCCACTTTACACTGGAATTTACTCGGCAGGATTTACCGTGGCTCTGAGTTTAGAATTCAATGAATGTCACGTCACCATTGTCGCATTAATGACATTCATGGAGCAGCTGCCTTAGTTGGATTCTTAAAAGGAAACAGGAGGCGCGGGCACCTCCCAGCGGCGAGAAAATTGCATTGCCCGCGAAGTCCATTTACGTACGCCAGACGAGAAATATACTTTTATCGAAAAGAAAAATATGTATTGGAGAAGTTTAGCAGCGGAGTTCGAACGGTCCCTGGTAAAACGAAATCTCCCCGCCCTTTTGGGAGTTGCGCAGCAGCCACGGAACAAGTAAGGATGACGTATAGGGGATATTTCGCGGACCACCGACGTGCACCCTTTCCAGTTTCTGTTTATCATCGTATTACCAAACTTGGCCAATTCGCTGCTACCAGTGGCGAGATAACGCCGGCCACAGGAATGCCTTCCATCCTGAAAGTTCCTCGAAACGGCTTCTGAACAAGGCGTCAGACGTACGTGACGCGTGAGTATTTCGCGACAATAAGCCTCCGCGGCAGCACAGGTGTCCTTTGCAACTTCCCTGCCCGTCATTTTACGATCTTATATTCAGCTCCGCGTCGCAAATGCAGGATTTATCACGAGCCATTCGCTGCATCCGAAAAACCATTCCGCGCCCCTCTGTATTCACGAAATTTCTCACAGTCACACCTTTTGGGGATAAAATAATCTACAGATACCACTTCTGGGTATCAGCGATACAAATGTTTGGAATCCCGAAGATCACTCTAATTTCTCCATCCTCCCCTCTGTTCTTTAAGACCATTAAAAATTCCATAACGTTCATCGAGGGCAGAAGTGTGCTTTCCAGCCGCAATCGCGCGTGCTAGATCGAAAAGCAGCTTGCGTCTACGTGCTCGAGGTAAATGGATGGAAGGGACACGGGAGCACATCGGAAGGGATGTTGGAGGGCATTGTACGGTCCGCACGCGTGGAAAAATAAATCTTATTGTTTCTGAAATCTAGTTTACCCGCGCGGCCCACCTGTCACGCTCGTCAAGCAGCGCGGCAAAAAGTTTAACGCTGTTATCGCGCTGTCCAAACAGAGGTGGCGACGCACCTGCTGGCGCCGCGCTCTCGCGTCTACGTAAATGTACACACAACGGGACACAGCTTCCGGTCCCGTGATTTGCGTCCGCGCGCCGCGCCGACCGCCCTCCCTGGCAGGCGGATGCTGCGACCGCTCCAGGGGAAATTACCACCCCTTCCGCGACGAGGAATACTGCTCAAGTGCCGGGGAATCCCGGCGAAATACCGGACGACCATTGTGGAAATTACTGTCAACCCCTTGGACACAACTGCGTTGCGCTCATCGCTGAAATGAACGGAGGTCCCGCGCTTTCGACTTCGGACCCGGGAACGCCAAGGTCTCCGCGGGGGCTTCTTGGGGAATTCTATGGAATTTATGGAAGATGATTAGTGAAAGTTTTACGAGATTTGATATTAAGGCGGCACGTTATATTTTACCTAAACACTGAGATCGGAGCGCGAGTTTCGAAGCCGATTCGAGTGGAATTCCGCGCACTCGAGGACGCCGTCCTCCCTCGAAAGGTTCGATCGAACGTAACTGTTTTTATCGCGAAGCAGAAGGGTAGCAGATGGAATTCCAGGGGGCCCAAGCTCGTTGGATTTAAGGTGGCGCGAAATGCTGCCGTCCGACGTTATCCCGAACGAAACGAACCGCTCGAATAGCCCGAGCAATCCTCTCGTCGGCGCTCGACAAAAACTCGACAAAGAATTTCGCTTTTCTTCGGTAATTAATAACGAAGTCCGCTTAACGAGAGATTGCAGACTTCCCCGAAGAGAACGGCCGAGCGAAATCAGGGAAACGGGTAACGAGCATCGCCCTTAAATTCCGCCGCGCCGGGATTTCCGTATTAACGGAGGCACGGGGGATGAAAAGCGGGGACTCGACGCGCGGGCCACCTTTTTTCACCCCTCGCCCGGCCCCATCGTTCAAAAACGATACAATTAACGTCAAGCTCGTGCTTCGCGCTCCCTTAAAAACCGGAGGGTGCAGCCACTGCACGCCCTCACCTCCCATCGATCCGAGAACACGAAACTTTCGCGAATAATCGTTCCGGGCTCGCCGTTCGCTTCCACCGCAACGTTATCACGGAACCCAACCGGGGCAAGAAACCGCGATGCCCACCTCGCACGATCTCGTCTTATCCGATGGCTTTTATTACCAATGAACGATGTTCGATGGAAGGGTTCGAAGGGGGTAGCTGGAATGTGTCTGTCAGGGTGCACGCGATATTAATAATCGCTCCGCCTCGAGCCACAGAGAACAGCTCGTAATATACATTTCGCGTCGGGCTCCTTTCGTATTAGTCGATCCGTGCCACGAGCGTTCATTGTCATATTGTCGCGCAAGTGGCATTGATAGGCACTGCTTTAGACGGGCCCGCGTATACCAGCAGGCGGGCATGTTCACCGACCGTTCTCCGCTACCCTCCTCGCCCGTTCCTCCCGCGTTCACTTTGCACTTGTATTGCAAGACCACGGCTATGCACGCAGCTGCAGCTGCGCGTATACAGGGTGGCCCGACAACTGTTAATACCGTGCAGGTTGGCTTACATCGAGCCAGGTGCACACACTCCAGTGCCTGCCGGGCTCGATGCTCGCGAATACTTTGCCGAGGGGATTTCTATCGGCTTTGTGGAGGCGAGTGCACGTGTTGCTGGGTGTTAATAGAGTTATCAACGCGTTGTCATTGGCGGATGTACAAGCTGCCGTTGGGACGGGAGCGCGTAGCTTCTGTGAAAATGGAAAGTCAATGCTCCGAAGTACCGAACGTTTGTACTCTCGAGCGTGGAGGAGCACCGAAAGCTAGCTGCACTGGCGCAAACTACACTTTCCCTCAGTTCAATTATTAATCTACCCTAGGTACCTCTATAGACACCATCGGAGGCTTCATAGACAACAAGAAGACGTTCAACTTTAGGCTAGAAATATAGTTTATAATTCAGAGAGGGGCATTTATGCACATATCGGCAATGATCGGTACATCACGGTTCTCCTAATTCCCATAACTTCTAATACCTCCGCCACCAGCCACCGAACAACCTCGTACACTACGTACCACTCACCTCGGCCATAGAATCCAGCAGACGCCGCTGATCAACTGTACCAGCACGTGCCCCCGTCGCACCAAACACGTGCACGTTGTAACGTACGGCATTATATCGAAATACAACCGGGCAGCCCTGTATGATTCCGTTGTAACGGAATTCCCGTACCACCCGGCTCCCCCTCCCCGTCCAAACGTGCTGGAATCCTGGATAACGTTCGTGCATCTCGTATCGGGGCCGTTCGCTTTGACGCCGTCGCCGCGATTAAGCCTTTTGACGGGGCGTCCTACGGCGTGATCCTTGAAACGAGACCGCGCGCGCGGACCCGCTGACGGCTAATTCCCAGATTCTGGATACAATGGCCATTGTTCGACGCCCAGCCATTCGGTTCGATCGCGGGCCGAACGCCGGCGTGATCAACGACGTACACGTACCCCCGGCTGTTCTTGTTCCGAGTGGAAATTGGAACGTACCCGAAGCGTTTCTGTTCATTACGTTTCAACCGCTCGGGCTTTCGTTTCGGCTGCCCGCCGCTTGGTTTATTAGATATTCCCTGGGAGGGGGTGGAACTTTTGTCGCGGACGGCGTCGAAGCGAGGGAGCTGGGAAGAGTAAAGTCGGGGCAGGGAGGAGGATCTCATTGTCAGAGGAACGCTCGAAGTGTAGCATTTTGCTTGAGCATGAAAGTTAAAGATGGTAGTGTAATTGTAGAGCAGTGATTCCCAACCGGTGGGTTGCAAAGTGTTTTCTGGGGGGGGGGTCGCCACGTTTTCTTTTTAATATTAGTAAGTTAGAATTATATTCTACAATAACTATTTTTAATATGTTTTCGTTACCTTATTAAATTTACCTTACCTTGTATGAGCGGTGAGGGCTCGCGTGTTATTTGAATATTATAAAAGGGGATCGCGATTCAAAAATGGTTGGTAAATATAGTCATTATAAATAGTCATTTGAAGGGGTGGGATGGCATGCTGGGTATCTGGATTCTATTTTCCTAATTAATACGTAGCCTCCAGGTTCAGAGTGTCCTACGGTAATACTCTGCTCTTGGTGAGTTTCATCTCTGCCACCTAAGGGAAGGGGGACACGTATTGACAGACGTTAGGTAACCGACAGAAAGAAGCTCGCGAGCTCGCCCTCCCTCTCGAGCATCTTATATCCCTGTAATATCAAAGTTTCGTAATATGTTGCACGCAGGGAACAAGATTTAGATGCTTAAAGTCGTCGGAAGTTACGTATTCTTCCCTCGAATAAGAGGGAAAGGAAGCCGGGGGAACGTGCCCGACACGTTTTAACCGGGGAACGAAAGAACGATCGTTCTCGCAAGCCGCGAACAGCTACCTATTATACATCTCCCGCGAAAATACTGGCTGCTTAACGAACCTATTCAATTTATCATCTCGCTCGGTTCCATTACACGATCCAATTAGTAAGCTCCCAAAGGCAGAGGACACATAATTCTTGTTAACTCTCTTACTACAAGGCACCACCGTTCATTACAGGCAACTAATTAATTACAAGAATTCCTTTTTTACCACTCCACCGGAGTGCAAACGAGGTGTCGTAACAACCATTACGTTTCTCTCCATCCACGTTCAGCCTAAAGCGCTCGTCAGTCTCGTAATAGGGGAAAGAGGGGTAAAACGGAACGCTTAACTTTGGAGGGTGATAACATAAAATCGGAAGAAGAAAAAGACACGGAACTTCGACGGGATTCTTCAGTAGACCTTAGACTATAAGAAAATCAAAGTCATTGTTAAGAAAAATCTTTGGGATCGACGGAAAATTAAATTTACCGGAAGTATTGAAATCTTCGCCTCACTCAAGTGGTGGGGTAAAACGGAACACCCACTTGAACGCCACGTGAACGTACAATATCTTTATTTTTACGATTTAAAATGTATTCATTTATGTTAAAAACTATAAATATATGTTCTAGGTATAATTATTACATATAAAATATAACAAAAATATATATTATACACATAGGAAAAATTATTTACCAGATAACATAAAAATTACTGAATATAACCGAATACATATGAATTTTTACATGAATAATGAATATCAACGCGTGCATGGAGAATTTTTCAGTTTTTAGTGCATTTTAAATAAAATTGTTTAACTTAAAAAAATTTTCATATTTTTTTATTATTTACTTTTTAGTGTCTTTTGATTTGTGGTTATATGCGATTGCATATCAATTGAATTTATTTGATTTGTGGTTATAGGCTGATTTCAAGTCGTTTGGATTTGTGGTTATGGGTTATATTTATCGATGATTAGGTAATTTTTTCACCCCTCCCATTTTTTTCTTTCATAATTTTGTATTGTCACAATAACTACGCACCCCTGCGAAGTTTCAAGACAATTGGATTGGTGGAATTGGATTAAATAGGTGTTCCGTTTTACCCCACGAAAAGTGTTCCGTTTTGCCCCACATGCAGTCATTTAGAAAACATTTAATATTTACACTTCAGCGTGAGGTAAGGAACTTTTTAATACGTCAAAATGTAGCGTGACAACTACAGAATCTAACGATGTACTCACCGTTAATAATTTTCGAAATTCAAGTGCCGAAAAGTGGTCGAAAGTGCAACACAATATTGAAACGTCGATACCGGAAATTTTTCCAACTCTTTTAACTGAAAAATAACGTATGCACGGGTCTATGGTCTGTCACAAAATGCTTTGAGGACCCTTTCGTCTCATGTCACGCGATACCAACTCATTCGCGACTCTTATCTAAGAGAAATATTGATGTTCCGTTTTACCCTCCCGTTCCGTTTTACCCCACTTTCCCCTACAGTTGCTCCCGCGTAAAACTACATCCAGGAGGCAGAAGAAACGCGCGTACACCGACTAGGTATCTTCTACTTTTAATTACCCACTATCCTTCCCTTTAAAATTATAATTCGCCAACTTTCGAGGCTCTTTAAACGGCCCGGTGTTGGCGTAACAACGGCGTGACTAACGTTTAATTCCAAATTCCCGCCGAAGTTCGCCGGCCCACTTTCCGCTGGCTTCGACTCCCCGCACCTCCCGGCCCCGGAGTATCTCTAATATTTAAAAGGAGGATCTCTCGCGAGAGGTCGAGGGCTCGGGATTGTTCCGCGCTGGGGGACTCGACGTTCTATGTAGGCCGTCCTTAATGCGGAAGCGATCGAAATGGGGGTGGAAGACATGTAAAGCGCAGGGGCATATCGTGCCGCTTCCATCTGCAATAGAAGATAGAAGTTCCGGGTACTTCGTGACAGCTCCTCGTATTTCTCCCGGGCGCTCGAAAGAGAGAGCTCCAGGAGGCCGTGGACGATTAAGCCCCTCGCGTCTCCTTCAGCCCCACCCGCCGCCGTACAGAGCGTATCAATTTCCTTTAATGTCACTTTGACGATGCCATTAACAGATAGACAGCGCCGACTCTATCTGCCGTGCAGTTTACCTACGTCTGCCTCCCCCCGTAACAGTCAATTGAAGATGCATGTCTGGGCTGAGTGTTTCGTAAAGCTCGTCGTCGCGAAGATGCCTCAGCGAGTATCAAGTCGCGGTTCGTGGCTGCTTGCCTGCCTGAAAACCTGAACCGTGTTTGAGCTCGAATCTCCCATTCTTTGGACCCGAACCCTCTGTTTTAGTCCCCGATACAGAGGCTCGGCTGAACACTTTGCAAGGTACTCCGAGCTTCTGCTTTTAATAGCTGCGATAAATAAAAGCACAATATTCAATTGGGGATAATTTTCGTTGCCCCTTGGATAAGACTTTCTCCTCCATCACTCTCCCCAATTTCACCGTAGCGGCTTAATCAATTTCCTCCTCCTTCCGACAATTTTTCCCCCCCATCCCGTGGCTTCCCCATCTCTGTTTACTTTCCCACCGCTGCGCTTATCTATCATCGAGCACATTTCCATTTCGTGTTCTCGCGCTTTCCCTTTCTCCGCGAAACCAATTCGCCCGACTCTGTTGTTTAGGTGCGCAGGCTTCCATTCGCGATCCCGTGGACGCCCAACAGCTCCCGGGGGTGCAATTGTCGCGGCGCAAATTACCGAAGCCCAGCGTCGTCGTCGGGGTCAAACCTCCTAACCGCTGCGGAGTTCCGCGCCACTTGCCGAACGCGCAGCTCGCACGTGCCGATTCTTCTCTTTTCCCTTTCCTTTCCCACCCCACCGTTGACCCCCGGTGCTAGGCGAGAATGGCGGCGGGGGCCATTAGGCGCGTTAGCATTCTTGGAACTCGGCCCCCGGTGCGTCGTTGCGCTGGGGGCGTCGGCGAACGGAAATTCAGATTCGCGAATTATTGCCGACGTCGATGATAACGACGATCGCAGCACGCGCTCCAAGAAAGATGGGAATATGGGAATTGCCCCAAGAGCATGGGAAAGTGGCCCGTTCGTGGCTTGCTGCGGTGCAATTCGCAATGGACCGTGGCATCTCGATTGATGGCAAATTCTATGATTGCGTCAGCTCTGGTTAGGTATCTAGAATTTATCGGCGTCCTTTGCTCCATGTACAAACACAAATCTTTCTCCTCTCTACATTTATTATTTTACATTCGTCCTCTCTACATTTTCTACGTATATGTGTGTTACCTTATAACTCAGTACCTAACTAAAATTTGATTTTTGGCACATCAGAAAGGCCCTGGGACCCCCAAAGGAAAAAGGAAAAAGTTGATTAATGTAACCACGACTGAAGTAATTCCAGACTTTTATAAAAAGGAAAGACAACTCAATTTAATAATAATAATAAGAAGAAGAAGAAGAATAAATAGAAAAGAAAACCGGATTTTCTTCTTGAAATAAATTTTTCTAATCACCTGACGAATTTTATTGAATTTGCGTAACAAATATTTTTATCACTCCAACTCGGCAGTCCCCAAGATTAAATCTTAAGTACACCACCGCAATCATATTCATACGTATTTCGTTAGTAAACCCCGTTCCTAAGTTATTCCCTATTATTTTCCAACGAAGCATCAGCCTGCACCCAGCCCCTTAAACAGCGAGGAAAGCAAACGTACAAAAGACCTACGGAGCTAAAAAGCGAGTACATGGAGCCGTCGAAACAGGAAGTCCGCTCGTCTTTCACGCCGACGCGATCAGACCGTGCTCGATGAACTATGAACGCCGCGCCGGCTGCCGAGCTTTCTCAGCTATGCTCGTGGAAGAAACGGTGGGAAGGTGAAACCGTTCATCGGTGCATCTTGCTGAATGCACGCGCTGCGTAAATATTCAGCGACGCGTAGCGGAGCTCTCCGCTCGGCCGATTCGCGTACGCATCGTCATCCGAAACATCCAAGCTCGATCGACCCGTGTTTCAGCCTCGAACGCAACCTGCTCGCGGCGCTCGGCCGCGAAAAACGACGGCTCTCGAATTCGAGAGCGCCGGCAACACTTCCCCGCGGAGTACGAGCGCGCTGATCCCGCGAACGCTCGACGAACAAGGACGGGACGTTAATTTCGATTCCTCCCCGCTGTTAATATTTTCTGGGCTGTTGCACCGGCCGGCACGTGTTTGAACAACATTATCGGCGCATCGATGGAACGTGCCGCGCGCGCGGTGCTCCTCGATTTCCTGTTATTGCCGCGCGCGGGCAAACACCGCGCTGTGCAACCGGGAAAATTCTTTCGCGTGTACGTCGCAATTGAAAGGTGGGCCTGGAGGATGGGTTTCACTGGGAAACGCGTTTGCAACTGCAGCTGCAGCGTAGCTCCCCTCGTTTTCGAACGGGCTGTCTCGCGACGCTTGCTGAGATGCTCGCGGGCCAGGGGGGAGAGTCTGTTAACTCTTCGAGAAACGCAGTCGCCATTAGGGGGAACGCCGATTGGTTGGGTGTTTGCGACGGTTATTTAAACGGAGTGTTAATGCGTCGGAGCGCTCGGCTATTCCGCTTTTATCTGGGAAATGCGGCGGCACGTTCTTTGGAAAGGCGCGCACCGGCGAAACGATGTCCATATTCATGCTTACATTAAAGATTGCAATCTTTATATTATGACGTCGACGCAATAAACTTCCGTAATAACGGCCACCTCCGCGCATAAGTGCGGCCGTCGACCCATTTTCACTTCGTTCTCCGCGTGGTTTACTTTTCGCGCTTTAATTCTCGGTGTTACGAGCGCGGTCACTTTGCCGGCGGCCACCTTTTCCATTTTAATCGTAAGATTTACTTGGGCGCCGGGGAATTTCATAGGCGGCGAGGCAACGTTAATTTGCCTGTCATCGTGAAGGATCGAACGAAAGGGCAACTTTGCGAGAAGGCCGCTTCACGTTAACGACTAATTTAAATAGAAGACGGCATAATGTGATGCGCTGTATAACAAGTTGCCGGTGGAATTAAAGCTCAATGCCTACTCGTGAATTCGAATTAATCCGATGAAAGATTATTAGGGTAAGGGCCTCGATTCAGCCTCCTTTTGATGTATTTGGAATTTCCATACCACTCGACCGAGGAGGGGGCTCGTATCGGAATTTAAAACGGTTAAAGTATAAATGCTCGGAACGTAAAAAGCGTCGAATAATCTGCAAAGGGTACGCGAAACCTCGTTGCAACGGGTCAGGGTATTATAAGCTGCTTGCTCGCGAAATCATTAGAGATATCAATATATTATACCGCGAAGAGGAAGGGGACCGCTCGCGTTGCGGTCGCGATTTAATTTTCATTCGTTTTAATTGCCCTATGAAAACGAAACTTTTTCTAGCGACGTTCTTTGTCGTGCGTGTCCTCGTCGCCAGATAACGTTTCTTTCTCCCTTTGTTTCACGAAATTCACGGCACTGGCGTGTAAGCGCGCGTTCCCCGACCAACCCCCTCACCCACTCCCTGGTTGTCGGATAAAACTCCTCCCGGCGCGAGCAACGAGGGGAGAGGCAAAAATTTGAGACTATCCGCGGAATGCAATCTCAAAATGTAGAGCTAAAAATGCACCCTCCCGCAATTTCACACATATTACCGCAAGAATGCCAGCAGGTTCGTGGGGTGCGCGCTGGCCGGGCGACGGGGAGGGTGGTTTGTCGGCGGTCAGGGGAAGGCACGTGCGTTTTTACATTCCCCTTCTCGTCTCGGCGTAATGCACATCGTAAAAAGCCCCGATATCTTCCTCTTAATATCACGGTTTAACGAATTTTTTCATCCCCCCCCCCCCCGCCGCGCTCGAGTTTATAGCTCGGGCGGCTCGAAGCCCGCAATGTGGAAACACGAAATCCCGGGCTTTTAAGATCTCGATTTACGCTCTGCCCGCCGCGCGCTGACGATTTCATGGGACTTTATGCAGTTTTTTTCCCCCCCAAGGTGGAAGATCCGTATTTCGCGGGAACGGATTAATTTATTATATGAACCGCTACTTTGGAAGGTTTGATGCTAATGGTATTGTAATAGGTCTTTATTACACGCTCGGGGAGCGTGCAAGAACGGGGGGAGAGAAGTGCGGAAGAGTGAGATTAATGGGAAGGGTAAAGATTGATATTTCATGGGAAAACCGTTGGCTGCTGCTTCGATTAAATTTCCCTGGAATTTATTGGATTTCTGCGTCTATCTGCAGTGTCGAGATTCGAATCCAAATTACGCAAGTGTCTTGCGTATTGAATCCTTTACGAAAGATACAACCTGCCGACAATTCGAAATCGCCGGTGTAGCTCAGGTTTTTAGGAATTTGTCGTCTACCCCGAGGAAAGCATCGGTTCGATTCAGATCAACCGTGCTGTTTAACAACGAGGGCAGAGGAGACGTCGAGAAGGAACGCTTGGTCGTTCGAAAAGCAACATGTTCGGGAATATTCGCTGCATCTCTAATAACGTGCACTCAGTTTTCCCGTGTCTTGGCCGACAAAACGAAACGAAAGTCCCGCTATTTTTAATAAGATTGTCAAGAAAAAGGTGTCGATAATTTCTTACGAATTCTTCATCTCTTATTTTAGAAAATTACAGAGGAGAATATCGATTGCTTAGTGCACAAATATTGTACGTCTACTTGTGTTGTTTTCAAGAAAAAACATTCAATGAACAAAAATATTATAGTTCGCTAATTTATGAAATTGATATAAATGATTTTTATACAGCGTAAAGAGCAGTCAAGAACTATTTGTTGCATATAAAAACTCCAATTTCACAAAAAGTGGACGTACAATATTTGTGCACTAATCGATATACAGTGTACTACTGTGATTCGGAATAGCTACGACTCTTATTTATAAAGGGTGCATGAAGATACCTGTAGAGGAACAGTTATTGCATGATTCTCAGCAGCCAATTCATTTTACCTGGCCACAACTTTCCCACCCTTGAGCTTAAGTGATCCATATCTCCGCGGCACTTCGCAAACTGGCTGAGTTCTCTATTCGATGTTGGAGGGAACCTAATCCTTCTACTTATCAGGATGATTACCGCCAGAAAAGTGACAATAAATCTAATCTAATACCAAACTAACCTGAAATTTAATACATCAACAGTTCCCCATCACCATAAACTCCCTTTTCGATCCTGCACACTTTTAAATCCACTATTGCATTGGCCAGCAGCTAGGCGACAAGAAATCTACATAGAATCCGAAATATTTCCCCATAAACAGTCGACGAACTCGATCGTTCGGTCATTTCCGTTCTCCAATTCCCCGAGACGCGCCAATGCTCCCGCGCCCGTTGAAAACATTAATTTCCATCGTGCACCAGTGGCTGGCGCAGTGAGAAAAAAAACTAATTCGTTAACTGCTCGGGACTCGATTTTTCAATTTTTAAACGGTCGGGTATTGTTGGGCCCGCGGAAAATGAATATCGCTAAAACGCGCGAGGAATGCGGCGCAGTGGCAACGCAACAGCCCCTGCACGTGTACATATATCCCATTTTTCCACTCTCCGCGGCTCGATCCCGAAAATAACGCAATTTCCGTAGATCCAGAGGAAACGTTGGCGAACGTAACGGTTGAATGGGGCGGCACGCGGTGTTATTTACGTAAAACGGCCATAGAGCCGAGTGCGATATTGCCGGGAGATCTAAATTAATTGCGCTTACTGCAATTTAATACTCGATATTGTCCGTTGCACTGAGATTCGTCAGGGTATCCCGTATCGCTTTCCAACGGCTATGATCCAACGATAGAACGTATGTAAATTATCGTTAATTAGTTACCGTGCTTGCCAGCCAGGAAACCGTTTCCATGAGCGTTTCTAACTCTTGTTTTATACAGAACTACGTAAAAAAAAATATTACCTCCCTTGTTCCACGGTTAACTTTCATTCGTACCGAAGAATACGAGGCGAACTCTGCGGGGTGAACGTTGAAATTAAAATGAAAGTTGCGCATGATGGGTTGTTCTCGATATTAACGAGACGCCGTAACAATTCTCGCTAAAGAATATACCTACTGTGCGTGAGGGTAATTCTGAAATAGGTGACTGAAACTTTTCAAGTTTACTCCACTTACCTACTGTGAAAAAGTGCCGAGTTATGAGCAGTTTTTCGAGTTGGGAACAATTCTTTGTTTGCGGGAAAGTTTAGCGAAAATGTTGCCCGAGTTTATAAAGATCTAGTGCTAGATACTCTTCATAATTAACCTGCGCCTGAGGTGTTCGCATAGTTCACATTCAAAGTGCGGGGGCATTGCGATTCATCTGGACGAATTGGCGAGAATCGAAAACCGTACCGTTATTTCTTCCCCGACGGTCCCCGCGTATTTCTCTGGCGCGATTATTCGGGGGCAGCTTATTGGCCAGGGGCATTCAGCTCGACCCAATCGGCGGAAGTCGCTTATCGGCGGCGATTATCGCAATTTCGCGAGGTGGTGGCGATGCCGGGGTAAAAAGCACGAATTACACGTCCGCGGATTCAATGTACGCCGGGGTTAATCGACCAGGTCGCCCTGCCGGTTGCGAATTCGACCGTTAATCGGGCCCGTCAATTGCCCCTATATTAACAAGAATTTTTACGGCAGACTGGCCTGCGCAATTAAAACTGGCTCAGCTGGAAAACGATAACAGAGGCCAACGTTTAATGGACACAGATTTCGATGCAAGAACCGCGGAGGTATCGTCCGAGCGGGCGGCGTCAGCGTGGACATCGATACCTCGATAGCGCGACACGGCTGTGTCCACGCGAAGGGACGTGCGATCGAAAAGAACCTCTGGGAGCACTCAAACTATTACTCCGCGAAAGTAGATTGATTGAGTCAAAGGATTGTGTGTATCGTGTGCAGAATGAATATAGTGAGGTTTGATGTTGATAGGGGATGTTGATGGTAAATGGTGAAGGGTCAACAGGGCGCATTGTGTATAGTTTCTCGGCAGAGTAGATTAAAGACCCGGGCACACCAAGGTAAACGGGCGTTTCGTGGCGTAACAAGTGGCGAAAAACAGATTTGGTAGCTGCTACCCCCAGGGGGGATCGTTTAACCCTCCACTCGAGTGTGACCAAGTAAGTCTTCTAGTACGTAGGATGAGCCGTTTTGCACGTCAAAGAACGCGAAAAGTAAAGCTACACGCAGGATTGTAGACTTAAAGTCTCCATCGTGACGTCATGTTCTGAATCAGAATTATTTTCAGGTATACCAAGATACATAGGTATCATGCTTTCCTTTTCCCTTTAATCCCACCGCAATAAATTATTAAACTCATAGTCCGGCATCTTCTGATACATATTGTAGATACTTTATCGTAAGCTATCAGTGGAACGCACAGCATCTAGCCGCCACAATGTGCCCCGACAGCGAAAAGATATCCGAAAATAATCGGATCAGCCTCGCTCCGCGTTACGTAAATTGTCTCGGTGCTGGCGGTGCTCTCGTATTAATCATTGAAGGGAGCCTCCGTGAAAGATTGAGCAGTCACTCTTCCAACCTCGAAATTCCCTCCCTCTCGCTCCGTTCCTCTATCCCCCTCTGTTCCTCGCCCCAAGCCTCTTGGCTTCCTCTTACAGGCTCATTCCCGGTCCCTCGCGGTGCTCCCTCAAGTTCATCGGTCTTTCCCTCTCGCCCCTGTATCCCTCTTCGTCCAATCGTCTGTATGATATGTTTAACGTTGAATGTAATTTGAAGGATAAGCCCGTGGCGCACAGGTTGCTCTCCTTTGACGTTTAGAAATTATGATGTCGGGAAGTTCGGGATTGAAACTACTTTCCCTTGGAACAAGCAAGCCTGCCCTCCCCTCTCCCGGCCCCATTCTCAGGTGGAGGGAACAACGTCGACGTATCTTCTCCTCCAATCACCGCGTTCGACTACCCTCCATTATCCGCCCTTCCATCGATGTTTCCGTCGTCGTTGATTTTTCCACTGAAACTTTAATCAACGCACTCTCTACGCCGCGGATCGCGTAATTATTCCCGTGGAAACACTCGATGCACGATGTTTTATTCATCGGAGTGCTAATCAATTTTGGCGTTCTTCGCTCGCCGTTTCCGCGCTGAGTGCTCCCTTTGCGGAGCCGAGACTTGTAATAATACCTAATCCTCGATGTTGAACCCGGGCAAAGAGATCCATCGCAGGTATCGCTGTACTTACTTGGCCCGCGGAATCTCGCTCCGAGGATGCTTTCGTTAAGAATTCCCCTTTTTCCTGACCCATGAATTTCTGAAAAATCTCAACTCCCCTCGAGCGAGAATTCCCCGGGGAGCTGCGCTAGGATTACGAATTCGCGAGCCTCAGCGGCTAATATTCGCAGACGGCCCCCGGCTGCGCTATTTGCGTCGCTCAGCGATTCAAACAGCGTCGAGCAGTCGGCTACCTCGGTCGTTGCAGCGCGATTACGTTGAGAAAGTATCGCTGGCCAGAAAGATGTAATATCTGATAGAACGTTACACGTAAATGGTTTTAAGTGTCGGCACCTTTCCCTCGCGAGGTCGGCGAGCTTAATTGCCCCGCGTGCGATGGCGTGCGCCGATTTCATTACGCAGGGGATCGGTCGCCAGAGAAGAGGGACTCCTTACCGATGCATATGCACGGCATCGAGTTCCTCTACTCGCCCATTAACGTATGCACCGCGCAACCCTTTTTCCCCGGATCGATATTCGCGATAGGTCTGTCCCTAATGCAAACAGACTTTCTTCGTACCACGGAATTCAATTCACCAATAAAATTCTACTTGCAACAGCGCTTTCTTGCTTCGATTTTCATTTGGCGAAGATTGAAAGTCACCTTGAGTCCTATTCAGATTCAAGCGCGCAGCCTTTGACCACAGCACTAGACGTCACTCTAACTACAAATCAGATATAATATTCGTCCATTCGTGACCAGTGGAACATCAACCACATGTGGGCCGTGGACTCGCGATTGAGATGTCCTGGCCCACATGCGGACACGTCAATCTTCGGCCGCGGCCCGCGCAGCATTCGACTCCTCCAGCTCGATTATAAACTTCGAGCCGTTACATCCATCCAATATCGACATCGCCTTAAAGAACCTGTCACGGTTTACAAGCGCCGCGTAACGCCCGCATAATCCCCGACGCGGGGGCTGCGTCCACGTCATTTATAGAGTCAAATGCGTCCGGTTACTCACGATCCTATCTGTCGCCCTAACTTCGGCCGTTACGTCCGCGTAAACCCGTATCGCCTCGGTAATAACCCTCGGGCATCCAATACCTGAGAGCTCGCAACGGCCGAGCTAACCAAACCCTAGCGTCGATCCAGTAAGATTCCCCGCAAGATAAGAACTGCCGATCTCCTGCAGTTTCGCGTCCAAGGAGATTCAGCGGATTGTTGAACGGACGTTCGATCGTTTAACGCCACTATTGCAACCCGATCTTCCGTATCATCGGCGGGGATTTCGCTCCTGACGCGCTAATGTTCTGCAAGATGGACGTTCGAGGCGGGCTCGTGGAAGTAATAGCTAGAAGTGTACTGCCGGCGGCGCCCCCGGTAATTCAGGTCACCGTTACACTCCAGCATGGAAAACTTGGGGAGTAGAGAGGTATAAAGAAAAAAGAAGGATCGCTGTCAGTGCCACAGAGTTCGCTTTAAGACATAGTATGGTAGCCTGCCCTTTATCCGTTCAATGGAGACCTTCACTTTCCATTTCGGAGTTTGACCTGTGATTCCTGGAGACTGGCCAGCGGGGATTAAAAGATCAAGAGAGTTTCAGTTGAGGCCAGAATAGTACGAGACCATTCGGGAATCCCACTTTATGATATTGTCCGACGAGAAAGTGACGTTCGCGGTGTAGAAGGCATCGTGTTCTTTGCATGAATATTTCAAATCGCAAGAGGAGCTCTTCTACCGCATAACGAAAGCCTGCTTTTCCCGCTTTCACGACACTCGGTTTCTGGCAGGATGCGGAACGAGTCGTTGAAAATAATAATTCTTTCCGTAAACGCTTCGCGACACAGAGAGGCGAGCTAATGAAGGCCGCGAAGGCAGGGCAAAAGGACAAGGCTGAGGGCAGGAAAAAGCTGTCGGCGAGTTTGTGGACATCGAAATAATTACGGGGCTGGAATCACCGGCGTCAGCTTGGTGCGCGCGCGCTGCTCGCACTGTCACTGGGCGGTTTTTCCATTTGCGTCTCGAGACGATGAAACAAGCCGGAGGGCCAGGATAACTGGTGCTGTTTGTACGCGTTTATAGAGGGACAATAAGAGAGGGGACGCTTGGAAAGAGAGATAAGGAATTGGAGCGAAAGAAAGTGGTGGAGGAAAAGCAGGGACCCGCTGTGACTGTTCCACCTTATAAATCTTTTGTATATTAAAAGTAATTGCTTTGAGCCGCCTCGCGCTGCTCGCTTAGGTCGCGGTCCGCGCACCTTGCATGGCAAAAGCACACTTTTCGTTACTCGTTTATTCGCTAAGATGGCCTAAATTATAACGTGCAGTTGGATGTTACTTAGCCGCAGTCATTTATGAAAGATGACAATTTGGGGACTGTAGGCTTCTTCATTGGTAGTTCACGAAAGTCTCTGGATAGTAATTCTTTACGCGAAGAAGATATAGAAAACATCTTCTCAGAATTCATAGAATCTGGGAGCCCAGGATTCCATGCAAACAATATTCGAGGCCGGGTGCCTCGTTGGCAAAACTTCAAACGGTGAATAGTTTACCCCAGAAAGCTCTTCTGCCAACAAGACCAACTATGTACTTTTATTTCAATTTCTGGTACAAGAAGCCTTACATACCCGCGAATCGCGTGGCCCTGATTTTTAAACGTTCTCGCCTAACTAGGCGTGTGTTATTAGAAATGAACTTGTCAGGAAGCTTCGTGCGGAATAAATCGTGCAGAAGGTCGCGTTTTACCCGGGCAAAACGGGGGGGCCGAGGCCGAGCGGGGGGAAATAAACGAGCGGCGTCTGCCCGTTTATCGGAAGCTTGGGTTAAAATTTCAACCAGTCTACCGTTTTATAGGATGTAATTTCGAATGGCCTCTATCGACGCTATAGCCGGCAGGAACATTAAATCCGGGACATCCCCTTATTACACGGCACGGTACGTTGTTTTATTAGACGCTCATCGCGCCGAGGGTACCGTTAATTTAACCATGGCGGTTTTAATTTGTTCGGGGAGGCCTTCTCCCCCTTCTGCGCCGTGAGTCATAAGTCGTGAGCCGTGGATAATAGAATCCGAAGCGTACCCATTAAAACGCCTAGAACCGTTCCCCGTGGCCGTTTAATCGGTGCTGATGAAAAAATTTCATTTCCAACTGTCGCCAACCCCTTCGCCTCGCCGACGGGATCACCGTAACACGGTGAAACACCATATGCACCCCATAACCCGTGCAAACGAGCGTCCTCCACCGAAATATCCAACATATTAAATGGCCATCAACAGTGCAGACATAAATGTTTCAAATTTTTGACAGGTTGCAGCCATAATTGCGCGAAAATTCTCCCGCTGGAGGACAATCGTCGTCACTCCGGAGGACTAATCTCTGCTAGCTTACTGGTACTATACGCTTACGACGCCACTAATTTTCTCCATTTATCGCAGTTGAAAGCGTGCAACGTTGCGACTGAAAAAAAAAGAACAGACCCGGTGGCCGCGGTGTTCACGGAATCTCTCGTATCCTTTTCAGCGGGGCAATGAAAAGGAAAGTAACTCGGTCCCCCCCGGCGGACAAGTTGTCACCGCCGTTACGTTTCCAGGAGGAATGGCCGTCGTTATGGGGTGAGAGCAGGAAGAGCAGAAGCCCTTCGTGATTTCCTATTAGCACAGATATTGCTTCACCATGAACGAAAGTAATAATTTATCCGGGCGTGGGCTCGTAGGGTTGCCACTTCCCCCGTTGCTCCCCCGCTCCCGTCTTCCCAGCCGATTTGTCTCCCTCCCGTATGTATCTTTGCTGCCCCCGCGCCCGCTCCCTGCCCCCTGTCCCGCGGCGGAGGCCGCGCAAAACCGCCCCCGAGCTTAACCCACCGCCACACGTCCGCCCGGTTCATTGTAGCGCGAAAATAAGTGAGTGTATGATGCACGGGCGAGGGGAAATTATACGGGCCGTAAGTGGAAAAGGAAAAGGGGGGTTGCCACGGACGGCCACGGGGTTGAATACCTCGCAGCCGCGGCGAGAGAGACGCGAATTCGCTATTTCTCGAAGCCCCTTTCAAACGGCCGCCGCGCCTAACTCTCTGCGCGCCCCTATTTTCCCTCTCTTTCTCTCGCAATTCTCCCCCGCCCCTCCTCCTTCTCCCTCCTTCGCCCTTCGTCCCTGCACTTTCTTTTTCCTCGATCTCTTCTCGAGCTCGCCCTCCTCCATCCTCCTTCCAGCCTCCTCCCCGTCTACCTTCCCTCTCGTACGGTGGAAAAAGGCTCGCGCCGAAGGAACGAGCGAGATCGGACGGACGAGCGGAGTTAATCCTTGGCGCGCGAAAAGCAAAAGGCGGACCGACGGCTCTTGAGTTTCACGGAGCTTTGGCGATTACGACCGGCAGAAAGGGGATCGTCCGCGAGAGCCTTTGCAGCCGACGACTGTTAAATATCCGGCCGTAGTTGGAACAGCGGAATACCGTTCGCGTGGTTGCGCAAAAGTGACGCGCGCCTTGCATGTGCAACCCGCCGCGCCCCCCCCCCCCCGCTGTTTTGACTTCTGTTCCACTGGGCAAATATGTATGCACGCCCATCGGCCGTTTACACGGCGACTGCCGGCTCAAGGCACGCTAATTAGGGGCACGTTCTTTTGCGATCCTCTCGCCGGTGCAACGACGTTAAGGAATAATGCTTTTTTTGCGATACCGGCTTTGACGGATCTTACGCGCGTGATTCCGTCGTGGGGATTTTAGTGAAAGTTTTAATTAAGTAGGGTGTTTCTAGCGCGGAACCAGCCATTGTTCTTGCTTCCTGCGAGTTCATTACTGTTTAGCATTGTTCATCTGACGATGAACACCCTTCAGTGAGCTTCGTTTCCTGAATGAACTACGGTTTACTTCGATTTCGACGAAGCTTCGGCGTGCTTGGATTTTCCGTTTGATTTCAGTGCTCTATGAACGTGGTAAAGGTTGTATTTTAGGCTACATAGGTGGCGCCTCCGTTGGTTTTGGTGTTTATGGAGTTCAGAAGAGAGTGACATCGGAGAGTCGGCGTTGGGAGAATTGGCAATGTGGCTGTCCAGTACGACCAGGACCCGCCAATCGAGGGCTCGAGTCCCGTCGCACGAGAATCACTTTTTCGCCTACAACTATGAATAAAGTTTCAAGGACCGAAATATTCAAGAATCGCACAGTTGAAAGATCCAAGGCGAATCCTAGGAAGCCTGTAAGATGCCTAATAAGTCTTGGCATCGGTGAAGCAACTAATGCCGATTGATGATAGAAGGATCCTGTTTACCAAGAAATTCCTGACAAACTCAAAAAGAATAACAGCGGACAATATTCCAGAAGGAAAGTTGAATCTACGGGTACGTATCGCTGGAGACAGCCGCGCTCCGCGAAACAAATGCCTTTGGAAGCAGACGCTGCTCGAGGACGTTCGGAAAATATTCAAAGACGAAGCGTTGTCTGCGACACCCGCGAAAGTTGCCAATGAAAACTACGGGAGACCGGGGAACGCGTAATTATCGTATCGCCGGCGTCGCGACAGTGGGCCCCCCCGAGTTCGCTGACGTCTTCTCGAACAGTTTAATAGAGTAACGATTAACGTCTCAAGGATATGTAAGAAGGTAAACTCTCGGGAGTGAATCGGAACAGGCGAGGCAAAGTTCCGGGCGTCTCTCGGAACTGCGAAACGAGAAGATATTATACTTTCTCCGGGAGATAGAGGACCCCCCTTCAAGCCCGAGCGTCGCTTACCCTTCCCATTTTCACGAAAACAGCGCGCGCGAGGACGGAGAACGGTGGGGCTGGAATTAATTAACGTCTTCTTCGACGCGAAATCGAAGGCGCGCACACCTCGAGCCGGGCGAAAAGGACGAAGGTGATGGCGGGAAGTTGCAGACTTTCCAGAACCGGCGAGACTCGTGCGTGACAAACAGCGATTCCAAGTGTTTCCTGGAATAACAAGTCGCCTATGGGGCGGGGAGGGTGGCAGACGGGGGAGAACGATGGTTGCCGCGGTAATTATTATTATTCGGTTTGTCAAACGGCCGGCTGCCAGACGTCGTCGTTCCGTGCCGCTTCGCAGCCGCGTCCATGGATCCCTCGTCGGCTGACTGAGCGAACCAAGATGTAAATCCCATTAGCGAACTTGATGTGACTTCCTGGCCCGAGTGTCTCCGTGTCGCGGCTAGAAAGCCGGCGACAACCACGCCGATGGGGCTGACGACGAATATATGCGTGCTGTACGAGCTAACGATCCGTGGGACTCACCATCGTGTCGTTTAGCAGCGATAGATTTATCGGTTGGAGGATTTCATTTGAAGGCACTTTGCTGCTTCCCTGCCCTCTACAAATTGTAGGTGACTAACCTCCGTTGCAACAGCCTCGATAACGATCCAGCAACAGAATTTGGCGTGGCCACGGTACCGTCTTTTTTTATTCAAGCGTGTGAACCTCCGACGACATCTTGTCACTCTCCTCGCAGTTCGCTAATTTTTTATGATAGAGATACGTGAGGATAGTGTGAGTTAAATTGACACACTGCAGCGCGTGACAAATAACAATTAAATATATTTCTAATAATAATAGCAGAAAATATGTATATAACGTTCAATTCAATGGAGTTGTACTACGCGCTTTTCGTGAATCCGAATGCCGCTCGCAATTCGGAGGTGTTGATGATACAGAGTTTTAGTCGTGTCTGAATCTTTTTTCTGTCCTGCTTTGCTTCCAAGACTTCGAAGCCCTCGCAGGGGTATGTCTTCAGTGGTACACCAGTGCTTATTGGTTGTCACTGATGACGGTAGTGGGTGACGGAAACGCATTGGAAAGAGACAGTTGTTTTCCCACGCTGTCTGTTTGTTTGTCCGGAGATAAACGGTCTCGACTAGGCCTATTAGATATATTTCTCGGCACCGCTAATAAATCACTGCATCCCAAGACGCTAGGCCCAGGCGGACAACCCAAGTGCCTGCCACGTGCGAATTGACGAAGCACAGGCCCACAGATATACCTCGAGTTTGACATTGACAATTTTCACGCTCAACAGAATTCGCAAGTGGTAGATAGAATATAAATATATACAGGTAACACGAGATAATGTTTTACGGTCTCGACTTACGTTTGTATTACGATCGACATCGGGCTCCAGCGTTGGGCGCGCAAATTTTCTATACATACTTACGTGAGCGTGGATTTGCATATCGCGAGAGAACAAATCCATACGCATGAAGGAAGAAGGGGGTCCTTAAATTGGTAATCTCGGTGCACGGCGGAGTTACCAGAGGCAGACGAGTCGCGGTGTCGGGAACCGCGAACCCTGGTTTCCACGTCTTTTGCCAGCTAGGAGCGCAAACATCCGGTAACCCGATGTCGAATGTCTCGTGTTTGCGGAGATAGTCGGGCTTCCGGATTAATTTGCAAATTTAAATGCACGCGCACGCCCTCCACGCTGCCGGGTACAATTACCACTGTAACTTATCGTCGCGAGGCGCACTCAGAAATTCGCTTTAGGCCACTTTCCGTCGCGGAGCAAACGTTCCGACGCGAGAATCGCGGGCGCATCGCCGGCATCGAGCGCCAGCCCGCAGTGGAAATGCAAGATTGCTTTCAGCAGACGTTTATGTAAGCCTATCCTATAATTTCTGTATGGGAAAAGTAGATCTGCCAGCGGAACTGTTCGAGCTTCTATCAGATATAATAATACACTCGGCTTCGGGAAATTCCCAATTTCGAAGTGTATGTATTGAGCGATGTAAGGTGAATCGAACGAAATCCTTTTAGGGGAAGGTACTCTGTAACCCCGAAGGCAACTCCTTTTCAAGATGACCAATACCTCTCCCGCAGATTCCCCCAAAGAGACACCGCTTGCACCCAAGAGCCTCTTGCCACCCCTTTCCACCCGCAACCGTAGAGTTCCGAGGGGAAATAGTTCGGCGCTCCGACTAGCGACACGAGCGACCTCGAAAATATTCAACGCGACTTACATCGGCGACGTCAAAGGTAAACCGACGTTGCTCTCGCAAAACTGACGGCACCGCTAGGCAGTTGACGCTCGTGCGTTGCAGCGGGTTTGCGTCAACACCGGGCAGATACCTAGCCGGGAGGATTCGGGGGAAAGGAGCGAAGGAAATCGAGGCGCGGCGCGCGCGAATCGACGGATAATGCTCGGTGCGCAAATTCTTTGGTAAATATTTGCGCGATGAGAGCACCGACGGTGAACGTAGCGCGCTAAACGCGGCGCGTCGAGAACCGGCGGCGGCAAACAACGCCGCCTCCGCGGCGAATTTCAATGTTACGTCTCCGAGCGTTCCGAAATTTTATCGGGCCATCAGCGAGTCTGCAGGATAGCCCGGGCCGCGAGAATACGCACCAGCCGCCCCGAGGATCAGCCGGGCGCGTGTAACGCGAGCGAGTCGCTCTACGCTCCGTCGGCGGAATTTCTTCGGCGCGCCGTTACGTAAATATTCATTAGATGGGAAAACTAGCGCCGAGTCGACGACGCCGGCGCTACGGGGATCCCTCGGGGGAGAAGAATTCCTCTTTCGTCCGAAGTCCTGCTCGTGCTGCACAGAGGGGCAGGGATGAAGAGGCTGGCGCGAGAGGGAGCAGAGTGTTCCGTCGTCGTGTTTCAAAGGAACTGGCGAAATAATCCCCTATGCATAGGTTCGGTCCTCTTTCGCGTACCTCGCTATTAAATTCGTATGCGAGTTGACGGTTTCCAGGGGTTCTGTCACGCGATAGACAATGATGGCAGCTGTTTTTTAGAGGTAACATTTAATATCCCGCTGGTGGTGCTTTTAAGGGCGGTCTGGTCCCCGAGAGATCGCCACTTTATCAACGTAACATCCCTCTAGAATAGATCTACTTTCGAAAAACATAAACAAGCTCGAGTAACGATAACAGGGCCGCCGTTTTTAGTTCAACCATCTTCAAGCTCGCTCCCAGCCACAATAGGAAATCGAAGCAGCACAAGTAGTTCACCGCCGTGCGCTTTTCTTCGATTCCCAACCCTCCCGGTTCGTCGTGGACTTTTTGATTAGCCTATGCATTCTTGAAACCGCCTCGGCGCCCATGAAAGTTTAATCGTGGCCCCCGCGGCCCCCCCTCAATGTAACACGGAGCGGTCTCTTTTTCCGGTTCGCGGAACTTCGCTCAGAAAGCTCGCGGATCCGAGGCCAGCGCGCTGCTTCGAGTATTAAATTACCCCTTTCGCCGCTCGCGCCGGGAGGCTGTTTCGCTTGTCGTAAACGGAAACGAATGTTAAGAACGGCTTGTGCAAACTTGATGGAGAGCATCAGAGAGAAAGAAAGAGAGAGAGAAGGATTATAACGTCTGAGCCGGTGTCGGTGCACGGGTCGCAGATTTTTGCGAGCTGCGCGAAGGAAGACGGGATTATACTTCGGAGCATGCATTATGGATATTTTTAAAAGGGCTGCGTGAACTTCAGGCCCTACCGACAGGGGGAGACGGGATAAAAAAAGTTTACGCGAACACGATTCCGGAAGAGCTTCCGTTTCGTTTTATCGCCGAGCTTTGTTGAATAAATGATGACCGATGGATGGAGGCCGGGGACGGGGGATCCGTTGCGCGATTTTTGCTCCGAAACGACACCCTGAGACTTTATACGGGGATGTAAAATAGTAGGTAACGTGGAGGATTCTCGGCGGACAGTAAAACGGTCGATATATAGCCGAAATACGGTATAAACAGAAATGGAAAGCGTCGTTATTCTTCCTCCGGGAAGGGCTCGCGAAATACCGAGGCTGCAACATTCTGTTCCCTTCGAATTTCCAAGGCCACAGCTTTCTGTACGCTTCGGATTCAAATCAGAAGAAACTTGATGATCGTCAAGGATGAAATCCATTGACTGCCGTTGTTAGGCGGCCATATATTCCCCTGCACAGAGCTCGACCCTTGATTCGCCGCCGTTGGTATCGGAATTCGCGGGTGAGCGGGAAAAAAAAACGAATAGAATAACGAGCAATAACTACAGGCGGCGTTCCATGAATGCCCGCGAACGCTCAGATTCTACAGGCCAGCTCTATCTGACGCGCCATAGAAATACTTTCATCGGGCCAGACGTGAAAGCATCCCCCGTTGCGGCTCCTTTGCTGTCTCGATTATCCCAGGGGCCATCGATACCGTGGACGTTTCTACTAATTATATCCCCGTGCAGAGTCCAGCCAATGGTCCCCCGTGCAGTGTTGCGCGGAGGTCCCTCAGAATGTGGATATCGTCCAGGGGGGACGATGGATGCGCCAGCGGAAATAATATGTCGAGACAGGGCGGAAGGGGGAGGACCGGCAGCCTTGGGGGCGGAACGAGAAAAGGTCAGGACGCGGGTGAACGAGCCGGGGGACAATTTGCCGAGAGAATTTCAAGAACGCAACACCTTGATCGGCCCGAAATGAAATAAGCCGACGAATTATTAATTCGGCTACGCCCAGGGGGACACGCGCGCGCGGTCGTTCGATCAGGATTATCTGACCTCCCTTTCGATGGGGTAGCTCTTCCCGCGGATCCACGCGTTGCCAAGGAAAACGCACCGGGCCTGACACGGTCCTCGAGGACACGTGACGGCAGTAATATCTTTCGTGAGTGCCTTCGGAGATTTCGGTAATGTCTCTGGGATATCTTCGACGAGATTCGTGTCACCCCTCTTTCTATTTCTCTCGCTTTTTATAACACTTTCTTCTTTGGGCCCTTTTATCCGAGTAAGGGTTGCGATTTCGGTTCATATTTTTAGGAGCTTTTTAGCAGCTTAATGAGTCCACGAACATATGTGTTTCAGGGGAGCGTGTTCACTGAGAAAAGATAATATATAATAGAAAATTGAAAGAGAGTTAATGAGAGGCATCCCAATGTTAATACCAATTGAGCGAAGAGACGCGTACGCGCAAACATTTCGCCGGTGGCGTGCACACGGGGTTGAAGTTTGCACATGTACGCAAACTTGAACGGCGCGCGTTGCACATTTATAAGGTAGCGGGGTCACGCCATCACCACCGAGATTCTGCGGGCTCTCGCATGTAACTTATGATCGTTACTAACAGAACATTATGTAAGCCGCGATAAGCGTATAATAGTTCATTCTAATCGTTATTTAAAACGGGCCTTCCTATCGCGCTGAACTTGTTAACTCCTCTGTAATCTTCCCGGAGCGCTGCTAATTGTATTAGGTCGGCTTTGCTCCACCAAACTTCGTGGATTTACATCTGCATCGAGCAAAAATGTTGTTTCGCGTGCTATCCCATTTGCTTTCTCGTTTGCCGCAGCATCCTAAACGTTCCCTGGCTTGTAATTTCATTTCGTACTACTGCGAGGGGAGTTGGGGAAGATCTAACTTACTTACAATCCTAAGTGAACTAATAAATGTGGGCGTCTATTAGTTAAAAAATTGTAAGCTCGTAATTTCATACCGCTTTGTGTTACACGAAGACAGTTTCGAAGCGCTTCTTTTCGAAGGGAGCATGAAAGATGCACTGGACCTTCTCGTTACTGAGTCTGCAAATTGTAACCGCTGGAAAATTAACATCGAAGAAGTTTCATGCTGCTGCTCAGGCTGCGTTTTCAATTCTCGGCCTCTGATATTTATCGTTTCTCAGCGTGTATTTACACTATCGAGGAAACAGATCAGCTTTCCCCGTTGCCCTCGCCCCTCGACGTTGTTCTTAGGAAGTTGTCTGACTCGGTAAACTTCATTGGCATAAACGATTTTATTAATTCTCGGTTCCTCGGATTCGCAAACACAGTTATATTGGAAAGTGAGTTCCTCCAGTTATAGAAACAACGATCAAGCGAATCGAAGGGCTGAGAACGACGGGGCTACATCATTTGCGAGGTGAATATTTATGGACGGACGAAACCGAGGCGGACATTTTCGACTTAACAACTAGTTAATAAGTTTCCCGTTAAACACAGATCGCGAAACTCCAGCTGCAATTAATGAAGCAGTCTACATTGTAATATCTTATCTTTGAGCACCATAAACAATTGAGAAACCTCCAGTTTTATTAAAAGAAAGACAATGGATCTCAGAAAGTTACGCGGGGTAGCTAACAATTTCTTTTCAACTTCGATAAATAGTTTTCCCCATCACGACTGGAGGAATTTCAAATCCTATATCAATTTCTTCCGACTCAATTCTGAAGTCACTTATCCGACTTAACTTGCAACCCTTTGACTCTTTGTTTCGATAATCATCAATTCGCGAAATCAATTTATTTGGATAAATAATTAAACAATCACCTTCTTTATAAACGACATAGTTAGTGTGTTCAACAATAGTATCTAAAGATATTCAAAATACTATCTTCTGAATCGGATGCGCTGGGCTTACAATTTGCTCTGAGCATGGTTGAAGACTGGTGCCGTGGCAATAATCTCCGTATCAATACTGATAAATGTCATGTAATACATTTTTCACGCGGTAAGTGCGCCTTTACCTTCGATTACTCCCTAAACGATACTGCTCTTCTGCCAGTTAATGCCAATCCCAATGCAGGTGGGTTTCCTGCAGAGATTTTCTACTAACTTTTCTAACCCTTATACGCTCCGAACGCTGTACTTCTCTCTCGTAATACCACTTTTCGAATATGCATCGGTACTATACAGCATAAATTTCTCCGATTTGCAGCATTCAAAACTGGTTGTCCTATGTCCTGCACTAATCACGACTATACTCAAATAATGGACAGGCTCAAAATAGACTCACTCCACAAAAGAAGACTAGTGGCCGATCTGACTTTTCTATTCAAAATTCTCAACGGCCATATTTGCTGCCCTTTGATCCTCAGTAAAATGTGTCTAAATGCTCCTCAACGAATGTTAAGATCATTTCCCTTGCTCAAACCCACGCTCCTAACGACTAGTGTAGCCCTTGCCGATCCCATAAACAGGATATCGAACCTGCCGAACAAACATAGCTTCGAGTTGGACTTCTTTAACAAGGCACTAGCGCCCTTTCTAACAGCGGTGCGCAAAATTATTCCTGATGAATAGCAATATGCGGTTGCATTGTAAACCTTGTAATTAGTATCCATGTATTACCTCACAAGATCATTTTTTACTAACTGTATAGTGTTTACTAAGGGCTAGCCGTTTAAATAAATAATAATGACATTCGAAAAGGATCAGAAACAAACTCCCTCGCCTTCGTGTCGTTTTCTGCTCACGAGGTCTTCCCGCGATGTACCAGAGAAACGGCGAGCGTTCGAGGGGAACGTGTCGGCGTTTCAGAATCTGCGGGTAATCGCAGAAACTGAATCAGCCGAGTTTTTTCTCCCGGAACAACCCCATAATATCCGGGACGGGGGCCGAAGCAATATCAGAAACCGTTGCGCGATAGCGATACCATTACGTAAGGTGTTCTCACGTACACTCGCATCGCGATTCGTTCGTCCATAGCGGTTGCGCGCGCGCGCGCATGCAGATACGGTAAGCTTGGAATTTATTTTCTCCGCGAAATCAGCCCGCTATCTCGATAGAAAATAGATATCGTAACAGAATTGGTTTCACCAAAGCCGGCCCGAGCCAATCCTATCGCGCCGATGGTAATTTCAGTTGCGCTCACGTTCTGCCATCGACGGAAACAAAGCTCGAGCTCCGCCGGAACAATTTGACATCGGCGCGTTTTACAACGGCAATGCAAGCCGCCGAATAACCGCGTTATAATCTGATTCGGGGTCAGATCCGCTTCCCCGCAGGTTTTTCTCAAAATTGAAACGTACGGTGCCATTTTGCCAATCGCCCCTTCTCCACGAGCACTCGTTCCACTTAATCTTGGCAGCGCGGCGAACGGTGGACGCGTTACCGCGCCGCACCCCGTTGCACGGAACGGCAACTTCCGGTAGGAAATAAACTTGCGGCCCGAAGAAGTTTAATAAGATAGGACGATTTAATGCGCGGCCGCAACAAGTTCGCCGGCAGCGTTTCACGGCACCCATTCGCCTCTGAATCGCTTTCATTCCGCGTGTACACGATGCTTCGGCGGAAGTTACGTTTCACGGGTTAATACGTTATTCACCGAGGCTGAAAAGGTGGCCGCGGCGCTCGCGGCCCAGTCATTTCGCAGCCGTGTCCCACTTCCGGCATTCACTGGCGCCGGGCTCCGCCGCTGTCGCGAAGAATCGGCTGTCCGACGGGAAGAAAAGTGGTGGGAAGAATGTTTCGAGGTTTTCGCGATACCCCGACGCTCGCGCCGTCCCTCCGCTCCAAGCTTCTCTCACTTTTTGCCGCGAACCCCCTCCCCGCGCCGGATAAATACCTGATTCCAGCGCTTTTGCCTTTGTCCGTGTTCCCTGTTCCTAATCTCAAATTAATTACGCGACAAACAATTTCTTGCCGCGCCCGTTGTCTCGCACTTTCTTCTTGCCCCGACGACAGCCTCGTTCCCCGCGAAGTTTCCTTTGCCCGTTAAATATGGCGGAAGTTGCGAGAACGGTGACGAGGGTAACGTTGTTTTGGCCGCGTCTCGCTGCCGTTATTAGCGAAGAAATTCTTGTAAATCACTGGGGGGAGCAAATATTATTTTCCAGGTGTAAAACAGGCGCCTCTTCAATGCGGCAGCTAATAGAAAACGAGCGGGGCCCGTGGCGGCAGATCCCGCGAACTAACTTTGTCTATTCGTCAATAAGGGAATGAAGAAGATTGGGGAGGCAGATGTTGGATACGCTGCCTCGAGGCAAAATCGAAGTTCCAGAGCTCTAGACAGTGACGTTTACTTCTACAGCGATGATATATTACGCGGTGGGGCCTCGATTATCGGAACACCCCTAAACGGAATTTTCGTTCATATGAAAATCTGTTCTCCGGGAATATCGATCATGTAAGACCGCGAGGGTTGTGGGGGCTTCTTTGCTGCCGTTTATCAAGAGGCTCGAGCAACCCCTGAAGAAGTGTCGAAGGGCGCGTATTTAAAACCATGAATATGCAAAAGCTTAGAAGAATGGATGAAGAAGGTGGAATAGAAGAACAAGGACAGAGGCATAATTCCACAATCTGTTAAAAATATGTCTGAACGGTATAGAGGCTGAAGGTACCACGTGACAATGCTGAAAGGAAGCCTCACTACGCAAGCCTAAACCCACTTCGCTTCTCCCCACGGTTACGCGGTTGATTATTCCAAAACTGACTCATCGAAACGGATTACGCCAAGGCTCCCGACGAATTCCCCCGTAATAGCCAATATCTTTTAATTACGGCTCGGGCATTACGCCGGAATCCCCGATCGTAACTCGTCAGGCCGATTAAACGACCTCATGCTCGAGCCCGCAACTCAGTATTACCAGGCAAAAAAGCAGGAATTTCCAGCGTGGAAATTGAATTTCACTTTTAACAGCAAGATGGAGACTACTTAAGCGTCTGCTTCGCTGGCTGGATTTTCATTGTAAACTATCCTGTCCCCTGGCTTTCTCTCTCTGCTCCCCTCGTCCACTTTCTCTCTCTCTCTGTTTCTCCAGAAGCTGAAGATCGTCGAGTCCCGTAGGCAGTGGTTCGGCCACAGATATTATTGGAAAAATATATCCCGTGGCTGTAAAAACCGCTGGAAGCCTTTAAGCTGAAAATTGCTTTCAGCCGGGTGGCGGGGGACATTTTCGCCGCGGAAGTCGAGCCTCGATCGAGCGCGTAAATTCGATAATCGCCGAGCGTAAGCGGCGCTTAACGCGCGTACCCGCGTTAATCGTGTCCCGATATATTCAGGCGGCTGCGAGACGCGTTTCGTTAATTGTGATCATCTAATTAGACCATCTTCGCAGCCCGCCATCCCGGGGCTGGAGATGATAAAGCCAATTAAAAAATTTTAATTTTCACGTGCTGGGAAAATGTAATGAAATTCTTGCGTCGTTCGTTTCCCTTTTTTCCCACCCTCGCGCCTCGCCTCCTTCCTCTCTCCTACTTCTCCACCTGGCCCCCCCCCCTTTTTTTTTGTTACTGAAATGCACTCCGCACATTCTACTCTAATTAAATTTAATCTTACCTCTGAAACCGTTTCCGTTATTCGCGACCCGCGGATCCGTGCCGCCGTGCCTCCGGCTAGTGCATTTTATCGCTAGTTGTGACACGATATCGCGTTGCTCGGCACAATTCTCTTAACCTTTTGCCTTCGCTACGCTCTTCATCCACTTCCATCTCACCCTTCGTTCAACGAAAGAAATCAGCAGATCGTCGAGGACACCTTCGTATCAGCGTTCGATCCTCCCTGGCCCTAGCGTACAATCCATACCTACATACCAGAGGACAATTTCTCTCGAAAGTTAGACAAAAGCCCGCGAGATCCTTATCGGTCGCGGCAACGACGGCCCAGGAACGCGGTCGCGCGAAAATTCGCGTGGCGGCCGTGGTATTCAAAAAGATAGCCCCCGCACTGGATTCTTTACCGTCGATCCGATAGCGAGGCGTCGACATTCCGCGAGCGTGCCGTCCGTTGTAACGTCGAATGCCTCGGGGCACGGTCGCGGAATGGTTTATGCCGGCGACGAAATCGAAGCTTCGTAATACCTGGCACGGCGTGTCGCGGGGACAGCCTGCACCGGCTGGTCCCGCGGACGTCTTATAAATTTCCCAGCCGCGGCGATAAGTATTTCAGGTCTGCGAGCCGGCTACGGTTGGCGCTATTGTTGTCCCGGCGATAAGATCTCGCGCTAAATCCAAGCCTCGCTCGCTTCCACGAGGACAGTTTGAGTTATGCCGGTTGGTACCACAATGAGGAAAGCCGGCGCGCGGCGGAGGTGGCCGGCTGGCGGAGGGTTGGCCGCGACGACGGACAGAAACAACGGCGACGGGGGTGGTGAAAAAGCTCGACGGAGAGGGGAAAGAACGGGGGGGGGGCGGGGAGGAGAGAGGCAGGCCTCTACCTCGGAAGGGCAATACGGAGGATTTATAGGGAGGCGACGCGTCACGCGAGTCGGAAAGGCCTGTTAGGCCTCGGCCGGGATATTCGTGAAATGCAGTCCCCTTACCCGACCATTTGTTCTCGGAATATCAATTCGGACGTGAGATACGAATATCAGACGCGATGGAACACATCGACGCGCCAGTTTCCTCTGGGCATACAGGCGCCCTTTGAGCCGCGAGTTAACCGTACGGCCAGTGAAATAAGCGTATCGCGGGGACCATAGAAAATTCGTAATGCAAACGAGGGAGTTTAATCGCTGGAATAGAAGCGGGCTAACTTTCAGACGCGTATCGGCATCGCTGCACCGCCGCGTCGCGTCGTTAACGATGGAAGTAGCGTTGCATGCTATGCGTGTGCCTCCCTAATAAATAGTAATTAGTGCGATGGTAATTAATATAGAGTGGAGTGCGGGAG
This sequence comes from Andrena marginata, assembly GCA_963932335.1. Taxonomy (NCBI): domain Eukaryota; kingdom Metazoa; phylum Arthropoda; class Insecta; order Hymenoptera; family Andrenidae; genus Andrena; species Andrena marginata. The sequence goes on along the minus strand of OZ010662.1, from coordinate 10,717,570 downwards.
CGCGACGTAACCGCGCCTAGATCCACGTTCGTCTCCTTCACTATTTCCATTAATTCACAGTGTTTATCGCTTCCTTTTTCTTCTTTCTTCCATTCGCTCCCTCCATACTCTTTGATATTTCTCTCGCACCAAGGTCTCCTAAGAACCCAGCATTTCACGAGCTTTCAACACTCCCCGGGATCTTAAAACTTCCAACTATTTTAAAGCCATCGAGGTCCTTAAGGTTCTCCGCATTTTTTAAAAAATTCCAATTGCATCCACGGCAACTTTGGTACTGGGCCGAAATTACTGATAATATCGCCGGGAGAATCCAACGTCCATCGGGCCGCACCGTCTACGCGGCTACATTAATCAAATTTCTGTCCACTTTGTTGCCGGCGGCCGGGCATTAGGAAGGGAACTTCCGTCCGGGGGCCAGAAGAAGGCAAACATTCGTCGCTTTCCACCCTCTTGCGCGGGTAAACAACTCGGCCCGGCCCGCGGATCGAATTCATCCTTGCCAGGGACACAGCAGCCACTCAGGCGCAGCGAAACTCCCGTCGGAACTCGAAACGATTAAGGGGCGCCCTTTGAAACGCCGAACGGAGGGCTGGGAAGTCGCGAAGGACCGGCTGAAATAATGTAGTGCGGGGCGCGCCAGTCGCGGAAGCTAATAACTGCGGTTACTGGATCTGATGATATTTATGTTCGCGGAGAGAAGTCGACTGCGGAGGGAGATCGCGAGACGCGATCGTGTATACCGTATTAAAGCGTTCCTCGCCCCCTCTGCTCCATTTTTTATTCGCCTGGAAATAAGATGGGGGCCCAGTGATCTATGGATTCGTCTCCGGCTATGCGATGCTGAGGTTTTAAATGAACTTTTTCCAACGCATTCAATCGGGCATATTAGATGTATCCCCAGTTATTGATCCTCGCTACTGGGACGCGTTAAGTAGTGAGAAATTGTCGCGAGGGTCCCTTTCTTAAGAAGAAAAGGAGGCGCGCGCGTATTTTCCGACTTCCAGGGATCGTTCCACGCGAATTACCCCGTGGCCTATACTTTGCGGTTCTAACGAGCGTTCCCTGCAACGAAATTCACCGCACCCCCGGGGGTGTCTACGTAGAAACGGATATTATTATCCGGGGTGCTTAAGCTTTACGTATTTTTGCATAACTGGAAATTAGAAATAATTATTGTGGCACCTTCGGGAACGGCGGCGGCGGGATATAGCCCTGCTCTTGCGAACTGCAAGCTCCTCGAGCCCGTTCCGCCCGCGCAGCGACATCGCCGGGATTTATTTGGAAAATAGAGCAACGCGCTTCCAGAATTACAGAGTTTTTACTGGCGCCATTTCCGCGTCCTCGGGTCCTCCGCCATTCTTCTTGTAATCGTCACAAATGAATATACTAGCCTGCTCTAAATTTGCATTCTTCCATTGCAAAAGAGAAAGCAGCGCGATCGACGTAGGTACCTATAAACAATTCACCCACGTCGCTGTTTCCCACCGCGCTCGCAGAAATTTTCAATGAAACCTTTGCGCCTGCTTACGCTAACACAAGCACCCTTTAATCATCCTTTTCGAGGAACGAGATGAGCTCCGCAGTGTTTCATTTAAACACGAGTTAAGCCCCCGCAACCCCGCGACAGGCACGTCGAGTTTCCCTCTGTATCTACAGAGTGGAATTCGCGCGCAGAGTAAAATGCATCGAAAATTCTTCCAGCAGCACTGAGCCCACCCCAAGCACCGTCCATTTGCCATCCGCGTTGCGACCGTCACGGGTTAAATACGGTCCACCCTCCACGGGTTGTTGCGTTGATCGCGCAATAAACGGCGTTTAACTCGGCCAGTAAAAACGCGATGCACCGACGGCGGGGTTTTTGTTGTCGCTCGCCCTGGCCGTCGGAAAGTACTCGTCGACATCCGATACGCGCACGCGCGAGAAGGATTCCGGCATTATTGCCGTGTCGCGGGGCCGTCTGACGCGTCCGTAAAAAACGATAAAAATTACCCCACGCGTATAATTTGATATACGCCGGCTAAACCTGATTACGCGCGTCGGAAGCGCGAGACGACGGTCGAGGGGGAGTGGGGGGCGGGAGGCGAGAGCGGGGGCGCGAAGGGGATGGACGCGTGTACAAGTGGCGAGCATCGAGGGCCGATGGGGGGTTGCTTTATTGTCCACGCAAGAATTGTCACCCGTATATATATTCGACGTCCGAGCGGTCCGTTAGTTACTGCCTCGTAATGCACGGTATTATCCCCGAAAAACACGGGGCGGCGCGCGATTTTTCGGCCATCGCCATTACGCCGTGCCGCGCGGCGCTGTTCACGCTTTATCGGCGGACTTAACGCGCACCGGGATAATGGCTGGCTTTCAATTCGCCGGCGATGGCCTGCTATTTTAATACATCGGTTATAGAGCCAGATGGCCAAGTGAATTCGGGGATTCGAAGTTGGACGCGATTATAGGGGATGATGGCGTGCCTTGTGATCGGTGTAGCAGCGGCCCGTGCAGGAGACTTTGAAACTTGGGGGAGGAATTTTGTTGGGGGCGTGGGTTCCGCTGCGAGCCTTAAGACGCGTGAATTCTCGAAGCGGCTGTGGAAATTCGGAGATGCGGGGGAATTTTATTGTATATTTTCATTAAGAGACGTTTAAGTTGCAACAAGGTCGACAATAAAGGTATTGATTTTTCACGGGTGGAAGGCACCGGCGTATTCAATGAAGCTTCGCGCTCCGTTAAAGCGATACGGCTTATCGAGAATGCATTACTATAAATTCCCGTGTAAACATAGTGAACCATGCACCCGGGCAACGACACAACGGGCCGAAACGCTGCCCATAAAATTCGGGTGATCCTAGGAAAATACAGAACCACCCAATCGTTTTCTGCTGCATCGTAGCGCGATCGGAAGCAATCGGATTGAATAAAACAGCGGACGGTTGCACGAACATTTATAACCCCTTTAGGGTACCTATATTTTTGATCACCTTAGAAGCAAGATCTCTTACAAATTGTGAGTCTGGGAGCATAACTGATAGCCCATGAAGAAAATTTAAGTTCTCGTCACGCAGTGGGAGATTAATTTAACCACCACTGAATTAATCTCTTTACCTTTGGAAAGAGAAAAGAAAGTTGAATTTTATTCTTTAAATAAATTTTTATGTGATCACCTAACGAATTTTACTGAATTTCTATTAAAAATATTTTTATCTGGTGAACTCGACTTCATCAAAGTTAAATCCTGATTGCGCCACTGTCATCGCGAACACCCCAAGAACGCCTACGCAAAATGGAAGGAAAAGAAGTCTCTAACACCTTGAGAGATCTCGAGACACAAATTTTTCCTGACTCTGTTCGCCCTGGCAGACAGCGATTCGTCTCCATCGCGTTACTGCGATCTGTTGTCCCGAAAACGCGCTGTAACACGCTCGAACACTCGAAAATATCGTCTCCAGGCAGCGGCGGATGATTAATGACCGCCGATAACCGCGCTTGTTAATACCGCGTCCCTATTATCGTAGAAGTGTTTATAGCATCGGCAAACGTGAATCGAACGCGGCAGTATGTAAATCGCGCGTATAACACGGCGAACACGGAGGCGCCTGCGCCGGCGCGCGAACGTTGGACAGGGCGAGGGGGTCTGTTACGAGCCGAGTACAAACGATGTTTAGCCGTCGGGGCAATATACTAATGGTATGTACATAGAAATATAGAGAAACGAATACACACCGAGTATATTTACAATGAATTAACGGGGGCGTTAATGCAAAACCCTCCCCCAGGTCTACTCGCCATTAGTTTAAACAGATTTCCAACGCTCACGGCCTCGCATCTACATAACCTGGAGCGAAGCGTGCGCTAAAATTAAACACTCGCCGTGGAAAACTGAACTGCATTATCCAGTGCTGCCCCAACGATCCCCCTGAATGAATTTTACAACGATGACTAGCTTGGCTTCGCTGAGAGCGCAGGTGTTTTAATATCATAAATGTGATATACACGCGGTAGGTATGCGCATTGGAAACAGTTCATTCTCAGAAGGAAGTGGCGACCCCAGTAATTGGAATGAGAAGAATTGCCGCGGTTCTGTAGGTACACTTAGTTAACCACCCACAATTCGAAGCCCATCTAATCCAGCATTCTTCGCCCCGATTTATCCAGAAATCGAGCCCGAGATATTCGCGGGCGTCTCGTTGTTCCCCCGTTCGCGGGGATAGCGAATTAAATAGTAATCAGTTTTAATAAATTCTACCTAGCCCGTCCACCGTGGCAAGGGTGGCGGGTCGCTCGACTTCCTCTCCCGGCTCGGCTGAGATTTTATCTTTCTCAAAGTTTCATTACTGGCGGCTGCATTGGTAATGTATCTTCGGGGGATTCAATAAAGCACGAAGGGCTGCGGAAATAATGAGGGACGCCGCCGACGCGTGCACCTCGTCAGCCGTTCCCTAATTAATTCCGAGCAATCGCGTAGAAGCTTAATACGATGCGTCAGCGATCGTCATGCGTGGATACATCGGAAGGGTTGCTGGCCAGCGAGCTCCACCGCTGCTCTGCATTCCTTAATCTATCGCGGTTATAGCCCTTCATCAGGATTCCCCTTTCCGCTAGTTTTGGTAATCGAAATTCGAAAGATGTCACTCACCCGAATATTTCTCTGTCTGCATCTGCTCGGAAGACACGGCAAAGTTCGCTGTGGCATTCGGTGGGCAACCGTTTCGATTCTGCTGTGTGCGCAGAGTGTGGGTCGCGTGCAGAGACGGGCCACGCGGTGGCACTTCCGGCGGCGCTGGCTCTGGCGGTGAATCTCTACCCGTGTCTGCAAAGATAAGCGCAGAAATTTGTAGACCTCTCGCTACTCGCCCCGGAGCATTCAATTTCTATTCGTGCACCCGCGTGTCTAAAGTAATCGCGCACGCTTCAATTCTTTAATTCTTCCTTTTTTTTACGTGTAGGTGGGTTACGTAATTTCAAAATTATGTATTGCTCTTGTTTCGGTAACTGTCGACCACTCGAATCTAGTACCGCCCCGCTGAAATTAAAAGCGGAATATCTGCCGAGAAGTGGGTTCGCCGGAACGCGACGCGAAATGTTTATTTCACGAACGAATGATTCGCGCATCAGCGCAATTACGTTAAAGTCCGCTCTGTCTCTCGTTTCTCGCCCCCTTATTCGCCGTGGCGTCCGCGTAATGCCGATTATCGCCCAGTGGAAATGCGAGCAATTAAGCGGCATCAATAACTAACCATCTCCTAATTACGTTTTATGCATGCGGGTACGAAGGATCTATTTTACGCGAGACCGTGTTCGATTAGCCGGTGCACGCGAAAAAAAAAGAGGGAAAGAGAGAAACGCCCGTCGAACGGAGGAGCCTTGTAATCGAGGCATTAACCGCATTATTATAATGACCATCTCATTATCCAAAAGTGCACATCAAAAGCTGCGATAGCTGGGGCACGCAAAATGCAAATGCAAGTGTATTTCTCCGTGAATGGAGCTCGTACTTATGTATGTGCGTGCTCGTGCACGATGTTGGTAATGTATCTGGATTTTCTACCATCGATTCAACACTATAATTTTTTTTACAGTTTATAGCATAGATAAACATAACCTAAAAGTACTAGTCACAATTCGTATTCATCTCCTTGTAACTAATTCGCAAAAATACTTGATCTTGGAGCGATTTGACTACCTAAGTAATCTCCTTAATGAATTTAGAGGGACAATATAGTGGCTCTAGACACTTTAGGTATTCAATTAAGTTATCTAATTATATTCCACGGACTATTGTTGTTGTTACACATACAGCCGCAGTGCAAGTCACAAAACAAACTAAAGCACGCCATGCAACCAGGCTAAATTTCACCCCACCGAGCATTCAGACCCCCTTGTTCCGACTATAAACGCTTATTAGAGCGTTACGGCCGCAACGGCGATTCTAAAAATTCTTCATTTCCGGCCCGCTTGCCACGTTCCGGCCCTTAGGGCTCCGTGTTGCCGGCGTCTCGTAGCCAAGTTGCTTATAAAGTTCTTCAAACTTGTAAGGAACTGTTGCCGGCGAATAATTAAAGTTACCTAAATATAAAGGGCACAAAAGAAGGGCTGGCAGGCACGCTGGGGGCAACACACCCAGCCAAAGCTCTGTCCGTGAAAGCACTCCTGCGTTGCACGCACATCGGCCGAAAAATAAACACCGCGTTGTAACCGTTTAAGTGGATTAATGGAAGGTACGCCGAGCAGCTGAGTGGTATGATTTCGCGAGAGTAAATGTGAAGCGGCAGGGGAAAAAGGAAAGTGAACATTTCGCGTTTCACTTGGCTGAGGAAACCAGCGGAATTCATGGGCACGTTTAGCGATAATAATCTTCCAGTTTTTTGAGCAACTGCTGATACGAGGAACAGCTGCAGCTGTTTGTTCGCTGGAGCGACCAAGTTCAGCGCGAATTAATCGCAGTTGCTCCGCGGAATTCGCAATTTGCGAGCGTGGCCCGTGTATCTTCAGCGTAAGAACACGCGAGCATAGCAGAAACCGCTTGTAATAAGGGGCGATGACGCGGCGAATCGATACTGTGTTAACCATATATAGTATATACATATAATCGGGGCAATGTGTAACCATTAGCGGGCTGTTAATGTTACAGGGCACATTATTGTAAATCAAGGTTAACTGCAATACGCTGGTTTATTACGCTTTCGCGAAGCTTGTGTAACTTGGTTGCGGCAACTCCGACGGCGGGATAATGGAATTTCGGTCTTCGGCCATCTGGATTAAAATCTATTGACTCCGCGATCGCGGCTTGTCTGTAACATCGTGCAAATCTGTGTGTCGAAGCTGTGGAAACATAACGCCGCTGAACTAAACAATTCGCTGAAAGCTCCAAGCTTGCCAGAAAATAGGAGGCCCTTAAGCATCTCTCTGATACGCAGAACTTCAAAGAAAGATTCGCGGAGCCCAGGCGTGGTGTCTTCTATTATAGCATCAACCTGTAGTTTTACTTGCAAATGTCTGGCGCAGTGTTTGCGAACAACGAGGTGTCCTTTGATTTCGACAAGCACAGCAGCCTTTCCGTAAATTAAGAACACATCCCCCGGAAAGCGCGACACAGCGAGCTACGCAGCGGCACAGTCACACGCAATTTACATACCTGTGAAGTAAATAGGCCTGGGCAGACCTGCGCGCCAAGGAATGTGCAGAGAGAAAAGTGCATTAGTGCGGCTTGGTGCACGTGTGGAAATTCGAACGTGCTATGTATGTACGTTAAGCCAGTGCCTCGTGAAGGGGTTAGACAAAACCGGAGAAAAGAGCAACGTGCGAGCGATGTTGAGGATGAGGGGGGGGGGGGGCTTTGGAGTAGAATGAATGATGTTGAGTGACAGCGGGGAGGTGCAGGCCGTCGCGTTAAACGATAACGACGATGTAACGAGAGCGTGGCCTAGATCACGAAAGAATCGTCTGCCCGGTAATTAGACCGTTCAAACTCGCTTTGAAAACTTTGCTCATTAACGCCGCGGTTCGTTTCGTTTTTCATTAAAATTCCCGCGGCGCGATAATTGAGACCGAGGCGCAACACGTTCGCGTCCCAAGTGGCGTGACACCATGACACCGATGACGAATAACGCGGAATCATCGCGCGGATGGCTCGTGGACCGCGGCTCAACAATCGTCGGGTTCGACTACTGAAACTACTCTAAGCTCTATACAGGTAGGTGTAAAGGTGTAACAGCATATTTCGTGAATAGAATAGTTTCATTAGGTGGTGCTTAAACTCAGGGATAGCCATAATTTTTATATAAATAAAAATAATAACGAATAAAAGTAGAAAAAATTATTCGACACCGAAGTTGAAACTCTGGACGAATAAAAAAAATTAAATTTATTCGCCGAATAAATTCTTGAAGAAAACAATTAATTTTATTTGTCGAATAATCTAAATTTAGAGTAACTTTTATTCGGTCCATTATATAAATAATTTTTTATTTAGTTAATGCTCAAATTTCCTTAAAATGACCGGCAAGCTTTTGCTCTTCTTGCTTGCGTCCATAATAAAAAACATACCCCAAGTCGGAAAGTGTACTCGTTGTTAGTGAATTTTTATTTGAAGAATAGAAGTCGAAAAGTGGAAAAAAATATTTAAACTCGTAAGTAATGAGTAAAGTAATAAGTAACGCGAGCGGCGATATTAATATCGCTGGGTTGATTACGATTACGTTAAAGTTAGACGAAGGACTACTTAGTTAACGGTGCGAATTACAGATGAACAAGAAATGGCGACTGTTCCACGTGCGCTCGCGCTCGCCGGGCTCGATATTCCCCGTAATAAGCGGTAATAATTGCTTAATTAAACCGGACGGTGAAACGCGCAATGCGTTCCTGTCAGCGGCAGCCGCGTCCATCGCGTATCTTGGACAACTTTACCGTCGAAATGTACATTCGTTGCAGTTATTGAACAATTCCCCGGCATTGTTCGAGTGTTGGGTACACCTGTAACGCTCAATTACAAAGTCGATATTCGCGAGTCGGCGACGAACGAGAAAAACGTCTGCGGGCGTCGTTCGCCGTTGCCAGTCCGCGATGAGTTATTTTCTCGGCTCCTCGCGTTCTACTGCCATTTATTGCGAAACCCAGGCTCTCCTTTTTCTTCGATTTCTTCCCTCGCAACGTCGACTTCGCCGTGATCGCGATGAATTAATGTTTGGATAAAATTCGTGTTCTCGGAGAATTTCTTTTATTTCCCGGTTAACTGTCACGTGCCTCTTCCAGCCAAATCACCGATGCGTTCAGTAAATCACTGTAAATCCTGTTCACTGAAATTGCAGCACTTGATCAACTCGATTTCCCGAGGTAAACGTTTCCTGTTTCCAGAATAACTCATTTCAAATTCAGTTTTCTTTGTTCCGGCGAATGATTGTCTACGGTTTCATGAAATTTTCGGCCGATACTGTACGTGCCAGAAATGATTGGTACGCGGCTCGTACCATCATCGACGCATTAACGTCAACGTTGCTCCGCCGCGTTTCATAATTGTTTGTCACTCAATCTCTTATACCGAATATTTTACGTTCACCGAAACGTCCTCGAGCGCTCGATGCAACAGGGACCGGTAGCAAATGTCGTGCGCGTGTATGAACTCGAATCGATTGTCAGATCGACGTCGGTCCATGGGACATAATCGGCCGCGGTTCAAATCGCGATCTCTGTCGGGTGACCGTTAATAACGAGCTGTTCGTCGAAATGAAAATCAATTTTCTTCCTTCGTTAAAATCATGCCCGATAGCATATGTCCTCGGAGCGTTATTCACCCGGAAAACTTGCGACGCTACGAAAAGTTCAGCAGATTTTCAGTCGAAAGCGTTAATAACTCTCTATTTAACAAGTCGGACTCGTATCACAACCGCGTATTCATCAGGGTAATTCCATCTAGCCCCATCTCCATCTCGTTTCAGCTGGAACAATGCAAATTGGCATCGTCGTGATCGTTTAAACGAATTTTCTGCGGACGTGGCCAGGGGTTGCCAGACGGCCACCAGCGATTTCTCGTTATTTATTTACACGCTTAATCAGATGGGAGCCCGATACGACACTGACAAAGTGGAAGTTTAGTCAATCGCCGTTAACCAATCGCAGACAAAGAGGGGGAGGGGGGGGGTTGCTTGGGGGTGGTTTGGGGTGGCCGGGGTTATCCCTCATCCGTGGTCGCTGCTCGGATAGAGTTAGTCAGACACGGTGCAAGGGTGTGCAAGGTGGCCGACAGCGACTTGATGCGGTTAGCGATTCGCGCTGGTAATTCGATTTGATGGTCTAATGCCTCCGTCACGTCCGGACGGTACATATTCATGTAAATACGAATTATTTCCCGAGGATGGGGATGGAGATGGAGATGGGGATGGGACAGCGTCTCGGTTGCGGTTGCAACGTTCGTTGACCAACGGGGCACCGCTTGAGATTGATTCCTTTTGGGTCGTACGCCTCTCGAAATTTATTCGCGGCGAGTCCTGAAGGATTATGGTAATATATCTTTCGCAGGAATATACCGAGAATTTATGCGCGTTACGCTTATTCTTCCTCTGAGCTTTCCTAACGAGATTTAGATCTGCGAGTAGCTCGCGCTAAAAGAAGTTTCGAGTGGCGTTTTGGGAATTTTGTTTGATGTCCTCTACTTTCAGTTCTGGTAACTTTAATCAACGTGCCACTAGTCTTCTGCTTGTAAAAAGGGTTGCCTGTGCCACCATGTAACAATAGCTGGCTAAAAAGAGTGGCGCGGTGGATGCAAATTCTAGTTTTGAAGTATTCCCAGTGCACCCATTGATACGTCATGTAAATTTTATCGCTCCATCGGTTTATCTGTGCATGCAACTTCGTACGCAGTGCCCCCCCCCCCCAAAAATGGGAGTGTGTATTTCGAAGATATTGAGCACAATTTCGTAGCAGCATTTGCATTTAATCGAAACACTCGACAAAGTTCGCCTCGTTAAGGGTTTGGGTCGTCGGAAAGGGTCTTCCATCCGCTTCCCCCAAAAATGTAGAACGATAAACTTCCATATCAGGTTAAAGTCTACCGCATGGTCGTAGATTTTCGGCCGGAACGAAGCGGAAGGAGCGCAACGGTAACGATAATGGCGAACACGGGCTATTGGCATAGTTTTCAAGCGGCGCTTAAAATTATTCTCGTTTCGAGAAACTCTGGCCGCGATCCAGTCCCCCTCGTAGCTACCTTTTTTAACCGCGCGCTCGCCGTTAAAAAGAAACGAAAAAAAAAGCCGAAAAATATTTTCTTCCACTGAAAATCGATACTTCTTCCTCCCCTCTCTTTTTTCCCCATTTTCGATTGGTATCTTGATTTACAACGCGCTTTCCAGCGGTCGTATTTCGCATTAAATCGCCGCTCGGGGGATCGAATGAGCCGTCTCTGCCGAAGATACGGCTGTTGCCTGCATTATTTGCAATTTAAATAATCCGACGGATCGGTGATTAATCGCCCGGGTCCGACAACATTTTTCCCCGCGCCGAGTACAGCTAATATCGCGCCGCCGGTCCAGATTTACATTCGGCCAGCCGCGGGCTGGTGCACCTAAATTTTCTAGGGCAATCGGGCTAATCGATACCATATTTGCTGGCTCGCGGGTTCGTTTCAGGAAATTAAATTCCGCGATCGGGGCCGGGCCAGCACGTGTTCTTTGATTCACTGCCTTAATTGTCTTCCTGCCTTTTTGTTTTCGGGCCGATAATGGGCAACTTCTCGAACGTATCGAGCCCGAATGGAGACAAATGGAAGCGTTCGAAATTTACAGAACGTCCCGATGTGGTTGCTAGACATCTGAACCAGGGATTTATACTCGATGCACTGTCAACTTCTCACTTCTTGTCAGCGCAGTTTCATTCTATGGCGAATTAAACGCAATCTGCTCCCCTGCATATAAATTTTGATATCGTAACAGAGGCTGGGTGGGAAGGGCAGGATATTTTACGCGCGACTGGCGTCATCTTGTAAACCGTAATTCGTGTCTGAATCTTCGCCGCTATATTGCTGGCCGGAATGTCCCTGCGGTCTAATGGAGGCATCTCGTGGCATCTATTAGCAAATGGTTCCCAACGGTCAGGGTCTGGCCACGTTAACCCCGTGCTGGCCACCGTCGGAAAGACGATTGATATTACATTAGATCACCGTAGTCTAATATACGCCGGCCCGAAAACCACGTTATTGAATTGCTCGGACGCTCAGGGGACTTGGCACAATTACGCTGACTTGTCCGCAACACGTAGATACTTCCGCCACGCCAATCGAGCGAAACTGTGCGTCGCGTGCGAACGCTGATTTTCTCCCCCGGATTCAAAATTCCTTCCGTCTCGATGGTGAAATTCGAGAGCCCTTGAACTTCTCCACGTCGTCAGGGAAAGAAATCCAGTGAAATATTCAACGTTCCTCCTTCCCCTCCCTCGTTCTCCTCAATGATGCAATTGCAGTGAGCATTTCAGTCCTAAAGTCCTCCGGCGCAAGAGCCCCTCATATATTTAAAGGACCATTCGGCGAAGAATAGCTGGCACGCAAAAGAAAAGAAAGAAGTGGGACAAGTTTGTGACACGCGTCGGGCGAATCGCGTTTCCCTGCAGCGGAACGAGCAACGGTTTACGATCGCCCTTCGCGTGCACGCTGCGAACGTTAAATTGATTTTACGATTTCTCATTTCACGGTCCGAGAATGAATTTAACCATACGGGCCGGAGTCGCGAACGGGGGCAGAGAACGGAGCCGGGGTCCTTTAACCGGGGGGCAACTCGCGCCTCGGATGATACGTCGTCGCTTACGTGTCACTGATACATCAGCGTCGGGAAGTTCGATCCAGAGATCCGCTTTAACGGCGGCTCCTCTCACCCTGAGGGCGGGACCCAGCCGCGTATCCGTCTTCCGAGCATCCTGCCTATGTACAGAGCTTATGTACGCGGCTGAGAAACGCTACATAGACGGCGGGTCTTAATCCGCGTCGCTAATTTCCACGGAATCTACGCGTAATACGATCACACTTCAGCAGGCAGAGGCAATGGTTGCTGGAGGAGCGGCGAATTCCCGGATGCAACGATCCGTGGAGACGTGGGCGGACCTCTCGATCTTTCACAGGTCCTGCCGGATCCTTCTTTAAAGTGGCTGACGTGGGACAGTTCTCTGACTGAATAACTTCACTATCATTGACACCAGATTTTTTCCTTTTTAGAGATCTCAGATTCTAGGTCCTATAAGTATTAGAATCCTAAATCTAACAAGGACCTATGCCTAAAATACACCTCCCACATACTTAACGCCATCCCCTGCGCCGATAATAGCCCCGTCTATACCCCTTCGTTCGCCGGCCAGCCAGGGCTCCGTGATATCAGTGAAGGACTAATTGCCAGCCGGATCCAGCGTCAACGAAACACCCGGCAAACGAGATCCGACGAAATTTCGTTTAAAAGTTTCGCAGGGCCATCGGAGGACGTCGACGCCGGTGTCCTGGCCAGGGAACTCGAGAAGCCGCAAAGCTACTTTCTCATCTCCGTGGTAACGCTAAAACTGCGTTACGCGGCGCACCGAGGAACCTGGTGAGCGTCGTCCGCGGCCGGCTCCGGGCCTAAATACCCCCGACATTCCAAAACAATATAGTCGCTCGGCTAACTTCCGCGCTGACCTACGCCCTAACTAGCCCGGCCTCGCTACCTGCTAACTGTTAACTCGGTTACACCCCACCGCCCTGCTCTTTGTTTCACCCATCCTTTCCCGCCCCCCCCCCCCGCCCCATCTCCTTTCTCTCCCGCGGACCACCCTCTTTCGGCCTCTTTGTCCGTTTAGCCGCCTCCTTTCGAGCACTCGGGGAGGAAACATAGGCGACGTTGTCGTCCCAACGTTCCCTTACATCCCGCGCCAGCGTCGCCCGCTGGATTCGACAACAATGAACTTAACTCACAAAACCGCGAGTCCCTTGGTTATTTAATGAGCCGACGCATAAGGTAGTTTGCCGATTACGACGCTGTTAGTCGGCCAGCAACGTTTGCCTTTGCTTAAGATCCCTCGCCCACGGCCGTTTCTCGAAGCATCGCAATTACGACGCTGGGAGCTGATTGTGAGTCGTGCTGGAGGACTGAGCGGAGCCAAGCTCCCCGAGCCTCGGATTTAATTGTGCCCTGTGTAGCTCGCATGATGTGGTGAATATTGGAGCGAAGTCATTGGGAATTCCACTAGGCGAGATTTTATTCAGAATAAGTGGGATCAGAAGGTTTAGACATCGCGATGATGTTCAGTAAAGGAAACAGAAAGATCTGTTGGAAGAATTAAGAAGAAGAAGGATAGGTTGTAAAACAGTATTACGACTGAATCTCGCCTTCGGGCTATTTCTTTTTATTTCTCTTGCTTTAATACCCCTTTTGCATCTTTGTGCAATAATGTTTCTTAATAATAATAATAATCTTCTGGAGCTTGTGTCGAAACGGGGGCTTGCCACTTTCATCCCCTTCAACCATGGGGAGTTGTAGTAGGGTAAATCCGGGAGACGCAGTCGGGTCGGAAGGTTGGTCGAGTCGCTATATTTCAGACTCTGTACGTAAAAATGCGTTAAAGTGCAGACCAATTTCTTTTCTAGAAGCCAAACAGTTGAATGAATAGCGGCATTTCGCTTCCTTCTGTTTTTTTTCTAGATTTATAGGCTTTAAAATGTAAATTGGGGTTACATTTAACCTCTTTTTTCTAACAGCGGTTGTACAGAATCGTATTTAAAATGTATTTCTAAGTTTATTTTCGTTTAATATTTGGGATAATAAGATAATAGAGACATTGAAGGACAATGCAGCCAAAGTATTTGGCCATATTAACTCTTCCTCTCAAAGCTAACGAGAAGACCATCTCTGGTTGCAGAAAGGAGAGATGGTCGAGTTATGATTTTTTTATTATTTTTGTTTATTTTTATTTTTTATTATTATTGTATTATTATTTTCGTTTATTTAGTTTATTTATTCATTTTTGTATTCATTTGCCTTGTTAATCGCCAGTACATAGTTCACTTTTTTTTTATGTGTTCTTTACTTGTTTAGCGCAAACAAATTAAATATCTATGAATCCGTAGTTGTATTCACTCATAAATAATTTTGCTTTATCAATGTTCCATGGATAATTATGTCAGTGGTCTCTGCCAACGACGAAAACCGTTTCTCCCGGCACCTCGGGAGAGGTGGTCAGATGTCATGGCTTCAGTTTTCAACCCGATTTACAGTAAATATTGTCCTAAAGCAAATATCGACCAGTTTTTCTGAATCAGCATAAAATTCTGAACATATAGGTTTATTCTGATAAAATAAGTAATGTCTATATTAGTTTTAATATCCATTTTATATTAGGTCGATCGCGTCACCCGGGTTTACCTATATTTAACATCCGATACTTAACATACACCCTTCCATGTTAATTTCAGAACTGCTCCAATGATGCCATGTTGTTTAAAACATTCTCATTTACCCGAGCATAGCAGCTGGAACCGTAGGAAAAACGCGCTAGCGAACAATGCCCCGGCGGAATCGGAGATCTTTCCAGCCCCGTAGCAGCGGGAGGGTGACTATTAATATTAAGCTTTTAACGAGGAACACGTTTACACGAAACCTGATTTAACTCCGGCCAGGGGCTCGATACCGGCCCGGTAATCCTGTTAGTCCGGTAATCGTATTTGAGGCACGGATCGTTAACTTATCGCTCCGCGGGAAATTTTACGTTGCGATTCCCCGGGACCGTTGCGCTCACGGGCAATCGATGAATTTATCCGAGGGTTTCCGCTGTATCGGGATACGTTTCCAGCCCGGCGAGCTCATTGTTTTATCTGGTAATTACGCCGAAAATCGCGGAAAATTCGATGGACGATTGGGCGCGACGGGAAAACAAAGCGGGACGATGAGTGGTAAGAGTATGCCGCGAAAAATGGAGAGGCGTGGGTGCGTTGGAGGCAGGCATCGTTCGGCTTACCGTTGGTGAGATGCATGCGCGAGTGCTCGTCGGGGAAGACGGTCTCGGAGCGGTCGCTGGCGGTCGAGCTGCTGCTCAACGCGCTCGCGTGACCTCTTCGCGGTCTTCGGCCTAAGGTGCCACCGCCAGTGTTCGTCTTTTTCGACGGTGCCGCGTACACCGTCTCACCTGCAACGTGTCACGAATATTTCCAATAAAACGATCTCTAATGTCACAGATTCTGGGCCAAGTATTTTTATTATACAGAAATATACGTTTAGATATTCAAATTTCGACCACGTTGGAGCGATTTCGTTGATTCCTTGGCATGGTAAATTTCGACGAGGATTAAAAAAAAGTGTGCGAATCGTTGTTCCGATCGAGCCCTACATGACAATCATCAGTCAACCGAACTCTCGCACGATCGATTCCCGATATCGTTCGGTGGAAGATCAAAAATTCATATGGAAAGAGCGGTACTTGCAGAACTTCAAAATATTTTCCCTGCCAGGCTCCATCTGCAGCTTGTTTTCCCGCGTATTTCACGCGGTCCCGTACAATATCAAGCAACGTCGATACAGCGGATGGTTAATATTTACAAGGGCCGCAGACACAGCAGCGTGAATGTTATTCCGAAGCGGCAGCGACCGTTTCTCCTGCATTAATGAGACCGGGATAACTGGTGGCGGTGTAACTCGTAACGCGACGCGTAACAGCGGGACTCGTCTTGCAGCGTTTATGAGTATCATCTTGCCAAGCGAGCGGCTTTCGCTCGCGGCGTTAATTAGCTACGTACCGTTGCCGTTGCGAGACCGTTCCGATGATATGCTCCCGTTGTAATGATGACGGCGGGAGTTTGTGCTTTCTAGAGGGAACGGCGACGCCTGTCGATGATTCGGTGTCAAGGTTGGCGGTGGAGTTGGGAACGGAGTTGTCGGATTGTCCGTGGTCGCTGCACCCTCTGTATCCGACCCGGTGCGGTACGAGCGCTCACCGACACCTGCACAGAGAAATGTTTAATTAGATTCAATTTTAGAACTGGTAAACTCCAGTTCAGATAGCGTTCATCACTCTACGATTCGATTTTCACGTTTGGAGTGACAATTGGGGGAGTTTTAAATATTTATAATCAAATTTATGATGCTCCTCAATATGTGTGGATTTTTCAGTGAATTTAAGTCACCTTAGCCATCTAATGCCAATTAGACGAAATGCCTCTAGAATGCTTGGAGATTTTGTGTTTCCACCTCTCTGATTGCCAACGGAGAGACGTTTAACCTACGACCAGCTCGAAATTGAAGTGCAATCGCGTCTATTGCACCACGTGACCCGAACGCCGACACAGAGGTGTCCGTGAATCAGAATAGGATCGTGCACTGTCATTGCCGCGTCACGGAGCGTCGGGCATCGTCGGCAAGAATATTCCGGCGTGACGGACCGGCTCCCGTTGTGACGTGCGCTGATCGTCACGGGCAATCGGTAACACGCTGCGAACAGGATGCGTAAGCGTAAACAGGATACGACGGCCTGTGACGATGACGGCTGCCGGCCGGATTGCTATCGAGCGAGCGACGATTTAGCGAGGATTGAGCTGACTCGTAGCAGCTGTTTGCAATTCTACCGCAATTTTCAAAAATATCGTCGAAATCGTGAGAGTGTCCTGGGATCGAGAAATTCGTTCCTCGGATTGGAACTGTACCGAAGATGCATAGAAGTCTGACTAAGGCCGGTATTCATAGTCGCTACTTATTTTTAAGCGAAAGCTTAAGCATGCGGTAGCCTCTACTAATCTAGTAGCTAGTAATGGGTGCCGAATGCTTAAGCATAAGTAACAACTATAAATACCGGCCTAAATCTCGACTGAAACTACCGAAAGTCTCTGAAGCCCGCGCTAAAGTACAGAGGAATCTTTTGTGATCTTTAAAACAAATTTTTTCCAGACGGTGCACGCTCATCCCTCGTTGATAACGTGACTCGACGGAAAAGTGGCACGATATCCGTCTTGTTAATTGGCAGATAATTGCTCCGCCGGAGGAACGCGCGATCTAATTCACTATTAAACTTCCCTCCGCTGGCGAAGGACAAAGGGGTAGGGAGTATGGCGGGGAAAGAAGAAGGGGAGGCAGCCGGGGGTTAGGGGCTAGTATAGAAGAGATCGGGGGATTGAATCTTGTCGGTAATTAATGAGGAAAGTTTTACAAATAGCCGAAGGCACAGTCACTAAACGCCTTAGCAGGACCGTGAATTCTATCCGCAAGCAAAATATCTCGCGAAAGTTAGTTTTTAATTGATAATTATCTTTCGCGGTATAAACGGTAATCAGTGGTCCCATTCACTGTCTCTGCTCCTACGCGCTGCTTGTCCTCTTCTGTCGAATCGTCCACCGCGAGAGAAGGGGCGCTCGGCGCGATCCTGGCAAGGATTCTACAAGAATTCACGGTATACGCGGTGTCCTTCAAGTAACCAACGGACATCACGAACTTGTTCCACATCTCGAAATAAAAATTTATCTATTATCCCAGTCGACACTGTGGACTTCTGCGATAAAAATATCCACACACAACATATGTACTCTGTGTTTGGAAACGTACGAGGCATCGAGCACAGTAGAAACAGACCAGTCAATAAGTAGAAACGTACAGTACATCACAGACAGCCAGTATTCTCATCAATACCTAGCCAACTGACAATGAAAATCAAACAATGCTCATCTCTAAAACGCATTCGAATACACCGACGATATGCGCACACCTTCCGTTCAAAATAACCTGGCAAACAGGCTCAAAGTGTTTGTCAGTTGCGCGGCAGGACACCCCATGGATTTTTCTTGCCGGGCGAGAGGGAAGCCCGCGTTCCTACACGAAAACAGTGTCGCGACAACGGAACGGGCTTCCCCCCGTGACATCAAAGATCGGAAACGCTTTCTGCGGGGGGTCAGGCAGTGGCGCGGGGCAGAAATCCCCCGAAGAAGCCAGTGTTGCGAGGCCGGTCAGGATATAAAGAGAGATACGGGCAAGATGGGCAGCCTGATAGTCGAGACGTCTGAGAGAGCGAGCAGCCGAGGGTCGGGGCAGCGGCGCTGATATTGCTCGCATTAAACTTTCATATTCAATCTTGCCACCCACCCAGTTCGGCTCTCTCCCCCTCGTCCCTGCCCTTAGCCGGAAGGTCGTGCCGCCGAGAGCAAGCTCGGCTGGGCTTCAACCCCACATGTAATTGTGTTATGCCCTCTTCTCTCCCTTCGACCACTCCTTCGCGTGCTCCTTCGAGCTTTCCTCTCTTCTTCCCGCTCTGCTCGCCCCCCTCCCGCCCCCACCCACCTCGCCCCAGCTGCCTTTCTTACGCTTCGTTCCCGCAATTTCGTACCGCGCTTCTATGAATTGGATTTTGTAATTCGTAGTATTGGAACGCCGGGACGAGGCGAAAGCGTAGCATATGGGTTGGGGATGTTCGTCGAGGGACGCCAGTCGCGAGATTTCTGTCAACTTGTGTGGGTTATCTGTGCTTTAATGCTACATACATCTTCGACATGTGATTTCATTTTTTAGGGTGCTTCTGTCTAGTTCCCAGAATCTAAATCGAATTTTAAACTCGTTCAGAGATAGTACGGCGATGGCATTCACAAATATCGCGAAATTGGTCACCAACTCGCCGTCACTTTTAATATTCCAGCCAGCTATACAGTCGGCAGCGAGCGTCGAGCCCAGCAAGAACAAATGACAGAGCCATTTGACACCGTGTTCGGGTACGCGACTACCTTTCTACCATCACCTTTTCACCCGCGACCATTCTTTATTCCACGGTGTCGCGCATTGTAACGACGCGAGGGGCGCGCTTGCGGATCGTACGCGTAGCGAGCGGGCGACAGGTAATAAAATCGATAGTCCGTCAGGCATCCACGTCGGTCACACTTCCGACTGGGGAAACTAAATCGGGCCGGGGGTGCGGGCCAGCTGGCTGAAAAATAATAGTGTTCTGTCCGGTATTCACTGCGTGACTGGCTGTAGAATCACTTTGATTCCGGCGGGCCCCCGCTGCTACGGGGAGTTTATTGTACGGTTGCACGTTGATTGGAAATATTGGCCCGTTGTTTACCTTTATACAGGATCGCGCGCGCCGGCTGAGTATCTCAGAACAATGTCCTCGGCCCGTGCAGCTCTTTTTCGCAAGGCCATCCCCGCCAACACCGGCGCGCCCCGATTGCCTTTTATTTCTTTCTGACGATCTTTCGAGTGCCACGTCAAAATCTGTCAATTACGGCGCCGTATTTACGTACGCTCGCGCTCCCCCCCGGCGCTCTGATCGAAACAAATAACAGTCGACGCTCACCCGTATCGGACCTCGATTTATCCTCATATTTCGAGGAACTCTCTTTTTCCATCGACCTCGCGCTGTCGCGTACCGCGTCTACCGAATTCGATGAAATACGACTGCCCCATTTGTCTTCGATCTGGTTGATGAGGCATAATGTTCCGCTTCAAACGATTATGGGATACAGTGGAGGAATGGGTTTATTGTTTCATTCGTTACTCCTCGAGTTGACAGTGCAGTGGTAGGTATATTGAATGAATATACATAGAAGGTGTTTTGGTAGTTTTGGAAAGCGTTTGTTTAGTGGATTATTGACTTGTACTACTTAGAATACAGAGAAACATCGACTGGCTATTGAAGACCACCTAATCCACTGCGATCCACGTCAAGTATGACTCCTCCTCATAAGCCACATCATGTGCAACGTAAAGGGGCGCGTCTTTGCAACCCCCAAGTGGCCAGTTCATTTCATTTTAATTATAGAACAGAAAATCGTTAATGGAAGTAGCTAAGCTTCTTACAGTTACTGAAGGGTGGTTCTAGAGTAACTTAAATTTTACCCAACTATAATACTTCAAACATCGAACGCAAGAGACATCTTCATACTCTGGGATGATAAAAATCACGCTCCACAGTCGAGAACCCTCTGAATCCCACGCTCTCGATGCCCCCAGGACGCTTGCTTCAGACGGAAATCAGGATCCCTGGAACAACCGGAAGTACTGATCCTGGGAGCTCTGGCAAACGGGGAGGTTCCACGTCGGTCGTGTCTTTGACCGTGCGAGAAGGTTTTTTCCAGCGCGACGGGAATTCCTTTCGCGGCCTGCTGAAACGCGCCACCGGCTGACACGAAGAGAAACTGTCGCAGCCTCTGTGCCAGCTCCGGCGGGCGGGGGTGGGTGGGGGTGGATTTTGTTTGTAGGGGATGGTTGCCATGGCAGCGTGCTGTGCGCTCGCTCGGTCATCGAATGCACCTTGGACCAACACAGCTCGCCACGGTTGCCTTCTACGGCCGACCGAGCTTGCGGAAAAGTTCGCCGGCGGGGCTTTCGCAAGCCCCCGTCCCACGTTAATTCTACGGCCGTAGGACACGCCGCGCGCAACTTCGTGTACGTAGCCGCATCAATTTCGCCGGGAATTTCCTCGGTAACCGCGATGCAAATGCAAACGTTTTTCCACGCGACTTTCTTCGCGAGTCTCGACGACGGGGCGGGATGAGTTCAACTTAAATTGGCGAGCAACCGAAAGCCTCGAATTCGAATCGTAACCCCGAGTAGCTTCGTGATTAACGTTTTTATTCTAGAATTTCCGGAAGCTTCGTTTTGGTTAGGTTCATTCATGTTTCGAGATTTCGCAGCAAGGGGTTGGGTGTGTCAGAAGCACTGGGCTTAGCAGGATAGAATATGCTTGGGATAGGTGTTAGTGTAGGTGAAGTGAAGATTCTAATCTGATCGCAATATAGGATATCTGCTCCATCCAGCGGATTCCCCCAATTACCCGTGAATAGTGTTACGTCTGAGAAGACTCCCTCCCCGATATCGCAACTTAACGATTAATTTGGAGGGCTGGTAATTTTATGCGTTTCAGCTAACGAAGGGCATTCGACGAGGGTCGCGATGAAATATGACCATCGGAAGATAGATCGGGGTTACAGCAAATTGCTCATATTCCCTCAGCTTGCCCACCCGTGGTACCGTGATTCACGTGATTCGGTAATGAACGAGATTCTGTTGGAGGAAAAACAAGTGGAAACTCATAGAATGCCGGGGTGGCATTCATTACGCGCTGTGACCGCGACAGCGTATTCGTGGAAAAGATTATTTATTGAATTAAAGGCTGCGAACTGGTCATCGAATATTCGCCGCCCTTCTCCAATGACAAATATGGATCCAGCGAAATTTGAATACCATCGACGCGTTCGGGTCTAGCCTTTCCCTCCCGACAGTGCCTAAATCAATATGAAGCTTTCACCCGGCGACGTAGGGGAGCCATCGGGAAGAGGACATGTCCACAGGAAGGGGCTCATTGGGAGCCAGCGTTCCGAAATTTAATATAGAAGGGAGAGAGGTAAGATTTACCGCGATGCCACGCAAAATTCTTTGCGCGAAACATCGAATTCAATTTCGAATCGAAAGACCCTCCGCTGAAAAACTGCGTATCATCTTGCGCGAAATCGGGGGACAGTAATTCGACGAAAATACAAATATAGGTAAATACAACAACCGATCCAACCGTACAATTCCTTCAATTTGCATCCCCCACAAGTACACGTGCATATTCTCGATTCCAAAAAACGTGGACTGACTTCAAATCATCCGCCAGACAATTCTACGATAGAACAGCCTTACATTGTAACCCGCGAGAAAAGAGAGCGCAATCATCGAGCAAAACGAATTACGCGTGTTTTTCCACCGACGGTTACAAAACAACAATCCATTTGGCGCTCGCGGTCCATCGAGGGAAGAAAACATTCCACTGGAACGCGAATAAATACGGAAAGGTATAGGGAGTGGAAGCTAACAGGGCATCGCTCAAACAAAAATCGATCGCGTCTACGAGCTGTCCACCGATTCGCCTGGAATCTCGTAAAGCGAGTCGCGTTCTCTTCTCTTTGCTGCCTAATCGACTGCCTGCGAAACGCGATGGCCCCCGAGACGCCCGGGCGAAATGGAAAAGACGCGGGATAAAAGGCCCCCCCCCCCCCCCCGCCCCAGGAAAATGCTCGTAAGGGCTTGTGTAGCTACACAATGTGTCTTTCTGCTAACTGTCATATGCATAGGGAACAACGGGGGCCGTCTGCACAGAGGCTGCCATCGAAAAGCAATTTCCGAGATGTCAAATGGAATGGAATCGAGTCGGGGAAAGAAAGTTCGGTGGCGTTTTCGCTGGTAACCCCCGGCCCGTGGCTGGGGATCACTTTCACAGCGTGAGAGCGAGACTTCAAAAAAAAAAAAAAAAAAAAGGGAAAAGAGACGGAGGGAGAGGAGAAAAGGGTGGAAGATGGAAAGAAATAGCGGAGGAGAAACCGTATCTTCAACAGGTGCAAAGTGTCGTCCGTTGAAAGGGCCACTCCTCGTTCCGCCTCCCACCCCATGCCCCGTTCCTCTTCCTTCCGCTTCTTAAACCGCCAGGCTCTTTGATAAAAGGCCTAAAGCACCTTCGGGGAAAACAGGCCGCGTCCCGGCGCCGAGACATAACAAGTATCGACTTGTTATCATCGGCCCCATTTGGGAATGTAATATATTCTCTAATGAGGCCGCGTACAGTGGCCTCCCTTCTCACTCTTTCATTCGCAAGTTCTACAGACTGCTTCTGCATAGCCTCTACTTTACGAAGTCTGCCACGGTCCGAACCGAAGTTACCTCAGATCTTCCCAAACATGGCGTCTTTATAACTCGACAAAGGGGACTAGCCAATTAGTTCGCGAAGCTGTCCCATTGTGGGCCAAGAGAAAGGGAGCCCATGGTCCCTGGAATTAAGCCCCTGAAAGATGCACGTTGAATTAAGCGGCGACGAGGAAACACTTTCCCACGGTCTAGAAGAAAGCGGGTCCCTGCGGGAAGACAGTTTTTCGTGACGTTTAATCGCATTTACAGGTTGCCAAAGAGTACCCGGCGAGAGGCGGCGTTTCCGTGCCGCTTAACGAGCCATCCTTTGCCCCGAGTGTCGCCGCGAACCGTCTACTTCAGCGGGCAGCCATTTTTCAGGGGCGCTTTCGCGACTCGCGAGGGGTAAACCAACGGCGACGAAAATTAAACGTCGGATCCGAAACGTGGATGCTGTCACTGGCAACGTTTGCACGCGAACGCGCCGGGGGTGGCGAAAGGAATCGGGGAATTACCATTTCGGACCCCCCGGGGGAGGATCCCACATGACATCTCAACGACCTTTTAATGACCTTCCATCCGAATATTAACGTCGAAGCTGAACAAGCTTTTTAATTCTACCGAGAACACCATCGATGAAGATACCTTTGATAGACTCTCCTCCATTTCTGTGCGAGCGGCTGGGATTTGGAAATCTGTGACAGCAGTGACGCACGCGAGGGATTGCTTTGAAATTTTATGTAACACAAACCACGGACTTCCCTCTCGGAACGTGGTAATTAGCGATCCGTTTGAGCATAACTTTGCGAGCGTTCTGGTCGATCGGATCGCTTCGATCCCCGAGCTTTGAAACCGCGAAACACGGAGACTGGCTATGGCCCGCCTCTGAAACATCAAGAAGACGAGGGAACTCGCGCTGGAACGGTCGCGAAAGGTGCGTTTGGCATGCAATCCGACGTCCTCCACGCGCCTCGCTCGATTTCCTATCAAGGTTTCGACGTCTATTACGCCCCACCCCGGGCGTGCCGGGATATTAACGTTTTAAATTAGTTTTACGTCACCGAGCGATTGCGTAATCGTCGGACGGCGGCGCGCGCCGTGGGACGGGCGCGATCGCTCCCCAACGATTCCGTCGAGCGATTCGTGTGTTTCGTTGCGTGAAATATTTCGGTCCCCGTCGGGTGTTGTGCTGGCGGCCAGCCTCAGACTGGCGGAGAATATTTTAATGCGCTCCGCGGAACGGGGGAGGGACGGCGATGGGGAGAGGAAGAAAAAGTGCAGGTGAGGGCGGGAAAAGTATTGAAATTTCAGAGCTCCGTAGTTCTACGTCGGAATTACGCCCCTCTTGCAGGGAACTGCGTTATTTCCAACCCGTAATGAACGACTGTTACAGCCGATGTAGTTCATATTTCACGAACGCTACCAGAGAACTTCCCTCATCATCGAGTCGCATGAATTACTTATCGGTATCTTCCGGCGCTCGCATTGCCGACGATAGTTGGGAACGTAGCATGCCATTGGTCAGCGCGAGGAAAGTTTCTCCTACGTCCGACGCGAGTTTTCCCCGTGTTTCTTATTTTTTATTCCCAGGCGTTGTAGATTCCTGGTGGAAAACACGTCGATAGAAAACTCGCCCGACCGAGCTGGAAACCGGGGAGGAAATTAAACGCGCGGGACAAATATAATCGAAGGGAATTCCACGACGGCGGAGCTATTCCTCGGAGACGGAAGCATTTTGCCTTGTACAGTTGCTGGCAAAAGTCTAGATTTCCAATCGTCTTACGAGACCCCAAGTGCCGTCTTTCACAGACCACCGTCTCGAACAGTCGACCGATCCGCGATCGTCGGATCAGCCGAATATATGAATCCGTGTCCAGCAGTGGCGCGAGGGCGACGTGCGCCGCCACTCGGCGCAATTAAAATAGTAATAACATTTTAGGGCACCGTGTGGGAAAGGAGATTTAATGCCGGTTTCCGGGCACGAAACAATCTCAGCTATGCGGCGAGTAATGTATCAAATAGATTAGAAGATCTAAACCTGCGGCATTACGGGCCCGGAAACGGCGCCCTCGTAACGTATTTCAACGGGTTATCGTTCGCAGCGGAACACAGCCGCGCTGGTGCCGAGATGTGCATTGTTAAACAGCCAACTCGGTAAATTCATTATAACGCAACTACTTCGGTGGGGGGCTCGCCGCTTTCAGCCCCCCAGCAGGATTGATTTTACCGTTTTACTTCGGAATCCAACCCCCCCCCCCTGCTGAACTAAACGCAGGCTTCTTTCCTACTAGGAGGGAAGTACCGCAAGAAAGTTCGCCTTATATCGTTTCACAATTGATCTGCTTTGACGTACGTGCTAGCTGCTTTGTCGAAGGAGCAGCCGGTTGACGTTTAATCACGCGAAGGAGGCGCGCCACGGCTTTCAATCGGATAGAGAGTGGATGTTCGTAACGTTGTCCCTTTAACGATTGATTAGAGCTCTGTGGCGGGAGGCGTGATCTTGGAGGGACTTTGACAAGTCGATTCTTTAGCAAGTGGAAGTAGTATTCGCTGGTAGTTGAGAAATTTTCCTTATGGCGGCGACGTAAGGGTATTTTAAATATGAGGGGTAACGGAAGTTCAGTGTGCAGTTTAAGCTCCGAGCTGGGAGAGTGTCGAGGGGTTAAAGATTCACGTTCAAATCCCACGAAAGTGTGAAAAGGTAAAGTACAGAGTTGAAATAGTTGAGTGGAAAAGTCCTTGGCCGAAATTCACGTAACTCTGTACAAGAGTTTCCGTAATTCGTATTCCGCGCAGTTCCTACGGCAGAGGTCCCCGCGTTCCTAACTCCGAATGTCCCGCTCGCATTGCTTTATGACACGTTAGTTTTTATTGAGAGTAGTATGACTGAAATACTTGCCCCGGAAAGTTACTTAACATTCTCCGGAGCTATAGCTAAGTTCGTGGAAACGTATGTCACCCAGATCTGCGAGGACGATAAACTCAAGGATGGCTGTGCTCGTCTACGTCCGCAGCGTTAACCCCGTCATGTGCTCATAACAGAGACGGCCCTCGGAAGGTCACGTTCCTTGGGTTAAAATACTTCTGAAGAACGAACTCGAGTACCTTCTGACTTCACTTCAACGAACCACTTTGGGAGATAACTAAAAGCTCCTATATATAACTGTCTAATACAGGATCACGATAATAACAAGTGAAGTCCCTGTAGAAAACACTGATAAGTGTCAAAAATAAAAGAAACAAATTTTATCAGAAAATATACTACATGCCAATGGTAATGCTACAGTATAGAATTTGATTTTTGGCACTAACAGTGTTTTCTACAAGGACTCTTCAATTATATTTGCCCGAATATCAATTAAAATCATTCGGAAATACACAATACAATACAAAAATCACTCGACAAAGAATTTCCACATTTCTACTCGCTATGTCCGTGGACAATACTTCCCGAATGGAATATATCGGCTCGAGTGGTCGACGAAGCGTTAACCAAGCCAGGCAAGCAGTCTTCACGACTGCCGTGGCAGCTCGTCGGAATAATAACGCCGAACACCGGCCATCCATATTCGTTTCGCGACTGTAAGGGCCTACGTAGGGCAACTCGTGCGCGAGGTCACTTAATAATGCAGATAGAGAATACCCGTAGTCCCGGCTAGCGCCACGTGTAAGTCATGATTAATATTTCAGGTGTCGACCGCGAAAGGTTAGAGGGGGGCTTTGGAAGAGGGGCAGCCAGGAGGGGTGTGGAAGTGAGGCGAGGGTGGCGACGGTAAGACTGACCATCGCTGGAGGGAGCGTGGGAGGCTCTGGGAGGACGTTGTTAATTATTCGCAAAGGAAATTAATGCGCCGCTGGCAATAATTTATATCGGCCGCGAAATGAATGGTTGGCAGACGGAATTATTCACGGTTCGCGTCTTCTTTGGCCGAGCTTCAGCGATTCTTCCATGATGAGTGTCTTGGCCCTCTCGAGCAGCGGTTGTGTTTACAGGGAGGGTATCGGGGAAGTGGACAGAAGGCATCAAGACGGTGGAAACATCAACAATATGACCGTTTCCTTATGAACTCTCGGAGAGGGATGAAAGGGAAGAGGCACGGTGGAACTTCGCGTAAATAGATTGTTCTCTGAATTAATTTATTTCTTACTTTCGTTCTCATAATTCAGATGGAATTCTGTTCAGAATTGTGTGATCTGACAGTAATAATTTCAAGTGGAGGAAAATTTTGGTCACCTTCTTTTACCTACGCGTAGAGACCAATTTCCTCTTTATACACTGTCACGTAATTTTTTAACCAGTCCATTGATAATTCTTTGTCGCTCCACGCTCGGACTTCAAACAGTTCAACTCATGCTTTTTTCATTTCTGTCCCCATACTCGTCCGGTCAAAGTAATCCCAGGCGCTTTCCTGATGTTTAAACCTGGACTCTGCGATGACCGTCTCGTTACCGAGAGAAGCCATTTTCCTCTAATTGAATTCTCCGAACTCACAAAGGCTCTCATTGAGGAGACGAAGTCGCATTAAATCCGCTCGTAATATCTCATTCATTCCCGGGGAAATTTTATTTAGTTTTCTCCCATGTGTGACGGAGATTACGGTTTAAAAATTCCTCATTATTCCTGCACGCGAAATTCATGCCCGAAGGTACCCCCGCGTGTTTCACCGCGGAGCGTGCGCTACTAGCCTAAACGAAGCGGAAGGGATGAGTTGGGGGAAGAACCGAACGGGCGAACGGTAATTAAGACACGAGCCGAATGGCGAGACTTGGACGCGCGTGTCGTTTTTATTAGCTCGAGTGTAAGTTCTCTCCTCCGAGCCGTAACTGAAGAGATAATGATGCATCGTTCTGGTAATTCGCTCAAGTATTCTCTCTATATTTCCCGTAGATCCGGTAACGAGGGCAGCGAACGTCGTCGTTCTCCTTCCTTTCGAACATCACGCTGGCTGCGCTCGCAGAGAAATAACACTTCCGCGCCGGTATTCCCAAAGGCGCGCATAGAAACATGAAGGTTCGTTAAACACAACGTGATTTATTGGTTTTTCGTTCGGATTTGCCGCCGTAGGGGGAGGGGCCTCTGGAGTGTTCTTGCGCCAGAAAACCGTATCGTTTCCTTTCGCCTGCTCTCCACAGCCAAGCGGTATCGACGGGATCATGACGCAAATCCTCGAGTGCAGCGATAACGCGCGCAGCGTTTGCGCTCGTTAACCGATACATTCGCCAACTATCCATGTAATCGCGTAATGATTCTTTCCCTCTGACGAGTGCAGCGTAATAAGCTTACCTCGCGAAGTCCGCCAATCACACGAGCGCAGTCTCTCAGCTCCTATCGCGGCCGTTAACCCTTTGGGTGCTTGATAAAACGCGGAATAGGGTTGAAATTGGACTTTAGAAGCTTAAGATACATGCAGTTATTACGTGTTACATGCGCGTTCCCAAGGGACCTCTATGCATCCACAAATAACGTTGAACTCTGTGAAAGTACTTGATATTTCTTTAGTAAGAAAGTTTCACGCACAGTGTCGCAGACGTTAACACAGCGGCTATACCCAAGCGGAGTTCGATCGTCAAAGCGGTGGCTCGACTGGGATGGGTGCATGTACGTGATCGTAGCAGTAGATTCGGCTGTAAGTGACAAACTGTCTCGCGAATGATAAGGGATAGAGGATCGGGCTAATATCCAAAGTTGCGCTATACGATCGTTGCTCGATACGACGCGGCTATCAAGCAATAGAGACGGAACAGCGCACAGCGGTCTAATATTTCCGTGGAACGGGATATCGCGGTATCGCGTACATCATTGTGCTCGAAATACATTTCAAACGGTACGATGCCTGCCCCTGATTTATCGCGTTAAAATAAAATCTCTGCCGCAAGACAGAGTACGCGAGAACTCAGGGGACGTTAAAGGTGGGCATCCCTGTCAGGGCATGGAAATTTGTGAAAAAATATTCCCCATTTCTTTGAAGCATCTCTGGAATATTACTTGCCATTGTAAATGCAATTTCCTCGAAATTCGGCGTTGAAACTCGATTGTCGCGGCGAGGCACTTGAAGCCGCGGGATCCATTAGATCGTCGGCCGCGTAATGGCCGGCGAAGTATTAAATCCGTTCGACGAACGAAACGAAGTTACACCGCCGCGCCGGTCGAGCGCCTCCGTGCCTCCTTGAATTCGATCCGAGGGGGGGGGGGGGGGCAGCCTGCAGCCGCAGATGATGGCAAACTGCTAATAGGAGGCAAGTTTTAAATGCGTGTAACGTAATAACGCGTGCATTAGGCGACTACCATGGCGTCGTCGGGCGTCTGCGGCGGCGACAACGATAGCAGACCCATTCCCGGTAAGGGGTAGTTTGCCTGACAACTCGATTATACGATACCGGCCGGCTGAGTGGCAAGTGGTGATATATGGCGCGCGTATACACGCCGGCCTCTGCCTCTCAAGTCACTTAAAATAATGAGAAAGCCCGGCGTAGTATCGGGTGCCACGCTTGTTTTCACTTCTCCTTTTTTCTATCCCGCCCTTATTGGGTGGCCGTCGACGGTGGCGTATCGACGCCCCCAACCCAGCCTCAGCCACGCTGCTCCTCGACCAATCACTCCCCGAGTCATCTACCAGCGCCAAGTAATTACGCTGCCGCGGCTGCTTTTTAATCTTAATAAATAGAAGCGGTGATAGCACCGGCCGGGGAGTCTCGGCCAGTAACGAATTCCCGCCCGTGAACCGTGTAATTGTTGTCGAAGGTGCTCGATGGATTCGAGTTGATCACAGGTGACTCTAGGGGTCACTGTCTCAACACCAATGGGCTGCTTAATGAGACATAAAATTGTGTAATCTAGTCTGTCGAGGTTGTTCTTGATTTTTCATGTTGCTCCTTCAGTGTTTCAGGAAAAAATTCGTTCAGACAGCAGCCCCGGGACGTCCGATCTGGAGCCAGCGGCCGCGGAAAGAGGTTTAATTACTCGTCAGCAATAATAAAGCCAGATGAACGTCCTCGTTTCCCTCCGGGAATCGGGAGAGGGGCGAACGTTTCCTCGTTAGGGTAACGTTACCCGCGGCGTGTTTATTTTGCCGATGAGAAGCCGCACATCGCGTAAAACGAGAATGATATTTACGACGGAGGTCGCTGGCATGCAGACCCGAAACGAGGAGCTTTATGATCAAGCTTGCGCCTCGGCGGGGGGACGGGCAAAGCTGGGGGAAACGGGAGATGCGTATCCAGTTCGTAATTTGTGCGTACGGCTAGTAATTTCGTTCTTCCGCTTACTGCGATGCCTGTTGCTTTATCACGTACACGTGACTCTCGACTCGCTCCGCGAATTACGGCCACGGGCGATCAGCGAGACTGGCCTTTCAACTGTGATTGTCGGCGAATTTCGATTCCACTTTTCCCATCAAGGGTATCATCGCGAAGAATCTTAAAGGTTCAAGTCACGCGTTATCGTGCTCCCCGGGCGCTGGCCCCGTGATTCAGGAACCGTCTACCAAATGCTCGAGCCGCACCACTGCCGGCGCGCGCTCCCGCCCCTCGCGTCGTTCGATATTAACAGCGGGCATTATCCACGGACACAGACGTTTTATTTCCACTTGACCGACGATATATCCTCCCGAACTGCCCTGCAACTGCCAGCGCTTCGTAGACGTAGCGATCGCGAGCAATAACAGTCGCACAGCCCTTAAGTTCTCCACCGATCGTTGATCAGCGAATGTATCGATCCCTTAAACGAAGAGCTGGGTAGGGTAAACGCACCAATACACGAACACTTAAGGCCAACGAATGAACACTATTATAAAATTATATTTGCAGCGCGATTGATTCCACGTGCTGCAAAAAAATGTTTGGATATGGAGCAAAGAAATTAAAAGAAGTCTCTAATTAATTAGTTGCTTATTTTAATAACTTATTTTACCCATTTTAATAAAAAATGTCCATTCACTGGTACGTGTTCAGTTACTGGTACATTTACCCTACATTTAGAGCGGACAGACGTGGTGCATGGAAACATGTTTGAAAATGTACCGACAATACAGATAATATCGATTCCTCGCTTCGATATACCCAGACCTTTAACCCGCCGCTACCCAAAACCCATTTAGATCGCGTTAACATCTGTCAGTGTTCAGAAGCTACGGACAATGTATTCCCATTTTCTGAATCGCCAACGTTAAAGTGTGCCACTGTCTTTAAACCCGGCTGCTTCGCGACCTTCGCTATATTTCTTCCAGCCAGCGTAGACATGTACTGGCACAGTGTGCTGGACCGTGTTGCGGTGGCGCCTGGTGCGCGCTATAGAGAGCTAAACCCAGCTACCGGGGTGGCTCGTGTACCCGGTGTGCTTATGGTTATGTAGGCCTACCTCGTGCACCGTTCATCTGCTATCTACGTCATGCGAATATTACCGAGGGCCTTTGAGCCGTACTCCCGCATACCGCCAACTATTTGCAACGTTACGTCGCAAATTGGCGGGCGCGCAGGCTGCCACGGAGTCTTTGTGCGCGGGATTCCTTGGAAAATCTCCTGGGCCAGACTCCGCCTAGATTTCGCGTCGCGAGCGACTGGGGAACATTTAAGTGCCCGCGGTGGTTAAACTTTAAATTGCAGCAAACTACGTTTCAAACGTTTGACACTGGCACTAGATTTCTCACATAAACTAGAACGTTGCGCGATCGCTATGATTTCAGAAGTCTTCTTAAATTCAGTGCAATGATGGATTTGGAATATCTTCCGAAATTTTGGGAGGATACATACTAGTTATCGGTGTATTCCCCCGAGAGTAGAATCTAGGCACACGTATCAGAAAGCGATCTGCAATCTCTGTCGCTTATAGATGGCCCGCTGCAGATAAACGCAAGCTGGATACACACCCCGGAGGAAGGTCGCGGGGAAATTTACCGCGAACCCCTGTCGACGGCCACGTAAAAGACAGATACACGTCCGCCGATAAGATTTATCAGAGTTTTCTTGTTAGACGGCGCTTGGATCGGGGCCCCACACCACCCACGACAGAAATTCGATCCGATGCATTTTAATGAACCGTTCTCGCTGGCAATAGAGTGATTTAAATGGATCGACCGTCTGTAACACAATTATTCAAGAGATCGGTCGAGGAGAGCCTCTCTGTAATTTGACGTTCAAAGCGATTCCCAGACACGTGAATTTCGATCGCCCGCGATCAGACGTCCTTAAATTATTCATCCCTCCTGAGAGCCCCGTTGGCCTTTCCCCGAGCCTCGGCGAAAGAATAAGTGGAAAAGGTGAACCGCTTTCCTCCTTTCGGAAACTTTTGTATTACCTTCTAATGATTGTTGCCGGCTAGACGCCGTACCTTCCCCCGTCAACTTTGCTCACCTAATCTCGTGCGTTAGTGTCCAATAAGCGAGGTGGGTCCGTCCCAACGTGGCCACCCTGAATATAATATTTTCCTCCTCCTCGATGACACGAAAAAGTGTTTAAAGAAGAGAGAGCTTCTGTCAAAGTTTCAGAAGAACGTCTTCGCCATCTTGTCACTTATCTCTTCAAGAGGAACGAGTCTTCCTCAAGGAACATTTCTTCGCGGTATCCAGAAATAGGGAAATACTTAAAATGATCGAAAGTTAAATGGAATTTAATCTGAAGTTGATAGCGTAGGCGGAACTTCATAGAAGATAACGTCAGTATTTTCAAATATGTCGCCACGACAGAATAAGCTACTCGAGCTGTACCTCTGAAAGGCAACGCAAATGTTCTGGTGCAATCCTTTAGAAGCTTTCAACACTGTTCAATTAGGATTAAGTTCAATACCACCTAACGACAAGAAAGTGAAAGTTTTAAATTCGAGAACGCCTGCTCGGTATATCCTCAACTATTTTCGAATTGGGTCAGGGGCTCCTCGACGGTCGAACTGCTTTCACGCGTAAAAATAATAGACTCCGGAAGATTATGTAAAATAATG
This sequence comes from Andrena marginata, assembly GCA_963932335.1. NCBI lineage: Eukaryota > Metazoa > Arthropoda > Insecta > Hymenoptera > Andrenidae > Andrena > Andrena marginata. The sequence goes on along the minus strand of OZ010662.1, from coordinate 10,684,570 downwards.
AAAGCCCGTCCGGGAGTCGGTCGTTTTTAGACCAGCGAGCTCGTGCCGGATATACTCCAGCGATCGTGAATCAAGACAGTCGCTGGAACTCGAGTTTCCCGTCCCGCTTCCGGTACATTTTCGAGTTACAACGCATTACGGGGTTCCGCAGTAAGCCTGGGAACGTTTCTCGCCGACTTGGGAGAACGATGTTAAGCCGAGAGTAAATTTTTAATGGGCCCGCGGGACTTCCGGCTTCGTGAAATAGTGCCGCGATACATGCGAATGATCGAGACGAAGGATCAAGCCGCGTGATAAGAAACGCTTCGCGCTATCGATCCGCCATACTACTCTGCAGGATCGAGAAGCTCTCGAAAATAATAAAAAAAAAAATACACGGAAGTATTACATACAGGGGTTACAGAAAAGGTTCGGTACTTGTAGGATATAAATAACGCTAAGCTAATATTTGTCGACAAATTATTACCGTATAAGCAGTAATACCAGTTACTCTGTATTCCATGCTTCCACGCGCGTTATACCCTATCAATTTTTCCTCGAGCAAGAAATTTTCCCTCCCATCAGCGTGTTTCGACTGCACCCTGCGCGCACCGTACAGAGCAGCGAGCGTAAGAGGGAGGGCGCGGTAATTAACGCACCAAGTTCCACCGCGATTCGCCATTGTAGCTACATCTGACCGCGTCAAATTAATAGTCCACGGCACGTCTATGCAAACGCCACGCGGAAAATCAACACTTACAATGCCGCGGGAAGCTATACATTATCCAGCGCGTTATCGCCTGCACCGTCGCGTGCCCGCGCGCGCGCACCGGAGGTTAATATTTTCCATACGGAGAACGGCGAAGCGTGATGCGGCAAACAGCGCCGGGCATAATGAGCTGACAATGTAATGTCCAAAGTGAATCTGGAGACAGGAGCCCTCCGCTGGACGTCGATATATTGATGACTGGTGCGGTAGGAGATTAAGAGACGCCATTACATATAACGACGCGCCGGCGTGTTTGCGAGTGGTCAGCAGCGGGACGTCCGTGGTGTTGTAAACTTGACAGCGCTCGCCGTGGCGCGCAACGTTATTAAAGCTTTACCGCGCCCTCCATCCAGCGGGGAGATCGTAAAAGGTATTCCGATCCGTGATATAAGACGAGGCACCGCGACAATGCGGGGTTTTACGGGGCGTAGCTTCTCCCTGTAACGGGCCTGCCAATCGAGGGGTAACGCGATCCGCCACTTACGCCTTAAAGGGAACGTAACGGCGATACCTAATAAAATGTCGTCGGATTATTTTTCACCTTGGGTACCACCGCCGAGGGCGAGCGGCGTTGAATCGACGTTGCCATTAACGGAACATAATCCGAGAGCTGGACACCGCTCGTTCAGGGGTGCCAGCCGTGAAAGAGCCGGGCGGAGAGTAGGCGCCGTGAATGGAGCCCTACCCTCGCGCAGCGTACTTTCTGCACGATTCGCGAGGCTGCCGCGTTGCGTGGGACGAAATCGATCGCGTACCAGCGATCCATCGGGCGCTCATCAATTATCCCTGGCAGCCTCGAGGTAGACAGACTTGGCCGGGGGTTAATTAACCGCGCGATTTTAAGGCGGCGCGGCGTCTGCAGCGTGGAAATCAAGCGTACCATCCAACAACAAGCCCTCCTACGGCTGATGCGAAGCGTTTCGTGCGCGTCGTATCGGGAAACTCGCGTCGTATCGATCTCCATGGAGAAACGCGGGGCGGTTGATCGACGTGGTGGGTAGCGGAGGATTGGCGGCGGAGAGGGAAGGGGTTCCAGACGGCTGTAGTCAGACTGAATTCAACTGGTTACGCAGGATCACTTGCCTGACTGTGAATCATGTCAAACAGCATTGCGAATGGAAGAAATATAGTGAGGTCTATCAGAAGATGAGATCTACCGTCTGTTGACTCCTTGCACTCAAGCCCACTCGTCTTCCTCGCTCTGACAAGCCGTAGAATGACTCGACGACCGCTTGCATTTGTTCGAATCACAATTCTCGATTGGACTCGCCTCGCGGCCACTGCGTCGTCTCTTTCGATGCCCTCCGAGTGCGGTTACGTGACACTGCGTCGCTGCGAATCGAGTCTAGCCGAGCAGCGGATGGCCGCGGGAAAAGGGACAGGGACGGTACGGAGAGGAAATGGGAGAATAGGGATGAAAATGGGGGGACCTGGGATGTGGGGTCGAGGGTGAGCCGGCCGGATCCAGTACGGGAGGGAGCGGTAATCGGCAGCAAGTGAATTGGAACAAATGCAGACAGACGTGAGGTGGGCTGCTGGCTCGCTTGATACCGCAACCAAGAAATATAGTATAAACCGAGCGCTGGTATTAATTGAGTTCGCCCCTCCTCTTTCGCCCGATGTAACCGTGCCACCCTGCTGCCATTTTCCCCAACTATTTCGTCCGGCTTTAAGACGAATCGATGAAACACTCGCGGACTAAGTCGGGGCTACAAACGCGCGGGAAAACGGGGCAGGATCGCCGATCACCGCCGAATCTCAACTGTTTCAGTCCTGCGCCGTGACGAAAGTGGATTCGAGGCTCTCAAAACGCTGCACGCGTAATCCAAGAACTTGGAAGCAACTCTGTAAATACCTGTTACACTTGAAACAGGCAATTGAGAAACTGTATTCGCAATCTCAAGTCGCACTGAATCACTCATTCCCAGTGAAGTTGGCTTCTCGTTCATCCTCGCGCGCACGCGATACCGTGACATAATCAAAGTCACAGGTTTGCAGATTTAATCAGGATGATCGTGCGTATCCCCGGTCAAACAGTGGTCATTGCACCGCGGTACGCGCGATATCGAACTGTTATTTGCGCAAGTAGTAATCCAAATAAGCCGCGAATGATAACGCAGTTATGGGTACGCGCGATATTTATGCGGCCAGCCGCGAGCGTAGCGCGAAATCGATGCACGCGGGGAAGAACGTGAAAGGGCGGCCTGATTATTCGCGGATCACGCGGTGCCGCGTCCGGGGTAATATTATTTTTCCGGCTTTGTTTACTCGACCGCGTCGCGACGCCCGAGCCGCGGAGGAAGCCGTCCGACCTCCCCTGGCAATCTGGATTTCACCCCCGAACTTAATATCCGGCCGCGCTAGTAGACGACGCGGGCAAGTAAAACTAATTTCGTAAATCCTTTAATCTACGCGTTTGCCGGCGAGTCGAAGGAAGATTAAGGGAGAGGCGAACTGAATGGGCCGAGCAACGAGAGCGTTTGATGGAATATGATGAACGAGCCACCCTGAACTTTATTATTGGCGGAGGGAGATATCGAGTCGAAGGAAGGAAAAAAACTTACCGGCACCAGCGAGTATCGTTAAATCGTTGCTCGGAGGTTCGCCGACAGGGCCGTTACATGCCCGACGATTCGCGAGCCCCTTGTGTTTTGTTGTTTAGCGCGATGACGGGAGACAGTTGGAAAGGGAACGGCAGCGATTTAATTGTAGTAATTCCAAGTTCGCGAGACCCTCATTAAGTCGCTCGTTAAACTTCGTTCGAATCGGAGTCTGAGGATTGCCGATCGGAGGGCCATCCAATCACGGCGTCGCCTTAGAGATCGAATCGTTACATTAATTCATTTTCCCTGAGATGGAGAAGATCCAAAGGTTTGCCGGCGGTGCTTCTAGTTAATGAAGCTAATCGTCTCGTTGCTATTTGCTCGCGATTGTTCATTACATTTTTGACGTCGAGTGTTATACGCTTTCGCAGACTTTTCTCTATTCTCGCTGATGGTGATACGAACAGATGTCTTCTTATTAGACTCTCCCCAGTGCCAAGAAGAGATCCACCCTTAGCGCGAAGGAAAATGAATTCCCATTTAATAAGAAGCAAAAGCGAATACACCACTCCGCCCCAAAATACATAATTCCTCGATCCCGAGATAAATTCACCCTCGGCAGGCGTGGATAGGCAACTGCTATCAAACGTCTATTCTTTCCCCTGGAAGCATGATTCGATCCAGCGCGGGCTGGAAAGTTTTCCTCGTACATCTAGCGCAAGGTAGCAGGCTCTCGATCAAGGTATCAAACATCAATTATATCATCACTCACTTCCATACTGCTGCGCCAGGAGGGAGGCGAAAACCTGGCCTGGACTTCGGGCACCTCTGCCAGCGGACGAAGCGGAAGCGGCAGCGACGGCGTGGCGGGTGTTGTTTTCCTCGTCGTCGCTGCTCGACTGGGCACTGGGTCCGTAACCGCGCCTTTCACGCCATTCCAGGGACCGTTGACGGCGCAGCCCACGGCCCCCGTTTCCGTGGCCGTGGCCCAGGGTGCCCTCGCCGTCCATCACTGCAGCATCTGCGACAAAATCAGGGGAATTTCATTAGCCACGTGTGGCTACGTATATACGTACGCACCGGAAAGGTAAAAGGAACAGTGATAACGTACGCGTTCATATAACCCGGAGCGTTTCAGATATCTACTTCGATTCGAAATAATAGCAAATTGCTTGTTATTAGGAAAATCAGTCCATTTTACTGGGAAATCATTTGGGTGCTGCCCGCTTGAAAAGCAGGATTCCCGATTGGTTTAAATTGTCAGTCCTGGGTGTTCTGTTACGAGGACAATTTAATCGAGTAACGGTCGAAATAATTCAACGAGCTGCTATCAGGGTTCAAAGTAACAATCACCGTGGTAAAAAGCGGCTGGAAATTTAATTCGTAAACAGTGTGCAACGGTAACAACACTGGTACAGGTGACCGACGTTTAAATAAATATATTACGCGGAACAGTTTTATTAAATTTAATATTACGATCCATTTATTCCTTCTAAATCGCCACTGCGATATATCTGTGGTTTTAAGGAAAAACGACCCATTTGAGATGTTTTCACTTTCGAGATATTGTTGTTGAAAGTTCTAAACACCTATTCTTCTTATTAGCAATGTTTCCTTGTTTTCTTCTTACGATATAAAAGTAGATTTCCTTCAGTTTGCATAATATTCAATATTCGTATAATTACCGTAAATAATAATAAACAAAATAGTAATAATTTACATACAATTTACGCAGAGCGACTTAAGTCCACTGGACCTGTATTGTTCTGCTTAATGGCGTTAAGAAGAAAAGAAGAGAAATGATTACTTTTCCTTCTTTTACTTTCTTTTTTTCTCTTCTTCCCTTTTCTTCTATGCTTTCCGTTGTTTTTTTTATAAAATACAAGTTACACATTTATGTATCACTGGTATTTCATAGTGTGCCGTTTCTAGTAAAATAAAAATATGAAATATAATTTTGCGCATTGTATTTGACACAAAATACGTTATAGTATATGCAGATAAATAAAAATAGAAATTAAAAAGCGATCACAAAGGAAAGATACGTCGTATTCTCCAAATGTTGTGGACTTACGTTGTTTTGCCAAATGCCTATTAATTGAATATTGGACTTCGGTTAAATTGCATTATTTTTTCAACGTATAAAATTCGTTTTCATGCATTTTTTTCCGATAAAAACATACATCCAATATTCTACAGTTGAATTAATGCGTTAACTCAAATTTTTTGACATTGTGACATGGGTCGTTTCTCCTTACAACCACAGATATACTGTGACGCTGACGCACTTCAACTGGCATAGAAACGTGACCGGAGATTTGTGAAAGCGCATACTTCACACCGTGGATTTTATTGGTATAAAAATCGCTAGATAATGGATGCCTCCAATACACCGAAACCCGATAACACTTGAACATCAAACAACGCAGGCTCATTAACCATTCACGGCCGCCGATGGGAGTCATTGGGGGTCGAATGAAATCGAATTGCAAGCCCCGATACTCGCCGATATTGAACGTGGATAATTCGCGTATCGACACAGGCAGACGTGTTTACGTCTGGACCGCAGCCTGTGTTTTGTGCGTATCGCTAGGAATTCCGATCTATGAAAGAGATAACGGATATTCACGAATTTACCCAAATATCGCTTTCCAGTCAACAGCGCATTCCTCCCAATTCCCTGCTCGCGATATTCGCTTGCTCGTCACAGACTCTGCGCAGATCCGCGACCACGGAAAACTGTTTTATTAGTTCGTTTCTATCCACGCGCCTCGACTCGTTTGCTAGACTACATTAGCATTTCGTGCTGCAGGGTGCAAAGAGTTCGCATCGTTCCGTGTATTCGATTACTCGGTCCGTGGTCGTCATAGGGAACCAAGTTTCCCAAGATCAATAACATCTTGAGCGTGTACGGGATCGGATAATCGAGTGGCGGATGCCTCTTGAAATTCCCATGGAGACGTCCTCGCGGTGAGTAGCCCTCCGTTGATTGCAGAGACAGCTGATTGATGCTCGGGAGTACGATCCGAGCAGGCTGATCGACCGCCTTAAGATCACTCGCTGCTCTTTGAACTATGAAATTTCGGTTGAAAATCGCTACCAGATGCAGCGAGGACTGGCCCATTCCTTAGCAACTTCACAACTTCGCTTGCAGAGCCACCGAATTTAAATGATTTTACGATGACTCTGTGGTGCCTGAGACCACTCGACGGTGTGTATTAGCAACACTTTTCAAGAGCATTCAGACGAGAACGGTGTGAATTAATGGGCGATTTGGGAAGGGAATCAGATCCCCTCTGATCGAAAATGATCTGGCAAACGCGTGCCTCGCCATGGACAGCCCTTTGTGCAGTAACCAACGCGAATAAAGCCCAGGCGACAGATTCCACGCGAGTATTCAAATTCGACGCCAGTCGGCACTTTCCATACAAGCAGCCAGCGCCGAACGCGGCGTTTCTCGGCGAGCAAAAACACTCCGCTCCGGCACCGCGATCCGGTGGTCCCGCCTGAAATTTGACATGCCCCAGAAACGGTCGTTTCAATTTCAAACGCCCGAGCGCGGGGGTCAACGTCTTCCCCGCGGGAGTAAATAAATATTCAAGAGGCGGGGGAGGGTTCGTTTAAAAATGCTCGAACCGCGTCGAACGATTTTAGCGGCGGGGGTGGCTAACGAACGAGTGGCGTGGGAACGGGGCGCCGCGTGTAAATTTAGAGCGAGCCAAGTTCCCGTTCGTTGGAGGCTTATCAAAACGCGAACGCTACCGCGCGCCGCTGCGTTACGAAGCGTACCGCGCCAGTCACGATTCGGCGAGGACGCAACGAAATTTATGGAGGAATATCCAGCGGCGTTGGGCGTTACCGTTAATAAATTTCCCACCGTGCCGGTAAGTCGGCGAGGGATAAGCCGTCTCCTCTGGAAACGTGCCCTTATGCATCGCCGGGCAACTCTCGGAGCCACTTTTCTCACTTGCCTCAATAGCGGCTAACAGGTCGCATCCTCTACAGACGAGAGGGTGCTTCTGGGATGTTTTGTTTTGCCGGGACCCTCGGCTCCTCCTTCGTTCGCGTGTAAGCGAGTCGAGGACGCGGGAGACTTGTCAAACCGTAAGTGAATCGGAAAACTCGCCGTTCAGGGTTAACGAAGAATCAGCGAACGCACTCGAACGAGGCACGCCCCCGAAGGGGGTTGCTCGAATTACCCCACTCCAAGTCTGATCATTAAGGGAGAGGAAGACGTGATTTTTGTGGTGGTTGATTCCAGGGTGAATGTAGAGGAGGGTAAAATCTTTGCCGGGCGCAAGGGCACAGTTGTCATCTCGCGGAGGAAAGTAGACAACAATATGGCAAACAGGGTGGTTTATGGTGCGTCGTTTACGATCACGTCTCCGACCCCCTTGTCGTTCCGTTTCACGTATTAAGAATAGCATCCACCATTTTAATAGAACACTTCCATAAGAGCCCGTAAACGCGGAGTACCGAGCCATAGGGCACTCTTATTGCTATAACTTCTAACACGTGGCATTAACGGCCGATAATGTGACAGTCTTGTACAATATAAAAAGTTCCACGTGGAAGGAAGCCTGTCTCTGTGCTGCTGACTATAGGGACGATGCTCCACGTTACCGTGCATTCTTTCGGGGCGTAAAACGCTGGGCCTTATAAAACCGGAGTATCCGTTCCTTTATGAAAAGGCTGGCGTGACACACTTTTAACTATTGTACCATTACAATATTTTTCTCAGAGAAACTCGCTGTTAAATGTCATCGGTCTTCTGGAATATCGAACGTTCTGTTGAAAGGAAAAACGCTGATTCTGGAATGTCCAAAACATCTCTCACCGTGGCCCTTTTTCTCGATGTAATCATTTATTTTAAAGATATTTCCTCTCATCGATCGAGACCTGGGTTACGTGGGACACTCTGTGCAAGTTCCTTAGCAACAGTTTGCTTTTATGGCTGCATACTTGCACCCCATTAATACATTTCCGGGAACACGAGAGCACACGAAACGACTCCGCTTACATCCGTCCCCCGCCCCTTATTTTTATCCAGGAAATTAGAGTCATCGCTAGGTTGTTTGCTCGGCCAGGCAAGAGCGTCATATTTCACGCACGAGCGAAACTCGAGAATCGTAATTGAACGCGGGGGCGGGCAGCCGTGTGGCTGGCGGGAGGATTCGTTGGACAGAGCGGACGCCAAGACGAGCAGAGGCATTAGGGAAAAAGTTATTCTTATTATTGAGGTGGGTCACACGTGTATATTATTGCCAAGAAGTTACCCGCCCCGTTCCACGGCGGCGAGCCAGCCAGGACGTGAAAGTTTTCCGATACTTTCGTAACGACGACCTCGCGTCGCCCTCATAAGACAACCGGAATGCATCGTCGACGATCCACGATTTCCTTCATATCTGCCAATTGTCCGCAACCCTCGGGCGCCACGGTTACCCCCGCCGCTGTGCATTTATCGTCAGCTCGAGCTTAACAATTCTTCGTCAAGCTCCACGCTTTTAGCGATAAGCCAAGGAAATCGAGGCCACCAACGGCTCGATCGAGTTTCAATGGTATCGAGCACGCTTCGAGTGACAATGCTAGCGCACAGCTCCCTCGGGACCGCGGAAAAGCAGAATGTTAAGCAGTCATGGGATTCCATCGCATCCCCAGCCCCCACCCGGTGAAAATAAATCAGTCTGCGGGAGTCGTACGTAGCCTCTTAGAAAGGGGTTAAAAAGCCTCGTACGTACGGCACGCATACGCCGCCTCGCGGTCCGATGTGTACACGGTGGAGTCGCGAGAAGTCGGCCCGTAACACCTAGCCGCGGACGGGAATATAGTGGCACTCCGACTTTCAGGCCACGAATTCAGTCTTAGAGGAAGCCGTACTATAAAAGGCTTTAAGAGTTTCCCGGTGTTCGCGCGAATTGAGTGGGATTTGCATGGCGCGCCGTGGCAGGAATTTCGCGGGAAATGTGGACCGAGTTTTTAAACGGCGTCTAACGAACTCGACAGCCTTCCGTGGGGACATGATCGTTGGTGGCTCTCGTCGAGTCGCTCGGCGGCAAAGGAGCACGTAAGAAGGACATCTGAATGCATGAAACATAGACCGTACAGGCCCCGCCTCCCCGGCCAGATATGACTAGAGAGGGCGAGAAGGAGGTTTGCATATTCATCGACATCGCGCGGATCCCTGGCGCTCGTCAACCGAGAGGGCACACTTTGGATCTTAAACGCCAGACACCGGTTCTTGCGTTTCGAAATCGATGTCGCCGCGAGCAGGATAATTATGTCTGCCTCTAATCTCGCCGCGACGTTCCCGCAGCTACACCCACCTGATACCGTTTCTCTATCGCGGGCTTGCGCCGCCCGCCTTCGATGACGTTCCCTCGCCGTGAAAATTTGAATACCCGCTAATTACGGGGCGTCTGCCACTCCGGGTTCGAAGCGTATTACGTGTACCATTAAATTTTGCTTTGTACCCGATACGCGGAGCCCGCGATCAGGTTATGCATATGCCGCGGCACGCGTCGCGCGCGGAATACGCTCGCGGAGGCTACGTGACGCCGCGGGGTAGGTAATGGCGTTCGAGGGTTGCCGGCGACAATCGGCGCACCGCCCGAGCCAATAACGCGTAATGGCTCTCGATTCTGCGTTCCCTGGGATACTTAGCGGGGATCGATCCTTGTTTGCCGATGCTTCGAGAGGTGAACCAGATTTCTTAGACGGTCCGAAGCTCGACGGTTCCCCGAGACTGTTTATAGCGGAACAGGGTCGCAAATGGATGCTCCTAGATTCTTCCTCGGGATCTAAATGAGCGAGCGCTAATCGTTCGAGCTGATAGCGGGAGTGTATTTATTCATGAAATGGTTGCTCGTGTAAATCAAAGCGGCGGACTCGATGGCGGCCCTTCAAGCGGGCTCCCATCCGGAATTCTACAGCGTCGAACGGAGAAGCGGGTAGGCGACAGCGCGAGACGAAGAAAATTGCACGGGGTGCGGGACAGGCGGTATTTTGCGGCGCAGAATGTCAATTAAACGGCGTGGCCGATTAACCATAACCGAAACCTCGACAAAGGCCAGAGCGTGTGCACCGTTTCGCACTCCGGCGGGTTCATCACGCGATAATTTATATGGTAATTCCAGGGATGTAATAAGTCCCCCTTGGCAAACTCTAGCTACCACTACACACGAGCGAGCCGCGTACACCGGCGTCCTAGGCTGACCCCGACGTTCCATCGGGAGTGAGAGGACGGCCTGCCGTGTACACATCATTACTAAAAGCGGTCATCGATTCATCGGGGCTTCGGCCAGCAAACGCCAGCCCGCCCAAACGATCCGCTCGTCCTGCTCTCTTGTAGTAAGCTCCTCTATAGAGGAGCCGCACTAGACGCGAGCGTGTGTGCGCCGCGCCGCGTCCCCATTGTCAAATTTTCCCAGCCAGCCTCGATTCTACGCGTCCGATTTAATTAACACCATCTCGTTAACTTTCGTTACGGGCCGTCGTGTCCCGATCGAATCGCTGGAGGAAGATGAATTTAAATATTGAGCCGCGACCTTTGCCTCCGTGATTAGCCCTGGCCATCCTGGATCGTTAGCGAGTATCGCGCCTGCGTGCTCCTGCTATCGAACATTTCCTGTCCGCTTGTAGCAAATATTTTTTTTTTTTCATTTTTCTTCTCCTTCAAACATTGGGTGAACGAAGTCAGTAGAATTCAATGACAGCTCCTTAGCGTCTCGTAATGAGATTTTACTTATTGAGATTTAAAGATTGATGCAGGATCTTGAATAATATTACTGCGTGCAGTGCCCGGGACAAAACGATCCTCGACAACCGCGACGTTAAATATATTCCAAGCGTGACTGCGCGAGAGGTCACTGTTGATTCATGCGGATGAGAGGGTGGATATTAAAAGCAACGATAATCGATGAGGATGGATGGGGCTATATCGTTACTGCGATACGATTTATTCGCAAATTTTGTTTGCCCCGGCGAAATCGAAAAACCGCGACACGTCGGCGAGGAATAAGCACACACAGAAATATTCACGCGTACTTGGAATGATTTTCAGTTGCGTCGGATCGCAATGGAAAACATACAGAAGCTACAAAGCTCGGTATTATTAATTGAATATATCCTCGCGTGTTCAGACACATTTTACGTTTCTTCTATTCGTAGGTATTTGAATTTACCTAGAGCGCGATTAACTGTGCAACGGCGACGAAAGGTATATCGAACGCGAGCCCGGTTCTAATTACAGGGAATGAAGGAAACGCGCGTAATTATGTCAATCATTGCTATTGCACCAATTAAACGCCGCCGACGAACGTCGAAAGACGCTTAAACCCGCTTCGTTGCATCTCGAACGGCGCCGCGTCGAGAGGCTCCTGGAAAGGTGCGCGAATCGATAGAAGGGGAAACACAAAACGAAAGGAGAAAAGAGGGGGGAGGGGAATTACCGTTTAATTGATGACAAAGAAGAATTTCCACATTCGCCCGTCTGCGGGGGAGGTCAAAGCACCCGGTCGATTGAAGGCAAACGAGACCATTGCTAGACCTTTCAGAAGCTAGATTCGTTTGAGATCAGAGGACCGAGGACGTAGACCTGACTGCAGTGATTGCTAGGTCGATTGTCAGCGTCTCTGAGAGCGGTTCTGTGCCTCGGTAGTCGAGATTTGTAATTGTTCCTCATGATTATTTGGTCGATTTTCTTCGACTTGGACAGAGATCTAGATTCATTAAAGCCTACGTTACTTCCACGTAAAAAAGTCTTGTCTAAAAATTTCCCCATTTAATAGCACATATCCCTATATTTTACCTCGCGATAACGTGACTGACAACGATCGTTTACACTTTATCGTAGATCTCCCCTGGATCGATGAACTTGTCATCGGTATTCGTTCACTAAACTTTCCAAGCCACATCGCGCCCGAATCGATCGAGGCAACCTAGGGGGGCACTGTATAGAAACCGAGCCCAAGAAGGAGAGCTTTTAATTTCATGACACGAACGCCAGGGCCGCCATCAAATCGCTTCCCTGCTCCTTTTATAGCTGCGAGCTTCATGAACATTTTCACCGATGTTTTTCCCTATAAAGGAAAACGATACCTCGCTATCCTCTCGCAGGCAGCCCAATTTGGTCGGTAATCCAAGGGAATACGATAAATTCACCCGGGACTTCGCAAACACAATAAACGCTCGTGACGTTTCTTCTCCATCGGGTCGCGCTTAAAATTCGATTTCGCTTTCGAGCGGGTTAGCTTCAATGGAATAATAACGGGCCAAGAATGTAGGTATTCTTAAAATGTGGACGAAAGTGTCTGGCCGCATTTCGCTGTGGATTCAGGTTGAATAGGAGGCGATCGAAGACGCGCCCTTCAAGATATCGGAAAAGTGTTTCCTCTGTCTCCTCTGTCTATCGTTTGTGCCTCGTTACGTTCCTTTTTTCCTCGCTTATACGTACAGATCGTTTCGTGTTTACTCGTACCAACGGACCAAGTATCGTAATTTCCCTTCATAAATATGATAATGCTTTACTGAACCGGACGAACTGTTGGTTGAAGTATTTTCTGTAAAGCTTAAGAGTTTATTCCGGCTACGACGTGCATTCGTATTAAATAACTTCTTTACTGTAATTATGGGGAAGTATGAAACTTAGTAATTCCAAGTTTAAACGACGGGCAGTGAAAACGGGATCCGTCACCGTTGACCACAGCAAAGAGACATGTTTCGTTATTGCGGAAAGATGAGTTGCCGGAACTGAAATGGAGTATTCAGTCAACAGTCTTCGAAAAGAAAAGGGCAGTAGCCGCGGGGCGCAAACAGGTCTCAAGGGAGTCGCTCTAAGATTTACATAATGAAAAATCTTTCCTCCGTTTATGAAAGAAGGTACGTTCAATTAAAAGATTTCATATACCGCGACAAGAAAATATTTCTTTTGGGATTGTTGACACACCGCGGAGACCGTCTCGAATTTTCGTTAGGAAGGGAACGACGACGGGCGAAGCGGGGAAGACAAGCGAGCCTCCGAGCTTCGGCAAACGGTGCAACGCTGAATTAAAAAGTACCACGAACGCGGAGGAGCTACAAACGGTTAATAAAGCTGACAGTTATTTCGAAACTGCGGGATTGCAAGCATATGGGCGTTCGAATATTATTTCCTGACGAATTCCGATGCGTGACGGAACAAAATATTCAATTAAACCGCCGTGAAGCCGACGAAAAGTGGAATAAATGTTCGATTCCATCCGGCTGGGTGCACGGACACACGGCGGCCCGGATAATTCGAGAAATGAGATTAATTTTTGCAGTTACGTAACGCATGTGTCATCCGGGACATATTTAATTATATGCCAGGAATAAATCCACGCGAAACGACGTGACTGACTGAGAATTCAGGAGAATAACGTTGAATCGATTGAGACGCGAGTGGAGAATCCTGCGAGCCTACTGGCTACAATTGTTTATGGGCGCAGGAGGGCTGGATCGCGGGGGAAGTAGTCAGAAATCGAGACTTTTGAGACAGTCGTTCTGGAATCCCCTTGAAAACAATATCTTCGTAACGTAAAGCCGGCCTTGGAAATTGGATTGTCCTTCAAAAGTCCCGGGGGTGTTCTAGCCAAGAGCGAGCGTTGATTCACTCGATGAGAAGCCCGTAAAATCTGCCGAAGCTTCTTCTTCCCTTGCGAACGAGCTCGAGATACCGATCGTGATGAAATTCCGAGAGACGGTATTATAATAATCGAGGCGATATAAAACTCGTGTAGCGATTAACATCTACAACGTGGGCCGTTCAAAACTTTCAACGTGATAAGGTACTGAGACTTCCCGAGGGAAAGAGAACATTTCTGCAGAGTATGTAAACATTTTTGAAGCTTGTATTAAAAAATGTGATCGAAATTATCGACTGTATATCACGAGAAAATGGCAAAGGCAACTGAAAGGCGCTAAGACAGGCCCTGAAGTAGTAGAGGTTCGTCTACAGTCAGACGCGATAGGTGTTCGGTAAAAGTTACGCGCTAGAATTTTCGAAGCATGAACAAGTTTAGTTGCAATTCCACGCATAGCAATTCAATAGTTTTTCACCACTTTACGAGTAGCATAAGCGGGGAATTTCATGAAAAAAGGAAACGGACACCTTGTGACGCAAGCAACTAAATGTCACCGAATCACATTGAACCTAATAAGAACCGAAGCACGCTATTATCGCTGCCTCCATAATGACCAAGGACACTCGTCTTGCCAGACGAATAAGAACCCTTTTACCAAGAGGCATCCCGCGAGCAGCCGGCGGATCGCGTAATTCCAGCGTTCAGAGCGCGAGAAAAAGCGTCTCGGGTCCCTTTTCTTCCCATTATGACGGTCGTCCGTTAGAGCTATCGCGAAAAGTAGGTGTTGCCTGCAATAAAGCCGCCGCTACTTTCCCCTACCCCCGCGATGCCCCCCCCCCCCCACCCTCGCGGACGGTGAATGTAAAGCGGAATGAACGTTAAGTAAAGTCCTCTGGTAGCGCAACGTTTTACGCGCAGTGCGCCGCATAAAGCCTCTTACGCTGGAAGTAAATTGTAAGTCCCTTATAGCCGACTGGTCAACGCTCTAAGCGCTTTCGTTCGGCCTCAACCCCCGGCAAAAACAGCTTGGAAACGTAAGGAGATTAGAGTCGTTATTGCGCGCGGACGTGGGGGAGGCGGAAACGGAAGTCCCATGCGAAAGTCGCGAGCGGTCCCCCTCGGCTAGCGTGTTCCGTTCGCTCCCTTCGCGGTTCCGCGTCTCGCGAGCCGGGCAAAGTGACGGAAAGCCGGCTACAAAAGAATCAGAGCCGCGGCGTATTTAAGTACGACTTCTATAATGGCCAGAGCGACACGGAGTTTCCGAGGGAGATAAGAGGGAGGGGCGGTTGTCTGGTTCTCATTTCCTGCGGGCGCTCCGGGCGAAGCGCGTTTGTCGCGAATCGGCTACTTAACCGACGTGGTCCATTATTGTTTTCGCGGTAATTGGCGTCCCTTGACTTTTCATACGGCGGAGGCGTTTGTGCTGGCGAAGAAAGCTGCTGGCAGAGTCTGTCGGCTCGGATAATGTGTTTGTGGAGATTCTAATGATTCAGTAAGACTAATTAGGGGCGGTTCTGGTTAATCAAAGTTCGTGTAAATTGAAGGGGGTGGTAAGTGTTTTACGTAGGAAAATGATTGGGACGACGTAGGCGGTGATCTTTAGCCAAATAAGTTTCCTTAGGCATCGCGTGTGAACTACGATTCTGTTGAGAATCATGGGGAACATGTAATATCTATCTACCATTTACCTGTTTTCAGTATCGATTGGTTGCGGTATAAGTTACTTGCAGAGCCGGAAGTATGCTTTACGAGGGAATCGAGAAAAACTGAAATGTATCTCATGATTCCAAGGGCTGCGAACTATGAAAAAGGTGATCCAAATTATCGACTGTATATCACGAGAAAGTGACAAAGGCAACTGAAAGGCGCTAAGACAGGCCGTGAAGTAGTAGAGGTTCGTCTACAGTCAGACGCGATAGGTGTTCGGTACAAGTTACGCGCTAGAATTTTATTATGATTCATAAGTTTAGTTGCAATTCCACGCATAGTAATTCAATAGTTGAATTGTGAAAATTATGAAACACTTGAGCTACTTACAGTGGCGCGTCAGACTGGTGGTCAGAATCTGCTTGTTAGGGTCCGCGTGCTCGGCAGAGCTGAAAGGCAGAAAAAGAAACAGACTGTCAAGTACACTGCAAAGATTTCATATTAGATCAAAGACATTATTCTGCTTTGGGTCGGGGTAAGCTCTACATTTAATTTGCGAGTTGGCCAGATTCAAACTGAATTTGCATCCAATTCGTATCAGGTCCGAGTTAGAGTAACTTAAACCTCAATGAAGCTTTCCCTCGGTTCCACCACAGTCCAGATTACCGCTACACTCGTTACCCAGGAGTTCAGATAAGACAGTTCACTGAAGTCGACATTGCTGGCGCGTTAGATTTACGCCAGGTAGAAAGTCGTCGTTTAATTTATGCTTGGCTATGGTATATTTACGTTGAACGGGTATCATGCGCCGGATATCCAGGGGGCAGGTCTGCCCACGATTGCCTAACGTGGCCGGCGGTCCCGGAGCACGGTTAATGAAGAATTAAAGTCGGCCTCGCGTTCCTATTACGAACAGCTACGATACACGGACGAGTGGGCTAGACCATGTGGATTCCGAGGCTCCGCGAACGGTGCATGTTTGATGCCGGAAGCGCTTCGAGACCCGGGGCCTACCCTCCTCTGGCTGCGGTTTCCGCAACCTCCGTAGGGTCATTAGCCAACCATTCATTATGCAAGTGCGAGGCAGTATTGCGTCAATATGGTGGGGGGCGGCAGATTGTTGGCCCAATCGATAACAATGCGCCGTGTTTACCAGCCAGATAATCAACAAACGCAGCTTCTGCTTCCTTGCCTGCGAAGACCAAGCAAGTGGGAATTGCAGTCTGCCCCGTTCCGAATGATATTGCGTCCCGGAAGTGTTGCCTATCCACCCGCCCCTTCTTCCAACCCTGTCACTCTGCTCCCGTCAGCCCCCGCCTCCTGTCTGCAGCTACTTGGACGCCTCGCGACGGCTGATGCAGCTACTGCTCGCCAATTAACACCGCCGCTCTCCTACCTCCCACGATCTACTTCGCGAACCACTGTATCATACCACTGACGAGGTTCACTTAAAAACATAGCTACTTCGTGATTCCCCTTTTGCTGTTGCGGCGAAATGGACAGCTCGTAACCTGTTACACGTGACAGGCCCGGGGGCACGTGAACCCGCCGAAATATTCCAGAAGCAGCGCGCCTCGGACGGCGTACTCGCAGGGCCGCCGGTCAAGGAGGCAGAATACGATATTCGGGAGGATCGTCGAGCGACAGACGGGTCACGGACACCAAGGAAGTATGAAACGCCGAGATGAAAGGGGGCCTGGGCGATATTCCGAAACAGGAGGAAGCTGGAAAAGAGGGTGGGAAGATGGGTAGGAAGGGTGAAAGTGAGAAGGAGAGAGCGCGGGTGGCCGAGGTAGATCCGTAGACCCCTTTGATCTAAGTTTCTTGGAATGCAGGCCGAAGGGACAGCGTGCGTAGCTACCGCCCGGGAAGTTGCCGGTAATTTGCTTAGTTGAATTAGATTGTGAATTTTGCGCCGCAGTGTTTGAGCCATCGTTCGTCTACGACTTTGCAGGCCCCGACCCACCGCTACTCCCCCCCGCCAACCATCAACCACCCCTTTCCCGCCACCGTGCAGCGAGGGTTACCTCGTCACCGACCTTATAATTACTGTTCCATCTTCAGACAGAAGTTTGCCAATTCGTTGGCCCGGTAGAAATCCCCGCGCTTTGATCCAAGGAGGAGCGGGTACGCGACGCGGCGCCGCGTCGGCCGGAATCGCGCGCGATGACGCCTAGGAGCGGGGCGTGATTTCCGTCGCTTTGATCTACGCTGTCTGCTAAACGGAAAAGATGATCTCGAATGGAGACGCCCCCGGCGCGGCGTGGCGGCCGGGAATAAAATTAATCTGACATCAATGGGGACCGCGCGACGGCGGCGCGGCCGGCCGGCGACGTGAAAGCCCTCAGACAAGCTGGATGCTCGGATTATTTCACGGTTCATAGCTGGGTATATCTGGCAAGTTTCGCCGGTGAAAGTGGAAGTCGCGGGGCTGTTGAACGTTCGAGGAGATTTCCCTCTGTTTGACGTACTTTTCCCTTTAATTGCCTTTGGCTGCCAAGCGTCTATAGCCCGACACTTCGTCTGCTTCCCCGTTTACGCGGATCCGCTCGTGCGAGCGCGGAGTCGCGCCGTAAAACGCGATTCGTCGGCGCGGGCGGGATCGTGATCGACGGCGGGAGAAAAAGAAACACGGGGAGAGGGGAAGAAAAAGGCTCGTCCCAGCCGCCGACCCAAATTCCATCATCGTCGAATTCCTGGACGGCTAGGGGTTCGTGATTCGCGTGCGGATCGCGATACGGGCAGACGCGTAGCTGTACGTACATAGAGCGGCCAGAGGGTGGGGGGAGGGGGTGGTAAATATGTAGAGGCGGTATCGTGCAAGGGGTGCACGCACGGCAGTCGAATATAATCCCGTGGAAACGGTGTTCCGTATGCACGAACACCCGTTAGGCTGCACGTGTGTGGGCCACGGCTGCCTACCAGCGCTACGAATCCTATACGGCAGGCTTCAGGCACGAATGGGGGATCAATGTTTTATCGATATTGCAGCAGACGCGGCACTGATACGTCTCGAGTCGTCGGGCGCATATATAGCGCGTGCTTTCTGCCGTTTGCAAGAGGATTTATGGATTAGCGTTTGTTTATCGTCGCCCTTGCTCGCGTTTTCTCTGCCGGAGCTTTTTCTGCGCGGACCATTCCCATGGCCGGGCATTAACCATCGGCGATCGGCGAAGAGGAGAACGCGCGAGAACGTCACTCGATATCTGCCTCCTTCTACAGGACGTTCCACGACGATTCACGCGAGAACGCTTAATGTTTATATTAAAGGGATAGTTGGTATCGAAAAGTGTGTCTTGGAGGAGGTTCCTTTAAGGGGAATCGGATGGTAACGTTTAACATGTTATTTTGACAAAGGCGACCGTGAATTAGGGGTGAATGGAGCAGCGCACTTGGCTGTCGAGTCTAGAGACTGTAGATGAATCTCTCCTGGGAGGCAGCCTATTTGAAACAACTTACATATGTGTATATTCTAACTATATTTTTAGCTTGCCGAATTCCTTTAATTCCTTTACTTAAACTTATAAACCCATGTTTATTTAACCAATTACTAATATTATCATTATACCTATATATAATTCATTTATACATAATTTATTTTAAAAAATTACATCAAAATTTTAAAAATTTTAACTATTAAATAAATTATTAAATTATTTTAAGTAAAATAAAATTTTAAGCTTACAATTTTAAAATTTTAAAATTTTATAATTATTTAAATTCATAGATTTTTTATATTTAACAAAAACAAAAAATAATATTATTAAAAAATTAAATATATGAATTAAATAGGGTCGCAAACTTCTTCACCAGCATCTACGTTGCTCCCCTTGCTCTGCGTAGGAAATACACTTTCTGGACCGAGAAATAATCCTGGGCGTTATGCCTGCTGCGACATTTCTGTTTAAACATCTGAGTTGGCGGGACTACTCACGGAGGGTGCTATCTCTAATGTCTATACACGAGAATTTTGATAGTTCTGATGATGGTGTTTGCGAGCAAAGCCTAACCAAAGTCTAACCAAGACATAACGCCTTAGGTAATAAAATAGTGATTAGAAAGTAGGTGAAACACCTTGTAGTGGACTGTAGGCCGGGAGAAAGTTTTATTTATTTCCTAGGCCTAAAACGGTCGGTTGCTCGAGTGCCTGCTGCGGGTGGTCGAGTTTGGGGGCTAGGGCAATAAAAGTGACGATTGCCAGAGCCCCAGTGAAATCCTAACGACAGCGTGTCCTCTTCCGCAGCCTTGGGGCGCGTGGGAAATTTGTTTTCCCCGTTCGTTAATTTTCGGGCGTTCGTCAAACGCCGACGAAAAAGGGCAGAACCTTGCGGGACTTCGTACCGAACGCTTCGTGCTCCTTAGACTTTTCAATTCTATAAGCTATTCGTATTCCTTTCGTTAGTTGTTGAATATATGTGGTTATTGTTACGTATATAATGTGCTTCGTTTAATACTCACACCCCAGTGTCCAAAACCTTAATGCAAAAGCAGGATGACACTAACACGAAAGATTTCCAGATCGTACACCGTGAATTCACGAAGTTCGTGAAAACGCTACCCTCTCCGCGCAAAGTATCGATCAACGCGGGCTCGGCGAGTCAGATACCAGCGTTGCTTTTTGCCTAGACGATGCAGTCGACCTGTCACCCAGTCGTCCTTCGCAAAATATCTCGCCGTCGAGCATTTCGAGGAGAGTTGAAAGGCGAGTGAAATTCTCCCGTCTATCTGGCCAGCGGGGACGCGTATCGAAGACGGATACCCTCATCCCGGCGTGCATGTAAAAACATTCTACTTTCCAGAGATTAAGGAAGAGATATAGAGAAAATAGGAGCCGTCTGAAGCTGTTCGAGGCACAATGCATGAACGCGTAGCTAGAATCTGCGACGTCGGGCGGAGGGAGCGAGGAAGAAAGGAAGAGGGTAGAAATGAAGGGCGAGAGAGAGAGAGAGAGGGAAACGCACGGAAGGGCGTGCGGGTGGCGCAGGGTGAACGGGGTGGGGAAAGAAAGCAGAGAGGTTGCCGCCGTCAGGAAACTTTTGTTTAAAATTGGAATTCCTTTGCGGCTCGTTGGGACTAGGAATGCAGATAGGGCGGAGGCGACGAAAACCGTGAGAGTGGATGAGAGTGGCGGAAGAGAGGGTTGGCTGAACGGGTGCAGGGGGCAGCTGCAAAGCGGCAACCGTACGATATTGTTTCATCATAAAGGGAAGCTTCTTACCTCGAAGGGAACAGTTTTTCAGAGGAACCGCGGGACCGAAATTTCGAACGCGCCTCGACGCTCGGCAACGAATCGAGGCGAAGACGCCTGCATTCCACCTTGCTTTAAGCTTGCAACACGTTCTCCTCGGGGGTGAGAATCGTGGCTAGTCAACGAGCATTCGTGTAGTGAATATATGTAGATGCCTGGGGGATCGAGCTGTCGATGAGAATGACTTACTTGCAGACAGAAAGACTACAGAGCTTTTGCGTTGACAGCGACACGAGGCTTTGAAGCAGAGTAAGATGCATAATTAGTGGGCGGCGAGTAAAAAGCAGCGATTAATCAATAACATATCGTTCACATAAATACAGGTAACGCGATTATTAACTGCTGGGAGAGATTACAAGCTGGCGAGCGACAGGAAGCGTCGGTGAATTCCGCCAAGCCACTATGTTCTTCGATGAGACAAGATCTACATTCCGGCGCTGGCTTCCGATAAACACACACCATTCGGCGAACCATGCCAGCCGCTTAATTAATTTGCAGGTATCTTACGGGTGCCCGGGAATCATGTTACCGGGGTACGTACGTCGCCGCAGCTAAACGCATTAACCCGTAATTATCGAAATTACAGAGCCACGAGGAAGCCAGCTGGAGCCTTACCTCCGACTGTCTCCAAGATTCTCAGGGGCGCCATTGTGCGGCCTACTGCGGATACTTAGATAAGTGTCCCATCTCGCTAATTATTCGAACCAAGCACTCTCTTCCCGCCGCCCTGTCGCTCTTCGTCCTCGAAGCTCCGGGAAATAGATTAACTTGGCCTGGCCGGCTTGGTTTTAAGAAATTGAAACTCGATCGAAACGGGGATGCCTAATCTGCCCGATTAATTAGAATTCTTGGGGGCGAGAAAACACCGGGGGATGTCCGAACTGCGATTGAATTGATTTTCTTCTAATTCGCAAGTAAGCATGTTTTATGCGCGACACAGTTTCGAGTTTCGAATATTGTCGGATGTACCCTTCCCGTTCAGACATCCGCGCGACGCTTCGATCGAGCGCGGCGTTTCATTACCGCCGTGAAATAATTCTCGAAGGAGGGAAAAAGGAGGAAAGAAAGTGGAAACGAGAGCGGGCCATGGAAGAGGGACATAAAAGGGAAAGAGGATGAACGTTCAAGGAACAGCGGCGGAAAGGAAACGAGAGGCAGACACGATCGAAGCTTTCTACGGAAAATGGCATCGCGCGGAGGAAGCTTCTTTAATTTGTAGAGGGAGCGTCGAGTGAACAGCCCCCGGAATCTCGCATCGGGGGATTGATCGCCCGGAACTATGAAATATCGCCGCGGCCGATGACGTATTTCATTTCGCCCGTCACTCGTTTTTTCCACCCCTCTTTTCTATTTTTTTTTTTTTTTCAAGACAGCCATCACGAATATCGACCACCTTTCAATCGACCAGCAGATGTCCGAAGAAAAATCCCCCGCTCGTATTTCAGCGAGCCGTGAGTGACGATCGTCGTTTGCGGGCTGTGTGTAACGGTTTGCCATGGAAAATATGAATAAACAAAAGTGGGGATGCAGCGTTCCCTGTGCATGCTGGAATGCGAATCTTCAAACGGGGGATAGCCTGTTGCGTGCAGTCGTTCCTAACAATTCTACGAGCTAGCTGAAATTACGCGCAGAGTGATTTAGTTTGGAACATGAGGGTTGCTTCAACGTACACTGTGTAATAGATGCCAAAATTCGACGATGCAATAGTTGGGAACGTCAGAAACTCAAGAGCGTAGTGGTAGGTTGACTAGATTAAGGGAAGCAGATGGAGCCACCTATCGATTCGGCTAGCGAAATGTTGTGGATTTAGGATCGCAGGAAACTTTCAGTTTATTCTTGGTAAATTGTCACTGCCGGGGCATTTAGTAATACCAGCAATCCTATTCTCTTAAAATGTTTCGCAGAGTCCAAAGAAATTGTGGACTGTGAATCAGACTTGAAAACTCAAGCGCACTGTAAAGGAGAGACTTCTTCCGACTGCTAAGCTTATTTTCCCCATATTCCCCGCAGCGTTGCCCTTCCAACTGTATAGCTGTCTTTCCGTACTTTTACCCTGATGAGCTTTAGACAGGGTGTGGCTGATTCTGTCAAGGAAATTTAGTGGCGATTCTGGCGACCAGCAATTAGAGAGAGTAGGTGCGCATAAAGTTTCTTCGACTCTGTAATGGAAGCGGGGAAGGCTTTACGATCGCCGCTTATCCGGGGTGGAATAGCGACGGCTAGAGGAACTGTCTTAATTTGAAACGTTCGAGCTTCATTTACGGGAAATTTCAATTGGGACAAGGGAGCGGGGCTCGCTTAATCGCGCGATAAACTGCGCTCGCGCTAATTACGCGTGCAAAAACACGCGACGTGTCCCCGCCGCCGTCGCGCGGAATCAAGAATTTCCAGACCGCCGCTAAATCTTAAGCTTCCCTCCAAGCCACCCCCGACATTCCACGAAACCAGCGAGATACATAAATTTTCACGCACCGACAACCCCAAATTTGCTCACCAGCATCAACACCCCGTTGAAAGTTTCACTAGCTCTCTGTGCCAGCGTCACTCCAACCACGAACATATCGGCGCTCGCTAATTCGACAGCGAGATGTGTGACATTAACGGAATTGTGAAGCAGAGAGTGGTAGCGTTTTCGATCTATTGCGAATGAATGTTTCAGCGGACGCGGTCTCGTGTCCCGCGATCGAAGAAGAAGAGTGACGCAGGCCTGGAGGGCAAACTGTGGGAGGGCGGTATAGGGTGCGAGGTGCGGAGGAGAGAATCGATTACACGATCTCGTCCCCGATCATTCGGGCAATTAAAGCGAGGAGCGGCCGGATAGTCGCGTGCATTATTTGTACGGTAATGCTCGGCTCGATAGGAACGATCAGGCCTCCCCGAGCCGACAATAATAACCGGCTCGGGGTCTGCTCGGCGCAGATTACACGTGGCGGCATGCGAGGGTGTGCGCGAGCGCGTGCAGACGCCACGTACGAGGAGAGACTTGACGGAGTAGAGAGAGAGAGAGAGAGAGAGAGAGTTGTTCTGGCAAAGGCAACGAAGCCAAGGGTTTGGCGGCTGCCTGGCGTCACAACTCATCCTAATTACATCTACCCTCGTTTCCGGATTCGCCGGCGTTCCCTTCGAGAGGGTACACTGCCACTTAATTAGTATTGCCAACCGGACCTCGCCAGGCGAGCAGAGAGCCCGGGCTGCTGCAATTGAGACGTTTAACTATATTTCCGCCTCCGAGGACTATTACCCTCTTGATTTACGACGCGCCGCGCCCCGCGGAGAACCGAGGCTCGCTTCGGTTTCTTACTCGCCGGCCCCCCGCCAGACGGGGCTAATCGGGGGCGCGGGACAATCGTCCACGCGCGACGTTTTAATCTGCTCGATTAAAGGACTAGCCTTGATGGCTGGTTTGCTTCTGGCGCGCTGGCAAAGTTGCCCCGCTCCGTGAAGGATGGCGGGCAAGTTCTGTGCCAGTGCGACGCTCTGGGGAATAACTTTTAGGAATCGTTGTCGTTGGCTGGCTATTGTGGTATGTAGGGCGGCGTGAAGTTGAGTCGGTCTAGGGATTAAGGGGGACAGATTGCTACGTACCGTTCGAGAAACCGTGGCTCTGGATACACTGTGCCCTCAAGTGTCCTGCTACACTCCAAGTTTCTACGTCTATTCGCTGAATTTTCAATAGCCCGCGCTCGAGGTAAGCAACGCGCGGGTGATGTGGAGACGATAAAAGCGAATAGTTCGATAGGTACGTGGAGTGAAGATTGGCAAAGGTGGCGAAACGGTCCCTTTCCACGGAACAGAATTTCACGAACGTTCAGGTAGAGCAGCGGTTAATGAAGCATCGGGGCGATTTAATTGAAACGAATTCAACGTGACTAATGAGGCGGTAGGGGCTGCTGGAGTTTCGAGTGTATAGATATACATGACAGTTTCAAGTGGAGTGCTCCGGTTTCGCGAATCATTTATAACCGTCCGCTAAAAGATCTTAACGCTCGCGTGGCGTAAAAAATGAATCGACCGACCGACTCTGGCCCACTGGCTATTTCATCTCCGTTGCTACATTATTTCTAATTACTAGAGATTTATTAACGTTGTCCCTGCTGAATCCACTTCCGTCCAAACGCCGGGAAACGTACTATTGCTCATCGTGTTCTGCACCTCGAACAATGTCGTTCGGGAATATTAATTAAAGCTACTCAAAGTGAACCGAGAACCTGGGGTACCTGAATCGCGCAACTCCAAAAACTACCTACATTTGGAGTACCTGCTGAAGCTGGGAGCATACTCTTTGATTAGACCGGCAAGTCAGAACTCGCGTATTTCATTTAAATTTCAAGAAGCCCAACATCTTGGTCTCCTTTATATTTTCATTCGGCCGTGTAAGCAGCTCGCGCGGCTGCACACGTTCAGAATACCCGGCAGCTCGTAAATTCAGATTACGCGCGCATTTATTGCTTTTTCGCGCAGTTCACCCCGTCTGCAAGTTGTACAACATAACGCGGGTTATAAGGAATACCTTGCTCTGTGCAGCGACGTCGGGTGCTGTATAAAGGAAGCTTCAATGGCGCGTCACGCTTATGAAAGGCGAATGAATTTCATCCCAATAAATTCCGCGCGCCACAACGTGTTCGCCGTAATCGTATTCACAGGCTCCTGCGCTACCAGCTGCCTACAATACCCGTTGATGATGAAATCTCCTCTGTTAGCGTGGCCGTTCGAAATGAGGACACATTCAAATGCTTACCTCAATTCTCCTGTCCGAAATTACCGGCGATATTGCAAACAAGTGGCTTGTTATTCCCCCTCTAACGCAAACTCCCCCGTGGAATAACGTTGTTTGCGTTACATCTACGTGCATTAAAAAAGAACCGTGGAATAATTCCATTCCTAATTCGATAAAACATCAATGATCCATCTGTAATTGAGTCAAGAAGCATTAACTCTTCGTGGTCACACCTTCTTATAATCACAATTTAGTCACGTGGGATTCACTACATCGCAGTGTCATTTTCAAGTTACAATTTTTGTATTTTCGAGTCTTTAATTTTTGATAAAACAAAAGTTTTTCTAGAAATGTAAATTTTGATACGATTAAATTTGTAGTTGACAAAATATTTGTGAAAAAGGCGACCTCTTTTGTTAAAATTCACAAAATTTTTAAATATTAATATTAAGGTCTAAAAATTTATAGAAATATTGGCGAAGAAAAAAAATGCCCTGGTGTTTGATACACCCCGTCTGACCACGAAGGGGTAAAACATGTCTATTCAATATTTATTTGAACGCAGCTTGAGAAGCATCAAAGTAAGAAACGAGTGTCTCAACATTTGCAAGTGAATTTGATGGTACTTTTGGCGGTAAATCTACGACAAATATCTTGATAGTGTCGTTCTGTAAGCTGGAGGGATTCATCCCCGGGAAGATGCTCCCAAATGAGAGAGAGCTCCTCGGGTCCTTGAATTTTAAGTTTATGCTCGCGAGACTTCCAGGAGGGTGGGCTCAAATGACGGAGAAAAATGAGCGGTAATTTAGCTCGCAGCTACGGGGATAAGTGGAAAGCGAGAAAGTCGAACTGTTGGTGGAACGATCCTGAAATTAGGGACGAATCGGAGCCGAAGGGTGAGAACAAAGTGAGCCGTGACTCTGACAGATAATGCGAGGAAGACGTCTCTATAATGGCTCGTTATATTACAAGGGAGGCCCTCCTATTTTCGAGGATCCGTGAAACGCTGTTTTTCATGGGCTCATCGAAACGCTCCGAGCGCCGTTTACGAATTTGTCGACGATATCGCTGCACCGGCAATTGATCACCTACTCGCTTTTATTTTTTTCCCCGAAAAAATATTGTACATTTGCGATATTCGAGAGGTATTAACAGAAATCTAGAGCGCCACTCGACATCGATTCGCGTTTCAAAGCGGAACAATAACTTTTACGCGCATTTCTGTGTAAACATTTTCGAATTAACGTTTTAACTGTAGATAAAACTAAATTCCAGCTGATTCGCATTAGAGAACTGAAACGAATAGAATATCATAGCCATAGAGTTGAATAAAATATTAATAAAGAACAGTGGATAGCAGGTCTTTTGATTTATAAATTTTCCGAGACACCGGTTAATGCACAGGCAAATCAGAAGTGAGCGGCCTTCAATGATTAAAAAATTGCCCGTCAGTCTCACTTGCGCGTTTCATTTCGCGTTTCAACTTATTTCTCATTCGTCTCTCCCTCCTCTATTTTTCATGTCGCCCTCTGTCCTTCTCTCTCCCCCTATCTCCGAAAGTGACTGATTAAAGAAATCCACGTCAGGTGTTCTCATCTCCGGGCGGGATGGCTGTCAAAAGGTTACGTTAATTGCGCCATGCCTGATTGATTAAGGTCTCAATCCTATTAACATCCCAAGGAGATTAGACCAGCGATATTCGAGACAGACAAGCCCGGGCCTCGCAACGACGTCGCCTAATCCTTTCTTTTCCTACAAACAAGCCAGTCGCGGTCAACCGAAAGCCTCTAACGCGATCTAGAATCAGAACGAACTTACGGCAATTCTATTTCGCTATTTTCCTTTAATACAAACTTTCGTCTGATTGCTTAAATTAAAGGGCATTTGCCAGGCCCTTCGCCAGCGAAAATTCCACAGAATGCTGCGAAAAGTGACCAGGTGGAGGGAGGACACCGCAAGATGCGAAACGAGGGCGATAACAATTACGCCGGGACGTTGTAATTGGAGATACAGAGGGAACGGGGTCCGGCCATAATGGACGGGATATTTTGCATGAGAATACAATCAGCGCGATTCAGTGGCCGCAAATACGGGGCATATCAGTGTGAAATGTGTTCTCTGCATATGTAACGATAAGTCGAACATGGTGATCGAGAGTGGCGGCGGGGCGAGCGCGGCAGAAGAGCCCCCGCTTGAATAGGGCTAATTTATCTTATTAATGCGGCAAGCTCGCTTCCCCGAATCACGGTTATTAGCGGCTCCGGGCGATTCTTTTGATGGCGCTTTTAAAACGACGGCTCCCGGCGGTGTGTTTCGGCGTGTAGCTTTCATTCGGGTTGATGAACCGGAATGAACTGTCATTTATGCCGGTTTGAGAGAAGCAAATGCATTCCGAATGTCGTTTCAATTCTCCCGCGCCATTTTCTATTACGTGCATTCAACGGGGCTTGCTCATCAAACGGTAATATATTCTTGCCCGTTCTCGCGGAATAATAAACACTTCGGTGTTCTAGTTCTCGCCCGGCCCGTAGATACTATTACTCATTTAATAAATTTCGCGTAACCACCGCATTTCTGGATAATCGGTTGATAAAAACAGAGCTGCCCGTGGCGCTGCAGTATCGACGTCCCTTCATATTTCAACGGCGCAAAAACATTTATTCCCGCGATTGAGCCATTTCATCAAGAGATTTTCGAACGAAAATGAACAGTTTTTGGGCGCGCGTAGATACTGCGGTGGCAAGTATTCGAGTGCCGGATGTAAATTATTGAAATGTAACGGGCGACCGTGGCGGGATGGCGGGAAAAAACGTTTAAATCGTCGATATTAATGGGGGATGTTGTTACGGTGATCCTTGTATTAATAGACACCGGCAATTAAAACTTGCCCGGGGCAACGATTGCTGACGTACAACGATATGCATCGCGCTCTGAAGTTCGTTTCCGCGTGTCTAACGGAGCCTTGAATTCTCAGCGTATTGCACGAGTTATGCGAATTGATACCGGTAATTAAAACTTTCCCTGGATCCCGCTAAGGCCTCGCCGTAATTGCGTTTCGCGTTCCAAGGGGATATCGGAGAGATTGCAGGGACACTGTGCTTCGTTAATCGCTGCACGATTCTTTCACTTTGGTCTTGGATTCTATTCTGATTGTTTGGTTGCGTACTTTTGCAGGGGAACAGTACTTTTCGTGAGGTGACGTTTCCTATGAGTGAATAAATTAAACTGTCCGAGCACCGAAGCACTTGTGGCGCGTGTTGCCACTGCTTGCACGGCGAGATAATGTAAAGGATAAGGCCCAAGGTTTCAAGGTAATATCAACGGTATAGCGGGGAAATCGAACGTGCTCCGGATCGAAATCCAGCGTCCATCTCGCGACTGTTCAGGAAGTCGTGAAACCGCGCGATTATAGGCGAGTATCAACGCTATCGCTCGCAAATTCGTCGGAGACGCGTAAATAATGCATTACCGCGCGGCGTCCCGTGGATCGGAAGCGAAGACGCAGTCGAGCCGATCGCAAATCCAATTATAGGTGAAACTGTTCGCGGTGACGTCACATCCATCGTTCGGCAACCCTTTCAGTTGCTCTCTATCGGATAACAATTACCATCGGTCTATACTGCCTCCTCTATCCGTCGATTTCTCATCCCCCTTCTCTCTCTCTCTCTCTCTCTCTCTCTCTCTCTCTCTCTCTCTCTTTCTCCCTGGGTCTCTGCGCAGCCCTGAGCCCTCAGCCTTCAGCCCTCAGCGACGATCCCAGAACACCCCCGTCCCAACGGAAGAACGATTTCCCTCGTTTCACACTTACCGAGCCGCTGCCTACCCCTCGTCCTTTCCGCTCCACGAGTATTCTTTTGTCGTGGATACTCGAGCCGAACGACGCGTCGACTTTTCAACGCGGTTATCGGCAAGACGAAGCCCCACCAGCGAACCCGCTACTTGTTGACACCGTCTTAACGAGAAAAAAAAGAAGAGAGGCGCGAAAATAACACGCGTCGCGACCCGTGTTTCTCCACGGGGTGGCAGACCACTGCATTGGTAGGGGATATCCGGTGGATTTCTTCGTCGCGGCTCCCGATTCTCATTCCTGCGACGATTTCTCGCGAAACGATCGTGGCGACCGCGCGCACCAATTCTCCCTGAGAAGAAACGACGGTGAATTTCTGTCCGATAACATAATATTCCCATGAATCTCTGTTTCACACCCTCGACCAAGAAGAGAGCGAGCGATGTTTAACGAAAGCGGGGGGTAACACGTTATTTACTCGATCCAATCCAGCCGAGAGCTCACTGGAACGACAAAAGGCTACGTTGAACAACTGCATAATTTATTATCAGGCTTTACATAGACTAATCGTTTCGTTTCCGCGTCAACGGCTCGAACGCTGGCGCGGATTGCTCGGTGGAAATGGCGCGGCCACGACTGTCGACCGTATAAAATATAATCGCCCCGGTTATTAAAACGAGCGTCGAACGCTTCATTAAAATGTTCATCCGAATTATCATATTAAAGTGGACTTAATTACGCGATCGCGGGCGAGGAAACGCGATTAACGCGGCCGAAACGGCGACGATCACGAATCACCCACTCTCCTCCGCGATGGATGGCCGGATTCCGAAGATTATTATTTCGTTGATAGATCACGCGTTGATCCTCTCCCGCGCCACAACCAGGGGTGGGGGGGGGGGTAGGTGCGGGAGAAGCGCCCGCGGAGAGGTCGATACCGCGAAATGTCGCAAATTGTTATTAGCGGGCAATGGAGCACGAAATAAACAATCGCATTTAAACGTGGATCTCCGGCGAGCCGCCATCGTCCATTTGTCAGGGAATATCACATTTTTCCGCTCGGCTGGCCCCGCCACCGTGGCCGCCGTCGGCATCCCATGCACGCCCGTGTATGTGTACATCGTGAAATAAATCGCGGCAAATAAAGAAAGCGCCAAGATATGGCCTCCCACCCTCCGCCTCCCATCGCGTATTTCTCTTTTTTTCCCCTCCCTTTTCTCTCATTCCTCCACCGACGTTTCCTCTCGCCGTGCCCCGAAACTTTCGTTGTCTCTCGAAAGCCTACCGCCTCTCTCTGTCGCTCGCGGACGCCGCGCGACGGGCGAAACGTGCGGGGCGGTGGGCGGGCGGTTGGCAAGGAACCTTGAGGGTGAACCTACCTTCGCGTCCTTACTCTTTTACTTCGAGCTAGGTGGTATTGTACTCTCTTTTGGTATTTCTAATAACTTCTTCTTCCTTCTCCTCCACCCAGCTGTCCTCCCTTCCTTCTACTTCGCCCGTCCGTCTCCTCTAGTCTTCCGTCGCGCAAAAGCGCTCCCCTCAACCCGCCCACACACCCCCTCGTCTTTCCTCCTCCGCGACGCCCGGCGTACACCCGCCGCCGTTTCTTCTTTCTTTCCTTCCTCCCCTCCCCCCGCGTCTGGACTTCACAATACCGGCAGTAATCCGACACTATCGGACCTCCGAGCCTCTCGCTCACTCCCGCCCCGTGACGCTCACAGGGATACTCTCCTTCGGCCTCAACCCTCGTCCTCCGAACCCCTCCCGACGGCGTCTCCACCCTCCGCTACCCTCTGAACAACAATTACTCCGCCATATTGTCCGCTCTCCTATATCGTAAACGAAAGGCGGGGGATGGGGCGCGTCGGTGGCTGGGGGACGAAGTCGAAAGACGAAGAGGGCGGACGGATGGACGGATAAAGACGGAGCGGCACGGTGGGATCAAGTTTTTAATCACTCTCCAATGTCAGTGGGAAAAAGAAATGCGAGGCGCGCGAGCTTGCTCTCTCTCTCTCTCTCTCTCTCTTCTTTTCTTTCCCCGTATATCAGAGGCGCGAGTATCGTCGCCTCCCTTCCCTCCCTGTACCGTTCCTTTTCCTCCACCCATGTCCCTGCGCTTCTGCCTTCGCGCGCCTCTTGCGCGATTTCTGCACGCTCCTAGGGAAAAGGATGAGCGGCTTTGTGCGTGTCGGTAAATGACGCGCTAACGATCGCCAGTCTGACGGTCATCTTCCGTCTCATGTGTATTGATAACCGATCCGCTGGTTAGCATGTGTTCCGTCCAGCATTTATTATTAGAATGTCACTCGTGGCAGGTGAAGAACAGAGAGTGGGCGAGTCTGAAAGAGCGGAGAGATAGCAACGCTAACTTTATTCCGGCTACAATGATCACTTAATGTCGCATTACAGTAACGAATCCATGAAATAATAACTTACGAGCATCGTTATCGCTTTATTCGGCTGATTAACTTTACGCCAAGGCCCCCCTTCCCGCCGCACAGAGTTCACCGCCCAGCTACCCATCTCGCGGCGTTTTACGTCCCTCTACGTGAAATAAAAGCACCCCGGCGATGCTCAATCAGAAAGCCATTCGAGGGGGTCGTAAAGCAAGCGGGGCATGTCTTATCGCCGAGGACATTGTGTATCCGTGCCCAATGTGCCCAGATTTATTCGCAACTTGATCTCCCTTAATGATCTGAACCAGTCGAGGTCCTGTCAGAATGTGAACAGCGAGAGAATCGTTTTAACCTGCACGTTACTGGATCGATAACTTTCTACCAACCACCTTTTACGGTAAAACGCGACCACTGCTCGCATATTAAAGCCACGAGGAAAGAAATGCCCCGAAATTATCGCCTCTCAGCCATTCATCCCTCAAACGACGGCATACATATTCTATTTTCCGTTTACGTTGCGATGATGTGGAGAAGATAGCCAACCCCGGCGACCACTTCTCGGCTGCGCCTGTGTCGCCGGTGTCTGTTCCATATATAATTCAGAACGTAGGTGAAGACAGGGCGATAATGATAACCCAAGGGTAAAGACACAATGAGGGGTGTCTATAGTACAAGATTCTGTCTTCGGTGCGCGCGCATCTGTCAGAGCCATCGGCCATTTCTGCCCTTCCGTCCCGCTTTCTTATCACAGGGTTCATATATTTCCATCCAGTTTATATTCCCCGCCCTGCAACATAATACCATTCTCGTGATACTTTTTATACAACCTTCGCTCTGTTTCGCGAGCTTGCTGCCTGGATCATGCTCGGCGAAACGGGAGGTGAACGACGAAACCAGGCCAGACAATTTTGTCTTTAGCGGAAACGAGGAAAGATGGAGAATGCGTGAGCGTAACCGAAATACACGTCGCGAAAGTGCCCCATCTGAAAAGGGCCTGACACGTGCGAGCGCGGGGCAAGGAGCGGAAAGTAGATAGGGAAGCAGCTTAGTCAGACCGACGCTTTTAGTCGGCGTCTGACTCGACGCTGGCAGTTACCACTGCGAGCGAGTGGTGAATCGTGGCATTTACGACCGGGGTCTCGGCTCGGCGGAGACGCCGCGAGACACGCGCGAGATTATCTGTAACCGCGAGCAAGATCGATACCGAGGAACGGCCGATGTTCGGTGTTCGAGCTTTCATGGCCCATCGGCAAAAGGCGCCGGGTGAAATCAGCCCAGCTGACTTTACCGCCGCGCCGATTCACCCGATTATATTGCAACCGGGGCGCTTTATCGGCGCGAATGATAATCCAACGCGTGCACGCGCGATATCGATAACTGCCACAGCGGATGAATGCAAATGGGATTGTTTGACGGGAAAATGCGGCCTGTGCCCTGCGGTTTCCGTTAAACTAGATTCAGGGGAGGTAAATTCATACGTATTCGCTGAAACATGAAGTTGCGTTATAGTCACAGTTAATTGTAAATAGAACAGGTTGTTAACTGTGGATATTAGCCTGGTGGCTAGTGGAATTGCCGATCTCGTTGGAAATTCGAGAGGATGAGGGATACCCTTAAAACGTGGTGCAACTGTGCAATTGTCCGATGTTATATACCGCAGCTGATTTTTGTAAGTCGTTCAATAATCTCGCGCTGCGAGTTTGGTACAACTAACCCCATCCTATGGCTAGAAACCTAGGTGCAACCCCTAGTAGCGCCTTCGAAGGGGCTCCATCGGCAATAACCACCTAAAGTCGACGTCTTCCTTCCTTGCCGACGTTCCCCAGTAAAACTACAGCCTGTAATATCGACATTCGCTCGGCAAGCGTACGTTTCAACCCCCTTTCGCTGCTTTACCCTCCCGGCTGCTCTGCACCACCCTCTGAAGCACAGTGCTCTCGCACGGGGACCACTCTGCACCCTACTGATAAAAAGAGCCCGCCTACATTTTCCATTTTGCAAAAATTTCCCATATTTCGATCACCCACGTAAACCCAGTTGCTTCCTCATTTACATCGAAAGGAACAGTGTAATTCCATCTTGAACCGTAGGTAAGCCCGGGAAGTAGGTCGACCTAATGAAAAGCTCGTTTTCGCGGCGAAATACATAAACAATTCGCAATAGCATTTCCTAACGAGCCTTTCGCAAAAGTGTAACGCCAGAGATAGATCGCGAGATACTAGCGCCGGGTCGACATTAATAAGAAAGGAAAATATAAACGCAGGCCGGGTGCACGGGCTGGCAAATAAATTACCCTCGTATGACATGTCCCGTAATCACACGTACCGGACCAAGTGGCGTTTTGAACTTTTCCAGGTCAAGAAAACTCGATGCCAGGGCAGGAGTGGCCAATTCAACTGCTGATGAGCTGCTACGTGAGATGGGCCTCTAATACCACGAATTCCACGTAGTTCGTGGAGGAAGCCCCTCCCCTTTATCGGGGATCTACCAGCGACCCTTTGATTGTTGTTTATGTAATTCAGATTCGAGACTTTACACGGAACTTTACTGCACCTTTCAGTCCGAGCAACTGCTACAAGCGCGCACATAGTTAAAAGATACTAGAACTGTTGAATTCGGGACTGGAAATGTTGGAAATATATTTAGAAAGAAGATCGGTAACGCTACGAAGTGCCGAAGAATAGCATTAAATTTGTTTTAGCAGAGTCGAGCGTGAAATAGGGGAGAAGTCGCGGCGAGGGTTGAAGCGGTCGTTGAATGTAGGTATAACGATGAAAAAATGCCTTCGAACGGGGTCGTAAGGTTACGAGAACGCGCGGAATATGGATGCCGAGTCGAACGTTTTCGAACACACGTTGTGATAATGGGAATTATTTGCATATTCCGGGAGCGCGGCGTAGATTTATGCGGCACGCGGGCAGAGTGAGCATTAAAGAGTTATTATCTCTTTTGTGGTAGTCGCGTGGCATTGCTCTCGCGGAACGACCTCACAAATGTGACGTTATTTATCACTAAAATACCGCGTACGTAGTTAGGATACGTAACGCGAGGATTAGTTTCTGCGCGGCAGACTTTCGCCATCGTCCGTTCGTTTGTTCCTCGAATTACCTAGCTGAAATTCCGATTTCGTACCGTTCATTATTTATTCTCGCAACATCCAATTATTTCGGAATTAAATCACCCTTTCGCATCATACATGTAACAACAATGCTAACAACTGCTCGTTCATAACCGTGCGCCCGTTTCTGCAACTCGCCCCCGACGATGGAGTTGAAAACAGACGTTGAAATCCCCGCTCCAAGTGATATAACACAGATTATGTCAGACTGTGGTGCTACGTCACCCGTCCAGCCGCAAAAACCGCGTGAATATTTTTCACGAGGTGAAATTGAAAAGATCCCAGCCCCCGGGGGAGCGATATTTCCCAAATTCTCGGGATGTATGTCAGAGGCACGGGGGGGGGGGGGTGAACCTCGGGGATTAAAGGGAGGTAGCACGGCTTTGCGTAATTTGATGTTCGAACGAACGCAAACATCCGCGCGGAAGAATTGACCAGCGTTTCGCGTTCGCGACCGGTGGTGCTCGTCGCAGCCGCGATCCACGTTGGATAACTCTTGGTCGGACGTATTATTCCGTGTATTTTCAGTTGTTTTTGAAAGTACCTTTAACGATCCCAGCACGCAACTGCTGGCCGGCGCTGGGAGAAGACGTTCGTAAACACGGCACGAGCACCGGCTAGAGATACAGCTCTCTGCTGCTCTCTGTGCCGTAGATCTCGTTCGGTCTCTCGAATTGTTTTTGCCTTTGCCCCATCATCCAATAGAAAAACGCGCAGACTCGGTTCGCGCCATATTGAAATTTACATAGATATCCCGGCGTGTATAGGCGGCTTACGTACACTCGGCTGCACGTGTACCTATACGAAGGAGCGGGGAAAGGTCTTAGGGTCTCTATTGGATTACAGAACAAGCGGCTAGCACTCAAGCCTCCGTATCCCCCGCCTTGCTCCGGGCAAAGTAGTTTAGCTTTCGAGTATAGCCTTACCTATCCAGCCTTAGCTTGCCTGTCCATCCGTTACGTTATGTATCCAGGATCCACCCTAACCTGCTCCACCCACGCTGCCCTTCTTCCACCCGCCCCCCTCGCGCGCAGCCCCCCCGTTTCCCTTCCGTTTCTTTCCGCCCTGTCGTTCGTCCCTGGACCTGGCGAGGGCCACCCCCTCGTCGCACGCAGGTAAAGAAAATAAAGGAGCGGGTACCACGACCCAATCTGCACCCTCGCAATTTATGCGTGTGTATTAGGAAGGATAGACGGCTCCACACCTCCCCTCTCTCCCGTTTTCATTTGTCTTCCTCTGGATTCTGTATTTTGGATCGATCGCGCGGGGGCTGCGTCGTCCGTTCAGTGACAGGGCGAAGAGATTGCGAGTAGATTCGATTTGAGTTGATTAAGTCTCTTGGACGAGTGCTCAGAGTAAACGAGTGCCGGATATTTATTAGCTTCATTGTCCGCTTTTATTTGTTCCTACGTTTGCTGTTGTTTGCCGTGTATGTTGTACTTCGCGAAGCCCTCTAATTGAAGCAGAGATGGGCAAACAATTATTTGAAATCAAAATTTGTGTACGAAAATTTTTAATTATTTGAAATAAAATTTCGTACACAAATTTTTAATTATTTGAAATAAAATTTCGTACACAAATTTTTAATTATTTGAAATAAAATTTCGCACACAAATTTTTAATTATTTGAAATAAAATTTCGTACACAAATTTTTAATTATTTGAAATAAAATTTCGTACACAAATTTTTAATTATTTGAAATAAAATTTCGTACACAAATTTGTAATTATTTGGAATAAAATTTCGTACAGAAATTTTTAATTATTTGAAATAAAATTTCGTACAGAAATTTTTAATTATTTGAAATAAAATTTCGTACACAAATTTTTAATTATTTGAAGTAAAATTGTGTACACAAATTTTTATTTCAAATAATTGTTTGTTTGCGTACGAAATTTTTATTTCAAATAATAATTTGCCCATCTCTGGTTTGGAGAAGGTAGAATTAATCGAAACATAGCGAACGAAGGGATACTAAAAACTCTCGCTGCCTGCTACATATATATTATTACTTGCTCGGGGAAATTCGGGCGATCTTTGTGAGATATTAATCGGGGAACTGAAGCTTGTCGCCGAGTATCGTTACGTTCAGAGGGAATACCGTAGCAGTCACGGGAAGTAGTTCTATGAGCACAGTCAAGCTGAGCAGTTGGCAGAAAAAGTACCTTGTGGTTTGGAGGAAAAACACTTGTCATTACGAAAGGGAACTTTCACCCTCCGTTTCAGCTTTCTTCTCTAGATATAAACTCTGTGTCGTTCAAAATACACTAACAAATCTTTGCAGTTAATTCTGCTTGACATCACCCTTCACTGATGTCACCACCCCTCACCCCGAATTCCCTAAATCTAAATCTGAATGCCCAAATTACACCAGTCCCAGGGGTGGAGGCTCGTCCTGCCTTTCTCGACAACACCAGCGCCTACATACTCTCCACCTCTAAGGAACGTTTCGCCTCATTAAACGCCAAAGGCACACCACCGATTCTTAAGCTGAAACATGACAGAACGACAGGCTCTTCGCGAACCTCCTCCCGCCGAACGCTGAACTCGTTGGAGTCTCAGTTATCCTGGCAGATACGATCGTTCACCCCGCGACAGAACGGGACGCCATCGATTGGACGAGTTTCGGGGGCAGCTCGCGTTGCAGCCTGGCGGGCTCTAATCCATATCCTAGCCAGGACGAAATTTACTACTTTAATAACACCGTGGCCCGGCCACATTCGCGTACGTACGCTTATGCATAGGCGGCTGCGTCCCACGGCGCAACTTCCAAGCCAGTGTCCGACAGGCAGAAACGATTTCGAGTATTTGGGTCAAGTTGCGCCCGTTGTTTGTTGTTGACGACCGCTGGCGCGCACGGCCGAGCGCCACTTCCAAAACGTAAATCCGGCCGACGCTGTCGGAAAAGTAGCTACGCTAATTTAACGGTGTAATACGATGCCAGGAGTTTGCCGGCCGCTGCTGATGATATTTCTGCGGAACGATACGGGGCGGTTTTCGCCCTCGGGCGAGGGCAGGTCGAGCCGGAATTTCGGCTTGTTCCCCTGGCTGTCCCGGCGCCGAGCAAATTTGAAGCTCCACGCGGGGGTGGAAAGGAACTTGTCGCGGCTTTAATGGAAACTGTCGTTCGGCGGTGCCTCGTTCTTTTTGGCGAATAAATGTTGCGCGTGTAGAAGGCGACGTTGGATGGGCTGTTCTAAGGCGAGGCTGAGGCCTCGCACGGAATCGAATTTAGAATAAAGTTCTGACAGAAATTTTCTGGAAATGCCTTATCCATCCGGTTAGCATCGTATAAATTTCATCTCTTTTAGGATGCTGATTAGACTTCCACTCGTGCGTTTGCTGGCTCGAATACGTAGGGTGAAAGTCAGCGTCTCTATGCGTGACTCCCTCTGAGATTGCAATTACATCATCTGTAACATGTTGCAGGCGGTATAAGCGCCTTTCATGGATAAGCCGCGAAAAATCTGTAATTTGTCATGAGATGTGCGTGGAGTTCGGGGCAACGTTATTAAAGTAGTAAATTTCATCTCTGCCAGGATGTGGGGTAGCCTTTGCTCGTATGCTTGCTAACCTGAAACGCCTGGAAGCAAAGTGGCGTTTCGAGCCACTAGATAGGGGATCTTTTACCAACAATATTACGATTATGTGCCTGGGCACTGTGCAAAAACTGGTAAATAAAATCTACAGAATCGTCAGGTTTCTGTTAAGCTTAATGCAATGCCATTGAGAAACTTGAGTATTCTAAGACGATTCTATGACGTCAACCGCTCACGAGCACTCAGCACCCGGCAATGCTCCACGAACATCTCCAATTCCTTACAAGATCTGCATCAAGTTCAACACGCCATTATTAAAGCAGTAAATTTCATCCCCTATAGCATATAGATTAGACTCTGCCTGCCCCATTCTCCGGGATGAGATTAGCATCTCACTGTTTCCCAGGTCACAACCTACTTTCAATGACTGCAGGGTGGGTCAGCCATGGACTCTCAGCCAGGAACCGAAAAATCCAGCGTCTAATCAGAAACATGATAAACGAACTGTCGACGAAAATCGTCGATCCAGTAATAGTGCTTCCATAAGTTATTAACAAGGCGAAAGATTTTTTTTTTTGCACCCTTCGTAGAATTCGCGAAAAACCTAATTCCGACGCCGGCAGTCGCGGCGTTAAGTTCGATTCGCGGTTGGAGACAATTTCTCGTTGGAAGTTACCGGGCGGAGCAGGGCGGAGGCCGTAGTCGTTACGTGGAAATAAGCGGAAATCGAAATTGGCGCGGAATTCGCTCGCGGACAAAGTTCGCGGGAAATGGGACGCGGGGTCGGATGCGGCGAAACCATGTTGACGAAATAAAACGGGGAATAAAGTTACGATATACCGAGGACAGATTTATGTGTTCCGCCCGGGATTTGATTTACAATTGATTTTATTCGAGCCTGCACGCGGAACCGCGTTTCCCCGCGTAATGGAAGCCGTTCATTGATATTAAAGCCAACGCATTTATTAATTAGCCCCGCGCCTATTGTCTCGCGCGAGTTCGCTGGGCCAGCGTTTCGATTC
Organism: Andrena marginata; assembly: GCA_963932335.1. NCBI lineage: Eukaryota > Metazoa > Arthropoda > Insecta > Hymenoptera > Andrenidae > Andrena > Andrena marginata. Next base: position 10,645,206 of record OZ010662.1, on the reverse strand, counting down.
GCTGCTTAATTACTGGGCCACTAGAAATTAGATTCTCTTTCTCATTTAATTTCGCCCGGGCAACGGTCGAAAAATATTTTCACAGCGGTACGCAGCGGCGATCTATTATCGAGGGGACAGCGAATGGCTGTGGCTATTTACAGTAGCCATTGCTCTATAGTTTTAACCTCGATAGACCGTAATCTAGGTTTTAAAAATAGTGACGGGACACGCTTGACTCGTCTCGGCGCAACGACCCACGAGGACTGACCTCTTCTTCCGCGCGTCCTGCTTTGGAATCGTAATTTCTTTAGCTGCCCGACTATCCACGATGCTTCCCACTAGTTTTCGTCACTGCGCACTCCTTCCTCGTAACATTCTTGTAACGATTCCCTAGCCCGCGGTATCCGGGGCTTGCAGTGCGTCGCGAACAAACGAAAGAAGGATCAGATTGAAGAAATTAGAACGACGTCGTCGGGAGTTGGAAACGGTTAACGAGGACCTGGCGGTCGGCCAGTTAATTAAAACCAACATGCTCCTTAACTGGATTTTCCGAACTATCATTTTAATCCACCGAGCGTACACGCGCGCCGGTGATTGCGCGACTATAATTGCTTTTTCGCGCCACCGCCTTGTAGTTGCTTCCCTTAAGGGACGAAAGAATCAATCTGTTCGGGCCCTCGACTATGGGAGCGGAGAAAGTTTCTCTGTATCAGAAAGTAGTTTGTCTGCTCCTCGAAGTACTGGCTCCAGTCCGCGATACTTGTGTTCCGCGCAATCCTCTCCGCGGTTAATGGCTTTAGCGTCCGAGGCAGGAACGTCTCGCGAGAACGTTGAAGTCGCGCCCCCGAATTTCCAACGGTGTCGAGAACCTCAGCTTTCTCTGCTCTTTCGTTTTCAGCGGATATCACGTGACACTTGACCCGATGCACCCACACGGTCGGCCTCAAGGTACGTCGTGCGAGAAACAAAAGAGACCAGAGGTAAAACTTGGCTAGGCTGCAAGCGTTTCGTTCTTCGACTTCCAATCGTGACGTTTGCCGGAGGGATCAACGTCTACGTGTTTACTATCTTCTCTAAAGACAGACCTTAAGATCGTAAAAAATAGTTCGATTCCCGTTTTAATTCACACCCGTTCCTGCCTCGAGCGATATTGATTGGCAAACGCGACGTGTGTGAAATTCAGTATACAGCTGTCGCTCGTTCAGAGTTATAATATACTAGCGAATCACCCGTGCTTCGCTACGGTAGAATAATTAAAAGGAATCACTTTTATATCTGTTTTGTGAAGTAATATTTTATGTAATTTTTTTTAACTTTGCTTAAGGGGTCGTTCCGGTTAGCGCGCCGATAAATTCAGCGATTTTCAGGAATTTACTGCGGCGAAAATAATTATAGTAATGGAATGAAACATTTTTCAATTTATTAAACTACATTTCTACAGCAAATAAAAAATATAAAAATAGTAAAATTATCGCTTTTTAAATGCTTTTGAAAGCGGTCTGGATGATATGTTTCAAAATTCACGCCTCGCCCGGGCAGGCGATTTCAGCAGTTAGAGTTATCTGAAACCAAAAATCCGAAGAGATTCTCGATCAGTATGTCTGTCGCTACCACTCCGACTATAATTAGTGATTTATGTTTGAAATTAGCAAAATGACGGGCAAAATGCAAGAAAAATGGTTTTCCGGCTTTTTTCTTTTGCTGTTTTCGATTTTAAAAGTAGGTTAGATTCGACGACAATACTTAGTAGTCCTTGCGAGAGTTACAGGTGTGCAGAATAAGCAGTAAAATTTATAAACAATCGGTTCGATTGATTTTGAGATTTTATCTTCACGATGTGAAAAAATTATGTTTCGAGAAAAAAGCGTTCAAAGTTTTCATGTATAGAAGCCAAACCTCTGCGCTCCCTATAAAATGCCTCTGTAGAAGCTAAAATAATCCGAATTCTTTCATAAAAATTTAACAGTACATTCTTGAGGATATCTGCTTTCGAAAAATGTTGAAAAAAAAAAGATTTTTTTCAATTCGTCTAATTGGAATGACCCTTTAATATTTATATATACATTCGATGGTTTTTAGGAATTTGTGCGGGTAACATTTCTAAGTAAAAAGCAGGTTGATATCTAATCGGTTCTAAGAGATATTCAGGAGTCCGAGAAAATACGTTTTACCCCTTTTCACCCTCTTGGCGATGGAATTTGAAAAAATCCCTTCTCATCGAGCACCTACGCCGCGAAAGGAATATATTCTAGACTTTATATATATAAATGGATATTGTCGTTGTTTAACGACACTCAATTCCATCATCGAGGAACTGTGCACCTCGGAAACCAGTCCCCGCACTTGCGAGACAATTAACGAATCGTGTTTGGGCTTGAACGGCAGCTTTATCGTGGATGGAAACGCGCGCACAATCGCCCGGAACGAGGAAATTTCCCTCTCGCGATATAATATTCCATCGAACGCACAATGCACGTTACGGCGACCGCCCAAAGATCAATAATCCCAGGGATCTTAGGCTCCCGATGCACCGATTCTCACGAGGACTGCAAGGCTCTCGTGACGGAAGAAGCACGGGGTAGCTGCGGAACGGATGGCAGGCTGCTGCGACGGCAGCCACGGGGCTCGTTCGAGCGTCACTCGTAATTGGAAACTGCCGCATAATTATCCGAGCAGCCAGCCATTCGGCTGCCGCTTCTTGTCCACCTCTACACACGCGACGCGCGGATTCTCGCGCGGCAAAACACCGTCATTAACGTGCCTCGTCAGCCCGGCTGAACGATGCTTCAAGTGTCTTCGGCCCACTTGCCGCGCCGGAACGTCGCGGCCGTGCGTTCGGAAAGCGCCTTTGCGGCCCCCGGACACGGAATAATCGTCCGCCGCGGAATCCGATTGCGGCCGCTCCATCCGGGGATTAAAACGATGGTAGTCGGCTCGATCGGCGAATGCTCGCGATGACCGCAATCGGCGCGTTCCTATTACGCTGATCGCTGGCGAAAGTAGGACCTGCAACTAATCGTTCGGCTCCGTGTGCTGTTTATAGCCTCTTGCCGTGACGAGTAAAAAGGAGCGAATGGTAACTAGGGAAATTCCCTATGTACATTGACATACTGACAACCGAATCTATGGTAGCGCGACACGAGGAGAATAGTGGTTGGGCTTAGAATTATACAGTATCGTCTATATAGTTTGTCCGATGATAGTAGGGCAGACAAAAATATTGAGATAATCTTGACGAATGCGTTGGTGAATGCGATAGCCCTCCGCGAACAAATTTGAGCGTTCGGTGTTGCGTGGTTTCGCGGGTCGAAGAGTCGAACAGTGAGTCCCTGCGGAGCTCTCTGTGTTTGTTCGTTTGAACGCCGTTAGCTCGTCGAGTCGAAAGTAATCCCTGCTGACCCGAATATGATTCCTGTTTGCTCGGCGGAGCTTCGGGTTGGGGTAGGATTCTTTGCAAAGATGATTTTCATCGGAGGAGAAATTAAGGGGGCCAAGTACAGGCAGTCTCAAAAGCATATGTAGGAACTGAAGTGAGTGCTAAAACTTACAGGGAGCCAAATGATCTTAAATACAGAGGTACACGGATTAATCATACTTGAGATACTTAGTAGAGAAATTTGATTAATGATACATTGAAATGAACTGTACCCGACGCGAAGATGATATCCTGCGAGAGGTCGCGAGGGGTGCATTGAAATCTATTTAATTAAATTTCGTGGAAGAGTGTTCCTATACACTTTATGTCTGCTATCCAATTATTTCCCTTTTTTCAGTACATGTTCTGTGTTTCTTTGCCAGTGAAATTATCTTTAGTTTCTGAGTGAACGGGCTCGCGTGTATTTCCTAAGGAAATTGGTGCGAATTAGACTGCTCGGGTTCCAAGTTCCGCCGATGGTTCTTGAAACACTTCGGGAATATTATGTGACATTTATTTATACGCCCGTGGCAACCTACTTTGAAAGTTCCATTACTTTCATCAATAAACTTTTCCTCGTGCCCCGGTCGGAGCCCGAAGTTTTCTTAAACGGGAAAAAGAAACGAATTAGCTAGAAGGAATTTGATTTCCTTCACGGTGATAGAGACTTTCGTGCATTTGACCTTAATTGGCTGAAAATTCACAGTCAATCGCGCAGCTGAAAACCAATCAATATAAGAGCCATAATTTAATACACGCGACCATAATATAAATAGAAGGGGACGACTCGTAGAACGGCGCTTTAGTTAATTACGGCTAAAATATATCTGCGTTATTCGATGACGACGGGTCAGACTAAATAAAGCCTCGGGAATGAGAATCGCTGCAATTAACGACGAGATTTTTTATAAACGAGCGACAAGTAGTTTCATCCTCTATTATGGATTCGCTTGTTCGTCCAATAATTATCTCCGCCAAAGACTGGAAGAAAATTTCCCAGGCATCTGATGGCCACCGAGCAATCCATTTCAATATATAAAATCTCTCTGCAAGAAGAAGAATAGAAATGAAAATGAAACCTTTCGCTGTTTTTCGCTAAGCTTCTGATGTTCCTCATTTATTTCTGTGTGCACTGAATTTTAATCACTTCCTATATTCATGTCGGAAATGTATTATTTATATCTACGCCTCCAATTAATATTTTCATCGTTACTGCACGTAAGAAGATGAAACAGTATGAGTAGGTACTTCGCAGAAATATATCACGTTAAAGAAGTCAGTCTACTCTTTGCCACAGGATGAGCATTGACTCCGCGATCAAATTTTATACAGGGCGGTCCTCGTAACGTGGCCACCCTAAACATTTCAAACACGCGCATTCCGCGATAGCTGATCCGAAGGATGAACCTATTTCACCGAAGACACATCCTCCACACCCTGAGATCAGGTTCATCGAGCTCTCCACGTTCATCCGTGACACCGATAGGCCTAAGAAATATCCTCCACATTACCGAGCGTCACCCTCCGCAGCTTCCAGCAACGCCACCCCCAGTCCCATTCCAGCGGGAGATTCATTCGCAACCTTTTCACGCGAGCAACACGCTATCCCCCTAAATCGTCGCTCGTTCTCGCGATCTATCTCTCGATCAATTCCAGATAAACCTACACGGAGGCTTTCCTCCCTCCCTAACTAGAGCTCATGGCACATCCTCTTCTATTCCCCGCTTTCGAATCGACTTCGACAATGCTCCATTCGAGATCACTCGCGTCTCCCCGTGGCCTCGCTGGACCTTTTTAATACTGCATCGCGTCAATCCCGAATATACGCCCCCGTCCACGATATATTCACCTCGCCGGTGGTGGCTAGGAGGACGCAAAAGAGGAGGCAGCGTGGCGCTCTGCATTCCAACGAGCTGCGACGATGACCACCCTCTGATAACGTTTGAACACGTCCGACGTCGGAATTCTCCCGTGAAGTTTCGCGCCACTCTCTTCCCTCCCGCTGACTCTATCTCCCTCTCGATCTTCCGCCCGATATCCATGGCGGAGAGTCGTTATTTCACGGAGGGGGCTGCGGAGTGGGGCGAGTGGCTGCCGCAGGACAGCGGTACGGAAAAATTCTATCTTTCTCTCGCACCAGCTCCGAGTCGCCTCTCCGGCGGCCATTAATTCCATTGTCCTTCCGATCACGGAATCTATAGTCGAGCTTTGTTCTCCGAGGGCCTTACGAAAAAGTTGCGACCGAGCAATTCATTCGCGAGCGGACGGCTCCGCCGCGGGATAATAAATCGCGCGCGTCCTTTGCCTCTATCGTTTCTCCGGGCGAACGGTGGGGAAAAAGTGCCCCGGCCCCTCTGCGGTTTTCGCCAACTAAACCTTGTATTATATTTCTCAGGACAGAGATTCGTTTCTGACGAAAGGTGACTCGCTCCAGCTGGGTAACTCGAGCTCAAGGCTCAGCTTCGTTTGGGTGTTATACGTTCGCTTACAATAAAAAAAAGCAGGGTTTTATTCTGGCGTTGGGTTCATCTATCAATGCTCGGGATTCTGGAAAATACTGTAAAACTTTCTGAGGGAGCCGTATTAATCAAGAGTTACGAATTAATCCCTCCTTCAGGCCTGCTTGAGACCCCTCACCCCCTCCCGTTCACCACGGACCTCCATTTGAATAATAAAAATCCCCAAGTGAACACGTCCATTTTCATTCTTCTCAATTAAGCCGATCCACTCGTCGCGGCGGCGAGCCGAAAGGATCCTCTCGCATTAATTCCCAGGATGTCTTCGACGAATCGTCGATCCCTTAAATATTGGCATTGCGCTCAGGAGGGTAGGAAGATCGCGAGCACGCATCCGACCGACAATGAAACCGTGGGGAGGAGTCGTCTTTCCCCCGTAATTCTCCCCTCTCCACCTCCCTCCAGTTCAACCCCTTCCATAGACGCGCGTCGATTTAATTCCAATTGGCCGTCTTCTAATTAATACGAACGTGCTTTTGCCGATCGGGGGGGTGGCCAGGACGGCTGGAAGTGCGACCGGTCGCAAACACTCTCCGCTCCTTATGCATTATTAAACGCGCGACTAAAGGTAAAATCGCGTCATCGATTGGAGCATCGCCGGTGTGCCGGGGCAGAGAAAAACGGAGGCTTCCTCGAAAAGGAGCAGTCCGACGGAGCCCGGATGGTCGCAAAAGGAATCCCTCGGTCGTTTCGACGTCTCGTAACAGGATCGTTGTGGCCTGTATCTATCCATCGGTCGGCGAGACGCTGCTCCGCCGGTTCCCGTTTGATCTGCGACGGGGCTTCGCCAATTGCCCACGGTTTCAGCCCGGCCATAATGAACTTTTTTCTTTCCCTCGTTCCGCGGTTTATTCGCCCCTTTGTCCCAGGCCGCGGAGCTGCTTGAATATTTATCGAAGTTAAACCGAGACGAATTTAATAAATACGTTATGATTTAATCGGGGGAGCAGCGACGGGAGGCTGGGTCGCGAGGGTCTCGAGATTACCGCGCCAGAAGGGAAAACTCGACGACGGGCGGGACCGCGGGGCGTAGAAAAAGAACGAAACAAATCCTGGTTAAAGGGCTGATGAAGGATCCGGAGGTCGAGGGTGGAAGGACACGCGGGGGTCCGGGGAGAATCAGAATTATGGTATCGCTTAAATTTCGCTGTCCAGCGCCCGCGCGAAATTAAAAGGACAATTCGTCCCGGCCTCTGTGATCCTTTCTTCTCTGTCCACCTTCCTCGAGCGTAACTTTCGAAAACGGGCTCTTCAAGCGCGGACTGCTTGACATATGAGACCAACGCGACAACGATCGAGCTCCGTCGGTTCGAACCAAAATTCACGAGTTGCTGAACAAACAGGGGAGTTTCACGTTGAAAAACGCCCCGCGAGAGAGACCGTTGGTCCAGCGGCTTATTCAAGATCCACCTGGTGTATCTCGAACGTGTTTACATAAAGCGAAGCTCCTTGCTAGCGATAGAAAACTCTGAAGCACCTCCTGACCCCCCACCGTTTCAATGGGGTCCTTTAATACCCCCGGCCCGTGTTCTATCGCGGCGAGTATTAAGCGCGGAAATGTCGCGCGTCCTCCACGAGTCAGGGCGTCATTGGCGGCGGCGATCTTAAAGTTGGAACGATAATTGTTCAAAGGGAAACGGTTCGAGTCCCTGCCGCTCGCGAGACAATATCCTTTATCTCGGCGACAGTTTCGCCCGCTTATCGGGAGGGAACTTACGCGGCAACTGGAGATTTCCGCGGGCGGGAGCGCGGAAAATGTTGTGCACGGAAGAAAATCGGCGGCCGACCGGTCGAACGGAGCCGGGGAGCCCCTGGACCCCGAGATAATGTTAATATCCGGCTCGGTTTTGTAATTGCCAATTATTTCAGCTTATTCTGTTCTTTGTCCGACGACGTTATCCCCGGCGACGCCGCTTCCTAGCGATTCCCCGAAGAATCCTCCAACGCTCCTGCAGTCGTCGACCTTTATGCAATCGCCACGGACTTAGTCCCCGTCGCCTCTTATTCGCGGAGCCAACTCGGCTCGCTTAAGGCACAGCTTTTCTATCCTGCGAAATTTCCTCGCCTGCTGGCCTCGTCCTTAAATTCGGGATCAGATTCTCATCCGATGACCTTCCACCCTGGGGACAATGTCGCCATCTCGCTTTTAAAAGTCTCCCCTTTCCGTGCTCGGTGCCCTTTATCCTTGCTTCTTGCTGGATCTCGTTGTAGGTATTTTGAAAGAACGTGACGACTCAAGGGACTTTGTGGAATTAAATTGAAGGGGTGGATGGTGTTCTCTGGTCGGTGATTATTGCTTCGAGCTTGTTCAAATTTGGGAAGGTAACGCAAACTGTGCAAGGATTTTCGGGCTATATGAATCGGATGGCGATGTGATTGATAAATGAATTGGCGATACGGTCCAGTAGGTCAGTGGCGGGACTGTAGCAGAAGTTTTTTTCTCCTCGCTTTTCTAAAATTCTACCCCACTAGCTCCGTGAACAGCCACGTTTTCGCACCGTCACGCGATATCGCGGCCACCACTTTTTACCATGTTAAAGAATAATCGGCCGTTCCGAGCGAAATCCCCCGGACGAGGCCAGAAGGGGCCCCAGATTAAACACGATAATATGCCGTCACGATATCTTTCGGCCCCGGCCGATGCATCCCGGCCGTTCCCCTGATCCCACCGCCGCTCCTCGTTATCCATTTTCCCCGGTAACGTTTAGCGTGCATCCCCCTCGGCCGGCGTGGTGCGCGCACGCCAGCCCCCACAAATTTTGCAAAACACCGATATAAATCGCTTGATAACGCGTCTGGCCCTGGGCGTCGATACACACCGGCCTAGGGACCAGAAAAAGCGGGGGAAAAGTGGGGAAAATGGGAGACAGGGGGCGACGGGGCTCGCGGAAATTTGGCGGAAGGCCAGCCGCGGAACGTTGGCGCTGGAAGGCGAACATAAACAACGCCGCTCGATCACCAACGTGTCGGGTTACGCGGCTGATATCGCTAATTGCAAAAACTATCCGTCGCCCGGCGTCATCACGGTTGCCGCGGCTAACTTTTTAACACGTCCGCCGCGCAGCTAATGCATTGTCCCCTCTGTATTGACTTTTGCCAGGGGATTGAATGTTTGAACGAGCCGGAATGCGAGTGAAGCGGAACGAGAGGTGTCTGTTGCGAGGGAAATTCCTTCGCGAGGAGTCACAGGGTGCAGCTACTCGCAACGCGACTACTTAGGAGGTTCGCGTTAAGTTGAATGCGACACCAATTGATGAAATGAGCGATATCCTGCGTAGAACTGAGTAGAAATTGTGTTCGTAGTCACACGAGTCGACCGTATCGTTTATGAACACTTTCACGAAAGCGTGTAATTGCCTCCACTGGAACTTTAAATTTTAAACGGCGGAATGAAATAGGTTCAGCTAATTGGCTTTAAGTCTGATATAAATGTACCGCGTTAGGTTACACCGTTCCAAGCACTTTTCGAGTAAATGTTCACAGATCCCACTCCTCTCGCAGCTCAAACGGTTAAACCACAAAGGACAGATTTAACATCCTTCACGAAAGCGGAGCATTTCGAGTTTCAGAGAAATCCTGAAATTTTCGAAGAGACTGCCGACAGAAATGTGTAATTTGTAGCAACATGTGCAGGCGCGGTTCGGACACAGGGCAGCGATTGTACCATAATTGAATTAGCCGTAACTTGTAGAGTCATGGTTATTTCACATTTAATGAAGCTGGAAGAGGGAATCAAGTTTAATGCACCGAAGCCAAGCTTGAATTCTTTGCTTCCTTGAGGAGCTTAATGTCTGCCGATAGAAATGCCGCTGAAATTTCATAAGAATACGTCTTTGAGGCTTGAAGAAACGGTACAAAGAAGTAAACCTGTCAACAATGAGAGACTGCTATCATCGAGTTATGCTTTTTCTGTCCTTTCTATCAGTATTATCACTATACAGAACATTCAAAGCTAAGATCTAGTACTCGTTCCCGATAAATGCTTTTATTCTTCCGAGGAGACCGGAATTCCATAAAAATACGTCTTCGGCAGTTGGCAAAACAGCACAAAGGGGTAATCTCATCAACAATACTCGTCTCTATCGAATTACTCGCGTTTCTATCGATAGCTGGCGAAACGAGCGGATTGCCACTCCCGTATCCCAACATCGTCACCGCGTTCCCTCTCAGAATCGATATTCCTCGCTCTTTATTCGCGAAACGCTCGAATAACGGCATTGTTGCACGCGGCGTTCCAATGCCTGTCGGTAGATCCCCTACGCCAAAGTACAGAGGAAAGCTAACCGAAGATCCCTGTCAGCCACCGCTGTATAGATTTACAAATAGATACACAAGATCCTTCGCTATTACAAAATATCAAATTCAGTGCGAACGACCCCTGGAGAGAGCGCGTAAGCACCTGGAAAGCAAGGTACAGGGAGGAAACGTCGCAGGCAGCCTCCCTCGTCCCGAACAATGCGATTTACCGCGAGGAGAACCCGTGGCACGACTCGCAGGAAGAAAAGACCATCCCCGTCCGCGCCACGGGCAAAAGTCCTGACGCAGTTTCTCCTTGAGGAAACATTTCTAAAAGGCTGGCCAACGATGCGCGGGCTCGCGGTAATTAAGCATCTTGCCTGGGCCGGGGCCGCGAGCTCTTCCAGTGAAAAACTAAATAAATAGAGGACTTCCGGCGTAGGAGAAGTCTGACCAGCCGCGAAACACGGCTAGCCGGACCAGCTGGATGTGGATGCGCGGCGGCCGTTGGAACGTCGGGGCTTGCACAAACACAAAAGCTCACGGCTCAAGACAAACAGCGGGACTGTAAGCTGCAACGTAGCCCAGGGCACTGCGGCCTGTGTCGGAAGGAAGGAAGGAAGCAAGACGAACGAGGCTGCTACAAAGACAGAGAGAGAGAGAGAGAGAGAGAGAGAGAGGGAGGGAGGGAAGGAGAGAACCAAGGGCGAGGGGGCGTCGAGACAAAGCTCTGGCGAAAAGAGGCGCCCATAACGTTGACACCTATACCTAACAGCCGAAGGGTCCGTGCCGTTTTCGAAGACGGTTTGTGTACTCGAATTAACGCGATGTAGCTCCGTCGAGAAGATCGAAGCGGGGTCAGGCACGAGTGAATGAACGAAGGATAGGGCGGGGTCTGTAGTTTACTAGCGTTGAGACCGATAATTGCAATCTCTTTGGATGTTCAAAGGTGGCCTATCTTGAGGCGGGTGTATCGTGGATTTCTAGAATTCTCAGTAGCGTTGTCTATACATAGTCAGCCGCGTGGCTGGGTTTATGATACCGGCGATGGGAACGCTACTGACTCTGAGGTGACCGTTGCATCGTATATATTTTCAAGTTACGAATCGGTCACCCTGTATCTCGTCCTGGTTTCAAAGGATTTATTTACGTGTGCACGAGCTGTCGGGGGGCTTTTCACCAGTGAAAATAACCAGTTGAAACGAAATCGTTGCACACAGCGGCGCGGCATCAAAGATTGATATAGCTTGGAGCGAGAAGCTAATGCAAAGCATCTGGCTTTTTAATGAATAGACCCCGACTTCACTGTATAGATCCTCGGGATTTTTCATGGCTAACGTAACCGAAGCGCTTTGATCGTTCAACGTTGATAGCGGCTATACAGGCGATATCAGCGATATTCGATTTTCCGGTAGAACGGTTGCCAGGTTTCCAATCGTTTCTAAAAAAAACACACGCCCCGTTTCTGCCGACGAACGTGATTTTTGTTAAACGTAAGATCGAACAGGTGGATCGGGCTAATGGAATACCTCGCCCTGCACTACGTGCAACGATTATTTAATTCGAAAGGCACACATTCGGGCTGCTAGCACCGAATCGGGACCGGCCGAAATGTTTCGCTTCGTACCAGCCACTACAATATTTATAGGATTGGCAAATGTTTCCGATCTGAAATATTTACGTGAGAATCTGCCTCTATTCTTCGGGAAGAAAGATTTGTGTTGATCGCTACAATTGCTGCCAGCCTGTTTGCCTTTACAAGCGCCGGCGTAATGTATGGACGGTCTCAAAATAACTGAATCGTTTATGGCGGGCATTAAAGCGACGTTCTCAGTGGAACACCGCGGTATTCTGGGTCAAAGTAGTAGAACTTTTTTGATGGGGTGTAACGCGAGCTTCATTATCGTTGCGTTAAGGAAACTTTTAGCTTAATGCGTTACGTTCCGTTGACTCACCTATTGTTCTTGGCGCTGGAGAGGTCAGCGATTGTCCTGCAACAAAAAATCGATCCATTAGATTTAATAAATGTATTGACAAAGTCCTACCACATTTTTCCTCCAAAATATCAAATCCAAAGGGATTATTCAAGGCTGCGATTTGTTACGAGTGAATCCCGCAGATAGTCATTGATATATTGCAATATCTCGCAACTGAGACCACTTTCCGCTTCTTTCGCGAGATCTCGCCCCCATCGACTCGGTAGATTAAGGTAGTTTAAAGCTGACCAAGGATAATTTATTACGCCTAGCATCCTCGTTTAACTTGCAACTGGGTTAGTAGACGCGAGGCTCGCACATCCGCAGGAAGTCTCGTACTTTCCAGCTACGTGACGTCACTTAATTCGCGACACTTCCCCCCCCGAAAATCGTCCCGCTGATAATTACCTGAATTAACGAATGTGCAACGCTCGTTGCTCGTTTGACCGATCATTCAGCGCGAAACGCGCTATTCAAGCAGGGTCGAGAGCTTTCCGCGGGGCCCATTACACGGCGTTACTACTGGAATGATCAATGGCCGGCTGGCATTATTGACTCGCACTACTGGAGAAGTGGGGGCGGCCAGAATAAACGCAAGTGCACAGACGTTGCTCTGTTGATTTTCCCGTATCGATGGTGCAACGCAAAGGGGATGATTTCCCGTGAAAAATCAAAAAGAAAGAGCGGAATAATGTACTCGTAAATCAGGCTTCGCCTGCTGCAGAATCGATTACAAAGAAGCGTCGGACACGCGTGCACTGGACACGTTCAAAATCATTCCTGAAGGAATTTATTCTGTATTTTCTACCTGCTTTTTTCCCCGGCCAATCACCCGCCGGTGCATAGCGATTTACTGTACACTCTCTATTATTTATCGTCACTTGGCGCCCCGAAAAATCCCTTCACCGATTCATCCGCAGACGCGTAAAAAGCACGCGGCCATACGTTACGCCGCGGCCCCTTGTTTCGTTTTACGCACACGCGAACGGCTGTATTATACAGCGCGGTATTTTCCAGCCCGCTTTTTACGCCAATAGGACGCCCTATTTTTCGAGGCCGCAACCTAGCGGCAACGTAAAAGGTTACGGGAGTTTCGGCAACTCCATTATCGTGACGTGACGCGACGCTAAGAGTTCGAGACGGGGTTAATAGAAGTATCTCGAGTGCCTCGTAATTTCCTTCGTCGGGCAGATGATGGCGCGATATTTTATGCAAGAAGCATGTACAATTGCCTCCCGCAAGGCTGTTTTGCTTTTTACATACAGCCATACTTAGGGTGCGGTGAATTTTGGACGAGTCTTGTCTGTCCGCGAATGTTCATTATTTCGCAAAGTTTGATACAGATGCTGGGAAGATGTAGCAGGTGAATTTATGATATTGATACCTGGGATACATTATTTTTAACACTTGTCGAAGCAGTGATGAATTATTCGAACATTGCAAGGATCACGCGCAACCGTATTTAATATCGTATAAATAACTGAGTTTGCAGGGCTCACGTCACGAGGATCTTGCTGCCTGTAAAGACGAGAAAGCCCTGACTGGCTCGGGGCACGAAGGTCGTTGAAAACAAATGTCTTCTAAATATTTGTCCTCCAGCTTTCCCTCTGCAATCGTCTCTTTGAGCCACTCTAATGCGATAATGCATCAGTCTCTGCGTAAGTATGCTCGGGCGAAAGAAAAGGTGGAAAGTTCAACAGAGAGTTCACAGGTTCAGAAGTCACGGAGAGATAAGGGTCTACGGTGAGCCTGGACAATGTGCTCCGAGGGCAGACGCCTTTGTCGTAGATTAGTACGATTCCTTGACTTCGTAGACGGAGTCCTTGAAACTCGACGGGAGATAGGGACAGGATATTGTTTTCTCGCTATCTAAACTTAACTCCGGGTAACTCTCCGGGAGAAAGAGGTCCTTCGAGATCGCCCGGCCGTTAACAGACGTCAACCCAGCGAAATGGTTAGCGTTCCACGGGCGAAGAAGTTAAGTACAAACGAACCTCGCGCAGAAATAACGTCGAGTGTGCCAGTAATAGAAGACAGAAGCAATGGAAAGTCTGTATGTACAATGACGAGATCGTTTGATCGTTACGATCGACCGGTGCACACTGTGATCGTTCTTCGAGCCGCGATTCGGTCCGCGCAAAATACGTAATCACGGTGAAATACGTTTTGAAATAAGCCACGCTTCTCGCTGGAGATACTTGACGGTATCGTTCAGCGAAGTACGCAAAGTAAGACTTTTCCACGGCACTTTGGACTTTTCCACTGCGCCGAGTATAAAGCTATTTATGTATCCCATTCCCCGGGTAAAGAGTAATTTTTTCCCCAACGTAAATATAACGTCGAACGCTTTGAGCTTTCAAGAGACGCTCAAGAAATCCGCGAGGCAGGTGGCCACAATGAAGTGGCTGGCACGGTATCGTTAAGAACGAAAGCAATAAAATTAACAACTGACGCAGAGGACGCTCCGCTAACTTCCTTCTGCACGAGAAGTCAGTCCTCTGAAGTTTTTCGTGAATATATTTGCGATGTTAAGATCGCGTTACTTTAACTACCCGCTATGGCTTCTCGAGACCCGCGGCGGAAAAAACTTTAAAGCCCCTACCGAGATGGGGTCAACAGTCATAATTTGAAAATATTGTTACGTGCGCCAACGAGTTTAAGATTGAAACGGAACGACCGGTGGATCGTTATTGTGGCTCCGTTCGAGGCATTCCTTTAGCAGAATTCTACTTTATCTTTCCAACGCTTTTCGAAGATAAAAATACTCGTGCACGTGCCACTAAAATCACTTTGAAGACCAGTGCGCGATCATGTCGGATTGGCCGGGTGCCTGAAGTGAAACGAAGTAGCATGAGACTGATAGTGATCAGACACTGTGCCGAATGTAGCAAGCGGAATCATGGATTCCTAATTAATTCTGATTATAGTACTATTTTAATAAGTAAATAATAGTCAAAGAAGTCAAATTTTACTTCAAATATATACAATATATTTGAATTTCTTCCTTATTCTTTTTTTGAGAGATCGAAGTTAAAATAAAAGTTTCTTTTAACATTTATGTTATCAACTTTCACGTCCAAAATTTAACACCTGATCTTACATGGCACTTTAAATATTCTAATGTCTTCCTGTAAAACTGATGATTCTATATTATGCAATCTTATCACTACTGGATTACAGCAACGTTAGAATATAAGATATACTACGCATTGTTCAGGTCGAAGAACTTCATCTATGTATGAGATATGTGGTGGACTGAATACGAAGTTCAGGTCGACGTGAAACCAGAGCCTATGAGACTCGGGAGCGGAGAAAGCACATTTTTCAAATTCGCACCGAAACCCGTATCCGTGTCGATGCAAATTGGATGCCCTGGCGTGTTGAATAATCGACAGGGTTTTGTCGCAGCCGTACCGCCGGAGGGGCTATTCACTAACAAGATGTCAATGCTTCGAGGATGCAGCGCGTTGCTAGATGCGCCAGAAACAGAACACGAAACGCGTACCACGGTTTCCTCAGTGACACGTCAATAGGATTATATCACTATACGCGACACTCGCCAGTGTGCACACTAATAAATACAGACTTCAGCTCTCCCAAGTACCGTCGATTTCTACGACTTTTTACGAGGACCTTGTAAATATTGCTTTTAATCCCTGGACATTATTCACCCGTGAGAACAAGTATGAAACAACGAATTTGCTGAAGCAAAAGGGAACAAGAGGTATATCGTGCAAAGTGTTCCTTTCATTGGTTATGTTTTGTGCTTGGGAACACATTATTGTGTTGACGTAATTAAAATCGTGCGGACGTGAATTCTGGCTCAGTCGAGGGGCTTGAAAATATTACAGCAACTCGGACGAATAATCGAAAATCACTGACGCGGTTTAACAAAGCGAAACCTCGAACCTTTTGTCTCGTATTTTGGAGGACTGCAAATTACTTACAAAATTGGGTTTTATACTGGCTCGAGGATATTCATTAGCTACATGATAAATGATGGCCAATGAATCGCGTTTAGGTACTGCTCGCACACCCCTCTACCAGCTCGAGTAGCATTGTCGCGGTGAATCACGCCAGGCGGGCAATTAATTGGGTCAAAATCATTATCAGCCCCGTCCCGGGGGTTTAATGATCTCGACCCTGGCCGTTCAACTTGAATTACCGCCGCCACGGCGCATTCGTTGTCGCATCTCTCAGATATCCGCGCGCATGCACGCACACGGCCGGCCTGTTACAGCCAGGGCGCGTCGGCCGAGATAATACGTCAACAAGATCAAGTCGAATTGATATAGGACGCGCTTACGCGTGAACCGTTAATTCTGGCTGAAATATCTGCGAGATAAGGGCGGAACGAATCCCCACTGAATATCAGATTAATGTATTAAGAAAGAGTGACATTTGTATCACGCATTGCCGAGAATAGCGAGGTTATTGGCGATAAATTTCATTCTTCTAGGACCTTTGCACCCATTAATTTGTAATTAGAATAGTTGAATTGGTCTAAGTAGATGTTGGAGGATTTTCTGCATTCGCTGAATTTCTTTGGAAAGCGTTCCACGGCGTGAAAATCGTTCATTCGCAAGTCTTCGAAGATTCTGTACGTCCTTCCAGCTTGACAGTTTAATTTACAGATGATGCATCGATTAATTTTTCTATCCACGCTGGTTACAGAAGAAAATCGCTTCCACGCTGCCCTCGTTTTTCACCCCGTTGCCTCTGTCGCACTCCTACCCCCGTTAACCGGCCGAAATTTTTCCAACGACCACGTATTGGTCGTTACGAGGCATCCGTTCAGCAATCCGTTCAATTCCTGTTGAGCGTAATAACGGCAGCGACGGTATTGGCCGGGTTCACGAGTTTTCGCGACAAACGATACCCGTTCCCGCGCAAAACGACCAATACTACCGACAATGGAACAAAAGACAAGCGTAAATAGCCCGATCCACGCGTGCACGGGACAGATTTACTAACGCTAATCGTCCGTGCGTATTAATGAAAGTGTCGGGTTATTGTTTCGAACGATGTCGCCCGAGCTCGTATTCATCCAGGATAATCGTGGCGAAGGACACGCGGCTGCACAGGCGTCCGCGGTAGGTATCGTTCGAGTGAATAAAAAACGAAAAGCCCCGGCGCGACAGCGTGCTGTTTGATGAGGAAGAATGACCAGGAATACGACCAATTAGCCGCGAGAAAGGGTCCATCGCTTATCACAAAACACAGAGGCCTAAAAATGAATAAACAGGCTCCCCGCGTTCCTCCATTTGTTTCAAACTCCCCAATGGATTACCCTTCCGAACACGCAGCGGACAGCATAAAAATTTCAATACACCGCAGTACTTTTGCCATTTGCACGTAAACTGTAGCCGAATGAAATAAGAGGGAAGTTTCCGTCCAGCCAACATGGGACGAATTAAAACGCGATAACTGGATCGCTGCGCGGCGAGAACAAATGGCCCCGAACGAAGGTACGCCGGTGTTTCGACGCGAGCGAAGCACAACTCCGTCCCGAATGGGTTCCTTTGCACGTACGCTTTAAACCAGGCCACCGACGTTGCATTTCGCCCGGGCGAAGTGTAGGCGAATGTGCGGTTTCGGTCACGGAGGGGTTGCAGCGCGGGGGACAGACAGTGCGGGCACTGGGATGGGGACAAGTCTGCGCGGGGGTGGCCGACAACTTGAACAACTTCACAATGGCCGGTGCCTTTGCGCGGAATAAACTTCCAGCCGCGTAACTTTAAAATTGATGATCCCCCGCCACGGCGCACGTAAGTGTATCCGTGGAACCCCTCCGCTGTCGAGGTTTATCGCGGCCGAGGGAGATGTTGCTTCGTAAAGAATTTATTAGGGGCGACCGTTTAGTGGCACGATAATTGTGTTTCTGCCGGTGGAGCCATCGTGCACACGCACGGCCCACTAACCAAACGCTTCAGCGCAGCATGGGTATTCTAGACAGTTTTGTGATTTTATTTATTAATCTTTCGGGGTTCAAATTTGAAAAAGAAGCCGGGGTTGCATTTCTGGCATGGAATTGAAGAGGAAGGGCAATTAGTGGACAGAGTGAATGGTGATCAAGTACGCGTAACGTGGGAAATAGAGTTAGCAAGGGAAATGGGTCCGCCAATAGTCAGACGCGCCGCGGAAAACCAACGTGACTGGGTCCACATCTCTCCGCAGTTTATTCCGCGTTCGTGATTTTGAATATTCTCTCCGGTAAGAATTCTTCAAATTGATAAGAACTTTAGAAACATGTTTGCTACAAACTCCATTAAAAATTTTCAAGTTTCGCCTTAATTCACCTCTTTGGAGCGAGCATAAAATCTTTTATATTGCGCAGGGGGCAAAAGTTTCTTCGTATCACGGAAGTTAATGCAATAATTCTACCGGAATCTTTGAAATCTTTGATGTTATATCGTTGCAAGTTAAACAGGACACTTATCGTAAGTGCTAATTGTATACTCGAACGGAGCTCGCGGTACAGCCTACGTTCCAACATTTTTCCCCACAGTCCTTTTACGGAATTAACCCCTTCTGATTAACCACAATGTACGCTCTCACTCTATCCTACATTCATCTAAGTCTAATATGCAAAATGCCTCTCGCCTGCACCCTACCAGAACGTTACTTGGAGTGTTCTCGCTGCACGGAGGCTGAAAAGCTTTCGCGCTGGCTGCGAGAGCGTTTTTTAAAGACGCGCGAGGGATGAAGCCGCGGATAACGTCAGCGCATCGTTTAGAAAAATTGCGAAAATGTAAGTGTGCGCCTCGTACGTTGACCCGTGTGCTGGATAAACTTTCCTGCGCGTGAAGGGAAAGTAAACACGAAGGGATGCCGGGCGCGTGTCGCAACGCTTGCGTGTAAATGCGCACGCGGGACGGTTCAGAAATTCAGTATAAATAGCCGTTGCGGCGGTAGTCCGGCGTAATTTCTGCGCGCGAATTAAAGATTGGAAACGGCGATACCGCGTGGCCCGATGGAAATTACGTCGAGCGGATGGAGTGTTTACGTTTATGGGCGGTATTTTTACATGTAATGGCGACGGGATTTATTGCGCCAAGTGGCTATTCTCCAGCGTTCTTCGTTTCCCTCCGTCCTTTTGCCGAATCGTTCCGCGGGAGAATGTGTTTTATGAGACGTTTACGGAGCCGGTGCATTCGAGCGTCGCCTTAAGCGATCGAATTTTGCTGAAAGTGGGATAAGAGGGAGACAATCGCCACGGAACTCGTTGGAATTTTAACATAATTGCTATTGCACGTTACCCAGCTGTATAAATTTCATCCTTGAAAAGGTAAACAACGAAGAATCGTAGTCTGGTACGATTAGTATAATTACGATGATATTTTTTAATATTCTGATGAGTAACTTGAGGAATTTCTTGCGTATCACAATGCGGTATGTGTAAATATGCTTATTGAAGGATTGCGTGGTTGAAAGTATCCTTAATAATTAACGAATCAGCCCCTGTTACTTATCTTTATTACCTAAGCAGCACTCGCTGATTTTGTTCAAGCGAACCCCTGCTTTTATTTACGACACCAGGCACGTTCGCGAAAGGGGAGGAAAAAGTTACGTCAACGCGGCCCGTTGTTGCTTCACTCGCCAGTGACCCGTGTAATTTAATATGAATATAATTACAGGGGGATAAAAATATGAGGCAATTTAGAAATGGAGGAAAACCAGATTAACGGAAATACGATGAGTCGTTTCAGCTTTATATCCTTAATGGAGTTCGAAAATTATCGAAATACCATGCGCGGCCGATCAAAGGGAAGTTTATTCCTCGAGTACATTACTTCGATGACTCCGTGAATTTATTCCACAAACACCAACGACAATCTTGACAAAATTGGCTGGCAAAAATCATAACCACCCCTTCTACATGGCCCTTATAAAGGGAGCAACGTGAACTCCTGATCCCTTTGCAATGTATCATCTTCTGCTACCTAGTCGAACGTTATCCCATAAAGCCAGTATTTTGCAAAGCTTTCCCAGCGACATCAGAACTTTGCACCACTGAGTCCCACCAAAGTACAGTTTTGTAAACCACGCAAACTATCCTACATTACCGTGCTGCAACCTCAAAAACCTTTTAACACCCGAACAGCCTTCAGGATCGTAGATTAAACACTTTACAAACCACCTTGACCTCGTCCTCCTCTCAGACGTACGTGTTCTCAGACCTGGTAGGTCTTGAGCAAAAATCCCAGTGGTTAAACTTTAACGCGCCACTGCCACGTTACGCCATCTTACCCCGCGCCCCCCAAGGAAGCTTTCACCGACTGAATTCCGTAGGAAGATTAAACGTATCCACAAGACGATCGAGCGAGGGTACGTAAACAAAACGTACGCGGACAAGAAATCCGCGAGAGAGCAGGCTCGTTCTCCCGCCCCCGTCGCCTATCCCACGTTGGCCTCCTCTCGAGTTTGCCTCGAGCCCGAAGATAATTGTCGGTGAGTAACGTCAGGCTCGCCTAAGTAAGATTTAACTCGGTGCAACGCGGTATGATTCGGTTATAACTCGATATTAACTGTAACGAAGCACGTCTTGCCTACTCCAGCGAGCTTAAGCACCATCGGGTTAACGAAGAACCTATGTGCGTCTATACCTGGCTGCACTGGGCTCCCCGAGCACACCCACGAGCACAGGCACACAGCGAGGGAAGAGGATATAGGCAGGGAGCGGTGGCTGTAGAGAGTAACAGTTACGGCATACGGTAACGCGCCAGTATTGACAAACATCTTCATTAGCTGCCGCTGGTGCTCGCGCGCTATCTGCCTAGAAACGCCCTATATACGCTCGCCAGAATCCCTATCTACCAGCATTCCTCCGATCGGCTATGAGACACGCCGATTCCACGGGATTACAGGGCTTGATGCGAATTAAAACGACACGTGGCCCGCTACCCCCGTTTCGCTGCTCCACGCCACGCGACAGCTGTTTCGGTGTGACGAATCAAACGTGGCACGAGTACTTCACTCTTTGCGAGCGATTTTACACGTAACGGTGTGGGGGATTTGTGGAACGTTAAGTAGTCCTCAATGGGGTGTAATAAACATGTTTCACGCGCCAAGAATAATTTTGGATTTGTACTTCCTTTGGTAGATTGTTAAGGCGATGGTAAAGTTTGACCATGAAGTTCCCCCGTTCTACTTAACGGCCTTTCTTCCGAATGTCGACGATTGTACTTGAACTTCTCGATAAGTATGCACTCTACAAGATTCCACTACGAGGTGCTCGCCCCAGTAGCGGCGTGAAAGTAGCACGCTGCTCAAGTTAAAAGAGACGGCGATACATTATCCAGGCAGCGTGGAACAGAAACAGGCTATGGCTTGTAAGAGAGCAGCTTCATGAGCACCAGCGAAGTCGCGGCGAATTGTCCACATCCGAAAAGGGGATTAAAGTGCGCGGGTAAGTAATGAGCGAAAAGCTTCGCTATTTAACGAGCCCTTAATTCGCAGACTTCGTGAGCCGGCATCCAAGTTCCTCCCCCGAGCGAGGTAAAACAATCGCACCGAAACACGGTAAGCTAATGAAGTTTCGATGTCGATGCTTTCGTATAAAGCGAGACAGAGCCTGTTGAAAAGGAAGAGGAGCGTTTCAAGGAATCGTTTTTCACGGACGGAGGGGGGGGGGGGAACTTTCGAAGCGACTGCCGCACGTTACGGAAATATATCCCTTTCATGGCCGCGCTACATGCGTACGCAAATTCCAGCCTCCACTTCTCGGACTCTTGTAGAATAGCAAATATCGAATATATCGGGGCGGAGTCGGAAATATTGGTGGCGCATTCGTTAATTAAACTGGGTGCCCAGAGAGGGAACGGAGTGGAAGTTTGGAAATGTAATGCGAGGCGCGAGGCGATTAAAGTGTATCGTGTTTGACGTCACTTTCATTAACATATACACGATGTTTTATGATATATGTTCGCATTAAGGGTGAATACTTGGAAGGCTGGATGTACGTGTTTGCGGGGGGAAGTTGGTGTCCGCGTAATTTTCACGGACGATCCTGATGATATTGGATGACTGCGATATATTAGTTACGATTATACGACGTAGTAAATCAATCCATTTCAGGGAACAGCGTGTTGAAAGACGGTAAGTGGACTTCTGTATAGTCCGTGCGGGCTACTTAACGCGTAGCCTCGCGATGATTTATGAGTTGAAGTTTAGCTAAACGACGTGTGAGCGATCATATCCAGGCTACAGTAACGAATTAAAACTAGGCGGATGTGCATCATCCCGATATCCATCATAAAATATGCACGTCCGTTATCCTGAATTTCAACTATTCACAGCCACTAACGATATAGAACTGCCGACACTTAATTAACTTAGTAAAAATACTTTACAAATTCGAGAATCGTCCGAGCGATTCTTTACCGGAAATTCCAAAGAGTCGATAGCTACTTCGCTGTTCGGAGAGTTTATTCGTATCTTTAGGAACAAGTCTATCGCTAATAAAAATAGTCACAGCGATTTTGTTCGGTCGGAAACGTCTCGGTTTTAAATTCATGCGATTGCTATCGGCGGTGCCCGAGCTGTTGAATGTCGGTTGAAGATAGGTCCCGTGATTTTTCGTGCCACTTTCCAGATATATACGTGATAAAACTGGCCGCAACGCGAGAGTAAGGATTCTATAGTCACGTCTAGCACGCGTCTGCTTTGAGGCAATAGGTTGCTGAAGTCTGACGGTGGCGCAGCAGAGCGGACCGGCATTCTAATTACCGACAATAGAGCCGGACCAATTCGAAGAGGGATAGAAACTGTATTAGTGACAATGGGGGTAGATATGCAGGACGCCGGCACGTACCGGTCGGAGTTCGTTTGTTTCGACAAATGGAATTGGTAACAGGATTATGACCATTACCTCTTTGCATCGCAACTACCGTTCCGGCCGACTCCTGCATTCTCCACTCGCTTGGTTTCTGGTAATGCTGTCGTTATTGCTTCCCCGCTGTCCTTTGTGTCAGTGGAGCCGTGAACGATCTGGATGAATTAAAGATTAGCCTACACCGGCACCGTCTCAAACTTTCTCCCAACGACACCACCGCTTTGGCGCCCATCTCGATACCCTTCATTTGTTTCGTTTATTCCAATACTTCCCTATCCTCCGATACCTGGATCCTCCGATACCCTACGTCAGGATCAAGACTCTTGAAACAGAAGACACTCTCCGCTCGAAACACGGAGACGGACGTCCAGCAGGAAGCACGATCGCGGAATAACAACAGGCAATATATTCAACAGCAATACCCTTCGGCTAGTTCGATGCTCCATCCCGCCCACCTAATCGCTCTTAAAGCATGGCCGCGGAGAGTACGGAAAAACGGCTGGCTTAATGCTTTCCATTCCGGGAAGAAAGGATCCATACGGATCGTGGGTGGTGATAGACGCCCTCGTGTAAAACTGCACACACCTGCCCAACCGTAGAGCCGCGCCGTGGACTACCGTGCGCGCGCTAGCCCCGAGTCGGTGCGTGTGAATGGGTGTGTGTTGTGGCTGTCTGCAGGGGCGCGCGCGGGCGATCATGCCATTATTTCCGAGAATAGAATCATTTTCAATGCTATTATCCTGAGTATGGCCGCACTGCAGTTCAACAGATAGACACAATGGCGACGTTTGCGCCGTACGGGCATGCACAGCCAGCTGAGTAGATTAGGCTGATAGGTGGTACAGGCTAGGACTGGCCTGGTATATGCCACGATATGCTTGCTAGATTGATAATGCCGAGGGAGCTGGGGGCATCGAACCAGCCGATAGGTAAGTAGAAGCTCCCGTACAGATGATGCTCCACTCGGCCATATACTACTCGGTGCATCTAATTGCTCGTAAATGACGGATCGCGACGTCAGGTGGGCCAGCCGAATCGACTTGACGACCCTTCCCACTTTCCAGCCATCCATCTCTCTGCCCATCTACAGGCTGCGCCACGGAGCTTAGTCTGTGCTTCTACCTATGAATTCCATGGCGATTCAGCTGGCTTAAGTACCTAGATAGAGTTAAGTACCTAGGTACATTAAACGCAGCGGAACTAACGTCAAGGTAGGTGAGCAAAGAGTATTCTAACGCAAAAGATGTTTAGGAACTATACTTCTGTTACAAAAACTTTCCACATCTGTCGAGATGCTTGCAAGTACCCGAAGGTTCGACCACGCTTTTTGATGCACCCTGTACCCACCCGCTCAGCGTGATCTTTATCTACCTATCCATCTGCCTCACCCCTTCATCCCCAAATATCCACAGTTCTCCCTCCTTCTCCGCTCCAACTCCGCTTCTCTTTCTTTCTCCCCGGCGACTCTATACATCACCAGTCAACTTTGAGGCAGGACCTCGCGTCCCATCCGTCTATCCGCGTGTCCATCCATCTGGATTCCAAATCTTCGGATTTTCGCGGCGCTCTTTGACGATCCCCGGATCTCTCTGTCACCGTCGCGGCCAGGATTTAAAAGTGGGTCAGAGCGTCGGGGGCCGTTTTCCACGAGACCAGGGATACGGCGAGCCCTTGAACGGGTGGGAATCGAGATCGAGCACGGCTCGATGACGCCGAATGGCAGCGTTGTTACTGAAACGCGTGCACTCCACCGCCCGTTCCCTCTAATGGATTAGATCGACCGGGTCTGTCGCGCGTCACCGATCCAGCTGTAGAAGATCGCTGGAATCTAGGCTGGCAGGCGTCGACGTTTCCGCGACCCGCGTAAACCTGACGATAATCGAACCGATCAGTGGGGACAGTGCCGATGAAATGCGAGGCGCGGGAAATAGCGAAACTTCTGCGAAGCTAAATCCATCGCGAACTAAGCTGCACTTTTGGCAACATCGGAGGGTATTTTCTCGATAATGAAATATTGTGTGAACGAAATATCTTGCTTCCTTCCAATCTATTCGCACACAATGAAGACATTTATATGAGTAATTTCATACGCGCAAGATGAACGAACTTTTACCTTACACCTCCGACTTAATTTCTCACGTAGAGTCATCACCTCGACGGTTCTGCAGCTAGCTACAAGACACCCCGTATATAACGGCCGGGGGAGAATTTTACGGATACTTTGAAAGAGTTTTTCACTTTTATGGCGTAGGGCTGCATAGAAATGCACTCTACGACAGGAATATTGCGCGTGCATTTCGAGCGTGCCTGACCATGGATAACGCGATAAACTTTACGAGCCGAAGCTCGCCGCTCGTAATGGATTTGCAATATGTTTGAAACGACGGGGGAGGGACCGTGGGCGAGGGGGTTGTCCCGCGTGAGAAGTGCGACAGCTTGCCATCGACGGGATTAATATGGATAAAACCGGCGTCCGTCCGGAATTTAGGGCCCATAAACGGAATGAGCCGCGTTGTTTTCGTAATAAGTTTACTCCCGCGACGTCTCCACACCGGGGATGAAGACTGAGAGCTCCGTAGCTCCGTATTTTCTTCTGGCCTTTCCAGTATAATAACGGTAACAACGATAATTCCTCTAAGGTTTATCGCGGTGCAATTGACTGCACGGGCGCGATGGAAATTAATAAGCATAGAAAGGAGGGAGTAAGACAAAGTGGCGCAAACGGAGTGGAGATGAAAGGAGTTCGGCTTAAATTGCTGTTATGGGACATAACTTTTGAAGTAGAAGAAATACTCGAATTTAATTGAAACAGCATCCTCCACTCTTCAACTTTAACCCAGACAGAACTTTAGTGTTTTAACAGAAAAAAAATCAGGTGCGTGATTCGACTGAAAGATACCTACCGTCGTTGAGAGAAGAAAATGATATGAAAAAGAAGCGTCCCTTTGAATTCCAGCTTAACATTCTGACACCCTAAGCGTTCCACTTTGATCGAAAAATTGTTCAGCCCGCGATACAATTTGTATAGCAGGGCGGGCGTAAGACGCGACCGATCGATGGGTTTGATTGATGTGTCGGTAGATTATGAACGCTTTATGCGTTTGTCGTCGTGGTGGCCAAATCTCGAGATCCTTGGACCGGCATCCTTGTCCCGTGAATTGAATCCATCTATCAAGTTCAGCCATCGCGATCGGTGCTTAAGGCCGGTTTGTATCCGGGCTTAGAACAAGATACGTTGATTGAATAGCGGTTGATGTACGAGCACCGATATCGAAAAAGGCCATATCAATCTAGCGGGTGGGAAAAAATTCGTAGATAAATAAGCTTTAACGAGCAGCAGTACGAGGCAACGTGCGCGCACACGGAGGAATGTAACATCTTTAATTCCGCCGCTACGCTCCGGGAATTTCGTTGCGAATTTATCCGCCGTTTTTATTTCCACGTGCTGGCCACCGCCGGTCCTCGGGTCGTTGAATAAAATACGCCGCGAAGTCGATTTTCGTCCCTTCAATTATTCCCAGGCAGGGTGAAAAATTCATTTGGACCCGCTGCTTTGTCGAGGCTGCGTGATTAATTCACGGGCGAAGTCAATCCCAGAGAAATTTGATGAGGAACACGGGTTACTGTCCAGTACAGACCGTTGTCGTTAATATTCTATCGATTCGCGAGGAATTTTCCACAGGATTAAACTTTAATGATTTTTAGTATTTTCGGGACCCTAGATGACGCGTTAAAGATTGATACTTCTTCACTAAATTGCTCATCGCAGGTGGCTACGATGATTCGATATTCATATCAGCCCTGGGTGAAACAGTCGGGCTACGTCACCACGTCTAAGTCTGATTAATTTCGTTACTTAATACCTGCCACTCTCCACGGCGAATTAAACTCGATCCCAACGAAACTCCGCTTCTCCTTCCCGGCTCTCGCATCGCTCACTGTCGAATCCCGCAATGAATTATTGAAAACAAATTTTAAATCGAATCGAAGAACCACTTAGGTCGCCGCTCCTCTAGGTGCCCGGGCGTTTCAACAAAGCGATCGAGATCGATTAACGAACGAAACCATACTCCATCTGGCCTCCATTAAGTTCCATGAACGACAGCACCGCAAACAATAGGTCTTTTAATAGAAAGATTCACTGATATCTGATGGAAACTATGTCAGAAAGTGAGGATTATTTCAGGCTTCCAATTTTCGTATTTCTGGCAACGAAAATTGAATTATTTTAAAGTACGCTTCGCTGCTTCCTCGAGTTCTCCTATAAAATACTACACATTTTAAGCGGCGACAAAAAAAACATTCTATCCGTTTAACTGCATTTCGATTACACTATCGCCAACCAACCACCATCTCTATCTATTCAGTTACAATTCTACTTGCATTCGCGCTTCCGCGATAGAAACATTCCCTTCCATGAAATAAAAGTACCACAAAAGTAACTTTACTATAAAACCTCCGCTTTCTGAATTCCCCGCAAATATTTCCCGCCGGGAATCACTGAACAGAGATTCGCGTTTAATCCACCCTTAAGACTCTCCTCGATTTTCCGTCGGACGCAACGATTACCAATCGTTTCGGTGGAGGAGCCACGGCCGGGCAGGCTACCTCTATGCTCTCCCGAAGCTGCAGGTCTCTCGGAATGAAGTGGTGCCTTCCAACCGCCAGAATCGCTTCCGCCGTAGCCGTCGGCGTCCTGTTACCAGCGCGAAGAGCATGCATTATCCTTTGTTCGTGGGAGGACAGAGTACGCGCCTCTTGCCCTCCGGCCGAGCCACCGACCGGCTACATACGTCATTGTCCAACGGCCGTTCTGCGGTGGTAATTGTCATTTGATCCCGGTAACTCCCCGTATATATGTAGCCATCCGCGGCTCCTACCCGCCTCAGAGACATTCATCATTTACAGACAATTGCCTCAACTTGCCTCGCGCGCCGATCCACACACCGGCTGGATAACCCTACTGAGACATCCCCCGGTGTTCATCGATGCAATATATATTCTGCACACGACCACTAAGCACACGCGACATGACGCCGGCAAGACGACGCCGACGCGTGTTCAATGGATGTGGGTTGTTGTAACTTTTATAATTGATTCTATTTTCCTGAGTAACTCAACGTGAAGAGTTGAACTGGGTCTAGTGTTCTTAGTTAAGAATATAAAGTGAAAGTGGATATGAGAGAAAGAAATATGTCAGTGATTCCCAATGGGTGGGTTGTGACCCTGAAATGTGTCGCGAAGTGTTTGTTCGGTTTTTTTTAATATTATTAAGTTAGGATTATATTCTGAAATACCTACTTTTAATGTGTTTTCTTTCACTTATTAAATTTACCTTGCCTTATGTGGAGGGGTCGCAGGTTATTTAAATATTATAAAAGGGGATGAATCTCTGAAAAGGTTGGAAAACACTGGAATGTACGCTGTAATATTGAATTAAAGAAAAAGTGATATGCTTGTCTGTGCTCTTCATATTCATATGTTTGTCCGGAAAACTCTACGGCACCGTGTATTAATTTTAAGTAGAATTGGCACGCAGAAGCTGAAATCCTTATGCTGCAGCGGACGGAGCGCAACAACAGTAGGATCAGAAATTTTGTCTGCTAATGTGCGTTATGACTTACACGTCACCGCGGCTGCGAATCGCGCGAGGCATAACAAGGTTTGCATATTGCCCTAATTAATTCACTCTTACATAAATAAATAAACCGTCCATTATGCATACCAGCCGAGGCAGCACAGGTTACCTTTATTATTCAAAATCGAAGCAAAAACTTTGTTTTCCGCTTGCCCCATTTTCTCCTACAAGAATAATAAACCGATATGAAAAACAGAGTACAACATGGGGTAATCGAGGTCACCGAGATAATACTTTTATCCGCTCACCCCTTTCCGCTCCAACTACGTATGTATTAAAAGAATCATTTAACCAGATTCCATGCGATCCACGGGATAGGTGTCCTGCACCGGCACGACTTGCAAACTCTTTCCCCGTTCGACGCTATTGTCGAAATTCTCGACAACCCAGTACCTTAAGACGGACAATGTTTCCCCGCCAACTGATTTAGATTGCAGTATAGATCAACCGATCCCTCCCCGACATGCACCGGGACAATTAGTATGGCAGCGATTCGACCGGCCATCAAAGATAATTACGCCGTGGAGGGTTGTGCGCCTCCGAATGCCACGATAGCATACATTTCGCCGGATCTGGCTTATGAGATGTCGGACATCCGTGCCAATTTCGAGCGGACGACGCAAGCATCTCGGCGAGGGGTTCGATCGTTCGGCATTTCCAGTATTAACCCAGTATCGGGGCATCTCTCGAGAACTATGCGCGTTTCGCTGGAAACGATCGTCAGCTACAAAACGTAACTAATTTTGCCAGGTAGGTCAGATTCGGTATTCCCCTTGCCTACGTCCAGCTGCTTACTATGCATTTGCATCGCCGCCCATCGATCCAATCGGCTGATTCGTTCTGATCCGCGAAGAAGATATTTCTGCGATCCATCAAGTCTCGGCGGATACGACGTGGTCGTGTCACTTGACGCCGCGGTGCGCTGCCGTCTTCTAAGCTATAGCAGCGGTTGTTGTATTCCCGTCATGGAAGAGCGTCCCCCGCCGTGTTCGAGAAGTTATTAAAGCCCGAAGAACCTCGGAGCTTCTGCCGACGGGCCATTTCGTAAAGCTGTTAATTAAGGACAAGGTCCATGGTCGCGTTACCCGTTAGCTGGAATATCTTGAAACGCCCTATGAATATTTATCGCCCGCCAACAGGAAGACGTTGATAATTATTTCAAAACTTGTTGGCCACCATTTATCGTCTACGTTTCGCTCTGTACACCCGACGCCCGTCGCGTTTGCATAAATTCGCCGAGCGAAAAGGGTCATTTTCTGTACCAGCGAATGTTCGCTTACAGATTCGATTCGACAACCGGTTCGATTAACCTTCCGTTCTCCCGCCTGGCTGTTACAACAGCTATCGAGGGAGGTCCGTGGAAATTGGCTGCCTGACGCTCCTGGAGATAATTCAGCCACCATCAACATCCCGCGTAAACGTTTTTAGAAGTTCTTTCCGGCCCCCCATCGGTGTGCGCCGCGAAAGCCCTCGAGAGTTATAGTTTCCACGGGGCTATCCATTCGAGCCGGATTCAAATGAAAACAATTCAGGAGTTTAAATCGCCGGTTTTATAACTCGAAGAATTTGCCGGGGCTGGATAACGGCTCGGCGGGCGAATATTCGCTGCATCGCCATTCAGACACCGCCGATCCGAACGGGAAGCACTCGAAGACGCTGGGCTCTGAATCTACCGCGGTCCCGCCGTGAATCTCGGAGGTAACATACCGAGAAACTCTGTTTACGAGGCGAATCATCGCGATCGCGGGATCCAGAATTCTCATTTCCTCGGCATCGACCCCGCCGAGCCGTAAAGGATGATTTAATGAATTCGCCAGACCAGGAAAACGTGCCGCGGTTCGACGGCCCCGTCGACGACGCTCGAGATATGTGCCCGCTGTGTCTGAATATATCGCGAGATCGCGGGGATTGCGAGTTTTCCCCAGCGCGAATATATCGACGCGGGGACACCTCGTTTAGGATCGATTTACGGCGCGGGAATTGATGAATGAAAATTGAAAACTACGGTGTACTGACACGTAGGAAATGTGTTCTGTTTCCCTGCCAAAGGACACCCGAGCAACAGTTACAGGTTATTGGCTCGTGACAACTTAGGACCCCCTAATAATAATAAAAAAAAAATAAAATTATAATAGTACCCAACGAATTTAGCGACGATGATTACTTATTCCTCAGGCTTCGTCGTTTTCACCCAACCACCTCCAAGATTGACCACCCAGAGTATCAAAGGCCTGTGTGCATTATTCGACGCGGGGGAGGAGCGGCCAATTTTCATAGCGAGAGCAGCGTTCCCGATGGAGGGGGCGGCGTTTTCGTGAAACGAGAGAGAACAGTCGCGTGGTAACGCGAATCGAGGCTGAACAGGGAGGGAGGAAGTTAGGGAAGTTCGCGTAGCCCATGCCTGCAGCTTAAACGCGTTCAATACCCGCGGATAAAGTCTGACGGGGATAAGTTTAATGGGCCGGGACAAAGCGGTTGTTTGTCACGGGATCGCGCGTACACCCGCGTAACCTGACAACATTACAATTAACGAGACGAGCGGCTGTTATTCGACTACTTAACGCGCGTTTACGCGGCGAGGGGGGGGGGGCGAGCGAGCGAGCGAACGAGCGAGCGAGCGCGCAGTAGTCGGTCGACCCGCGCCAAATGAAGTTTCAACGCAATTACAGCGACGCGCCAGGTAACAAGGACGCTGGAGATCTCTTCTCATACATTTACGCTCGGTTTCATTTCGCGTTACCGCGGTGTTATCGTTTTCCCGCCGATTTCCCCCTCGCCCCCGACACCCCCGCCGGCCTTTTTTTTCCTGCTCGCCGCGCCACCCTCGTGCCCAGCTATGAAATAAACATAAAATTAAATTGGACCCACGGCGACACGGATTTCTTGGCTCCAGCGACCGCGATAACAATTTCTCGGCCGTCCGGGCTACAGCGGAGGCCCGTCGAGAAAAATTATCGCGACTATCAAATTTCTGAAACGATTTAGCCGTTAATTGGGGTGTAGAAAGGGGAACGATGTCACGGGCGAAGGGAGGGGCTAGCGCTCGGACGTCGCGAGCAAACTTTCTTCGAATGACCGCGCACGAACGGATGGTAAATACCGAACAATCCGGTGTAAGGGTTTCTGAAAAGCTCGGCGAAGTTTCGATGATGGTTAACGCGGGTTCCCTGTTGCCTTGATTATCGGTGGAAAGAGACAAGTTTCCATTTGGGTCAGGGGTGACCGACATCGGGGATTTCAATTAAGACACTCTGGATTCCGGCGAGTTAACCAGCCACCCGAAATTCTGAAGTGAAAACTGGGAAAGCTTAACCTAAGTAATTCGTTATGCGTTTCTGCGTCGATTCTCGAATCCTCGAAACCGTGAATTTCTATAGACAAGGGATTTTAAACCCCGAGCGAAGAAAGCCCTTCGGAATCCCCGAGACTTGACCCAGCCTCGCATGTTGTCGCTTGCACGGTATCGGGAGAGCTGAAAGGGTGACTTATGACTTCGGCGTAGCTACGCTAGCCAGTTCAAACACATCCCCCAGATGCGCCCCGTCATCGTCCATCGTTGTTTGCACTTTGGCTAAAATTTGAAACATACCCAGCCGCTATGGCTGGCGAATACGACCCGGCAGCGTCGAGGAGCACCCGCCAATGTATTCCGCTCGCCGAGATATTCTTGAATCGCACAGAAGGGGCTGCCACGTTTTCGGGCGAATGAAACGGGGCACGGCGTTAGTAGTTCTGTTCTTTCGACGTTCACGAGCGAGCGTGCACGCGGTGCGACGTCACGGGCAAGGAAACGTGTTAGCCGGGGTGCAGGAATAAAATTAAGGCGACCGTTTCAAATTCAAATGAACGAGCTCGGTGGCGAGAAAGCGGCGAGCACAACGGCGCTAAATATCCGAAGTAAGGTGATTTGGACGGCGGGCTGTATTCATCGGCGTAATTCTCGCGAAACGATCCCTGACGAGCTGAAGAGGATTCAGAAATCGAGCCTCGCGACTCAGTGGAGAGGAGAGAGCTTGGAGAGTCGGTTGGATGGAAACGGAAGAATAGAGGCTGCCGAAGAAGAAGAGGGAACGAGCTTGTCTTTGTGCCGCGCGGCCCGCAGGGGAACAAGCAATAAAGGCTTGTTTTTAATTCGACTAACGAATTTTGCTTCAGTTATTTATTCAGGATTCCGTGAGGATTAAAGAGCTTGTGGGATGGCCATGGCGGCAGCCCCGGGCGACCATCTTCGCTGCGGAACACGGCAATGAAATTGAAGAAACAATGCAGTTCCCTTTGAGTACGGTTTCAAAGTGGTAATCAAAACGAACGCGAAAAGTTTTGCGTCTGGCAAAGAAATTAATTTCGTCCCCGCTTTGATGTAATTTATTAGTTTCGTACGCTTCCGTGACCCGGCAGGGAAGGTGGGGCGTAATAACACTCTGCTGTCTTTCGCGCGAATGCTGGATTTAATAAGAAACCAAAATACAGAACGGTCATCCTAGGATGATCGACGTGATTGTATTTTAAATTTAAAGCTTCAAAATGCCCATTGAACTCCTCAAGCTATCGCATCCAGCAGGCTAACCATTTAATTCCTAATCCCTAAATCCCAAATCTCATATTTGGATCGACGGTACACTAATCTTTCAGCAGTCAGCGTTACCGGAAACGTTTCTAGTTTATCCTCCAAGTGTAATCGCGCGACCTGGATCCCAATAATAATTAGAACGTCCCGATGATTCTCCAGTAAACGGTGTTAGATAGCCGGTCCAGTAATATTTCACCGGAAGCCCCCGTACCTCGAACGGTGCTAAATCTCTAATGTATCTATTAGCATTCCCCCGAGGCGGGAATCCAGTCCGGCGGATTTCAAAGTCGCTAATGCGTGCACAGTGATTTACGAAGAAGCCCCTCTAAAATAAATGAGCGCGTGCTCCAGCGTTTGCCCGCGTTTACGGTACAGGGGCGCGGGCGAATGTAACTCGGTCGGCCCGTCCTTTTTTCGACACTTTTCTGGGATTTACGAACCACACCGGGCGGCAAGTTTTTCAATGCTGGGAATTCATATTTTCGCGCTGGGAAACCGCTATCCTCCTTACAATCCGGCAAAATGAATGCCGCCTCCCGCGGCTCTGCTTTCTTCAACGCTTCGAGGTATAACAGTGCCGTCCTTTTCAACGAGCTAAAAGTTGAAATTATTTTAAGCATGTAAGAAACGCATCTAAACGAAGGTGGAAACCATCAAAGCGGAGAGACACTAGACACGTATGTTTGTGTATTTATTGTACTCGTGCGTGAGAATAAAGTAGGTCCAATCGATTCGTTTGAAAAGAAGGCTTCAGATTTGACCGTTAATGGATTGACATTGTTAAACGTTACTGCTCGGAAGGGCACAGCGAGCGGTCAAACGGTTCTGCAATAATTTAAATACTCCAGGCTCGTAGAACCGAAGCTCGTGGAAAAAAGCATCGAATTTCCCGACCGATGCGAAAGGATCTTACCACGCGGTCCCCGTGCGCCGATGGCACTCGGGTCGCCGGCAAAATCGATTATGCTCGAAGCTGGACCGGTCGGACACTAGTTCCAGGGGACAAACAAAAAAGTCGCCGAACCGTCGACGAGGCTTCTGTCTCTGTGATATGCAAACGTAAGCTTCGGTCAGGTGTACGTATGTATAATAAGAGGGTCCCGGCAGATGCAGGATTATTGCTGCACCGTTGCAAGGACCTATAGCCGGAGCCGTAGTTCCGAAAACGGTTCGTTCGAGGCCGGAGGAGCGTCGCGGGAGGGTAGTTTCAGCCTCTTCCTCCTCACCCCTGCGAAAGAGGGAATGGAACAGCGAACGAGGACGATGAAGAGGAGGAGGAAGGGCGCTCTGGGCTTTAGCCGAATGCATCGATAGCACTGTGCCCCAGTTCTCCGTTTCTCTCTCTTTTTCTGTCCTCCAATCCCTTTCCCACACCCCTGTCCCCGCTTTTCCACGGTCTCTCGTCCCGTTCCCGCTACCCCCCCCCCACGAGTCTTCGTCACCCTTCCGGCCCCATCTCTTCCCTTCCCGTACCTACACCTCCCTTCTCCTTTCCTCCCCGGCACCCCTCGCCGCGGATTTATAGGCGGCCTTATCGCTACATCCGCACCTCGATAGACTTACGATGATACGGACGCAATTTCCAAAATCCTTGGAAATACATACCGCGGGAAATTCGGCGCGTCTTGACCGTGGAGATCGTTTTTCATATCGGACGTGGGGTACGGTTCGCGGTGATGTACGCCGTTCCCACGAGCATCGAGCTATCTCGAGGTTTTCTTGCTTCGATGTAGGACCTATTTCTTATTCGATAGATACTGCAATCGCTGATTAACTATTTTAAATGAAATACTGAGCATGTGGACCTTTCTTCGGTGCTTCAGCATCTCTCGGATGATACAAGTAAATATGTTTTAGTAAGTAATTTTTACATCGACAGATCCCAGACACCAAGTGGTGCGTTAACCTCCGCTCGCCAGGGTTGCCGAGACTTAAACCGTGCTTAAATTTAAATCGACTTTCGTTAGGCACTCTTCCCCCCAAAACTCATTTCATCCATATTGCGTTTCGCCGTCAACTTACACCGCAATTTGCATTACCGGGCCTGTACCACTCGGCTCCTCAGCTCCTCACTTATCAATAATAGAGCCAGGACATGGCGCCCTTCGACCAACTGGCAGTCGTGCTCCCAAATTGAAACGCGAAGCTCGTACTTTTCTCCAGGAATCGACTTATTCGAGGCGTCGTCTTCCAATACGATTGCCGCGCTGCTCCCAAGGCGAACCAAAGTTCCCTATTTTCGTGCTACAATTAAGGAGCTCGGTGACCTTTTTCGATAGACGCCGGACTAAATGCAGCCACGGTATTCCGTGCGGCACCTGACCAAATATAACGTTCGCGCCGTTTGGCACACTGCGCGCTGCTTCACAATGAACTAATAGCATTTGTGATTAAAGCATAGATCACTCGGTGCTCGTAAACACCGAGTCTCTGATCACCGGATCGGTCAACAATTAATTTCTTGGTACGGTTGCTCGACAATCCCCATCACGTTATTGCATGCTACCGTATAGGTACTGTGCAGGCTGTTTTCTTAAACTGCGTAACATTTTGCGTTAAATGCGAATCTTGTATAGAGTATCTAGATAACCTATATTAGAAAGTAAACAGAATATTTCCCTTTTTGAAGGAAGATAGCTTCTGAACTTCCTCCGTGGAGATCGCTACACGTCTCCCACCCAGTATCGTGACGCAGATCCCGCACGCAAACGATCGGAACGGAAAAGTAGGACGACCGAAAGATCATATGCAATTTGTCCTCCTCCGTCTGCCTGATCCGCGTGGATGCAAAACACTCGGTCGCGAACCGCGTACGAACCGGAATCTCCATAATTCGCGCCGCGTCCTCACTTTTATCCCCTTGCCCGGGTTTAACCCGACTTAAAGATCGTCGCTGATCAGCAATTCTCTGTTTGACTAGCGTAACCTATTTCCCAGGCGGGTTCGAAGCGTTCCACCTGCGGAGGACGACTACCAGACGCGGTAGGGAAAATCGAAGCGTACAAGAGAACGAGAGTGGGAGAAAGAGAGAGAGAGAGAGAGAGAGAGATACATCGACCCCGTCGTATTTCCTGCCGCGACATCAACCGCTTCTCTTCTTCGTAGCGCGGCAGAGCAAAGTCGCTGTGCTCGCGGCGCATCCCGAGGAAAGCAAGCATTACCTAGCGCCGGCTTTAATGCTTGTACCAGGCTGAAGTTCCTGGCCGACCCGAAGAAACGACCCGCTTTACTATAAATTCCAGATAAGCCAAGGTTTACGGGCGGCGTGCAGTTACGACGTCGCGCGCCAGCCTTCGTCCTGAGACAACAAACAGACCCAGGAATCAGCGTTTTCGTTTCGCTTGTCGATGCCAGATTAGGATCGAGAATTGGCTGACTCAGGTGCACGCCAGTGCGTGCATCTACGAGTGTGTTTCATAGTGAAATGTCGGGCAGAAGTGTAGCACACCCTGTTAAGAAGAAATCCTGTCAGCAGGATATACTACTTTTTTCTTGTTATTAGTGTTCTTCATTTTTCCCCCATTTATCGTTTTTCTTCTGTTACCTACTTGGACCCGTCTATCCCATGCAACTGTTATTAAACAGATACTTCTCCGGTTGCAGCAGTTTCGAAGGTATTAAGGTGGCAATAACCGAACCACCCCCCCCCTGTACGCGCAACTTGGCGAGATTACGGTTGCGCGAAGCTGTTTTCGTCGCCCGGTGGAATATCTTGGGCGAACTGGAATGAACCTTCCCGCCAGCGATCCGCCAATTTATTGGCCGTTCCATTCGCCGCGATAAACAGCCGTCGTTCGCCTGGATATTGATTTTAAACGATACGTTTCGACGGCGCCCCGTCCGGGCTGGGGCTCAATGGTCCGATCAGCCGCGGAGCTCGATAAGAAAGGTGACTCGATACCTTCTTTTTTTTTGTCCGCCGGCTAATCGGCCGAGATTAATCGAACGGCGCTGCAGATAAGGCCGGCTATCGGCCGTGGCGTGCCGTAGATTCGCGGCGAAAATAGGCGGTGGCGCGCGATTACGCGAAACTCAACGTGGCGAGAATACGGGGCGATTCGCGTGAATCCATTTGTCACTAATTCGGCTTAAATGAGAGAAGAATAATGATATACGAGCGGTGGCGTGTGACGTCAAGGTCGGCGGCCAACCGGCCGTGAAATATCGCCGGGCTGCAAACATTTTGTTTCTCCTTCGCGAGCGCTTCGTTTTTCGAACCTGGAAGCCCGCAGCGCACGCGGCATCGATAATTTACCCTTTAACGTCTGTGCACCGTGAAATATCGAAAATACAAAAATTGCAATTCCTGGGAAGGAACGGCAAGCTCTTGGAGAATTTTACGCGACGCGCGCCTTCCATTGGTCCGCACAGCAGATGCACTTCGAAAGTACCATTTTTCGTCGAGCGTCGAACTGAGAGCTAGGTATGTCTGCGAATTTCTCGGGAGGTTTTGCATTAGAAAGGCTGAAGCCGAGCGACTACAGCGAATTGCGGACAAGTCGGGAGAGAGACGAATGGTCGTTGGCTGGCACAGACACGATACTCCGCGGAGGAAAGCGTTTAGAGAGTTAGGACAGTTCTAGCGGCGGAACTGCTTATGATTTACTGAGCGGCATAAATAATAAAGTATCGTGGAGAATTTTCCGCGATTATTTGGCGAGGAGATTTGAAATACCTCGTCTCTCGGGGTCCCTGACCGATGGCCTCCCACTTCGAATTGGTTGCTTGATCGACGCAAATAACGAAGCACGATATTAAAACGGCCTGCCGCGGCATACGGTAATTATGTATATTTACGGTAGAACGAGAATATCAAAAATGGATCGCATAGAGGGAGCCGTTAATTAAAACCCGCCGATGGCACGAATTTCGCGTGTTGCACTCGTCCGTTAATTTACAAGCCCGGCCGCGTTGTTTCCGCTGCCGTGCCCTCATTTGTCGGGCTTTATTGAAAATTTTTCACTTTTGTAACGCGCGGCGCGTGAACTTTCCGCGAGCGACACGTTCAACAACTACGGCCGAAATGAAATCGTAAATAGGAGAGCGGTAAGTGAGATTCTTGCACAGCTCTAAGCAACGCTCGTCCCCGCGCCTGACGGGTCCTTAATCCATTAGTCCCTGTGAGCTGCCTAATCCATTCTCAACGAGAAAAACTACAAATCCCCTATATACAGACGGTACAGGCGAAAACTGCTCGTCCAACTCATAGAACAACGGGCGAAATTCGTTATTTAGAGCGTGCGCCTGGCGCGGCTAGGAAGCTGTTTGGTAACCGGATTCGCGACTCGATGGAGCGCAGTGCAGCCTCCGTTTTCCCAGTCACGCAGAAGCGGCGACGCTAATGTCGTAAAAAGGCATGAAAAAGGGGCGGATTCGGCGTTCAGCCCCCGCAGGAGAATTGGTTTTCCCATCCCCCCCCCCCCCCCCCCGGGGGGTAGGTGGGAAACGGAAGCGAACGTCGATAAACCGTGCCGCGGCAGAATCACTCAGTCACCGGGTGAAGTTGACCGAGATTGGCCAGCCGAAGCACAATAACTCTGGTACATCAGACCAGACTGGCCGCGGGATTTTTCCCGGCCGAGCCCGCGGATAATTCGGGTGACGCGCGGGAATACCGCTGCGAGAGCACCGCGAGAGAGCATTTTCACGCCTCGACGGCCTCCGCTGTCCCATCGAGTCTAGATGCCAGAGCGTGCTGGCCCGTTCCCGCGGTCCCGAGACCGTGAATGCGCGCGCGATTGCTCGATAACGCGGGCACACGCGCGATATCCTCCATCCCCGACCGCCACACGCGATCCTCCTCGTGATCCTCTGGTAATTACGCGCGTCGGTCATGGTAACGCCGCGTTCCTTCAACCCTCTGTCACTCTTTTTACCGAAAAGGGTACAAGGTTTTACCTTGTAAAAGGTTCAAATCGACGCAATGCAAAATACATGCCTGTACTTGCGATGACACATTCGAGAATATTACAATTTGTAGCACGTAGCTTCTCACCGAAGGATCGTGGAAAGGCTCTCTTGTTATCTGTAGTGGCTGATGCAGAAACGCGTCTGACTAGGGACCATCCACTTTCCCTTGCACTCTTACAGTGCGCTTCGGCTTCTGAGTGGTTCGCGCGATGTCTTTCGGTATCTTTTAATATCATGCAGGAAATTACTTGCAGCGAATGTGTTTAAAAAATTCCTTTCATTCCTTCGTGGAATATTCGATCGATTTAATGGCAGAAAAGCGTATATTTCACCGATAC
Source organism: Andrena marginata (assembly GCA_963932335.1). Classification (NCBI taxonomy): domain Eukaryota; kingdom Metazoa; phylum Arthropoda; class Insecta; order Hymenoptera; family Andrenidae; genus Andrena; species Andrena marginata. The sequence goes on along the minus strand of OZ010662.1, from coordinate 10,605,791 downwards.
TTGCCGCTACTGGAATGCACCAAGTGTCGCGAGAATAATTCGAAATCCATTGTGTACTTTTTGCCGGATTCCATGAACGTCATCGATTTCTGCACGTTAAACAGTAGAATTTATGTGTCCCGGGGACTGAAAAACCGAGGGTTTTAAATCAGAAAGCAGAGAAAGCCGGGTCATTGGTCCAGCTATGCCATTCATCGTTTTAATCGCGTGAATACTTAGCAGTTCTTTAGTTTCTAGGTAGAAACTTTAATTCTATCAATCTTCCTGCGATTCTCTGCTCGCAGCAACTTCCACATAGTAAGATGTGTTAAGGTTTCTTTATAATATAAGAATAATATCTCAGTAAGATGATAAAATAGGTGGGGCACAGAAAATCATTTGAACTGCGTTTATTTGAGCCCGTTACTCAAAAATGTGCGAAAACGCGGTGAATATGAATTTTGGTAGCTACAGGCTCGTTTTCAAATAGCTCCGGGGTTTTCCACAAAACTGGAAATTAAATGTTTCACCTAGAAACTGGTCAAAAAGTTTAACTTTGAACCTGTAACGTGTCAGTCAGTGGTATACGCTAATTGCATCTTTCATCCTACAATATTTCAAACTCGATCCATCAAGTAGCGTATTTTCGAACCTCGGCTCGCAATTATCCCGAAATCAAATATTCAGCAAACAACGTAACACAGAATTTTCGCGATTCACGAAAATTGCCAGAGAAATTTCGTCTGGAATCGCCCCCACGCTCGTCATTATCCTTTCGTGCCATACTCGGTACATTTAATCACGTTTTTTAATTCTCCCTCGGCTGTGTTTCCGTGCTGTCGATAACTGGGATTTATCTGCTGATATTTTAATAGCTCTCGCCTCCCAGTTTCGCGTATATTCTATAGATTGTTTACCTTGCCGCGACTGAGAATGACGCGGTCGCCTGTACTCCATGGCTTGCCGGATGAAACGCGTCGAATTTTATTCCGCGCGGCTCGTCCATGGGGCTAGCGTTTAATTATCATCCTGCAGATATTTTTTTTTCACCCCTCCGGCAGAACAGCTGCGTCCGTTGGTCCGTGCACGCGTTTTACGCGCGACTCGTCGCCGACCAGCGTCGACCGAGCGCGTTGTCTAATAGCACGGCGAACGAGCAAAACATTAATAATCGGCCCGCGATCGAGCGAGCAGCGCCCACCGCTCGCCCTATTTTACACTGTTATTTAGCACGGCGAAGCTCTTTAAAACTTTGCACATCGGATTGATCGTCGACGACGCTGGCGAAACGGTTCGAACGTGCCACGCATCAGATACGAGTTTTCTGGATTCGACTTCCCGTGGAAACGTGTGACGATCGCTCGGAAAGGCGAGCGGGGATGGAACGATAAATTACTAGCGACGCATTCGCTATTAACACTCGGCTCTCATCGCAGTGCACGGTAATTGCGACGCGATACCGTGAAAGCCTGAGTACGTTGAAGGAATAGGGCGTAAAATTCCTAAGTCCCAGAAACGACGTTGGGAATATACGCCAGTCGCGAAGACAGTTCCCATTGCTGTTCTTAATACACGGTACACAGAGATGCTCTGCCGGTTCGCGAACGCAGATGAACATCGTGCGTCGCGATTCCCATCGTCGTCGAGGGGAAAACGTACTATAAATTCGCGGCGCTCGCTGGCACCGCTTGGAACCGTGCAGTGACTGATGAAAGGCATGTTTCTCTCTCGACGAATATGGGTCGGTGAAACAGCGGATACACGCGCAAAATAAAGGAACGGAGCTTTTTTTTTGTTAATTTCTTGTTACCGCGCCATGATGCGGAACATGCAGTACACGTATCCGTGACAATGCCGCGACAAAAAGCACGCAATCTCTCAGCTCGACCTAAGGATGTAATAGTAATTTGGAGAAAAGCCTAGAGCACTAGTCACCAGGATTTCTGAATTTTATAGTAACCAGGGAATTACGTTGCTAGTACTGTACAACCTAAAGCAAACATCTCTGTCCCTCGGATGTTAGCTTTAACAAATGATGGAGCGGGAGAGACTCGCAAACTATCCTCCCGCAGATAATTCCGAACGATTTGTCACGCAGGGTTAAAAAGCAGCGCGACACGTCAAAAGTGGTACAATAGCCGAGGGTGGAAAAGTCGCATTCTTCACGAAGTGTCAAAACCAGGCGGACAGGCCGAAAAAGGGGGCCACTTTGTTACCCAGCTTGCGTTCAATTAATTAGCGGGAAAGAAAATCGCTGCTCGTTCGCGAGAAATCTTTCATTCCCTTTCCCGGTCACGAGTTCGTCCGATCATTTATAAACTGGCTTTCAGAGCGTCCCGTGAATGGCCACTCGAACGATAAACGCGACTCGCAAATATTAATTAGCCCGGTGCCCGCGGTTACAAATTACCCATTGGCCCGTACATCCACGTCCGTCCGCAACAATTTACTCGCCCCCCCCCCCCCCGAGGCTCAATGGCCTGTCGCCTACGAGCGGCAGCCACATGTTTCCAACGAATAACCACATAACATCCGCTTCTTCCAGTTTCACTTAATATCGAGGAAAGGATACACCCCAGCCGGTGAAACGTTTTCCCAAGGCGTGCTGTTCTTATTGGAATGAAGTCTTACGGCGGCTGCGAAAGAAGGACACAACTGCAGTTGAAAAAGTGGCATCGATCAGCTGATTCCACGGGGTATACTAAAGTGCTGCTTACCGCTCCCCTGCGGAGCAGAAGCTAGCAGAAGCGTACGTGCGCCTGCTTATCAATGTACATATGTGCTGGCTGTTTCATATAGCAAGTAGCGATGCAGCCTTCTGAATCGATTAGCTACCACAGCAGGAAACATGTATAAAAGCAGTCCAGCATAAATTAAGGCGCAGGCCCACTGAAAACTAGCCTAGACAAGTGTCAGATGCAATCTTTGTCTTCTCTTCCCTCCTGTTGCAAATGGCAAATGAAATTCAAGATATCGTGTCCGCTGTTTTATTCATGACCCGATGCACCGACGAATCCATTAAGATAGGAGATTCGTTCACGGTGCCTCTGCAAATAATTTTTTAAGCCGCCAAAGAAACAGCTACGAGAAGTTCGTGGGAGGTAACATGTTCTATACGCCACTTTCTTCCGAACTTCCACGTTCTTTCTTTTCTTTGCCTCCCTTTTTTCTCAAATCGCCCCTTCTCAACCCTTCCTCCCCCAACCCGTCGGGCTTTTGTTCTCCCTTTTTCCTCTTTCTGTCCGCGCGACTGTTACCGGTGCTCGGGGCTTTTACCTCGGTACTCTCGCAGGGCCGCTGCTTCATACTTTCTGTCGTCCGGACCTACTTTCGGACTCATCGCCATTCCATCCCCACCCCGGGCCGCCCCATTAATCAACTTGCAGATCCCCGTTTGTAAAGAGAAGTTATGCGTTTAACCCCTTAATGCCCGGCGCCTGCCTCTGACGCGTACTACACTCGATACGCTCGTAATCAGTGGTTTAAACACTTTAGCCGCTCGAGTGGGCGATTTATTTCGCGCTGCTTCACCCTAAAAAGTATATTTTATTCCATTAACGCTCGCCGGTGTGCCGGGGCAGGCGCTCCGCGCGATTACCTCGGCGAACTTCTAATTAATGCGTGCTACATTATTGCCACTCCAATTTCTGTTCGTCTGATTTAGTCCTCTAGCTAGCACGGTATCGCGAACTGTAACTGGTGGTCGTTTAATTTGCTTCTTCTTTCACGTTGAACTCAGCTTACTCGTCTACGAAGCTAATGAAAAATTAGTTAAGTCGAGGTACCAAGAAATAATCGCGCCGCATTACCGGTAAGCTCGAAATTCGGCGGAGGTAGGAGAAGATTAGATAGCTTTTTACAGACAGAATGGAGAATTATCCAAGCACTGAGAGATTAAAAGATCCGGTACAAAAATTATTGGGCGGATGTGGGTCAGTTACGCGTCGCGAGCTTCCGCAGCTGGGTTCGACAGAGGCTTCCCTTTGTCGAGCGTAATCTTCCGCGCGAATTCGCCTCTCCGCTTCATCCAGCGACGTTCAATTTCAGTTTTTTAACGAAATGAAAGATGCACGTGCCGCCGGCCGACCCCGAGCCGCGGCTTTTTTGTTAGACCACAGACCCGGCCAACCTCTGCGCTGCAACTTTTCGGAGAGCCACGGCTGAATTATTTACGCGGAACACCTCGAAGCTTCCAGCGAGTAACTCTTGCTGTTATCGTGTTACCGCGCGGCGGACGTGTAACCGAGACAAGAATTGGAAAAAGGACGAACGCCGGGGGAGAGATAGAACCGGCGTTAGTTTTCGCACCGACCCGCTGTGGTGGGGATCGTGCGCGCCACAGCGTGCGGGAAGAATTTTTAAAAATAGCGCGCAATGAAACGAAGCAAATACGGGGAATTAGTGTTGCTCGTGCTTTGGCCCCAAGAACGTTCAAAAGTAAAAGAAAAAGCTTGCAGGTACCCTCCTTAATCTATTGGTGTCGCGTGGCGAAAATAGATTCCCTGAAACAACAGATTCAGTGGCCAATATTTATCGAATTCTTGAAACGCCAATGTAATCCCCAGTTTCAATTATTCAGAATTTTTCTTTACCCGCACCGCACCGTTGCATCGCGCGCGAGTAACGCAGACAGCAGAGGCGTCGCCGGTCTCCACGCCTCCCCCGTTCGCCAATAGTCGGCCGAAAATCGATTGTCACTATCCGAGGCAGCCCGATGGAAGTGTCTTCGGGACATTACAAATTTCCTGCCGAAATTTTTTCCCCTTGTCGGCTGGCGCGAACGACAGCGCCGCGAAACGAGGTACGAGTCGGTGCCGTGTGGAGGGGAGAGGGTGGAGGGTGGGTTGCGGCTCGACGGGAGCCGCGTTTTCAGGAAATTTCCCCGTAGCCCCATGTGCAAATATTTATCGGGAGTATCGGGACCTGTGCAAGCTGGCACGGTACGTGTGCGGCCGCGATGCAGCACTTACATTTACAGCGGCACGCTTCAGACACAGGCCCGCGCCGTAGGAGACGCGTGTACGTATTCGAGGCGCGCACTATGCATCGGGGAGCCGTGTGAATACATGCATAAAAATGTCTACCTTCGAGTGCCCCTAACGCTCTGCGCTCCGCGCCTCTCCCGTCCCGAACCCCCCGAGCTTCATCCCCCCCTTGGTAGCTCCTTTACTGGCGCCCATCGACGCCAGGCGACCGTCGCAACCGCATGCACCGCGCGAAAATGTCTTCGGATCTAGGACGTGCCAGCCGAATGTTAACCTTTCCGGCACGTCGCGGAATGATTACGTTCACGACCTACATCCGCGCACGGTGCAATCATGTATCTGCAGTGCGAGCGTTTTCGACACGCCGGGACACACACCGAGCTTGGTCGGCGCTGGGAACTTTCACGCACGCCTCACCGAAAGAACTCAATCGCCCTCGCTCCTTCGTACAAGGATTGAGGAGGGGGCAGAGGGTGAAGATAATTGCCCGAAGATAACTTTGACCGCACGCTTTGATCGTCTACCTGCGCTCGCCGACGCGAGATTCTAACGCGGGGAAGCTGGGAATTTCGTTTCGAGCTGACCCAGTGCGAGGTCAATTTTCCTCCTTCCTTCTTCCGCGCTTGATTCTGGGTTGGAATCTTGGAAGGATTCCTCGTTAGGTAAAGAGCGAGGTTGATTTGACACGCTTGAACGTTCAGGTGAAGGTTTATTTTTTTTTCATGATCTCTAGTGGTTATTTGAGGTGCTGAAACTGTTTAAGGTATCATATATATCGGCCGGTGAGTTTCGTGAGGGGTATTCTTCCACCACACCGTTTGTTTGCCCCGCTGCTCCTTTTCTCAACGTTTTCTGACTCGCTCTCGTTCCATCTCGCTTTCGCCTTCGCAGAACAAGAGTGAGCCAGAAATGGTGGGGATACTGCCAAGATTCTGGCGTGTAGGGTAAACCGAACTGTCAGCGTGAAATACATGCATCAGAATAAGTGTGCGTTAGCAACGAAAAAATTCAGGAGCTTTATTTGTCAGAACATTGATTCTTTCTCGATAGCTTCATCTCGTATTTCTCTACGCATAGCTTCGTAACGCACACAACTGTAACGTTAAGGATAAATAACAGCCAAACGGCTAGGTTCAGGCGGAGCCATATGGCTGTTACTTATTCTTAGCGTAATAATTGTGTGCGTTACGAAGCTATACGTAGACCAATACGAGATGAAGCTATCGAGAAAGAATCAATCTGCTGACCAATAAAACTCCTGATTTTTTCGGAGCTAACGCACACCTATTCTAATGCGTGTACTTCTACGCTGACAGCTCGGTTTCGCCTACACGCCAGAAGCTTGGCACCATCCCCACCACTTCTGGCTCACTCTTGTTCTGCGAAAGCGAGAGCGAGATGGAACGAGAGCGAGTCAGAAAACGTTGAGAAAATGAGCACCGTGGCAGGTGAACTGTGTGGTGGGAGAATACCACTCACGAAACTCACCGGCCAATGTATCTGGCTTCGACCTTAGTTAGTAATATTTTCCGACATCGAGAGGGAAAGAAAAGCGAAGAGTCAAGCTGCACGTCTGACGACGTGCGCCGAGAAGTGCACGTGTTACCGTGTGTTATAAAAATGTATAAATAACGTTATGGTAATTAACGTGTCCCGAGCACTCTGCCCGTTTTATCTCCGTTCGTGCATGTACGCGATCAACAAGTTCCGCGAAAATTATTTCTCGGCGGGGAATGATTTTATTGCGTGACTTTCACTATCGCGAGACGGCCGTGATTCGCGCTCGCGCCCGCTCCTGGCATTCTCTGCAATTATTTATAACCCCCGGTGGAAAATGTCGCTTTGTCGTGGAGCAACCGGGCGGAGAAGTAATTTCGGTGCATAATAAATCCAGATACGCCGCGGCCAAACGATGGGGGGATACTAACGCCCACGGCGGCGTACAATTGATTTTACTCTTTCGCGCAAATCCTGTTTCGCCAATGGTATTAATTCGCCACGCGTTTGCTCCTCGAATCGCATTAACGCGAAACGCTTCGCGGCAGGGCGAAAGAGAGCCGATCGATCGTGTTGCCGCACACAGAGCTCAAAACCAGGGCGGAATCGAGCCGGAAGATTCGTCCTATCAATTTATTCAGCTATTCACTGGATTCTCTTTTTCAAACTTTCCTGTTTGAGGAAGCGCTTGATGGCTGCAGCTGGATCAGACTGGTAAGTACAAGAGCTATTAATAGTATTCTGAAGCGATACGAAGTTATTCTGTATACAATCCCGATAATTAAAAGAGGGTACTAGATCAGGATTCGAACCTGAATAGTTCTAACAGAAGACATTCATTCTACTGCTTCAATAGTACACATGCGATATTGAGTGCAACTGCTATAACAGGGAATTTCAAACAATTTCTAAACAACAATATACCGTAGCTTGTCACTGTTACCCCAACTTCAGGACCCTTCAAAACCCGGCGCACTTCCCGGGGCAAATTAGTTCCAATTCGCAGTTCGCTTTAGCCGCTGTTCAGTTAAATCTCGGTCTTAGATTCGGTTATGAATTCCTCCACTATATTGTCCAGCGTCGCGCCACTCGAGCTAGTGAATGTCTTCCTAACGAACTGCGAGTCTCTTCATTTTTTCCCTCGAAGTATGAGTGTCGCTAGCGTCGATCACGGTCCGAGGCTAAAGTTACCCTCCGTTTATGGATAGGTACACGGACGTCCAGGGACTGACACTCTCCGTCAGTACTTGGCCCATTGAATTCAATCGAACGCAACGAACCGCCGCAATGCAATTTTCCAGCGGTTGGCCTGTCGTGATCTGTTAACCCACTTATAATGATTACACTGCATTCTCTGGCATCGCAGTTCATTGGTGCAACGGTGACGCGCGCGCGAGCGGAGACCAGCGGCCTGCACCTCCTCTCTGTGCCCAGAGATTTCCACGCGAACGTAAAATCATTTTCGTGACGCGTCGCCAACCCCTCCAGGAAAAGGTTGCATTTCCGGCTGAAACGGCCGGTTAGCCTCCCTCCACCCCCCCCCCCCCACCCCGTCCCCGCCGATTGCAGTCGCTATCAATCGCGCGACCGCCCCAATGATTCGCGGGCAAAGTAATAACGGTGTCGGTCCTTTTTCGAGACGGGGCCGGTGTATCGACGATAAGCCGCAAAATCGAATGGAATCGCCGTGGCGCACGGGCATCGGCGAACTTTTAAAGTGACACATGCACTCGTATTCGAGGCGCGTGACTCGCATGCAGCCGGCCGAATCCGACTGCCACCCATTGGGATACGATCCACGCGCTTTAACGTATTGACCCACTTCTCGATATGAATCTTGTTCTTCACTCGCTGAAAATCACCGCGGCCGGGCACGTCGCCGACGAACAAACTCCGCCAATAAACCGACGAATCGTTCGACGTTGTATCGGCCGCGACGACCTACCGAGCCGAGCTCAGCCATTCCGTCGTCCCTCCGTGAAACGAAAGACGATTCCTGACCTCCGGGAACTTTGAGCGCTGACGTTAGCCACGGCGATCGACCAGCTTTTCCAGCTTGCTGGAATTATTCGTCGCCATTGTTTTGCTGTCGACCACGATGGGCGTAGAACGCAATGAAGTATCGTCGATTTTAACGAGCAGAAATTCGACCGAACTAATCCCTGGCGCTGATGGTGATCGGCGAATTTTAACGGTGTAGGCTTGCAGAACAGTTCGCAATTGAAACCTTACGGACCCGTTGGTGTTTTGCACACATTTCGCGTATTTTTCGCTAAATTGTTTGTTCAGTGGAACAGCGCATCAAATTTCGGAATTAACGGGCCATGATGTTATGGGAAGGATGAAAGTTGAATGCAATATAACATGCAGAAATCGAAGGGATCGTGGATTAAACTACAATTTTTAGAGTATATAGGATTCGCGATTACGCGAACATTTGTTGACAAACGCGAGGGTGGCTTGATGCTTGGAATGAAATTGAAGATAAGCGAGCACTCGGTGAATTTCCGATGGAATGGAAGATAGTAATCAAGAGTATATTCGTAAGTTTCGCAAATAGGACCGTTCCATCAACGTCAAATTACAAAGAAATATATCTTTCCCTTAAAAGAGCCTCGAAATGATAGTCGAGTCACACAGGCAAACGAATTACTGTCCATCTTAAACCCAGCGCATGTAATAGCACCTAATTGTACCCAAATTGCAACTGAAGCGTAGCTGCCGACGGCTACAGTAGAATTAGTCAGAATACACTCGAGGAATGTGGGTTAAATGCTCGATTACTTTTCAATTTTTTCTTCGCTAGCCGGAGTGTCGCTATGGAATATTGAATTTTTATGAGTGACTTTGGATATCAGAGACTGAGGACGAGGGATGTCACAAGAGATATTATTCGGGGCGTTCCAGAAGAAGAATTTCAGTAGTGCGCGATTCCCGTCGGATGAAGAAATTGGGACGATTTAATTTTTGTTCTTAAGCGGCACAACTCTCCATGGAATTAACAGTCCGAGGTATAATAATTAAGACGGTCGCGTGAAAAGTGTATCGCGTAAAAGTGGCCACGTCGAAAATCACTCGGCATGCTTCGCTCAACGTCACCAATATAGATTAAGCTTATCAATTAGCGAAATGTCTCCGGTGTTTCGGCTCGACGACGTCTCACAAATTAGAATTATTATTCGGCCCCGTGCAGCCGTGGCATTTCGCCTCGGTTGCAACAGAATGCATTTGCTCCAATCTTGCTTGCTGGGAACGCGCAGGGGTTTCGCTGGGATTAAAGCGCATCGAGGGATCATATCTATGGGCCAAGTAGATGTAGTTTCATTGTATAGCGTTCCGCTGAGTATATGACATTGTGGCTCGGTTGAAACCATTTGTTTTGGACCGCAAGTTGTTCGAGCCGTAGCGATAAGCGTGTACCTACATAAGTCAATTTCAAGTTTCCCTTCCATCCCGCCACACTCCCCCCATCGCCCTTTTGCAATAAGGAACTGCAAATCACGCGCTTACGTTTACGACGAACTTTGATAACGATCTCTGGACGATCCATAGATATTCCGTGGAGCGCTCCGTTGGCGGTGGTGAATACAGAACAATGTGAGAAATAGGTCGAAGAATTTTGGGAACGTTTATAGGCCGGCGGGCATTTCGGCGAAGCGCGGCGAAGCGAATCGAAGAAATTGACAATAATCAATCGATTAATCATCGTCGCGCTTCGCCAAAAAGCGCGACGGCCTTTATACTCCGAAAAGTGGGCAGAGGTATCGAGCGAATTCGAGTAACTCCACCGGCCGTTGCCTACTTATGTAAATAATGGGGGTAATACCGTAACGCTGAGAATAAAGCAGACGACAGGCAAGCCAATTACAATTAGATCGGTGACTCCACAATCGAAAGATGCAATTTTCCACGAACTGCTCTATGAATATCCCCGTCTGGTTGCTAATAGCAATGCTAATTCGAGGATCAGTCGCGCGACTGTAGCAATAAATCGTATGGCACACTCCGTATCGCTCGAGGGTCATAAATCATTCATCGTCGGTGTAACGGGAATCAATAATTCTCGCGGTCCCGCTCCCTAAATGCATCCGGCTCGGCTCCCGTGCTCGCGTACCTTTAATTTCATAATATTGTTACTGGGCGGCGTATTGGAAATCGTTCGTAAGCAGCGCGATGGGTACCCTCGAGCTTTCACCTGTACTTCACCGAGGAAAGAAAGCAACCCTGATGCGGCACGTACCGGGGCCGCCTTCCACATCCCTCCTCTGGTTCTTCAGCGCTCCGCCGCGCTTTATCCCTGAACTCCTGACACGGTCGAGATCCAATCGATAACTCTCGATACGTTACTTGCAAACATTTTAACTCCGCCGCCGTCGTTGCTCGTACAATAAACCCGCGTAGGACGCTTAGGGACGCCTCGGCGGTGCCTTTACTACACAGAGATTCGACGGGGGAATCCATAAAGTCAATTCGACGATTCGATACGTCTCGGACGCCGTCACCGCGACAGCATCGTATCCACGATTACGCATGAACAATCACGGTGATTTGTACTTGCAGCCGGCTGCTACTTCCATTTGTTACTACGTGATGGCAGCGAGCGTAATTCGAGTCCACCCTCTGCCATACTTCCGCGACCTGTCTCGCAAATGTACTAGCGCGGCAACGGGGGAGGGCAGAGGGACAAGGCGAGGGGACGATCGCCGACGAATTTTACGAGGCGTATAAATTTTTTTACGCCTCGGGCCACGTCGTACTTCGTCAGCGCTGTCGCGTAGCGGAATATTTCATGGTGGGTCCGGTTGAAATCTCCCCCCGGTCTGCCCCGCGACGGCGATGCGTGTCACCTGTCATCGCGTACAGTCAATCGCGCGACGAAACTTCCGCAACGCTCCGTCGTTTTCTCTCTGTCACCCACGGGCAGATTTACCCACGCACGGCCATTTTTCTTCGGTCCCCTCGCCGACTACAACCCCGTTCGCGCGATACCGGGAGAGCGCTTGTTTCGCCGCTCAACGGCCAACACGTGCTAGACACGCGGTTCGCTTCGAGTTTCATTATCAACGGAAATAACGTCCGACGGCTGTCCAAGGTCGTGCGTTAACTGCGATGAGCATTTCGAAGTGGACGAGACGGGCTGTCCAGGAGAATCTTCTCTATTTCGGGGATCATTGATGTCTGCTCACTATAAGTATTGATCGATGTGATCCGAGCTTTTCTTATCACTCCTCTAATTCTCTTTCAACCCGATCTCAATCTCTTCTCTCTATTCCTGCACATCGTACCTCTAAATTTGAGTCTTCTTTCTCTTATACCGCGGCACATTATTATTACTCCCTTCCTACTTCTATCCGACAGCTAGACACTTATCAATCCTCCAAAAATGCAGTGCGGCAGTACATTCTCCAACAGTTTTAATTTTCTTACTTTTCTTTATTCTTTGTGTTATTCTCGCGCTTTAGCTTTAAGTTTTAAGCTAATTTTTAGTTCAGTTTATTCTTAACGTTTGTTATGTTTGTTGTTGCAGTCTTAATTTTAGTTTAGTTTATAGTACGCGGTTATACTTCATGACAGTGTCACCACTGCAGCCTCGCATTTACTCTTATTGTCTTTACTCCTGTTGTAAATATTCAAGTTTCTTCTTTTTCTTTGAGTAATAAAAACTTTTAATAATAATAAAAAATTAGGGGATACCTTGTCTAGAGCGTGAACTAAATATCTGATTTTGGGGAATGGAGAAAATGTTACAAATTTATCAGTGGAGTTATCCGTTCTGTGGTATTGATCTATTGTATTTACATGTTGCATATAGAAGGCTCTGAATTTTCCACAGACCCACCAGTGATCCATCTGACGACACCCAGCGATCATACAACGGTATCAATCCGTGCAGTTTCATTTCGAGAGCCAAGCACAGGTGCGTTTATTAACCTAACAATGCGACAATGCCGAAGGGAAATAATAGATAGCAAATCAAATCTGCTGATAATAATCTGCCGCTAATGCAGCATTTTTAATGGCCAATCTGATGTTACGTCCGCTCTTTTGTGCCGGCCGGCGACAAAGCGTTAACGTCCGACCATTGGAAAGAGAATGGTTAACGTTGATACGGCTCCGTTCCCCGTAATTGGTTCCACCTAGCAGATTCACTTTGTCTGGTCACGGAGATAAAAACGAACACGCTGTTTATACTCCGGCGAGCTTTCGCCGGGGCCGCGTGAAACGCGGGGGAAACGCCGCGGAATGGCTCGTGAAAACTGCAAGGTAAATACTTAAAGAAATGTAATATCCGCGAGCAGATACGAGAAGCGCAAGAGTCGACGTTGGAATAACGAAAACGGAATGGAATACCGTCGTTTCACGCCCACGGGCTACACTTTGCGAGCGCACACACGACTTCCCCGGGAAACGTGTGCACTTTCCACCATCTACTTTGATTCAAAGTAAGCTTTGAGCCGACCGCCGTTACGGCTAATAACCGCGGGACGGTTGAAACCATCGAATTCGTCAGAGATGAACGATGGAATCTCGTCGCGAGACTTCGCGGGCGAGGCATTCTTCGAGGTGAAATAATCGCGGCGAGTGAAGCCGCGATTTTCGAGCAACGGCTGCGCGACGGGTGGAGCCTCGTTGATTTTTGCTTCGAGGGTCGAGCAATGACATCGCAATGCTTCATAAACGACAGCATCGATAAGCCCTTCGAGCCCACCCCTGGCCGCGGAAAAATCCAGGAGCAATTCGAACGTAATTTACGCTGGTATCTGCTGGAATGAAACAAGCCAATACGTTGGATTACCCGTAACAAGAGAAAAATGCCGGCCATTACTCGCCACCGGGCCAGCTGCTAATACCGAGAGCTTTATCAATTCTTCCCCCGGCCAACGGAAACAATTCTGGTCGCCTACGATGGAACATGGACGCTGAATTCGCGGGCTTCGTGATCCGAGCCACTGATGTCGAATTAATTGCTACACGAGCTAAGTTGTTCTGCGCAATAGCAGTGAATCTACGGGGCTAAAATTGGCGGAGGGCTCTGGGCGTGTAAGCTCTGCGCCTTTGGGAAATTATTTCGAGGTTGACAGATTCATGGAGCTTACCGAATCTACCTGTAAAATATACTTTCTCTATTTCGACCTCGAGTGACCATGCACCATCGACCGTGAAACTCGGGACTGCTACGTCGCACAGTACGAAACACAATATCAGGGATTGTAGGCAGGAGACACTTTCAAATATTAGATTTAAGGGCAGAGAATCTGTCCATGACCTGGACAGCTCAATTGGTTAAATCACTCACCCAGCGAACGAAAAATCCCTATCGAAGAATCTTATTGGCCCATTCCTTTCCTCTCGACGATATAAAGCAGAAAGGCAATAAAATTGGTCTCCTAACCTATCTGGTCGGTAGAATCGTTTGCGCGACACAACGTCCCCCATTCGAATAAACTGTTCGCACATAAAAGTTCCGCTTCCATATAGGGTAGGATTTCCTTAATTCCAAGTGTTTGCGATACGCGGACGCGTTCGTTTCTGGCGCACTACTGTCGGTAACAGGGAATAATTAATAAAGCCGGGGAAGTTAAGGGCGGGCCGCGGTGGAGAACATTCGTCTCGCGAACGACACGCAAATCGTCCCAGTAAATTCGCCAAGACGCGGCACGATGCCACCCGAAACGGCCGGGCGTGACGTTTAGCTTCGAAACGCGTCGCATTATAATGGAACTTTAATATCAATTTATGGTAAGCGTTCTGTGATGGCTTAATCTCCCAGTTATACCAGGGCACATGGCCTCTACCTAAGGGGCTTACAGTTGCTTCACTTTATTACTGATGTATGCGTGTTCACGATCAGTAGCTACGGTGTTCCTGCGGCGCTTATAGGCAGCCGAACCGCGTTCCCTGCGACCATGTGCTAACCTCGCTTTCATCCATTTTGCCCAGGGGATTTCTGGCGGAACGGTCGCGATATTTATTCCGGCCATCGCCCGCGGTTTTAACGGCCTTGTTCTGCGCCCAGCTTTTTCCTTGTTGCCCGCGGAGCGTGGACCACTTAACGGCGCCCGTAGTTGCGAGCCGTCGATAGAGATACACCCCTGAAATCCATGGTAATAAGACCGTACCCTTTCGATGTTTATCGTTCCATCGCTTTCCCCCGTCCTCCCACCTTTTATCTCCTCTTCGTTTTTTCCCCGTAATTAAAACAACGAGGCGAGCGAGCGAACGGCGCCCCGCATAAATTGAATTCCGCCATCAAGCAACCGATAACAATTTCTCGCTTCAATTAATAAAACGTTCCTCTGTACCGCTGCTTTCGAAGGCTTCCATGGTGTGCCGAGGCTTGGGGGTAGATTTTTATGCACTCATCGACGTTTCTTCAGTGCTTGATTATCGATTAGAATCGTTAAGAAGTGCATTCTAACACCAAGCCAACTGAACGAGTATGTATTCCGGTATAAAAGAATATTAGTATCCCTCCAATCTCCAAATCTGTGACCCTTTAGAACTATTCGCCATCCACAACCTTCCCTCCCCTTAATACAAACACTTTCCTCCTCAAAGCTTTCTACGGCTAATAACATCTCGCGCTCAGCGCAGAATAATGGGGAACAATGCGACGAGATGGTGATCCCGCGCATTTTTGAAAGTCCGTACAAAGGTCGCGGGATTCTAACGGCCGTTTCAACCATGCGCGCGTTACGTGATTACTATGAATAAACCGTGCCTTTTTTCCAGAGGCTAGTGGCTTCTCGTAACATAAATAACCGAGCGGGGCGCGCGCCCGGCGTGTATTCAAGTTTTAACAGAAGGCACAATTGCGAACAATGGAATTACATATCTCGTCCACCCTGCCCTACCACCCTACCCTCTCTCCTCCCAGCTTCAACCCACCCACCCCCCTCTGGTTAACACTGTATCGCACGTGTGGGACACACGTATTTACATTGTTAATAGATACGGGTGCTCGAGTATGTAGAGGGCGACGGCGTAATTTGCCCGTCGACCCTTCACCCAATTCGCGCCCCCGTTTCAGCACCTCGGTTTTTGTTTTCAAATTTATTCGCTGCGAACTACAAATTAGCCATCAGCCCAACAATGTTATCGCGACGGGCCATACCACTTTGAAATACTCTCGGCGGACAGGAAAAACGCCCACGGATATTGAATTATCGGGGAATAGACTTTCGCCGGACAGTTCGTAACGAGTGAATGAAACGCGATTAGATATCGCGGAAGCTGATTAAACTCACGCGGAAGTGGCTTATGGGACATTAATTGTCACTGATACAGGTGACGATCCATCGTAATTCGATGAGAGGAGTCGCTTCGTGTGCTTAATCACCGAGGTTGAATGAAATTCTTTCGGAGTTCCTTTAATTTGCAACCGAGTGCCGACTAGAAGGACCACCCTCGTTAGGGAAATGTTCAATTGATTTTCACAACTTTATTCAATAAACTTAATTAAACGAAATTAACAATGTACAATGCGTAAACCGTGGTATGGTATACGACGAGCTATGGACTCGTTAATGTCGTCTATCTCTACAGATTGTCAAAGTTCTTCTGCCGCTTTCCTCGACCTCGTGCCTCCTCGCTGCCGCTCCACCCTTCTTCGTGGTGATCGAAAAATCGGCCTTGCCCAATCAGCATCGTGCGGCCCCGCAATCACCTCTCCATTGCGATCTCAATGTATCTGTGGAGAGCGATGTGCGTGGGCATCAAATTCCCACGCCTCGAGGCGAAGTCCGGCGCCGAGGTGGGAAAAACCCTTAGGCCCCTGACGTCACCGGCAGCCCCTTCAAATGGCCACAAATCGATGCTATGTTTTGGACCCATGGTGTTTACGAGGCTCTGGTCGCGGTGGCCTGGTCTATCTCCCTTTCGAATGACACGAGGTCGAGTGCGCAATCTAACAACTCCTTTGTGAAAAGATCTATGGTTTCCGCTTCTCGCTAAAATGCGGATGGGACCACTTTCTCCGACCAAGTGTCGCTAGCGGGTCACCTGTACAATGTAATCCTAAACATCGTGGATTCCGAGAATTTGTGTAGAGCGGTTGCGGTGAGGGAAGAGGGGAAGCATCTCGCGAAATCCGCGGTGCTCGAAGACCGTGCGGAGTTTCTTTTCCTCCCACCCCATCCAACTTAATTCCTGTAAGTTTCATACGTTCCTTAGGGCCGTCGGTACTTCCTCATGTTTAGTTAAAGTAAATAGAGGGAAATACGCGGAGGAACCGGCTGGAATTGCTGGAGGGCCGGGGCTCGCGCGGATAAAAATGTCACACTTGTGTCTCCGGGGAATAAGCGAAGCCAAGAGTGACTCTGGGCGTAGATGTAGATAGAAGGTAGAAATAGCTGAGGAGCCGGCGCGTGTTGCTCGAGGAAACTGTACCCGTTGCTCGCGTCGTTGTTCGCAGCGGTGTTAGCTTTATCCTCCGTCTATCTCTCAACTCGCCGGAACGGCGGGCTTCGACCCGTCAACTTTTTCGAACTACGTTTCCAAATTGGCGTCCCCGCGACGGGACTCGCGACTGACGCTGGTGAAAACTGCTTTATTTAACTTTTCGTCGAAAGGTGTTGTCCGCCCTGTTCTGCTATCAAACAGCTGGGAGGTTCACTGCAGCACTTGGAAGAACCTGGCTTGCCGTCTAAACAATGAACAAAGAGGGAATGCTTTTGAAATGGAGACTCCATTTATTCGAATCTAACGTAAATGCGTAATCGATATAAAATTATTCCATATCATCTATTATCAATGAGAAGGAATTAGCATTCGTAATGTGTAACGTTCCATGGACCATAAGCCAGTTTACCGCGTGACAAGTTTAATAGAATAATGCCTATTCGTTGAAGAGATAATTGACTCGCAGAATCAACGTACGCGGAAGTCTGATAATGCGAGATTATTAAGCGGCGCGCGTCTTATTATCGGCTATTATCCCGCATTTTATTATCGGCTCTGTTAGAGCGTCAAAATATACAATTATCGAGGTATCGATTATCGTCGATAATTGCAGCCGTGTAACGACGATCTCGTTAGCGACTGTCGCTCTCCTCGTCGTTTTATCCATCTTACACTTCTCCCATTAAAATCGCGAGGGCGAGAAAAAAGAAGGGAAAAGAGAACGCTGGTCGCAAGATAATTCACGGATAACAAGATGAAATGGGCCTCAAATATTCATCCCGAAATGTTTTCCAGCCGAGCAATCGAGCAACTCGAACGTTGCATTCGACTCGTTAAACTTAATTGCAACGTTTATAACGGATGAACATGGATTTTCGCTGCGTTTACAGCTGCCGGAAGTCTCTATTGAAATCGACCTCTCTTTGCCGTGAACCACGTCGAAGGTTAATTAGATTCGTTTCGAGTGGAACATTTGTTATTACACTGAAACATTTAGCTCCAACTATTTCCACAATTAAAACTTTGTAACGAAACGTGTACTAATAAAAAACTGCTCCAACCCCTGAGTGCAGCTGCGCTTGATAGGTGATGAGCAGTGAAACAAAGGATGAAGCAGCAGAAAACAGAGACTTTGTATTGCAAAGTATGAAGTTCAAAAGGAGCATCGTTGGAATGTCAGGAATAATGACTAGAAGTAAATTCTGCTGCCAGGAGCTTCAAGAAACAAAAGCCCATTGTGTAACAGTATGACAAGATACTCATCCCAAGACTAACCAAATCCATGTACAAATGTACTGTCACGTAAAACGTTCAGGATTACGATCCCTCGCTTGAAATACTTCACTCGAAATATTTCACCTTCCATCGAAATCAACAACCAAGAAGAAGTCATTTCAGCTGGTAGCTTCCATTCACTTTTTATAATGATACCTTCGCTAATATTTCTGCAGATACCGGCTAGCTAAAAAAAAAAAGAAAACGAAGTCTCAGCAACCAACGAACCTTTCCCGGCACAAAACATTTCCCTCGAAACATCACCCCTTGAAAATTAACAAGCGGGAAGTCGTTTCAGGTAACAGCTTCTACGAGAAAACCGTCCGCTCGGTATTCCAGCGGAACAATATCTCGTTTCTGGGTGTTGTTTCGCTATTCATGCAGGTGCTTCCTTTGTCGCTGGGAATAATCTATTTTGAAACGACGCCACCGTCCGTCGAACTGTTAAAACGTCCGCAGCCTGTTCCTTTGGGCGAGCATCGGCGACGACCGTGCGACAAAGAGTCCCGGATAACGTGGCGCGATCGCTAGGAGCAAGAGGGCGAAGGCGTGAAAAGTAACTTAGGAGCTTTCATGACGAACGATTCCACGCTCGCCCGAGCTTCGAAGAAGACGGGGAATCGCGTGTCAGAGCCACCCCTCGCCTCTCGTTCCCGGTTTGCACTTTAGTAATCCCCTGTCCAGCCATGCCGCCCACGAACGCGCCTCCTATCGGGTGTATTACCGTTCATGAAGGCTGTAATTACCGATAATACCCGAAGAACTGGATACCGTCGGACACGCTGATCCCCCGGACGGCTTTTTCGCCCTTCGATTTTTACGTGCGTGAAATATCAACCGTGCTGCCGTTCATGCCGACGAGATTCTCGATAATGCCTTTGCAGAGGAACGACTTACACGGATGTTTACTGTTCCTCGAGAGAACCTGGAAATTCCATGATGGAATTAGAAATTGTATGAGATACCTGTAGGTAATTATCGTGCGGAGAGCTGAGTGGAATTAAATGTTGCGGTTCAATTGAGAAACGAATAATTCACCTACCGGCCGTGACAGAAGACTCAACAAAATTGTTTAAGCAGTTGATAGGAATGAACAAAGCTGATATTAGAACGAAATGAATGGCCGAAGGGGATTGTCTTGATTAAACGAAGCATTTCGCGGCAAGCAATATTCAATACCTCTTACAAAAAGCTCCATAATTAGTTGCCTCAAGGCTGCAACCAATAACGACAGCCTGTCAAGGTACTCTAGAACCTTCAGACACTTTTAGACCACGTTAAAGTAATGCCTCACAGGCAGCCAATAGTTGAACCAGCTTTGTGGTTAAAATATTTATTGCTTCTCTGAGCTCATTGCATCTTACGCGGGGCGGATTTCTCTTCCCGTAGTAATATATAATGCACTTCCGTGCTTTAAACTCTAAAGTAACTTGGGAAAAGAGAAGTGACCTCGTAATTGCAATTTTCCAATATACCAGTATCGCCGGCCACTTTTCAATTTCTTTGTTCGACTGGCTTCCGCTCAGCGGTATCGTTATTTACTATGTGGTAAACGGGGAAGTAAGAATTTGGCTGGAAATAGGATCGTCTCTAAGGGAGAAATCGCGCGTTTAAAATTCCTCCGCGACCCCGATTCCAGGGGGGCCGATGGAAAATAACGAAACGAGAACGGCCACGGTTGGCTTCCCACTTCTGGGCTGCGATTGTCGCGGAAAACCTGTGTACGACAATTGTTTCCATACTCAACGCTCACGTACTCGCGAGACCTTTAAATCTAACTAGATTAATTGTTGCTTGAATGCCTCGTTCATTACGGATACTGTAACGTTGCAGCCGCGCGCTGAATTCGTATCGAGTTCTCAGCCGGGAACATTTACAGCCGCAATTCCGTGGCCGGCGTATTCTACGGCAGCATAACCCCCGCGTGTTTAATTACACGTGCCGGATCGGGCACGTGTTAAATAATACAAACTGCTTTACACGGCGGACCGACGAAAAACAGTATCGGTTCGAGCTTATCGCGAGCAGTGTCCCGTAATAATTTATTCACTTATTCCTTATTCCTTTTGAATATCGGATAACTGTTAAAAAACTACAGACACTTTACTACTGTTCGTGTACTGGGTCTGACCATTCATAATCTCTAACCCCTTACGCGCTGCCGCTGCAGTGATACAGATCAATCATACCTGCCTCTGCCTCACCGCACAGGGTAATACGGACGTTATTTTAAAAATTCTTCCGAATAAACTATGCGCAGAATAATAGGAACTTTGTAAATATGCGAAGCGTCGTCAACAATTCCCTTCCAAAGTGATAGAACACTTCCTCCTGCTTGGAAACGTTTGAAATGTTCCCTTCCATATGAAATGACAGAACTGTTTATACTGCGAAGTTTAAGGAAAAACCTTATTTCAACGTCGTAAACGAATTCATGAAAACTCTTTGCAGGGAAGTCAGTGAAACGTCCCATATACATACATATATTCATTCGAATCAGTCTCCGTCTCTCACTCTGCATATGTTAGAAAGAAATGTTTAGCTGCAATCTTGTAGCAAACCGCGCTTTGTTTTCCACGTCCCAACGAGCACACAGGAAGCAAGCCAATGAATATAATACTATGCGTTTAATTAAATTTGCTGGTTTCCAGGATAGAATGGCAACTGCGTTGTAACCGGCATTAGACCATCAGGAACTGATTATAAATTTAATTTAAGCAGAAATTACGGGACCCCTCGATAACGCCACTCTCCGCGGCATTAGGGGAGCGCGTTTTCTCCTTCGATTAATTACCACAGATACCTGTGCAACAATGGTAGCTCGCACGCATAGACGCACGGAGATCAATCACCTGACGGGGGCATAGTTGTGGTCGTTCTGTTCCGTTATAGAGGATTTCGCGAAATGGGACGGCCCGGAGGTGGCTTCGATCGCCTTGTCGTTGTAAATCATACCAGCCGCTGTGTATCTAATCTCCTTATCGTGTAACGTTGCAATTCACCGCGACGCAAAAATTCCCCGAGTCATCTGCTGCTAAAACGCCTCGGGAGATCGTCCCGCGCGATTACTGGGAAAACGTTCGAGATTCGTGTCCGGCTAAAGTTCAAACGGCGACGAACACGAATAGGTGCGGGTGAGCTGCCGCATTCCCCGCGAATTCACCTTGAAATACCGTCTCGGTAACTAATTCCGGGTCGTAATCACGTATTTAAGGCGGCTCTATTCTAATATCGCTCCTTGCCGCTGCTGTTTTCCATTTAAAAATATACAGACACTTTTTTAAATAGCTTTCACTCGTATCAGCCGGCGAACTTACGATAGCGTGTTTACGGATGGTTAACGCATTCAGCTATCTGAACAACAGATCGGAGAAAAGCGCGGAGTTCTATTCTTGGAAAGGCCACGCTCTCGCCTAGAGAAAGCCGAAGAAACGTTGATTCTATCAACGAATCGTAATTTTCCAGAGGTGTTATTCAGGTAAACGTAACGGCCATCCGAAGAATGCGTTCAGGATCGTGATAAATTATGAGAAACACTCTGTGGCGAACGACGCTTTAGCGTGTCTACAATAGCTTGCGAATTAAGCGGGCCAAAATTATACGTTGCACTTTTGCAAAAACGTTCGCCAATTGTTTAATGGATAAAGCGGGAAAGCATAATCGAAAAAGTTGCCTTCTATAGGCCTTAACGAGGTTTTCCCTACACTGTATGTTCAAAAAAAAAAATGTTAAAACAGTTTTACATGTGGTAACTCACCAGTTACACCATTAGCCACCAGCAATGGGTACGTATGTAGCTCAGCTTACCTGAAACGGGGAGCACGAAAAGGTTAACACAAAGTGGTATTAAATGGAAATGTTTCTGTATGCTGCCTGACGCGACACCGACTTGTACCACTTGCGCGTTGGTACCAGGCCGTGTGCCCAGCACTGTGTCGCGCAAAAATATCGCCCCATTCAATGCCACTCGTACAGAAATAACGTTAATTTGAGATAGAGCGGCGCGCGGCCGGTCGAGACAAAGGGGAGGTTTAATATTTGCCGCGTTCGATTCGCGAAAACGAGAGGGCCGATCGATGGGCAAAGTTGCGAGGGAACGTCGCATCCAGCGACGCACGATTTTCTGGCTGTCCCGCGGCGGTGAACGGAAGCCCGTCAAAATACATCCGCAGCTACCCGACGAACGTGCGCCCTCCCGTATGTTTCATCAAATTCTAACGCGATACAGGAACGTGACAGAATTCCCAGCCGTTCTGTAGCTTCCCTTGACGCGTCAGGCATAAAAATATTTCTCTAACCGATAGGAAACGCCGCGAGACACGGAGGAACCTATCGAGACAAAATACCGAGTTGTCAGATGTGATCGATGTTCCGCAACCGCTCTGGGATTACAAAATATTCTAGACTGCGCCGTCGATGGACACGTTGCATGTTTCCGACGTCTTGCAGCATTTATGATAATTCTGAAGTTCGACGTGAACATTGTGGTAGATGTTTCTCTATTCCTATTCCATGGGGAATCTTTGACCTTTGCGACGAATCAGATGTAGGTATTTAGTAATGTAAAGCGCGAGTGCTTTCCGATAGAAATTACTAGCGATTTACATATGTGTGCTAATTATACACCAAATTTGAGCCGCCATCGGTGGCCCGAATCTTCTGTACTTCGTCAATCGCAGGATTCGATTGCCAAGCGTTGTAAAAGGATCGTGCAGTTTCGGTGCAAGAGACATTCCCATTTCACTGGCGTTCTGGAGCGAAGCTCGAAGCTCGAAGCTCGAGACGGTCTCGGGACTCTGCGATGGAAAGACTCGACCTCGAGGAAAGCGAAACTGGAAATGTGATTAATCTGCTTGATCGACCACTCTTATTGAAATCAATTTCGCCGACGTTCCTGGGGAGGAAAGAATCCGAGGGCAGGGCTCCGGCAGGAGGGGCGACCCTCCGGCCGGATTCACGTTGAATAATAATTAATCGAATCCTTTTAGTGTAATTGCGGCGATGATCGAAAACAATAAACGCAACCGCGAGATTGTAGCGGGGAAAATACGATTTCGAGGGTCGA
Organism: Andrena marginata; assembly: GCA_963932335.1. NCBI lineage: Eukaryota > Metazoa > Arthropoda > Insecta > Hymenoptera > Andrenidae > Andrena > Andrena marginata. The sequence goes on along the minus strand of OZ010662.1, from coordinate 10,582,589 downwards.
GCCGTGTCTGGAGCGGTTAATGCGTTTCGTTGATCGCGAAATTCTATTTTCCCTCTGTCCCGCTGCTGCACATATCGCGCGGGTGGGATTTAATATTTCACGATACATACATATATATTAAAAGTTGGTGCTCTCCGTGCTCGCGTTATAAATTTATACCAGCCTCGGCTATTGTTTGACGCCCGATTGTTCGTCGTATCAAATGTATCGATTATTTGCCGGGAATTCTCTCCCGGCTGGGTGTCCGTTACGAAGCGCTTGCAATCAAAACAGACTCGGTGTATAACGTAGCGTCGACCGCGCAGGCGAAACGTGACCGTATAATACTTTACTTTAAGCCCTAAGTAAATGTGACGCCAGGAAGTTCTTTTACGGGGAAATTACTCGCAACGAGAAAGTAAAAAATCGCAGTTGCCTAGGAAGCACGAAAATTACGCCGGTGTGGAAAAGATGGCTGAGAGTTATGAAACAATATTATGCATACACCAGTCATTAAAGATTTCTTGTTGGAATGTCGGTTGACGTTCCACTAAAAAGAAAGCCGACGAACTTGCTCCTCGGGGCGACACCGCGAAACACAATAATTCAGGGCCGGTGAGAAGCATGGCGGTACGGAGGAGTTACACGGCGAAGTTGCCCGCTCAAGTCGCACTCAAAGAATCTCGTAACTCTGTCCCTACAACTTTCAGTCCCGTCCCTTGCCCGACCATCGTTCGACACGGTCCTCCACTGCTTCTCGCCATTATCGTTTTTCTTTCCGGTTCGATCTCGATGGCGAGTCTGGCGACGATATCCGTCGGAATAAGATATTTTTAAAGCGACGATTATTATCCGGACGCTCATTACGCGCCCGCCCGGACGATAAAGATTACGGAAGTATCCGCGCGATAAAGTAGCACAATTTGCTGGCCCCGGTGAACCCAGCAGCTGCATCATTGTTGCCGCGAAACGGGAGGGAAGGCGTCGCGACGCTGGGGTGCTGTGCGCGGCGGAAAAGAAGAGGAGGACGGTGGGAGACGGAAACGGAGGAGCAGCGGATAGCCCCAGAGCTTGATTATCCGGACTCGACCAATCTTCATCATGCAGCTGTTTTTCCCATTCTACCAGCGACTCCGCCGTCGCGTTATCTCGGCTCCTTCGACCTGGAAGGAATTTCCTTGGGCGAACCGCAGCCGAGATCGCCGCTCTTTATCCCTCCCCCCCGCCCCTTGAAATTAACTGACCTTAACAATCGCCGTTCATAAACACCGGGATGAACTCCGATGGGGCTGGCTGGCCGCAGCACCGCCAGCATAGGTGCTTCGGGGAGAAGAAAAATCGAGACCCGGGACACGGGACTATCCACTTCTCCCGAACTATTTTATCTTAACTGTCGCAGGTTCCACCGACTCAGCCCGACCTGACTCTCGGCCTTAGCCGCCCTCGCTGGCGGAGGATAAGAAGGTAGTTAGTATGAGGAGACATTAGTGGCAGCAACTGGGGCGGCTAAGCTTCTCTGCGCTTCCCCGTGACCCTCTGTCCCCTTCCGCCGCTCCTCTGTCCCTTTTGAAGCCGTCCGTTTGATGCCCTACTCCCTGTCTCCTGCTCACCAGCTCGCTTCCCCCGCATACGCCGTCGCCGCCCAACGAATGCCTACGTCCCCCGCGCTGCCGCGGGAATCGATAGCGAAACGGCAACAGAGTATCTGCCAAACGGCTGCCACGTATTAGATCATAGACTTCTGCCCGGGGTTTACATCCTGTCGAGCGTGACTTCGCTGCCTGGACAACGCGGAGAAACGTGCCCCTGGGTCGCCCAGCTAGCCAGACGATCGTGTGACGTTCTGCTCCCGGATGGAGGGCCTTGCCTCGATTGGTCTGACATGGAGCAAGTCGATGTACGCGATGTTCGGAAGCTTGTAACGATAGGACAGCCGGTGCTACCTGAAGATCCCAGGACGAGGGAGACTCGTCCCTTTCACGGGCTACTCGTTCGGCTTTAAACGTTTTACCTGTGTGCTCGGGGAAGATCGATACCCCGGCTGCGTGTGAAAACAAAGGACGCCGGGAGATTCGACGGAATTAGCCCCTTGTCGGTTGATCGCGCGCGTACCTTCGGAGAGCTTTAGGTATCTGGAAGAAGGTGCCGTTCGCCGCGTAGCAGATTTTCGCTCACAGATTGCGGCGGGTTACTGGGAACGAGTTTTACCCCCGTCAGTTCCGTAATTAAGGCTCGGGCAAACGCCGATTCGATCCACGACGGAACGGCGACGAATAATCGCGCGTTATATAGCTAGTTCATTTATGAAATGATACGTTTCACGCGCGTACATCGGCGAATTCGCCGTCGCGCATACCGCTCGAGTTACGCACGCGTCCCGCCCTAAATGGCGCATTGTAAGCCTCCGCCGACGCAATTCCGCTTAAGTGCCTAATAATTGATCCGTACAATGTGACCAAAGCCGTGGCCATTGTGACGCGCTGGCCTACTTTCGGTCACAATGCATCGTCGTATTGGAAACAGAACAATTTCGCCGCGCTGATTATTGAGACTTACGTCCGTATCCACGCTCCACGATCTAATAACCAGCAGCCTAGAAGCCTTATAATACCGCGGTGATTAGCGTTCCTGCGTTAATTGCCAAATAGAACCGGTACGGGCAGCCCTATTCTGGGCTCCGTATTTCGTTTCATCCGGACCACATGATCTTGCGAGAATTGCTGCTGCGAAAGCTAATAATACGGTTTCAGAAGCTTAGTGGTTATGGGGCACTGTTGTAATAAAAAGAAGAGGAAGGCAAAGGTGACACTAAATGCTAGTGGACTCTGCGTAAGGAGTACTTCACGTTCTCGATTTATTCTTAAGGCGCAAGCTAACTTCCAGAAGACTGCGATGAACTTCTGCGACTTAGGTACCTATTTTTGAAGATGAAGCTTAATGTCTCGCGAGTCAGCAAGCAATGAATTTGATTATCAATCTACTGTAAGTGCAGGGGACTTTATTGAAAGAAATTGCAGGGATTATTAATCAGGGCTGAATGCCTCGCGCACGATGGGGTGCATTAAACGAGCTCCGTTCACGCAGAGAAGTTTCATTTGAATGGAAGGAACGATCGTGCTCCTGTAAACGCCAGTAGGCGATCCGGAGCTGATACCCCGCGGGGCCTGCTCGCAAAAACGAGCAAAGTTGAAATGAAAGCGACACGGGAAATAATAAAACAGGTTCCTTACGCCGCGGAACGCGATGCTAACCCTACGACGAAACCGCCGTGTCTGCGGGAGAAAGGAGGCCGGAACGAAAATTTCATAAAGAACTTTGATGACGAGCAACGACCCGCGGCGTTGACACTGTTCGCGAGGCGTGCCCGCGCGCCCAACACGCAAAAGCTCGCTGTTTATTATGTAAAGGGTATTTTTCGGTAACTTCTGCCTCGTAGCCTCAATTTTAGGCCGGGGCAACAAAACAGAACGAATTTAGTCCACTGCATTATACACGAGGTGTCTCAACTTAGTCTACCAACGCAAGTATTTTAGGAACAAAGACACCAGAATTCGAGAATTTTTCGGCAGAATTACCGGACAATTTTATCCCTTGCTCCTAAAGATTCGCAACTGGTCAGTTTTTTTTCCACGAGGAAATAATTCAACCCACGATAAATTCGCTTCCCCTGTTTGATTCTCATCTCGAGTTCTTAGCCCAGTTACACCGTTAAAACGTCACGCGTGTGCATTAAATTTCCTCGCGACGACGCCGAGTCGCCGTTGGCCGGTTTCTTGTCCAACGATTGTACGCCTACTAAAAGGGGGACACGTGCCGGCCCGAATGGGAAAGATTGAAACTGGAGAACAGGGACAGCTCGCGATGGGAGGATGAATAGTCCGCCGCGCCGCCTTCATTTCTCTCAATCGTCATCCAAGAGGCTGCCACAAAGCGAGGAACGGTACGGCGAACAATTACCGCTTGAAATTCCCTCGAAATAAGGTCAGCCCCAGCAATATCCTACGAGCGATGTCTCCGTGTTTTTCCACCCTTGGATTTATTGAATATCATCGGGGAGAGGGGGGGGGGGAGGCCAGGTGGTGGATGTATCTTTGTTTTCGATGGCACCCTGGAAGAGCGGCGACCATGTATTCCGCCAGCTCCACCGTGAAACGCGCGCACCATCCATTGTTCCGTCTTCTCCTTCTTCTTCCTGTTCTTCCGCCGGCGTTGTATCGCGCTAGCCAGCGCGGCTAAATGCGATCGCTTAATAACTTTTCTCGTTACTCGAAATTAGATCCGCTTGGAACGGTAACGTACACGATTAGTGGCGACATTAGAATTGTGCCCGAGCGTTTCGGGACTTTGAGCCCGGGCGAGCTTACGACGCGCCGGGCTTCTATTTATGGGGGTCGATCCGAGGGATGGTAATTGCCCGTGAATTTGTTGAGGATTTCTTTAGAAATTGGCCGTGGTCGTGGCGGCAGAATGTTTCTCAACGCGGCGACTATTCCGCTGGACGCGTAATATTAAAACGACGATCACGGTTTTAATGTAACTGGCGCTTGTTTCTTCGCTCGTCCAAACTGATTTGTTGGAAATACGAAACCGGGATCGCGCAGCAACTCGTCACGGAAGCTCGCTGTCGGGAGAACGGTTAATTATTCGCCAGACCGAGTAACCGCCATGAGATGTTAGCGCCTGATATCTACGTACTGCAGCGATGAAGTTTTATGACGGAGTACCAACTCAAAGGAACTTTTTGGTTTTAGAGTTACCCCGGCCTGGTGAATATTAAAACCGGCCTCACAAAGTACTGAATTCCAGGCAGACCGCGCCCCTTTATTGCGGAAAATTCTTAGCATGCTTCGCTTTTAAGGTACAGTGATCCATGCGACCGACGGTCCGTGAGCTATCCGATAGAAGACCTGCCTCGAGTCACACACTTCAAGGGAGCTGATAAAGTTGACGGTCAAAAGGCGGAAAACAAGGACGATTCGAATCACAACAACAACCAGGAAGAATCCAAGTAGAATAGACCATCAGACACGTGCAAATACCGGGAAATTGAATAGGAACGTTCTATTACCGCGGGAAAAATGAAATTCCCGCGTTCAATATTCCAACGAAGCAGAAGGTCGGGCATGAATGTCGCATCCTCGCGGTGCCGACTTAAGAATTCCATAAGCTAAAAGCTGGGGGACCCGGCAAGATGCGACAAAGATCGCATTTTACGGCCGACGCGACGCTACCGTGGCCAGCGTAATTCCCCCAAAATGCTACGCCCCGAAGCTTTATGCCTCCCCATTGACAAACGAACCAATTTAATTAGCATTATCAATGCAATTTCCGCGGCGGCGTCGGAACTAATATTGGAGGCGACGAGGCATGCCAATGTACGTAGGTAATGTACACGATATTGGGACAGAACGAGAGACGAACGGGCAGGGGCATGTAGTAATTCTGTAATATTGCGGGTGACGGTGGTTAGCCTTAGGGAATGGGCAAACAATGACGTCCGACCGCTGCGGCTCGATTGCCCGCGCCGTTTCCCAACCGTCCAACGACAACGTAAATGCGCTACGGAATTATTCGACCCACGCTTCGATAATTATCTGCGCCCCTAATATCAACAATATCTAAGATAGGAGCAGCGTGAAAGAAGTGCATCGATACGTACTTTATCATTTTCTGGAAATTCTGGGAGAAGAGGAGGACTGTTGGCCCATTGTCTTATCGAATCGGCTTCTACTTGCAGGGGTTGTTCTATGTATAGCTACTTGAACTTGCCGTTACGATATTAATGTACCGTTGAAGTGTCGGTGTAGCACATGAAAAGGTTAGCCGGTATCTATTCGAGATACATTGCCGCAACACGTAGTAAAGTGTACAATATTGGGACCATATTGCTCGGGCTATGTGGCCGTATGTAGGGAGTACAAGCGTGGCTAGCTCGTAAACGCCAGCCACCAGAGTTCAACGTACTTTTATACCGATTAGACAGTTGTTAATCCCCTGTTTACGGGGCGAGGCAATGGATCGGTTAATAGATCGGCAGTTGCTTCCACTTTATGGCGGCAGTTGTAATACATAAAGCAGCGGTATCGAAACGAGTACACAGCCGCGTCTATATAACTGCGGAAATGGGAGCGGTACACGGCCCGTAATACATTGCAAACATTTGCTTTGCTTCACGCTGTCGCTCATATTTGTCAGCAACCCTGCAACGCTAAGTAGCGCTACCTAATTCGTTCTCCGTACTATCAGCCCTGCGCCTAACGTATTTTTTCATAACAAGCTCGTGGTTATTAAAAACACAGCCGTACGTCCGAAATCTGTCTGACTCCTTAACAAATGTGACGTCTTGGATGTACCATCAATTATCTTCGCTTCCACCATCGTTCAAGGAACTTTTTAATCTCTACGAAAGTCGATAAAAATAGCTACACTCAGCCGCTCCTGTATACCACGGGTAAACTGCGGGTGTATTCATATTTAACTCGAGCGAAGCTGAAATTCGCTGACTGAATTTCCAGCCACTCTTGTAATGAATTACGAAAGCAAATACCAAGGGTTACCAGTAAAAGCTGAACACACTTGCAATGCGCTACAGCAGCAATGACGCGGGCGTATTTATTTATCACGTTAATGAAAATATTCCTGCGAAAATATCGCGTAGCCAGAGAAGGAACGAGCTTCGATTCGCGTTTCGTCGAAATCACGGGCGCGTTCGTTTCGTCGAGTCCGTGCTGGTCCCAGCCATCCAACGTATCAGCAGCCCCACTCCACCCGGATCGGGGATCCTCCACGACCAGGGTATAAAATAACGCGGCCGCAAGGGTATCCAGGATTAATAGAGCAAAAGAGGGAAAACCTTCGCCAGCGCTGGATATCGAAAGGAAATTAAAACCGCGGTCAGCGGAGTCCCAACCCCCTCTTCCCATGTTCCCTGCACAAAAGTCGCCCAATCGTCGGCATTTCTGGCTTCTTTTTTTCGATAAATTGGCGGGTACGGCCGAGGCGAAATTAGTTTATTCGAGTGTAACGTCATGCGAGCGTCCCTTCCCCCCGTTTTTTTCCCCTCGATTCCACGTTAACTGGTATTGGTTTCGCCGATTGTACCCCGTACGTTCCTGTCTTCTCCCCCCCCCCCCCTTTGCCCGTCTGATCGCCGGTGAAATTTAATATTTGAGACTTTCATAAAGCGTAATAGCGAGGATGACGCGCCACTGGCTTCCCAGATCGCGAGTCGTAATTTTCATTAACGATGAGACGCGAACCGTGATCGCCGTCCTCTTCTTTTGATCACTTCCAGCCGCCTCGGCGAAACATTGAGTTGAGAAGATTGCTTTGATATTGCTATGTAATAGAACAAGTCTCGTGTGATTGAAAAGTTGCGGTAGTTAAAGTATTATAATTTGAAATCACATTGAATTCTGCTTTTTCGTGGTAACCCGCGGTAAGCACATTGATTTGGCACGTTAAGACGCGATGCACCGAGATACCTGTATCTGACACATTCTCGTAATATCAATATGCACTTTGCGGTCAAAGGTCGGGATTAAAGCAAATGCGATCAGATGCAATACGCAGGAGGAATCGCCATGTAGGTTAGGAATGCAAATGTTTACCCAAGGCTCCGCGCTCTGTGCGAAGGGGTTGCACCCGCCTCATCAACTGTTTGAGGGGGTGAATGTCTGAGAGTATGATAACTAATACATAGCCCCGTCCTTGGCCGATCGGACGGACAGCGGACGGATAAAGTATCCAATAATCGCGCTGATTTAAGGGGGTAGGTCACCCTCGCTAGTCCTAAAACAGGCCTTTCTTCAAACGCAAATTCTAAGGTGATAAATAACAATAGAGACAACGTTTTTTCTAGTTTTATTCGTTATTCTATAAGCTTTAACACAAAAAAAGAAAAGTCTAAACACCTCTATGTACATAAAAGTTGTGAGTAAAAACGTTATGGCGTGTACGCGGTGCACCGTTTGATGGTGTACATAAAATCTCGAAAACCGCTCCAATGATTTGGATGAAAATTTAATGAGACATACAGAAAACCATTCCCTAAGATGTGTTGGAAGCAGAATTTCGAGATAAATTCTTAAAAAAAAAGATAAAAAATATTTTCCATACAAGAAATCGATAAAATCGTATTTTTCATCATAAAAATTGTATTATTTTTTTTTCGAAAATCTGCTTCCAATACATCTTAGGGAATGGTTTTCTGTATGTCTCATTAAATTTTCATCCAAATCATTGGAGCGGTTTTCGAGATTTTATGTACACCATCAAACGGTGCACCGCGTACACGCCATAACGTTTTTACTCACAACTTTTATGTACACAGAAGTATTTAGACTTTTCTTTTTTTGTGTTAAAGCTTATAGAATAAAGAATAAAACTAGAAAAAACGTTGTCTCTATTGTTATTTATCACTTTAGAATTTGCGTTTGAAGAAAGGCCTGTTTTAGGACTAGCAAGGGTGACCTACCCCCTTAATGGCTGCGCGACTGTACATTTGTAGCTTATCGTTTGCTAAAAGCAGATCGCGGAATGTACAGAGTCAATTGGTTGCCGCGACTTCTGCATCTGCTTCTCCTATTTCCGAGCAAAGACACTCCGGTATTCGTTCTAGGGTATTCATAAGTCGGAATCTACAACTCTAGAGGCGTACAGGAATAAGCATGCTTATCTCCTCGAATATCGTCGTTAACTGAATTACCTCGGCAGTCCTCGAGAGCTAATTTCAACGGCATCAAGTCCAGCCCGCTGTAACTCGAATCCGATATTTATGAAAGAAGCTCCTTCGCAGAAATAAGCAGGATGCTTAAAATAATTAGAAGACACTGGCGAGGAGGCATAGGCGACTCCGTAGATTCTCCTTGATGGATGAAACGACGGTTGAAACGGAGATGGAAATATGCCGCATATTTAATGCATCTGTGCGTGACGCTTATCAGACGTAGATGATCGTGTCGTATAGTCATATCCTACGTCACATCCGCGATTCAATTACTTTCGAAACCCTGGAGCGAAATGGCTAACTGGCGATCGTGCATTCTTCCGAAGAATACTTTATAGGTAGAATACCAGTTCCAGCGTTCGCGTTGCGACTACCCCTTTGATCTCTTCTCCCTTCGCATCGGGAAAGGAGCAGTTTTTCCGTGACGTCAAGGATTCTTTTCTCAGAGATGAAGTCACAGTGCTTGAAAAAGTGTTCATGTTCCTAGAAGAAATGACCATCCCCCGTCTTCTGGGTCCTCCCCCGCGCCGATTCTTCGGGCGCCCGTAGCTCCACGTGTCCCTTACAAATGCTCACGTAGATTACACATTCATAAAGCACGTGGATCTGGAAGCACATGCCAGTAAAGCGAAGGAGCTGCCGTCTCCACCGGCATATTCAAGGCACGCGTTGCGAACTAAAACTCCGGTGTCTAAAGAGTGAAGCCACCATCCGATGGGTTTACGAGCCTGCCGTTACGACGTAACGCCGTTCCAGCCCTCTATCGCGATCGCGTCCTGTTTCGTTAATTCCGGCTGACGTGTACAGACCCGCCTCGCGGGCAAAAGTTTCCCTTTATCCGTCCGCCGAAACGAGCGCATAATTTCGGAACAGGCTGAGCGTAGAAGTCGCCGGGCGTTATACGAAAAGTTTCCCCTAGGAAGAAGGGGCGACGGGGGTAAGGAGCAGCTGGCCCCGATGCACATTCCCCGGCAATAATTCCCATTTCCCTTGATTATTTGCGAGCTGTTTACGACGTAACACGACCGCCGCGGCTGGGCGATAACGACGGAAGAGTTTCCCGCCGCGGCACAGCTATTTCTTACCATTTACCTCGTAACACTCTCGCGCCGTTGTAAATTCTCCTTTCGCCGATAGGATACGGCTGGCTACCTGGTTCGCCGTCGCCACCTTCAGCCGATACACGCCGACGAGTGGGGACCAAAACGCGACAAAGCCTTGCGAGAAAAAAATTAAATCATCCTACTACCTTTTCATCGAAATAGACATTCCTGATGCCTTCATCTGGCGTGTACGCCAATTCAAGGTTACACCCGGCAAAATAAGACACGACCGATAAGCAATCTTCGAGCCCCCCTGACTCTGCAGCGAGACTGGTGCTCGCTAGCAGCGTTTCCAGAAGGAAGGCCACCCCGCCTCGCGCGAGTCTACGGGCCATAACAAATTGCCAATCTCGGCCGAGGCTCGGAGGCCGTGCCGCCATCGCATCTACATTCCTCATCGCAACCGTTTCACTATTTTAGCCTCGGATTGCAGGATTTTACATTTCTCCGTCGGTCGAACTCGTCGACCGGAAGACGAAGAGGCTGGCCGTCCCCGCCGGGGATTTCGCGCGCGGAAAATTCGAGGGGAACTGTCTGCTCTGCGAGGGCGAGCCGGAAGCAGCACGGCTACGTCGGGTCGAACCGGGGGCAGCTATTTCGTATCGACGAGTAGGGGCCAAGCTTGTTCTTTGCCTCGGACCGATCGTGGAAGAATGGAATCGGATCGGGCAACGGAGCGGGAGAGGGGGAGGGAGGGCAGAGGTGGAGGAAAATCACAGAGCAGCAGGGTAAACGGTCCCAGGAACTCGGGGAGAATTTAATCGGGAAGCTGTAATGAATACGGGCGCGGTGCTGATGCAGAATTTAAGAGGTAATTAAGTCCGATCCAATGGGGGAGGCTCGATTGGAATGTTGTCGATATCGATGACGTTTCGGAAAACTATTTATTGCCGTTCTCCGATGTCTCGGTTACCTACTGGGTGGTCTATTTGATCCTAGCAACACCGATGGCTGCCTTGATATTACAACACGGCGTATCGACGAGATGAGTAAGGCTTCTACTTGTGTTTCAATCTGCTCCCGCAGCGTGTAGTACAGTACTCCCGTGCTCGTTTAATATTAGAAATTGAAGAGCCCGCACGAAGCTCGACGTGTACGCGATTTTAATAAACAGAGGTAGGTAATTAACTTTTGGAAAACAGCGCTCTCGCATTTCCCCGGCACGTTTTTTCAAGCCGTTCAGAGCGGAATCGGGTAAATGAAACGTGTGTGTAAAAGTCGAAACAGGGATGCGTGAAGCAATATCCGAATGCTAGCAGCGGAGCGTAGTTTTGAAAACATTACATAGCAAGCAAAGTAGCGGTAATTACCTCGCACAAAGGCTCGATGGGTTACAATTTTTGCGACAGCGCGGGAATGAAATTCTATTTGACGGCTTCCCCGCCGGGCGTATGAAATTCCGCCAATACGGCATATCGCGTGGAAACAGTGATCCAAATGCAGAGACTAATAACGCGGAAAAAAAACTGTCGCGCGATATCGACCGGCGAAACAAGTTCACTGTCCCCTTCCCCGAGGGAATTTATTTTTCGAAAATTATGCGACAAAAGTGCTGTTGATACGTTAATTCACGACAGAGTAAACGGAGACTGGGTCGATACAAGGAGCGTGATGGTTAATTGTTTCATTTACCATACTCCTTCAACAATGCCTCTCCACTCCATTAATATCGCCCGTTACCGTGAGCGATGAGAGCGTCGGGCTGCGCCGAAGGTTGCGGAGACTGTTTGAGGATGGATCTCAGGCTGTTTCGAGGGTAGCCCACTTTTTTCTTCAACGGCGATTGTGATTTTCTGGCCGGTCGGTGGCTCGGTCATCGTCACTTTCCTTGAAAGCATTCCCCTCTCGTCACGAGTGGCCAGTCGTATTCAGATTGAAATGTATGTAAAAGGGCCGATAGGTACACACTCGAGCCGCGTCTTGGCCGTCCATGCGATCCACCTTTTACGTTCCTCCGGTGGTCCATCTTCCCCGCTAAGTAGAGTGTCCACTATCCGCCAGATGCTTTCAACTCTCGAGAGTCGGAAGGAGGACAAGTGTAGACACACCGAGGCACGCGGAGACGCCGCGTTATCTCTCGTGTTGACTATCGATTACCCCTTACGTCCTATTTCTACGTGCTCCATTCTTCTTTGCGTGCCACGAAAACTGATGCATGCGCGTGCATCGACCGCGGGCGAAATATTATAATAGACTCGCTGTCTCCGTTCAATTTACAACCGTAGTGAAAGTAGCTTCAAGTATAAAGATTATACTGACAATGTATGGCCCGTAATTAATAGTCAATGCAATAAAGGATTCTCTAATTGTGATCTTTAAATTCGTGGCGAAATGAGTTTGGAATTGAAAGTAGCCCTCGAATTGGGACACTTTGATATTGGACCAAGCACAGGGACGTTTTATCACGTTAAACATGACAGAGGGCCATTAAATGGAAATCCACAAGTGCCCCTTCAAAGGAAAGCCTCGCGCAGCCAGATGTGGCTCAGATTGTTGCACGTGATCAACAGTGACAGCGAAATTTCGAGTAATTCGGGGACAATGAAGCGAGCCGCGTTCAAACGGATGACTAACGCGTACTTTTTCAACCGAGGCGCACCAGCTATCGTTCCCCATCGTCACAAACGGTCTTCCACTTTTCCGACGAGTTCCAGCTGAACACGGCGAACGAAGCACGCGCGAATTTGACACATTTTCGTTGCACGGGAAGCACGCGGATGGCATATTTTCACGTTTTTTTTCCCCTCTCGTGCCTAGCTTCCTCTCTCGCGTCGTCACTCACGCGCGCCATTCTCTCTCTCTCTCTCTCGCGCGCTCTCCGCAGCTTTTCACTTCGTTATAACAGTTTGTCCTTTGCCAGTCATTTCCCTCTCACCCTCTCGCGCCGCTATTCGTCCCGTCACCTATTCCTTCCCTCTCCCTCCTGTCGCTGCTCTCATCCCTGTCGCTCCAACCGCCCGCCCCACCCCCCATCGCGACCCTCTATTCTTGTCCCTCAATTTCCTCCCCCTGACCCCGCCGCCCCGTGTTCGGTCCACTCGCAAACAATGCCGCGGCCGTTCTCGCGCCTCCGTCCTGTTTTCGCTGAATAAATTTAATTTAAATTTTCCTGCCGTTCGGAACGTTTATTAAGTAAATATATCACGCGGGACAGCGGTTTATACGCGCGGATATTTTCCACGGGACCCTGCACGCGGCCCGGCCGCGTATTCCGCGTTCCATCCCTCTCTTTCCCTCCCGCTGCTGCACCCACACACGCACTGCTGGCCCGTGACGTATGGCCGGGGCGAAACGTCGAAACGCGGCCCCGATGTTTACGCTATTAATTTATTAAGTTTCGCCCTGTCGCTTCCGCCTCGCCCCGCTACGCTTCCGGGCGACGCGACGCGTCGCGGATACTCGTAAAAATTGCGCGCGAATTTCATTGCTCGCCATATCTTTCTGCTGTTAACCGTGAGTAATTTTATACGGCATTCAACAGAATTCTACGTTTCGAGACTGGCACCTCGTTACGCGGAATCCTGGAAGTTTCGATAAAGTTAATTGACATCCGCCGTGCCTACCCTCGTTATTATACGTTTGGTAAGAGACTTATGGTGACGCAACGTCTACGGATGACGCAACATAGCAAAGATCGTCTCTGCGTGTATACAACATAATACCACTATTGAGCTGTTCGGGGCGTCGAACGTTACTGAAATAGCACAGTGGATAAAGCGAGCGCTAGTCAGACGAACAGATAAAGAGAGGGCAGAGCGAGAGAGGTAATATTTGCGGCCATTAGGGAGCAATTAGCCAAACGTGAGCAGCCCTTTCATCTTCAACGAGCTAAATCCGATACTTACCCGGCGGAATGTTTAGCGTAATTCGAGACGTGGACTTTTGCAGAGAAATCGACGAAACGAAACAATCTACAGCGATGAGACACGCGTAAAGTGGCGGGTAAAAGAGAATTTAAGAGCTAGTGAGAATACCATAATTCGACAAGAAGATGTTATGCAAATAGTCTCTACGAATATAATTGCTTCGAAATATTTGATGAATATTAAATTCCATGGTACGTTCAAAGTTCTTTGATAGTACGTCGAAGTTTCGCGTATGGTAAAAAAACTGAAGATCCCGCGAAATGGACAGGGAACAGCGTTGAATCATCGAATTTCGAGACCTCTACTTTGAAATTCTACAGAAAAAGTGTAAATTCCAAGGGACCGGTACCAATTTCACCACCCCGATCTTTCTCTCTCAGCGCCGACCAGGATGGCCGTACTATTTGCCCATTAAAGGCTTCACGATCTCCGACCGGTGAGGAGGAAACGAGCACTTTTAAAATTCCGTTTGTAACGGGGTGCGAGGCTGCGCGGCAGAGCCACCTCGTGCACAGGTGCGAGCTCGGTGGAAAGCTCCAGGACACGTTCACCGATGTCACAGAGACACAATTTACGCCTCCCTTTTCCGTCCCCGCTTCTCCCCGATCCCTTTTTCGCCGGGAAAAAGACCAACCGCGATAGAAGAAAAAAGAAGGGAGGGCGAGGGGAAGGAAAAAAGCGAAATACACAGTACAGGGCCGATAAAAGGTCACAAAGGGCCCCGATAGAAATTGCCTCATCATCGGACGACTGGCGAAATAGTAGCCAGGTCCGCAGGAGATTGCGCGCAGCCTGGGATTAAACTATTGCAGAATGAATCTTTAACCGCGGCAGTCAGAGAGAAACAGAGAGAAGGAGAGAGAGAGAGAGAGAGAGACAAAAAGGGAGGAGAGAGAAAGACGGAGAGAGTGGAGCACTTTCCAACGGCGGCCGAGCCTTTTGATTTGAATGTAAGAGCGATTTTCCGTGCAAGAAGCTTGAAAATGTAAAAGCCATCCGCTCGAGGGTTACCGAGCCGAGGAAGGAAAGGATAGAGGAGGGAACGGTTGAAGAGGCGGCAATAGGGGACAGAGAGAACGGGGGAGGGAGAAAGGGAGGAAGACGGTGGAATAGAGAGAGGGCGGATAGGTGGGAGAGAGGGTAGGAGTAACATAATTGCTTTTGCAAAGGAGGTCGCAAATTTACCGTTCACAGTCGGTCAGCGCGGCTGAAAGTGTCTCCTCGAGCGTAAGCTTTTTAATACGAATCCGAGAACTACTTCTGGTTTTGAAAGCGTCGAAGGAGATCGCTCCGCGTTCCCTCTTCTTCCCCCCCCCCCCCTTTCTCCGTTGCCCGTCTCTTCTAGACGACTCTCTCCTTCCGTTCGCCGGCTCTTTTCTTCCACGTCCCAAGTTGGCCGAGCCGCATGGGGCTATACCAATCGCTTCTTCTGCCTGGGCTTATCGATTATCGATATTTATTGCCACGCGGTCAGCCTGCCTCTCCTATATATTCCAAGCTGACCGATCAAACTGTGGGCCATACGGTTTTCTAAATGGGTTACGAATTGCCGAGGACCACCAGCAGCTGTCCACCACACAAGATCATCTTCATTTGCCTCTATCTATGCAGGCACCAACTGATACGCTGCGGGCGCGTTATCGCGACGGAAGCCAGCAACTGTCGTCACCTAGGGTTGTCACCGAATTTTGCATACATCACGTCAGCGTCTAGATATCTGGGTAATACGCACAGCGGTAAGGCTGAATTCTGCAACGACGTATCCGTTATTTCAGACAACTGCTTGACAGACTCGAGGTACCATGTATGACATTCCTACGTGCGGAGGATTTTATACTCTTTTTTTCGAGGATATTTCTCGCAAGTCCTTCATCCTCTTTCTTTCAATAAACTTTCCTCAAATAAACTCCGATAACATCAATATGTACCTATGGTATCATAGATTACAATAATTTCTCTGTGACTCTTCCTTTATTCGAATCATTTATAGTTTAGGCAAACCTGCAAGAATATTTCTCACTGGCTATACTACTTGCTACAAACACTGTGAAGAAAGAGTTTGCTATTTCTATCTCTAAAACATAACATGGGTGAGGCTAAAAAACGAGAGACAAATTGGAGAGGGTATGGTCTTCAACAGCCAACATCCCCTATCCCGACTCTAGCAGCTTTCACACACACACACTATGACACATTCGAGACTTAACACCACAGCATAAGAAAATGAACAGCCATATTTAACACTGTCAGCAGCTCATCGTTGTGGCGCTGAGGAAATGAGTCCAAGTCTCGCGGAAAGGAAACGGCCGATACGCAAAGCGTCACGATAATGCGGCAGATTTTTCATCGAGTCGCTATAGCCGCCCCCCCCCCCCCCGCGTGGCCCTCTGCTTTCGACGTCAAACAACGAGATATGAATGTCTACGAGCTGCGGTGTTATAAGAACCGCAATTTACTGGTTGCATTTTGTAAGACGTCATGTTCCGTGGTCGAGGAACATTCTAACCGTACGTCTTGTACGTCGTATTCCTCTGGCTCGTAAACGCGGACGGTTTCTCGGGCCGTGCACCGCCGCGTGTCTAGGAAACGTTTCGTTTGGTTATCGAATGCCACTAGCGATCACACGGAACGTAATACTACTGGCGTGCTGGGAACGGAACGCGGAGCAGCAATAACGGCGTAAACATTATTGTCGTTCCAGCATTTTGATCCGCGATAATCGGCCGCTTCGACAGACCTCTGTATGTTCCAACGCTGTCGACTTCTCGCAGCAATTTACGGACATATTATGCGCGAAAGGCGGCACAGCATGCGTCACGATAAATATATACCCGTTTAATATGCAAAAACGCTTGAAACGCGGCAACATGCTTGCTAATGAAATCCTTCGGCCGCTCTACCCTCTTCGGCTTGTGTTTCAGGCGGACGCAGAAGAAAGGCGATAATGAGGAAGAATAACGGCGTTTGCTGCGGCCGTGCCCGTAAACGCGGCACTCGAGTTTCATGAAAGCGACGGATGAAAACAAGCTTAAAGAACCCGGACGGGCCCGGTCAATGGACAAATAACCTGCGGCCCCGCCGGACGTTTTATTTAAATGGATTGCATCGTTTCCGATGAAAAATCTCGCTCGATTCTTCGAGCACTTGCTCGCCGGGCTGAAACGTTTGTAGGGAAATATGTGGGAACGCTGCGGCTCGACGAGCTGCGATAGGAAAGAAAAAAAGATGAGAGAGAGAGAGAGAGAGAGAGAGAAAGGATCGATGAAGGTGAAACGTCGACAACGAGGAGCTAACCGAATTTTGGACGAGGGAAGTCGTCTCGTTATTCGTTTCCACGACGGTCAGTTCGTTCGAGGGCAAAGACCGCCATATTCGGTGAGTTCGGAGCCACTCGGTAAGACCGTGGCCTCCAGAGACCGATGGGGTCCTCGATAATTGACTCTGTCTTCGGCTACGGGCTTCGTTTCCAAGGCACCTAATTTATTTCCCCTACGTGGCGCCGCGTATATTTTTTCGCGCTCGCTTCTGCCAGCGACCCTGCCGAGGGGAAAAGATATCGCTGGACACGGTCTTCGACTGTAAATTGGACCTGGCCGATTCGTGTTCCAGCAACGGTGTACACGGGTTGCTTTTCATGGAACGGAATTACCGTCCTTTCGATCGTTCCGGGCTCTTTTTTAAGGGTGCAGAGGAATTTCCTGCCTCCCCCCCGCGACTCTGCCCTTTCCTCGGTCGCCGAACTCGGGGCCAATATAAACGAATATCGAGGGGGATTCTTCTGGAGCGATCGATGCGATCGTCCCTTGACTCTCGAGGATATTAGGGGAATGAATGGACGGTAAAGAAAAGGGGGATATGTTGAGATTGTATTATATTCTAATATTGTAAGAGAAGGTTTTAAGAAAAATAAATTATAAAATGTGTTATAACTAAGCGATGATACGAAATCCCTCTAAATCGATCTTCTATGGGGCGACTGTATTGGCAATGGGCGCCTAAATGGACTCGATTTTCCGAGAAAACCGGTGGCGTTGAATACCTGACCAAATTCAAGTTATCTATCGAATTTCAATGACTGCCGATTGATGGTAAACACTCGGTCTGACTGTAACCAGAGAAGTCCGGTGTAATGTCAAAGAGGAGCTAGGGAAACGAAGGGTATTCGCGGTTTTTAAGTTTCTCAATTACAAATGAAAATAAATCTCCCACTTATCCTCCAGCGATCTTATCTTTACAATCACATTTACAATCACTCGAATTACGTGTTCAGAGTTGAAGATGTCAAGTGCTTACTGTCTCCTCAGAGTATTCTGGAACGTCAAATGCTGTGTTTCTGCGAAAGCTACACTTGGCAGGACCATTGTACGACATCTTGCTCTTGATGCGCGGCTACGTGCGTACTTCATGAAACTTTTATAGAAAAGCGACTTTCGAGATGCAACACGGGCACTGTCAATAACGATTGTCTCGCGCCAGCGGCACCATCTTGTAATGGAGCATGCATCTGGTTCCAATAACTCGATATCTACGTCCCCCGAGTAACCGCTTAGCTGATACTTTCACGGTGAATAAAAACCCCGAGTGACTCGGGATGTGGACTCGCAACGAACAATATTATGGTCATGTGCGGTATATCAAAGTACATTAGTACATTACACATTTATTTGAAGAAGAATGCAGCCAGGCTTGCTAACTGACTGTTAGTATCCTCTATCTCCTACAACGCACCTCAGAGGCACTTGCGATCTAAGCCTCTATTCGTCCCGAGACTACCCCAGTATCGCCACTACTCTGTCGACCCCGTGAATCGTGCCATGAGTGTTGCTAACCAGTGCTTCAATGACATTGAACCCTTTAATTATTCTCGCAGTTCGTTCCGTTCCTCGTTATACAGTCTGTCTTGTGGCATCTTTGATGAAAATTCTGCGCAATAAGTGCTATTCTTTGTAATTCGTTGTTGTTATGTATTTGTAAACTATGGGATCTTGTCCCGTTTATATTATAATAATAATAATAATAATTATTCACAGACATACAAAACTATCTGTTCCTAAACGTTCCCCTGACCACGTCTGCAACTTCGAAGTGCTCTAAACCGAATAAAATGACAAACAGAACTGGATCACTTACCGAATTTATCATTCTCACCACAAATCTCTATTCGCTACCTGAGACACATTCCTCAATTTAAATAAAGCGTTTAATCTCCGCTCTGTGTCGCTAAGGCGAGCTTCTCACGCGCTCGGTACGTACGTTAAAAAATCTCAGTCCTCGTGTCGAAAGAGCATACGTGAACGTGCGAGCACCGGGCCTCATTACCGCACGTGGCCCTGACAGTTTACCTCCCGGTTCCGCCATTATATATTTAAAGTGCATCCGTGCAGCTATGCAAACAGGTCGGCAAAGTGGGCCAACGATCAAGCCGCTTCTTATCTGATTTCAGAGCGGCGGCAACGTTCGTTATACGGACTCGCTGCCATCCGCCCCGAGGGCGATCCCAAAGGCGGCGGCGGCGGCAGCGTCTCCTTTTCGCTGGAAATTCTTCCACCCCGAGGAATTATCCACGTTCGCTCTATGTGCCGGGGAACAGCAGCGACGCGGTGAACGTGCGACTGGTTCGGCGCGGAAAAAAACGTTATTATTGAATTTCCTGGATTCGGTGACGACCGCCCCCTGCCGAATGAACGTCGTCGCCGGCGAAGCGGACGTTTCGCGTCGATCAATCACCGAAACGAGGCCGGAATTTTAAACCGTCCACCGTATCCCCCTCCCCCCCCCCGAGCGGGAAGGGGGACGGGAAAAAAAGGAACGTGATGGCGCATACGTAAAGTCGTGTGTCGCTCGAAACGAGACTGCGAAGATCTGGCGAACGGCGACGAAACACCCGATAGAGTCTTCCACCTCGAGGGGGTTGATCCGCGTAGCGGTGGATTCTATCGCGGCGCACCCCTTTACCCCCGATTACTCTCGCAGCTGCACTCGACTTCGACACGGGAACGCTTTTTCCTTGATAAATTTAATTTACATCGACTTAACTCGCCGGGGCCGACGAGCAAGCTGCCGCATTAATCGTTAACGACTACTTTCCAGATACCTCCGCTCACTTTGCCGGGCTGCAACCCCGAGCCGTCAGGCGATATCGACTCGATAATCGAGTGTACTAGCTGCGAATTCTGATAACAAATCTATCAGGTCGTAACACGTGGAAACGTGCGCGTGGTTCGTTGCTTTATTGAAACGCTCGAAACGGTCCGAGCATTACAGAACGCATCTACTTGCGGGCGCGACGCTTCCGATTCTTCCCCCGCAGACAATGACTACGTTTAAAGTTTACGTGCCCGCGAAGTTGCGAGCGCCATTTCCGCAAGCATTTCTCTCGCCATTGCCCGCAATTCCACGACACTTTTCATCCCGCTCCTTTAGAGCAGCTTATATTTTATTTCCCTTGAATTCGGTCGCGGGCAAAGGCCGTTCCCTGATTTTACGGTCGCGTGTTCGCCTTTTCCTCCGCGAATTACCCCTGCGTTTTATCGCTCCCGCTCGCCTGTCTCCTGCCTCAAGTTCAAACAACGCCTCGACCAGCCACGGATCGTTTGCCGATACATTTAGCGAGGCAACGCGAGTTAGAAGCGTCCACGCCTGGTACGAGTAATTGCGCCATCGGTGTTCAATATCGTTTCCACGAAGAAATCCACGGGACGGTCAATTTCCCCAGCATAACACGCGACAGAGTGTTAATCGAATGAGTCGGGATCGAGTCCAACCAGTTTTTCAGCGTCCGTAGGATATTAATGAGTCCTTCGCCCGTTCAGGGAGCAGCGAGACTTGGTTCAAAGCGTCGTGCAATGTGATCGAGTGGAAAATGATAACAATTTGGCTGGTTGCATTACGTTGCGAAATATCGAATTGCGAGGGGCAGGAGTTCCAAGGAAAACTGATGCCATAACGTGAAATTGAAATGCTTTAGGAATTTAATACACATGAAAATCAGCGTGAGCCACTTGGAAATTGTTTTCTTTTCCTTGCGCTTTTATTACCACAGGGTTATAGCTTTCTCTGTCCACCGGGGAAGAAATTAATTGGCTTCATTCGAGCGCTATATTTTTCAACGGAGCTTAAATTAATATATATCGAAGGTATTGTGCAATGTGTTGCACCCAGGAAGCAATAACCGTTTCGGTGCCATTATCGAAGCGTTGCCAGCGTGAAATCGGAAATTGAAAATAATTTGCAGCGCAAGGTAAGGAATTACGATACAATTAACGGTGAAGCGTTGTTTCTTTTAGCTTCGTTAAGGGATAATTAGCAGCAGCGTGCGAGGGGACTAAAGAAAAATATTCTAGAAAATGCGAGTGTCTGGCGCTGCGATAGCATAGCGTAAAATAAACTATCAAGCCACTCTCGGCATTCTGTACACCGTTGACCAATGGATTCTTTCGTATCACTAATAATTCTAATGATATTCGAGCCCACAGAAGAATACAATTGCATCGAAACACTCGTATCGCCATACAGACGTCATATGCCACAAACGTCAGAGATAATCCAACAGAACGGCTCCCCATTCCGAGAGACTGATATTATACTTTCCCTCCTCGATTCACCCCCGCTCGATTTCACCCTTGTGCGCAGCGATAGCTCCAGTATCGTCGGCTTTAATCCATGCCGCGATACACGCGCGTACGCAGCGGTCTAATAATACGCGAAATTAAAATACCGGTCCGCCGAGCAAGCGAAACGACGATGAAAGGACATTTTCAGGTGTACACGCGCTTCCACGTTACTTCCGCGAGCACGTATTTAAACACGCTTTATTAAATCCTAACCAGCCACGGCAGAGCTCATATCCCCGACGATGGAGGCTACAGATTAAACGCGTTCCCAGTGATTCGTGCACGGGGAGACGCGTTTACCGTTGCGACGCGTATTAACGCGCGATTGGCGTGGCTTGTTTTCCTTGATGGAACTTTTATTCGTCCCCTCCCCCCCCCCCGCCCTGCATGCCCCCTACACGTGAATCAGAAAATAACTATAAGTATACGTACACAGGCGCGCGGGTACGGTCGGCTCAACGTTTAGCGACTTGTTCCCTCATGCAATTACCCTCGGCCGTCCCCCGTCCGCTGAACTCGTACTTTATGGCGGTGCGGCCGCTTTTACCGGCATTTTCAAAACAGGAAGCATAAACTTTTCATAATAACGCATCCTCTTCGGTGGATAGGGAGACCCAATTGCCACAGGATGCACACAAGGGTCTGCCTACAAAGGTTCATCGTTTTTTCCTGCCTCGGCCGCATCTACACGGAACAGCGAGCACTCGCGCGCGCGCCGCGCCGGCACGAACCCTTTCCCCCTGTGCGGGGGTTAATTTTAGAGATTCTCCTCATTCAAAGGACACGCTGAACGGCTTTGGACACTTTTTGTCGTGCACGGGAAAAGGGGTAATCACCGGCTTGTTTCGCTGCGAACAGCACGCGTAACTGGCTTCAGTCGTGGCTGGTATTGTATTTTCGATCGGGATGCCATTGAATTAAACCGACCCTGTGCTCCACATTTTTTCCCAAACGGTTGGATATACGCGTGCCGAAATGAATGCACTTGTGACGAGCGGATGAGAGGAATGTTACATCGTGATTATGTATTACAGAATTCGCGAGGAGGGAAGCTTGGGCACTTGGGATCGGATAGCAGATACAATTTCTGTTAAAACTGTTTCGATGGATATGCGTTCCGTGGAGCCACACTTGAAGTTAATACTTGACGAGCCGAAACCAGAACGTCCCATGTTTTAACAGTTCAAACGACACTCGGAGATTCCGGGCTTGGTACCTGTAAAGCGAGATCTGAAGGGCCTCTTCTTATCGTCAACACTTTCCTCTCGTTCTTTAAATATTCCTCCGGTGGACGAAGCGACGATCGTGGTGGGAAAGTAAAAAGTTTGCCAGATCGAAACCCTCCCTCCCCCCGGATAATTGAATCCTACCCCCTTTCCCTCGCACCCTTCCAGTCACCTTGGATCTATACATATCGATCTCGGTTACCCCTCGAGTTGTTTATTCCCTCGAAGGTTGTCGTGTAAAAAATCCCCACCCCATACCCCACAATTCTCCCGCGTATTTACACACGTTCCATCGCGTCCACGCATCAACCCTGAAAATTAGAAGCCGAGGCTAGAACGTCACGGAGCTGGACACCGCCGGTGGAAAACGTTTTCGAAATCCGCGCACGGTTGCGGAGGAATTCGAGCGAGCTCCCCTTAACGTCCGGCCGTGGCGTTCGAAAGCTCGCCACGGTATTTGGAGCTGGGAAACAGAGCGAGGGAAAAAGCTCGCGCTCTCCGCCGATCGTTACGCAACGATGCGAGATCTCAACGAAATCGGTGAAAAACGCGTGTTGATTGTAAAACTCTTCGGTAACCAGGCAACCTCGCGTTTTTACGGCGTAAGCGAGCCGGAGGTAAAGCCAGCCCGGCGTTAGGGTTCGTCGATTTGCCCGCAGCATGCTCGATCTGCATACCGTAAACGATTAATGACTTCGCCCTCGTGCCATCCTCCACCGAGCGCGCGCCACTCGGTTGCGTCGCAGCCCCTCGACGAAAAAATGCGCATTTTTTTTGCCCGCGCGGACCGAATTTACGCCCTCAACGAGCGACGCGTTAGGTGGTAGGTCACCCGCCGCGAATAATTCGAGCCGACCGAGGAAATTGATCGGCGTGATTGACAAGGGAGATTGATCATGAAGAAAGGGGTGCAGAGCTCGGGGCGAGGTTAGGCTTAGATTATTACGTAAGATAGTGCTGCCTATGGATACTCCAACTTTTTAACGAGTCCCATAGTCTTAACGATCAGCCGAAGGTTACTGAATTCTGCGCCAGTGTCCAAGCTTGACGCAGATTATAATGAATGCGGTCAAACTTTTAATTACGGGTGACAGACACTTGAAATATTACACTCGGGGAAACGGGGGAAAGGGGGACCCGTCCGCGGAGTTGATAGCTCAATTCATTACAGCGGTGGTCAGGCAAACAAAAGATCGAACTCTACTTGAACAAACCAATCGCTTCGGTCCTTTTACTTCCCTCCAGTTCCCAGAAGTGAAACTTGCTCCCGCACCCCTCCATTCCCGCTATCACGGGATTCTTAGCTTGCCGCGGCGCGGCGCGTCGCGGAACCGATCGGCCGACTTCTTTCCTCTCTGCATACTTTGGACGCGCGCCGGAAACATTGTTCTCGACACAACAATTCTTGCGACCGCGCCGCCGACTCCGGGGCCCCGAAAATTCGCTCGCTCCGCTTCCGCTGACGTCAGTCGCGTCGCGGGGGCGGTTTCCCCTCCGGTCGAACGGCAGCGTGGCGGAAGATTCGCGATTCCCAGAGTAACATTTACCTTCCACTATAAAATAAACGGCCACCACCCTCCCCGACCCTTTTATTGAGCCACGAACTGTCCGGGCTCGCCGGAACTATCTACGGCTGTCTCGAATCGAGGCGAACCGAACGTCGCATCATGTTTACCCGCCGGGTGGCACGCTCTACTTGCATAATACGAGAGAAGAAAAGTAGCGAAAGAGACTTTGGTCGGAGTGGATCGGGGGTGCAGGGTGTACGACGTGGATGCCCTGACTGGCAGCCCCGAAACTTGGGATATTACCGATACGAAACGGATCGAATCGATTCTTCTGCACGGAGGCCACGGCTCCTCCTTGCCGCGCATCCACCAGCCAGCAGATTATGCTAATATTCGGCGGAGTCGCAGCGGATTATCAGCTTGAATATACCCGCATTCGGTT
The DNA here is from genome assembly GCA_963932335.1 of Andrena marginata. NCBI lineage: Eukaryota > Metazoa > Arthropoda > Insecta > Hymenoptera > Andrenidae > Andrena > Andrena marginata. Next base: position 10,558,124 of record OZ010662.1, on the reverse strand, counting down.
GCAACATCGGCTACGATAACGCGAACCGTATTCAGGAGTATCGCCTCTCGTCGCTCTCTCGACCGCTATATCGATCCGAGATGCAACCCGTAATTTCTGTCTACGTCCCGTTCTGGCGAGCAATGATTAGCGCCCGTGCATAAAGTGTCTTACGCGAGCCGCATGATTTATACGCGGTATCGATAACGAGATTTAGTCGATCTAACGAGCTGGGCGGTACTTGATAGTAATACCGCTGGTACCGATGGCATCGGATCATTGTTTCAGGTTGCACGATTGAAGCCCTCGTATAAAGATGTTTCAGGATCCAGTGACTCGTAATGGTAGTAGTATTCAGAAGTTTCCAGCGAGCGTATGGATTGCCGCTCTACGCCCGACCACATACAGGGCGCCTCTACTTGCCTGTCGCGAGGGAAACAGCTCGCCAAGGGGACCATGAGACGTATCTGTATTTCTAGCTTAGGAAACATGTTTCAAACGTAGCTATCGCAGAGAAACGTGCGCCGCCGTTTACCCCCAAAAGCAGGGCAATCTTGCTGCGAATAACTTTCAACCAGGAGAAATTAACTTCGATCACAGAATGCGCCAGTTTCTCGGGGCCGAGCGTCGAGGAACGTTCGAGTGGTAAAAGACACAGGGTTCTGTGAAAACGTTCATATTTCTCGTGCGGGGATAACGGTGAGGTTTCATTGAATCCTCGGTCGACGATAATTTCCGGCGAAAGAAGCGGAGAGATCGAGCGGAGTCGGTTAAGATAAGTACACGGCGGGACTCCGACCTATGGTTGGTCAGGCCGGAGCAACGCCGTGGCGATGACAGGGCGATATGTCAAACCATTGTCCCTTTAGGTTCTCTCGCCGTCGCTCCTCTCTCGCCGCCTTGCTTTTTGTCTACGTCACGCAAAAACGCCCGACCAGCAAGTACCGGTCGATGCATAAAACAGCCGCCACCTGGTGAAAGGATCTTTCACGCGACCGGGGAAAATCGAGCCACCGAATTCTTGATGCATGGCCGCCCCATGGAAATCGCGCGCCTGGGTTGTCAACGCTTAGGATAATCAGACCAGAAGCTCGAGTATGAATGGAACAATTGCGCAGTTGGGTCGTTAGCGAAGCGGGTATAGGAAAGTTTAATAACTGCCATGACTGCATGAAATTTTCATCAATCGTCTACAGCCTCTAAGTATAGGTATGTACAGTTTGAAGCAGGAGTTCTCAGTATATATGGGCTTCATCCGGGTGTCGGCTGTTCACAGGAAGTCTACGAAGAAACTTGGCTAGTTCCATGAAGAACTGCTCCGTAGATACTTCGATCAGCATACTTTTCAGCGGTGAATAAGAGTCGCTATTTGGTTGGAACTACCCGACTACGTTAGAAAACTTTCAATAGCTCGCGAGATTGCCCGCCATAGGATCAGCCCCGCATCCCTGCCGCGAACATGCTACATCCGTATATGCCTGCTTCTATCTAGCCGAATCACCTTTGTACATTAAATTTATTACTGCCGTCCCGCCGCGGAGAGCAATTTTCCATTAGAACGCGCCGGGCTACTAATCAAACCTGCCCCACAAACCCGAGATTCAATAGTAACGACTTTTCTTAACGCTCCAACCTGATTTGCCCGGCCGAGAGGCGGAGGGTAAAAAGGAGTACTATAATTTTAATGGACGACCGCGACAAGAGACGCCGTACTCGAAAACCTACTCATTACACACGAAACCGTAAAAGTCGGACCCAATCCCCTGCCGGCGGGAAACAAAAGTTGGATCGAACAAAGCAATTATAGTCTTGAAGTTGCTCCTGCGCTACCTGAAAGTTCTAACCGCATCTGGTATTCATCCGAGAGACTGTAATAAAGGAGAGGACAAGACGGGAAGCGTGCTTCAAAGAGTTGCAAAACTTTCCGCCCGTCCGCCCATCGTCCCGCCAATCCTCCCCCGCAATGGCGATTTAAAAAGTCACCCGATTGTTCGATCGACGAACGCCCGACGCTTGCAAACTTCATACTATTCCAGAAAATAACAGCTTGTTACGTGTTTACCAGCTAATCCAGACGTCCCATTGGGGACAGGGGTCCTCGAACGCGATGGCACGAAAGTTTCCAACGAAATTGGCACTGGGACGTTAATTCCTTGATCGACGAAGAAGGGAGGCGATTAAAATTGAAAATTTCCTGGGTATCGTGCAGTCGATGCTTGAGAAAGGCTGTCCCTTTTCCTTCCTCCAGCGACTCGTCCCCGATTCCGCTGAACCGTCCTCTTTAAAAATTTTCTACTTTCCCAAGCGCAATATGTTTAAGTGCTCCGCCCAGAGCGGCTTGCGTTTATTTCCCAAACCCACGCGACCCGGCTACGTACGAGTGCCCCATCTTCAATCCCTTGTAATTATATTTTCCATCGGCAAGCCCGAGGTAAATGAAACTTAAATCAAAGTCCTGGCTCCGGGCACGACGCTCGCTAGGAACACGGCGGAGGAAACGGATGTCGAGGGGTCTGCGGGAAGACCTGCGCCGAGCTTGCATATATCGCGGTCGCTGAAGTAATCTGAAAGAAGCCACCTGGAGGGAAGCGAAAACTCTTTCTCCGGTGCAAAGCAATTACTGCGCTCGCGTTTATATTGAAACAGGGAAACAGCAATTCGCTTGTGCATCAAATATTAATAATACTTTTTCCATCTAATTGCTAAAGCATATAGACCACCACGAAATATGCATTATTTAAAGCACAAACTAAATCTATTTTCGAAACAATTTCGCAGACGCCAAGAATTTTCGAACACGACTCCCTCGAAAACGGAGATGCACCCGAAAAAGATTGTGCCCCACATTATTCATCGATTACACGAAACATGTTCGTGGCGCTTCCACCATCGGTTGATCCACTGAATGTGTAATATCGACGAGAATAAAGTTCGACGACGAGCTGCTAATAAATTCTGCCGGTGACTGGGAGATGACGGACAAGGGGCCGCGCAACCGTGGCAGACAGAAAACTGGCGGATAAATAAAAAATGCAATTCCAGTCGCTGAATGTTGCAAAGAGCCTCCGCCTCGCCGGAGAGAAAGTTGGGGCGCGGACTGAAGGGGGTTTCCAGGGAAGGGGGGGGGGTACGCGCAACAAAGAAGCAGAGGTCTGCAGTGCCGTAGCAGTGCTCGGTGGTTGCAGGAGCCCCAGATAAAAGCAGGTTGTTTGTTACAATTAGGGCCACTCTTCCGGACAACTCCACGCAGCACCTACAGCCCGGCCCACCACTTGCTCACTTCAGCCCCCGGGCCACTTCTTAGCGGCGACCCTGCACTCTGCACCCCAGGATACATTCAGTCATCTCCGTCACCTCGAGCGTCTCAAATGGAATTATGCGAAATGGCGCTCGCGTTTTCGTAATATTCGAGGGGATCTCTGGGCTCTCCAGCGGCGAGACGGGTTCCATTGTGCGCGATTACCGGCGTGCCGTCTAAGTGCTGGCAACGAGTACGCCACCAAGTAATTGTAAATTGCACAGAGGCGGCGCGGCGTCGCGACCCGATGCCGTTTTATTAATTCGATCGGTTTCAGCTGCTCCAGGCTAACGCGATTAGATGATCGTCAACAGCGACGCGGGCGAGGCAGAGATGAAGTTAAAATACTATGGGATTATAGAGTGGCAGGGAAGAAAGATTGAAGGAAGGGTATGAATGAAACAACTACCCCTAGCATTAAACTTACCGCGATGTTTCATGGTTGACATTCCACTCTAAGCTACCCTTATAAATAAGATAAAAGTGCCTTGACCATATTCTGCTCTCCCTCTTATCTCTCTTTAATCCGATATTCAAACTTCATCTGGAATTTTCCTTTCTAAAGCTCCTTCCAGCTTCTCCACCCCCCCCCCCCCGTAAAGCTGAGCTAAAGAAAACATTGACATTATGCGGGTCACGTTCAAGGAACCGAAGGGTCTGAAAAATAACACTATCACCCAGCTTGGCGTTAAACTGCTGGCATCTTAAATCGATTATCCCTACGTCAGACCGCTATCGCGAATTACCAATTAAGCCCGACTACTTCAAACAATTGAAAGTAAACTATAGAAACTGTTCCCGTGGAAATCCCTCCTCGTCTCTTTTACCCTGCAGCTCAACCTAGCGAAGAGTAATCTCGATCGAAATGCCCGTCCAAGGGGCAGAAATAAACAATCGAGGGATGGACGCATCCATGGAAGCACTAAGGAAGAAGATACTTCGGCCTGAAGCAACGACATCGCCGGTATTTAGAAAAGCCAATAACACGAGGGAATTCCTTTGAACAAAGGCACCGTTGCATCCACACCCGACGGTCCTTTCATTGATAGGAGCCGGTCATCGAGGTGAGTGGACACTTTCTGATGACGGCAGCATATTGACTCTGGGGCTCAAAGGACCCGATAGACTCCGGCTTTGCCTCCTGACGCCAAAGCATTTGGAGACAGGATCATATCTGTCTATATTCATGAGCAATACATATACGGGGCGACGGAGGAAAATGCAAATGCCGTGCCTTTCCGGCCGAAGATCCGGGTACAATTTTCACGGAACCCCAGGGAGGACATACGTTTCCGCCGCTACGTACGAATATATATTATAATAGAACGTAAAGAACGGTTCCCTAGTTCCACGGATTGCTTTCTTTTACGGCCTCGGTATTTTATCCCCGGCTCCTTGTTTGTAGAACTTGCTCTTTCTTTCGAAACGAACGAGCTCCAGAATCTTTCACGCCAGTTCCTTTCAACTATCGGATGGAGCTAAGGTTGCCTGGTCGTTCGCACGCGAAAACGTTTTTCGAGCAGCGATTGGTATTTCTTCAGGAATATGATCACCCGCGTAGACCTGCTGCTAACCATCGTTAGCCCTGAATACGTTTAAACAAAAAAATATGTGCAATTTTGAATCGTTCGTCTACCAGGGCAACCTATACCTCGCAGTACTTGCCTATTCGGAGAAATGATTGACTCTCTTCCCTGGAAGGAAATACCCACAATAGTCTTATCATTCGCGAGACTTACAAGTCTTATAGCTACAGCCTATTTGTTTTAATTACGTCAAATTTCAGGTCATGTTGTCAGAAGTTCTCAATGTTATATCCAGGCCGCCTGAAAATCGGTTTTAATCGAATATATCGCTATAATAAATGCAGAAACTCAATTTGGAACCTTCTATAAACTAGATCAAGTATAAAATTAAATACCACTTATATTTAATCAAGACTGGCATGTCCCAATGAAATATTCAGTAAGATAAACACGATTGGAATAGTGACCTAATTGGCGTGAATTCCTCATAGTCTATGCTTGTCAAAGTCTATCCGTTTTCTGAAAAAACCTATAACCACGTGAATGAAATATATCTGGAAGAAACGTTCTAAAAGCAGCGATATTAATATCGGCTTCAATTAACGATTTCCATTAAAGACCATTTATAATATACACTAACGGTATTATTCCATGATTATTAACAGCGACGGGCACAAAGATTTCAGTATTTTTATTTAAACCTTCGTTCGAAATCTTTAAACACAGCACCGTAAGAAAGTGATACTGTTGAAGGCGCGGCTTTAAATTTCTGCAGCGACCCTCTGTTGTTGCGAAAAATGATCCCGGCGTTGTTTGATAATCACGTTACACTCTTCAGCGAAGTGCTCATCGTATAAAACATCCGAGTAAACACAAAACAGTGCTATACTTTCTGTTCAATGGAGAGTAATACAGTGCAAGCATTCGACTCGACAAAATTCGCCCTGTCGACGAGGTTCCTCTCGAGTACGTTTGGCACTGACACTGAAGACACCCAACCAAGTCGATACTCTGACAAAAATACCTATTCCGCTGATGCAGCGCCAGGCATAGTTTCCCCACAGGGAAAATCGAATGGAAACGTCACTCTGTAATCTCCATGACTATGCAACGAGCTCCTACACGCGTCAACTGGGGGTAGTCTACGACAGTTTATCCGACTATTTCAGCATTTTCTTTATGCTGACCACTAGGGATCTCGCGTTTTATTTTCACATCCCTTTGATCATTCACGAGTGCATAGGTGACATTAAAAATAATCCAAGATTAAAGAAACCTGTACACTGGATTCGGTGAGAGGAGAAACGATCGAAGCGGTTTGTCGAAACTGGTCCAATTTGGACCACGAAACGACACTAACGTACACTTCCAGGCCATGAACTGCTGCACTACCGTGTTCTAAAAATTGGGAACTGCATCGATAACAGTTATCACGGTGCCAGAGAGACGACGTGGCAACGTTACCTATAATAGCAGGAAAACTGGAAACTAGTACTGGGGTAATCTCCTGTTCAGGAAATTTATCCGCCATCTCGGCAGCTTCCGGCTACATCGCTCTTTCCAAGCTCCCCGTTCGGCTTCGCCGTTTTGCCAGGATTAATATCCACGTTCCGCGCTTGGGTCGCCGAAAATTTACTACAAGATAAGTTTGTTCGTGCTCTTTAAATCTCGATGGTCATCGGTTCGATGCCGTCCCAGGATTTCAATTATAATCGGTGAAAGCTGAGCTGTTTAGAGGTGCGAATTCCTTATACGTGGAAATTCATTGAAATTCAGTCTCGTTAAGAAGCCTCTCCTACTCCCAACTTTCAGGGGGTTAATAATTGTGCATCGCCCAGAAGCACTGGCAGTGCTTACTCTAGCCTCCCAAGGACTCCTTCCACGATAAATTGCGCAATCATTTGGAGACACTCGAACGCAGCGCGAAACTACCGTTCTCTTACTTCGAGGCTAATGCAGCAAAGTTTATTTTGCAGCCCGAGGCGAATAGAGAAAAGAATGGCAACCCGCCGCGGGAAATATGTCCCCGATGGAACAAAAAATAGCTTCCTTAAAATCAGCGCTGCCCCTCTTTTGCATCGATCCGACGGGATTCGAGAGCGCGGGGGGGGGGCACCGTGAAACTTTCAGAAAGCACTCCGATAAACTGTATAATTCAGTTAAAGAAACTATCAGAACCGCGCGGCACGAACCTAGAGAGTTTAATTAAAGCTGATCCGGACATTTTCTGGGCACGGTTTCACGGAGGATGCGCAAGACTGGTAGCGAACCGGTCTGCGAGCACATTTTAAATTTCAGAACTGGAACTGTCGCCAATAACAACGTCGTCGATAATTGAATTTAAATGCGAGCACCGAGAATGATAAATATTCCTGCGAGATTATTCCTACAAAATCTTCGGCGTGTACGTCTTTGTAGAATGGTTAACCAGATCAACGCTGAATTGGGGTACAAGGCTGTAAGGGGTTTCAAGAAATTGATTACTAGGTACAAGGACGTTTCGACTCAAACTGGGACCACCCCGTTTATGTTCAGTCGCAATGAGATTTACCGCTCGACCTTCACCACATAAGCAAATGCCGAATGGCCTGAAGCTCACCTCGAAGCTCGCAGGACACGTACCATGAGAATATTCCATTAAACAGCTCTATAAACACAAGAAATTCATTTCTGCATACAAGCCTGACGCGCACCCGGGGCTATTTTCAAGAATGAAAGTGCCTTCTTTCCTGTATGAAATGGCACCTCCGGAGAGCCTTAAGAGTCACGTATACGCGCGCGCACCTACCAACAGTCTACGATAGTCGATAGAGCGGTATCATAAAGCCATACATAGGATATGAAGTCTGTATAACCGACAATCTCATTGGATAACACACAATGCACGACGGCATCCTTTACCCGAACCTTATCGATGCATCTTCCCTGTCCCGCAACGCCTGCAGTAGTATCAATTTCTCGAATATCACAGCCGCCATTATGGAAATATATCAAACGACCTTTGAAACAGAGATAAACCGTCGGCGTGACATTTTCGAGTGAATCGAATTCAATGATGCCACTCTGGGACTAACTTATCAGGGTATCGCGATGTAAGTATATACCTACTCACTTATATACCGAATTGTTATCACAACGATTTACACACCGATAATTCCCTTAAGTACAAGCCACCCCCGCAGAACGAGAACTTCGCACGTTCGTTGGTTTCCAAAGTATTGACCTGTATCCCTTTTAATCTCGCCTGCATGTATATTAAATGAAAATACCGCAGACTTTCATCCAGCGCAGAAATTACGCATTCCCCGATATCCTTGGCAAAGTCCACTCGCCTCATAAATTTTCCACGAGCTTTCATCCACTTTTGTCCGGGTCAGGTGATCACGGATTGATCAATCATGAATTCGTAACGGAAGCAATTTTTCCCCGGGGGTAAAGAGGCGAGGGGGGGGGAAGGGGGGCTACCGCTAAAAATACGCGGAGCCGCGTAATCGATAAATCCACGGGCACATTCTTTTCAATTTGCGTGAACATTTGCTGGAACACGGAATTGCCTCGTTCCCGTTTCGCCAGCCCCTTCGATCGTGGCCCATTATCGCGCCGCTCCGCCGATACAGCGTGACTTTTAGCGGGCGTACGCGAGCGCGGCCCGTTTCGCGAGAACGAGCAGAAACGCCGGGCGAGAGAGCGCGGGACACCCCATCAGTTCCACCTCTAAATCGCCATTTAGACACGTGAATAGCCGCAAACGCGCGCTACCCGCATTAAAGATCCCCCGCACCATTAGCGCGGTGCGTTCCGGTGCCACGTGCACCGCGAGATAGATCATTAACTCCGGTGGCCGTCGTCGGCCGTAATACTCGACGGTAACGCGCGAAGGTGGTCTCTCTGGGATCTCCGTGGTGGCTAGCGGCGCCGCGGAAAGGGCTGGTCTCGCGATAGCAACACGGGCCGGTAGGCAGCCGACTGGGTGGAGAAAAAGCGGAAGAGCCAACGAGATGGCTCGATAGCCACGGTCATTCGTTACGATAGCCACGCCACGTTACATCTTCCCCGCCACTCTGGGCACTAGGGGGGATCTAAGGGGGCCGTCGCCGGTAAACTGGCCAGCCACGGAACTTCTAGACATGGAAATCTCGTGCCGTGCAAGCTGCGAGGAGCCAGACGACCCGCTCGGCGCGGGGATCAAGCTTGATGGGGCCACGGAGAGAGACGAGGAAGAGAAGCCAGCAGACAAACGGGCACAGAGGGCCAGAGTGAAAGAGGAAGGGAGCCGGAGCGAGCGAAGTATCAGCGGTGGCGGAAGAGGGTGGAAGGGAAATGGGTTCGGCTGTCACATACACGCTCACCCCGGAGCTGCAAACTGATAGTGGACAGATACTGCGCATTCGTGGCGCACGGTTAGAATTAATTGCCAATGTTTGGCTGCTGGTACGTGGATATTGGGATGAATGTTCGTTAGCGAACACAGCCTCTCCCCTAACGTTAGCCCGGCGGAATCAGTCGAGTCCTGTCAGAACGGTACTTATGTCGAGGCTCTGATGCTCGAAAACGAGCATCGTGTCCCGCCGATAATAGGGCGCCGGGCCATTAATCACGCAGCCAATCCGAAAAACGATGAATCGGACTTTGAACGTGGAAAATCGGCCCCCCGCTGTTTCATAAGTCCGCTACGGTGCGTTACATAATACGTCAAACGGCCCGCCATGTCCGGCAAACGAATTACATTGTTACGTCCCGATAGCTCGACAACGCGGGGCTAATCCCTGTGACGAGTCGAGCGGGGCGACGGGGAATCCCGAATTCGAAGAATTATGGCGCGCTCGACAGCGGGACTCGATGTCTCTCTGCGAATATTCTTTCTTTTTTTTTCTCTGCTCCATCCCTTCGCTGGGCCCGCCTGAAGAGTTACGATTCCGGATTAACGGCACCCGGAACCGGATTAACGTGGTTAAATATTACTGACTACCATGCCCCGGCAAAAACGGGGGGGTTCCGAGCGCGGCGAGTGCCTTAGCGAAGGGATAGCGAGCGAGATTTAGCTGTTGCCCGCTACCATTCCCCCGCTTGCTTTTTTCCCACGGAACTTGGAGTAGATAACGCCAGCCCCGCGCGCCGGAGCCTGCCCGCGAACAATTTGGAAGTTAACGACTTTACAGGATACACGGGGATTATGTTAATGCGATGTTTCGGTGGATCGCTTTCAGCCAGATACGGGGGACAGTCTAGCGCTGTTCGGGGGCTGCATGCACTGGGGCACGATGTGTCTTTCTGTATGGATAAACGCCCCCCCGACTGGGATTAACTTTTAGCTCCCTGCTAATTGCTAGAACGATCGTTTGGCTGGCGCATACACGGGACCGAGGATTTTCGACGGGAATAATCTGAACGGGACAGATACGAGGGCTCAGACGATCGTTGCCTTGTTTGTCCTAATTGTTATCGCGCGAATTAGGCGCAGCGACTCGCGGAAACCTTGGACGCGGATGTCTTCATTATGCAAAGCGGAGGTACATTCGAGCGTCTTTGTCCCTTTTGAGGAAATGGAGGTATAGTTTGCCACTTAACCATAGGCAGGCTTGAAAAGTCAGTTGCTCCCTGTTACGCATGTGTTAATACAGACATGGTCGAGCACGGGACGATCAAAGTGTTCGAAGGTACGAAAACGATCGATGCTCGAGGCGCACACCCCTCCGGGGCCACCCACAATTTTTCCGCGTAACGACGAAAGTTGGAGCCGCTGGCTGCCACCCTATGGATCCAACGGATCGCCAATTTGGAAGTTAACGGCACGGCCGGGTAAGCGAGGATTATGTTAATGCGATATTTCGGCGGAACGGCCCGGAAGCAAATAGGCGGACAGGGGGCTGGCAGGCCGGATATACGAGCGATACGCGTCCGCGTATGGCTGGCTGCCTTAGACACACATCCACCGCGCCATAGACCGTGGAAACGATTATTGCGCCGGGTATAAAACCTAACTACTTCCTTCCGTGGCTCGGCGAAGTGCGACAGTTTTGTAGTCGCCCTCGCTCCCGGATAATGGTAAGTGAATGAAGTCCGTGGCCAAGTGTCGCGGCTGCTTTCAAATAAAATACCCTGCCCCCCCCCCCCGACGCCAAACGCTCTAACGTGATTTTGCGTTACGCGATCCCGTCGGGGTTAAAGTCTCCCCCCATCTTTCGCCTCCCCGCGAAACCCTCGCCACCCCTGTCAGCCGCCTAGCCGTCTGCGTTTCGTAATTTGCACCGTAACCGCGCGTCTAATAATAATCGAAGGCGAAGTCGAATTCAGCGAGCCTCGAGTTTCCACGCGGCGCGGAATTCTCCCGGAAATTCCCGGAAGGAAAACGAGCGCGGCCCTCATTTTCCCGATACGTCGTCGACGAGGCGCGCGATATCTGATCGACGTAAGTATCCAATAACGCGGCTGTGATTTACACAGCAGCCAGACGCGTCGTTGCTTCGCTTCATCTTAGAATGCGCCCTCGAACCAGCCAGGGATAAGTCGGAGGCTGGAATGTACGGGGTGTCTGAAAAGCGCGCCAAACGATGGGTGACTATTTCTGGGTCAAGTTATTTTCGGTCCTCGAAGGAGTTTGGAGTTACTCTACAGCGGAGGAAAGGTATAAAAGAAGCGCAGGCACTCGATTAAAGAACGATGGAGGTCAGGTGCTATGAGGTATAGAGTGCGTCGCGTTATTATTATTATTACTATTATTATTACTTGGAACTGGGAGAGTTTCCCACGTGTAAAATCGATAAAGTAGAACCCACTGTCTCATTATTCAAATCCAGAATTGTTTTGGACGATCACTCAAGATACTTTTCACGGTTATTATGTGGGCACTTTGGTGCTTGATATCCTTGAAAGTCCTTATGTTGACGGCGGCGTATCTTGGAGCGTTTAGCTTCCACGCGAATTTCCTAACATTTTTGGGAGCAGGGAAGAGATTTTCGGTTAATGCCCGAGGGAAGAGAAAGTTGGAGAGCAAACTCGCCGGCACTTGAATTTTGATCGTGTTTACGGAAACACTTTGTTCCCGTGGATTTGAGAGGGCAGATCCCCCCCTCCACCCCGGATGAAAGCCCCATGATTTAATGTACCATAAAAATGGAGTTCGAAAGAAGGGAGCGAGCCATACTCTGCAAACAACTTCTAATACATGGTAATCTGGAAAGAATTAAAAGTTTCGCCGACGATGTCTGATGGGATTTGCAAGTAGGTAGAATCCGCTAGTAGACCGGGAATCGATGATACCGGGGAATATTAAAACTTCGGCTATTACTAAAATTATTAAAACCGTATTAACTATACGGTCGTAAAGTACGGAGAAGACGAACCTAACCGCGATGACAATGCGATAATAAATTGTACGCGCGGGACCGTTTTATGGACCTGTTTCGTGTTTGCGTAGGATCTTAACCGGTTAACTTTGAATAAACCTATCCCGCCAGGCAAATTAGAGACACGAAACTCAGTTTCAATGTTATTTCAATCGACAGGAAGTTTAATTACCCTTCCGCAGAAGACGATGAAACATAATTTTAATGTACTTACAATGCGGCCGCATTCCCGTCCGCGCACAGTGCGTTGAATCAATGGGGATTCGGATAAAAAATCATAACTTCTGAACGAATGAGTTTTCGACCTACATGCCCTACTTTTTTTAACGAGAATATAAAAATGCATCGATTGGTGTAGAACAAAAATATACAGTTGCATTTAAAAAAATTGAGGTGTTCTCGATTTTTTATTGAATAAAAAGTTTTTTTTATCAATATTTACTTTTGCAATATGTTGTCAACTGAATACTGACTATCTTTTGTTCGAAACATATTTTTATCAAATGATTTTTATCGTGTGTATCGCGTTTGACAGCTATTTGCAAACTGAAGACAGTATCCAGGATGGAAAAGTAATGGTAGATATCGTATATACAATTGGAAAAAACAGATCAATAAAACTGAATTTAAAGTAAGTAAAAAACAAATAGTTTCACAATTAAAATAAAGAGTATGTAGTAGGTACTTTCAGTTAAATGATCCAATGAAAATTATTTTTATTTATACTTAATGTTAATAATTTGTAGGTGGCCTTGAGTTATAAGACAGAACTAAATACATAAAGGAAACACTTTAAATAGATTCTCTCAATACTAACGTGTTTTCTGAGTGTTGGAGGCTTTTAGTTTGTTTTCTTTCTGAGTGTGGGTTACGGTCATGTTAAAAATCATCGCAAAAAAATATTGATTTTTAGATTATTTTCCAATGAGCAACGCACTGTGCAATCTAGCTGGTTTGTACAGACCGGTTCGTGGAGACTTACCTGAAACAAAAATTCATTACATTACCATTAAATATTCCGAACAATTCAAATAGTTATATCGACTGTATCTCCCTCCCGAATCTCTTCTAACGTTCACCTAAAATATCACGCGCATCGCGAATTCCGACGATATTTGCATAGAACAACCGAAGTAGGTTACTCCGTACACACGAGAATGTTCGAAGAGGAACGATAGGCGATTAATTAGCGAGCCTGCAATGATACAACGCAAACAAGACAGATTTGTAAATGCCCTGGAAGAGTATGCGAAGCGGGTCAGCTAATTGTGCGAGGAATAATGCCAGCCACGCGCAACTGTCGCCACGGCAACTTTGCCGCGTCTTCATGCCCGACGATGGCCCAAGTTTTCTTCGCCGTGACAGTATGTATCGTCCAACTGTCAGCTCCGACTTACGCCAGAACACATAATTAACCTGTCAGTTAGGGAGCAGGGGTAGAAGATGGAGAAGGGACGCGAGAAGACTGGAATAGACGTGCTCGTAACGGGCGCGGGGGGGCGTTCAAAAGGAAGATGGTACATCGCTCGTTACCACTACCCCTAGGGTTCCTTCTTTTTGTTTGCGTCGCGATACCGGTCCGTAGGAAATTGCGCGAAACTTCGAAATATGCAAGGCAACCTCTTGTTATTACAGCGCGCTATCGCGATGGAAGGGAGGCGGCGCGGGCTGTATTCATCGAATCTTTCGCTCCCCATTGTCCGCGGGCTGGTCTTTTCAGGGGCGATAAAACAAATGGCCTTCGTAAGTCCATCAGAGAACTCTCGCCCCAAAGTAATTTGAAATAGATTCCACCGCGGCATCTCCGCAGCTCTGCGCCAGCCCCTTTCTTTTCCCATCCGCGGCCCGGATGGAAACCGATGAGTGGAGATCGTATTTCAACCGCGTAACCGTACGTATCGCCTTTCAATCCCCCACTTTTTCACGACGTCATAACCGACGACAGAGGCCGTTGTTCGTTTCCGCGATCCCATTGAAATTCCGCGAATTTCCCCGTTATTGTTGCGATTCAGCCCCCTCGGCCACTTTGCGCGAGCCGCGACTCCCCGGTTCGATGCTCCACACCGCGTTTTGCACGGGGATCTTAAGCGCCCGCCCGTCTATTCGACATCTACGTAAAAGTGCTTATTTGTTGCGATCTGAATGGCTGGTATGAGTGATAGCGACAGGATCATTTGTATTCAGGCTACGCGGCGTAAAGAGGATTCGCCGATTGTTATTTTGTTGCCAGTTACGATGCACTTCGACGTAATGAATATACAGCGGGATTTGTATAAACAGTACTAATTCATCTTTGATTATCAATCAACAAGCGTAACAATAAACATTCAGTAATCTCAGTCAGGCAGCGCGTTAACTTATTGCCGCAACTTTTATTCAAACTATATAATGACACTTGGCGTAGAGCTTTCATTGAATCTAAAAGCTCCAGACTCTGTTCGCTCTCAGTTTTCAATACAGCTACCTTATACTCTTCAAATGCAAGCTGGAAGTTCCAAGCATGCGTAGCTCGTTGAAGTTAGAAATTATCACGGAAAGAACAAACGCAGCCAGCAGCCATTTACTCTCGCGACGCTTCGAAACAAAACGAAACGAGACAAAATAGGAAAAAAGGACATCGAGAGGGATGAAAAAAAAACCCTCGCGCCGGACCGGTAATACACTTGTTACGCGGCGGGCGCGGACATTTATTCGGACGGTAAATTGTCGGGCGCCGTTTCACCGTGAAATCGGAAAAAAGCGCTCGTCGAAAATTGGCAGCGATAAAAGAGCCGCCCCCCGTCAATATATCGACGCGATTCCGACCCCGGTTCCTTTCGTCTCTCGCCGGCTTCGGTTAGGCATCCCTAATTAGTCGGACACGCGCGGCTTGTCGTTTCACCGATCGTTGCCACCAACGTTTCGCCCTCTCGGTCCCTCCCCCCCCCCCCCCCCCGATGGGCCGGCCGGCGTTTAACCCACATTTCCGCGGGGATGCGTGCTGGTCCCCGTGCCCGGCAATAATTAGAAGGCTGTCAGTCCTCCAGTTTCTTTTTATTGCTGACCGCGAACTGCAGAGTCATCAGTTCGCCGGGGAAATATAACGGGCTTTGCTGTAGCCCTCGAATAAGCCGAGCCGCCGTGGACGTAATAGAAAAGCCAGGTGTAAATTTCAATGTAACGTGTCGCGCACGCGACCCACCAACGTTATAATTCGTGTAAATTAGTCAGTGGGGGAGCTACGACGCGATAAAAATGTAAATGCGACCGCGAACTCTCTGGGCGGACGGCTACGCTCCGTGCCGACGAAAGCTCGCGGCTCGACTTTCGCGTGCATCGATGATAATCCAAAAGGAATTACTCCTTGATGTTGAAATTGATTTAAGTAGAAGCTCTCGTTTTGGAAATTACTCGGTAGCTTTGTTGCGGTAGGTCGCCGAGCTCTCTGTAACCCTTTTTAACGTTTCTCGTTGAAGAAGGGGATGATCTAGTTCGAAAGTTCTATCCTATAATTAATTAATCCAGGACGCAACAGTTTCCGTATTCTGTTGGGCGATTCCTGATAATCCTGGGCGATCTAGGGGCCGTTATAAAAAAATCTTCAATCCCCCATCTCTTGTGAGCGCGTTTGCGTCGTGGCAATTTCCACTCGGCTTCCTTTCACCCTCCGGCCACCACCCCATTGACCCGAGGGTATTCCCTCCGGTGTTGCCTCGAGCTGACCAACTCGTGTTTTTTCCCACCCTTAGCCTGAGCCGAGCGTGAGGTTAACCGTAAGGGCAGAGGAGGAACCGAGAAAGGAGGATCGTCTGACCGGCGGCTGGCTCAGGCGTAAATTCGGAGAAGAATTGGACGTAACGGCGGGAAAATGCCTCCATTATGATCGAAGGGAACGATCTAAGGATTCGGGGGAGCCGCAGTAACGATACGCGAAGAGAAAAGAGGATTTGCTTCATTTTCCCTTCGCTGGGCGCCTAACAAATACTGTTCCACCGAGCCTCGAGGATTTACAAACTGAAGTGTAAAGATTAATATTTCATCCTCTCCTTTCTCTGAGCTCGAGGGACGAGAATGTGTACCGAGATGTTTGAAGCTTTTACCGCACGCGAGCTTTTGCAGTCAAAACTATTAGAGGCTTCCACGTACCTACACGCCGCGTCCTCAGACTCTTGACGAAGCCAACCGTAACGCTGGCGGAACATCAGAAACATTTTCAACGAGAACACGGCTTAAACGTAGAAGCCTAGGAAACTCTGGCTGCAAAAATTTATCGTAAAAGGCTTGCTACAAATTAGGTACATAATACCCGTCGAATGAAGTGTTAGAAACATTTGGTGACGCAATTATTGAGTCGAATCCCTTAATGCTAGTGCACGCGTCTGACTATCGCTGGCTTTTTTCACTGAGCGTATACGGAACATCACCATTCTCCGCCGAAATTCCATTGTGATTTCACGAAATTTATTCAAAGAAATGAACGTACTAGTTGAGAAGCTTTTCCCTGATAAGCGTTTAAAGGGGAAATATCGGGGAAACGGGAGATGCAATAGTCGGCGCACGCATTTTTCATGATCCTACGTGCCTGGCCAAGCTTACGAGATGATTTATCGTCCCGCGTAATTTCGTCAACTTCTTTCTCTCTGTTTCTCGGGCAACCATGGCATAATGTATCGTTCGCCTTGCATTATAGTGTCTACTATATTACCGTCAGCCCGGCGCTAGTTGGGAACGTAAACGGAGCACGCAACGCCTCTACCTTCGACGTGCTATCCGCCCCTTTTCTCTCGTTGCTTCTTTTCCCCATTGAATTTAATGTCAACGTTCGCCGCGTCGATTACCATTAATTTCAATTAGTTTGCAACCTAGCCCCAAGTCAGCAACTCATAGCGTAGCTGTCGCGTGACAAGCCTGAACATTATTACCACATTTATCGTCGGCAGAGCTTCCGAGCCTCGATCTCTTCGCGGCGAGCGTAGGGATTTGCACGAATACCGTTTCCAGACGGCTAATAATTGTAACAAATATCTCCAATTGAGGCGCAAATACCCTCGGACGGTCTGAAAAATGAATACACACGCGACCCGGCTGGTCGGGTAGCCCGACCTTTGGTTTTGACAGCCACTTAACCACAACTCCACCGAGCTTTTGCTTGCCAAGACTGATCAGCCATTACTGTAATGCGCTCGCGAATGGTAGTAATCGCTTTACCCGGTAGACGGCCTCGACCCAGCCTTCGATTGAATTGATACCCACTGACAAATACGTTTAAGGACCGTCTGCTTTGCCCAATCGAGCCAATAATTTATTCCCCGCTGTTCTTCCGACGGGGAGGATTTTACGGGAGTCGTATGGTTGGAACGGCCGACGCCCGACAGCTTCATGAACCCGCAATAAGAAGGAAAAGAAAGTGGAAGGAAACGTGAAAAAAGTAGGTGTACTTCATGAATACGCATGTCGTACCGTGCATCGATTACTTTTTACACACATGCCGCCTGCATAACAATCCCTTCTGCGCACATGAAACCATTTAAAAGCGAATGCAAATAAAAGGCAACGGTTGATTGTAGAACAACCGGTCGACGTCGTCGCCTATCGCGTTCCTTTTTCGCCTTTCCCATTGCGCGGCGCAAAGGTTGCAATTTTGCCGCGTGTACTTGCGAATATTCACCGTTTCTATTGAATCGTCGGTGGCAAATCATTTTCACCTGCAGTGCTCCCGTGAAAAAAGAATTGATTCTATTTAGTCGCGGCACGCAACGTCGGCTGAGATTTTCTCTACGCTTCTCCTGCGCGCGGTACAAACTTCCAATCACTGCTAGTGGGGCGCTTCGCATCAATATCAGTCATGGCTACTTCGGAATGGCCGACGTGTTCTGACCCAACCGCAACTCTATCGCATATGTTACATTATTTACCAACTTTCACCCTTATTACCTTTATTATCTATGTCGTCGTGCGAAATATGAGACACACGAGGGGCAGGGCAGCCAGAACACACAAAGAAACTCGTGTCTCCCCCCCCCCCCGCGTTCACCCCCGGAGAAAATGTAGCGATAAATCTCGTCGGGTGGGCGCGATGCTCGCGAAAAAGTATTACACCAGCCACGGGGTTATGAAGTACGAGCCCCCTGCGCTGATTTCCACCGTGCAGATAACCGTCGCCGGGATAATTAGATAACGAAGGGTTGCGCGCGAAACCGGCTGGCAAGGGGTAAGGATTTTAATCCTTCTGCAGGGGGTGGAGGGGGCGCGAGGAATTCGGGGGAGATACGTTGCGGGGATAGGCACGCGACAAGTTTAGTTTATTCGCAGGAGGCAGAAGAAGGCTCCGTAGACTGGGGAGAGCCGCGGAGATTGATGGCGCAGCCAGTCATGTGGTTCTAATTTGCCCTCTATTACCTCGCCATAAATTTCGCCGGCAAAAAATCTCGGCCGCGGTATCATTACGGCGCGTGTGCCGCGATCTTACGTTGCACGTCGACGATACCGGTTAGAAATTACGACCGAGAAAATAGAAACGCCGCGAGTCTCGAGGGCGAGGAATGCTACTGTTGGTTACTACTTCATCTTCTGCAATGATATAGTGACGTCAACATGGTACAGGCCTGAGCAATAAGTTTTATATAAACAAGCATAGAATTTTGAAAATTTTCTGCGATTTATATGCACCGAACAACCACGTACGTGAAATTAAAACACAGAGATGAGTGTTACCGTAGCGATTCATGTACATAGGTTGAAACAGTGACATTGCAATCACACTCCTGTAATATTTTTCCTTCTATTTTCTTTTATACCTATAAAGGATTGTAGCCTCCTGAAGGCAGTTACAGTGTAACTAAGCCGATATTATTATTACTTCATGCTTTATAGTCAGAAGTTTCTTGAGAAGTCCCGGACAATAAGCCGGATGGCAGCTCGGGCATTCCTTCCCTCTGACAACCATATAAAGTCGAGTTTCAGGGGATAAATAATAGTAGTATAACTTTACTACGCCCCGTAAAGTAGCGAGCAGTCGTAAAACTATACAAGTAAGGGAAGAAAATAATTTCTCGTTACACTGCGTACATCTGTTGTACACCTAATCGCAGGTGCAGTAGAAATCGATGCAACAGCACAGGCGCTGCGAGGGAAAAAGGGACAGAAACAGAATTGTCAGAAGAAGTAGTGGTAATAATAGCAGGCTATAAAATTCAAGAACAGCGATCCAGGGTTGTCACGAATGGTAAAGTTAGAAAATTAAATACACATCGACGTGGTAATTAGTAGTGGCACCGACGAATTTATTCATTACACGAATAACGTTTAAGGAGCCTTCGTCAATTTCTCTAAAGACGCCGCGCCAGTCCAGAAAGTGCGTAAACAAGCGCTAAGGGGGGTGGCCGTCCGTTTAACCGTTTCGCAAGGTTGTTGCTTCGAGAAACCGCGAGATCCGATTACGAGTCAGCTTACCCTAGTGGCGGGTTGCGCTCGGAAAAACTAATTTCACGGTTCGTTACGTATGCGCAAAAATTGCAACGGTCCCGTGGAAGAAAGAGGAAGAAGGAGAAAGAAATAGAGGAATAAAGAGGCAGAGAGGAAAGATGCGTTGGTGGTGTGCAATAATTCACTCCTTACGGCCGTGACGTTGGTCCGCGAGAAAAATAGCTAACGAGCCACATGGTTCCAGTTGAACGCGAGCCTCGACGACATCCGCGACCGCATTATGTTAAGACCGAGCGGCGGCGAAAGGGCCAAAGAAATTAGCGGGGACGGGTACGTAAGAAAATATTTAAGACCGAGGCCCGGCATCCTTCATCGTTCCTTTGCTACGCAGACGTCGGCGCAGGAATGTTTGAAGCTCCAGCGAATTCAAAGGGGCGGGAATAAAACGTGGCCAGGGGTACACCGGAAGGAAACACAACGGCCGGAACTGCCTACAAAGGCCATCGTCGCTAATTAGTAAGATTATAGCGGGCGCCGTGCTCCTTTCGTTCTTAGACCCTTACTTTTCCTTTTTCCCCTTCATTTTCCCTTTTTGCTCTTGTTTTTTGTTGCCCGAACCCCCCCGTCAGATGCACCTCCGCGAAGATTGCGAAACGTCTGGGCACGCGGAGACGACGAATTGTGCCGGGATTGAAGAAGCTTGGGAAATATTGTTCGCGGAAAATAGAATGGAAAGGCGCGTTCATAATCGAGGGGCGAGGGGGGAGAGATCGAGACGGCAGCGCCAACGGGCTCACAGCGTGTATTTTCAGCTTGGTCCGATGGAAATCCTAAAATAGACGGGACGATCTTTGAAAGTTTCACCGTAGCTTCGCCGAAGATGAGCTTTATCGAGCGGGGGATCTGAACGACGGCATCGGCGCGGACAAATTTTAACTTTCCCTCGGCGGAAGAAACGAACGTTACACGGGCGATCGGTAATTTTATGCAAACTGCCGAGACTGATAAGCGTTCGTGCAGTTCGACTGCTTAAGTTCCCCTTGAAACAATCGCTGCTCACTTGCCGAGGCTGTTTCGCCGAGCCAGTAACGTATTCGTTATCGAATTTCCAAAATGCGCCGCATGAACCTCCCTATGAACGGTTCGAACGGTATGGGATGTCAAAGTGTCCATGGAAGAACGAATACAGAGAAGATTGTCTTTCAAAAGGATGAACAGAAAATATAGAATGCCACTACTTTCATTGCCCTTCCTTCTGGAGAAAATCAATTTCGAAAATGTGTGAAGCACGCGACGGGTCTTTGTAAAAAATTACCGTTAAAAGCCTCTGCAATTCAAATTACAAGATAATGTTGCTGAGGAAGATATAACTCGCCTAATAATTTTCTCGATATTTATAATTGTGAAACCGTTTCTCAACATTTCGTTTAGGACCAAATATGACATTTTTATCCATGAATTGCTACTTCGGTCATGGCACGGTCCATAAACATGCTAGATATACGTATAACGAAATTCATTGGACCGAGCTTTAGTGCAGTGCGCGCGCACCCCGTGTATTTTCAAAATCGATTTTCTCGAAAACGAAAGCTCGTGCAGAATAATATTATTCTACATTTCCAATTCATTTTTACCGGAGATATTTGAAAAATCGTGGGAATCTCACGTATCCTCGGCGACTCTGCGCGTGAAATGTTCGAAACTAATTGACAAGACCATATCTTTTGCGGTATTATTACTTCCACATATTCCCAGCAAGTATAACAGACATTTTTACTGATATCCATCCGTGATATCAGAATGTGATCGAACATTATTTCATAGTTTCAAACTCAATTTTCTCGTAGCAGAAATCTCGCACGAGAAACATTATTCTCAGAATGAATCACTTTCTACATTACACCAGAAATATTCGGCTACCCTATACTTTCAAGTGGCTTACGCAAGGAAATGGTCATGCACTTCGGATTTATTAATAACGAAATCGCGGCTTTTTCTTCGGTGCACGTGATTGCAAGCGAGCACCGGCGCGGATTATTTCTAGTGGACGCGAACAGGCTTTCCTTGCTCCTACTTTCCGCGATACTCGGCTCTATCCAAACACTCGGAACAAACTTGGTGCGCCAACCCAGCGCAAGTGCATAAAAAATATAGCAACGCGTGTCCACACGCGAGACACGTGAGCCCCGTTGCAGCAGACACGCGAAGTTCTTTCCTTGGATGGCTGGCGAGCCACCGAAGGCAGGAATGGACCATGGAAGCTGGATCAGCTCGTATTTCTTCGTATATCGCGTTACCGCAGCGGAATACGGGAGGCAAGGAAATAGAAGCATTTAAATGTTGAGAAATTCAAAATGAATTTCCTCGACCGTGGAGGATTTTTATCGCACGATTGTAACGCGACGTGGGGAGAAATCTGAAACACCCGGGTGGGAAAATCGCGGAACGTTTATCGTGGTTCATTCTCGTGCGAACGCGAGCCGAATGCTTCCTGGAAACGGGAAGGCCTCGTGTTTATGCCTCTCAGAGCTAAGCTCGATCTGATACGCTAACTGTGGCAGGGGGGGGGGGGGCTGTAATCTGCATGATATTTGACGATTCATAAATTTCTAACCGGAACGACTCTGTCGTACAAAGCACTTATTTCCACGTGACGGTATCACGTTTAAGCGGTTCCCGGTGAAATTTCCCTGGCAAAGGGTACGTGTATGCATTATACGCGTGCCTACGTTACGCTGTGTAATGAAATATGCTTTCCCGATATTCCAATATTGCCGAGGAACAATTTATCTCCTTACGAGTGGCCAACGCCGGCTTGTAATACGATAATGAAAAAGAAAATCCTACGCAAAGCCCCGAATAACTGCTGAATATTGTTTTCCGTCTGAACGGCTCCTGTAAAGGTTCGGCAGCCGGTAATTGAAAGTCCAAGGCTGATTTATAACGCGTCGGGGACACAGATGTAAAAGCCGCTAGCCCGTGTACGCCGTCGAATTTAAGAAACAATTTCTGCTTGTAGGTAGGTTGATCGAATCCGTGGACGGCTCGAATAGGAGAGCGATAAAAACTGAAGATTACCAGGGGAGCACGTTTCCCAGTCCAAATAAAGGATTGTTCGCTTCGCTCCTCGGGGTGTCTAACGGAGAGTCACTAAAATCGACTTTTAAGGTATACTTAAAGTCGAAAGGAGATCGAACATCATGGAGGATCAGCCAGAACAGCCTCATTATTTTTTAACGACATCTCACCTTGCACTTATCACGACGTGCTTGAAACAAAGCTCGACGTTAACCTCCCTAAGGATCCTTTCTCCTACACAGCTTAAGGTTAATTCAAAAGTGATTCCCTCTGACAAAGATCCACTTCAGCCGCGGAGAGGATTTTTTGGCTGTGACTCGGTCGATCCGAAACATCGAGGGGAGTAGCTCGTTCCATTAGAAAGGAAAATTCCCGGAGAATGTTTCGATTTCGGATAGAGGCTCTCAGGGAAAGATAGTGGATATATATATATATATATATATATCGGTATCGTTTCACTCACGTCTGTGAGTTCCTTGAATGTGTCAGACGTGCCGCGCTGGGTGAAGGGAAGGGGGCCAAGGACGTGCGAGGGCCGGAGGACACGAAGGGAGAAAGGACATTTGGAGAAAGAGGTAACGCGGTGGGTATCCGAGGCAGAACAGACGAGCGCACTCAGCAAGGGATACCGGGGCTGTCTCTGATCTGACACGCTGGGATTACCGTCGAAAGAGGAAAAGCGCGTACACCCTTCCCAGAAAACAGTGCGCGACAAAAATGGATCCCTTCCCCCTCACCCTCCTCGCCCTTCTTATCCTCCGCTTGGCCCACGTAAACAAAAAGCGACTACTGTGCGTGTCGCTCGTCACCGGCTGAAAAGGGTACACGCGCGAACACGCATATCCCTCCCTCACCTCGCGAGCATAGAACACGCTCCCCTCGAGTAATTCGCGGCCAATTTGCGAGACTTGGGGAAGTTCCGCGGGCGTGCGACCGAAGAAGCGCGGCTGAAATTGAATTATCGACTCTAGCGGTTCCTGGTATAATATTTCAAACGCGTTGCCCCGCGTTCCCGTGAAAATATGCCATGCACGAGACGCTCCGGAAACGCTAAAATTCGTTTCGGCCGGCAATTAATGCGGGACATTAATTAAACGCGATTCATAAAAGTTCCTGCCACCGGTTCACCGTGGAAAAACTGGCGGCTGGCCGCGTGCCGCGCGTTATTTCGGCGAACCGGCGAAATTAAGCCATTAAATCGTTTGTAAAATGAGTTCGATCAAATCCGATTGAATTTCTGCCCGGATTCGCCGCGATTTAATTACCCTGCCCGTTATCTTGTCTCCGTTAACCGGATTAATCGCGTGTCCGTGAATTACAATGAAACCGGGTAACCGGAGTCGGTGAGTTTGCCTTCGCCGTCGTTCCTTTTGTACATCTAATCTAGCGCGACGACAAAAATGAGAAAATTAATTAGCGAGCAAAGAATGCTTTGGAATCGCCCGTCCCCTCCGCCCTCCCCTCTTTGTCGCTTTTCACCCGAGTTTCACGGAAGAAAAATTCAATTAAACGACCCCCGGCGTTTTTAGGCACACGGCTGGTGTGTGCAGAGTGCCCCGTGTCAAATGTTTCGCACTGTGATCCCTCAAATGACTAAAATCGACGGTGTCAGAGTGATATTCGCGAGGACTAGTGTCAACTCGAAGTTAGAGAAGGTGAGTATTGACACCCTCAGAATTCGAATCAAGCATTGCATAAATATGCAATACTCGCGTGGGCCAGATTTTAGTGGAAACAGTATTTACTGCATTATTCGCGAGTATTTTAGTTACGTGACCTCCTTTGTATATAAAAACACTACAATGCGACAGAAATTCTGACTTTCCACTGCGTAAAGCAAATATTGAAGTCTGCCTACTGCTTCAGCCGGGCGTAGCCTGGAAATGCCTGGAGTAATTAAGTTAAAATAATTAACGCAGTATAGTATTAATACATTCCGGCTGCAGCGTTTTTCGTTCCGTTATTCCGAACGTTTCGTTCGTTATTAGAGTCCAATAATAAGCTCACGTGGAGCCGTTCCTCTGGCGGCTACGACCACACGCGTGTGGTCATGCGAGCCAGCACGTGCTCGATCGTAATAGAGAATATATGAACGTGGTTACTTTTTACTGAGATCGCACTAAACGGTCCAGCATGTGCTCCGGTCATAAAATACAATACGCTGCTTAATATAAAATGTGCAAACAGAGCCGTAAGCGGTTCAGACTCCGGCCTCATCGCGCGATTGAATTAATATTCCATGTAATTTCAACGGCGGCTGATTAATGCGTGACTTTTTAAATAATTTATAATTAGCAATCAGCACGTACGAGTAATTCTTGCCGGTGTCATTCATTATTAATTACCAATTATTCGCCAATTATTATCGTACTTCCTGAGGCGTTGTTAGCGCTTGAATTATAAATGGAGCGTTTTGCACTTTTCGACGGGAATTATTTGACTGATAAATACAGTAAAATTCAGTGGAACAAGGTAGAATACTTGGTATTCACACCAGTTGTATTACTAATACATCATTAATGTTGGTAATAGTTAGAAGTAAATTTGTAATGGTGAATTAATTACGAACAAGAATAGTGATCGGAATGTATGCAGGTCCTCCTCGATACAGCAAACGAAAAATTTCACGTTTCTATATTGACATTGTGAAATACTAGTTGACATAATCCATCTAATGCACCGAAGCTACGACATGGGTACGTTGTTTCCATGAAAAATATCGACAATAGCTACCTGAAAAATTACGAAATGCGGTAACTACTTTTACCCAACCCATTCGCTCGCTTCGTTTACTGTTTCAGCGTGCTTCATGATCCCTCATATTCAAATCAAAGCTGCTACAAGGACCGCAGCTACGATTTCCAACCAACATCCATACCTTTACCACACAACGTGCTTCAAAATACTACGCGTTCAAATTAAAGGAACTCCGGAAGCAGTGGCAACAGTTTTCAAACGACATCCCCTTCCTTTGCGCTGCAGCGTGTTTCAAAACACTGCATATTCAAACTAAGGGACCTACAAAAGCTGAGGTAACAATTTTCAGTCACCATTCGCTCTGTACACGTTTTCCAGCGTGTTCGTAACATGTTACGCATTCAAAGAGATCGTGGACAAAAGGTGGCACGAAATGTTGCCGCCTGGAAAGAGTTTCACCAAACATTCTAGACGAGATATATCTCGCGTGCACGCCTGATTCCAGATTAACGATCCAGCGGTATGGCGACGAGCCGTCGATTTACTAAATGGTCGGCCACCTTTCGTTACCGGTAACCGGTCCTCTCTTTCTATTGCTCTGCTCGCCGCAACAAGGTTTAATCTGCTTCGTCGCATTTAGACTGCGTGGGAAACTGCACTCGTGTAACTAGATCGTGAAATCTAGTATGTCCCTAAAATCGAGGCCGTGTTCCTGTCGCGGTGAAGTATGGCACCCTGTCCGCCCACGATGTGTCTACAACCCCCCGTTACAGATTTAAATAGTTCGCGCGCGGCGCGTACACGTCCACGCCTTTCTTTTCCTATCCAACGCTTCCCGGCCGCGTCGAAAGCTTTTGTAATTTCATGCTCCCGCGCGCACCGAAAGTTTTTACCCGATAAAGATTATAGGCAGGAGCATTAAACGCGAGGTTCGACGTTAATCGAACCGTCGACTCCCGATCGGATCAAATGACACGATTCGCTAGGCGTCCGGGCAGTTCTCCCGCGAGAATCGAGCTTCTTGCGATCGTCGAATCTCAATTCGACGGTCAGCAATTATTCAGCTCGCAGTGTATAAGTGTTCGCGATGGGATGAAAATTCTGTGAGAATGACCCAGTCTTCCGATAGCAGTTATTTGGAGGAGAAGGTCTGATTGCTGGACAAAGAGGGCGTTGAGAGACATTCGGGTCACCGCCAGGGTGCGTTTGTTAGGCTACGTTACCTAAATCTCTGCAGCTTCAGGTACACGCTGCATATTTTATCGACAGAACCGGGTCGTGTTGATACGGTACCAGATGTTCCAATAGATATTCCGATAAATGCTATTCGTTTCCGTGGAAATCTGTCAAGAAAACTCTTCCACCGCCGCACCCGAAGATGCCGTTTCGAGAATAACGGACGTTACGAATAAAAAGAAAAGTTTCTTCGAACGGTGACGCGGATAAGAATGCAGTGAATCACTTCACCCTGCCGAAACGTGCACGTCCCAACGCACAGAGATTATAGAGAAACTGTGGCGCGAAGAATATCGTACATGTAAACTTCAGCGAAGCTTCGTAATTTGATGAAATTCGCGAGTGACTGTATGCGCGTCAGACATCCGGCCCCAAAGGGAATGCAAACTCTCGCAAACACGGGCAAAATACTCACCACCACTACTTAGCCCGGTACGAAACATGCACAATTCCTAGAGCCATGTTTCCAAAACATTTCAGTTACACCTAGAATTCATGACCTCGTTCGAGCCCCACAGTGCAAATTACGATTCCCATTCAACAGGCTCAGTCAAAGCGTCGAAATGCAAAACACCCCGGAAGGGGGAAGATAGTTCGACACTTGGCGCGAGTTGCCCGTCGCTGTTTGACGGATAAATTCCCCAGGTCGGCCGGTTACCCGGGAGGGTGTGGGAAGGGAAGGGTGGGTGCTTTAAAATGCCACCGGAATCCCGACAAATCGTTGGTCGTTGATCGCCGGAGGCCGCAGGGCGCAGCTGATACATTCTCAGCGACTAATTCGATATCAATCGCGTATTGGCTCGGTCGTGGAAGTTTGTTAAAGTAACTCGATCGTCGGTGGCAGATAGCTCCTGTACCGTGCAACACGTTGTGTCACCCCGTTTTCTTCGCTGTTCCCTCGATCCTCCACCCTTTCGCCCCCTCCAACCCCGATCGGTTGGGCTTCGTTCCCTCTCGCTCGATTGCAGTTTTTACCGGGGCAAAACCACGATGTTGGCAACGTCGGAGGAACATAATACCGGATACAGCTTATCCGAATGCTGATAGAGCCCAGGAGAATCCGCCGTAAGCGCGGCCGTAGTAGGCTTACCACGGCTTAAGGGCCACCCTTCTCTCTTCCTCCCCCGTCTCCGCCGCTCTTTTCCTCGCAGCGCTATCGTCTGCGCGGCCCGGTCTCGTAAAATACGCGAGCATTCAGAAAGGTTATCCGAAGGCAGAAAAATGTTTTGCCAGATTATAAAATAATACCCGCGGCTGCTGAAGCCGCCTCCCCCCCCCTTCCCTTCTCCCCCTCCGCCTTTCGGCGCGTCTTTTTCGGGCTTCCTATCTCTCCACTTCTGTTCCCCAACCCCACCCTCCACCCTTTCCCTCCGACTGCTTTCAGTTTTTCGGTAAGAACGACACTTATCTCCGGGCGGCTTAAACGAGTTTGGAACGGCGCCCCTCGATTCGGGTTCTTGAAGCATTACGTAATTGTTGGAACATTCATTGTTCCTGTAACTTTACCTTCCTCTTAGCGGAAGTAATATCTAGAATAAAATCGATGGGAATGTAATCCTCCATCCGCTGCGTATACATCAAGCATATATATACGAAATCCCATTTTAATCTATTAATGGATGCGTCTCGCAAAGTAGGTTGAATTCAAAGAAGAATCTGAATAAAGAGAAATTCTAGATGTTCACAAAGAGAAATCAGTAAACAGGCGCGCTAGGGCCGCACCAAGGTCGACTTGCGCTCCTTTAGAAAAATATATCCACCACCCTACGCTTCAGTCGCGAATAACTCGGAAACGATAAAACCAGTCGACGCATGCGAAACAGCGACGAGTAAACGGGGGGGGAAAAAAAACGGTCGGCACAGAGGATTAAGCGCTTCCGTTAAAGTCTAGTCTTCAGCGAATCCTCTCGCGAGGGTAATCGCGTTTACTCGCTCGTCCCGTGCGAGGATCTCGGCGACGATAAACGGCTGGCGTCGATGTAAACTGGGGGACGCTGCGCGTCGTTACCCCGCCACGTAAATTCGACGCTACGTTTATGGACCGAGTTACGACTGGAAAGACGCGAGCGCGGAGCGCGGTTAAAAATCAATTACACAAGAGCAGGACTGGGCCGCGAGCGCAAAGTTGCCGCTCCTATTAAACCCCGATACGTGCAGACGGGGCTGATTGCGTTATTTTCTGCCTCGAATGGAAACGCGCCGCGGTTAACAGTCCATTCGCAGAAGTCGCGGGCGAGTTTCGCGGGCCGCGTAAAAGACGAGAATCGTCGCGGCGGTAGGGGTGAAGCGCGCGCCAGTCGGCAGCCAGGGGTTCCAAGGGGTTAGAGGTGAATCGCGTCAAAATCTTAAAATTATTCATAGACCTCGTTTACTGCAAATGTTCGCTGCACTTTGGTCGTCTCTCGACGCAGCCATCGTTTCACTGGGCAAACTTGCTTTACTGCCGCGCAAGAGATACAGGATGCCGGTAGTAAATCCGTGCAAACGTCGAATCGAAGTTTAGTGGCCACCGAGTATTATGGGGTAGAACTTCTTTGACCGATTCGAAAAGTGTAACGGTCACTGGGACACGATTGAAGAAGTATGAGGGACGAGAGACACTCGAAACAGTGTCCGTTATAACCGACATGCTCGCGAACCAAAATACAGCTCGGAGAACGGTGCTTCCCCGCCTTGCATTGTCTCCAATATAGGTCAGCAACTTGGAAATCTGTTTTTCGTCAGAGGGGAGAATCAAGGGCTCCGGCCAAGACCGCAATTTATTGCGCTTCGAGGGGCTGGGGTCCCAAGGGCGCGTTGCACGTAATGCAGCGGTGTATTTAGGTTATGAGAGTCTACTAGTAGAGAATCTACTAAGTCTTAAGGACCTTACGGATGTAAGCTCTGGCTCCAAATGATCTAGTCAGTGTTCGTTCACCTATGAGCAGAGTCCTCGCGTAATACACGTGCACAGGCGAGACCTCCGCGCGATGCAGATTTATCGAAACGCATTCTTTCTACCTGACGTGCAGTGTTCAATATTTCCATTTCATCGTGTCGCTGGTACATCGCGTTCGACGGGCGATATTCTTTCAAGATCACCGCGAAAAAAGAACCGTGGAACGGAGACGGGCGAGCGTGTAACTGGCGCACGCCCGCCCTGAAATTCATCGTAGGCCACCGGGCAAGATTAATGACCGGAAGGAATACGCTCGCTGCGAATTCACACTCGATAAAATTTGCAACGGCCCGTCCACCCGTTCGTACGTGGTCCCCTGGAAATATAACGTGACTGGGGTCCCGTAAATATGTGTATTGGAGGCGTCCTCAACCTCCTACCCGCTCCTTTTCCATTTCAGCCGAAGAATCGGCGTGAGTGCGCCGGGGACGTCCTCCGCGGAAATCGCAAATTCGAAAGCACTTTTCCGCCGGTGCCGCTGCCTGCTAGCTATTTCTCGCGCGCGTATCCGTCCGCCCCGCATTTGCACGCGACCGTACGATGGCCCGCTCACCGAGATTTGCGAGAACCCGCTCCGAAAGCAGATGAACCCCGGCCTTATCCCTCGATATCGATGAGCCTCAACGCTGAAACTCCAGTTCGATTGAAATTTCTAGGAGCTGCCGTTTCCTCTAATTCAATCTTCACAGGGGCGTGGCGGTTTCTACGCGTGAGACGAATTACAGGCATTGTCAGTCGCGCGACTCTATGCACACTCCAGGCGCCAGTGTTCTTTGGAATATCCCATCTTTCTATAATCTGATGAATCGACCACGACCGAATTTCCACACAGATTCGCGTGCGATTTCATACACACGTGGGGGATAGTGTTACGTTCTAACGACGTAGCACGCATACACGGAGGATCGGAACGACAGCAACGCCTATCGAGCGCATCCTATCTCGAAGAAGAGTCACGATATTAATTTATCATGTGGCAGCGACACAACGTGCGGGGATCAGTCGTCGACATCCAGACGCCACGATGCGCCGCGACAACGAGGACCGTTCAGATAAGTATGAAGAATGGAAGAAAGTTTAAGCTCACGCCCTGGTGAAGGATCGCAGGAGATACGGGCCAGGCTCCCTTTAAAATCTGCGTCACGTAGACCGTAACACGAGCGCGGCGCGGCGGGTCTTCCTTCGACGCGAGCTCGGCTAATGGCTAGATTATTAGTGACAATCGTGTTAAGGATAATTGCGAGCGTCACCGTGCGCATAGAAATCTATACGCGATCCGGTCGGAGCACGGCACCGGTTGCTTCCTAAAGTACACGAAACACGTTTAGTATTCAGCCGTAAGGCCGGAACTTATGGCAGTTTGGCAGGGCGACGAAGCCTCCTGAGCGAATACCATCGTTCGAGGATTTAGCCCGCGCCCTTACCTAGACACCGACATCGCTCGGCTAAATGGCACTGCCAGTAAAATAGTTCGCAGCTTATTCGTAGAGGGAGAGAGTGGGGTGGGTTTCGAGATTCGCGGAGGCTTTTAGCCAAGTTTTTACTAGTCAGTGACATCGGACGAACTTTCTAACGGCCAGTTGAAATTTTGTAGAAAGCCTTCGCGGGGGATCCGAAGAAGACGCGCTTCATCTGTCGCGTTAAGTTTGGGGTGCGTTGGAAAGGAAATTTTGATATTAACATTGAATTAAATCTTCGGCTGTGGAATATATATATAGTAGAGGTACGAAAATGGTTTCACTAGATACTTGAATAGACGTTGAACACGCGTAATCGAATGGCCGAGATAATTCTAGCGACAGCAATGGAATCACTCAATTAGACAATAACAATACGAACGTATATTGCCGTAGACTCGTAGACGAAGCGAGGGACAGTTTTCTGTCGGCTTGTTCGTGAAAGCTTCGAGCATCGAACAAAGGACGCCGTTTTGCGAAAGCTCCCGATAATGGACAAAGGATTCGACGAATAGGACACAGATGACGAGCGATTGAATACACTGCAACCGGTTGTTTGCCCTGCGCGACGATTCAAGTGTAATTATACATGAAGGAAAGTAATTTAACACTGACCGTCTCCGTTTGAAGCTCGTTACGCAACGGCGTACCGATGAATTGTAATTCATGACGAATTGCAACCATAAAAACATATATAAAAAAAAATATGTTAAACGATTTTATGAAAAATGGACTAAAAACTAAAAATAATTATTTTCTTGTACTAAAATTTTGATGGTATTAATACGACTTTAAATAAAATCGTGGGGCAACATGGGGTTAATTTGTTTTAAATATTGTATTGTTATCCAAACAACGCACGCCTGCAAAGTTTCAAGACAATTGGATATTTGGAAGTTGATTAAATTTGAGTTGCCAGATTTGAATCGTATATACAAAATGAAGCTGACTAAAATCGTTTCAAAAACACGAGTAACTTATTTACGTGTTTGGGTAACGATCGTGATTCAAAGCTACTTTAGTTCCAAAGAAAGATTCATTAGGAGCTCGAGGAGTATTGCGAGGAAACATCGAACATGTTATTAAATTCCAAATTACCACAAGACCCACGTCGCAACCGAGCGCGTTCCGAGGCGCCTTATTTCGTCCCGCCGCCCAGCCCCTGTCTCCCCCGAGAAGACACCCCCTTCCGCCTTCGAAGCGACGCCGCGAGATTAAATGTAAAAGAGGGTGTCGTCGTGACGTATTTTTTTCAGAAACCGGCGTCCGTCGGGGACTGCGGGAGCAGATTCGCGCGATCGAACGTGGGATATTTGTGACGCGGTTCGCCAGGATATTCGCTTTGATTTCCCGTTATCAGGGCGGGCTCATCGATCCGCGAACTCGTTTGCCCGCGAAGACCGCGCCGTGCTTCTCGGCCGGAAAGCAACAGGAATAATTTCCCCGGCGGAATTCAATATTTAGCGGATAAATTGGCGAGCAAGGGAATCAAATAAAGTCTCGACGCGCCAGGATCTGGTTTACTTATATTATTGCCAGCTTTTTCGCCATTGGCTCGAAGGGGCTACCCTCGTTCCGCCTCCAACTTCGTACAAATAAACTTACATCCGAATCCAAGTTCCACGCCAATTATCGCAAACTTCGTTTACGAGCAGCGGTCGGTCGCCTGCTTTCGTTCACGCACAGTGTCGCGGTGGCGCGGAGTCCGAGCGGCGCCAGATGAGCATAATTTATTAAAATACGCTTACGGCTAGGTGGATGTTGATGAAAACTGAGAGATTTGCATTGATTATCGCGCGCCACTAATTAAAAGGGACTTAACCACGCGTTGCATTAAAATGTAAATCATATCTCTAGGATTTGTAGGCATTGTGCCCGGGGGTGAGCGATTCGCATACCCAGGATTCATGATTCGCGATATATTATGTTACAGTATGAATATATCAATTACTTCGTAAATAGGTACAGTGGCGAAATTACATAGCCCCTAGCAAACCCCATTCCCTGAGGCCCTGTAATAAAATCCTTCACATATGTATGCAGAAATAAGTGGAAATCTTCTTCCGACCGCCGCAGCAAATGTTTCGCTAAACATTTGACAGCTTTCGAGGCTCCTTTGAATCGACTTTGTCCTTTGTGCGGACGCCACGAGTCCGGCCATGGTTAACCTGTTCCACTTTGCCCGCGCCACACACCATTATCATTATCGCGTGGCCGTGTGACGCGCGTAAACGTGCCTCGCCAGCAACGGGAGAACGCCGGCCAGTATTCTATGAACTCATTCTGTCGCAAAAGTTTTTTGAATAACATAGAGGGTATGAAAAATACGTCCCGCGGGCCGCTCTTTACCCGCGCGTTCACTACGGCGGCAATGACTCATCGCGCGAGCATATTTCACGAACCCTTAACCCATTCCCTACTCTCGCGTTACTTGCATCGCTGCTATTTGTAATATACTTCGGTTATCTTTCGCATTTAATTTCCAAGCGAAGCTAAGCTTCATCTCGCGCGCCCCCCGCCGACGAAGGAGGATCGCGGCGTTTGCCGGCCGATAAGGGGAAAGTTTTTAAACGAATCCGCTAGTCGGAAATCGGACGATGAATCAGAAAGTAGCGGCTAGAAAGTAGCAGAGATTGCCTCGCAACGACGGGGAAAACAAAGATGCTCGGCATTAATAGCGGGAATAAAGGCAGCGACAAATTATCGGATTAATTTTGCCCGATATATTAATCGCAATATGAATATCGTGCGATCGGATATTTAAAACGTTTGGAAAAACGGCGCGGAACGGATATTCTACGTGACGGTAGGTTTCATAGCCGGTTGAAATTAAATATTTTTGTAACATGTTGAAAGTGCATTAATTCGTTTCGCGAAATTAATTAAAACGGGAATAAATTAAGAGAGCACCCGAGAACACGCGGAAATTTATTTATCGTATGCAAAATTTGTGAAAATGTATTCCGGTACTTAATGAACGGAAAGTTCCCCGCGATTTGGCATCGGTGATATTTATCAGCCGTCATTTTGATCACACTCACCTAGCGTCCAACGGGAGAAACAGTGAAATCATTCACGCACATTTGTCAGTCGTGTTTCATCCATTATCGATAATATCCCAAAGTGCTCTGCGTTTAAAATAAATACACCGCGCGCCTATCCACTATTTCAAGGTATCGAAATGTAATATGTTGTGATAGCAGCTATTGTAGTATGTTAAAACTCTAATTGATCCCATGATACTCCTCTCGAAATCAAGCCATGCCTGAGCAAGAAGGAGTCTTCCGATTCCCGGCAATACTTCACAATATTCCTGGAAATATTCCCGAGGACCATCCTTCTTCTCGTTTTATTGCCGAACAAGAAAAAACAACCACCTTAATCGGAATTCGATTATCCAGTTGCCTGATTATCGAAACTCCCGAGCGCCGAGCGCGACCAGCGTTCCTCGCGGCGAGAAGCGTTTCTCCGCCCACCACGTGGAACTTTCTGCTCGTTTACTCAAAACCAAAACTCGCCGATACGTGCCAGTCGATTTCACCTGGCCCCTGATTATCTCCAACTGATCAAGCTCCCATTGTGCTGCGGTCTCCTTTATGAAACAGCCTCCGACTCGGGGCTAGAGCTCGCTGTTTGATCGCGGAGGAAAGAAGGAAGGCTCGGACTACGGTTTTAGGCATTTCAGCGCGCTGAGCGGATGGGCTGGTGAAAAACGTGCCAGACAAGTCGCGAACTCTCTCCATTAACTCCGACGAAATCAACTTTCTTGGATATCCGAGAGTAAACCTTACACCGAAAGTTCTATCTCGCCCGGATGAGCAGCAAGCTGCTCGGCTGCCGGGGCCGAACAGTCACCCGGGATGGTATATAATCCCTCTCTCGCGGAAAGTTAACTCGAGACAGATCAAGTCAAATCCAGCGTCTAAATGAAGCGACTACCCGACGCTGAAGAAGCAGAGAGCTGAGCCGAGCTCTCAGAGCTACCGCGTGACCCTCGGTTTCTGGAGCGGGCGCGACACCACGGCCAGGCAACCGGGACACCCTGCCACTCGCCAGACGGGGGTGCTCGCGTTCTCACGGGTTTTATACGCGGCGAAGTATCCGCCTAAGTCCGTTGGGACGTGTGTGTGCTCTAGTTATGCCAGGCTGGACACAACGCCGTAGCCACCGCTGCTGGCACTTTGAAGACAACATTTCCGCCACGCAAAGCAAACACAAGTGCCGAGGGACGACGAGCGCGGCAAATTCTTTATACGAAGCCGACAGCGCGGCAGGGGAAACGAATTTCCAAGAGTGAAACGGATGGAAACAAGAATACCCGTGTCTGTTAAGAAGTTACTTCCTGGAACAACGAATTTGATACGCTGTTTGAAGGTTCCAGGCGTAACCTGCAACCCACAATCCCTATGGTCCATTGAAAGGACCATGGTTTCATTGGCAGGTGTAGTGGATTCCTTCAGAATATCTATATTGAAGTTTAAACGTCGATGTTATTTTAATCGTTGTCTTACCCAATTTTCAAATACGGACATGGGTGTAATTTTAAAGTTTCCAATTAATCGGTCGTGAAACGGGAGGAAAATATCCAGCTGAGAATAAATACTTAGGAAGCTTTTCTCAACATAATACCGTGTTGCAGTTTATTTTGCGGCCGATGGAGATTCGGAGATAAAGCGGGACGCTAGTACAAGTGCTCATTGGCCGGTGCTGAAATTTCCGGGACAAAAAGGGCGAGTTGTTCGCGGTGGTCGCGTGTAAACCCCGATAAATCTTACCCCTTTGATATAGTTCGCCCCGCCGTGTCCTAAACGCGCTGCAATATTAACTTCCCTGCGACTTATTACGACGGATGTGTGTGTCGCGTTTGAATTCGTTCAACACGGCTAGGGAAACCTAGCCAGTCGACGCGCAGTGGGGATTCATTAAAATAATAATTCATCGAGAAAACATCGTTAGTGTGCCGTCGCGAATTTATAAGGAAGCAAGCTTTCGTCAAAGAACACGCTGCGAAAAGGCAAGTGAAACGATACGCAACGCAAGAGGAGAGGCTGCAACGGCGGGTAACTACGTTTAGAGAATCTCGCACCTTCTAGCAACAAACACACCATTTTCTTTCCTGAACATTATACACCGATCTACTTTCATATATTACAAAGCGATTTTACCATTATTATTAATAGGCGAATACAGAGTGCCTGCAAAATATTTTAAATAGAAGCCTCTATTGCGAGGATTTTAAGTGAATATCCAACGAAGACCATCGTAGAATGACTTTTGAGGAAACTAATTCTAGATACTCAATTGTAGAAAACTAATTCGAGAAATAAAATTCTAAGTTGAAATCAATAGCATTTTCGGTGGATCTGTATCACAATTGACTATATGTGCAAATATGGCACCGCATTCATCGACCTCTCTTCCAGATCACATTGCATACGGGTCAGAAAAGGGGCGACTTTAAACCGTACTGATCCGTATAGAGGTCAGGAGACTGGGGGTGTTGATTCCCCCCGAAAAAAGTAAATTCATTGCGTCCCCCGCGCAAGCCCCAATACCAGCTCTCGCCAACCGACCATCCGTGAAAAATAGCGACGGTGATTGATCCACCGTCGTTTCGTAATTATGCAA
The DNA here is from genome assembly GCA_963932335.1 of Andrena marginata. NCBI lineage: Eukaryota > Metazoa > Arthropoda > Insecta > Hymenoptera > Andrenidae > Andrena > Andrena marginata. The sequence continues at coordinate 10,521,537 of OZ010662.1, read as the reverse complement.
ATCTGCTTCCTCGCTGCCGCGGGCGTGCACATTTTTCTTCGTCGAATGGGAAATATGGTTCCCACGCTCTGCCCCTGAATGCACACTTCCGAGCGCATCGGAAATTCTCTCGCAGGCTGGCAAAAAATGTTACGCCCCCGCCATGGTTTGCAATTAATTAACAGATTGGCCGTCAACACTGCGCCCCAAATACGGGATAACGCGATTTCGATCCGCGAGGTGCTCCATTTCAGTTGATGCACGGGAATATCCGGGGAATAAACTCGCGGATGGCAAACGGCGGGAATGAACGTAACGGCGACGACAATATGATAATAAATTGTTGCATGACTTTGTTCCGTGGGTCTGCTTCGTGTTTGCGTAGGATCTTAACCGGTTGACTTTGAATAAACGCGCTACGAGGGAAATTAGACACGCGAGCTCGTGTTCAAATGTTATTTCAATCGGCGCGGAGTTTAATTGCCCCCGTGTAAATGCCGGCAAAGATTATTAATCGCAATAAAAAGTACACGAACGTTTACATGATTTTTAAAAAGATATTTATCATATCATTTTTTTTTTCAATTTAACCGGAAAATACTAGTCGAAACACCATCTAATGGACTTACGGTATGTCTGCATCTTAACTAATCGCGGATAGTTTCAAGAATCTCCGCGCGAGGAGCGTTCGCACTCACCTAAAACAAAAATAAAAACACGCCATATGAGACATTTCGTTGGCCACATAACCGATGCATCGTGAGAAACGGAAAAGTGGTCAAAATGAATAGAAGCGAGTGATTCGAACACAAACGTCATCGGAACGAGGAGTGATGATATTAAGGAAAAGCTTTGGTAAGAATTGAATGTTGGTTTGGTTTGAATCCACTGAAAAATTTTATTACAAGTGTCACAAACATTTCGAGTAACTCGCTTTATTTTAAGTGCAATTCATGGTTTGATTCAACAGACGTGGAACTTAAGCTCCAGCACTTCAAAGTATAACTGCCCGAGAAAAAGCAGCTGATTATTGGCCAACGTTTATAAGAAACTATTAACACGGCGTTTGACTCTTCCAAACGGTGCGCAAGTACTGATGCGACGCCTTGCAGCCACTCAGCACAACAGTGCAATTGAAATCTACAGAAACCGGCAGACTACGCGCGAAGATTGAAATGTACCTGAGTAGTGTGTCATGATAATATGTATAGTGTCTTCTACGCAACGGTCTTAAAAATAAAAAATTGAATAGATTTAAATTGCTTATATTCTGGAGTCAGTATTATCCAACTAGGTACATACATGATGTAACAAGTAACTTTAATTTCTTAAAATCATCTTGGAACTTCTGCACCCAAATTAGCAACATAACATTTGAATCATATGAGATTCAATTTGGTCCACGAGGTTTTTATTAAAAATTGTTAATCTAAACTGTCTAAAATTCTTTCCCTCACATTGGTGCTCGGGAGAGTTTAACATGGTATTTCATCACCGATTGGCCGTCAGTTGTAATTCCACGCTCGGATGATAATATTGCACGAAAGTACAGGTTCCAAGGCCCCCAGCGGTGGTCGCAACGAAATCGTTAGCCGTCTTTAATACGTTGCCAGTCATCCGGAATCCACGATTCAATTTAAATATAAATTTGGCGCACGATAACCGCGTAACGATAAATTCATCCCTGCATAATTCCTGCGGGCATAGGCGGCCGCCGCGCCGCGTGCACGCGAATGCAGGAAACCAGAATTTTCGACATCACGCGAGTAGCCCGGCGCTCTTTTGCTTCTGCCCTGATAGAATCATATGGTACGGTAACTTAACTTAAGGGCCATACGCCATAACTCGAAACTTCGTTTATCAGAAGATGTCCGCGGGGACGGCGCGTGTTGACGATGCGAACCTAACGTTTAAACTAGGGTAGGGGCCCGCAACTCAATTTGCAAGCGCAAGCTTTGCCTAACCCGGCGTATTTACGGATACTAGAGTCAACGTTCTCGATATCCTCGAGAACCTTCGAATCATTTCCCGCAGCGAACGTCACTGGCTCGCTGGTGCTCTATGTGTGCCGATATTGCTCTTTAATAAGGTCCATACCGATTGACGCCTCCAGGGCTGGCTGGTAGCGGTGCCGCGCACACAAACGACCCACGCTCCTAAGAAATTCAGAAGCCAATTATAGATAGTAGGGTGAATCGACCAGTGAATGAACAAATCGACTTTTTTCGTGTACAACAAGAATACTATTTCATTGAAGACAATGATCTTATATTTAGAATGAAGAGAAATTTCTTGAGATAACGGCGATACTAATATTTTTTGAATCTGTGAACGTCTCGGTCGCTTATTAATTTTTTTGTTTTGTGGTTTCGGGTGCTGCCATTCACGGCGAGATACCTAGTAACAAAACACGTACGATGACAGTTAACCATTATATCGTGTAAACTGTGTTCTGATATAACTAAATTTGTCAGGTTTCTATTATTATAATATGTAGATTATATTTTTCTATTCTTATGTTAGGTCCCTCACCTAAACTTCCTTTCTTCTTTTGTAGCGTTTTCTGGTTGGAAAATGAAGTATTATTCTTTGTGTTCATTCACTGGGTACAAGGTATTCATTTATTGCGTATTTTGTTCATTCACTAGTATATCGGGCATTGATTACATTATTATGATTTATTTCAGACGCCGGTCAAGTAAAAAATCACAAACAATTTTTTTAGTCATTTTTAAAGCCTATTCTGTTACAAATTCTTATTTCATTAATAAATTAGGACATTATTTAATTTTTATCGTTATTTGAAACTGAAAAAACGCTTAGCTGTTCATTCACTAGTCAATTCACCCTATCACGAGCCCCAAACATTGACCTGTCGACTCGTTATTCCACTTATCAATATTAATTATTTTCCGCCTTTCCCTTGAAAATCGCGAATCGCGAAAGCGCAGTGCTCAAAATAATTAGAGCTCCTTTGTTTTAAATGGCTGTGTCACTCGTCAAAGTATCTGTCGGGTGTAGTTGGGGGATGGCGTAATGAGCATTCTTGGAAGCGGAATGCTTTGGTAATAAACTGGATAACGAATGTGACCGATGCAGATAATGTAATAACGGATGTAATGGAATAATACCGATAATGCGATGATACAGGGATAAATGTGTTTGCCCATTACTCTCTGAGGTCGCGATTCGTGATGTTCTAGCGCTGCTGGGGCTTACCGTCGAAGTCTATGCGGCAGGAAAGTAGTGACCTCGCCGATACACAATGTTTTAGAGGTATCCTAGAAAGGGGACGGTAATGCGCGAGCAACCAGAACGATTATCCAGGGACGCTGTAACATCGAATCGCTGAGCTTCGCTTTCATTACAGCGGGAATAACAGGATGGTAATTCATTGAACAGCGGCGGCGCGTTCTAATGTTAATGGGGCGAAACACGGTGTCATGTATTTTCAGTTCGCCTAATGCATCGCGGGACGGTTCATGCGTATCTTTTGATCGTACTAACGTAACCAGAGGGGCGGACGGAGGGGAAAGAGCAGCGCCGTTGTGTGCGGTGTGCACCGTTCGATATAAAGGATTGTTATTTACGGCACGGTTTATATTTCATCGGAATATAATGGAAAATGGACCCAGCGTTATGCGGAACGTATAGTTTCCCACTCTCCGCCCCACCGCCGTGCCGTCACCGTATATATCCTTGCCCATTGCCGCTTTGGCGTTTGCCCAGCGGTGCATTTTGACGTTTGTTCATCGCTGAAATATGCACCTATAAGCATCTCCGTAATTATTCGAACGTTATATTCGCGTTCACCGCCGCGGCCGCCTGAAATTATTAATCAGCCCCGCGAGAATAGCGTTCGATCGCGTGGCCACCCGTCCCCCGCCTGAAACGGACGTATCGTGACTCCCCGCGGCTGGGAGGTTACATTATTTTACAAAATATCAAATCCAATTAAAGTTAAGTCGAACCACCCCTTTCCCGGTGCCGGCGTTTCAGGCCACCAGCTCGCGTGCAATTTGCGCGAAACTGCCGGAAGACGGAGCAGCCTTTGAAATTTGTGCTCCGGAGGAAAAGATGCGAGCTTCCACGAGAGAAGGGAATTTCGCGAGAGTCAGCCGGAAATCGGGGAAACGATGTTGCGCAAACGAGACCCGGACACCGCATCAGGCCGGTCGCCCGCTCATTTCGCAAAACTTTTTCTTGGCAGCGTTGCGCGCTAGCTTCAAAGGATGCAATTTCCCGACTGACGAGACTAAAAGCGACCAACTTTCGCGAATTCTGACTTCACGCATTCGCGCCTCCTCGGCTTGCACGTGCGTGGAGTTCTTCACCCTGGGCGGCCCTTGCCTGGCGAGCAGAAAGAGCGCATCTGCGAGGCGTATTCGCAATCTTCTTGGCAAAGCCCGCCTTTTTCCAGCGCGGAGACTGACTCGCGTACCTGGCCACGGCCATCTCCGCTTTTCATCATAGACATTCTCGAGCGGAGTTCGGGGTCAGATGCAGAGGGGCGAGCAGGAAACGGCACGGAAGTCCGCGTCGAACCAAGAGAACGGCCCAAGGGAAGGGAAATGGCGGAGGGCGACGGGCAGAGTATGAAAGTGGGCAGGCTACGGATTGTTACGAGAGCGGGTTTACGAGGTCCCGGTGGACAGGAAGCCAAGGAAAGGGGGACACGTCGCTCCTCTCCGAAAGGGGAAAAGCGTTATCTTGCCGTGTGTGACTCGAATAACGAGAGCAAGCCTCCTGCGAAGTCCGCTCGCCAGGCGTCTTATCGTGGCAACGTTAATGCGATTCCTGTTTCTACGATTCCGGGCCTTCGTGCTCGGTTTCGTCCACCGCCTGCTACAGACTGACTCCTTCTCCTGCTCCTCGTCCACTTATTGGCGGGAAGTCATTTTTCATTGGACCGATCCAGATAGGATCTTTAGAAGCTTAGAGAGATTAATTGGGTCAATTGGGTATCTTGGTAGTTTATATGTGGGGGTACTTTTCTAAATACTGAGGCGCAGGGGTGTTTTGAATACTCGGCGACCGTGAGCGAGGCCAGGGAAGTATCGGGGTAGTTGTGGGGTAGTGAATAGTGTCGCGAGGGGCGAGAAGAACGCTGAGATGAGAGTAAGAGTAACGGTGGTGGGTAAAGATAAAAATGAAAGCTGAAACGATGGATAATTACGTTTAATTAACGGAGCTTCGGTTAAAGTCTGCCGCTGAGTATTCCTCTGTTTTTATAGTGTATTGACCTCTTTTCTGAGCCATTTAATCCCATTGAACGTCTCTGGGACCGAGGGGGTGTATCGTAAATAAAAATCTATAAGGAGCACGGAGTCGCTTCACGTACGGTCAACAATAAGCTTACAACGAAGCAAGATGATCGAATCAATGAACGGAACTTAATTGGAGAGTAATTGGATTGGGTCTAGCAATATCGGAGCGATGTGCCGATGTGGATGAGACACGGGGACGGATCGACGAACGTCAGAAATGACAAAGTTTACCCTTATGATTCTTCGTTGCGATCGCTCGCCACCTCGATAACGATATTATAGTCTTCCCGGATGGCGGCCATTAATTCAAACTGTAATCTCCAACGTAGTTTCCATACTTTTACACTGATCCTCAATTTGTCGATTACCCCACACGGAGCACACGGCAGGCAACGGCCGACCGTACCAGAAGGGAGTCTTCGGGAAAGCTGAATTTGTCACGAAAGCTATTTTATATCATGACCCATTTCGCCCGACTTGAAAATCATCTATAAATTATGCAGCCCCGCAAGTATGTGATATTAAACGCGCCCTCCACATAATGTCTTCATACATATGCAACGAGCATGGAAAAATTCCAAAACAGAGGATCGTTAAGGGCAACAAAGAATCGCGAAGTAGACGTTTGATGGTGCACTTTAAGGGGCGAAGGTAAACGCGCGTGGGGAATATGAAAGTCTCTGAAAAATAACTGGCTTATGTCTATGCCTGAAAAGTTCTTTCAAGCGGGCATAACGATGTAATCAATATTTCCAAGGATCGTACTGAATTCGTGACGGGGCAGGAGCTTCGACAGTAAATAGAAAAAAATTCCTCCCGTTTCTATTTTCACCGCGCAGCGTAATTAGAGCATCCAGTTACTAGAGTTTCAAAATCTAATGATTGGAAATGGGATGGTGGTGTCGAAATAAAAGTCATCGCACACAAGGCCGAGCCCTGTTTGTCAGGAAAGCAAAGATTGCTTGGACCGAAACGGCAGCGGTCTCCTATCAATATCAGCGATTAGCCCGCGCTTTAATTTCGTCTAAATTCAATTCCGCCCGTAACAAACACATTTGCCGCGACTGCGTTCAATCAACGCAAATTATACAACAAAATCGACAGCTAACCGATAATTAACAACCACGATTACACGCCGAGTATACTAATCAATGCGATATAGCGGTGTGCTGATTTCGCTGAATAAACTGGTAACGACACTGCATGTAGAGGCCGCTGCAATATACGCAAATGACTAACGCTAAACCGAGATAAATCACTTATACGTTTAATTTCGTGTTAAATTATTATCGAAACTTCTACTTAATCGCGGCGCAAACATGAATATCAATTATCGTTTCATTAGGACGTGCACGCGCAAAAACAAAGGTTCGCAGGTTAAAACGCGCGCCAAATATACGCGAGATATTCCAGGAACGTTATTCCGCTCGCGTTACCGCGATGGAGGCATTTTCGTCCATTAATATTTAACCAATGGTGCGAGTCGATACGCGTCCGATTGATATGCAAGTGACAGCCGAAACTATTACGTAATCCACGCCTAAATTCCGTATGCCTCTCCCGTGCGAGCGGCATGCTGTTTTGCCGAAATGAAGCGAAATTATGGCCCGCCAATGGGGCCGCCGAGAACGCCCGATAGCTCATCCTCAATTATATCTCGTTTTAGGTCAACATTCTTTCAGCCAAATCCTCTAAAATGCGCCTCTACATTTCGAATTTCCCTCCGAACTCATCGTTCCGCGATCGATAGCGCTCATTACAACCGGGCGGATTGAAAACCTAGAAGCGGAGGAATTTCCTTCAGCCCTCCCCCCCCCCCCGAGGAACACCTTTATCCTTCGCGTCGATGACTCCGGGCGGATCGATCGGTGGCCAAAAAAGGGCCGGAATTCCTGAGCTTCCGTTGCGTAACTTGCACGGTGCGTCGAAGAATCCCTGCCTGCCTGCTGCGCGCCAATAAAGTAATTCCAAGTATCCAGTTCGGGGCGCGGCAGAACAAGGAGTCGAAAATGAGTGGAAAACTGTTCAACTTTTACGGGCGATGCGGAACCTGGCGGGCTTATCGCGCGCGTGCTCGCGCACGGTGATTTATCCTGCAGGATGTCGGAACCTCCGCCTCTGGTGGCCTACATACCGAGAGTTATGCCCGCGCCGTTGCACCGTGTCATACGAGTCACCACCGAGAGACGTACGAGGAAATAGGAGCATCACCTTGGTCGAGCATCGCGGGAAATTCCGATGACAGCATCGGAACACGAAACAACGGCTACATTCGCCGCGCTCGTCCCCGTCGCGAAAACGTTACGCGATAACCTCGGTCGTTTCGCGGGGCGCTCTTTTTTCTTCCCCATCGATCCGACGAACGATGAGCGATAAACTTGCGTGCCGATAAAGCTTCCGCGGTGAATCTGTTCGGTAATATTCGCGGGGGTCGATCGATACACGCGAGCACGCGAAACAGTGGTGTCACGATCCCAGAGATACCAAGCCCGGCGTGGGTGCTTCGCAGGCATCTTTGCGACAAAGCAGCTGGCTCACTTTAACACCGTATATATTGATAAGAAAGTTTCCTTCGCGAACGAAGCTTTCAGGAACGAAATTTTATCCGAATGCTATCGCGAGACGGCTCCTGGTGTGTACGCTCATCGGTCATACAAGAATCGGATGACGCGTGACCCGTAAAGTCCTACTGCCCACGCAGCATTTAGATCGAAATACTAAATAGTAGGAGAATTCAGGTTCGTCTGCGAGGAACACGTGAACATCGCGATAACAGTGCCGCGAGTATACACGGAAGAGAGAAAAAATACCCTGGCTGTTTTTATATGATTGGACAGTTGTAATCTGGCTGTCCGTAGCAATTAGCGTAATTTCAGTACTTAAGCAGAAAACATATTTTCCCGATGTGTGCAGTTTATCGCGTGTTCATCGTTGCCTAGCGTGCGTAACACGGCCCACGAGTCCCACGACCACGGCCACCGAAATCGATAAGCAAGGATATTAGCGATATTAACGTTTCTCCTCTTCTTTTCCTATTTTCTCCATTATTCTCTCTTCTTCTTAGAAACGGGGACATTTTATGCGCTGCACAATTTACTCGGTTTAAAAGCCGCACTTGTCCCGCGGAAGATTCTCAAGAAAAATTCTTGTTCCGTTCACGTGCTTAACGGCATAAATGGATGAACGTCATTAAGCTCTCGGCGTACACGCGTGTAGCGGTGCTTATGAAAATCTCCACAGATTCCCTGATGATCAATGAACGCCAGATATTCTAGAGAGGAGGGTTGTAGAGCGGTGGTCGCGATATTCCGGCAAACTTCCGCCATTTCCGCGGGATTAATACAATTCCAGGGAACTTTAACAATCCGCGGCAACTAGCTAAACTAAACAGATTTCGTTGCGCGAGGAAACGTCAATTCTGACGCGTGCGTTTGATTTTAACAACTTGTATACGTACACAGACAAATACACGTGTACCGATGTACCAGCGGCGCGTTACCCAGCCCGTAACTGACGGCTTGACGTTTGCACGCTCCGATGTGTACCCGATTTCGGATTTCCATCGGCGGAACCGTATATATTCCCCGCGTAATGAGGAAATCATGCCCGGTACAATTAATCCCAGCCGAGTTGAAATCGTTTCGACGGAATACCCTCAATTATAGCGGCGCGATATCGCCCAAGACGATCGACCGAACCGAGATCGGTGCTCACAGGACGTTTAATCCTATGACGACTTCACTTTCATCTCCGCAACCGTTTCACCAACCCCCTCGACTCTAAACTTTATCACGGACCCGTAGGAATCGTCTCGGCGTTAAACAACCGCGTGGATTGATGGGAATTTAAAAGGCCCGGCTGGTCGCAGGCCTGAGAATCGACATTGTTATCGCGATGTTTTCTTCTCCGAGGGTATCAAAAACGATCGAACGGCAGAGGCGCGGGCGGAAGAAACGGGGGGAAAAAAGGAATTGGTTCGTGGAACTCTTTCAAACGTTATCTCTATTGGCAGGCTAGATAACCGGCGGGTATTCTGATCGCGCTTCGAAACGATATCGTGTTCCCTAACTGTAATGCATAACGTGCACGGCTGTGCGCGCGCGCCCGTGCGCATAGGTGTACAGGAGGCAAAGAAGGGAGGCAACTGGATAGGCAGCCGGGGTGTAACAAATAACGCCCGCACACTTATCTGAGTCATGCACTTTTCAGTGACAAGGGCGTATGATTTATTGCTCACGAGCTTGCTACAATGAGTCCAGGACGTGTTAAACTGACCGCGTTCATCATTAAAATTAATGGGTATTGGATACCCGGCCGCGCTGGTCGCAGGAAAGGGCGGCTGGGTTATAACCGAGGCAGATAGAGGGGCGGTACGCGGGCAAAAAGGCGGCACGATCATTTGTTCGTTCTAATTATTCGCGCCCTCTGTCCTGCCTGGATATATTGCAAATTGCGGGCAGAAAATAAGATGCGGTTGGGCGTAAAGGGCGTTCAAGGATCCTTCCAACCCCTGCACAACGTGGCAAAGAGCCATGGCAATTCTCTAATTCCAATGCGAAGAATAATTCTGCGAGAACGAATCTGTGAGCCTCTGAATATATACCTAATAACACGCAGAAGGGAAGCGAGCTTCAAAGAAAGTAGGAATACCATTTCCGTGACTGCCATTTGTGATCAGCCCCTTGCTTCCCGGATGCTGCTCGCGGAAGAACTCCCGACACGTAAAGATAATAATCTCCCGTGGCCCGAAACGCTTTTAGACCAGTAATTGTGTATACCCCTGTCTAAAAAAAAAAGAAATTCGCCAACTCGATCGTCCCGGTGGCTGATTTTAACGCCACCTTCGAGGGTGCGTTTGAATAAAATTCACCTTCGTCGTTGGAAAATCGATACCGGCGTCCCTTGGCTGAATTTTAACCTGCAAAGATGGAGGGTAAAGAAAGAGGGGTCCGCCGGCAATTGAAATTCGTAATGCGAACCGGATGTAAAACTTGCCGTAGGTAGAGGAGGCGCGCGCGTAAAAAGCACTTCCGTGACGGTCGTAAAGTTGCTGCACACAATGTGTCGCGGTCATTTGCGTTAAGGGTGGGCGCCTCCCCCTACCCCGTCAATCGTACCCGCATCTCAGGTGTTTAACGTTCAGCGTCGCGAAATTGTTCCGGGTACCCAGCCGTCCATTGTGCCGGCGAATATGAAACGTGTTAAACTAACCGCCAACATCCATTAAAATTAATGGGTATTGAATAGCGGAGATGGCCCGACGAGATGGGCCGCTGCTGGAAGTCGAATGAAGTGCTACATCGTCCGCGGACCAAGCACCTGGAATCTGCTACTTCACGCTACAAACGATCCTCGATCGAAAAACACTTGCTGTCCAAGTAAATTTACTATACTGCTGGGCACTATTTTTTGCCGATCGGTCACGCGAAAAAGTTGAACGAAATTCGTGTAAAGTAAATAGTGTATCATCTGATACATAGACAACATTTTTTTAAATGATAAAATATTAGTTGTTAGAAAATAGTGTATTTCATATGGCTTTTCTTGGATATTTATTTTTCCAGTAATTTATATATAATGTATATGTAACGCGCCTTTCCTTAATCATTTATTCATTATATCGAAAGGCTTGAAAACCTTGCAATTCGAAATTAATGTAGCCGGAGGATTTTAAGAGCTTTAAGTAGATACGCCGTAGTCTGCCGAAATTCTATAATATATTAGTCCTTCAATATGTACGAAAGTTTGCGAAAGGAAGAGGAAAAGTTTGCCCAGCACAGTAATAAACCTTTACTCGCGCCGCTACAACGTTCGCACCAGAGGACTTTTCATTTCAATAGCAGGAAATAAGACATTGGAGGGTCGAAACACGGATTTTCATTTCATTTGAATGAAACCGAACGTTCCAGGGGTTACCACGGAATACGCGAGACCTGCTCGCTCAGAAGAGATCACTAATTCCAGAGAAAGAAATCCCACCTCAGCGTAACAACCGCTTTCGTGTTCCACTTCAAGTTATACTTGACCTAGTGCCACCCCGCGGTAATCACTTTTCTTTTCCGATGAATTTTCCTCCGATATTCCCAGTACTCACCAAGTAGGTACTATGCAATACATTTCCGCCATTATAAAAGTGTATACAGTGAAACTCTGTATTCACCGTGAATCAAAAGCACTTCAATCTATAGCCCCTTAAAGTGGCTCGTAATTATAACAATATTATAAAAAGGATAATACAAAAGAGTTTAACCGTACCAAGTGTTCGAGCAATATAATCCCACAAAATATATAATTAAACCCTTTAAACTCGGAATGCCACACCCATCGCTCCCATATTAATCAATCCCCGACGTGAGTAGAGATTCACCCCAAAGAATTCGAGTTCTCCTCGATCGCCACCGAGGCAAGTTGCAACAATGAAATTTCGCGGACAGCGAGGGGAGGGCGGCGAGGCAAGACGAGGAAGAAGTGTAGGTAAATCGATCTGTCGGCGCACGTAACGCGCGGTTAAGTAGCGCGTTAAAACTCCGCCAGCGTCCCAGCTATGCTTTCAGGATATTTGCATAGGACTCTACTTTGTGGTGCATGCACGCACACGCATTCGGGGTGTATACACGGCAGGGGGATGCCTCGCGGACGTTTGTATGGCCACGTGAAATGACAACGGAATTGAGTCGCGGCGGTGCAACCGCCTTGAGAGTTGCGGGCTTGATCGAGAACCAGGGGCTCGTTAGGGTGCACGGGCGCATCCCCGACGAGGAAATAACGTTTGCTCGCTCGACTCGTCGGCGAAGGCGCGCGATAAATCCTCGGGGCGATCGATGACGATTGTTCCAGTCATTCGTCTTGGAACCCCGCGCCTGCGAATACGTTCTTCTCTCCCGTGATATTGCGCGACGACTGCAACTGTTTGGAGGTTCTACTTTACTGAGAATCGAAGACACACATGGGAGCTATTCCTTTTTTCTTTTTTAAACGAAATCGGTAGCTATTTTCACTCCCTACGGCGCAAAATGTGGAGATAAAGAGAGAGGGCACGGTTGCGAGTATTGAAAGCTACAGATACTGGGGAAATGTTTCCCTTCCGAGACCATGGAGCCATTTTTTTCTTTCTTAAATGGAGTCGATAGGTATTTTTAATTACTGGGGCGGTAAAGGCGATAGTAGAATGCCAAGAACTATCGCGGGCGGTATTGAAAGTTTCCAATAGCAGTAAAGTATTGCTTTCGAGACCATCCACTTAAATGGAATCGGCGGGTATTTCTAATTACCACGGTGTACAAAGTGAAAATAAAGTGCCGAGAACAATGGTGTCGGTTTTTTTCTTTAGTCAATAGTAGAATCGAGGAGTTCGAGTGTTGCTAGTAGCAAGGTTCTACAATGTACACTATGGATCTCAAGGAGATAAGATTTCTGAATTTATCGAGCGCTTCTCTGAGCTTCGATAGGAACGGTGGGTATTCATAATTAGGAGTGAAATGTGACGATAAACGGTGAAGAGTTCGTGAGTATCAAAAGTTCTCGAAACGAATGAAATTCAATTTTCAAATTTATTAGACACTTTAAACGGAATGTTCAGCTTCCCTCGAATACCCGTGATTCGCTCTTGATATAAAATAGCACGGCTTGCATTTTCCCCTCAATTATGGAAATATCAAGGAGGAACGCCGGGAACTTCAAGTATCCCGAGCATAGTTAATTTCTATTACATTTGTATATTTAATCTTCTCCCGAGAGAAATAATCGTGCCAACGGCCCGGAGGTTCCGCAGCTTTTGATAAAACTGTAAATAACGTCGATGATGAAACTCGGATCCTATAAAGAATTCGATAACTCTTCAATTAGCGGGGTTTATTTAAGGAATTAGTGGCCCCACTGAATGGATAATGCGATTATGCGCGCGATATTACGTCAAACAAATGTTTCGCTCATCTTCAGCAGAATATGAATGCATAAAGTGTGATTGCAGTATCAAAGCTATACTTATCCGTGCAAAAACGCAATGATTATAAATTGAATAGTAAGAATACCCTTTGATGAATAAAACTCCGTCGTTGCGATGATGTGTACAACTGGCCCCAACAGATGAACGAATTTTGACAAGGAATTAAACAACTTCCGTCTTCATTTAGCCGTCGTCGGCGAAAACAAGGTTAACTCTGGAGTACAAAAGGGGTGTGGAGGTCGGCCAAGCGTTTCATTCGTTATTCAACGTTCCATTTTGCCATCCAGTTACGTTTAGCTCGCGTCGAATTAAATTTATTCGCGGTTCTATTCATTTGTACTTAATAACCACTATTCGCTTCTACCATCGCTATTAAGTTATACGCCCAGCGGTAGATTAGATCTCCCGTCAGACAAAATAACCGAACTCCCCTGTCACATGATGTCTCGTTATCTCGGGTATCTCTTCCTAAAAATGAACGCTTCATACGCTATAATTCAATATTAACGCACATTAAAACCGATGCGTGACTTATCATTCTAGCGGAATGAAGTCGCGCCATGGAAATTAGCCTCGTATACTGTAATAAAAGCAAACCGCACTGTTCGAATAACTCGCGGTTTCCACGATCTCGCCTAAGTGGGATCATTTCTACCTATATCATTAGCAACATGTATATGTAACTCCAAAACCGTCCAGCCGCTTTGAAAATCTACTGTAGCTAATTTAATCGGCCGGGGGATCGAAGCGCGCGCAGGTCACCGATTTAACCACCTATTATATTTAATGACTATTGTGCCATCAACATTGCTCGGTTTAACAAAAACATGCCTACGATCCATAAAGTTGCATAAAGCACGTGTAACAAAAGCATTAGCCACCGAGGCTCCCGTAATTATTGCCGGAAAAGAAATATCTGTAATTCGAGGGAATATTTACGCGCATACGGAGGATAAATTCAGTTATTAAATTTCGCGTTTATCCGGAAGGGAGGATGGAAAACAGTGTAGCGCTAGCATGGAATACATCGCAACAGTTGTGGAAGAGAATTCTCGGGGCGATTTTTGAAATACTATAATGATCATTAGAAGAGGAGAGACTGCTTCTTGTTTTCGAGGCATTAAGGGTGCAGTCATCCGTGCTACTGTATTGCGATGTTTGAAATATAGATAACGGAGGAGTATAGGTACGCACGGAGGTTTATGTAAGTATTGTTTATATAAATTCGAAATAATGGTTGCGAAATTCAAGACGAACTCCAGCATCGATTTTCTGGAAATGCTGGTAGAATCAATTGTTTAATTAAACGAAACGCTCACCGCTGGCAGTGTCTTCGCCAGGAACAAAACACGGACAGAATGGATTAATCACGAGCCGTCGTCAAAGGATGCTCTACCTGACAAATGCAGTGGCGCCAAACAATTGCGATATTATTTCTCCTCGAGCGTACAACTCGAGAGACCCTTTCGCTCCAGTCGATCATAATTTCATTCTGCCAAATTTCCTGCGATTAATGTGGCTGCGCGGGACCGCTCTCTCTAATTAAATCCCTCGCACAAGCCCCGGATAGCACAGTTTCGAATCCAACGAATCGATCGAGTCGAGAGGAGCCAATCGAAGAAGGAACCGGAGGACAATAACATTTCTCCATCGGCAAAACGGGGACGCTCACCTCAGTTCGATGCTCTGGTTCCGTTTGTCATTGATGCTGACGATCACGTCGCGAGGCTGTATGATGTTGTCCCCGTTGCACTTTGCGGAAGTCACTTTGCCGCACGATAGTCCACCAAAAGCACGAGCGAACGGCACCGTCCGCGGTTCTACGCGATCTCACTAGTTGCCACAGGACGACAGTGACATTTACACCGAACACGAAGAGGGCTGAGATCCTGGGAGCGCGTCGACCAACGCCACGCGGCTCGATCTCGAAGGGACCCGTACACCTTCGATCGTCACTTGACCGCGAGCTCAATCAGAGTGCAACCGTAACAGTTGTCATAACACTGCACATTCTCTGACGCGGATGCTTTATCAAATCCTCGCCTCGTCTCCTGCTCGGCCTTCGCGCGTGTCACGAGGAAGTCCCGTCCCTTGCCAGACACCAGATCACAGAACGAACGCGTCCTCTTGAGCGAGGGGTGCAATCACGATCGACACAGGATCACGTGTGACCACGGCCGCGACGACTATTCACCAGACTACGAGAATCCACCGGAGGCACGTTACACGCAACGCGGCAAGACGTTCTTTCTCCAACCCAGGAGCTACTCGCCAGCTGATCCGACCGAGCAACGAAGAACGGGAACGGGGGTGCGAGAAATGGGGCGAGCGCGACGGAGGGAAACGAAAAGGAAGCACGTAGGGCGATGAACGAGCGAAGAACGCGGCAAACAACGGTAGCGGTAGGAGCAGAAGCGTGCGTATTTGCCCGCGCGACGACGTAAACACTTGGCACGAAAGCTCTCGACTGGCAGGGATGACCGAGCGGGCAGAGTTCGGTGGTTGGCGCAAGTAGCTCGGTAACGCGGCGTAACAGTGCGCAAGCTGTGCTATTGCGCGGCAGATGCAGCCCCCAGGTAGAATCGGTAAGCCTGTCAGTTACTCTATCCCTGTCCCACTGGCTGGCAGAGGCTCGTCCCGCCTTGTCCCGCCTCGTGGCTCGCGAGTCCTCCCAAACCACCCTCTTCCTCGTTTATATTCTCCTGCGTGTTGCGTGGCTCTGCTGCGGCTCTACCATCCGTCCGTGATCGGGATCCTCGCGTGCGCAGCGTTCACCCTTTTCCCTTTCCGTCGTCAGACTGACTGACTCCGACTGACCGACCGTTCGACCTGTGTACCTGCGCCGCGGCAGAGCGGCCACGGTGGATCGCGAAAAGTAACTGGCGAGCCGACCGACCCCGATTGCCTCGAGTCTGCGCCCTAGCGACATTTCTCGTGTACCGGATATAAAATATAGACGCCAGCTACCGTGTACGTGTACCTACGCGTCTCGTGCTCACCGTTCTGCTCCATTCTGCTCCATTCTGCTCCATTCCGTTCAATTCTGCTCCACTCTCTTCTACCCTGCTCTCGCTCCCGCCCGCGACGCGCCGCGTCTTCCTCTCTTCGTTTCACTTTGCCACACGCGCCTACGTTCCGCTATCGTCTACTACGCGGAGGCTTGAAAAGGAAGAAACCTTCCAACTCCACCTTCCCTTCGCTTCCTTTCCCTCTTTTTCCTTTCCGCCGATACGCTTTCCCCAGCTTCTCTGTCTCTCCTTCCCGCCTCGACTTTGTTCGCTTGTTTCCTGCTTCTCTACTCCTCCTCCTCTTCTTCTTCCTTTTCGTCTGTTTGGTTTTCCGATTCTTACCCCCGTTTGCTTTGTATCTCTCTTTTTCCCCCCTCTTCCATCCCCCCCCCCACCCCCTGTTGAGTCTGCGGCAGACTCGCGTCGTCCGACGCAGAGATGCTGACGCGTTTTCGCGTTGCTGCCCCGCCGTTGTTGCTGGCGGAACCTTCACGCTTCCACTGCGACGGAAGCTGCTGGAGGGAAACTGCGTAACGCGACGTTCACAGCTGTCAAAGTATTCGTGTTCTACAGCGACGAATGAAGTTTTCGAACCGTTTGAAGGTAAAGCGGGGTTGGGGTAGCTAACGTTATCCTTCAAGTGACATCGTCGGTTCTATGATAGTACAACTCTGCTCTCCGCTCTGACGAAGTCTTTCTTCAGCTACGCTAAACATGAATCAAATCTAACTTTGGTCTGGCTTACAAACCAGTTTCTTTGATGTGACGTTATTACCCGCTACAGCTGCGACATTCCAAGTTGGAAGCAGTTCTGTAACGGATCGACTCGAGTCAAGTCTGATTCAAGCCTGAATTAGATTTAACGCCCCCTTTGTGATGTCACTTCATCAGAACTCCATTTTCACCAGTGCTCCGGAGGCACAATATTATTAGCCGGCTCGTCTGCGAGCAGCTTTGCCGGGCGTTTTTCGTAAATAAAAATTTCAAAATTGCAACTGCGAACACGAAATTTCACCGCGTAACTTGCTAACGCGGTGAAATATTTAACATCGTTTGCGCACCAACTAATTTCCCGAGTATTTTTCTTTCGCCATTCCGCGAGCATCAATTTCTTACGAGCATTATGAATTTCCCGGCTACCTTCGCGGAAGGGTTTTACCTCGAAATGGCCGGGCGTAATTATGTTTATCACCGTGTTTAATATACGTATTTATCACCGCGTTTAAAGCATGGTTCAAGTCGGAACGTAAGAGCTCCTTCGCATTTATGGAAATGTCTTTCTGTACGGAGTTTTATGCTGCATCGGCTACAAACCTATAATACAACCCGCGGTACACCCTTTTTTCCCCCGCTGGAACAACCTGCCACGGGCAACTACGGTGTACGAATACCAGTAACGAGCCACACCTTCGGAATACATTAACGCATCGGACGGTTATTTCTCCTGGAAAAGCGTTTCCTTCGACCCGGCCGAGCGACCGTGCGGTATCGGTGCACGTGCGATGCGAGCAGCGTGCAATCCAATTTCCAAGCTTCAACTTAATCATCGCGCGTATATTAACGGGACAGCGGATCGAATAATGTTGATCGCGAATCTGGACTAACGCTTCATTTCGCGTCGTTACGGGATGATTTACATCTCCCTCGCGCAGTTCAACTTTACAGCACTTGGCAAGTTTCAGCTACCGAGGTTCGTTGTCTACTTTCCAGCATCAGCGCAGAGTGAGATTCAAAGGAGAAGCCATTAAGGCGATGCAGAAATGCACTTGGAAGATGGTGCCTTAAAATTCCACATACCTTCGCTTCATCTGATTACTAATTACGCGAAAAAGCAAACTAACTCGAGCCCAGCTCCGGCGAAAGCGTTCCGAAGATAATTGTATCGCTTTCACGGACGCTTGAACCTCCGCCGTCGAATTACGCTGCTCCTCGATTTCGACCAAATTATTCGGCGTATTATTGTACACCGTCGTGTGTGTTGCGCCGATTTACTGTAACGGGCAAAGTGAATGCAGATCATTACGTTTCATTAATGCAGAGCACCCTGTGCAGAATTCATGCACGGGGCGAAATGTTGGGGGTGTAACCATCGAGGATCGCTTTGAAAAGCTGGTAACCTGTAATTCGACGTTGGATCTCACACTGCCATTGGGACCCTGAAACTTCGAGCGTTCGCTCTCTTATCAGGTATAACGTGAAATTCAGTGATGAATGAGATCAATTGAGGTGGAAACATACGAACGCATCCACGATTAATTAAATCTTTTAATCGGTGTGTTATTGTATTTATAATAGCTACGTCCGATAAACGCGGCTGAAACGGTACCTTTTTATGGAACTTGTTGATATTTTATTTCTCATGCTGGAATACACGAATTAAATAGAGCGTTTTAATACCGTATCGTTATTAGTTCTGCAATTACTTAATTAGCGTTAGGCGAAACTCGTTGAGGGTACGGCTTACAATCTAGATGGTTGGTTACATTTCTCTGTATAGACATCGCATAATGAATGCGGGGCGTAATGTGTACACGTTAATTGCATCACCGTTGGCAGCGTAATAAACGCTTTGCGGCATCGTTTTTCGCGAAACCGCGTTATTACGCGCCGAAGCAAAAGTAGGAAACAAAAATGCCCTCCCTCGAAATCACGTGCATGTACATATTTATCGCGGCTGTGCTGAAGAAGAAAAAGGGGGCGGTGGGATAGAGTGTACTCGTTCCTGCTGCAAAGTTGACAATTTTAGATCTTAAAGTTCGCGAGTAAATCTTAACTTCAAGAGGCTAAAAGTGGAATCAAAGTTTTAAGTTTTGCCCACGAGTTTTATCTTCCCGGCGCCGTTTACGCAAAAAAAAGGGGAAGGCGGGGAGGGAATTTGGCTCGTTCAAATTTTTCAGACGCATTCATATTCATTACCTCGGGCTTTGAGACTTTCCGCCGGAAATGGATAAACATTCATCAAGGGACATAAGGCTAGCAAGCTGAGTACGAAAGGTGTCGTTCAGAAAATATGATAATCACAAAATCTATCGTTTCTGTTATTCATAAACATGCATGACTACACTCTGGTATCCATTTGCAACTTGAATTGCCCGTCGCTCAAAAGGCTGCTGCTTGGGATCAAATTGAAATGGACATAGGATTAACTTGCTAATGCCGAGGTGAATGGAAATTCCGAACTGGACAAATCCAGCGTTCTTTGAATTTGGCTTCTCTACGGAACGTGCGAATATTTCAATAAGCATCGCTAAGTAGAGGAGGTTAAAGCGCCGTACAGTGAAACGGTCAGATATTAATCGGCCATTAACGTTCTCGCATGCGTATCTGATGGCGCGTGCACAGCGTAACGTGGAAACGTTAATTCCTGCAGAGTGTACACGTCGAGAGGTTTGCACCTTTGCTGTTTCATCAAACCATGAGCCACGAATGGCAGGTGGCAAGCTGGGAGCTCCGGCATCATTCTAATGCATCGAGCCGCGCTGTGCACGTGTATCGAACAGACTTCGTGCGTAACGAGACAGCCCGTGTTCATCGTGATAATTTGGCTTCGTGTTGCAAGGAATTACGCGGCGAAGTCACGTTCCACAGAAGCCCAGCAAATCTTGCTGAAAAAAATAGCGAGAACTGGCTTCCAGCTTCCAGCAACGCGACCTCGTTAATTGCGTGAACTAACTAATCGCCATCCGCCGACACTGAAAAGCCGCAAACACAGACGCATCCAACTCTTAATTCCCCAATAATCCTTAGGAAAATTGAGCACACTGTTAACCTCACACAAACCAATTATACAACAACATCGACGCGTTAAATACCGTACCCTTTTTATCTGTTAACGTTTCGGGGCATCTTCTTCTTTCATTCCCTGCGAGATTAGATTGTCGCGAGTGTGACTCGCTGCAGAGACCCCTCGGAGAAAGTTTCTGGAGCAAAGTTTTGAATGGAAAAAGCGAGAAGAAGTAACAGAGCGCAGTGGCAGGGCTTCCATCTGTAAAAAGAGTAATTATTCCTTTCGTCACCCGTTCGTCGTGTCTTCATTCCTCGCGGCCGCCCGAATCCATTTCTACTTAACCGAGCCGGCGAGCAGCGTTCCTCGGCGCATTCCAAGTCGCCTTGATTAACTCTGATTCGCCGTGGACCGATACGATTTCGACAAAGATGGCTGAGCCGAATTTCCCGAGCGGAGGAACTTCGATCCCCCAAGGAGTCAGCCAGACAACACAAATCGCGTGGAACAGCCCCCGATACCGGTCGGCTGGGCCAAACTCCAGCCAAGCCTGGTCCAGCCTCGGCGAACGCATCAGCCGCATGCCTGTATCGACCACCTTGGCCCGAGTTTCGGCAATTTAATCGATGCTGATCCAAGCCGTTTCCGCTCGATCGAGCTGCACGGCAACGATGGCCCCGATAAACTTATCTAAACAAGAATGGCGCGATACAGGTGCAAACGATGTAAGAATCTTCAATTATTCACAGAACCAAGATAGAAACACGCCATGAGTAACAATAATTGATAAGATTCTATGCCAGAATACCTCCAGCAATTTTCGTCGGACGTTCCGTTTGCAGATTTGGGGAGTCTATTCTGGTAAGATTTAGACACTATCGTGTTCCCGACAATACTTGCCCCGTCCTATGGAGATCAATTCTGACCGATGTAAGTCGCAAGGGTTACGGAAGGAATCCTTCCTTTTAGAGCTCTATTTCCAGAATACGATTCACCTCGTCACGCTTGTACTAACATTTCCTTCCCATATTATTACGCGTTCCTCCCCTTTTTGGGACAGAGAACGTGCAAATTCCTTTAAATAAATAGAGCACTCTCCAGGCCGTCCCGTTCGCTAAATTTCACGGCACGTACCGCGCATCGTCGTGTTTATTATATTCGCGAAGCAACAACGCAGTGGTAGAGAATTCGCCGCGTGCACCGGGGATCCACGAACGTTTAAGTAAGATAAAAGTTGCATAGACTATCGCGCGTCTAACCGAACACATTTAAGCGTGCCTCAGCCACGGTGAACCGAACACGGTGTAATTGTTGCAGAGTTCGCCGCGCGCGAGGCGGAGGGTAAACTGCTCGCCGTAAATTACAGCTGCTCCCCCCCTGTTTTTCAACATTTATCGCGGCGCAGGAATATCTTCGAAGCGAGCACGCTCGCATTGATATGGAGAAAAATTGGTCGCCGTCTGTGTGGAACGGCGGCGGCGACGACGTGCTAAAAATGAAAGCCAAGACACCCGTGTTCCTTGCGTATCGTGTAAGAAATATGATTCTGATTGTGTCTGACGCAATAACATCCCTTAGACAGCTCGTGCGCGGCACGGAGTCAGGCTAGTCACTTGTTATGCATGATATATTGCGGCGTGCTTTCTACGTGTCTTCGTTATAACGCTGCTCATATCTCATCATCCCGCGATAGCTCGCTCTATTACGCGAATTTTCCAAATAACGGAGCCAATTATCCATACGAGATTTCGCCCAGCGTTGTAACGTCGACGCCGCGTTTCGAATTCAACATCTGCATTGTGTACCTCGGCTATGACAAAGGTATGGAACGTAATTAACCGTGAAGGGGTCGCAATCGATACTTGATTCACCTCGTTTCTTTGTTGCCGTGCACGCTGTTTAAAGTAATTAGAGGGTCGTACGCTTGAATCAATTAGTAGGTGTCTACAAGCTCTCCCCCACGTTCGAAATACATGCCATCTTCTTTGAATCCCGAAATTTACTCCGCAGAACGGAATTCCGTTGGAACGTAATCTCCTAAACGCTTCGAACAGTGTATTTACGTTAAAAAAGATAAGGTCTGAATGGCTGGAATGGGGTGGCCCGCGTATCTAAATCACCATCGAAAGCGTTGACCTACATATTACGCTTCAAGCATGTTCGGGAGGATTTTTACGGGCAGTAATAAAGTCGTCGTGATAGCGTGGCGTTTCATATAACCGCTTATTGGTACTCGTACGGGCGTATTTCAATGCTAACACTTCGCAAAGACGTTTCGTGTTACGGACTATGGATGGTTAGAGCCGCGGCGTTATCGAACTTTTCTGCATGGAGCGGATAAGCTCGTTACCGATAACGCTATGAAAGTCAATGAATTGACGAGGCCGCCGAGAGGGTGATTTTTAAAATATGTATATCACGTTGGCAACTTCCTGGAAACGTGATACGAACTTCCAAATTTATCGTGCTCGCATTATCGTTGACCCACAGAGGCTCTTCCATTACTCTGATTAATATTCCCGCCATTAGGATGCGCAGCATTATAAAATCATTCGCAATATCGCTAAAACACGAGCAATTAACGCTCGTAATATGCTCGAATGATGGGTGACTGATGACAAACGCAACTGTTCCATAAAAATTGTTTTCTACCGGCGCGGAATGAAAAAAGCATCGTCAAATGGGGAAAACGGGGGAGCGGCCTGTCGATCGTAAACAACAACGTCGAAGAGTTTTGTACACAATCGATTATTTATGCATGAATGTAAATTCCGCGTTCACCGATAAACGGGTAGCATGTGTGGGAGCGTACTATTTCTGTTGACACTGCCGTTTATGTATATAAAATTAAGCGACGCAATGGAATGCTCATTAGATCCCGGGCGATTCCGTCGGATTTTCCAACGGTCCCTCTTCTCTCTATTTCTCTCTACGGAGTTTGAAGTTTATGTTTACCGCTCCCTCTCCCCAAACTTCGGCAAAGAATGTATCAAGTGTGTACTATCCGTCTCGAGAGTTTTACAGTTGCCATGAACCACCGCCACCGACTCGAAATATTCTGATTAAACGCCCGGGGTACGTGGATCTCCCACGGCAAACAATAAACATTCTAGCTTGATGAAAATTGTATTGCGCGATGAACTTCTTCCTTGGGCGCGTCCCCATCCAGATCATTACTATAATTAAAAAAAAACAGAAAGGAATTCCGCCGACGCTGGGACGGTTGGACGGTCCATTATTATGCCCTGTTTCGCGGTGTTATTTTGGGGAAATAGAATTTTAAAGTTCAACAGGCGTCCTGTTTCCGGCCCACCATGAGCGCCGGAACCTTTTAATTTCAGAGGGGTCGCAGGGTTAAGAAGCAAACAGCCCCGCGACCTACCTCATCCTTCAACCTGTCCGATAACTCAGACACCACGAGGAGCGAAGGGGGGGGGGCAGGTGGGGAGGGGCGTGGAAGTACATTTTTATCTGTCGATAAGGGGCAAGTAGCGCGTAACTCCTTTCATATTCAATAATAACGTCACGCCGCAACCTCGCGACGCAACTTTGAATACGTATATAACAAAAGTTCGGAACTTATAAGATGTCAGGAACTTTCCACGATAATACAACAAGACGCGGACGCATCCTGGCAGCGCCCGACACTGCTCCCCCAACTTTCCCAATTTGCCATCTATGACTGGGGCCGCGGATTCTAACTCGATACCGGGGCCCTTTTAATATTCATTAAATCACGGCCGCGCGTCTTGGGCGTCATTTCACGAGCCGCTTCGTCGCCGGATTAACTGTCCGACCGTTCCCGTTCGAACCGTCCGCGAGAGCTGGGAGGGAAATCCAATTTTCGCGGGGCGTTACACGTGCCACGACCGGGTAATAATCCCGCGATCAAAGGGCCGTGTTTTTAAAACGATACGTGATCACCGACGGCAAATATCGCGGTATCATTCCGCGGCCATATTTATGAAACGTTTGCAATTTCTCGAAAGCTGCTAACTACGTCATTCGCACGCCGGGGATATTATTGCCTCCGTTCGCTCTCCTCCCTTTGGCTACGAAATTATTTTCTGGTTATTTCAAGCGCACACTCCAAAGAGAAACCCTTTCCCTCTTCCAGATCACCCGATAAGGGCTCTGAAACGATCTTGAAACGACTTTGATCTTCTATTACACGTTGTGTAAGAGTAATTACACCCGCGCGCGTATAAAAAAGGGTATCGTTTTCAACACCATTGCGGTGCACACCATAAATGCATAAACCGTGCAGGTTCCACCATGAAATTTTCATAACTCACGCCACTTACCGTGAATTTATGCCCACGGTGGCCGCATTACCTTCTCGCGTTACGCGACATTTTATCCAACATTTATGATCACTATAAGCTAAGATCGTTACCCCTATGGTCGTATTTTTCACCATTAACGGCTAATAGGGCTATAAGTCATCGTACGACAGAAATGAAAAAGCGCGGTGGCCACGCATCCCGGTAATGATCCACGCCGCTGTGATACTTCTAACAATTTGGCTTTAGAACCTAGCGTCCGTAACCGGGGGAAAGAAGGACGGATGGACGTCGTTGGCATCGAACTGACGTGACTGAGGCTTTAGTACAGATATCACGCGGTGATGTGACATTTTAAGGGCTCGCCTCCATAGGGCATTCTATGTTTCTAGTTATAGTGCTCATTCGAGGGGTCGCGAAAGAAACTCTCACTCCCCCTGAAGCGTGTAATTTCTCGGGACAGTGCTGAGCACAGTGTTTGTCGATTGCGTAGCAATAAACTGGACGCCACGCTTAATATACCCAGACGCAGGAAACGCAAAGGGACAATAAAAGGCTGGCGAATACTTAAATATGCCAGCAGAGGCAAATAAACGCAACAATAGAGTGTCCCCTGAAGGAATTCCAAACGTAGCCGCATTCCAGGGACAGAGTCACCCCAAGGACCGCTCGTCCTAAGAAACCCACCCTGCTATTATTGCTTCTAGACAGTGGACCTCATTCTCCCATCGCTATCCCCGCGAAGAGGTCGAACAATAGAAAGGATACGTCGTCTAGAGTGACTTACAACGGACGTTAGACATCCCGGAAATTCAGAAAATTATGCAACTTTGTGTGCAAGTATAGTAGCTCATGCGTAAACAAACCTAGTTTTTTTTGGTGCCATAGTGAAGTTTTGGGGTGTAAAATCACCCCTTGAGAAAATGTAGACTTTTCTTTTTTGTGGAATATCTCGAGAACGGTGAGAGATATCGAAAAGAAGTATAAATAAAAGTTACATATTTCTTTTACATCTATAGAACCGCATAAAAATAATTATCGAAAAATCCATACTTTCGAGTTACCCTCACCACCAACCATTAATTCGATAATTACTTTCACGCAGTTTCGTAGATATCAAGAGAAGATGCAACTTTTATTTAAACTTCTTTCCAATATCTCTCACTGTTCTCGAGATATTTCACGATAAAGGAATCCTGCATTTCTTTTAAAGGGTGATTTCATCCCTTGATAAACCACTCTACGTGCACCCATTGATGCATAATTTTCTGATTTTCCTTAACCCATCAAGCACGAACCGAGCTGCAGAAAGCATAAGAAACATAATCCCCCTCGGTTGAGTAGAGTCGGTGGCTCTCGCTGTCGATTCGTCGGAAGTAATGTCGCAGATAGGCCGTGCACTCTGTCCTCGGAGCAGCAGAGGACCACCGCAAACTCTGGACGAGCGGCTCGGGATATCCTGGGCATAGCGGCTAGCTTTGACAAGTTTACGACGTTTAACGGGATGCAAATGCCGCGGCGCTTTCGCACGCAGCCCCGAACCGGCGATAAAGAGTGGAATACACCGGGGATCAAGCGGCGGAGGGCGGGAAAACCGGCGTAATTACACGGCGTACGGTAATCCTCGTATAACAACGCGAGGACCGCGCCGAACCCTCGGAACGAGCTTCGGCTACGGGACTGGCCGAATGCCAGCTGCTAGAAACCAGAAGTAGCGACTATATCCACCGTGTCGACTACCCTTCGCGCTCCTGGTGCGTGTGCACACGACGTAAACGAGCGAACGCAAGTATACTAACGACCACCAGTTGCCCGGCCTTTCCGTCGAACCAGTGGATCGGGGCGGTTTATAGCCAGACACGCGGCGCGAATCAAGATCCCCGCTCCAAAGTGCCGCCACGAGGACCCTTTCCAAAGGGCGAAATTAGCCCGAAGCGAGTGATCGCGGGACGCGCTGATGTGTCAGGAAATCGCTTTAAAAAAAAAGGAGTCAGAGTTACCGTCGCTGGGGTTCGTTACTCGGGTGTTTCGAAGGAGCGACTTCGATGCAGGTTTAACGAGTTAACGTGTAACATCGATGGGGATGGTTGGCGAAGTTACATTCTCACTATGGAGCTCGGTGAACGTGAGTGTATTTAGGATAGTAGACGTTCGCGTAACGTGTGTTTTATCGACGAACGGGTGATTCTGAAAGTATTTCCCCACCGAGATAAAGGCATTCACTTTCGTGGAGGTAAACATGTACGCGAGGCCAAGATACATTTCTACGTTCGGTTGCTGGAGAACTCGCATAAAGTCAGCCCCGTTTGCTCGTAAACAACATTTGTCCCTGCCGTGCGATCAGAATCTCGCGGAATCGAAACGCAACGCTTTATGAAACGTATGGTAGGAACCGCAGCCAGTAGTTTCTTAGGAGTTACGGGCAAGTTTCCTGGGCCGCCGTGAAATAAATTGTAAGCGGGTTCTCGCATGCTTATCCGCCGTTATACGCCTGCCGCGGGAATAATTACCCGAACTGTAATTTTTACAAGGGGCCAGCGTGGCAATAGATATCAGCGCGTATAAATTGGCGCGGCGCTCGCGGCCTGGCCCACGGGCGAAATTTTAATTTCGCCAGCGAGCCGAAAATTATATTTCCCGGCGTTTGCGAGACGGCCCTCGGGACGACTGGTAAATTGCGATCAGGTTTCACTTTGCTTAGACGTCCGCGGGGCTAAGGCGACCGCGGCACTGGTCTCGAAAGATCTATCTCCCGGCTTAATGAGGAGTGAAACGCGACACTATACGGTAATGAAATCAATGTGTACCCGTGGCTATCCACTGAAAGCCATGCGCGCCATTTAACAGCAGCCAGCACAGGGGACACTTTCCTAGGTGACGCGCGTTGTTTCAAAGGAATTGCGATCGTTAGTTTGATCGAGATCCTCGATTCTTTCCGAGCCCGCTGGTTAATCGACTGTAGATGGTGTTACTTCTGGAGGACGCGTTATTATTTCAGAATATACGTATTACTGCACAGAATCGCCATTTAGAGAGAATCGAGACTCTCGTATTCAACTCCGAAGGACATTAATTGTTTCTGCGTTCAGCAGGATTCCCTGCACGCGTCTATCGATTACCCATACGTCTGCGACCTAATTGAGTGCTCCATTTTTGAAGCACGATTATCATTATACCGAGGAAGGTATGGATACGGTATACGGCGCACGGAAGATCACAATTTCGCTTGCACGGTCAGCCACGGGGCCACGGCAGACATTCCGCTTTTATTTCCATCGTAGCTCCTAACGAGATATTGATACAGCAACGAGAGACCAGCTGTAACTTTCTACCATAGGATCCCCGCACATATAGACTCGTCCGCAGTCAGTCGTCGTTACGCGGAGGATGGGCTCGATAAATCCACGTTAGTATGTGCGGAGGGTCGCGAACGTAGCCTGTGTAACCACCCTTCTTGTTCTCGAGCATCGTCCGTAACATCGTTCCGGAGTTCCACGACGCCAAGTCGGACGACTTGGAAATTTATTATCGAGATGCGAGGAAAAAGCGAATACGACTTCCATGACCGGCCCGCCGTGCACCCTAACCCCTTAATTCTCATGAGGGAGGGCCAGTCGCGGCAACGTATTACGTAGCACGGTAAAACAATTGCTGGCAACGAAATTGAGACCGATAACCCTTTCGATATCGGCGTCGAAAATGCATTAGACGATGGGTAAAGCAATAGTTGAGATTCTTCCTATTACCTCGGTGAAAACCAAGGTTGATTACGTCTGATCGAACTGATATCACGGTCAACGTAGCAGATTTTAAAAACTAATTACGATAGGGTTGGTCTTTTAGATATTGCCTAGTTCTATTCACCACATTCCCACTTTGTCAACGGCGCCGCGCAGAGCGGCTGAAGCGAGTGTTTGTTCGTGTAGAAAAATAATACCAGACCCGTGGTCCTACCCGCACGAGCCGCCGGCAGAATTGTTTCCCACGCGAGCGCAACAAACACGGCCGAGTCACGATAGTCGATAGCATCACGTACGTAAAACGGAAGCCTTGAAATTTTAAACATCGCGGCGCGTAATGACACCCCAACGACACCGGGGGTTGTGCTTCATTGTCTTCGTTGACATGCGAGCATTAATTAAACGACCTGTACTCGATGTACCCGTTACAAAAGCTGGATGGCGGGGTGGGGGAAAAAAAATGGTTCGCGCGACCGCTCTGAATCCCTAACGAGGACACGTTTTATGGCCGGTACGCGATATCGGCGGGGCCGTAATAAATACGTCCGTGAAAATATGTTCATACGCGGTGAACAAATAAAATCGTCCATAAAAATCTGGTCGTTACGGCGGGGAATTCAACGTGTACGTACACGGGGAGAAATTTGTTCTTATGCCGAGCACGCAACCGGATGGTCTGAGCCCTCATAAACCCGACTTCTATATATGTACGTACCTATAACGCCGCTTAAATGTACAGCCACCGAGATCATCCATCTTGACGCGGATCTACGATTTTCGTAGGCAAAGATAGCTTTCTCATCGACCGATTAACATCGAAGCGGTATCCAGCGGGATCGATAGCCCTTGCAATGGGGATCGAACGCGGAAGTGGAGGAGCGAGGTGGAGAAAGAGGCATTGCAAACATTCGTCGCTGAAGGAAACCAAACACCGTTCCGTATGATATACAGGCGTGGCGCGATATAATGAGACAAACGTGCAAGACGCAAAGGGCCTGCCACAAAAGTTTACATACCATTATTTGTGCGAACTCTATTTGCAGACGATTAAAACGCATTCTCCAGCTACCGTTCCACAGGTGCGAGACGGTTTGAAAAACTTTCCACCTCGCAGGCTGGGGAAAGTGATTTCGAAATGGGTTGTAATGGGGCGTTTTGGTGTATGTTTTACCGCTCCGATCCAATAAATCTTCAGAGTGAAAGGTAATTTATTGTAATGCATCGTTCGTTAGGCGGATGTCGCGATAATTACGAGCATTACGATTCCATGTTTATTTGATGCAACACGCAGACTCTGGAGTGAACGCAATAAATCCTGATGAGTGTATTAATTTGATGATGATGAAGCAGCGGAAGTGCTGCCTCCGAAACGCCGGAAGCTACAAATCAGACGCTGTAACTACTTGGGGGGTGAAAGTTGAGGCCTCTATTCTACCGGATGTTGGTTGGAGTGCGCTAAAGTTATCGAGGTAGAGAGAGGCAAATATTTGTAGCTTCTGCAGTATCGATTACTCAGTTTTCTATTAAATATCGTTTGAACGCTGAGAAGTGAATCTCTTACGGTCTTTGTATTGTCAAATTGCACTTATCTAATGAAATACAATTTTAGAAAAAAATTATTACCATAGTAGGATAAAAACCTTACGTCAGGAATGCCTCCCTAGCCAGCAGATGGTAGCCGTATACCAGCACACGGTACACCTCTGGTTTTACCAACGGAAGATAACTGGAGAATATCGAAAACGGATACGAAATGTTATTTTATCAATATGCACCATGATCGGGCAACAATTTTGTATCTCCTGAAGTAGATGACACTTCTGTCTCCTATTGAATCCCTCAAATGTCAAATGGCAATAGAACTCGCAAATTATTTCGAGATACAGAGAAGTGTGAGCTGTTATCAGTGGCTATGTTGAATGCAAATTGCCAAGTATCAGTGGAATAAGTTAAACACAGAATAAAGTATGGTATCGTAAACGCAGGTTCTGTGGCGAGCCCTGTATGGAGTCCGGCATGAAAGTCGATACGTTCCATTATCCTATTATCTGGATGCAACCGGCTGAAGCTGCAGCTTATAAATACTACTATCGGATAATTCCTATCTTTACTCGACAGTGTGTGCTAACCCCCCAAAGGGTTTGGTAGAGACAGCTCGTTGCAGATAGATCGCAGGATGATACTGCACGCGGAACACGATTGCGAGATCCCAGACAAGGCCCATGACATACTGTTCCTCCCCGGGAGAGGTCCTATCCGAAAGCTGTTCCACCTCCTCCGTCTCTCGCTGATGGCCTCGCGCAGGAACCCAGCCGCCCAAAAGTATCTGCGTAGCACCGCTTCCATAGTCCGCGAGAAGCGTCGTCAATTGCGAAATCACACTCACATCATCCACCCTTTCAGTATGTTCAGGTACGCCGCGGTAAAGCAGAATGCACAAATCTGTCACAGGTTAACAGTTAACGTAATGATAAATTGGCTCGTGAAAGTTTCTGGTCCACTTTGCGTAAGCGTAATGGCCCGCACGATCGTAGACACTGCTGGGACTTCCTGATGGTGTTCGTGATAATCGTGCTGCTGGTGATGACGCCGTACCAAGCTGTTTACGAGTGGATCAAGCTACCCGTGGCCTGGTTCGTCGTCAAGAACTCCTTGCTGGTGACCTGTTGCATGGATATGGTGGTGAACGCCATGACGGGGCAAGTAGCTGCTATTTAATTGACGCTTTGCGTGAAATGAAGGGTGCGTCTCGGTATCAGGTACTTGGACGAGGAAGAGCACGCGGTGATACTGGAGCACAGGAAGATATTGAACCGATACATGAGGACGGGCGCCTTCTTCGTCGACCTAGTGGGATCGTTCCCGACCGACCTCTTCTTCGCGGATATCTGGCTGGAGTACAAGGTGGCCCGCAAAACAGCGTCGCTGTTATGCATATTCCGCGTGTTCTCCCTGAGCTCGTACATAGGCCGCCTAGCGTACGTTTACGACACGCCCCTGGCGGTGTACGAGTTCTGCATCATAATATTCTGGCTGCTAATGGCGCTGCACTGGCAGGCCTGCCTCTACTGGCTGGTGCCCATAGTGACCGTGTCGATACAACGGCCCATGCGTCCTGCGAGCGACTCGTGGATGCACATGCTCAATCTCTGGGAGTCATCCAGAGCCACGCAGTACTTGGCTTCCTTGTTACGCGCCATCGCGACCTTCCTTAGGTCTGGGCTGGTGCGCTCCAACTCGCGCAACGTGGCCGACATATACCTGATCATCGTGTTCCAGCTGCTGGGCATCCTTGCCCCGTGGATCCTGGTAGCTCGCGTCATGCAGTTCTTCAAGGGCAGGAACAGCTCGCGGCTCAGGTACCAGAGCACCGTGGCACAGCTGAGGCAGTACATGAGGCACAGGCAGCTACCCTATTACACGCAGCGACGTATCATCCAGTACTACGAGTTCCGCTTTCAGCGCCGATTCTTCCGCGAGTCTGAGATCATCAACACCCTGTCCTCGCAGATGAGGCAGGAGATCAGCATGCACTCCTGTCGCAAGCTGGTGGAGAACGTCACGTTCTTCAACAACCTGCCGCTGACCTTGCTGGGTCGGATCGTCGCGTTGCTCAGGTCCGAGATATTCCTCACCAACGACGTGATCGTCAGGGCGAACCAACCGGGCGACTGCATGTACTTCATCGCCACGGGCACCGTCGCCATTTACACCAGCTCCGGCAAAGAAGTGTGTCACTTGGAGGATGGGGCGCACTTCGGCGAGATCGTGCTGGTCATGCCGAACGAGATGAGGGTGGCTAGTGTAGTCGCTGTGGAGGTGTGCGAGCTGTACCGTCTCAACAGAGCCGACTTCGCTAGGACTATACACCCTTATCCCATGCTGTGGGAGAGGATCAAGAAGATCGCGGTCGAGCGGCATGAGAAAACGATGATACTCAGTGCTCAGTAGATCATTGTTGTTGCTCTTGACGTTCACGTAATGCGTAGATTAGTTAAAAGAAGCATGATTAACTCGTTCAGACACGCCGGAGTGATGTGTACAGCGGAGTAACACGTAAGCTACCTAAGTGTTTTCTCGATAAGACACTTAACCCGCGTAGGTATTTAGAATTAATTAAAAGCGATTTAAGCCTCTTCTCACTCGAGCCAAGCCTCTCGCGCACTTCTGCGCTCGAAATGCTCGAAACTGAGGCTAATTAGAAATAAGATATTACTGTCTTTCGTTCTAATATATTGTTAACGTAATGTCAAGCCATAAGAAACGTCCATTACACGATGAACTCCGTCGAATCCTTAATGAGCGGAGAAGATAATAGCAGGGGAATAGTTAAAGCCCCATCGCATCTCCAAGATCTGATAACTGTTTCTCCCAGGCCGGCATTACCCGGCGGAAGATTTATCGACGCAATTGCGATGATTTTTCCTCCGCGGTAACAGTACACTGCGAGATCTCTCCGTGGATCGAGAAGATCCCCAATGCCCGGGCACCGAGTGGACTGCAATTTTCATCGCGAGCCCGTTACATCGATCCTGGAACAGTGACGGGGACGGAAAGCGTATCGAAACAGCTTTGATACAGTCCTCTCCGAAGCGCGTGTATATCTGGACGAGCAAATCGTCGAACGTTGCGGACGATAGGACGGCTCGACGCGCGCAGTAGATCGTGTCCAGTCGACGCGACGGTCAGACGAAAGCGCGATCCTTTATTTAGAGAGGGGTTTTGACGGGCCTCCTCGTTAATGCTAGATCTGGTCCCCGGTCGTTATCTTTAACGCCGTGGGTATAAGGCTGGCTGCTTGATTGTCCCTGGGTGTCTCCGTGTATTACATTCAGAATGCCAGCGAGCGGGCACGAAGGAAACGGATCTGATTTACTTCACGATGCCCCGCTTATCTGGGGAGATTCGCGTGTCGAGTTATACGGACCGGTTCCGCGAGCGGATATCTGCGTACCGCGATCCAATGATACGTTGCTCCGTTATTAATGAATACGGTTTTCAGTGGCGTGGGTAATCGTCGTTTTGTTTCCACCGGTTAACGAGATTTCGCAGCCTGTCTCCGCGTCGGGGAATCGCGCGGTACGGAAAATGGTAGGGGAGCTCCGCTCCGGTCCCCTCGGGGTACGTAAATCATCGACACACCGTGGAATCTTTAATTGGTGGGAATTCATTATCCCCGTATCGTGGCCATCGAACGATGATGTATTTATACCCGCGCGGAGTCGCATTAAAATCCCGATGAAACGGTCTGAATCGCCGCTACCTTCCGCCGGTTTTTATTTTCCTTTAAATTATAAATGCCGGGCCCGAATGAAAATGCTGCGCTCGAATGGCTAGCGTGCCTGTTTACTAATGTCCATCTCACCCCTCGCCCTCTTTAACATACCCCACGTTTTCGTTTTTAATACGCGGCTAATTCATCTGTGTTTTTACCTCCTTTTTCCTGAACGTAATGCGTTAAAGTGAACTCGAGAGCCTCAGTTGGGGAGCGTTTTTTTTTCTTGAGCTCGCCTGGCCTCGACGCTGGAGGAGCAACGGGGTTGTCTAGAAATTTTGTTGAAACGCTTGGATTTCGCTTTTCGTGTGTGGAGGAGGACAGCGACTTTCATGTTAACATGTGTTCTAATGGTTAAGAAGATATCCGTTCTCGTTCGAAATCTGTTCATCATCCTAGCGTGTTTAGAATCTGACATCCACGTCCAACTTTAGAAGACTCCAGTGCGTCCAAAGTTGCGATTACAAGGATGCCTGTTCGCTGGCAAAAGCGACATGGCGTGGCTCGTCCCATCGAGAACGGTCCTCCACCCGCGCAAGAGCGACGCGGACGATCGAGCCGCGAGGCGGCGGTGCCGATGGCGTCGCGGTGCAGAGAGGGCCGCCCATTCCTGCGAAACAATGGTTTGTGCGCATCGACGCATGGGCAGAGAGAGCCACGGCGCCGGCGGCTGGCCCGCGATGACAATGAAACGCTTAGGAGGGCTGGCCATTGTAATAGGCCGGCGATGCGCCTGCTTGGTAGCTCGGTGGCGTACGCGCGCACACCCGCATATCCCTACCTCGTGGCGAAGGCGAAATCCGCGAGCTGGCAGAGGGACGGGGAGCGCGATAGCGCGTGACGGAGCGACGGAGAGGGCAGCGCCCATTGTTATCAGCGCGCGGAGCAGAGCGAAGCCGCGGAAGTGAAACGGAGCAACGAGATTGCGGGTGAACGGAGAGGGATCGAGACGGCGAAACGCGCGCTACCGAACCAGACAAGAGTCGGCGAGGAAAAGGGAGACAGAGAGGGAGTGAGAGAGAATGAGAACGTGGGGGAGGAAGAGGGAATAAGAGGGAGAAGAGAGATCGTTGCGGCTATGGTTATGTGGCCACACCCCGCGGAGCCAGCCAACGGGCTCTCCGCCGACTGACGACCCACCTGACCCCACAATGGCCAGATCCGCTGGCGCATAGCACGCTCTGCGGATGCATTGTTCCCTCCGTGGCCACTTGAACGACGTGCACGCGGCCCAAATGGGCACGGACGGATGCACGAGGCGCGGAACAACCGCAACGGGGTAACCGAGGGTGGATGAAAAGAGTACGGAGGGGTGGGCCAGGGTGGAATGCGCAACGTGCAAGCTCTCGTGCGCGACGAACGACAGGACAAACGACGACGACGACGGCGAAGAATCGGAGGATGTGCATTCTACGCGGCCGGGCCAGGGTCGTTAACGCGTTTAACGGAGCATGAGTGATGCGGATCGCGATACGTCCTACGGAATGCCTACGACCACCGTGTCGCTTGTAATTCGAATCGTCCTCTGCCTCTGCAGTTCGCTGCCTCTCTGCCTGCCTCTCGTCCGCGAACCACCGCCGAGGAGGGAAAATAGGGAAGAAGACGCTGCTATGCGTAAGAAGGGCTGTCTGCGGGGTGGGGATCAAGAGGTCGTCCGGCCAGGCCTCGGGGAAAATGTAAACTTTGACAAGAGACGGGGTGGAAAGATACTGGGCAAAGTAAGACGTCTTTCTCTGGGAAAATGGGGGATGACTGCAGAGATGGTGTACCCGGTGGCTGTGTAAGAATGCTCGGATAAGGGGACATAGATGCTAGACAGTCGTTCATACTGTCTTGGAATCCTTGAGATCATGTACCATAGATGGAATGGTGTGAAGTGTACCCTGGTGCACGCAGAGCGCCACCCTGTGCTACTAAGTCCGGGCCCTCAGCATACGCCCTTCACCCACGATACGTTCAGAAAGAAGAAGCTGCGAATATTTATTTTATAATAGATGAAGGAGGTGGTGTCATGGGAAGGAACGGAAGATTTTCTGTCCCTTGAACTTTCACTACGTCCTTGAAGAAGCTAATGATCGACGAAAGGGCAGAAAGTTGGCGTTCCTCCGTACTGCGCCCGGATCTCCGAAGGTCTTCCCTCGGTTTCCTCATAGACGGAAAAGCGGCACACCTATAGCAACAAAACCCGGCGACGGCGACCCTAGCTACCTTCTCCTCCACGGTGGGTCGATACTCTGCGGGCCACCACCCTCCCCCAGCCTGCTCCGCGCTCTCTTGCCGTGAGTCCTCTCTCCCTCTCTCTGCGCGTCTGGTTATGCTCGCGATCTCTGTCCGTTCAACCCTCTTTCCGTCTCCGTTCCACCCCTTCCATCCTTCCATCCTTCCTCCCGTATACCCATCTTCGCCCACCATCGTACCGGTTCTCTCATCCCTTTCGCCTCCTCTCCCCTCCCCGCTGCCCTCCTCGTCCTCCGCGTCCTCCTCCTCTTCTTCCACCTCTTCGTCTAATCATCCACCTTCACCCCGCCGCCACAGCCTCGCCGCCTCTTTTACCCTTCTCGCTGGCCTCGTCCATAGGTGTACCGGTTGATTGATCGTTTATCGATACGCGGAGAGAGAGACCAGGCCGGCGAGTTGCGGGTACGTCCAACCCCCACCTCTCAAGCATACGCATTACACATTTATAAGGGCGTTAAACACGAGCCACATCGACGGCATAGAGTGCTGTACGACACGTATACTATATATGTAGATACATATACATATAGATATATATATATATATCCTCGTTTTCCCTTTACCACCCCGCGTCCTCCTCTCCAGCCCACCACCCGCTACACCACCTCCTCCTGTCGACCTCACCCTGCCGCCCCCTCCCGCCGCAGTCTTCCTTCCCTTTCCCACCCTTTGAAACCGACCGGCCGCCTAGCTAACGGAGCCCCCTGGATTGGTTTTCTATAGGAAAGGCCATGCTCGATTGGTGTCGGTGTGTTTGTAAGCGCGCCGGGCAACATCAATGTTTCGACTCGGGCTCGTCCGCCCCCATTATTTCACCCCCGGCCGCGGAACCACCACTACCGCCGGCTGGCTGCTCGTATAAGCCACCCATTCCGCCGCCCACCACCCCCTCGCCCCCCCCCTGCGGCCGCATCGCTCCTGCTTCCTGCTCTGTCTCTCGCCCTGTGTCCCGCTCCACTACCCCCTTTCTACCTCTCTGTCCCTCCGCCGCCCCTCGCCGGGTCTGTCGCTATCCTCGCGCGGCCGTAACTTTCTCCGCGCACGAATCACCGATGTACAAGCGATACTTATTGATATGGGCTTCCGTTTATCGTTGACTACATACGTAACTTAACCGTCGGCCCCGTGCACTTCCGAAACTACTGTATCAATTTTTAACTGCCCGCCGGATTTATCGAGGCTTATATTCCGTTCGGTTCGCTCTCTGCCCGTGGCCCCCGACGCGCCCCTCTCTATTGGATCGGGGATATTTCAGTCTCTCTCTCTCTCTCTCTCTCCTTGTTTTCCCCTTTTTCCCCGAGGATACGTCGAACGGGTTTCGAGGAACGAGCCGATAATTCTCCGAGTGATCGGGCTAGATTGGATTGAAATGCGTGATCCGACGAGCCTCACCCCTCCGCCGCTCCATCGACGGCCTCGCCAGGACTTTGATTGAATTATCCTCGATTACGATAGATCGCACGATCATTGCGAACCTAAATCTGTGAATTCAAGCGTAGCGAATAACCGTCACCCCGCCATAAATCCCTCGCTAATTACCATCGATATCTCTCAAAGAATATCAATCTGTAACGTCGATTGCAACGGGATTACGTGGTCTAAGGTGTAACGGGAAGATGAGATCTTGTCAGCTCTCGGATGCCTAATTCGCGCCTAGATGCCTCGGAGCCTCCGTTCGCCAGCTACTTAAGCAACTTTGCACCGCCTGGCGTGATTGTCAGGATCGTATGAAAGGCAAAGACGGTAGTGGACAGCGTACCCAATGGAAAGGAATCGCGGCTACCCCTATCGAACGGTGGCTCCCAACCGTGACGCGGCATTACACAGTGTTGACTGTCCGTCACACATCCCCGGGCCCGAATGACGACGTTTATAAGGTAGTGTCAACAACGGTGGGTAATGATGTGCGGCCCCCATAGCCGCCGAGGATAGGAGGTTGCCAGCGGGCGGTCGGGAACCCGCAACGTATCATCCCGTCACGGTACATTGAACGTCATTGTCCGAGGCTAAAGTCGCCGTTTATCGCTCAACGGGTGACGGCATGCCGACCGTAGAAACCGAACGCACCCGTGCCACGTTTTCCTGGCTCCCTTTCGCGGTCGACGCAAAAAAATTGCGAAGGAGAGGGAGCACCATTGGCTGCAGCAACGATGGGAGCAGGAAGGCGCAAGGATTGCAAGGCTGCAGTCTCTTTCGCAGCGAAGGAAATTAATGAAAATTTCCACGGGATTCTGCGAATGTTGGAAAATCACAGAGGTAATTATTGAGATAACTGTATGGTCATTAGATGATCAATTCGTAGATGAGAAGAAATTATGTATTAAGGGGGGATTGCGTCTTGTTGGGCTGAAAAATAGGTAATTCTTTGTGAATTTTTTGTACAAAAATGGTTCGATACATTAATTTAAGGTTTGACAGGCTGTTTCCCTGTATATTGAACTATTTTTCTGAATTTTAGTGTGACAGTGAAAAAAAGAGATGGTAGATACAAAGAGAGTGTTGAAAAATAATCGGGTGGTGCCGGCGTTGACGAAAAGTATTGTAAGGGTTATCCAAAACATAAAAAGGAGAAGAGATTCTTAATCTATATGAATGTGGCATCGTTGGTAGTAGATGCATTATGAAAAATAAAAATCGGGAAAACTTCTTTAAATAAAAAAGGAACGCTAGTAGATATGGCAATAAATCTACTACCACGAATAACAACATTCATACAGATTAAGAATCTCTTTTCCTTTTTGTGTTTCGGATAAACCTTACAGTACTTTCTGTCAAGGCCAGGACCACCCGATTGTTTTTAAACCCTCTTTTTGTATCTGCCATGTTTTTTGTTCACTGTCACACAAAAATTCAGAACCATAGTTCAAGATACAATAAAACAGCCTGGCGGACTTCAAATTAATTTGTCGAACCGTTTTGGTAGAAAAAATTCACAAAGAATTACCTATTTTTCGCACCAACAAGGCGCAATCCCCCCTTAAGGTCGTCGCGCATTTTGGCGATGCGCGGCGAAGCGAAGAGAAAAGTTTATACACAATTTATTCTTATGGATCCGCGGACACTGGGCCGAAGCTCAGCAGCAATTAATTAATCATTATTAATTTCTTCATTTCGCCGCGCTTCGCCAAAATGTCCGACGACCTTTAGTGGAAACCCTCCGAGTCTGCCTCGCTATAATTGCTTAGCGTACAACCGAATATGCTGCCCGTCTCCTCGACAATTTGCTAAAGTTGCCTCTAACATACGTTGGATACCCATAGGGAGACAAACGTCGTTTGTATCGGCCTGCTTGCAGCCACCCCACGCGGGTACCAGCTGATCTGCATAATTCGACGCTGCCAGCGTCCTTAGAGTCACCCTCCGCGCTAACGAGACTACCGTCAGGGGGATGTTTCTGCAATTCACCTTCATCCACCGTTCCGTCAGCCGACACTCGATTATCTTTGCACTGTTGGGGCATTCACTGCAACTGGTGGGTAAAGCGGAAAGATACGGCCGTGGCATGATTTGCAAGAGTTTAAACGGGTGGCCCCGTGATCCGCGGGTGGAAAAGATGCAGGGTTGAACAAAAGGCATCGGTTATTAATCTATGTCAAAGTTTCTCTCCGCGACGGTGGCTCGCCTTTCTGCTCGGCCAGCACGCCGATTATAATGGAGTAAATATGAAAGTGGCACAATGAAGTGGCTTCGATGGCAGAAACGTCATAATCGAGCGGTTGAAGGAAGATTATCGCGGCACGGATGCTGTAGCGCTCCTATCTTGTCGAATAAACAAATGTTAGTCGAAATAGTAGATTAGCGATGCAAAGTGAAACAACAATCGGGCTAATTGTTTACGATACCGGATTCACATTGCTCATTTCTTTAATCCGTATCATTTATTTTAATTTGTGGCTTAATTAGTCAATATGAGAATCAATGGGATTACCACCACCAAGTGTAAAACAGATTCCGTTGAGTAAATCGTGCCGAAGGTTTCACTCGTACAAGTTCCTTGTCCTTCATAATCATCCATAATCTAAACATTATATTTAAAAGTCTTGGGATATCGGAGCCTCGATTCGTCGACCATTAAACGTCCCCCGCGTTCGGTGAAAAGCAATCCCTTGACCCGAAACATCCAGGGGCCCCTTTGCCCGGGGTAAGTCTCTCGAGTCTCGCAACAAATCGACCGTCCCACCCCGCGAAAGTCCCTTGGAAGAAGTCGATAACGAACTAAATGAGAGTCCTTCGGAACTTTGGCCATTTGTAATGGCGAATTATCCGCCGGGAGTTACTGCAAGTCATAGTTTCTAAAGAGCGCGCATATCCGTCCGCTTTCATTATGCCGGGGCAATACGCGACAGCTCTCGCTCTCTCGAAGAAAAGGGACGGCGGGGGCGCCGGGGAGGAGGGACGTCCCGTGCTTTCGAAGTTTATGAATTTCGCGAGGGCTCGCCTCTATTCTGACGCTTCTCCCCCTTTATGACGCTCGCAGGACGGTGGCGACGGTATTGAGTGCGCGGCGAAAATCTAGCGCCGCGAGTACATAATTTCCAGCGCGCTCGCAATGAAACGATCTACGTGAGATGAAAGTAATCAGGATCGAGGATAGTTGCCCCGTGGCCGCTTGCTTTTTCTCCATCGCCGTGCCCGCTCCGCAGACGACGTTTAAATGACTTCATCGTTTATGATACTACGTTCCTTCTTCGCGTGCCTCCTAACTTACGATGGAGATCTATGTCTTAATGGTTCGCTCTGCGTAAGGATTTAACGTGTTACTCAACCTGGTATTCAGTGTGTTGCGGCGGTTATTAAGTATAGAGACATCGAAGCATCGCTAAGAACTCCGGGCAACGATGAGACAACCGTGAGAGTCTGAAGTCCGCAGGTATTCCGCAGGAAAGGGGCGCAAGTAGAGGGCCCCGATGAATTTCAGGCTGAATGTTGTACCAGAGCTTTAATTGCTTTCGGCGTACCCCTAGTCACGTGAGTGGCTCCTTTCGGTGCAGGACGTCCAGCAGGCAGCCATAATTTCACTCGCCGTGTGCCCTCTTATATCATGTAAGTTTGTTCCGCGAGCATGCGGCGGCACGGTTTATCATCCGCCATGAATCGAAACGTAGCGGCGGCTGTGTCGATAACGATGCCCGAGGTGAAGAGAAGAGTCAAAACCGAGTCGAGGCGGAACTCGCGGCCTCTTCATTGCTGGCACTCACGGAATCCAAGCCTCTCGTTATTGGTTAAGTAAGTTTCGGCGCAACGAACGATCGTGTCGGCAATACGGAAAATCTTGCGTACGAGCCTGACACCAGCTCATTCGAGAAGCAGGATAATTAATGCAAATTCAATTACTCTCTATTTCAAGTGGATAGTTTCGTAAATTTTAGAAAGGGACGCTTATGCAGTCGTTGCGTTCCAAAAGGCCCCGATTCGATTTCAAGTACCACTGTGAGCGACTTTGTTGCAACTCCACGGGAATCCTGTTCTAACGAACCTGTTTCCATGGCAAGCACGAGATTAACATCTTCAAGGAATCAGACATGTGTTTCTCGAGTGTCCGTCTCATAAAGTGTGACACAGAAATCGCCTTCCATCTATTCGCGGATATGTTTTATTAACTCCTGAAATGTCATCTTGTAACAGGAAACAGGAGTAATGCTTCTATAAATCTCGGCCTCCCTCCACCTGGAAGCAGCAAATGCACTTGCCACCTAAATCCCGAACCGGGAGCAAGAATTCTTCCTGTTCCCTCGAATAATTTCCGCCGCGCGTTTCCTGCAGATAGCCCGCACAAGTATCGACTTTCTCATGGCATCGCGCGAACTGGCTGACGTAGCTGCAGCCTCGCCAACAAATTCGGCTTTTTACAATGCTCGCGCTGACCCTGGGCTAGGGTTCACACACGGAAGTTGCCTCGTTTCCTCGGCTCGACTGCCAGCAAATTTACTCTAGAGGCAGAACACAACGTAACCAACGATAGATCCGTACGGTCGTCGACTCTGCAAGGTACACAAGCCTTCTTCCTCTCTACTTTACTTCGAATAGCATGTGGCCAAGCGATCTCGAAGGCAATAGCGACAGTGGACAAGGGTAATCT
This sequence comes from Andrena marginata, assembly GCA_963932335.1. Taxonomy (NCBI): domain Eukaryota; kingdom Metazoa; phylum Arthropoda; class Insecta; order Hymenoptera; family Andrenidae; genus Andrena; species Andrena marginata. The sequence goes on along the minus strand of OZ010662.1, from coordinate 10,479,999 downwards.
TCAGGTCCATCCTGTTTCGAGTCATTCAATTGGTCGCCGAGAACCGCGTCGATCGTGTATCGATTGGACAACGACTTGTTCCCAGGTCATCAAGAGATCCCGTTTCCTTGAGCTTCATCCTGTGGGTGGTTGGGGACAATGAAGGGTTCGATTACACTTTAAAGTGACGGCGGCATCCGTAAAACTCTACTCCTCAGACGGGTTAAAGTCGTCGCGGGCTATCGCGAGGCCTCTGGAAAGCCACTTACCTCGCGAGGCTCCATTCGCGACAACCCCCGCTGAGGGTCGTAGTGTTAAAGCAGTAGCGTGACTCCCCCTTTCTCTCCTCCTGCCTTTCCCCCTCTCTGCTCATCGTTTTCGCCCGGTTTGCACGATGAAACAAAAGTGTCTTGCGGTCTGCTCGGGTTCCGTGACGACGCGGCACGGCCGCGAGACCGCAGGACCACCCGATGTGCCGGGCATCTGAATTAATTATTTGTTTTAATATAAAATCCGCGGGGTGTGATTTAGTTGGCCGCCACGGGGCCAAGTAGTCGGGTCCAGGGCATAAACAAGTCCGAGCCTGGGCATCTGCACGTTAAAAACAGGCGAGTACGCGGTTACACGCGGAGGCTGTTCGCCCCTCGGGTTAATGAGTCATCGACGCTGGTCCGATCGGCGAGGTAATCAGCCTGAAAGAACTTTCGTTAACCAAGAAACATGCCCGCGCACTTGGCAGTGAAAATGGCAAACATACTCGGGGCATTAATCGAGTTTAAATTGAAACGATATTTCTGCTACATTGTGTAATAAGAATTTTAGTCGGAACGTGTTCATAGTTCGGTGGTTGAGGAGTGATTTGGAGGATAAGATTAGGGGGGAAGGCAAGAACAGACGAGGAAGAGAATTTTGCGGTCTTGTCCGGAACCTGCTGGTGGACTTGTCGCTAATAATAAGTCTACTCAGCGATCCGTGACTTACAAGGGAAGGTCGCGACCCGGATGAGCGCTTTCTGAATAGGACGTAGTACCCTCTGAGGTTTAACACGCGAAGATAAAGATGATTATGAACAAATCGTAGAATATTGGTTACTATGAGGCATCCCTAATAGCCACGTTCGAGAGATACATCTCCACTCTTACATTTATCGATAGGACCCTCCACTTTCCCGCGCAAATAAACGGACGATTGTCATATTACAAAACGTTAATTATGGCGGACACACTGGTGATCAAGTGCGTGGCCGTAGTTAACTAGACAGGGCCGCGAGGTTTCAACTGAAAGCGTATAAATTCATCCCTATCGGACGATCGGACGCTGAAATCGAGCATAAATAAGCTGGAAATTACTTCGCCAGCTGTCGGACGGGACGCGCTAAAAGGCGGCCGTAAATCTTTCGTGCACTGTCAATAACGTAATTAGCATAAGAAGCGCGGACTTTTATCCGCGGACGAGACGTCGATTAATACCTACAGGCATTTTTTATATTAATGAATATTAATCGCTCGTTGCCGTGATGCTCGTCGCAGATAGGGCGACATCCGCTAATTACAGTAGAACTCCATTTATTCGAACATGTCGCGGGACAAGACGTCTCCGATAATGACTGTTCCCGAGTGATGGAGGTACATCGATTCTCCTCTTTCCCAAGTCACTTCTCGTTTGAATAATAGGAAGCGAAAGCCGGATCAAGGAGTTTGAAGAGGAAGGTGAAGCCCTAACGTAATTGCAGTATAAGCATGGACCGAAGAAAAAAAAAGGCGCGCGGAGAAAAGGCAGGGCCTAAAATCGTATTCGACCTCGGCTCGGGAAGCTCGTTAATGGAGGGAAGGTCGCGTGTAGAGGAGAGTAGCGTTTAGAGGTATTGGCCAGCATCGGGAGGTCGGCAGCCCACTAATCACCACTAATGTTAATATTATGCAGCGACCACAATGCTCTACGTGGAACCTCGATAAACCACGAGCGGATCTCGAGGAGATGCATGCACCTCTCTCATGCGATTCCCTTGTCCTGGCCACGATGCATTTCTTTCTTCTCGGCGTTACAGGCCGAGCTCGAATTCTTCGACACTTCCGTGTGGGAAGATCGCTAAAAACGGTTAACAGCGACCGAAAGCGCGCTTTTTTTTCAATAGGATTCGCGAAACTCAGCGGGGACTTGATATATTCGAAAAGACCGCAAGGCGGGGAAAGCGTAACGGTAAAAGCAGCGACGTCGAAGGATGCAAATGCAATTAAACGAACCGTCCCTGGGACTCCCCATCCCGAGATGTCCGAGGGTGAAAACGCGCGCGAGTCGAATTAATCAGCCGGAGAACGGTGTAATTAACATTATCGTGGCAGCGCGGTTGCGCTGTACGCTATTATTAGCTTTTAGACGGTAATCGCGTGACTGGCAGTGATAACTCATCGGCGAGAGCAGGCCCCGTTGTCAATGGGCGCTGGACGAGCCGAATACGCATTTCTAATTGCCCACCCGCCGACGGCGGGGACGTGCCCCGGCGAAACGGAGAACGTCCCCGTGCCGTCGATCGTGCCGGGCGCAAGTTGATAGGTCAACGGTTGATGAAGTGGCGCGTCGCCGCGCGGACACGCACGGTATCGCCGCGGAATCGATGCATGTATTCAATTTACTGTCAGTGCCCATCCATTAACATTCAGCCGCGCGCCGGCTGATTACCAGGGACGTGGAAATGAATGGTAATCTCTCGGGGATATTAATTTTTCCCCACCTACCCCGCTGGACCCACGATTTCGTGGATGGGATAGGCGCGTTAAGCGATGTTAAATTTCCTGGATTACAGAACCCGCAAGCTGATCTATGAACCCTGCCGCGGACCATCCCTATTCTTCCCACAGTAACGATCAGGCGATGGTATAATCGAGAGGACGTTGGCTCGAGTAGGAAAGAGATTCGCTATTTTTCAGAGGAAAAGGTCTTTCGACTGTGGGCGCAAAAGTTTGACAAGATTACGAATGACGTGTATCGAGGAGAAGATGAAAGGGACCCTGCGAAAATTTCGAGCTAATTGTTACGAATTTCTTTCGCCGCGTGCAGGATCCTTTCGCCTCGGAAAGCTTCAAGAAACGTACTTATAGGGGAGAATCGCGCAGTACCGACCAAAGCTAGTTCTCGCTTCTTTGACCAAATATTAGCACTTCATTTGAATTAACCAATGAAAATTACAATTCTTTAGAAGCCATTTCTAGGCCACATTGGTTACTCCATTGCTTTCGATGCTCTGACGCATTAAACGTATACGTTGATATTTAGTGGGTTAAAAATTATATTTTAACGCTGATCTTTTGTTTCTTGTGTAAGTAAATGATTTTGCCCTATTATGTATATTATCTCTAGTCTATTAAGTTTAAGAAAACGTCCTAGTCTTGCAATATTTTTTTGTACATAATATACCATGATTTAAAATGTTCCGCCGTGTTTGTCGTACAGTACCGACGATCCAACTATCGTACAGTACCGACTAACAGACTCTGTCAACCAGTAGAGACCAAATTTTTCTTATCAGTAAGTTCAACCTGTTAGCAATTCAGAGTAATTTATAAGATGTTCATTTAGTCTTCCTTCTACCTTTTCCCGCAGAAAAATAAAGTAAATAGGCATAGGTATGATAACCTAACAAACAGGAAGCTAGGATTTAATGAAGAAGTTATCCAGTGTGTTATTTGCAAGCAGAGTTGGGCATTAACTAAATAAAAAATTATGTAAATAAGAATCAAATAAAAGTTACTTTAACTTTAGATTATTCGACGAATAAAGTTTTTTTTTATTCGATGAGAATTTATTCGACGAACAAAGTTAATTTTTTTATTAAACGAATAAAGTTAATTTTTAGTATACCGAATGTAACGGTTGGGCACACCTGGAATGCACAGATCAGAAGAATATTAATTATTTTACTTCCGTGTTTGTACAAATAAAATTGGAAAAAATCTTGTATTGTACTAATTAAATGTCTTTTTATGAACATTGTTAATTATTAGGACCTAAAAATTTACTAATTAAATAGTTGTACTGGACGAAAATACTTTGCGAATTATCAATTTTTATTATTAAATTTCACAAAAATAATTTCCCTCCTTTTACTAAGTTCTATACTACAAACACGTTATTCGAATTTCTGATGTTTATTACTCTACCCCAAGATATAACAAAAAAACTTAGAGCGGTCGGTACTGCACGACTCTCCCCTACGAAGCAGCGAATGCACCCTGCTCTTCAGCCTCGCTTTGCCATTTCCCGGGACGAGAAATCCTTAATATAAATTGCAACGCCCGTACGTCGTAGACAATGAGGAAACGGCCTTTAAAAATGAGACCGTTTATTAGCCATAATACTTGGCTCGCTGTTAATTGACGGTTTCGCGTGGCGGTAGGTTTCCACGACGCGAGATGTCGGAAGATCCCGCGGCAAGCGGAATAATAATCAGCTTTTATTGCGTGTCGCTGGTTACTGAACGCCTCCATCCACCGTGAGATCGCATTATGACGTCTCATCGTGGCCCGATGAATAACGACCGCCCGTTCTCATTGCCTCGGCTCTCCCTTCTTTGGTCGCGCGAGGAGTCGAGCGTCAAGCTCCTTTTCTCTGCCCAGTCAAAGACGAATGAAGAAAGAGGAGAGAGAAAGGAGGCCTTCGGTGGAGTCGCCGTCGTCGCCGTCGGAAGCTGAGAGCACCGACGGACCTCAGTCTCCGGCACTTATCTTCCCCTCGCAATCGGTGCAATATATTCAGGGTGCAAAGGAAGCGTCGTTGTCGTTAGCTGAATGGACGTTTTCACTTAAAGTCGCGTTCACTCGCCGGACAAAGGGATCATTACCCGGGGGTAAAGAAAGGCAAGCACGCCGTGGCGGACACTTAAATACGCGGAATTCACGCCCCGATCACGTGAATACGGAAGAGCCGGTGACAAAGCCCAACGACGACGATGCGACGCGCAGGAATGGCCACGAGGCCGCGCTCGCCAATTAAGGTAGCCCAATTCCGAAATTCCTCTACTCAGGCTCGTCACCATTTCTTCCCTTCCCCGAGCTGACATGGGAAACGTATGTTTCATTTGCGTTCATTGCGAGCAAACCGAAAAGCATGCCCGCTTTGTCATCGGGCCGCCTTAATTAAGACGCTCCTCCAACTGCTTCGCTCTGAGCTACTCCGACTCCGACGAACCGTAGGAAACAGATACGATCTCTACTGGATACGTTCGATTCAGTTAGGGAGCTTCAATTTATGGTTGCTGTTGCGTGCACCGAGCCGCGGATGGATACCGCTCGTTCCTGTCTTGGGAGGTACCCGCTGCTTTTCCAATAAATTTCTATCGTACAGCCAGTTCGTTAGGTCTATGACGGTAAATCTATCCACGATCTTTCGAGTATCTACTTCTGTTCCATGTCGAACAATCGGTTAGGAACGACGGAACGTATTCGGCCCGACCGTCGCGCCGTATCGCCGGTGATTGATTATTCAGTAGAAAGGGAAGGTGGACGACAGACACGGTTCGCTGAAGCATCGAGGAGGCCGCATTGTAGCGGGGGACGCAGATATGTACACCGTAACTGGTATCCAAATGTGAGGGAACTTTTACAGATTTCATCCTGTTTCCCAGAAAATTATGGGACTCGAACTCCGATTACTCGTTGAAAGTCATAGTATCCTTATTTCGTTCCCGCGATATCAGCCCGTCCGCACCGTTACGCGATTTCCAAAGGCTCGCGGTCCCAGTGGCGAAGTAGATCCGCGATACATATAACGGAGATCGCGTTATCACGCTCGACCAGACAAATCGTCAGGCATTCCGTTCCCCGTTGCCCCGACGAAACTCGATTGGCGTTATCTCCGTCGGCTCTCTCGCGTATTAGCCGGCCGGGCCTGTCCTCGCGACCAGGAAACAAGGAGATCGATTCGACGTGTTTACGCGGCGGCTCTGGCCGGGTAGGAAAAAAATTAATTAACACCCCCCGGTACGATAAGCCGCTTAGCCCCGATAACATTAGCCTGCGCGGCCACTCAGACGCGTTAATAGATGCAGTCGTCGCCGCGAAACTAGCGCGAGCGCCGCTAGTTGAGAGTAAATAAACGTCTCTGGAGTGGCTCTATTAATAGGATTCCGGAGCTCATAAGCCGGAACGGTTTTTTCCCAGGACCAGATAGGAGCCAGCGACACGGTATCGCGCGCCTCCGTAACGCTCTCGAAGCGGCGTCGATCCAGAAGCCGATCTCGCTGCGAGATAATCGCTGGGAGATCGTCCCGTGGCGTACATAGAGGCTGCTCTAATACGCCTGAAATGTGGCCGACGAGTGGGTTCACCTGGAACGGCTCTGATCTTTCGCACAGAAATCGATGGTCCCGGCTAATCGGTGCCACGGATTCGTTACGTACCTCCGCTGTTATCGCGTCCCGTTCTCTGCTATCTACCGTAGAAGCGACGACTAGAGTTATATCGCGTTGCGCTCAACGATAAGGGTTTTTAGAACAACGAAGGTGGAGGTGAATGGAATGGGGTCGATTCTGGAGATACCACGTTCTCGAAACAGTGGCCAGTCGTCCGTGCGTGATACTATCGAGGGGCGCCAAAATTTTCTGCTCAGGTATTGCAGCTGACAGGGCTTCGTGTGGGAAAGGTCAGTCCTACGTCCTGGAAATGGTCCCCCGAAGCAGTCGGGCAAATATTTTCATTTTTATTTATTTCTTATTTATTTCAATATATCAACGGGGTAAACCCTTCGTTATAAGAAGTTTAAATCGCAGTCACACAAGCATAGAGCAAACAATTAGGAAGTACAAAAGAAAAATAATTGAAAGGACCAAAGGCAGAGAAATAAGAGCAAAAGAATCGTTAACGATAGTTACAAAATAGATATAAAAAATGTTAGTAATAACAGTAGCAAACAAAAGTCAAATAAATATACAAATATAAACAATCAACTAAGGTAAGGTGAAAGAGGAGAGAGGTAAAGGGAACGCGAAAGTAAAAGTTAAGGGGAATGGAAAGCACGAACAATATTAGCTCTTCATCATCATCTAGACCTAGATAGTTGAAACAGATGCTCTTACGCTTTTTGTACAGCGCACACGCGTGAACCTCGCAGCACCGTGCGTGCTCCTGCGGGGCCTCCAGTCTCGTGAAACGAGGATCTCGAAAGGACCTCGTGACGAACATCGGGGATGCCGATATGGGAATTCGAGATTCCCCGAGTATCTGTCAGGATCCTCGGGTAGATCCTGGGGAATGGAGGCAGGAGTCGCGACAGAAAAGGCCGTTAATTCACGTTTCCGCGGCGCAAACATTATACGGGTAACGAAGGACTATTAATAGAGGCCGGTGCATGCCGGGAAGGCGAGTGTCTCTCTTTCAGAACCAGCCTGCAGCGTGGCCGTGCCTCGCTACCACATATTTGCACGTACTTGGCGCACGGATAGGTACCTGGCGGGATCTGGTAATTGCGGTGCTGGCTTAAAATAATGAAAATCTATTAGTTGGTAGCGCTCTCGTAGCAGCGGTGCCACTCGTTCCCCGAGCAGTGGCGACCGTGTAACGAGACAGGCGAAAAGAGCGCGGGGGACAGCGGCGCAATGGGAAGTGGTCCGGCCAGTTCCGTTTCGCGTTAAGTGTACGTCTATGAAATTGATGCCCTCGTACTGGGCCACACTCGTTTCGATATCCAAGAGCCAATCTTGCATTCAACGGAATCTTCTTCTTCTCAGTCGCTTCTAATTAGAACCTAATCGTAGATCCGAAAATCTCGCGTAATCGGTGCCTATCAGCCATCCAAACCCAACCTTCTGTTCCTATCGAGATACCTAACTAAAAATCACAGTAGGTATCTAAGTAGTATCTAATATCTACTTACGCGTAACCCTCGGACTAACCTTCACCGCACAAAGGGCAGCAGCCACGCTAGATGGACGTTGCGAAGGATCGAAGCTCGTAGCCGACTACAAAAGATTCCCTCGGCTAGCACCGAACACGTGAAACGGTACGAAGAAACGGTGTCCCGTAGGAATGCACGGACAAAGGAGGAAGAGCCCGTGGAGCACCGTCGGGACGACGCTGCTCGACGATAGCGGTGGTTGCATCGAGGAATCGAGCGAGGCTGGCTGGCGGCCGGTCGGTCGGTCGGTCGGGGTCGCTGACTCGAACGGTCGCCGATCCGTCAGTCGATTACTCCGGGGATCTTACGTGAACATGGAAACAGGTTCTTGGAATCCGGTTCTCGATTCTACATACGACTCTAATCAACGCGGCTAGATTGCTGCATCGTATACGCCGCGGTGCGGTGCGGCGCGGAGGCTGGGCTATGCCGCCGCGCGCGTTGCTTCGTTATTCCCTTCGGTGCAGAGTTCGTTTCTCCGCTACGGATCGACCGCTTCGCCCTGCTTTATAAAACTGAGCACATGGCGGAGCGAGCTGGCCACCGCGAACCGGTCGCCAACATTGTCGAGCCGATCCCTCGTGTCCCCGTGGCTGAATCCAACGAACTGCCGATTTTATGCGGTCGATTCGCTACCGCGGTAGCCGCCAATTATCGTTAATTGAGATCCCGAAACGCGACTCGGCCAGAGGCAGCTGCCACGGCCGAAACGATACCCGCGATCCCGCGGGGTGGAAACGACCGGGCGCGTCCTCCTGTGTGGCATCGTAAACGCTAATTTATATCAATCATAGCCTCTGACTACGATGCTGTCGCTATGGGAAGCGGTCGCTCGCGGCGCTTCTCCTTTCGTTCTCTTTCACTGGAAGCTGCGAGTCATTAGTCCGGTCTTGATGAGGATACGTGGTGGGGTTTCTCAAGCATTCCTTGGCTGTTTTCACGATACACGTTCGTTGTCGCGTGTCGGGGGAAACAAAGGTGGCACAGGATGGGCCGGTGTGGTTTAACATACCTCGGACTTATTTCGGATTTTATAAAAATATGTCGATAGAAAGTGTCTTCTGTTTAATAGGCACAGACTTTTTGTGCCAACGATTTCAAGCACTTCGTTGGTTGCTACGTTTCCCGGGCTAATCAATGGAGTAGTCGCAACGATTGAAAAGAGGAAAAAGGAGGTGTGTAGTGATCGGCTTATCGGTGTCAATGAGATGCGCGAGGACCAGAGTCCTGGCCCAAGGTTGTCCACCTGCCACGTTATCTATTCCCTGCGATCCACCGTGTCCAAGTAGTCCACGCCCCTGCACGGCCGGCGTCGCAGGCTCTCGATCCAGGACTGCCATTTGGACCCGTCGCGTCGAATGAAGACATCGCGTCGGATAGCGTCGCGGAATCTAAGCAGAGCTGCCTCTCGTTACTCCGTCGCATTCCGGAAGTCCACAACATGGCGACACAGGTTGAGCGAACGGGAACGAAGACCAATTAAAATTACTGGCCGAGCTATCACTGGGAGAGCAAGAAATTATGACATTGGGTCCAGTGATAAGTGCTCCAAGATCTCTTAGATGCTAGCTTTAGATCGATAAATCCGGCCACGCAGACCAGAACACTGCTCGTGCCTTCCACGCTAGAAAGATGAGGAGGAGAAGCGCGGCGTTGTTTTTAATCTGATCGGGCGGGAAATTATAAGGATTTGGTCGCGGGCTAATACAGCGTCGAGGAGGCGCAGGCCAGCAAGAAGACCAATTAAATTTCGCCTGCCACGAAATCCCCGTTAAAGAAGCTACTTATTTAAGGCCCCCTCGAGAATAATGTACTGCATTCCAAATGAGGAGATTTACACAATCCTCGTCGGAGCGGCTGAAACCCAGACCCTCCAGCGAAGCAACAAGTCTTTTTGCGGGGAACCGTTCCGATGATCTTTCTTTCGACGTGGCTTTTTCTGGGCCGCGATCCACCGTGCCGGCAATTAGGAAGCCCTGATTTCTGAATTACAGAGGCCAGGTGTTTTTACAGGGACAATCGTAGCCGGCGAGGAGCCCGGACAATTGTACGCGACGATTCCCCGCCAGGCGATGGGAAATCCACTGGATTCGAATTAAAGTGGCATTAAGCGGTCAGCGTTGTTCCCCGATATCGTTTGCTTCCAGGCCGCCCAGCAAACAGGTTTCAGTATTAAGGACTTTAAAGTTTCAACCAGCGGGAAGTGGATTACGATTATCGCGGGGAGCGCAAATATGTTAACAGCTTAGGAATGCCAAGTCCGCTCGGAGGCCCTCATTTAGTCGCCGCTGGAAATTGAACGGGTCGATGGAAAAAGTATTGGAGCAATGTAGATATTGTCTGGTAATCGACGAGATACCCACAGCTGAGGATAGGTCGACTTATTAACGCAACGTTGCAGTTGCTTTCTGGAAGCGCAGAAGGATGCACTGCTTCTGGAGGCAGCGTAATCATCGAGCATTCGTTGAGTCTATCTAGCAGCTGAATCGCATTCCTCTTACTCCAGTCAACAAATATTTTTTTCATCCAAAGATTCTTCTGCACAAGGACATCGATAACCCACGATTACCAGTGAAAATACGCGAACCAATAAAACGAGTACATAATGCATCGGCATACGTGTCGGCAGGTGTTGCCACTTTGCAGTAATTTTGCGAACCGGGTTGCAATTCCAAAACGCAAATAACCAGCGACGCACAAGTGGGGAACGATTGCGATAAGTACGTTCGCCGTGGATCGGAAATATGTTGGACCTTTGCGTACCTGCAATTGCATCGATTGCGAGACATTCTTTTGTCCACGTTGGACGTTGGATGGACAGTAAGGGGTCAGTCGACAGTGACGGTTTGAAAAATGAAGGTATTTTTAAAGATTCTTTTTTTCGTAGATATAACATATGTATAATGCAATAAATATTTTTGGTATTTATTAAGGTACTCTTATATTGCACAAAAAAATTAAAAGAATTGTTTAATTTGTTTTAAAACTTTAAACGCGATTATCTCAAAACAACATTTTTTCAACTGGCGCAGGTGATTGCAAAAAAACGATTTGACCAATTAGTCTGAAATTTTTACACGTTATTCAGCACTTCAGTGGCTATGCCCGGAACCACGGAAACCTTTTTCGATTAACCATTTCATAATTTTTACAAGGTTTTTACAAAGCAAAATGTTTAAAAAATTCACCGTATTTCAACACTTAAACTTCAAACCTCCGTCATTTTGTTAATTTTTTATCAGTAAAAATAATCCTAATCCCAGCCATAGCCAATGAAGTGCTGAATAACGTGTAAAAATTTCAGACTAATTGGTCAAATAGTTTTTTTTGCAATCACCGGCACCAGTTGAAAAAATGTTGTTTTGAGATAATCGCGTTTAAAGTTTTAAAACGAATTAAAAAAATTCTTTTAATTTTTTGTGTGTAATATAAGAGTAGCTTAATAAATACCAAAAAAAATTATTGCATTATGTGTTGTATCTACGAAGAAAAACATCTTTAAAAATAGGTTCATTTTTCAAATCGTCACAGTGGACTGACCCCTTAAAGGACGGATACAAAAACGTAATGAAAGTATGTAGGGCGGAATTCGATATTAGTGTAATAGCTTCGATCATCGTCACTATCTTCTTTCAGGAGTGACTATTTTCGTCGAAGTCTTTATCGCTGAAGAAACTTGAATTTGTGTGATAATATCTTTCTCGTGTCACGTTAAGGGGACTACTTACTTAGGCACTCTTAGGCAGTCAAACCGCTCGAAGACCAAGCATCTTTTTGCGAATTAATTACAAGCAGATGAATGCAAATTGTGACTAGCACTTTTGGGTGATGTATATTAATACTATAAACTGTAAAAAAAATTTGTTGGTAATATATGCATGTATATAATAGCGCTACAGTCTTCTGATATGTAGGCGTTTTTTCTGTGGTTTTGCCCTAATTTTTACACAGTATAAATGTATTTAAGTAATAGTTTCAATTGTTAGAAAAGTCTTGAACTCAATGTCTACCTTTACTAATGCGCTTCTAAACCAACACAATGTACGGTACACCAGAATTGTCCTCTCGTAGTTTACGTAACTGAGCCTGAACGATTCCTTTCTCGATTCTCGATCGAAAAGGCATGGAGCCGTTTCCACGACCATCAGGAGGTGTGAAACGCGATTACGACGAACCGTCACAGCATCGGTTTGCAGTCGAATTTGGTAGCAATTAACGAGATCATCTACGAGGCATCGTATATGGAGAGGTTATTCTAGATTGCGAGACGCTTTTGGAAAACGAAGTTCCGCGTTCCGCGGCGTAACATATTTCTCGTTAGGATATTTATTTCATACAAGGCTCTCTCGATGGCAGCTACCAAACATTCAATCCACTTTCTTGACCCCCGTCGCTTCGCAACTCGATCATACCCTAGACATCGAATTAAATAAGAATCATTAAGACGTTACGCCTGGTTCCACATCTTTCCCTAAAAACTATCTACCCAGCACGCTTGCTCCTACTTAGACGCGTTCCCTAAAGGTCTCCAAGAAAGGAGCGAGCGAAGAGGACCGCGAACTCGATTCAATGTTTCCTCGAACTCTGCGATGCATGGGCCACTGCGCATCAAGCATACCTATAGACGCGCTCTGTTTCAACTTTCTTTGCCTCGTACGAGAACTTGGAAGTAAAGGAAACAGTCAGAAGAGGAAACTTACGGTGGAATCCAATAAGCCTGGAAAGCATAGCACGCATATTCGCGTGACACACCATTAGATCCCGGCGATGGCCGTTCCGCGCGGCGAGGTCGGCAACACGGTGTAGTACCAGCGCCGTAAAGGATGTTCGGCGCGGCGATATGTAAAAGTGAAACAAGTTGGCCTGCGCCAGGTCGAATCGTACTCGTATAGGCGAGCGGGTATCGGCTGGCGAGGACTTCTGACGCGACCTGGGGTCAGGAAACGGCCGCTGGAACACGTGCAGCTCGCGACGGGCAGCCCGATACTCGCGGTGGCGTCGCGCGTACCCGCTGCGTGTCGGCGCTAGCCAGCTTGGCCCGCATACCTGTAACAAGATGGACAATAACAGGCGTTACACGCCGGTCCAGGTCGAGGATGTTCGACGTCGGGCGCGCACACACGATGCGTCGTCTCACAGCGCGGCGTCGCCCGGAGGGACGGAGGAGGTGGACGAGAGGGCTCGGGCCCGCGCTCGCGCTCACGCTCACGCTCGCGCGACACGGCCAACAGAGAGCAGCTCGCCGTGGACAAGGGAGAAAAGGGAGAGAGCGGTGGGAAAGAAGAGGCCTGAGAGTGGATCGAACGATGTAAGGAGGCCCGTGCATCACCTGTGTGTCGGCCCACGGCTATTGCCGCTGGCGTGCCGATGCAACCTGGCGGCCCGAGCGCGGAGGGGGCGCAGAAGAGCGGGAGAGGAAGCGCGCGAGCGAGCACGGGGGACCCAGGCCCCTGTCAGGAGAACAGGGCGAAGAGGGGAGCCGGTGCGTGTGTGACAAGTGAGGCCCCGGGAGGTATCAGCAACCACCACACAATCGCGTGGACCCGCTGACGCTGGGACGGGGATGAGGACGAAGAGGAATCAGCTGGAGGATAGAGGGAGAGGGCAGCGTGGATAGAGCGGGACGTAGGGATCGAGTATTCTCTGTTACCGCGAGGGCAAAGGGTGGAGGGAGAAGCGTTCTGGAAGCGAGAGAGGAGCCGCTCGCGCGGCTGCCCTCCGGCGCTCGTCCGACGGCATTCCTTCCACCGAACGAGTCGCCTCTTCATTCTTCTTATCGGCCCCTCTTTCTTCCTCCCCTTTGTAGTCGAGCGCGTCTCGTTCGTCGCCACCCTGGACCATACCCCGTCCTTCGGTCGCTTAGGTCCCAATTTTAGCCTGGAAAGATGCCTAAACGCCCGACTTTGTCACCTGCCGCCCCCTTGACCCTCGTGAACGCGAACCCCCTCGCTCCCCTCGTTTCTATCGTCCGCTGCTCGCCTCGAATCGTCCTCGAGGAATACGGACGATTTATACCTGCTTGCCGGGATTCCGATTCTTTCGTCCCCGCGCAGGATCGATGATCGATCGCGACCCGTTAATTAGATCGTTTTGTCAATGTCCGGGGCGTAGAGTCACGGGAACTCTAATATAATGACGAGCGTTCCCTCCGTCTCTTCGAACAGATCCCGTTCTGAAGTCACGCGCGAACGTTCGTCACGCTCCCAAACACGGCGACTGAAACAGCGGAGAAAGTCGTGGAAAAAAGAAAAGTTCAATTGTCCGACTGGTTTTACTATCGTTCCCCGAACCGTCGGAATTCGTGCTCCGAGGAATGCTCTCTAGCCGCGAGGAGAGAGCGACAACGAGATTTCAATCTGATTGTGAGACGAAAGATTAATAAGCAAATTAAGGCTGGTGAAGCTTTCTACTCGATACTGCGTATAATATATAAACGCAGCTCGCACCCGGAAGTTGCAGGTACTATTAACGGCAATTAACGAAATTCCCATCGAACTGGCACGTTTCAACGAGGAAAAGAAGCGTAATTGCGGCTCCGACGAAAGGTACGAGCTTCGGGCTCGCCGTTGATCGCCACGAAAGTGTTTCCCTGAATTCAGGAAGATCGACGATCGTGGCGGGGCCACGACGGGAAGAATGATCTACCCGGAGTAACGGACGGGGACCGAGCAAAACCGACCGGGCGATGAATCTTCCTGGCGTAATTAAAAGTAATTTCCTTAAGCAGCGGCGCGGTATCGGACGGGGCTGAATTTCAACGCGAGATAACATCGCTTGCGCATAATTTATACGAACCGTGCAGAAAAACAAATACATTTCCGACGTCGGACAGGTCATTATACGTTGCGTTATTTATCCTTGATGATCATGAAATACCGGTTCCCCGCGGGCCGGACCCACCGTACAATAATTAACGTACGATAGTAATAACGATAATTCGAGATCTCGCGCAGCATTCCGCGCTACCGGACAAGCGGTAGGCGCGGGCTTCATTCATCGATCTCGATGGCGGTCCTCCGCAGACGCGACGAGAGTCACTCCGCGCCGTGTACTATCAGCGCCACGATGCTGCCTTTCGATTCGGTATTATCTAATCACTGCCCCAGTATAGCGGAGCTACCGCAGGATTCCTTCTCTACCCTTCCCGCTACGAGACGCTTCTTCCACGAGAAGATGCGCGTGTACGCGCCACAGCACGAGAAAACCTGAAGGGTCTAACGTACGCGCGTGTACAGGATGTACCATTTCGATGGATCAAGTGCTTTGAATGGAAGTTGAAGGGATTGCGCAACAGTCTTGATAACTAAATCGACTTCTGTGGAGCAAATGTTCCTCAAGCATCCCGAAACTGTTTATAAGTCTCTTGAATACTGCAGTGTTTGAGCAGTCCAGTTTAGTTGAAGTTCAAACTGCGTTCAGTACCATCGTGGCAGTACCAGTTTAATTTCAATGCACTACGGGACTAAAATTTGTCAGGTGTACTTGGCGAACAGTGCGGCAGTGACATAAAACTCAGCCACCTCAATGCATCCCCTGTGTCTTCGCTTTCTTCTTCACCTTCGACACAGAGAATTCATACCCAAAACTACGACCAGCCTTTCAGAAACACCCAGTACACGTACACACGTAGCCGGAGCTGGAACGCCGCGGGTCGTTTCCTCGGTGATTTTTACTCGCGGCAAATAATAAATTATCGGCCGGCCGTGCGTAATCGGCCTGGAATATAATCTGCGCATGGACAACCGTATCGCGCTGCGGTAGCTGCGGAGGCTCCCTCTTAGCCTACAATCTGTCTTACATATTCATTATGGCTGGAGGGTGAGCAGGTATTATCTCAGATGGTCGGTTTGGAACAACGTATAGCTTGTAATTTTCAGGGGGCCCCATGGACTGCCCCTCTCTTTGCTCTTCCACGTCTTCGTCATCTTCCATGGCTCCCTCTTCTCTCCCACACCTCACCCCCTCTAGCCCCTCCCTGTTCGAGAGGATCCAGCAACCCTCGGCGTGCCCTCAGTTTCAGGCATCACGCGAGATACAGGTACGGGGCGGTGGATGTTATCGTTGTCATTGTCCAACGAGCCCTAACGACCGGTGATTTCGCGCATCGTTTACGTGCCCCTCTGTGCACGTCCGCGCGCACGCCACCACCTGATGATATCGACGGTTGACCGTAATTGCCGACCCTGCGCGCCCATCTACCTGCCTCGCGATGGGCCCGGCGACGGTCTTGCCATTCCCGGAACTCCGTGCGGCGCCTTCCCTGAAGAACAATCAGCGTTCCCCAGCCTTGAGTTGGTTCTAGCAGCGTCGCTGTTTACTGGGACCTCGAAACCCGCGCTTTGCGTCCTAATCGTGGACTTTCTGCCTAAAGGTACGCAGAGTTCATTCTTCACGCGAGAAAGTAGTCCAATTCGTATTTTATAGATATAGTTCATTCTGAAGGGATGATTCCTTACGTAAGAATAAGTGGAACCGTAGATCGCCTCGTTCCCCTTGGGGATAGGAGTACACCGCACGCCTCTCGACCCAAAGAAGCTACACGGTAGTTGACAATTGCGACATGAAGCAGCCCAGTGGATCGATACACCAGACCCATCCAGAAATCCTGACGAGTCGGCTACTCGGAGGATTCGACGGCAAGGGGAGGGTGGGATCCCCCGGGGATCACAGAATTACACTTCGATTCGGTGGCTCCTGATAGCGCATTTTCTTGACATGAGCGGCACTCAGAAGCCAGTGGCACACGGAGCTGGTGTGCGCTGGTTGTTACAGAGGGAGAGAGAGAGAGAGAGAGAGAGAGAGAGAGAGAGAGAGAGAGAGAGAGAAAGAGAGTCATGGGACGGAGCAGGTGCCACGTGAAGTGAATGACTGGAGGGACGATGGTGGTGGCGGCGACGTAGACGGAGAAGGGGAGAAAAGGTTTAGCGAGTAGCGTGAGTGAGGTGTGTAACTCGAGTGAGCGGATAACGCGAGTTTGGTGAATGAGGCGAATGAAGTGAAACGCTCCAAGTCGACGGCGCGTGCAACGAGTGGGTGATACGCTTTCTAATTATCGAGATTAATCCGACGGGAAATAGAGGCGGGCGTGTGCCAGCTTGACGCGCCTTTGCTCGCCCCGTTCCTTTTTTTTTTAACTCTCCCTTCGGCCCCCGCGCCTCTTTGCGCCAAGCCAGACTTGACACCGGTTCTGTTATATTCCCGCATGCCAGCAGCAGCCCTACGCCGCGTGACCTGCATTCTCACTTGTTTACGCGCCGCCTGCCCGAAAAACGGAGTCATTGGCACGATCCCTTCTGCTCTGATTCAAATAGTCCACTAGCTGGCGGATCATTTAATACACACCCAACCCTGGTACCCCGTCGATTAATTTCTCGTCAGAAGCCAAGGGCTCAGAAGCCCGATAAAATTTCAGCGTACATACTGTTAACCCGCGAGTATCCTCGTCCTCCGAGCACAGGGAATATCCCGTGGAATTCTCGGCTATAGTACAGTCTCTGAAGAAACGGCGAGGAATTAGCATTAAAGGACATTAGCATCGTTTGTATCGTCGGGCCCGTACAAATTTCCCGACGCGGAATGTTGCCGGGCACGAAGGAGCTCGCGAGCCTCGGGTAGCTGGCAGGGGCCTGGAATCAGGGCATACTTGTCGTTCGCCAAAGGCGGGGTAGGTAGTGCACCGGCAACAATAATCAATGGAGTTGCTGCATTGGGGTGTGGCGCGCAGTACCGGCGCCTCCTTGCTGTCCGACGTACTTCGATCGTACCCCCTTGCAACCCTGCCCCTCTCCCCCCGTCGCCCTCCTCTCCTTTCCTTTTCTCTTTCTCCGTCTGTTCTTCGCCCCCCCCCCCACCCCCTCTCGCGGATATCGACGACCCACCTTGTGCCCTTTCCGCCTTCCGCTTAGATGCCGCGAGCTGAAAGCCAGCAAGGCGCTGCTCAAGGAAGCCAGCGTTGTCCCGAGCAAGGGAGTTTCCGTCATATTTCCCTTCCCTCGCCTTGAAACATTCAGGCAATAAGGAGATTTCAGTGGAAGTCAATGGGGCAGAGTGGAGTCTTTAATTGGATAATAAGGAACTTCGAAGTCTTGTAGTTGCCGGGCGCTTTGAATCCCCCTCTCCCCGTTGAAAATATGGAAGCGGAGAACTTTCTTCGGGATACTCTACGATTTATCTATCAGAAGGAAGCGGAGGGACTGTCCGCATTCCGTGTCTAATACGCTTCACGTGTTCGCGTGGACACACCTGTAACGTCTAATTGATTTAAGCCGTGGGATAATTGCCGGCTACTTGGCGGCGGGCCAGCCGCTTATCGGCCGTATTAAGACAGTTAAACACAGGTTGTCACCGGTATCGACAAATACGGGATACGGGGCTTTCGGGCGGTTGACGGGCCGGGTAAAAGTGCGTCTTCGGCGTTCCCAGCCGCCTTTCGGACTGGTTCCCAAGGCGAGAGCACGCGTGGGTGGAGGACCAATCGCGGTGGCGCGGGCACAGTGCAATGCAGAGTGCAGGTGCAGCGCAACGGAACAGTGGCAAAAGAAGCGGCGTGGCGAGGCGCGGCGCGGCGTTGCGCTGGTCAGCGCTGACACGCCCGGTTGCACGCGCTTCCGGCGCCACCGTCGAGCACTCTGCTTCACAGCCCGCCGGCGCCAACGAATTTGCAATTGCACACGTTACGCGTTATGCAGAACGCGACTCCCGTTCCGTTGTAAACGGGAACAGCTAACGTGACGGAGCGGGCCCGCGATGCTACAGGCGGCGAGGCGAATACGGTAAAGTTTTCGCGTATTAATCATGCCACCGGGGGCATCAGGCGCGCTTACTACTGCTTAAATACAGTTGAAGGTATCCAACTATTTCCACAGCGATAGCATCTCGCGAAATTTCCACGCGTTTCCACGGATACCTCTGGCGTAATGTAAAATCGAACGAGTGCATCTAATGCGCGCATCGCTTCTAAAATGCAGCGGCTAATTAACATAAATAACGTGCCCGCCGTTCCCGGTGCATCGCGGATATAATATTTAAACGACAGCGCTTTCTACGTTACCTGCAATTTATTCAAGAAGCAATTACCGCCGCGGCGAAGCTATACGTTATTACAGCTAATTGGAAATCGACACTATCGGACGCACAGAAAGCATCGTGTCTTGTAATTCCTGCGTTAATCACTTTAAGTGGTAGTGGGTAATTAGTACTAAGCGCGGCAATTTCGCCTTCAGATGTATCTGCTACGCGGTCGTGGGCAACATTGATAAAGTAAAACGCGATTACGCGCGTGTTCGTTCACGTTGCAAGCGATGGCCGTTTCGGTGAAATAGCTGTTATCGCTGGAAACGTTTTAAAGCGGCCGTGGATACCGAGCACGAAAACAAATTTCCAGTTATTCGATACTTGAGTCGTGTGAAACACGAGTCTTCAGATTTCCGGTAGAACTTTCGCAACTGATCAAACAATCTCGTTCTAGAAACGCAAAAATAACATCTGTGACAGAATTCTTCACAGTTTAATCTTCTCTTTAGTGAAATAAATCAATCTAACTTTGAATTAACGAGATACCCAAACTGGGGGAACATTGGTATATTTTTGGAACATTTTGTTACATTATATGTATAAAAATTAACATTTTTACATTGGCTTTAAGTACCCTGTCGTAATATCGCATCTTTTGTGATTGTACTACAAGTGTGAAAATGCATAAAATTTTTTATCCTTTTCCTTCTGTAATACATGTTAATTAACTGTGACAAATTGACACATCATATAAACGTCACCAACAGCTAAAGTTTTATCCATCTGAACTTACATTGATACTTAAATTTGTTTCTTTTTATGTTCAATGCACTCCCTTTTATACTTCTTTATTTTTCATTTTCTTTCTTTAATTAAAATTTGTAAAATTGCTGTGAGTATCCTATTATAGCATCGCATCGTTTGTGATTGTACTAAAAGTGTCAAAAGCCATAAAAATTGTATCTTTTTCTTTCTTTAATACATGTTAAGTAACTGCCACTGTTCTACCAGTTTACGGTATCTCCTCGTGATAGAATAAATCCAAGTTTCGTCTGAAATTTTCCAGTTTTCGCAATTGGTAATCGGCGAACCAGTAGCCGAACCGGTAGATTACATCAGTACCGAGTCACCAGCCAATAAATCCTCAAATCGTCCAGCAAGATCCATTCCCGATAGCGAACAACGAATGCGGGAGACACCGTCGAACGAGTAATGATATAACGTGGCCAAGAATGCAACGGACCAACGGAATGACATTTATTTTCACCGACAAGACGAAGAGTGTGCTTACCGTCGATCGATCAATCGTTCCAGCAACGTTGCCGCGAAACGATCGTACTTTGGCCCGTGATCAATCGCCAAGGGAGAGAGATAACGGTGTCGCCGGACAAATACTCGTTGAGATAATCAAAGCACAAAGATGCCTGCGCTCGATCATTCCATCTGGTCCGCGTACAATCAGAGCCTGACAGGGTTACCGATTCGCGTGCGCAAAGCAGCCCGTTTCCGCCGTTTCTCCTGCAACTGGCGTACGCATTTACGCGTCGCACTTTTCCGCCCCGCAGGTATTATTAATTACGGTACATGTATCGGACAAACGCACGGGCATTAATATCCGTAACGATTATTACGTTTAATGATACCCATATATCGTTACACTCTCTTTTCTCGCCGGGTAATTTTGCGACATTACTCTCGGGTACTTAAGCGCAATTTTGACACACAAAAGCCGTTTACTTGTAACCGCTGGAATTAACAATGAGCCGATAGCTTTCTGTCGATAAGAAAGTGCCGGCAGTGACCATCGTTACGCTGCCAAGTCATGGTTGTGCGAAATAGAAGAGAGTTCGAGTGAAAATTAAAGACCCCCGTTAAAAGGCAGGAGGATGTTGGGTATTCCTCGATTCGACGAAATCCAGGGGCGGAAATTTCAGTGTTTCCACTTCCACTCGAGCAGGAAGGGACGTTCCCCAGAGGGAAGGCGAGTTAGCATTCGAAACGTGCCTGGTTCCCACGTAAAACCACCCGGGGAGTTTTTCCGATTCACGATGAGTTGCAAACCTAAATGCTCAGTAGCCCGAAGGTCTCAGATTGTACCGGCTGGAAGCACCGTCGCATTGTGTATCCATTGTCCCCCCCTGAATAAAGAACATTTTTAGACACCACTTAGCCCCTCCTCGATGGGGTGACACGTAACCACGACTCATCCTTATCTACCACGGCTTTTTTCGTTCTCACGGAGGCATCCGTTCATTGTCTACTCGCTGTGCTTTTAGGAGAGACGCCGCGCGCATCCTAAGTGCGCGTGGATCGGGGGAAAGCTGTTATCAGGATGACGGTGTGCCTTTCGCACTTCAACTCTCTAATACTCCTTTTCCTCTGAACAACAACGAATAGTCACGAGCCGGGAGGACGCGCGGAAGGAGTGCAAACACTCGCGATCAAAGATTACGGTTCAATTAGGAAGTAGGAATGCTCCCAGTAGCCTCGCGAGGAAACGTTAGCGGTAACGAGCAGTTGAGAAGCAAACAATGCGTAGCTCGGTAATTAGGTACCACTCGTATGTATCAGGGGCATATACACTTTAAGCGGTCTACAATTTCGAGACACCTTGCGAGGCAGGTCTTTTCACGAGGCCACGTTAATCGCCTCATGCGTCCGTCACGCTGAATAAAGTAAATTGCACGAGGCGAAGCTTGCGCGGCGTGAATTCCGTGTGCCACAAAGGATTATTATTCATAATATCCTTTATAGTTGAAAGACAGTCACTGTTGAATTTAACCTGTCCTACATTGACGATATCTATGCTAGGAGAATAGCTCGTCTTTAGATAAAGAAGCTGATTACAGCGCGGACGTAACGGAACGTGCGACAACTAGCAATTTAATGAAATCACGGAATACTGTCATCAGTATTCTCGCACTTCTTACTTTCAACGTTTTGCGAAGGGTTTCATATACAAATGAATCTATTATAACATCAAGCAAAGTACCAGAACTATTCGATCACATCACATATGCATGTCATGAGTAATTCCCCGCGATATATTAGATTAGGGTAGAACAGAGTCAGCCGTCGAGTTTACAAATTCACGATCACTATTCTCCGGTCACTATATCTGCGGCCGCGATACAGGTCTCGGTGATCGGATCCGTAACGAAGCCCCGGCGCGGCGCATTCACCGGCTGGAACAATATGAGAGCACCGATATGTTCGAGTCGCATTGTATCTTCCTCGCCGGCTCACATCTTCATACCGGTCCGGCCGCGCTGGCAATCAGCGTTGCAACGAACGTTGTCAATCTCGTGGACGCAAAGTATACTGGAAGAGAGCAGCGAAACGATTTGCCAGCGCAGCCGGCGGGTAAAACTTCGTTTAGCATCGCATCGGGGTGAAACAAACCGGTCGCGTGCGTGTTCGCTGCGTACGATGTGCGCGGGCCAGAGGGTCAATCTCCTCCGCGTCCTCTTCTTCTTCTTCCTCTTTATCTTCCCTCTTTCCCTTCCGCGTAACTATTTTCTTGTTTCTCTTCTTACACTTCTTCATCGTTGCGTTCTTCTTCTTCCCCTGCCCTCGGCCTGTTCCCGCGCCTCTTACCGCCGCCTCGGCCCTTTCCCCCGTCGTCTTCTTCATCTTCTTCTTCTTTCACTTTGACCACCCGTCCCGGTTGTTCGCTCGCCCGGAGGTCGGGCGTCATTGTCTCTCGTCTTCGAAAAGCGAAAAGGGGGCAGTGAAAAAGAGAAGGAGACGCTTATTCAATCCGGTAGATGCGAGAGGTAATCAGTTATTTCCGTTCGCGGCAGCCATTAAACGCGCGCTAATTATGATTTTATACAGAGTGCGGCCGTTTCGCGCGCTCGCTGCGAATGTATTATTATGTCTCTATCGGGGGGATACGCTTTTAATCGAGGGGGAGGGGACGATGCAACTGCTAACCCGAAGTCGTGGTAGGCGAAGACTCTACTGGACATTGTACATGTTGGAAGTGATTAAAAAGTCGCGTACTTTAATGAACCGATCGGTTAGTAAACTGTGAACTTGCGATATGTTCCTGAGATCGATGTAATCTCGCAGTCCGTACCAGACAAGAAAGGAGTATAAAACATATCCCTGGCATTGCGAGTTAGAAGCCAGTCTTTCCGCATATTCCATCCGCACCTCGAGCGATCATTGAATTAACCTCGATATTACGCGCTAAATTTCACGGAATACGCTGAACGCTCTCGTCGCCCAGGTAATTCATACTATTATCGCGGACGCATCATCATAAATTTGCATAGGCTATTACGACACTCTGGATCGTCACGCGAGACGAATCTCTATGCCTCTCCAAGGCGAATCCATCCCGACGCGTCTCTATCTGTCCGACGGTATGCGTCGGAAGCGAGAGGTTGCGGAAGTAAGGAGATTTACCAAGAGCAAGTGTGACTTGTAGGTACATAATAGCCGCAATGGTCGGCCCCGGCCAAGGAAAGAATCCCCTTCGTGGACCTGACCGCCGTCTCTGCGCAGTCGGGCAGACTGCAGGCAGCAGCTGCACGCACGTGAGCAAAGGAATCGCCGTGAAACGCTAACGTTATAATAACGGTCGTAACAACAGCAAGAACGTCGTAATTTAAATTGAGTTTCTCGCTTGTCCGCCCGTAATAGCTCTATTGCACGCTACTTGAACGGAAACGAGAAAGAAAGCCACGGTTCGGCAGCTGTGGAAACGGAGGGAGGAAGATGAGAGCAGCGCGAGGTGGCAAAAAGGGGGAAGAGATGGATCACAGTGGGTGGGTGTGAGTGATATCTGCAACGGAGGCTGGGGTGCGCTGATCTAATTGATAGCCGGCCTGGGGACACGGCCAGGATATGACGCGAATCCATTGTGGCCCACATTATTATAATATGTATACATATATTATATATATACGTATCCTCTGCCACCGATATCGCGCGTAGGCCCTGCACGTCGAGCGAGAAATACGCGGGGAAAGAAAAGAGACAGGGTGACACGCTGTGCTGGTGTAATAATCGGGCGACATTGTTCGGCTCGACAGTTAGGGAGTGCGGTCAGCAAGTGTCAGACAGATCGCGCGATACATCCATAATGTGGCGGGGTACCGATGGCCGCGTTTCTTCTCACTGATCGACCTTGAATTCCATCGATTCTTATCGTCCAGGCCTTGCACGATCTCTTCGATTAAACGAGCGACTTAATCGTAACTGTTTACGTACCGATTCTTTTTCGGTTGGAACTGGCAATTATGGACGTCGCGTAGCTTGAGTGAAATTCCGACGTTGACCCGCGCCGATAATCCAGCGGCTCGCTCAACGCTCAGCGGTGTGCTTCAAGTGAAATCCTCGTCTGCGGGGCGTACGAGGACGCCGCGCGTGCTCGGCAATGCATCTTCAAAGTGGTAACTGCTGATCTTTCCCCCTTGGCCCGGCGATTCGTTAAAAGACATGCTGGTAAGTCGTGCATGCTGCACGAGCGTGAAGTGGAATTGAAGCGCGACCACTCGAGAACGAACTGGCATAGGCGTGCCATCTCTCGAAAGTCTTGCGATCCTTTGGCTGCTTCCCCGCGGAATTGCTGCGCGTCCCGCCGCGTCCCGTTGCATCGCTAACGCCGCACGGAAACTTATAATGAAGAAAATCCTCGAGACGATCGAATATAGGAGACGGTATATAGAATTACTAAAGCGAGGAACCGTACGAGTGCGTCTTCCCTTCCTCCGTGCCAGCTCCTCACCCTTCGCCGTTGCCGCCGCGCACCCTTTTGCCTGCCTTGAAATTCAAAGTGTCCTCGTTATAGCCGAGTGGATGCCGCTTTAACCCGGCCCGCGGTAGCATCTAACGTTTAATTGCATCGGACTTTAGCGCCGGATATAACTCCGCTGCCGGAAATTAACAGGCTTTAACTATTGCCTATACCATGGCCGTCCAGACTCGCGTATAAATTATACGAACGTGCTCGAACGTTCTCGTCTCTGCACACAGGGTGTTTCGTTATTGATTGGACACCACTCTTTTACTGTTTCGTGTAGATGTCGGCAGTCATTATAAGGAGTAGCTTCAGTGTCTTCACTCAGAAAACTTGGGGGTGGGTTCAAAGAGTTTGTTACCGTTTCCTTTGCCGCAACCTCGAACTCACGAAGTTTGTGCCCACTTTTTAGGGCACTCCTATCTGACTTTTAGAGTAATAGTGATATTCGATTCTTCTTCTTTTTCGTCTTCTTATTATTATTACTATTAAATGGGTGGACACTCTTTGGTTATATAAAGTAAAAGTACATTATGGAAGAGTGGGGTTATAAGCTACGATATAGTTATACTAGACTTATAAGGTACGCACAGAGTCACACAGCGCGTCAGTATAATCCGTCTTTTGAAGGACACGGTAGAGTTGTGTTCTTGATGAGATTTTCCCGTACCACGTGCTCTTTGAACCTAAATCACTTTCCACGCTTAACATTAAGATTTATGCCTGATAATACCGAATCACCCTGTATACTTCTACGTATACGTTAACGAGCACGTACGTAAAATTAGATTGTGGGAATGAGCGTGCACACCGGCAACAGTCTGAATTACCTGGACTCTCGCGTCCGCCCCTGAACGCCCGTTATTAGAAGACCGAGCGAAACGTCACGGTGTGATAATTAATGCCCCCGATACTAAAGCGAACCGCCCAGAGTTATTACCGATTATGCAATGTGTTTGCGAACGCGCTCGAGAGCTCCGTGTTTCGATCGTCCCTCGGTGGCCGTTTCAATTAGTTTCGAGTGCCTCCTTGTATCGAAATGCAACTCCACGTTGCACGGTACCAGAATGACCCAGTACGTCGATTCTAATCAGAGCCTGCACGCCTTATCCCAGTATTAAACGTACCAAATAAAAGCTGTAAAGTGCCAACCAAGAATCTTCGACCTACGACCCTACATTAACAATCCCAAACCGAGTATCCGGCATCCAAGGGATTCCTCCCTAACAGAATCAACTACAGAAGCTTGCAGCACCCCTCGCACACCTCTGGAACGTTTGCTGCGAATCGGATAGCGTCTCCCGATCGTCTGGAGACGCGGAGACTCGCGTGTACGGCGCTCGCGGAGTCAGACTTGCACGGGCATCGGTTGCAGCAGTCGGCGGTACGTGTAAAACGCGCGGTGGTCGCGTATAACGTGGTACACGCTGGTTCTTGGATGGTGAGGGTGAAGGAGGGAAGGCGAGGGAGAGCGAGGGACACGGCTGAGAAAGGGAGAGAAATGGAGAGAAAGGGATGGAAAGGGGGAGAAAGGATGGGCTCGCGAAGGAAAGAGGGGGTGAAGCGGGGGCTCGAGGTGGTGTAATCTACGTAGCGAGTAGGTAGGATGGGCAGTGGATACACCGGCTACGTATAAGTATAATGACTGGCACTTCTATGCATTATCATACCGCTGGGGCTGGCTCCGGTGGTGGCTGGCCGGTCCGGCTGGCGGTGCCTGGGATCAGCCGTTGGTCGGGGAGATGAATAATTTCAGGACGGGCACGCAATTACGTGCGCGTACGTCTCGCGTACCAAGTAGCCAGTCGACGGGGCCACGCACGCATACGCGCATACGCGCACACGTGGCAAGGAGCCACGGCGTAGCCGTGCCCAGACCCATACCCCTTCGTCGCTCCACAATCTTGGTATCATTTATATTTCACTGCGGGCAATTATTTCGGGCCCCGGCGGTGCCCATCGGGTGTCCGATAAGTTCGAACCGGCGAGCTTCGAGAGACCACCGCTCGCGGTGTTACCACGCGGTGCCTGGCTTGTCGCGACCGATCTCGCGAGCTCGGGCAACCGCTGCCTCCGTGGCCGAGGAGCTTAACCCGTCCGCGCTACTCTCCGCTTCCGTCTGCCCTTTGGCGGATACTCCCGGTCCAAGGATCGGTGGCCTGGATTTTTAATCTCACGCGCGCTAACTTTCGGCAGCGAACACCGACGGTTCCTTACGCAACGTACAATTACGCTCGCTTTTCCGCAATACTCGCGCTGTTAATCGCGCGAGCATGTCACACTGGTTACACAGTGTACTCCGCTACCCCGCGAGACTTCAATTATACCCGAACGGAATCGAGCAATTACATGTACGGACTCGCGTGTAGTTATTAACGTCCCGTCAGCTACGAGACGCGTACACGTCCTCTTCCTGATCCTCGAGCAGCTCCACTTTCCTCGCGCGTTCAGGTGGCCCCGCGACCACTGCCGCTGACTCCGCGACCAGCCGTGTTCCGAGGGAAGTTTCGGCAGCGGCGGACGTGAAATCCGCGGCGGATCTCGCGCGACGCCTCCGGATCCGAGTCATTAAAACTCACTTAGGATAATACCCGGGTGATTCGTTTTTAAACGGAACTCTTTCGCGGGCCAATTTATCCCGAATCCTCGCGGTGCCCCGTGGCCGTCTGGGAATGATATCTCGATGAAATGGGCCCGCGCGGCAATTTAAATTCGAGCCGGTCGTAAGCGAACGAAAGAAACGGCTCGCCTTTCTTCCGGGCGATATTCAAACACTATTACAGTTAACGACAAACAGATTGCGAGGCCTAATCGCGCTAAAGTATAGACCGAAGTGCCGAGAGCCGCGCGAGAAAAACCTGCCGACCGATTACTCTGCTTTATTGCTCGGTAAAGACGTTTTATGATACACGAGGATAGTTGATTCGTGCAACAAACGACGGTATACAGTGACTGGTAAACAATGGCTACCGTGTCACGCGAAATGGGGTATCGATTATGGAGCGATTGTTCTTGAATGAAAAGAGCTGAGGAATTTTGTGGGTGGCCGAAGGTACGATGCTGCAAACGGTCAGAAGAATGGAACAGAGAGTCTGATGGATGAAGTTTCGCGCCATTCGCGATATCCATCGCTATCACACCCCCTCTTCATCTTTATACTTCACTCCCTGCAACCTCTGCTTTGTTTCTGGAGGCCCGAAGATAATGAACACAATTACGGCGAGGTTTTTGTTCTAGAAATTACACAGTAGTGCGCGGATGCATGCCTGTGGCTGATTGCTACGCCCCGGCATCCTCTCGGCGATACAGCGGTGTATATAGAGGGTAGAGAGAAATTTGTATTATGAAGAGGAAAGAAGAGTCTCGCAGGGCAATAATTAATCGGAAATTCATTCCATCGAGTGTTCCAATCCTATTGCAATGTGAATTAAACTGTGTACGTATTCTCGACACTGTTGCATGGCTGCTGCGCCTGACTGGCCAACCCCCGTACACGGAGCGCGTACGTCAAAAGCCCGAAATTTCTCATTTTCGGCAGGCTCTGCACCCCGCTCGTACGCAGACCGCGCTACGCAGGATCTCGCAGTTTGTTCGCCACCAACACCGAGGCACGCCAGGCTGCGGAGGATTACGGTGGCCGTGCGCGCTCGAAGCCACCACCACGTAGCCGAAGACGAGGTGGATACGGGACGAGAAGAGCCAGGAGAGACGGAGTCGCGCAAAGGGAGGTGAGGCGGGGTGCGGCCGGGGACAGGGACACGGAGTAAGCTCTAATTGCATTCAATAAAGCAAATAATAGCAAGCTCATTAGAGCAGAGAGAGGAGCTGGCGAGTTGACCGCGGCTCGTATGCCAACCTGCCTACGCTCTCCGACGAAGGAGGAAGAGGAGGACGAGTGAGGACGAGAAAGAGAGGACGAGCAGAGGAGTCTGCTGAGAGACGGAGCTGGTGGAAGAGAGCGGAGAAACCGGGTAGAAACTGGCGGTCGTGCCGTCGTATCGTCGCGAGAACCACGGTCCAATGTCATTTATTGTCCCCGGTGGACAAGCGCAGTTTGCCAGAGCGCACCCCCCTGGCCAGGCCAGGCCAGCTGCAGCGGGAGGAGGAGAGTAGCCTCGCCTGGCCGCGTCTATATGAATGGGCAATAGCCATGCAACCATTCGCGTCCTTCGTTAGCTATTTATCCCCGTTTATTATTATTCGACCGCATCCCATATACACTCTAGCGATCCGCACTCAACGCTGCGCGCCGCGTAATCGATGAGTGGATACTCCCAGTGAACGTCAGACCGTTCCCTGGTCTCACTGTGCTTCGACTGGTGTGTATACGTTTCAACCCTCTCCGCGGACTCCACTCGCAACCCAGTGGCACTTTTGATTTGATACCTTCTTGATAGACATTTTATTCTTCCGCTTTGGATACCAGTGAAAATTGTTTAATCTTCGTAGCATCGTCGTGTGAGAGGTAGAAATGAAAGGGGACCTCGTGCCGATATACTGGAGGATGGTACCGCGGCGCCACAGCGGATACCATGGATAAGTGCACCGATTTCGACGCGCAGGCAAATTAATTTACCTCTGTCCGAGGCGGGAGGGGGTGAGAAGAGCGTGGCGGGGAGCGGCTCTCCTTTTCGTCCTCGGCCATAAAGGACAACACCTGAACCGGATCCTATTTCAGCTTAACAGGGAGCGTACAACGAGAAGACCACAGTCGTGCCGTGTCGTTCAGGGACACGAACAATGAACCACGCACGGACAGGAAAGCTCGTTCCGAACAAATCGAAGCCGGCCTTCGGCGGAGGGAATGGGAGGGAGAGGCGGAGGAAGAAAGAGAAAGGGAGAGAGACGGAGAGAGAATCGGCCGCCCCCGATGCAAGTGAACCGCGCAGCGGCCGGTAAGAATGGCGATTCGGCTAATGTATTCCGCGGTTCTGCGCGCTCATTATTCAGCGATAATTAATTGACGGCTATAAATAAGCGGCGCGTCCCGGCACCGCGTAAATAAATGGTTCGCGCGAACCGGAATGGTAATGGTGACTTTGACGGACCGTTTAAACTGGAATAAAGCTGGGATACCTCCGGTTCCCCCTGGGGTTTCTGTGGGTCCACCTCTGCCCATCCACAAGCCCGCTAACCAATATAACTCACCTGCCACCTTCGCCGAGTCTATACGGTGTGTTTCGAACTCGCGTTCACCACCGCAACGGTTTACCGGATAGTCTGCTCTCCTCTTCGACAGCCACCCCGCCTGTATCACGTCACGCGTCCTCTCCTCAAGCCCGCGCGTCACTCCGTCGTCTCGTCTTACGCCTTGGCACCGTGATCGTGTTTCTTTTCGGAGCGGTGACAACGAAACCCTAATGTAATCGTTCGGCCCGATCGTCATGGAGCCGTCCCTTCGACAGGAATATTGATCAGCTGACTGCTGGAACGTGGGGATTATATCTGGCCCGAGACCCCAGCCTTTTCCTTCTTCTTTCTACCGCTTGTACGCGGTTTCTTTACGAAATCGAGCCCGGTGGCTCCTAATGGAAGTGCTTTGAATCTACCAAGTGACCCTGAGGTGTCCTTGACCCTCGCAACTTACCTTTGCACTGTACAGTTTTAAAGTCCCCCTCCATTTTCTATTTCGTCCCGCGTAATCGAAGGTAAATCCGCTCGTGGATTAATAGATCGCCCTGTATACACCGGTATTTCGTATCATTACAGGGGAATGAGAAAACAATAACGATTCATGAGCCAGGCGTATGGATTATCTCGCGAATGCTTTGCAAGAGCATAGAAACGTGCCACGAGTTTTCACGACTCGTAATTTAGCAAATGGTAGTCATCAGACCGCCTCCTTCAAGCATCGCAAACAGCGGTTAATTGATCGTTATTATCAAGGAATCGCCGCGGGGATACTGATTACGTTGGAAGCGTTCCATTCAGACTCCGTTCCGCGCACTGTTGCCTAATTCTATTTGCAGGAGGAGGGAGGTAGACTGAGAACAGCGGAGTGGGAGAGACAGCGAACGTTTATGAAAGCGGTACAAGTTATTAAGGCCCCGACTTCGTAATAACCAGTGGCTTTCCTTCCACTTCCTCGTTCACGCCCACTGTTCAACGTTGGACAGTGTACAATTAATTTCCACCGCAACAGTAACTAATCGCGGCTTAATTCTTCCATCGTGGCCGGGGAAAGGTTCCGCTGTGAAACGGATGGGACCCAGGCATCGTACGTACACGAAGGAGCAATCGAGGCTGAAGAAGACGTGAAAGACGTAGGGACCGGCATGTTGAGCGCGAAAAAACACATGGCGGAGAGGAATCAGGAAGGTGAAGCCACGTGCAGACGTGGTTGGTCACGGCAGTGCCAAGGAGCGCGTGTCAAATTCGAGGTCGGGCCGGGTTAACGGCAAAAACGCGAGCCTGCCTCGAAAGCAAACGTATTAACCCTTTTTGCTGCAGCGTATGCAACAACAAAGTCTATTGGGCTGAAAGGTATAATTGGTGCCGCGGGATCGTTACTTCCTAGCGGTTAAATTGAAGTTACGGTGGCGAGATTATAGTCTGGGCTATGAATAGAAATATTACAAGGAAGTTGTTTGGAAATTAAACGATCCAACGTTCCTTATAACGTGACACGGAAACTGATCCCTGTTGAAGCGAATCCCTCCACAGTTTCCTGCAAGCCTGTTACAAAGGGAACGAATGAAAAATCCTTCTCCACGATCAGTCTCATCGTTTCCATGCACACATCGGGTATTTACCAGCTCCAGTGACATTCCACCTTGCTCCGAAGCGTCAAGAATTTATGGCAAGCTGGCAGATTCTCTGGGACGTTACCTGAGAGGGGTGACACGAAAAATATGCCATATCTGGCCCCGCGAATCTGCCCAGGCTTCGACCGAAAAAATAACACAATGAATTCGAGGGCTTATCGGACGTGATCTCGAGGGCCACGGAATCCCGCCTAATAACCTTTTCGTCGATCGACATTGTTATGGGCCGGTCATTAGAGCCGCGTCCCCGTGTGGCGGCCAAAAAACGTCGTTTATCGGGCCCGTTGCGCCCGTTGGCTTTCATCCGCGCGCACTTATCTCAAGGGACTTGAAAATCCGGTCGCATTAAGATATCTATCGGAACAACGGATGTGCGCCATTAAACTTTTACTTTATTTAGCGCTCGCAGCCGCGGCAGTGCCGCTCTCGGCCCGACGGGGACGCGATGGAAAGGGAGACAGGTCGAAGGGAGGAGGGCGAACAGCCAGAGAATCGAGGGAAAGGAAGAAGAAGGCTTATCCCTAGGGTCGACGAAAGAATCCACTTAGGAGACCTGATTATTCTACTATCAAATCTTTTTCTGTTATTGAAATTTTCAAGTAGGTATCAGAAGTGATGTATGGAATAAATTTCGAGACCAAGGGACGATGCGTTTGCCATGAGTCGAGCGGGTTGCCACAAGCGGGCAGCGTGGGTAAGCTGTCAGGGGCCTGGAGCTCTCCTCGGTTCGCGATTGTTCTTGAACGTGTAATTATTATTTACGTTTACTCCTAATGACCGGCTCTTGCACGACACCATTTAGAATTGCTAATGGCCGTGCATCCGCGGCCACTGTCAATAGGTACTAAAACTCATTACCTGGTCGGACTAACTAATTGGACACATCTGGATTGACGGAATGCCCGCTGTACGATTGGTTATTAAATCCACTGACTACGGCTCGAAAGATCCTTATGTTAATGCCGCGCTATCATCGTGGAATAGAAACCTGTAGGTGCACCATTGGGAATCATTTGTACTGGGTGTCCCTTTTAACGTGAACACCTTAAAGGGTTTTCTTCGATGAGAATCTTGCAATTGACTAAAGATTATTGGCGAAGAAGGTACTCGCCACTCAGTGCACAGTACTGCACAGTGACTATTTTAGTATCACAGTGATTTTGGTGATGAACTTTTCTTCATTCTACAGAGTAACTGCTTTCGATCTGACTGACACCATCCCGACACCCTGTACACCACGGAAAATAATTTAATAAGCACCAACGACCATTCATCCCCATCAAGTTCGTCCTCTAAATTCATATCAGCCTCGTACATTCAGCGCAAAAACATAGTCTATGAAAAAGAGGACCCCGGCTACTTGAGCAGGTGAATAAAATTGTACCATCCAATTAAGAGACGAGGAAAAACGGG
This sequence comes from Andrena marginata, assembly GCA_963932335.1. NCBI lineage: Eukaryota > Metazoa > Arthropoda > Insecta > Hymenoptera > Andrenidae > Andrena > Andrena marginata. Next base: position 10,447,194 of record OZ010662.1, on the reverse strand, counting down.
GTGTCCTTATATGCATCGCGTCGCGCCCCACGAAAATGACTTTTCTCCGTGCAAAACCAAGCAACCTCCCCTGTTATCCCTAGCGTAAACGATTGTTAACCGCTTATCTGCTCGCTGGCACCGAGGCAGCCGCTTCGACCAGAGAGTTACGACTCTCAGGCTCGTTACGCATGCATAGGCGCGAGCATAAAACACTGGAATTGCGCGTCTCGCTGTTCGTTCAGCCCGGCCCAGGCCCCGATGACTCGTCGTTGTCGCTGGGACGAAGCCCGACCCGCGTTTTTCCGATTTCTTCGTTTGAAGATACCACGGAGGGAGCGCGCACTTTAACCGCAACCTTCCACATCTAAGCAACCTCTTTATTCACGGATGGACCTTTTTTTCCATCGGTTAGCTGGACTATCCGACGAGCCTTCCGGCGATCCGCGCGACGGCCTCGCGCGAACGATGTCGGTCGGGGGCGACGACGGGCGTCGTTACTCGCGCTGATTTAGTTGAAGGCTGCGAATATACGGATCCCACCCTTTTTCCGGGGACTGGCAGCGGAGAGCCCTTTCTCGTTAGCCGCCTACATTATATTACCCATCGAGGGGCATACATCATTCCCTCTTTATGTAAGTATCTATAACAGCCCGAGAAACATTTGCAGCTCGCGCTACGAGAGACGCCGGGGCTGCATCGCGTGGGCAGGCGCGCGAGCGCTGGAAACCGCTCTTGCAACGCCGCGGAATTGATGTACTGTGCCCGCCGAACAATGCCTCGTGTACAACGACGAGACGCGTCGGGAAAAGAATGGAGAACCGCGAGGAAAGCCCACGTGCTACAACATTTTTCGTCCATCCTGGTTGTTTCGGCGAGACTGATCGCCCTCAGTCACGATAACGCAGAGATTCCTAACCCCATTTTGGTACTACCTTTTTTCAAACTGACGAGTCTGTCTGTCTAAGCTACGCGTTAGCACGCGTTCTTCAGCGGGGGTACGTTGGCGAGGACTACAAAATGTAAACTCGTTTCAGGAGATAAGCGGACCGATTCCGCGCGACAACCGAGTGCAGTTGCATCTGCGAGGGATTAGAAATGATCGTAAATTGACGGCGATTCGATATGTAGTTAGCTTATCGTTCACCCATAAAGAGAGATAAGGTCTCTGTGCACAGTTACTTATGATTGTAAATTCGAGAGTTTAGTGACTAAGAAGAAATCCCGAAGATATCGAGCGATTTCAGTGAACGTTTGAGCGTATGCAATGTCATCGCACAACTTATCACGCATTTATGAACTCCTGTTTTGTCGATGATCCATATAATGCCGAATGAGTCTTGAAATGTCAGAAGAGCTAATCCCTACACATTATTTCGTTGGAGGGACGAGAATTGCTTCTAATTCTTTCCTTGCCGTGGCTCTAGAGCTCGCCATTCAACGGTTCCGGACAATCGAGCGAAACTTTTATAATACCCGTTACAAGAACCACTGCAATGTCGATGGTATCTGCGCGCTTGCATTGTCGTGAACGGTATTAGCCAGCCCGCCCTTGCAGATTACACAAGAACTATAATTATTACCTCACATCGGCAGAAAAATGATAATTACTTTACATGGTTAATTACGATCTCGAGGCGGCGTGTCCCGCGGCCCGATTGGCCGCGATAGCCGCTTTAATGGCATAAGAATTAATTATACGCTGCACGCGATACGAAGAAAGTATCTCGGCCTTTTATTCGGTAGGGGAGGCATTAGGCGCTTAATTGACCGGACATTGCGTTAACGAAGATCAACGGCAGTGGCCCATCGAAAATTCCTTCACATTACCCGTCAACGGTATCGGCCGAGGGCGACGCGATGAATTCCATCAACCGATTTGGATCGTTGTCAAAGACTGACGTCCTTCTGCTCAAAATTAATGAAAAGGAAACACCTTGCCCCGGAGTGGATGATGTCTCGCTTTCCGGGGATGTCGTTAATGGCACAGAATATGGTGGCGTATGTTTTATTTATGACACGCGTCAAATATAATTCATTTAGGCAAATGCAACCTGGTACAACCACTAATGAGAGTTTTTCGACGTGTGGTCAAGATTGAAGTGGACGAATTTGAGATTGTGACTGCAGCAGACGTATAGGAAGCAGTCCTTTCCAGCTCCGTCGTACAGTTCAAGTTATTGGAAGTATACTTTTGGTCGCGGCCACTTCGTCTCACATAGAAAATGTCTGAAGGGATGTCTTACAACTACATACACCGTCCCGAACTTCCCGATACGTTGATCCCAGAGATGAAAATCCCATGGAAGATCGTGCACGGTCTATTTTCGGGTTTCAATCGTATTTCAATCACTCGGTCCGAGGATGAAAAGAAAGAGAACCCTGGAAAGTTCTCCGGAGCCGGATCATCCGGCTCGGACGAAACATTTACCGTCCCCGCGGCGTCGTATGCATCGGCACCGGTGCATTGTTGCGCGCTGCCTCGATGCTATCTACCCCGGTGACGTTGTCGTGAATTGTAAGACACCGCCGGCTCCGCCGCGCCGGTTCGTGGATGGAAACGAACGGATCGAAGGAACTCCACGGCCACGTGAAATATACGTCCGCGTTTCTCTTCTATCCGGCCGATTATCTCGCGGCTGCTGTCGCTCACGCGGTAATTGTCTCTGCCCCCGGGGACCAGCCGAACGCTGCAGATACTTAATGAGACGTACGATTGCTCCCAATTTGGTATACGTACCTACCCCTTCGCGGCTCACGGAGCGCCGATCGTACGAGGAGCTCCCGCGTAAATCTCCGTCGCGCAACTGTCGCGCTATTATGTCGCTGGGAATTTACGACCCATCCGGGTCAGGGTCGAAATCCTTGCAAATATCGCTACCCATGCTCTTCAACGTGCACTTGAGATTTAAATAGGGAAACTTTCGTTGCACAAATGCAATAGTATTTCTTTCCTGTGAAAAGTCTCCTCCGTTTTAGAAGCTCGAAGGTATACCGAAGGTATTACTGCGAGTACAAAACATGATCTCTCCCGGGGTGAATGAATAATAAACCTGTCACCTGCGTTTTTGTTCCTCCGCGCTAACAGACGCGCATACAGGAGATTGTTTGGTTAGGCACGTCGCACGGTTAAAAGCGTCCGTAACGCGCGCGTTTATTAAGGACCCCGGTTTATGATCAACTCCCGATCACGGGCCGGCGCTACCAAGTAGTAAAGAGGCGTATTTACGAGGAGGTGCAGTGCGCGATGCGTCGAAAGGTATTCATAATAATTCGAGACGCTCGGTTTTAATGGTTCCTCTGTATCGGCGGAGTTAAAGGAACCGATGGAATCCTCAACGCATCGACGAGCCTCAAGACACGTTAATGGATCGTGGGTAGTTCTGACACGCACGTTCGGTAGGATGCGTCCAGGACCGCGAGAAAGATATGCAAGAATTATCCAGCGGCTCGGCTCGCGTCGCCGTCGTCGACTGGCTTTCCAATGTTCCGCGAGATAAGCGAAGGAGATTGCAAACGCGCCAGGCGGAGGTACAATTATTAAAAACCGGTAGAATCCACGCTTGTTCACCGCCCCGAACATCCCATTGGGCCTAAGTACCTATTTGTTGTTGTCGCCGTGCGCTGGGTATGCCTCACCGCCGCCATGACACCTTCCCGTGCTCGGTGATAAATTTCATCGGAGCGACGAATGGTTGTTCGGGATTTGTACTTCCTGGCCGAGGGAAAATCCTCCTCTAGAGGGCTCGACGGAATTTACTCGCGGGTCTGGGGACCGTGCGGCGGCGCCGGGCGTTCTTTTTTCTCTCGTCTCGCCGCAGCCACTCGCGGGAAAAGCACCTACAACGACGAGATTTCACGGAAGACCTTCCCCGAGCGTGATAACAAATACATCCACCGACAGTGTGTTCATGGGACAGCGCGGACTTAGTCTGTGTCGTATTTTATCGGAGGATATTGTTGCGAGGGGTTAGGATGAGGACATGAATACATCTGAAAGTGTTATATTCGAGATGCCTGAGATTAGAGTTCTTATCATTCGTTTGTCAAACGACTGTTTCAGTAATGATTGAGGACCTTGTAGCAAGAGAGTTGCTTCAAATTGACTTAAAATTAAAAAGAGAACACTAATTGAAAGATATATATTTTCACACAATAGGTAGTAGTTATTGAGTTGACAAGTTTTTATTTGTATTTTTGGAGAAAAAATATTCTATAATAAAAATATTAATATATCTATTTCTATTTTTATTTATTTGCCATAAATTACTCATTTCTTATCGGATTTGCATCAAACGTGCACCAAACGATGTAGAATATATTTTATGTATACTATACGTCATAACCGAAAAACTATATATAAAAAATGGAGTTGCACCCCTGTTGCTGCAAGGTCCTCAATTAAGCTACTGAAATAATTCACACAGTAGACGATACAGTGGGAATGGGTGTATATGTATTTCAGGGTTGAAGCACACCTGTGTGTGCTTAATTTAGCGACATCCTATTCACGAAATATCGGCGACTTTGGTATAGTTCCCATGGCTGTCGCAACGCGTGGTAATTCGCAAACGTGAGTCGGTCGGACGCGAAGGATTCGTATTATGCAACGACACAACTCGCGAGCTCGTCTCGAGAACACGAAATATATCAGTTCGTGCATCGGTTCGAATCGATACTCGAGAATATACATGCATGTGTCGTGGCCACACGACGTATTCGGTTCTCCGGTTCGCACGGTCAGATACATCGGCTCAAGATGGATTACCGTGCCGCGAATATATCGCGCTTTCCCTGTCGACACTGATTTGTCGCATGTGAGTGGCACTTGGTGGACAGTCTACGAATCCCGTCATCTATTTTTACATGACCAAAAGTATGCATCGTATGCATTTCCTATAAGGTGCTTACAACCAGTTGCAAACACGTGGACAGGCCCGGCTCGCCCCTACAGGCAAAATTAGGTAGCTGCCTCGGAGGTGAAGTTGACATGGAACGCAAAATGGTCACTCATTGTTGGCATTTTTTACAATAAAGTTTTAAATGAAATATTACAAATTATACTATAAATGTTTTAAGCTACGAATAAAAATTCAGAGTACCCAAGCTGATCAAAATTTAAAAAAAAAATTAAAACCCACCTCAAAAAAATAAAAATGCGGTAAAAAGTACAAAATAATTTTGTTCCTTATTTGATCTACGACTCTCAATTTTTTATGTCAGCGCCTCATCATTTGCACTGTGTAAATCTGGCACCGACTTAACAAAATTATTTTTTACTTTTTAGCGCATTTTTATTTATTTTGAAGTCGGTTTTAATTGATTTTTTTTTACTTTTTAGTTATTTATGTTATATAACTAAACTTATTTCAATAATGAAGTCGATTAATGAAACAGATTTCTTATTTCTGGTGTAACTTCAAAACTACTTAACCGATTTGGATAATTCCTTCTCCGTAACCTAAGTTGATTCAAGCTAAACAAAATGCAATAAGTTTCGGGAAAATCGGCAATTACGGAGAAATTCGCGGACAAACATAATACATATTAACATAGGTACATACACATCGAGCGTAGAACCTCTTCCTTTTTGAAGTCGGTTAACATAATCAAATGACAAAAGAACATCCATCAACCGAGCCCTCCAATTCTGGCTTTGTGCAAACAGAAGCAGTACCTCTAAAAAAAACCTCAAATCCCTCGACACATCCGATAGCAACTCTCCTTGACCATCAGCATCTACATCCACGTCCACTATCGACCTCCTTACCGTTCACCAAGTTTCCGCGCTGAAAATCGAAATCCCCGCAAGAGGAGAAACCTGTCGGGTGAATCGACCGCGAGGATCACGGAAGAGAGAAGAGGCGCGAGTGCAGGAGACCGAATGGTAAGGGGGGTAGCGAGGCAGGGAGACAAGAGACGAGAGCAAAGGAGTTACGGGAGAGTCCAGGTCCGTCTGACAGTGAGGTGTCGGGTGGTCGGGGTCCGGCTTGCTGTCAGCTTGTCAGGCTGTCAGCCCACGCACGTTGGCACCGCGGCAGTCAGCCTCGTGTGGATTCACACCGACTGTTCGCGCCGCTCGCACACTCGGCCGCACCGCCGCGCATTGTTCCAGCCTCGGCGCGTCCTTTTCCCGCTGCCCTTCGCGTATACACCTAACGTGGCACGTAGTAAGTGCATAGACCGAGGTGACAGCGTTCAATCCGCGGCTCACACTGGGACGTCATTAGTCGCGGGATCGCGGACGTCGATCCGCTTTAACGAGCGCCCGTCGAAAATTCCGCGCGCGGCTCTGTCGCTCCTGAAAGTGTGGCCGCCGATTCCGGACGCTGCAGGCGAGAATAGTTTTGCGCCCGGTTGATCGCACTTCTTCGACTATTCGAGCCAAGCGGATTAAGAACGTGCCGGACTAGAAGAGGTTTCGAGAACGAAACGTGGAATTGGTCCGAGCTTTACGCTAAACACTGGTTCGCTGACAGTTCTCGTTCGCGCTGAATATTCGACGCCGAGCGCACGCAACGAAAGCTACTTAGTGGAATGTGTATAACGGGAGGAAAGGCGTCCGAGACTCTCGTAATTAATATAATCGGAATCCGCGCGAGGCGGAAAGATGGCTGCTCGGCGATTAATTGAAAGGAAGTAATTGGCTAATTAAATTGTATGGGCCACAAATGTAAACATTATCGTGTATTTAACGTGCCGTTCATGTTGCATAGATGAATTTGCTTCAATTTACCACGGTGCAGGCCGCTCGGCGTCGCGGTAGTGTTACGTATAAATTTTGTAAACCCACTGAGAATTAGATTATTCAAATCGCCCCATCCTTTCGTGCCCCTAATAAGCGTTAATAACGCTTTCTACTTCGGCTTTGATGCAACGTAATTAACGAGGAATCTTGTAACACCCCGCTTGCATTGAAATCACCGCGGAAAAACTATCGGCATCATCTGATATCGCGCGTTAACATCGCGGCGGCCGCTCTTGGAATTAATATCACGCTGGCGGCTTAGATACCGATCTCCCTATCCTATCTGCTCGTTCATTGTACCCGGCCCGATAGTTGTTCCCAATCTGTCTTCGCTGACGTCAGAACATAGCCCATTTTTTCCCCCGGCGCCGGTCGATGCAACCGGTTCGCGGACGTAAAAGGAAGGGGCTAAAAAATCGGCAGGGAAAGAAGTGCGAAAGCAGCGTTGTTAAGTGCCCCACTCGCCGGCTGAATTGCACTTTCATTAGAATTACCCACTCGCTATCGGTTACGCGCTACTGTTCCGCAGCACCATGTAATTTGTTGACGGGGATAAGGCACGCGAGTCACGGAAGTATCGTTTACCTCGTTCCTATGAAGCCCCAGCTGGCAATCCTCGGGGTAGTCCAACGATTTATTTCCGAAGCAGTGACAAAAGAGAAGTGACCCGTGGAGCTTGTGCTGCGCGACGACCGACACGTGAAATTGGACGACAAATGTCAAATAAATTTCGGACATCTCGCAATACCGCCGATAACGGAACAATGCGTTTAAGGGGACGCTTGTAGCGACCATGAAGATCCATTCGCAGATAGTCTCAAGGGGGTGATACCGCTTGGCGAGGCGGGACTGTCGCTCATCCGAGACGCTTGACATTTAGCTGTACGGATTAAGGTCGATTCGTGTCTGCTAGAAACGAACGGCACGAGACAATAGTTTCGATTGTAATTCGAGACTCTCCATTTGCGTCGCGGGAGAAGAGCTGATCAGAAACAACTTCGTTGACACAAACCCTCTGCTTTCAGTACTATCGAAGAAACTACTTTAAGTAGAATCCGTGAGCGCTGCGGCGAGCGCGATTGGACTCGAATGCATCGGTTCAAACAACGTGAGCTCGATAAAAGTTGTGGATCGCCGCGGGCGACTATCAGCGTGCCATCGAATTATTTAATTTATATAGGAATCCTGTCTCAAAGTGCGCCGCGACTCCACTGCGCCAATAAGTCACGGCTGGAAGTAATTTACGCCGACCGACAATAACAACGCGCCCAGTAATTAATAAAATTCCTGATAATTTACGGTGACGCCGACACATCGAGCGTGCACATGTTACGGCACGGAGTCGGGATCTGACGCTTCGTCGATCGCGTCGATCTTCGTTGCAGACTTGAGACGCTCCTCCCGGGGCACCTTGTCGCAATGGTGCTTGACCATCCAGGGCATTTCAAGCTGTCGGAAGTGAAATTTCAGAGACACGTACTACCCCTACATCGCGTGTCTGCCTGAAATCTATCATCCAACGACTCGCAGAAAACTATAAACTCACCACTGTCCAAGTTGCACCAGCGATAACTATGCAGAATAAGAAATCTCTCCTACAGGCGGGAGATTAGAAATCCAACGCTGCTCGGATCGTCCGTTCCAGAATCAATCGCGGCACATTTGTATCGAATTCCCGTTGTTCGCGTAACGTTATCCCCAGCGAGAATCGGGGGAACACGCGCGGCCGCGTGCAATCGAACGGCGGGGCGCGCGGTTTCCTCCGGGCGCAAGGTTCGCGCGCCGCTCACCCCTAAACGTATTATTATCCGGTAACCCATCTTAATTGACCTCACCCCGTAAGCGGGCACGGTTCGTCGGTAATCGGCGCGATTAAATCGCCCTGATCGCCGACGCAACGGAACGTATATGATAATTCAGTGGGTAACCAAAGCCGGCGGTCAATGGTCGCGCACCTGTTCTCTAAACTCCTCCCCCCCCCCCCTCGCCCTTTCTTTCTCCCCCGACTCGGCTCCTCTCCTCTCTTTCCGTCCCTGGCCACATCTCGCCGCGCCGGTCAGACTCTCTTTCTCTCCCATGGGTCAAGGCACGTCTAGGTTGCTGCGAGGCCGTTTACCCCTTACCACCATACACAACACACCCGTGTTGCTGTCTCTCTGCCTCTCCCTCGCCTCTTTCTCCCTCTTTCTCCTGCTTCCCCCCACGGTTAGGTTCGTGCACTAACCGCATATATCTAATAATCTTGTTTCGTGGTACGTATAGAATCGGGACACCGGACCGATCGGCGACGCTTAGTCTTCGGGCGAATATTAAATGGCCGGACCCGTGAGACACGCCTGATCGCGGCCCGGCCGCCCTTCTCGGTGATTAATGGCGGCGAGGGGGATGATTGCTGAGGAATTCGGTGCGGGTCCACGGTGGCGTTTCATTCTCTTGCTTTACGAGGGCTCTCTGTGTAGATATCTGTGCCGCTCACCTGTTGGTCTCTGAGATAATAGAGTAATAACGTAGGATAGTCCGGTTTCCGTCCTGCAATGTAGTCGTTAAGGAGCTTGAGAGATTTCCTTATATCTGAACACTGTAGGGTGCTTGAGTAGCATGCGATATTAAACCCTTTCGCGTGTAAGTGGTTTCTCGATTCGCGGAGCTGGCAACGTCGATTGGTTCAATCGTAAACGTCACGAGGGGAAGCGATGATCGGTTGATGGGTGAAAGGTGAATCACTTCAGATGCGGAAACGTGTCGCGCGGATCACAAGGTTCCAGTGCACGGTCATCGTGACACAGTCGGGCCGCTATCTCCGTGTCCGACGGATAGCGTCGCCTTTCACTGGCTGACGTCCCGGAGATTTAATAGACAAATAGAAAGACGTTTGCGCGCGTAATATATGATTACCGTCGAGTGCTTTCCGATTTAAACTGCCGTAATACGTGGCTGAATAGTAAATAATTGCGCCCCTGGATGGGAGAAAAAGGAGACGCGAGGAGAAACTGAGCGACGCAATGTCGAGTATAATAGTTAATAAATACACAGGCAACATCACGGGCATTAGGGCCCGGTATCGGTTACATGAAAGCAATCTCGCGGCGTGGAGGCTCGCGATTAATTATCCTTGACGAAAGCTTTTCACCGATGCGTCGCACAACTGTTCAAATTAATTGCTTATTCTGTGACCGACTAGCCGATGATAAGCCGTGCAGCGTCATTGGCGCAAGGTCAGAGAGGAAGTCATCGACCACCGGCAACTCCGTCAGTGAGAATTACGTGCGGCGTATTTCCTGGTTGTTCGCTTGATCGGTCCTGGAAACGTGATTCCGATGAAGCATAAAACTGGCCATCACTTTAGACACATTCGAACGGCTAGGCTTATAGAGCCGATGCCTGTCGCCTCGATATTCCTACGAGCCATTGGAAGGTCATCGGGGATGGGAATTAATTTCTTGTACACGGTAACCACGAAAAAGTACATTTTCCAGGATTTATCCAGTAGTCGGCTGATACACTACCAATTTGTAGGCGCGTGCATGCGTGGCGCGGACGATCCGCAGAGCGAGGCTGTCGCGTGTTGGTGGTGCGTACGCACGCGAGAACACCTACACGATAACGTCCGGTTGCGCGTATCCCAGGCCGTTGTAGTCCCGGTTTCTCTCCGCCGCATGCGTTATAATCTCGATATCCCATATATCCACGTACAAGACATGCCTCCCATTTTAAATATACCATCGTGTAATTCATAATAAATGACTTATAAATGCAATGTACTTTTTGTGGCGGGGCATCGCGCGCCCGTTGTGCAAGCAACCACGCGGTGGCTCCTCCTTTTCTACGGCGTAAACGCGTCGACGCATGCGCCTCGGATGCGCGCCCAGCACGGGCGCATGCGTACAGCCGTGACGCCACCGTTTCTCGTTCCGTTCTTGCTGCGCTTTACAACGTGCGTACGAGCACTACGAGCTTTCCCCGGAGCGCGTACTTCTGCTCCGATGATTTAGATAAATTAAAAGTGTACCGCATCCTCCTGCGTCCGCATTCCAGTTTTCCCGCCGGCATCGCGTGTCGCCTGAATTTTACTGTTTACCGAGTTTAGTACCGTCACCGAGTAAATTGAAACTTGTACACGATGTTAGAGCTCTTATCTCATGAATATGTTATGCAAGAAATGGCACCCTCGATTAATTCCTCTATAAATACACACGTGTATCCATATACGAGTAGACACGAGTTCTACACCCGTAACTATTTGAACTACATAGAGCTTGAACAGGCTCGAATTCGCCGTAGAAGAACAAAGGGTCGGTACGCGACGAGCGTCGGACAATGCGATACAACGCGGGGGAATAAGTAAATCACTGAAAGGCCCCGATGGTACAGCGTGCGACGTCAAAAGACGTCGGACAAGAAATCCTACACGCCGCGCGGAGAACCGCAACAACGTACATACGAAAAGCCGTCTATCGAGTGATCTATCTGCGACCGCTTAAATGGTTGTCGCCGATACGAATTACCGAGTAGCCGAGGCCTCGGGGATCTTTGTATTTCTCGTGTATATCTCCCGGTTCGAGTGGGACGAGCGGGGCTGCGTGACCGTGCCTCCGGTAAAAGACACGGCAAGATTTATCGAAACCCGATGCGGCAAATGCGCCGATATATGTATGTCGGGCCGCTCGAAAACGCTCGAAGAATCGTTCGATACTAAAAATAAAGGAGCGTCGCCTCGGTCGCCACGGACGGCTCTGTCCGTGGCGTGGTGGTGCAGGCGCGCGCGCGCGCGCGAGCGCGGCCAGCGTAGCAGCAGGGGTGCGATTAATCGTCGTAAGCAATCGCTTATATTCTGGAATTTTAATTCGCAGTCAGTTAAGCGTGCCTGCTTGCCTACGGGACGAACAAAACGTCCGGCGTGTATTGCGAAAAGCGGGATTCAAGCGGCGCGCATCCAAGCGCCGCGCCGTGTATCTACGCGCCGTCGAATGCCAGCATACGCCTGAAATCTAGCCAGCGCGCCGAGCTCGACACCTGCATCACCCAGCGCCGAACGAAGCGGTCGTACCGGTCGGTGTTTGTAAAAGTGACAACGGCCGACACGAGTGCGCGGCGATAACTCGGCGACTATTCTACCTGGGTCGATAATGCGCAGGGGGCGGGAAGAAGGCGTTGGTTGATCTGCGCACCTTTTCGGCTGATCGATGATCGATGTTCGGATTGAGTTGTTTATATGGTCGAGCTTAGCGCTCGAGAATGATCATTGCCTGTATTTCGGGGGTGTAGTAAAGGAGAGTAGGGTAAACGCGAACGCGGGATAATCGCGAATGCGATGTTACGGCGTTTTAATAAATAAAAACGATGTTCCCTCTCCACTAGCTAATAGTTTAGGTCGTATACAACGCCGGGCAGGAAGTAATAAATACAGAACGCTCATGCTATTCAAGATAAAAACAATTTATTATTTTCATCACGTTTCAAGTAATATTTTGTCCATTTTCAATTGCATGTAATTACTGTTGAATTAATTATACAATTGTTTTTTTTCAAGTTGAAATAAAGCACTTTTTTACTAACATTTTGTGACGAAGGCGTTGCTTGAATCATGATTCTAACCTCTGAAATAAATTCTTCTTCATTTTTTGATGTCGTGGAGTATTGACGAACAAATCGGATGGGGTAATCTCGAAACCTCGAGATTAGCAACTTTAACCGATTTTGATGAAATTTTCAGCATGTACAAAACTTACTTAAATCTACAAAAGGGATTTTTGAATTTTCATTACATGCTCAGAAAAAAAGTTTAAAAAAGACCTTCACTATTTGTTATATATTTCGACCAATTGCAATTTTTTTCTAACGCAAAAGAAGAGGAATTTGAGAAATACATTAGGTATAGGTTGCAGCAACATTTTTTATGGGTTGACTATTGAAGTCGCGCTTTCCGTGTGACTTCTGCGATATTTAACACCCTGGCCCTGATTACTCCACGGCAGTCGAGTAATCACGGACACCAAGGGTTCTGCTGTTTCACTATAAAGTTGATTTTAATTATAATTTGTCAAAAATTCGTCACAATACTCTATAGATGAATAGTTCAAGTATGTTTGTAAATAATAAACAAATTCATTTCTCATATAGTTTTGTTTGCTTCTTTGCTTAGGAGTTCGCAATTACCCCACTCTCCCTTATCTACCTAATAGCGAGTATCATTGGCCAGAGACCACTGGCATTGGAAGCTACCGAGGCAATTCAACAGACACTCGATGGCCCATCCGGACCCCTATATCATCCCCGGTTTTCTGTAACCCCCTTCGTTTGCATCGCGACGGGCCATGCCTCTTTTTCACGTGGAACGGCTGGAAAGTACGCGAGGCATGTGTATTACTTATAATAGCTGGATACGCGCCAGTGTGTACAAAGATGTAAAACTCGCTTGCACGCCCGTACCCGGGAAGATCCCGCGTCTCCCACAGCGGGGAGCCGCCGCTAAATAATGCAATAACATAAGAATTATGGCAACTTAATGATACTTTATGTATAATTATACTGCTCGCGTAGCCAGGGCCGCGTCGCTGGCCGTTTTGTCCCGATTGCGGGTGGTAGACGGCACCGACTATTCCCGTCTCCCTTATAAATTGCGATTCGCTCCGTCGCGTGATTTTCTACCGCGATTGCCTCGCCGGTTTTTCTTCCCGTACCGCCTCTCTCCCACGATAGCGCGTCCTACGGACGAATTTGTTCGCGGATATTCGCGCATAATCGAGGAACGCGGTACTCCTCCGAGGAATGATGGCCAAAACGTCCCACGAAACGCCCGGCAATTTGCGTTAACGTTCCGAAAGTTTCTTTAACAATTACCCAGATTCCTTTTTCGCCGTTTCGAGAAGCGCATTAGCATATTCCACTGTTGCGGCAGCGAGCCTTTAACGAAAGAACAGACGGGTCGTCCCTTCCCCCCCGCCGCTTGTCGTCCCCGCGTATTATTCTCGCATGACGCCGGGAACGGCGATAACTTCGTGTTTTCGAAACAAACGATCTACGTATGCCGGGAGTAAAGGGGTTCCGTTGCCGTTAGGCATCCCACGGCGAGGGTAATCGCGGCAATTTCGCCGGAATCACTTTTTATATTGCGGCACGACAATCCCTACGAAGTTTAATGGGGTAATTGGATGATACTGACGGGATATTTAATATTCCTCGCACAAATCCGCGATAATTTGCCCTCTTATTTTTAACACTCTGGCACAAAGCATCGAATCGGGTGCACGCGAGGACGCGAGCCGATTAGCGGGGACCGTGTCACGCAATTCAACGACCACCGGAACACTTGACGAGCCCGGTGACTTTGTACGCCTTTTCAGGGCAACCCTTTAAGAGCAGCGGCGTGCCGGTGTTCGTTTTAAAACGCGTCGTATATATATATGCAAGTGGTAATGGCCTGTCGACCATAATTGTCGATCCTCTGCTACATCCTTCGATGCGTGTTCGCGGTTCCGAGAGAGCGCCGTTTTTACTTGCGTTATTAACTGCAGATACGTCGATAAGCGTGAAACCCTGGCTTTTTAGTGACCTCAACAGAATATCAAAAGGCAGAGGGTTATATTAAGGAAACGAGGAGAAGCCGATAATGGAAGCCGCTCGTTTCTGACTGTTGCATCCGCGAGTAATACATCTGCAACCTCCTAAGCCTTAATGCATCTATCATCACACTTAGAGGGTGGCTTTTGCGAAGTAGAAACACCGAGCTTACTTTACGTCGAACCATCTTACTTCACCATCGCCCACAAATCTAAAAAAAAAAGCGGAGCAGATCACCCACGTAGATCCACTTCCCCGGGACCCCTCGCGCTTCGCTTTACCTAAATTGCAGTCCGCAGCTGCACGCGCGCGTAATCACGCCCAACTGCGCGGCTGCTCTGCTCGGTCTGTAAACATCGATCTATTAGAACGTGGGCAGTGAAAGCTGCCGCGTTGTCTCGCTGGTGGCCGATCCGTCCGACGAGGTGTTATTTTCTTAATAGATAGCCCACCGGGCGACTTGACGCGCGTTGCTCGACGGACCGGAAGGGAGAACGCGCGATCCACCTTCCCCCACGAAAACAGAATCCTCGAGGTAGCGCTTACTCGCTGCGAGCAGGCTGGCCTGGTCCTCCGCGACGGTAACGAGGCTAGCGCACGCCCTTCGAAACTTTGACGAGTTCAGCGTGGCTCTCGTGGACGCAGACAAAAATCCAGATGGGAAGAGGAGACGGGAGGGTAGCAGAGGGATGGAGAAGGGTGGAGAAGCGCGGGGAGAGAGAGAGAGAGGGAGGGAGAGAGAGAGTGAGAGAGGGGGAGGGAAAGAGGAGAGGGAGAGACTGGTAATTTATAATGTGTAATATGTAAAGTGGTAATGGACGGCCGGTTGTAGTGGTCGCGTTCGATGCAACCTGGAACTGCAGGTTGAGAGAGTCTCGAGGCAGTCGGAGCAGCCAGACCAGGTAACTGGCTGCGGAGATGTTGCGCAGAGAGGGGGAGGGGGCACCGTGGGGCGAAAGGGGGACCCCAGGGGCGTCGTATGGGGTACCTGGCCCCGAGAGGGCAACGACGGCGGGGGATGAGGGAGAGATAGAGACGGAGGGGAAATCGAGCGGCCAAGGGGGAGCGAGAGAGGTACGCGAGGGGGCAGGTGGAGAGGGGGGAGGGGGCTGGATGGAGAGAGGGAAAAGAAAGAGAAAGAGAACATCAACCGCCACTGCTTGCGTGTCGAGGCTTAATGAATGCAAACCACGATCCGGAGGCAGCCCGCTCGACCTGTTGTTTTCCAGTCCAGATAGCCTATAATTTTTATTGTCACGGGAGAAATAGCAGCCTGATGGAGGCACGGCTTATCTTGGTCCTCGTTTTGCGTCCCAGCGAGCATGTTCCCTGCGTTTTGTTGCCCTCTCTACAGCCCTCGCCGTCTCTCCCCCGAGTCCTCGCCCTCCTCTTTCCTTACTTTCTCACCACCTTCCTCCAGCCACCTTCCGCCTACGGATCTACCCTCGTGTTTGTCGCTCCTCTCCGGGCCTCGTTTTCCAAATCGTCCGGCAGCCTGCGACGGATTCGGAGGAAGACACCGTGCGCGGCACGAGTGAAAGAAAAAGTGCACCGGCATGGGCGTGGTGAATCGGGGGGGGGGGGGGGGGGGGGCTTTAATTCCAGGGTGTAACTCCGTGTTACCGTGGAGGGAAATGTATTTAAAACGTTTCTTTGGTGAGTGCCTCCGATGAACTTCTACGATACGCAACCCCTCGCAGCACTCATCGGAGAATCAGCGAGACCATGAAACTTTCTAAAAACCGTGTACACCTGCAGACCCCTGCGCGTCAGGGGGATCTCCATCGAACAATCCGTCCATTATCCTGCAGCGATTTGAAAGTAAGGGGGCCACGCTCGCGCGAGGCGCACGGTATCGCGGGTACATAAGAAATTTCGAGCGTAGCCGGCTCCTGCAGGTGTATGGACGCAATGATGGTCGAGGAGCGTGCTGGCCGGCCAGATCGAAGACTCGTAATCGGTTTCGAGGAATCGGATCGGCCAGGAATCGATGAAGACACGTCGGATCGCCAATAACGATTATCCGGCTACGAGGCTATCGTTCTCCCTGCGCTGTATTCAACGAGCCTTGTTATGCGCGGCTCGTTGCGGCAACGCATTGTCGATCGGGCCCGAATCGGTTCGCGGAATCGTACGGTGGCGAGCAATCATAATGACGTGCAGGACGTTGCTAGCGAAATAAATCGCGAGGTAGGTACGTGTGTATGCGCTGGATGCGATTCGAGCTATGAGGATGCCTGATAGAGATTACGGGACAAGATCCGAGCAACTGATTTGTGGGACGTTAAACTTCGTTCATCGTATTGCCGGCGAACTAATCTTACTCAGTTCGCATTTGCGCATAAACAGTTCTTATGGATTCTGTTGTTATTTTGGATTGTTGAATCGATCCGTGGTGTACATTCCATATGTTACGAAACACCATGTGCATGGCACCCCGCGTAAATACAAGAAACGTTCTGGGCTCGCGTATTAAAGCGTAAGTACAGAGAAGCCAGCGGAGAATCTCGTGTATCATCATCTGGGACCCGCGTAGAAGACTCACGCGTCCACGTGCGTGCGCTTCGTCCTGCGTGGATCGGCGTCATCATCATTATTATCGTCATCATCGCGGGCTTTAGCCGTGCGCGCGGCGCTGCAACAAGAAATTCCAGCGGGCGAACGGTATAGCGACCGCAGGGCAATCAGCGTTAACAATGTTTTATTGTTACGTCACGGATCGGATCGGCGTGCACGTAGCAGACGAACGGACAGCCGTGCATTAAGCTTATCATAACGGTGTGCCGTTAAGTCGCCGTCAGGCCGAACACTCTGCGCAGAGGAAAAAAAAATAAGGGACGAGAGGGGAGGGAAGAAAAGGCGCATCGAAAGGATCAGTCGCGATACATGGTCGCCTGAATCGCGGCTCTTTCAATCGCGGCATTCACGTGTGTATACTTTGGCGATACCAAAAAATCCAACGATCTATACACTTTTCTCCGATCATTTGCCCGCGATCCAACAGAGATTAAAAATGAGTCAAAGTGTTGTTACAAGTGTGAGTTCGTGACCTGGTCGAGGAATATTTGGAATTTGAATGAACCTGGACACCATGTGTGCGGTGTGAGAAACTCTTTGCTTTCCAATCGAGTGCTTCAATTACAAAAATCGCGATAGGGAATAAGGTAACACCTTCGCGCGCTTAATGCAACCGAACCTTTCAGTTAACTGTACCCGCGTATGATAGGTTGCCCGTTCTCTCTTAGATCGACTAATATATGGCGCGTGAAATGAGCAATGCGTTGGAGCTGGCGAAGGTGGGGGAGTGGATGCCGAAGCGGGGGGTAAAGGTGTAACGGAACCCCGATGATCCACGTATTCATCATGCGCGACCTTAAGCGAGAAAAAAGTGACAACCAATTTATAACCGAGATAATTACAATATCAAGTGGCGGGCTTTTAATATATGCTTAATAACTGATAATGAGCGTGTCGACCGATCGATTCCGTGGCATCGACCCGCTCCTTCTATTTATGGATTCCCTTTATAGGACGGCCGATCCGGAGAGAACGTTTTCGCGAATATCGCCTGGCTGGCGCGATTATTCGCCACCAATTTCGCGCTGGAAGACTTTGTACCTCCGAGATAATTTCGAATCAAGGGCCCCTTGTTATTAGCGCAGCGTTACGCGACACCCTGTAGATCGGGAAGGTGAAACGCGAATAATACACGACGTTAAATACCTGCGCGGCATAGTGTACAAGTATGTCAGCGAAACGAGCGAATCTCGCAGCACAGGACTAATTGACAAACATTGACGGACCGTTGGGTTGTAGCGCGAGCCGGTGTAATGTCCGAAGTGGCCTTTGTTGACACGAAGACCTTTACTTCGACAACGCGCACGACGCTTCCCACAAAAGCCCTACACCTTCCGGTCCATTTGCTCGTTCACGCTCCTCTGCTACACGGTCGCGTCACGGCCCCAAAGGCGATTCGCTATACCCACTTGGAGCGCAGAAATATAATACCTTTATTCACCGTCACCTTTCACAGACAAAAAATTCCTTTCCAAACTTGTATTTCGAAACGAACATCAGATCCATCGCGTCGATGCCGATCAAGTTTCGGACACACAAACTTTCCACCACAATTTCGCCTGAACTCCGAATCATCGTTTCAGAAAGGAATTCAAGGATTCCCGTCGATCATCTCTTATCACCGCGGCCATACATCTGCGAAGCAATTTCCAGATAAGCAGCCCCGATCGGTAGAAGATTCGTCGTGACGTGTCGACGAGAAACGTATCGGGGCGAATTCCGAGGCAGCCTGAAAAGGCATTTATTTGCATAAGCGAGGAACGGCTGTAGGCAAAGGATTTCGGATAATCCCATGGAAATTGTTAAAGTTGAACCATTAGCGGGGACTAATGTCGTTTCCCGTGGATACGCGAGCGGAGGCGGGCGAATATAATATTGATGGGTTTGACATGGGCTTAGCGTTCGATTGGGACAGGGTGGGGGACGGTACAGAGAGAGAGGGGCTTGAACCCCTCATTATTTATTAAATCATCGCCGCGGAATCGCAGGCAGGTACGGTAGACGGTTTGGAAATTCGTTTTGCTCGAATAAGGCATTACTTTAAGGCCGCGGAGCGTGCATTATGCAGAATGATAACCGCGAGAATAATGGATGCGCCGCTTTTGGTCGTGCGCACCTGTCCGCTGTGAGCTCGTGCCTCTTCTGGGGCCTCCCTAGAATGATTTACGGCTCGCTCCGGATGAAAAACGTCCTCGTGGTCGATTGAAAATAGAAGCCTGACGAATGCCCCGAATACCACTGGCTAGCCAGGAAACTGTCTCGTCGGAAAAGACCCTAACTAGAAGGCATCGCGATCACGATTCGCTAAGCGCTTATCGAAGTCCATTGAATCTAATTTCGCCTGACTAAGCCCCGGGCAATCAGCTAAATATCATCTTCGTGGCGCACGGTTCACCTGCAAGAAGGGAACCGCTTGGCCAGTTTATTTTCACCCACTTCCTGATCCTCCGTGCGAACTGTAACCCCGTAGTATACGTCACGATGCAGATACTATCAATCAACCGTTTTAATTGCTGGACAAATGGACGTATCAGGTACGTCTCGGGAATATAAATAGTGCCTCTGTCAGGTCGCGTTTAATATTCTATTAGCTTAGCCCGCGATCTCTTTCTCTCTCTCTCTCTCTTTCTTTCTCTCTCTGTCTCTCTCGCTCTCTCTCTCTCTCTCTCTCTCTCTCTCTCCCTCTCTCTCTTCCTCTCTCACTCCATCTTTCTCTCACAGTTCTTCGCCTCCGCTTTAGGATCCATCGCGCAAGTTTGCCGCTCAGTTTAGAGCCTGGAAGTATTCTTGCACAATCTCTCGAGTACAATAGCGTCGTTGAACGACGCGACAACGACCGCCCCCCCACCCCCTTTTCCATCAACTTGGTGTTTTTTTTATCTCTTTCAGTCTTTCCCGTCGCTGCTCGAATCCGGGAATCTTTATGAAAGGCATAAACGGCTATCTTCCCTAACGGTACCCGCGGAAATGGTATTCATAATTATACAGTTGCGACATACGCATTATTTGTTCGGGATTGTAATGGCCACGAGTTCTCCTTTCATTCAGCCGGCCAGCGACCAGTATAAAACGTTAATCGCCACGCCACGGCGAGATGTCCTTTACGACCGATTATAAATCGTCGCTTTCTCATCGCATTACACTCGTCCGGGCCGACAGAATAATCATATTCTATGGGACGAGCGAGTTAATGGGCGGTAGCCGGACAGCGATTCGCTCGTTGATGATCGATCCTTAACACACGGGACGCCGGCCAGTGTCCCCGGGAATCTTTACGAATCGAGAGTCGAAAATTTACATTTCGACGTTCGAAATCGCGAATTGAAAGCCGCCGAGGCCCGTCTCCAGTGTTGTGCAATTAAGTAGACGTTACTTTCCTTTCTACTTTACAATCCGACGGTGAGGAGACAACAAATTTTACCATAATCCACCTCTCTCAGCCTTCGCTGTCCGACGAACACGTAGCGCGCCAATGAAAGTGCAAAAGAGCTGGTTAAAACTACGTCGGGCTGCAATATCATTTAAAAACAAAATTTCACTTCTCTCCCGGGGAACTGGACAAACATCCTCCCGTTAAAGGGGTTGAAGCGCGCATCACGGCGCCGACAAACGCGCGGCGCGGAACAGCGGCTTAAAGGGCAGGATCGCGCAGACGCGATGAAACGCGCGTGAAAGGATTCAAAGAAATCACGACGGTATTTCGAGGGGGCTAATAACAGTGGTCGTTCGTTCCACCTTTTCATCGCCAGCAGCGTGTTACCGGCGTGCGTGCAAAAATCCGTCCGCGTAAATAAGACGAACGCTTTTGAACGCATTTTACTCATCCAGACAATTTCGCTGCCAATCGAAACCAATTTAATCCCCGTCCTCTTCTCGCCGTTACCCTTTCCCCCGTCCGTGCGCGTCACCAGCGGCGAAACAGTAAGCGCGAAAGAGTCGCGCTTCTTCTCTGCAAATAATGCAGGTTCGTTGGCCAGCCAGCAATGTTTTCTCTTTGCTTCACTCTCTTTCTCTCCCTCTCCCTCTCTCCACCCTTCTGCACCCCCCCCCCCCGCCGCACCTCTCGCTCTTTCCCTTCGCTGTTCGACTTGGCTGGCGCGGAGAAGAGCCGAGTTTTTGTCGCCCCATTGTGTTAGTCAGGGTTGCTGCCACTTCTGCTCTCCTATTGTACGCATTCATCAGCGTATTCATTCATTTCGCCGGCATTGTCTCGCTCGCTGTCCTCTCGGCTAAGGTCCTCGCTGCTTTTCCGCCTCATCGGGTCCGGCATTATGCTCCACGCTGGCGAGGCTCCTCGACGCGGAAAAGGGCAACCGAGCGCCGCGGTGTCGAAACAAATTTCGGATACTACTGCCGAGCGATCCCCTCCTGCACCCGTGATTTCTATAGCTGTACGTGAAATGTCGTTCCCCTCAATTTTCCCTAACGCAATCCGCCCGAACGGCCTCCGTTTGGCCGTGAAAGGTGTCGTCGAACCTCGAGGCGAATATCCCACGGTGAATGCACGGCTGATGTGTTCATCCGCGTCTTCGCGACATTGTCGGCGCCCCCGCTCGATAAACTGTTTACATCCCCCTTCTTCCGGAATCCAGACTGCTCCCGGTGGTGGATGTGTAACAACGTCCGCTGCCGACTTCCCTGGGCGAACTTTTGCTCCCCCACCCTGGCGCGGTGCCGAGGGGTGAAGCAACAATCGCATTTCCCGCCCGAGAATTATCGAGCCCATGCAATATCACTGCGGATATTGTTTCGACGCTAGGCAACACGGTTAGCCCCGGCTGTATGGAAAACGACAATAGCGCGAACCTCTGGATGAAGGGTGGGTGGCGGGGCGCGATCAGGGCGGGAGAAGTCGACGCGGATACAAGTGGATTAAGGGGCGAGAGAAATCCGTGGTGCCGGGGTGCGCGCGGCGGGGAGCGATGTAAGGGGCGCGGGAGGCGGTTTATTGTTTATTGTCGCCGTGGCGCAAGCCATTTTCCCATCAGTGGCAGTCAATCAGGCCTCAGTCAGTCAGTCAGCCAGCCAGCCGTGTTCAAGTAGTCTCGCTGGTTGCCGACCTACCGAGCATGGAAATACAATTACCACGCCGGGAACACTATGCCTCGCAGCTCTCCTGCCATTACCGTGCCACCAGTCACCTCGCGCTCCATTCAGCCCGCCGCCCGTAATGACGTTTGATTGTACGCCGCCGCGCGGATATTCGATTAAATAAACAATATTAGATTCGCAAACGGGATTCGCGACATCGCGGCGGTTCCTGTTTGGCGTGGCGTCCTCGTTATCCAGTCGCTGCCTTTGCAACTAATCGTAAGGCTTGCCACCTGGCCCGCATGCGTCAGCAGTGTCACTTGTCCCCGCGTTTCAGCGGCCTTCGATCTTGTAGAACGCTGAATCTAAGAGTCTTCCTAGCCCTGAATAGAGTGGCACATAGGAAACCAAAGGACGCCAGGGTTCAGTGAGCAGAGAGGGTAGTAGGATCAAGGTTGCAAACGCGTCGGTCCGCCGCGGAGCAGGGGACCACCGCGGATAAGACTCGGAGGGTACCGTTATCTCCATTAAATGTAATATCGCCGCGTAAAAAATGTGATGAGTTAATAGTGATGCTGCTTCGTATGGATGGAGGAAGATTTATGCGCGTGGTAACGCGATGTTAGATATAATATCGACGCGGACGCGACTGCGCGGCTGGCGCTGGTGAAATGCAAGACGTTATCGAGAGGCACGGCAATAATTTCACGGAGGGGGATTTATTCGTTGTCGCGGTGGAAAGTATGTACTCTAGGCACGGATATTCCCTTTCCCAGCTCTGGATAGCTTCGCATTCGCGAACAATGTGGGGAACGTGGCTGGAATTCCTCGCGGGGGTCAGCGTTCGCTATCTACGAGACGAATTCGACAACAAACGCTGCTCGATATTTAAGCTCCCGTTCCAGCGTTCGATCACTACGTACTGCGGTATTACACTGCAAATGGAGTTTCAAGCTCCGAGCGTTGAACCAGGCTACTTTCGTTCCAGCAGCCAACTGGTTTTTTATCGAGCAGCAGTAAATCCCCGTTAAAAGTGTTTACAAATGTTGCGCGCGGCGCAGGATACTCGACGCGAGGAATTTAAGCTGCGATCAAATTAAACGAACCTTAGGACTGTCAGGCGATAAAGCTCATTACCGCGGAAATTGGACGTAGATCTGGTTACGCGTGCAGGTGTCTCGCTGGGAGCGGGGACAATTTGTAACTAAGCAGTAACTAACTGGGCCCCGCTCTCTGGACCCGTGTAACTTTTATCCGTCAACTGAAACAGAGAAAAGCGCCGAGGTAATCTCACTTGGGGAACTAAAACGCCACCCGACCGCTCGGCCTGGCAGTCCCTGTGATTGAATACAGAACTCGATTTTACTTTAACGTCGAACGGCTGTCGTGTCCACGGAAGTTGCTTCTTTGCTAGATCCACCAACGTCTGCGTGCGCCCGATGTTCAACTGATAAGAACGTAAGTGAGGCTAAATTCGTTCCCGAGCCATATCCTGAGCAGGATGTCAGCTACTACGGGCGGAAATCTGAAAATTGCCTCCTCGAGCTCGCGCATTTTTCCTGGTAAGCTGGGTTGCGTTTAAAAGCAGTGCTGTCTTCAAATATTCCTATGCGCTCTAAGTATCCTCCCATGGCGCATTTATCGCGGGTGCGATACTGTCTGTAACTCCCTGTACCGCGATCGATTTCAACTGCCTTCCACGATTGCAATTGCACGTGAAAATCAGAAATTTCTCAAAAAGATAGGTACCTAAAAGCTTTCGGTCTAAGTAAACAGCTGCTACAGACGCTTGTTATTTGAAGCTCGAAATATGATTTAAAAACGTGCAACTCGATTACGTTTGAGCCCGTAACGTTTCTAGTCGCGTCAATTAACGCATCGATTGCGAGAGTATCCCCCGCTCTTTGTACAGGACGTGTTTACCAATCAATGCGCTCCATATTTCGTTTAACCTGCGCCCCGGAGCACGACGTGGATGCAACATTACCACCACTTATCCATCGGTACCGAGAAAGGGCTTCATAATTCACAGTTGCCCCGCGAAGTGTATTATTTGCGCGAGGACCGACGGACATTGCGATTACATTGCCGGCGCGCGAGGAGGAAGTGAACGAGCAGAAAAGAACGACAAGAACCCTCATTTGCTCCTTTCTCGCGAAGAGATATCGATCTCGATATCGGTGTGAACACGCTTCCACACCGCCAAAGTCGTTGGTTAAACAACTATTCGTTGGATAAAGAATAGAGCTCAATGACAACGAAAACACTGTACATTGCTTCCGATACCTAAGTAGGATGTAGGTGATTGATGGGAGAGTTGGAAACTCCCATCAGCATCCCCAGTATAGGCAGCATCCCGTGGCATAATTAACCGCGAAGGCGCCCAGCTGTCAGGCAGCGACAGAATTGGAACAAGAGGTCTAATTATTGTCGACATTATTAGCGGTCGCGGTAACAGAAATCGCGGAGAATGAAGTCTGGCTGAATAGGTGTTGGAGGGTGGAAAGGCGATAGATGGGTGACTGCCAGGCTCCGCGTCGGCTCCCGAGAAATGTTCGAGGAAGGAAAGCCCGAAGCTACCGAGCTTCGGCTATAGACGCGCATTATGTCTCCGTCCGCCTTGCAGCGCGCCGCGTGACGTGACGTGAGTGTTCCAGACAACCTAATTACATCACAACATAGCGCCACGCTATGGACTACCCTCCCCTATATTCTCACTGCGCCCACCTATATAAACCACCTTTCCTCCAGGCTTCCCACCCCCTCCAACCCCGTCTTCCGAACTCCGTTTTACCTGCGCAGGTTGCCCCAACATTTTCTGGCTAGACGGTGCTGCCATTCTCTACGAATAGAAGTAAGAAAGCATGCTGTAGAAGCTTGAGTCCGTAAATGTTTCACGAAGATAGTTGCAAGGGAAATATGAAATTGCACTGAATAAGTTACAGGCTAACCTAAATGTAGCCATTAATTTTTACATCCTCCACTTGCCACTGATAAAGTAAAAATGTATCTTCAACTTCTGAGATCGCGAGTAGAGCAGGGAAGATTGAGACCCACCTTTGCGAGAACTTCATTACAACTTCGATGCAGCCGATGTGCGTGTAAAACTTGTTTATCTCAACGGGGAAATTCTTTCCCAACGGATCTGCCATTAAATGGTACATAAATAAACGTTAAACGCTATTAAGATAAATTGCCGGGCCGATCGAAGACACGTCGCAAGCGCGGTTTCTTCGAGCCCGTGAAAAACGCGAATGAACGTGAAAAATGGGTAGAGAATCACGCGGCGCAGGCGGCGGGTAATTTTATTCCGCCGTCGATCGTCGAGCGCGCGTGACGCGAATGATTGATACGCGCCTTGGCCGGTCAGTTTTCAATCGTTAACCTTTATATCATTCGTTTCGCGGCGTTTAATCCCTCGATCACGCGTGGCGCGCACGCTACCTGCGCCCGCATTTGGGAAACCTGGCGGAGTCTGTATTTCTATTAATAGCCAGGCTAAATAACTTCGATTACCCGTCGACGGGCACGCTATCCCCGCGGGCTCGCCTCTGCGCGCGTAATCTCGACGCGTCAAGCCGAGCCTCGGTTCGCGGCTTCGGTTATTACGAGGTCACGTTCCACTTCGTTATTAATCCCTCGATCGAGCCCGGCGTCGTCGACATTATCTGCGGAACGAGCCTCTAAGTCTCGGAGCCTTAGACGCGACCTGCAGTTCCACGAGTTACGAAACGGTTTTAATTTATGGAATGCAGGAAGGCGCGAGCGCGCCAGTCGATACAGCGCGAAAAATCTCTAACGGATGATTGTCACGTCGCTGTTACTCCCGTGTAATCTGTTAAAACGTCCCGTCCGTTAATTGGTACGTCGCGAGCCGCTGGCTCCAGCGACTAGCGCCGCGCGATAGCGATATTAAACGATTAGTCGCCAGCAGCGGCGGGAACACTTTTCCCATCGTGCTCGCGGTGTTACGATACCGCCGGCAGATACCTCGGCGATGTTCGACTTACGAACACGCTGATTAAGCGTATCGTGACCGCTCGAGTGCCCTTGACTCGATCGCGGGCCACCGGTGAAAGTGTAGCGAAAGGGCACACGCTGGATTCCTCATAGTGTCGCTTCGGCGTTATCGATCACCCCCGTTTCAGGCATCGAGGCTTGGATACCTAAGCAGGCACCTTTCTTTCTTTCACACTGTCGCGAATTCTGTAGAAATTCGACCATGTTCTTACGACCACCCAAGATTAGACCTATCAGGGTTATTTCTGAGGCGGGGTGAAAGAAAGAAACAAGAAGAGCACGTGAATCGTAACCGGATAGGGGTGGGAAATACAATTCCGGGGCATCCTGTACGCGATTTAATCCAAATTGAAGCTCGGTGCAGTCGGGGGCCTGAGTTTAAAGACTGTTAGCTTCATTTGCAGCGAGTAAGCGCTCGAATGTAATTGGGAAGGAAATGCGTGCCGTATCCTAATGTGTAATTATGGTTTCTCCGGGGGCCGAACTTTTCCCGAAACATCTTTGTCGGTAGCCGTTAACCGTAAAAGGCGAGCTCTGTCTGGCAGTAAGGGAGAAGGAAGGAGAGTAAAGCGGATAAGTAAGGAACTGTGACTAATAATGAATGGTAGCCGTGTTACGCTCGCCCGTTGCCACTGCTGCTCGCCTCCTTATGCAACGCGAATAAATACGGGCATTTTACGAGCGCGTAAAATACCAAGGCGTTGAATCGCGTCGGCGAGATCCTGTTCGTAACGGAGGCTACGAAAATTCCCCTGTCGACCTAACCGAGTCGCAATCGTTACCGATCAACGTTAATTGTTCGTCGGTGGAACGATCTTAATTACACCGCGAGGCCGCGTCTCCCGCGATGTCGGGACAAGGAGGCTCGTTAAAAAGTATCGAGCATTGAATCGCCGCCACTTAATTACGGAGTCGCATTATTAATTAACTGTGCGGGCATCGGCGGCCGGCCGCGACAGTTAATAAACACGAAAATTATCGGCCGACCCTCGGGACTCATTGCGAGTCCTGTTCAGCCCCCGGCAACGGGAGCAGGTATTTTCGAAATCGACGTTCGCGTTCTTTCGCCATCCAGCCGTTCCTTTATGCGGAAGGCGACAGACGGCTCGAGGAAGGGTCGCCGATATGAATGAGCCTATCAGCGGAAGCAGACACAAAAGATCGTGTTACATGAAAATATTCCGTCGTAAAGTTTACTGCATCTACCCGTGCGTTCTTTTAATTATTCCCAACGCGCCGTTCGCGAAACAATCGCGTCGCCGCGCACGGGGTCGACCGAACCGCATAAATTTCTCCGCGCGACGCGCGACATACTCCGATACTCTGGCTGCCATCCTTCAAGAGTCACGCGACGCGAGGCACCGCGGCCGTTTCGCAGCAACGTCCGGCCGCTTTGCTCGGTCACGAAATTTCCCGGGAACCGCGGCAGGCCACCGCGCCAAAAACGGTCGGAGCAGGGGCGCCATCGCGATCGCGATCCTCGCCGATCGATCCTGCCCCCGATACGTACGTCGCATTCCGCGAGATCCGGCGCTCGCTGTGCACGGAATATAATATGTAGCGCCATAGTTAGCCGGCGCAGGGAGCGAGCGAAACGGTCGCAAGAAATCGCGCGCCGCTGCCATTCCTGAATCGGGCCGCACGGTAGCCGCGCACGTCCCGACAACTTGATTAATAGCCTTAATTAAGATATTTAATTGCTTTTATTTTTATTTGCCGTCGGTGTACAGAACGGCAACGGCGACGTCGCAACAGCGTCGGGAGGGGGCGGGGACGGGAACGGGGTAAATGAGGGGGAGGGGGGGGAGAAGGGGGGGTCCTGACACTGTGCTCCCTCCGAGGGACGCCAGAAGGAAATCGGGTTCGCGGAGATCGCGTCGCCACCGCTCCCAGACTCGCGCTCGTATACGCGCGGATTACGAGCGGTTGCGTGTGCCCGTGGCTCGTAACCTTTAACGACTGGCTACGTACACGGATCTGCTCGGTTCTACACCGATAATTAGTCAAATCGTTGTCGCTTTATTTTGCTCGGATCACGTGGATGCTACTGAAAGTCTCGACCGAGGTCGCCGCTGTGGGCAAGGTAGATGATCGACCGCGGTGAAATGTAATCGCGACGCGTAGCTAGGCGTACGTGGTAGACGGAGGCACGTAGATTATTGATGTTTGATTAATAAGTTTCTTGGCATGTGCCTGCTGCTATCCACTATGAGCCACGTGACTCGATCATCTTTATTAGCGAACCGATGGGAATTCTTTCGTCTTGGACAATTGCATCGCTGTGCGTGCTGTGCACAGTCAGATTTCGAAATTTTCAATCGGCCACTGCTATTCACAACGCTTTGAGTATCATCTACCTTCGACGTCATTGGAACGTTGCTTCCCGAGAGCGTTAGCCTCTCCCGGTTCGATCAAAACCAGCCAGCGAGCGCCGCGACGTACGGTCGCGCCTCGCCGTTCCGGGCGTAACTCAAAATTTTTCCCCGTGGGTTCTTTTCACCGGCGAGAATTAATCGCGGCGTAAAGCATCGGCGACCTCGATATCCCGCCGCGCATGGCGCACGTACGTGCGCTCGCCTTGGCTGGAGCCGCGGTACATTGCGGCGGGGTGTCTTGAAAAGGGAGCAGGCAACGGCGCGGCGCGGCGGCGTCATAAACCGTCGGCCCATTGTCCGCCGTCGCCGGCAGACAATACGGGCAATCACGTATGAAGGAATCGGTGATTGTTTCGTTTTCGTCTCGCGCGCACCAAGAGAGGGTTGTTAGGTTAGGCGGCCGGCAAACCAGCCACCAGGAGAGGAAGCTAAGCGCAGAGGCACTCGCCTTACTCGTGTTGGTCGCCGGCTCTCTCGCTGGCGGTGTTTGCCAGGGCGCGCGCACACGTACGCCTGGCCGCGTTTGGACACGGACGGACGGCTTGGTTTTCGGGATGAAACCGGGCAAGTTGTCGTAGTTGGGCGACGCGACGCTGGCCGTACGTGTGCGCCTCGAGTGTGGAGGAAGCGCGCGGTCCGAGGCGGGGGATGGAAGCTGCTCTCAGAATGGAACAATCAGCCGAGAATCAAGCGGCCGCTTGTTCCATATGCAGGGACGACGGACGGCCGGGCGCTCGCTCGCTCCTCCAAGTGGACGAACAATGGGACGCGCGACAATTATTGCAATTATCGTCCCGAAACTCCCGGTGAGCGCGGCAGACCGGCGAAAGGATACGCGGCAGACGGCCGAGCCGTGTCTATTTCGATGCAAATGCTGCGCCACCGCGTGCTCGCGTATCAGCCCCGAGATGCTTCCCTCGCTACAGCGTCTGCGAGACCCAGCCGCGCGCTAGACTACTAGAGATCAAACACGGGTCGGGTGTGAGCGGCGTTGTCTTGATCGCGCGATATGCATATTCACGATGTTTATGAACTTCGAATGCATCAAGATATCGTTGCTGGGTTGTAGGTACATTGTAGTGTTCCCTCCTGAGGGTGGCTCTAAGGGAAAATTATGGGAACAGTTGTAGTAATCGCTTAATTAACAGTTGCGAAATAGCTCGTGTTCGTAGCTCCGATGATAATCTGCGAGTAATGGATTACTCCGGCAAGTATGTCAATTCTGGTAGGATGTTGTCGATTTAATATGTGAGAGGCAGATGTCCTTATATTTAATGATTATGGCGGGGTTCGTAAATACAGTAGTTTTAACGCATATATTCCCAATATCGCGGGACAAGTGAGTTCCCGTTGTGCGTTAGCGCTGGTGGGGAATGCAGGATAATAAATTCAACGCAATTTTCCCCTGAAATTGGTAAAAGCTGTCCGTAAACAGCGACAGATGAGCGCGCGAGGCGCCCGGCGATAAACTGTTAAAATGTAAAACATATTCAACGAGAGCCCCGACGCCGTGCCCCCCCCCCTCCCTCCCTCCCCAAAAAGGAAGAAACCGGAGAAAAAGCGAGAACACACAGCTCCCCGTGGAAGGATGCAAGAGCGCGCGGTGGGTTTGGAGGAAGGAGGACGGAAAGAGCCATGACCGAGTTCGAAAGAAGAGCCAGCCGTCGACTGCGATCGGGTAGCAAATGAACGCGCTCGTTCGCGCCATTCCGGGAGCCCTCTAAGCCGATGCACCGTGTCACGAATACCTTCATTGTCGAGCAACCATCGTCGGAGGGTCACGGAGAAGCCAGTGCTTTTTTCTCCGACGCGCGGATTACGCGTTCGCATCGGGGAGTTGTGTGCACCCCCGACGGCCACCAACACACCAGCGCGCGAGTAAGATTCACGACGCCGACGACGACAACGACGACGAGGACGACGAAAATGATGGCAATGACAACGGACAAAGGGAAGAAAAAGTGTACCCCGAGACAAAGAAACAAATTTCTAAAGAGGACGCCTCGTCGTCGTTGGTGGTTCCGCGTATAATGTTGTACGCACGCGATCGCGACTAACGATGGTTAGGGACGCTGTGGAAAGACGGAAAGGGACGAGAGCGAGAGGCGACGGATGCCGCGGCAGTGAGAGCGAGAGAACCGTACGGAAGAGAAAAAAGTCACAAAGGGCGCAGCACGTATCGCGCATATAAATGACAATGCTGGCTGCCGCTGGAACTGATGAAGTGTCGTGTCTGTGTTTCTCTCGTCCGCCCTCCAACAACCACCCCCGTGAGACTTTGTCGTCGGGGGCTTCTCATCCGTCGCCTCGCCCTCACACCTCGACGCCTGGCGGAGGGTGCCCCGGCTGCGACCCTCCGCGACGGTTATTGTTGCGGTTACCCAGAAGCCCTCCCGACGACGGAGTTAATTGGGCGACGATTGTGCCGCTGCCACGACGCTTTTCTTTCTCCTCTGCCGTGATACACGCGCGCAACAGCGCGTTGACCTCCGACGGAAGGACGACCCTGACCGTAGGGGAACAAAGGTCGGCTAGGTTTCCTCGTATCCTTCGAGAGCCGCAGAAATATCCGCCAGCTTCCTTGGGCCGCGGTCAATGGACCTCTGGCGAGCTATCGTTCATCAAGGTCAATTGTCGGTAGCCATAAAAAATTCAGCCTGGGTATTCATTAGACACGATCAGGTACGTTTTAAGAGCACAACCGTGCCGCGAGATTCTTTCGAAAGAAAGTATTGAAATTTTGCCCGACCCAGCAGGGGAGCGGAAGCATTCTATTACGGGCCATTGAAATCCTCGATAACGCGAGGCAATAGTCACGTCACGCCGATCAATACCACGCGCCCTTTCATTGATTTGAACGTAATTGCATTTACTTGGGCGTTTTCGCCCAGAAACCTAGTGACATTGACGTTCACCTTCGGGCTATTCATCTATCGGCTACCCCACACCGTTAGCACCCTTGTAAGTGAAGTCAATGAAACTGACCTTTCTCATGTAAATGCGCCGTGATTGGCAGCCCGCTGTCCCGGTCCCGCTGGATTAAAGCTTTAAAGATACGCGAGACGCGAACTGCATGTATAATACGCGTGGAAAAACATTGGCTGTTTCTTGATATTTTTCAATACCGCGTAAACGTTACGATTTCAAAAATGAATATCCTGGAAGCGATGCATGTGACTGATGAGATTACTCGACGCGGTTATTGCATCGGGCGGCGTAATTGCACGGCAGCTTTCGATTGTATGTTAATTTGTTTTCGTTTTGAACGGTGTTGAGTTAATGAGCACACGCTTATCTCGCCGCTCTGCGAGTTTGCATCTTTGTTATTATATTCATGGTATCTATGCACTTATTTGGCGTTAATCCTCTACGTAGCGTTAACTCTGACTTCCGCGTGCGCGTTAATTTTGTTCAACTACTTAATTTCATTCAGAAGTAATATTAATGCACCACTACGTAGAGCTATGAAATAACAGCGAGGCCTTCGATACCCAAGATGATCTTAAGAATTTGTTTCTATTTATAACTGAAAACTATAATCTCCTTGTGTCAATTAGTTTAATTCTTTTACGAGCCGGAGGTGCACGCGTTAGGGAGCGCGGACGACGAGTGAAAGCATCGTAAACGGATTTTTCCGCGTATCCTACCAACAAGCAGGAAGCAATTCCAATGAGGAAATCGTTGGTATAATTCCATCGGAAAAATAATAACGCGAGACAGGCCAGAAACGGTCGGCCGGTAATCCCACAAAACTCGCGGCCGCTGCATTTCCGTAGATTCCTTAATTACATTACACATTATTCGCCCGGCGAAATTCAATTTTAATCGGTACGCGGTACGTTAATTATTTAAATTATAAAAGCAAGCATCGCGCATAAAAATGAACGTAACGAGGGTACGGCAAGGGAGCACCTTTTAAGCAGCCCGCGTTCATTAAACGGACAGCTTACAGGCCGAAAAAAATAAAAATGAAAAAGGACGGAGATATTAAATAACGATAACGCGGCCGCGGTTCCACGCTATTTCCGTTTCGCACAATGCAATTAATCACAGTTATGCGTGCGTTTGCATAACGATAAGCATCGCGGCGATACAGTTTAGCCGATGGGAAGAGCGCCGCTGGGCCTATTACCGTCGGACACCTGTCCCCTCGATAGCGCAATAAAAAATTCAAGCTCAAGGGGGAAAGAAATTCTCGTTGCGCCGCCTAGAGCGCGCCAGTCCCAGGCTCTTTTCAATTAACGTCACTCGAGAGACTCGCGGTGCCTACTTAAAATAAATCGACGTGATTATTTCGAGCCGTCATTGTGCGCCACTAGTTCAAATAAAATTCGCCAAACAGTGCAGTGGAGCCGATCCTCGGCCGGGCCGGACCGCGGCTGCGCACTCACGCACGGGGTCGCACACGGGCGTGCGCAGTAGACGGGCCCGTTAATGCCTGCGCGGCACGCAACCGCGCACACGCAACCGGGCACACGGACACCGGTCCGACTGCGCATTGTTCTCCGGGGGAGGCGCTCCCGCTAATTGCGCATTGTATACCATTGTTGCTCTCAAGCCGGTTAACTCCTATCGACCTGCTATCTTTATATAAAGTAACACAAAACAACGTAATTAATTACCAGTCTTCCAGGCATTGTTAGACGATAAATAACGCGGCGGATCCCCGCGTCCAATTAAAATATTCAGCAAGACAAACAACAATGGGACGACCCTCGGCTGTGTGCGCTCCGACTCTGCTTCCCCCTCCTGCGGACGCGGCTTGCCCGCTCTTTCTTGCCTGCCTTTTTCCGTCAGCGATCGTGCACGATTCCTCTTGTGTTTGCTAGATAATTGTCGCGTTTACTGGAGCGCTCTGTCCGTTGTTCACCATGGACTGTAGTCTCTCTCATTCTTATCTGGTACGGACGCGGCATGCAGGGTAGGGAAGACCGGGGCTAGATGTGACAGGGGCAGGTTGTTACAAAGCAGTTTAAATATTTGCCGCTTGAACTATCACTTTGAAAATGAAGTGGCTGGTCTGTTTCAACTATACACAGGTCGTGTATGGTGTTCTTTTGTAGTCTGTTCACGCGTTGCCGCGTTATTACCGTTTCTTGTGTTTTCGGTACTAATAGTAACTTTCCTCTTTCTACTTCAATTTTTTCTCCCGAACAGTCAGATAAAGGTATATAAATTAATTTATTTAGATACAAATTCGTGACAAGTACGTAAGAATATACCAAACTGGTTTGACCTTATAGCATTTTATACACAATGGTGCTAATCGGGGCTAGTTGTTACACAAGACAAGATGAATCCCTACTCGAGGCACAACATATGTCTCGGTCTTCCAAATGGTCTTCTTCAAAATCATGCTTTCCGTTTAGTCACATGCGATAGTGATCATTTGTAGAGGAATGTACGTACTTCAAGCGAGACTCATTAAGGGAGGAAGCCACTGTGAGAAATTTTTTTTCCGACTTTTTTGTGCCTTTTCTTAATGCTTGGGGTCTCGAGCTTATTCCTGCACAGTTTCAAAGTGGATTTCGAAAAATTCTCGTAGCTACGGAAGGCTTTGTATAGGTAGCGAAGCGCTTGGAAACGAGTGCACGCATAAGTAACTTGGTGTCAATCGCCCGAAAAGTTTATGTCCGAAAATCCAAATTTATCTAATAAGAGGGATTATGGGATTATATATTGTTTAGAATTAGGTAGAGAATCACTGGCCACGACAAGACCGTATATAACTGCGAACTTTGAGCTGCAGAAAGTAACTTCTGTCGAAACTTTAAACGCGAGTATCTCGAAATGGCATTTTTCAAACGGGCGCATTAATAACTCAGTCAATTTTTATTGGATTCACTTGAAATTTTGAAGGAATATTCGTAATACGATTATCTTCAGTTAAGCTTACCAGTTTATTGATCGACATAATTGATTTAATCGTCACATTGAAAAAACATGTTGTTTTTTATACTTTTTGTTCCAGATTTCTTCATAAATCCGCCATTTCTTCAAATATTATTATTTTTTTTAAATCTATACGCTTAATTGAAGCTATTGTAATATACTTTAAGAAACCGTTCGAATTTTTCAATTCGGACCAAATGTTGGAAAGTTACACGAGCACCATTTTTGTAATTTTTTTTGCAGAGCCCAACGTTATCGTATGCTGTGGCCATACTACCGAAATTTTTTCAATCTGAGAGCATACAATTTTAGTTAAATATATATGTATTTTCAGTTAGTAATAAAGATTTTTCGTAGAAAGTTGCATTTCATTATAAAAGAATGTCTTGAAAATAGCTTTTATTTTCGACCGTCACAGTTGCTTCCCCTTAATAGTATCGAATATGGAATGCAAACCAAAAATAAAAAACTGAAAAATGTCACAAATAGCCCGTACCTCGTAATTTATTATTTTCACCGAACAACGGCTCCTCCATTACACACTTTGATTGCTCTCGATTGCCCATCTCTCGCCCCATCTCACGAACCCGTTTCCAAACTATCGCAGCGTGAAAATAGTCGCGTGTTGGGTGATTCGTGGTGGGGCAAGCAGCCTTGAGCGGCCAATTGATCTTTTACCAGTTACACACGCTACCGCGGAGCGATCGCCACGCGTTTCGCGGAACACAAGGAGAGAACGGGGCGCGGACGAAACCGATCCCGGCCGATAGAAGAGATCGTTACGCGTGACTCGTAGAAAGCAATCGAACGACCATTGTGTCCTCAATGGATACAAGTGGAACCGTAGAACGGAGCCGGCGACCGTAATTTAGATTGCTGGGAACATCGAGACCTATTGAATGGCGTACCGTGCGCACAGAAGCACCGCGTATCGGCGCGGACCCTGTGCGAGCGGATGCGGGCCGCGGAAGGGAACACGCGGCCACGGTATTGTTGGTCGAGCTCGAGGCATTTAATAATAATCGAGCGTCACGTGCCGCGAGCAGCCGATTCCAGGCGGACTCGCGGACTTTTCCAGCGTCCGCGCGCCTATTTCTCGCGCTCGTTTGCGCGACGCCTAGACGTCTTGATTACAGGTTGTCCGCCGGTTCCCACTTTCTAATGCAACGTATCGCCGCGGCACTTTTTTCCTTCGTTTTGGGCCCGCGAGTGAAACTCGAATCAACTCGGGGCCCCGATAAGCCGATGGCAGCCGGGTAAATACGGCAGCGATCGTCGCGCTTGCGTAAGCGAAGGCTGCGTGCTCTTATTTTGACAGACGTTACGCTGCCGGCCACGGCGATTTCGAATACAAATATCTTCCGCACCTTCCGGCTACCGTGACGCGGCACGGATACGTTTCCACTCGCTTCTATCCCGGCCGAGCAGGTAGCACCTGTCTCTCGAGACCGATGCTGATATTTCATAACGTGCCTGGTGACTGATGACTCGATGGAACGCGGCACGCCGGAAATCGTGGTCTGCCTCGCAAGGGAACGGAGACGGCGCTCGGAGTTTATAGAGTCTCCAGTTGTACGTGTCATGTACGCTCGCGAGCAGGGCTGTCTGGATTCTTGAGGGGTTTAGTATAATCGTGTGTTTATGTCATTGGGTTTCGTTAACCGAACACGAATTTCTCCGCGAGATCGTTCACTCAGGTTTCCTATTAGTAATTAGGATCAGACTCCTCCATAACCGCCGAGGTTGCAAATCTATATTCTAGAAGATCAAGGCTTTCGCGTTAAGTAGAACACTGCGCGCAGATGGGAACTCTCTGCCAAGCAGACGCCTCGAGGGATGAGCATCCACTTGAAAGTTATTTGAAGGAACAGAGTGGCTGTACGCTGTTTGTTATGCCCGTCGATCAACAATGACAAATCACAGACAGGAGAAGAGGTATGCTCGCGCGAGCGAGAGGAACGGAACGCTCTGTAACCGGACCTAATAGCCGGCTAATCCGCTCCAGCGGCAGTGAGAAAGTAATTCGGAGCAAGACTCGAATTCCTCGCGGTGCAACATCGACATTAGCATACCGGGGAGGCATAGCCGAACGGCAGGGAGCGATCCGTGGCGCGGGGGCACCCTCGATTGCGCAATTTTCGCTTATCGGAAACAGACAGACGCGGACGGCCGGAGTAATTGCTGGCAATCGTTCACGCGGACGCGCGCCAATTCGTTTTCTCGGGTAACTGGTTGGAAGGAAGCGGTTTCCACTGCAACACGAACGGAGTTTCGTAGCCTGCTCGTCCGTTCTCGCGTTCCCGGCCGAACGGGGGGCGACTTATCAGCAAGAAATTGCCTTCGAGAAAACAAGACGCTGCATTCTCGCACGCTCTAACGACGAGGGTATCTTCCAGAGGCGAGCACCGTTTTCCTCCTCCCCGACCGCCTTCTTCGTCCCGGGAACGGATCCGCGGGGAGGAGCGGCGATGCTGGACGCGCGTAGGTACACGTACGTCCATTATTACACATTAGAAGAAGCTGAGGCGCTCGCGGTTACCCGGGGATAATGTAAATCCGCTCGGCTGTCGAGCATTGTAACACGCTGCAACGCTCCGACTCGCGCGTGCACGGCTCTGGGCACGCTCGAGCTCGCGCAGGCTACCATCGCCATTAGTTTCAGTTCAGATCATTCAGTTGGCGAAGTTGAAATCCGAAGATTGGATTGATTTTTGAAGTAGAGGTGGCTGGAATCCGAAAAGTAATGATGAAGTCATCGCAAGACCGTGGCACGAACTCCTTTCTCCGCCTAGAAGGATCCTGGAGGCTTCGAACACGGTTACCCATCGCAAGCTCTACGCGCCGTATAATGCAAGCCTCTTCTTCATCTCCCGTCTACTCGCCCCTCGAACACCGCCGGCTCCCTGTCCGCCCCTGTTCCCTACGTTCTTCGCCTTCTTCCTCCTAAGTCCCTTCTTTCCATCCTTTCTTCGGCCTGTTCTTCTTACCGCCCCTCGCCCGCCCCCTCTCACTCGTCCAGGTTTCACTCGATTTCTTCTTCCCTATATCTTCGTGGTCGTCGTTCCCTCCCCCCCCTCTCTCTCTCTCTCTCTCTCTCTTTCTTTCTCCCTGCGCCGTGTCTCTACCGTTCGTCTCAGCGGCCCAGCCGCGTTATTTATTGCCGGCAGCCAACGGCCGCGAAACTTAAAGCCCGTACACGCGTGTACACTTTCTGCGTGTATGGTTTTTACACCGTGCATTACAATGCGCGCGCATGTACGCATTATACTGTCCGGGTGATTCATTACCGGCCGATCCTCCCGGCCGCTTAAGAAAATACGGAAACTATAATTGCGCGAGACTTATGATGCCCTCTCGCCGCGGCTACACCACGGCGCCCGCTCGCGGCTCCGCGCGCCAGAGGTTGCAAGGGCCCCGCTTCCTATGGGCCCGGCGCGAGCGTTTATGATCGTCGTAGAAACTTCGCGAGATCATATCGTCGGATCTCTTCATCCGCGCGGGGCCGCGCTCCGGCATGCTGCTTCCATTGAGTCGTCCATTGTCGTTGATCGTGACAGTGCGTAATTGTCGGTGTTTTATTGGAGGCTGTAAAGTAATCAGTGGGCTGGAATGTTCAGTATTTAATCCAGCCGACGCGATAGTGTGCGTACAGGGGGCCTGCTGCACAGCGAGCGACGAGTTTCATACCGAAACTTCCCTCCGCGCCACGATACTCGTTTAGACGGGAAACGGTGATTATAGATAAATGCGAGCTTAATGGCCGCAATAATTGCGGTTAAACGCAGCCTGTTATTAACGGCGAGAACGTATTTCGGGCGACAGAAAGGAACGATGCTGATCCTACGGCTGATGGGAGATGCATCGTCCTTTTTTTTATTTTTTCTTTCCGGAGGATAGGTTCTTTTTCGTTTCTCCTGGGAAACAGGGGAAGTACAGTTCACGGTTGGAACTGGATTAGCGGAATCCTCGGCCACGGCAGTTTTTAATGTTGCAAGAGATGAATCGAAAGGTTTAAGAAACGATCTCTACTTCTGTTTCAATAGTATCTCGTGCGATCGACAAGAAATAGGTAGAGCGTATGATCGTTACGCCGATACAATATCCGGGGCCTTAGTTACTCCCTAATGAAGCAGATCCTAGTGCTTGCGAAACGTCCACGTGCAGTCCACGCAGCCCTCGAGCCTTTCCCTTCAGCCGTCCTTGCTTTACGCAATCTTTCATCCGTCTGTTTACTGTTTCCCAAAGGAAGTCAGTTTAAAATCCACGTGGGGAGCTTTAATGATCGAGTGTAGGTATTCAGTTGCGAACTCGGGATTTAATCTTGGGGGGAGCCGAGTTGAAGGGAAAAAAATATTTTTAATGCAAATCAATAAAATTCATTAGACGATTATACAAATCTATTTATAGAATAAAATTCAGTTTTCTTGTCTTTTTACAAAGTCCCTTCTTTGCGGGATTGCTGGACCCACCCCCCCCTCCCCCTCTGAATGCGCCATCGCAGCGGCTTCTTTCATCGATACTCGGTGGCGCGAGGGAACAAGGTGTGAACAATTAGCTGCAGAAAAAAATTGTACACCCGGGCGAGGGGAAAGGGGAGTCGTAGCTCCAGTTCTTTTCTCGGAAAAAAAGGTGTGAACAACTAGCGTCAGAAAAAAAGTGTGTGAACTAGTTTCAGAAAAAGGGGGGACGTTTGCTCACGTCCGAGTCGCGCGTCCTTGCAGAAAAAACAGAGGCCGCGTACGCGCCGCGAAAAAGGGGGGAGTCGAGGCTTGAGGTGCCGCGTTCTTTTTTCGTCGGCGCTCGTTGGCCAAGGGCAAAAAAGTGTAAACAACTACTGTGAGATAAAGATGGGCGAAGACTTAGGCGCGTGCAGAAAGGACGAGGCGATAGACGCAAGCAGAGAAGGCGAGCTGAGCTTTGCGTGCGCGCAAAAAGGACAAGTTGTCCGCGCGGACTAAAAAAAAACAAGCTATCAGGTTTCTTATTGGCCTCCGATGGCCGAGGGCAACAGTGTTTGGACAAGTAGCTGTGGAAATAGGACAATGGAGCAATTGCGGGCGAGGAAAGGTATCCGCGCGGAGTAGAAGAAGCAGGAGGTGAGGATTCTTGACAGCACCTATGGACAATTAACTCTAGAAGAAAGGGGATTGGTGTTTCAGATGCGAGAAATAAAGACGAGCGATGCAGTCCGCGTGGATTAGTGAAGCGCGATCCTTATTGGTTTTCGGTGATGGGGAGCCAAAGCGTATGGACAATAGGTTCTTGAAGGAAAGAGAATAGTGTTTCAAAAGCGTGCAAGAAGGACAAGCGAAGTTGTCCGCGCGGATTAGAAAAACGGAGAAACCGGGGCTCGAGGCGTGGCAGCCTCTTCCCTGTTCAGTACAAGTCCTACAGCTCCGTGGTCGCGTGGAATTGCCCTATTAAACCAATTAATGGCTATTTAAACCATTAAGGTGACAATTTCTCCCCCAACTCCCTTTCGTTGGACGTGCGTCCGGACACAGTAGCGGACTTGCCGAGGGTCCCGAGGCACTACTGCCCACGGAGGCGGCGCAACTTCATCCAGGCACGATCTAGCCCCCGGATAAGTTGGAGCAGATCTCTCCGGTCTGTTGCGTGTCCGTAGATACGCACACGTCCGCACGCACCGTATCTGCCCGGGCTGTCTATCCGATTCTTTCTTTCACTACGCCTCTGCCCACCTCGTTCTCTGTCCTGTCCGTCTGGCCGAGGCATCAGCATTGCAGTCAGGTGCCGCTGCTTGCACAACCCGGTGGATTCCATCTCGGGAGCCGGATGGAGGAGATCGAGCGGCGGGCACGCGGCGTTGTGCCTCGACGAGCCGTGCACCGAGCTAGCGGAGCGGTTTCTATTTTCCGCCAGCCCGGTATCCGCGACCGATTTCATCGGGACGGCCTTCTAGCCCATGTCGATTTATAGTATCACGGCCCATTAGAAATAAATGTTGGGCCAGTGGCCCGACTCTGCACCGCGCACAGCCGTTTCTCCAGTGGTCCAGCTTCGGCTGCCGACTAACAGCCTCTCCTTACACGCGTGCCATTTAGGCTGCTTTATTGTGTGCGAATCTCTTTTCCTCTGGCACCATGCGTGGCTGCTACGATCCATTGCGCCAGGGGACTTGGAAACTGTGAAGCGACAGCGAGCCACTTGGATCACCGCTTCGCTTGTAGATACGAACCACGGCGTGGGTTGCAGAATCAGAATCTTTGGCTTCTGCAACATCTTTGAATCAGCTCCAGCTTGCATCCCGGCGTCCAGTCGCTCGCGAGTATTGACAAATACGTCGCCAGTGGGTTTCGTTACGGAGCGACGAAGAAATGAACGAACTAGCTGTCTTCCCCCCCCCCGGTCTGGTTTCTCGTTTCTTCCTTTCTTTTTCACCGGGTGTTTTCGCTGCGCCGCGAGATAACGCTCTCGACGAGGCTGCTTACGGCGCAGGTATTAATCTTACGCAATTCATCTCGCTCAGCCGGGCCGGCTTATTAATCGTAATAACGACAGCGCGATTCACTTTTCCGTGAGATTCCAGTCCAGGCTACCGTACCGCAAAGAAATGTCAGCCTCGTCCTTCCCTCGACCCTTTTCTTTTTTTCTTTTTCGCTCCGCTCTTGCCCGCCTCTCCTCGATCCTTCTCCCTGCGAACCTCGTAACGCTCGGCGTCGGTATAAATTCCCGCTGTAATTTAGATAATTTTCCTGACTGGTAATAAACTAATGTAGAGAAAAAGAGCATCGCGGGCGAGCATTCCTCGAAGTTGTATAATGAAAAAGGGCGGCGGAGGGACGGAGAGCGAGGATAAATAGATAAGTGGGATGAATGGGGATGGAGAGAGCGAGCTGGTTGCCTGGAGAGAGGAGCAGAAAGCGGCGAGGAAGAGGATGAGAGGAGCGGAGGGGAGGGAAAGGGGGATGGAAAACTATACGATGATCGTAAAATGGGATTTCTTATTACCGCGCTTCTGCGGTCCCCTCTATCGCGCTCGTCAACAAATTCTCGTTAATTCCGCGGAAACTGTATCGAACCGCCGAACCAATAAACGATAACGAAATAACACCGGCATTACGACTTCCCGTTACTCACCTTCCAAACGAACCTATCCAGATATCGCGACTCTCTTAGGCTTCCACGAACGAGCGTTTTATTCTAAACGCGCACTCGCGCACCTTAGAAGCAGAAAATGTTTCGCTGAGAGAATCATTGAAAATCTTTCCTTGTTCCGTGGCGACTGGCGAGGAAACATAGAAATTCCTGCAGTTTGTTCTTGACTCATCGGAGAATACCAACAACACTGGATGCAAATTAGACTAAATTATTCGCTTCGATCGAAACACTTCAGAATAGATTCTGTCCATTCTCGGTGTGACACTTTCCTGGCTGAAACTGGTCAGAAGAAAAATGCAGGAGAGACGCGGAGAAGACGTTAAAGGTGGACGAAGGAGCGTAGAAGAAAATCGGTCTTAATCCAGTGAAATTAGCAGCGAGCACTGCGCAACGCGTTCCGTGGCTTCTCGTTTTGTCGCTTATCAGAGGAATGCGTTCGTAATAAGGAATATGCATGAGGCAAGCGCGCGCTATGAAAAATAAATGATCGCTGGCTGACCGTTGCGCCTTGGCGAGCGGGGCAGTGCGGTTGATAGAACGGCTCGTGTTGTTTGTTAGTTGTCTGCGACCGGCTGACAGTAATATTCAAGTGGCCATAGGAAACCGGTGCTTTCCTATTTTCCTTCGTGCCACTTCAAAAGACCAGGCGCGGAGTGGCTGGAGCGGGCACGCTCGGCCATGTGGCGATCTTACCGTAACAATTCTCTTAAAACTGGCCGGTTTACGTTCACAAGCAGCCCAGTCGCCGGTTCTAAAGGGGCGACGATTGATTGATATCCATTCCGTGGCCGCCTTCACCCCGCCGGTTTTAACGTAGGCAACATCTTTGTAACACACTGCCACCGCTGGAAGAGGGGATCTGGAGAGCCGAAATGTGCCGTCAATTCGCGCGACGAGTGATGCACTCCAAGCATAGTTTCTTCCTCTCCTTTAGGCTCCTCTGCCTCCCACAAACGGCGCAAACACTGGCGCGCGTAAAGACTTCCGTCTCGCTTCTTTCTCTCCCATCTGGCCCGAGCCGACACGGATTCTTCGTGGGCCCGCGAGCGCCAGGGAAAGTTCCAAACGAATTCTTCTAATCGGGTCAGACAACTTCCAGATGATGGTTTCCCTATCTCGAGAGACGTGGAACCGTGAGGGGAGTGTAGATGTTTCGTAAGCGACGTTTCTAGACCTTTGTTCCCGAAATACTCGAGGGCAGCAGGGAAGAGCAGCCTCTCAGAGTACTCGAACAATGTAAACAGCTTCCACACGAAGAATTCCAAACCGCAATCTTCCACTGTTGCGTAGGTCGCAATAACCTCCGTCACAGGCTGACTTAATCTCGCGTGACTGATGAGTGTGAAGCATATGCACGGTGAGAGCCCCAGCTGAAGATGCTAGCCTGCTCGGCTGAAGTAGCGCAATTGCTATCTTTCTAACTCGGTGGAGAAACTTTCCTAATCCCACTTTCTTTCAGTTCTCGCACTTAATTGTCCTCTACTTTGAAACGTCCATACACGCAGGGAAGGATTTGGAGTTTCAGCGTCGCTAAAGTAACAAGCGTATGGCGCCCTTTATGTGGAATATTATCAAATATTTTAATGTACTAAAGTTGAGAAATTTTAAAATTAATTCAATATGGCAACTTACGTATGAATTATTGCGAATTCGCTATATGAAAAAGGAAGTGAATTGTTCTTAAAGTTGCCTCAAGCCTTTGTGTTTACACCTTTTCCAATTTCTTTCGCTGAAAAGTTTCCGCTCCCCAAAATTTTCCGCCTCCCAGTTTGTCACTCTCCAAATTTCTCGCTCTCCCAAATTTGTCGCTCCCCAAAATTTGTCTCTCCTCAAAATTTGCCGCCCCCCAAAATATTCCGGTCCCCAAAATTTGTCGCCCTCGGCTACTTAGCCTATACACAAATCCGCCCCTGGATGTATTTAATCAAATCGCAAATTTATCTCTCCTACCTTCTTTCCACTTGCTCCTTTACGTACATATGTCATAGAACTTTGACGCCCGGATTACACGAGAACAATATATCAGCGCCAGTCTGCGCGACGGCGAGTCCAGAAGGGGTTCATTAAATCTCGCAAACAGGGGAAAAATCCGTAATTGATTCGCGCGTATCGCATGATTCTTATGATTTACGTTCGTTCATTGGGGATGCATCGAATACCTTCGCGCCGCCTATCAAACCGTCGCGACTAAACGCTCGCGGCTCGGTAATCTCTGTCGCGTCTACGAATACCATTATCGGTTGAAAAAGTTTTGTTCTTTCTATCGCGCGGAACGTGTTCCATCGGGCCCGGTGCAGCCAGCGTACAAGGGGATTCACATGCAACGAAGCGGTGTTGCATCACCGGACCCGCCACGGCCTTATACGTTTCTTTGCTTCCAGTGGCTTCCTACATCTCGTGATAACGTGCTTATAAGGCTCGATCTTCGAGAAACCTGGTCGCCGAGTCCTCCCGGCCGGTTCGCGAGCGTATCCACCGTAAGACGTTTGCTTTCCAGGATTGCTACAATTGTAACTTCCGATTTCTTTGGGCGAAGTTATTATGGAAACCCGCCAGAGCGGCTGGCCGTCCAGCCAGCCTACTTTGTCGCATGCTTTTGTAAAAGTAAACGCGGATGCACCTGCCGCCGCGCCGAGCTTAACCGTAAACGCAGACTGAAACTGTGGTCGAGCTGGAATTTCA
This sequence comes from Andrena marginata, assembly GCA_963932335.1. Classification (NCBI taxonomy): domain Eukaryota; kingdom Metazoa; phylum Arthropoda; class Insecta; order Hymenoptera; family Andrenidae; genus Andrena; species Andrena marginata. The sequence continues at coordinate 10,403,208 of OZ010662.1, read as the reverse complement.
GGCGGGACGGGGACAGTGTCGTATTGTGATCAGCCTGAATGGGTATAAAGAATGGCTTATAGACGCGAAGTACGAATAGCAATCGCGACAATAGAGACACAAAAGGAATCACGCGACGCGTCTCCCAAAAGAGGATAGCGGAGTTATAAGAGGAAGGACTCGCTCCGAGTCCTGCGAGACTGCCTTTCGGCGGCAGAGTCGTTCCACTGTCAAGGAGTCGGGTAAGTGAGCGCGAAGGATATCTGGCAGACACATTTCTACGGTCGGCAGTAAAGCTGGCTAACAGTGGCGCACCAGAGTAAATGTTATAACAAACACGGTGGGCAGAGGCCGCGACGCCCCGCTATTTAACATTATTTAGTTTGCTTTGTGGACGTTTAAACAGTGCCTGCCTACTTTTTGTATGGATATTTGATGTGCCTCCGCCGACGGCCTCGAACCCTGCGTGTATATATACACGAGGATCCCGTGTTTGTTTTCTAGGAGGCACTGTTGAAGCAAGGATGGCCAAATCGTTCCGCGTGCGCACGTCCGAGCGTATACGCGACATTGCTACCTCCAGATTGTTGGAAAATCTGAACGTCTTCCAGGACTTTTTCATGATCTTCCATCGTGTGGTTAGTGTCTGTAATACGTACTTAAGATGCTTCCATTATTCTATAAGATAGGTCGTTTCTTCTTTTAAAAGTGTGACACGGCAAGAAAAGCTTTTGTGGGTTTGTATTATTCAACAATTCCAGATTCGGTTTCTTCCTTATTAACGTCAAAACGTTCTACATTGATTCCGCTGTTTAAATTGTCATAAAAATTTAAACAATATGATGAAACGAGATGCTTCATTTCTTGCAAATTTTTAAGTTTTACATCTGATATAGGTTTCCCATTTGGCCATAATATTGGTGGTTTGGAAGCTATCTGCAAAATAATAGCCTAAAATGGAACTATGGCTTGGTAGTTTTAATATATGTAGCTATAATGTAAGAGTTGTGAATATTTTACAAACTACAAATCACACAATTATGGGATACATACTGTATTTGATTATTTTTTTTTGTTAATTTGAGAGTTAGTAGTTTTCTGCATAACTTCTAAGGCTCAAATGATCTCGAACTCGCGGTGCCATATTAATTTTCCATCATTATAATTACCTAGTTAGTGAAATGTGCACCTATGATTTAGCCATATATTGTAAAAATATTCAGTATGGGGTGTTAGAAATTGCAGATACAGGGTTCGAGGTTTTAGAAGACTAGTGAACCAACGAAGTTAGGAAGCCCGTAACGAATTAAGCGATTTTACAGATTTTTACATGATATCTGGCAAGTGTCTGTGCACTACACCCGAAAACTTCACCATAACCCGACAACAATACATTCGAGGAACGCGAAGCACTCGAAAACCGCGAGGCATCGCGGCCGCCGCCTGGGAAAGCAGCGGTTCTTCCGATTTCGAACGATAGCGATATATTTTTCTCCCGATGTAAAGAACGTCCCGGCGCGGCCACGAAGATTTACACGCGTATTAAATTACACGCGACTTCGTGACACGCAAAGGAGCCTTTTCTGGGTGGAGCGCCACGACGAAGGCGTGTTTCGTGTAAGAGGCCCCGCGACTCGTTGTCCCGCGCATAGAAATCAAGATAGAAAGCTCGTATACCTGGACGACACAGGAGACAAATGGTTGTGACGTACGGCGCGGATTCTCGCTCTCTCGCGCGGCCTACCGCTTAAATCACACCACGGAATATTTACGATACGGCATATCACGTTTCAATATATCTTATTGTAGTCGTGGCCCGCATCCCCCACGGTAATGAAAACGTGTTTATGTAACGCAACGCACACCGGCCACGTCATATTCCCTCCCCCCCCCGAGATGCTGCATTTCCGCCGGATCGCTGCCAGCTAGGATTAACGGTAAATCAAGCGTTACGGTAAATTTATTAATCGATACCGTGCCCCCGTAATGAGCCAGCAGTATTTGTTCCTACCTAATACTACCGGATCTAATACGAGGCCCAGCGAACGCGCGGTTAACTCGATTAGAGGCAATACGCGTTGGTCGAGCGCAGCGGCGTAATTTCCGCGATATTATTGGCGCCCGGTCGAACCTTCGTTAATACAGAAGGGAAAAAGACGCTCGTTGCGAAAGGGATACGGTATCGAAGCTGGTATAACGGTGGAGCCAGGCCAGAGACTGTCCAAGACTTTCAGAGACTTTCCAAGACCGATATTGTTACCTATTTCCTCAGCTCCTCTTTCCCAATCCACCATTTTTCAGCGCCTTTTATCCCCCTAATTTAGGATTCCGATGATCGAAAACAGGCGGCCGTGCTCGTTACGCGCGGAAAGTCTCGCGGGAAAGGAGGCGACGTCTTCCGAATCGGTGAAGTTGAAAAGGCGGCAAGAAAGCAGTAGCCGAGCTCGCGTCATTGGTCTGTTACAAGGTTCGTTACGCGGCGCTACCGTAACGGGGGGGCACGCGAGCCCATTTTCGCGTTACGCAAAGCCTCATTAGACGTCCTATTCTCGGTCGCGGGCCTTTTAATCGGGGTGCAACGTCCTTTCGGCCTTTCTGCCTCTTCGTAAAGGTATTCCCTCGAAACTCGGCCGTAGTACCGATCCGAGCCCCGGGAACGGCTCGTTTGTGTTCGGCGTCGAGCAAAAGACAGCCGAGAGGGGACCTACTTTCTATCGTAGTTAGCCTACTGTCGGGGCAACGTTGCTCGAGTATCCGGCAGCGCCCCGGGCGGTTCGCCACTCTCGCTTCGTTTCGACCACCGTTTCTCGCACAATGTTCCTCGAGTATTGTGACTGGGATTTAGTGAGCCGGTGAAAGCACAGGGGAAGTTATAATTATTGCTTCGGTTGACCGTTTCTTCGTGTATAGCAGCGGTTTGCCCCGAGTGCAGCACCGCGCTCCTTGCACTCGCGATATTCATGACACGTCACGATTCGGTCTTTCTGCTACCGGTCTGCCCGGAAAGTCGAGGATCCCCGAGGAAGATTACGCCGAAGTCCCGTGCCGACGGTCAGCCACGTGCTGCTATTCCCGATTCACGGTACGTCCCTCGCTGGCCCGTGTCAGATGGTCGCGTCGACACCGTACCAGGACGTTACGCAACGTCCACGTGGACGGAGATCCCCGTCTGCCGTGGATGGCCCTCGCGGAACCCCTGGAACCAGGGTTATCGCGAGCTTTCGCCCGGTGTCTGAATGAATAAGCGCCGTGGAATAGGAAATACCCCTCCGTGCGCGATGCTGGCTTACGATAGCGCGCAAAAGCTAAGACGTACCCGCGGAGGACGTTTACTTATTGCCGAATTCAGGCACTTTGTTTATCAGCTGGAGCTTGTGCAGAGCTGTTGGGTTTGCACGCGGTAGTAAGCTGAAACGTTTAATTCCACCTGCTCGGTGCACACGTGGCTAGAGGGGATCTGAAACGGGACAGGACGGAGGGGAAAAACGTTATAGTCGCGATTCGCGACGTGCGTCCGATTTGCCCGAGCGATATCGCTCGCCATTACAACCGGATAGCCCGTTCGCGGCTGAAGTTAATCTAGTTGACGAAACCCGATCCGCGGCGTTCCATTTACGCGCCGCGCAACACCGACAATCGATTTCAGCAACACATCCACAAATTTCAGAACAGACTATCTTATATCCAGCTTACCTGTTCTTCTGGTTTGCTCGCGAACTTCCAGTTCGCTGCGACGCGGACACACCTCGGGCCCGTAAATCGGCTAATTGCTGGCCAGTGTCCGTTGAAATATTCGCGATTGATTTCCAAGAATCCCGTGGCAATTCTAAAGAAAACATTAAAGTATCTTCCTGTCGTAAGTAATCTAAGTGTTGAACCAAATAAGTAAGAACAGGTGAGACACCTGCCGAAATCTTTTGCTTCTACCGCAGGACACCTACGTAGATCTATAATCTCGCGGCATGAATTTATCGTAAAAGCAAGAAAACATTGCTAGAGGGGATCAAGCAACGTCCACTCGCGACCCGATGCCGCAACAGACGTATTTGCGCGCCGCAAACACGCAACATCCGCGCGGAATTTGTGGAGTGCAAAGTATCATCGTGTATCAGGCACATTCGCCAGGTCGAGGGACGGAGCGAAAGAGGGGAATCGTACGTGCAAGACGGACAGGCCAGCAGCCTGCGTACACGCGGCCCACGACAGAGCCGACATCAGCTCCGAGCATCAATGTTAACTGCGTTCGGTTGATGGAAAACCGTTGGTATTCCAGGCAGGCCACAAAAGGCCATTTCAGCGACCACAATGCTCGGTGAAAAGGCGCGCGCCCGCGGACAGCCGTATCCCGAGCCTCGTTTGGACACGCGCAATATGCGCTGGCCGGCGGACGCGCGGAAAAGTCCGAGGAAAGTACGTACCGGGCGTAACCGCACTTATTAAGACATCGTTGGTCGGTCGGAATTTAAAGTGCCTGCCCGGCTGCGTGGCGGTCGAGCACGAGCTGATGGCTCGCCTCTAACCACCGCCGAGCGCGTCGTTCTACCGTAAGACGCTTTGCTGGCCACGAAAGGGGATGAAAAAGCGACCGGGACTGTTCGATAGAAGCGAAAATTCAGGATCTCGTTGTAAACCTGGCCGTTAGGTGATTCTGTAATCTACCGAACGGTTTTCGCGATATGTACTATGTCGTTGCGAAGTTTTTCAAAGTAGAGGAATGAAAGATTGGTGTTCCGCAAGGAGGCTGCAGATATCTGAAAACTGGAGAAACGCAAATTTACTTGCTTGCATTCTACTTCTACGCAGTAACAATTTACGTCGATCCAATTTTTTCCTGTGGAAAAGTTTTTGCTATATCTGTGATATTTGAAACGTTACTGAGCAGAGTTGGACATAACTTCGATTAACTTTTATTTGAAAATCTTATTCGAATAAAAACTTATTCACTATTCTCGAATAACTTCATTTTATTCGCAATTTTTATTCGAGATCATTCGAATAATAAATTATTCGAATAATTCCCAACTCTGCTACTGAGCCGTTATTCCGCGTAAACCGTGGAGGGGATAGAAAAGACAAGAATTAGGTTTTGACACATTCCAGTCGCGTGTGCAGACCTAAGGAGATTAATTTATTATTAGTTCTTTCTTCTTACTTGAGAAAAACCAAGGGGGATTCTCGTGTAACAGCCCTCCAAATTTTTAATTTTTTTTTTTAAAAAGAACAATATTTAATATTGCATTAAAGTCTTTTGGAATAGAAGGAGGCATCTTTAAACTTGTAGAATTTTTTTATGTCGATCCTTACTTATAATGTATTAATTATCGTGAAATCGTGTTCACCTTTTCAACGATGTTGGCGTCAGACGTACATAGCAACTGTCACAGTCATCCGATTGCAAAAAGAAGAAAATTTTCTTAAAGTTAATTAATTTACGCTGAGACAAGACCTCAAATTTTAATTTTAATTTTTATTTATAGTTCTTTTTTCGTCGATATAAAGAATAATATGAAACATTTGTCCAAGGAAAAAACTTACTTTTTCTTTCAAACGCTATAACTCTTTCAATTTCTCCTTTTTTTCCCTTAAAGTAGACCAATCTTAGCGTAAACTATCTAACTTTAAGAAACTTCTATTTTTTTTGCAATCAGATCACTGTGGTAAGTGCTACGAATCCCGCCAACAGGATTTACATCGTCGAAGAGGTGGACAAGTTTCCACAATAATTAATGAATAATAAAAAGGATCGATATAAAAAAATCCTACAAGTTTAAAGATGCTTCCTGTATATCCCAAAAGAGTTTAATCCAATATGACCAACAGTTTTTCCAAAAAAATTCTTAAATATCAGGTACTTTTGGATCTGTTAGACGAGAATCCCCCCTTAAGTGTCCAGCACTAGGAGAACTTCCAACCCTGTCTATAGGAAAAAGACAATATCGAAAACAAGAATGGTGGAATCAGTGTCGGATCGTGAGAGGGTAGCATAGGGTGGCGCGTGTCCGGTGAAAGCGATGGTACGCGCGTGCGACCGTGAACGGGAGAGCACGCAAAGGCGGGGGCCGGTTGGTGTTCGAAGCGAGGGCCGGTTGCGAGCGGTGGTGTGGGTCGCGAATTTCTGAATTAGTGGAAACAAATAGCGGGCGGGTAGGCGGGCGGTCGTGGAGATCCGATGCGGCGCAACGCGGAACGATACGGAGGTAGCGTGGACCGACGATGAAGAGAGGGAGAACCCCTTCGACTGTAGGTAGTAGGTGGGTATATGTCTCTGGGTTCCGCGCGGAGGATGGTGGGGGTGTCGGGGTGGTGGAAAAGAGGGCGGCCAGGGAACAGGAGGGATTCGGGAAGGTTCGGACGAGAAAGGTAGACAGCCGGCGGGGGGTGGGAAGGGAGAGAGGAAGATGTGGATAGAGAGAAAGGCAGAAGGACAGAGGGAGAAGAAGGGTTTCGGGTGATGGGGCCGGGAGGGTGGGGGGGGAGTGAGAGAAAGAGGGTCGCGCGGAGGTAGAATGAGGGACCCAAAGCGCTCTCTACGGTAGCTCACATCAAAGACTCGTCTTAATAGAAAGCCTTAGAGGCGTTTGTTCGAGTCTCCTCATCTGACTAAATATTCCTGACTGACTGAGGAGATATCGGCGGGCCAAGATACACAGCACAGCGCAGATCTTACGTATAGAACAAACAGCGCTCGCGCGCCCGGCAGCCGCGCCGGGATTACGCTTCCGTTTTCGTGCCTCCTGGGGTAACGAACGCTCTCGCCCGCATAAGTTTCTCCGAGTTTCTGCAATCTGCGTGTATACATATCGGGAGAGCCGGGGCTTCGACGAAATCCCCGATAGCCGTGTTTCAGAGCGGGGAAAGGAGAGCCGCGCGGAGGATGCGGATGCTGTATAAGGCGGGCCGCCACCGTGCCGTACAGAGGGATGAGAGGACCGTCTCTCCACGGCGATATCTCCGAAGAATTAAGCGGCGAAGTTTCCGGCGAACCTGGAATATTCTGGGCTAATTAATACGGTCGTTCAGCGGACAAAGTTTGATAAACGCTTCGCGTATCGGTTACGTTACGTCTACGCTGTTAAAGGGAGAAACGTGTAAGGGTAAACGGAAGCTGTAAATTGAATGCTACGATCGTACGATAAAATAGTTCGTCTTGGTTTTCCAGCTCAAATACCGATCTTCGCTAGATTCATCTTGTACGGCAAGGGTTTGCCAAAAATTAGCGCGTGCACGGTGGCAGGCTTTTGTACCAAACGAAGACTCTGAACTGCGAAGGGAGAGGGAGCTTTGACTCGGCGGAGTCAGCAAGTTCGACCGTTCCGTTTATCCAACGGAATATTGCCGTGACTTCACAGATTCGCCGAAGCAGCGCTCCCGGTTATACCTACATTGTCGATTAATACCTGCGGATACACGAGACCGCGTAGCCGAGCGCGCGTTTGATTGATTTAAATAGGGCCCCCACCCCCTAACCCCAACCCCCTTCGCCCCTTATATCTCCTCTGACAGATATAAATGAATCGGATGCGTCCGTTACTAAGCGGCATGCTGATGTAATCCTTTAAAGGGATATTCGGCCTGTGTTTCGCTTCGGTTAAGCTGTACAAATAGACGTGGGATGTTCGCAATCAGTGTTGGCCTCTACGGCTGCTTCGGGGTGGGTCTCGGCTATTTATAAATGAATCGTCGCGCGGGACACACCCCTCGGCGAATCAGCATCCTTCCGTTATTATTCGGGCATTCAAGGACTCCCCGATTATATCCTTTTGCCGCGGAACTTTGTCCGCGCTGTCGGCGGAGTTGCACAGAGGCGTTTCATTAAAAGACACTCTTCGGGATCTTCAAATTAACGACTGCCGTCCCGATAGAAGGGGCGAAGGGACCGTGCGAAGGTCTTCGCGGAAAGTATATTCAAGAATGCCGGAGAAGTCGAAAATGTCGCGAGCTTTTCAACTTTACGGACGAATTTTTCGCGAAGTTACCCGAGTGTATTAATGGCCATTTATGTACATCGATTCGTTGAGCAATTAAACGGGAGGAACTTTTGCGCCCAACTGACGGATCAAGGTACGGAGAGCAGGGGTAAAGAGAAGGACCTAAGATCACAAAACGTGTATCGATTTCGAGGCATCCCGACAGAGCAGGGCGTGAAGATGGTATGTAGGTCAATTGTACGGGATGCGTTTTTGCATAACGGAAGCCGCTAATTACTTTGGCTCGTAAAAGCGGAGACTTTAATTCGAGCAGCAACGGGGGGAGCAACGTTACGGTTAACAATTATTCGAGCAGGCCGAGAGCCGGGCTCGTGAATTAACAAGATCTATCAGGGCTTTCCTCTCTCCCTCCAGCCCCGGACACTCCGCCACTCGCGAGGACCTTACTGCGAATCATCGTGCCAAACGACCTCGGTAACGACGGAGCTTCCGTCGCTTGTTTGTACGCTTACTTTCCTCCTATTTCCCTCGATCCTTCCCCCTTTCTCGCTCTCTCTCTCTCTCTCGCCCTCGTTTCTACGCCGTCTCGCACTGTCTCACCCTCTACCCCGTCGCCCTCGTCCTCCAGCGACGCTCGTCTCATTCGCTCGCCCGCTTCGAATCTTCCGCCATTGTTTAAATACAATTTTGTCGTTTACTAATTAATGCGCTGTACATCAAAGAAGATGTTTATTGGTTCATGTGATACTAAAGAGACGGTAACGAAGAGGTAACTCGCTAAGGGAGCGGTTGAAGGAGTGACGAGAGACGAGAGACGGGCGGCGAGGGACCGGCGGGGTGGTGTGCAGCAGTTGCGGGAACGAGGGGGACGGCGGGTGTACGCCCATGAAAATATCTATATAGAAGCGGCAAGTGGTGTGCTCCTTCTCCCGCCGCTTCCACCCTTGTTCGTGGCCGTCCTCCCCTCTCTCTCTCTCTCTCTCCCTCCGCCCCAACCCCTCGGCGAATCCCGTCCTCTTCCCTCTGTCCCTTTATCCCCCCGACAAACGACGCCAGCCAGCCACCCACAGACTCATCAGCTAACTCTGTTTCAGAGTTACAGGACTTCTCCTCCTTTCCTCTCTTTCCTCCACCGTTTCCGCCTGTGTCTCGCGCTTTACGGACCGCTCGCCCCGGTATCGTACCGCCGAATCAGCCGTAGTTACCTACGTAGTTCTCTCTGTCGACGTCAAACGGAAAGCGGCGAGGCACAAACATCGTCGCAGACGACGAATTTCGTGGTAGAGGGGGGCAGAAGGGTGGCGAACGAGCGCGAGGACCCCCGAGCAACTTTGTTCGGGCGTGTGATTCGAACGCGGCCGTCCCTTGTACGTTCGATTCCAATAATTCGTCTGTTTTTTTCGAGGTTACCGCTGTTGCGGCGGGCTAAGGAAGCGGGGGATGTGGTAACAGGGATAGGGGTCGAAGTCGGTAGCATTAGAAAGTCGAGAGGAATTGGGGGACCATAGTGTACAGGTGTTTTTGGCCCGTAAAGCGATGGGCGAGGATATTAGTTACAAGTGTATCGAAGAAGGAATGAATGAATACTGGCACGGCCTCTGCGCGACGCTATATAGGCTCGCCTGCTTTTGTCCTTCGCAGAGGCCGGAGGAAGGCTGAGAAATCAGGTTCGCCTCTCGCGTACGAGCGTGTATCGTTCGCCGTCGATGACGTGACACGGCTGTTCGATCTCCTGATGGCTGGGTATTTTTCACTGAAATAGATACAGCGGGCTGGCTACACGTCCGTACCGAACGTTTATTACCCTTATCGGCGTCGCTACCGATCCCCGCTCGCTTCATGCGAGCTGACGCGCGTTTCAAGCGGATCGGTTCGCGGCCAGATAAACTCGGTTGATCGAGAACAGCGACGGGGTCCAATTGACGGTCCTTTCGTTCGAGCACGCCACCTCTCGATCGGCTTGACACGGAATACTCGACTGTCATGTAAATTTCTCGCGTGACAGAGCAACCGGATCGTTACATTGCCGTACGATACGTCTCCGGCTCTTCTCCTCCCTCGGCCCCGAGGAATTCCAAATGGACGAATAGAATACGCTCCAGCCCTTTCCACGGTACTCTAGCCTCCTTCCCTCACCCCTTTTGCCCTCGCACCGACCCCTCTTCCCTTTCCCTCTATCTCGGCGCGGCTCTCCTCCTGTTTAGCTCATTAATATCCCGTTCGCGCAAAGAACAGTGAACCGGGTCAACCGCACAATACGCAACACCTTGCTCGGCATAATGCAAGGGGTGGATTAGAAAATGCAATCTTTCCTAATGGATCAGAGCACGAGGGGGGGGAGAAAAAGGCTGGAGGGGTTTGGGAGGCGGGTGGAGAGACACAGGGAAGGGCGGAGAAGAGGCATAATGAATGCAGGATCATAGCGGTGGTAACGTGACGATACAAAGGAGGCTTAGAAAGCCCTGTGGAGAACAAAAGGGCGCGGTGATTGATCAGGCCTCTAGATGCAGCCTGTTGATACTACCGTTCGAGAGCCGATCCATAGAATTCGCCGGCTAAACGGGAACGAACGGCGGAGGGACGATAAAGGAGCCCCGAAAAAAAGGGAGCGAGAGGGAGGGACGATAGGACGGAGGGCCCGATCAAAGTGACACGCACGAAAGAGTATCATCGGAGGAGAGGAAGAACAGGATGATGAGGAACGAGGAAATGTGGTCCAGCCTCGCAGCTAGAATTTTATAATTCGAGATTCGCCGAGGTAGGTATTCATAAGTATAGCGAGGCAATCTTCCGAGTATCGCGACGCCAGGTGGTAAAGGGATGGGGAAGAGGAGGAGCGGAATCAGACCGTCGATGAGTAAAGGGGGAACTAGTGAAGAGGGAGGTTGTGATTTCGTGGATCCATGCGATAATGTTATGCTCGGCGGACCGAACGAAAACGGGAGCCAAGGGGGATGGACGGGCGACGGGACCGTACACTTGTATTATGCTCGATGGAAGAGCAGGAGGCGAACGTTGGCCGGTCCCTGCCCTTCCTGTGTCAATAGGCTCGATTTCCCTTTCAAGTTGTCAACTCTTTTTGTGTGCTCGGCAAATTGTCGCCGGCGGTACGACAGGGCGAGGAGCAAAAGAGGAGCGTCGAACGGGGCTGGGGGGGTTAAATTAACATTATTGTTGTGACAAAGAAGGGACGGCCGGGGCCACCCAGGACAGCCTGCACCCCGCGGGACTCGTAGCTAGGTAAACAATTCCACTTGATGATCGGCTCGTTTGATGTCGCCTGATTACCCTCCGCAAACAATCGCTGATTCTCCGCGAAAACGAGGATATCTTCGTCGGCGCCTGCGACCCCTGCTCTGACTCAAGGATCTTCCCGGATCGACCGGTCATTCTGCACCATTTCCGTTTTTTTTTCTCTCCTCTGAAAGGGATATCGATCCGAGGCATAAAAGGGACAGGAATCGAAGGGATCCTTTGTGTGCTGCTCACCTTTGACCCGTTCTAAATACACACATCGTGATCCTTGAGGATAAACGAGCGACTAGGAAAAGTGTTTTAACGTCAGAAAGTCTGATATGCTCTTAAGTACCCATTTGACTTTCACCTTCGAGCCTCGACACTATTGTGAGTGCCTCGAAGTCTTTGGCTGGGAAGTAATCGTTTGATATCGTGTAAGATATGCATTATCTGAATATGTACAATTTGAACATCTTGTACATCGTCGATCTGCTGATCACTGCGGCCGTTAGCAACAGAAAAGAAAGCGTTCGAAAAACAGCAGAGCCGGATAACATTATCCGAACATCCTCAGAAATTGTAGAGACGGCGCGGGCTGACCGAGTAATTCTTTATCCCAGTTCCATTATATAATTAAAGTTATCTTTTAAAGGGGTTGGCGCTCTAACGTAGTTCCTTGAATCTCACAATCGACAATTTTGGATTCATAGATATTCGTATTCTACTTAGATACCTATTCGCGAAGCCGAGCAGAAGCAGCGACGCTACCACGAGCAAAAGCAAAAGTTGCATGTGAATGCATGGGAATTAAAGTGTGGCAGGCAAGTAGATGGTAGTCCAGGCACGAGCACGCGTACCTGCGTTCGCGAATACCCTGTGCGTACCTACGGACGAGTCGATGAGCTGTAAGAGGAGCTTGCTTCTGTTCAGAGGCAACTGGTGTGCTCTTAACATAAACGCGCTGCATCATTACGGGACGGTGCGCCCGCGGCGCTCTTTGTGCCGGGCGTAATTTCATTGCTATCGGCGTGCATTCGCATGGACAAGAGAGCGCGCGGCCCCTTCTACTTCGATCCAATCCGATACGATACCGATGGAAAATCTTTGCCCCCTCGTTCACTCCAGCCATTATTAATGACGAGGGATTAGCGTTGCCTCCGGACAGCATCCTCCGTCGAGTGTTCGCGTGCGATTCGCAAGCTAATCTCCCTTCCATTCGACCTGCCTTTTGTGCTAAATATTCCACGTTCCAACCGAAGCCGCTGTCCTTTCGCGCAGAAATATCCTGGAGAAACGCTTCCCGGTGCGTTCGTCGAGCGATTCGCGCAACATTTTTCGTCGGATTACAAGCGACAGTCTAATATCTCGCGTTGGACACCTGTCGCACGACACAGCTGATAACGAATGAAGCTTTTAAAGCTGTAAGCGTGAAATGAATATTGAACAGAGATAAAAGTCCGGTTCGAGTAACACTTGACGCATTACGCAATCACGAAAGTTTATACTATCGACGTTGCTCCATTTTTGTTCTTCCGCTCCATTAAGCTCGACGTTATGACACCCGCGGTTAATGAGTATTAACAATCCGGACATTGAATTTAACGGCGTCGGGATAGGGTGACAGCGAAGCCGAGCGAACGCATGCGATAATTTAGTGGATCGTTAAGCTCGTAGATATCTCTGCGCCGCTGCGGGCTGCGGAGCAGCGGTCTATGAACGTCGCCGATAAAACGCACGGAGATCGGTTTCTCTCGACGCGAGGTTCATCAATATGCTCCCTGCTAACGGCGAGAACTATACAGGCGCGAATGCCCTTCGGATACTTCCGCGACGTTTTACGAGGGCTCGGTTTGCGCGAGTAATTGCGACGACAATGGGCCGGAGAATGAATCTTGTCCGTAATTAGCATCCCGTGGGTAGGCTCGCGTATCCTGCGGACCGCATAATGTGAGAGAAATTTCCATCGACAGCCACGGTAGGCAGGGCCATGGGAGCCAGAGGTTTGTTGTGCCCGGGCCCAAGGGGGGAGTGCAAAGTAGAGACAAATCGCGAGGGTGGAAACAGGTCCGCGACAGGGGAAGAGTGAAACAGAGAGAAAGTCGGGGAAGTTCTTTTGATTAATAGCATATAGAGGAGCGGGCTGAGCTTTCGGTTATTGAAATGGAGAGGGTAGTCGACGGATGGGTGGCGGTCGGGTGGGTGGCTGGGCTGGTTGGTTGGTCGGGCGAGAGAGCGAGAGCGGCCCCTTGTGAAAGTTCCCTTTACCTTGATGACAAAGAACCGGGCGAACGGGCGAACCGAACCTCACTCAATGGAACGGACGAATGGTTATGGAAACAGCATTTAATTTGCATAGAAGGAGCCTCTTTGTCGACTGGGACTGAGAGTCGGGAGTGCTCCTCGCGTCGCCCCCTCCCTCTCTTTTCCGCGTTTCTTGCTACGCGCTCATCCGCCCCCCCCCCCTCCCCCACGTCGCCCCCTCGCGATCGCGGTCGTGGTCGCGGTCGCTCTCCTTCCAGCCGCCGCTGAAAAGAGCATTGTCCTTTATCTATCGATTCGATCGTATATTTTATTCAGATTGCGGGACGCTCGCGCAAAACGGCGAATCTCTTTATGATTGGCCATCGCCGCCCATTGTGACGCGGCACCGAGGGGTGACAGGCTTACGTAAGGCCGCCTCGATCCCATTCGATTTCTCTCTCGCTGGCCCCCGGCTCCCGTCGGGCCTCGGCTAATTAACGAGGCACGCGAGCCCAAGCAAAACCAAGGAAAGCCCGGGCTACCTTTTCGAGCCCGTCGTCGAAGGACTTCCAGGGGGATGGTGTTCGCGCTCGATGCTCCTTTTGCCTCTCCTCCCCCTTCCCCACTCGCCCCCCATCCCCTCCCCAGCTGTACGGCCGCGGAAAAATCGACCCTCGCGTTTCACCGTGAAACCCGCGCGCCGCGCGCCCGTCAAACCGATGAAAGATGGGGACGCGATGAAAATTCCCCGCCGGCGTCCTTTCGCCGGGCGGAGAGCGGGTCGAGTGTTAATTAATAAGATTGATCAACGGCGTTATCGACGTAAGAACAGGTTCCAATATGGGCGACCGATGGGGTTGCACGGAGGAACGTAGGACGGTATATATCTTCTTCGACGCGGTTCTTCTGTCGCAATAAGCCTCGTAATCGACGCGCCGACCAGTATGCAGGCGCGCGCACTTTTCAACGGATACACGCGAATCGAAAGCGATCCGTCTCTTTTTTCGACGGAACGCTGACGGACACGCAACACGGCGGAAACCTGTCGCACGACAGCGTACTCTCGATAACTTTTTAGATTAGTCTGTCGCGTAGAAACTTGCATACTGTTCGATAGCATTTTTAAAAATCTATTGCACTGGGCGTTACTCGAGCGATGGGGCTTTCTATGCTGGGGAGTTTGGCTTGAAAACGTGCAGGTATGATTTTCACACATTCTTTGGAAATGTCAAATGGGTTACATGTGTGTGATGTACTTTATCGGGTCGCCAAAATCACCGTGACGCGTGCAGTGGCGTACCTAGAGGGGGGTCCAAGAAAGAAGAGAAAATTGGATTTTATTCGATAAATAAATTTTTCTAAACACCTAATGAATTTTTATTGACTATGCAGTAAAAGTATTTTTATTCCCTCAACTCGGCTCCTCCCAAGATTAAATCCTGAGTGCGCCACTGAACGTGTGCAACGCAGGTCCTTGTCCCTGGACGATCGTGAAGAAGCCATTAGAGGGCTGGTTATCTAACAAGTTAATAATACAAAACAGTAGTCGTGGAGCGGCTATTCCCTTCGATCATTCACTAGCATATCTCGAGACGCGACGCTGGCAGCTCGTCGTCGTCTGGGCTCGATCAATGGAGAGGAGACAAGTGGTCGGTAATTAATGGCCGATTACTGAAAAAGGTCTACGGCCGTGAACAAACGAGAAAATGAGAACGGGTGCGCGGGGCTATGGGCGGAGAGAGCAGGAGGATGGCTCGTTAAGTATCTATCAGTTGACAGCGTGGAAGAAGGACGAGCGAGAGGATCGAGGGAACGCGTTGCAGATCTTCGTGGGGCTAAACGGCGGAGATGCCTTTAACCTATCACCTGGCACGCCACCGAGCCGATACTTGCGTTAGTATTTTCGAAGCGGAGTACCGTACGCCGGTGACGAAAGGTTAACCTGTAATTGGTACGTCCGCGGTGAGAATAACTCGTGCATTATTCCCGTGGAGGCTCGTTTCGCGCGTTACCTGACGCTGACGCGATGGGATGGCTCCATTAAATCAGGAACGCCGCGACGCGGAACAGGATCGCGTGGAAATTGAAGGAAATTACAGAAGCCAACCGGCCGCGTATGATTTATATTTGTGGGCTCGCTGGAGCGTGGTCCGACCCGCGGCAGGTTTCCATCGTCCTCGTCACTGACCGCCCGGTTGTGCGGCTCCGCGGCGAAACGTTACGAGCCTCAAAACGATATCAGATCCATAACGTGCCACGCGAAGTCTTAAAAGCTGATGAAGGCTGTGGGTGACGGCGCAAATTGAAGATCGAAGCGAGAAGACAAGAAGCGAGTGAAGTTCACTCACTCTTCAAGGATCGTCGCGCGAAGAGTTCACGCGAAGTCATCCTATCCGTTTTTACCGCGGCAAGAGCTGCTCGTCAGCGGGCCGCGTCATGTAAATCCTGGCGAGTTAAGAGCGTCCGCGAACCGAAGCCAACCGGCAAAAAGAGCCATAACAATATCTGCAGAAGACCTATACTCCGCGACGGGACTAGTTAGCGAGGCGTTTCATTAGGCAGATAAGGCAATCAAGCAGCTCGCCGGTTTCTTCGTTGAATTGTGCACGGGCCACGTACACACCTGTGCACAAGCGTCCGTGTTTATCCCAGACTTAACTTACGTTCAGGCGATACTCGCTGCAACTACCCTAATAGGCCTGCGCTCAGTCACGCCGCATCAGCTCGAGGAATTCACGGAATTTACGCCATCAACTGTCTGACCTGCACTGGAGCCCTTAAGGACACATAAACGAGAGGGTTAAGAGTAATCTTCTGGGATGGAGGTGACCGTACACAATGATCATTCACTTAAATGCGACCCATATTAGAAGGTTCCCTTAGCGTGCATCAAAATGAACGCTTTACAATAAATTCAGTGAATGTGTACTGCACGAGAAAACAAGGGGAATTCTTCACTAGAGGAACGGTAGTTATCCGAAGTGGGGATCCCCGTGCTCTAACGTTCAAGTAGAAGCAGCCAGTAGTGTACAGACGCGCCAGCCAACTCGAACGTATCGTGGGCGCACCCAGCTGATCCTCGAAGTCGACTTCCACGAAAGCACACGCATTTTCAAATAATTTTCATCAGAGAAACCATCCGCCTCTCGATCCGACTCAGCCACTAATATACAGCCACTAGACAACGGTTAATAAGATTCCTTGTTAACGAGGAAAATACTAGAATCGGACGTCTAACAAGGCGCCGTGCACCACCGTTTTCTGTTCGTTCCTCGGCTGGCGGATGGAGACTTCATATAAATAAGACAGAGTCGAATTTTCGGTGTTTTATTTGCCAGGCAAAGTCGTATAAGGTTGTGCGAGATAAACCTGTCCGTGTCGCGACGTCGGGCGAATCGGTAGCCGGGTCGGTTATCCAGCGACACGAAGGCACCCTGTGCGTCCAGGATTGTCCCGATATCTCGAGAGACCGGCCCACGTGCGAGACTTGGAAACTGCGGGAGCGTGTTACGCACTTCCAACGACCGCGCTGGCTCGCGCACCGACCGGATATCTCCAGCGTCCCACGTGAAAAACATCGACAAGCTGTACCATTTATATGAACTCGTCTCCTTCGTTAATGTTAATTCGCTGGATGATATACGACGGCTGATTTTAGTAAATGGGTTATAGCTGTACAGCTCTTGTCCATTCATAATGAATTCCACGAGTTAAACTGTTAAACAGAAGCTAGGCACTCGAGGGAAGATGTGGCAGAAGAACTTCCAAGACCTAATAAATAGCGCAGAAATCTTCAAAAAATCGGCAATGCATATTCATGTTGCGATCCACGCCGGATCGCGCCTCGCCGTCTTTTTCGTGCTCAGCCACGTTTCAGCAATCCCATCGTCGTTGTACGAGCGCGCTCGCAGCGATACCCCTACGTCGAACGTATCCACAGGTTCCCGCGATCGCACGGAACAGGTGCGTGCGCCTAGACACGCCGGGCGAATGGCAGGTGGTAATCAATCGGGAGATTTACTCGTCGCCGCTTAGAATTGCGCGAACTTTTCTAATTAGTGCGTGGACGCGAGGTAAGCGGCGGAATTGCCGCTTGTTCGCCACGGAGCCGTACAATTATCGACTTCTCTACCTGCTGTCGCTCGTAATTATTCCCTGCGACATTCTCAATGTGTATTTATGGTCTATCGGGGTCGATAGTTGAGGCAGGGCAGACGAATTCCTTGGAAAAGAAATTATTGAATGAGCCGAAGTCAGACATCTCGTCGTTGCATAATGCACAAAATAGTTTCTGGAACGAATCGATGCGCATGGAATATTCAAAACAGCAGATGGTTACGCTGAATAGATGAACTGGATACATTTATGTTCTTTGAAAGAAATTAATTTCCCCTACATTTATATAAGTTCCAAAAGCTTGCCGCCTGCGAATACGCAAGGCGAATGCGCTGCAAGTAGCTGAACACCCATCACGCGATCCGGCGATAAAGTACTGACAGAAGATTTCCAATTTACGACAGGAACATTTAAATATTGTGAGCGTTTTAGAAGCGCTTCTTCCTGCTGGCTGCATTAATAAAGCGATTCACGCTTTCGATGGCTCCGAGTCGAGCCGCGATTGCAGATAAACGTGCGTGAACGCACACGCAACGGCGTCCACGGCTCATTTGCGCGGCGTCAACAAATCACCTGCCCTTTTCCACGAAAGTCGAGCGAGCAGGCTGCTCGCGCGCATATAATTAAACGCCGGCGGTATTATCATTTTCGTAGCGGACGTATATCGCCGGCCGATCATCGGCGACCAGCGCCTCGATCTTGCGTAATTAAAGCCGCGTTACAAAGTAGGTACCTTTCGGGCAAATTGCGCCCGCGGCCTGATCGCTCTATAAAATTCAGCGATTCGGTGCTGGGAGTCGGACCCGGCCAGCTTCTGGGCGGAACCCGATCCTCTCGCGGAACGGTCTCCGCTCACCGCTGTCGTCACGGGATAATCGAGAGGAATTTAACGTCCGCGGCTAGCCGCTCCTCGCTCCTTCTATTGTGCAGAATTTAATTAGAACATGCACCCGATCCGTATCGCGCCGAGTGAAAGTGCGTGCTTAAACGGAACGGCTGCGCGCGATCGTAATCTTGTAAGAGGCACCGGAACCGAGGCGTATCCGTAAATCGATAATCGTTGGGTGCGTGCGAAAGGTGGGACAGTTTGTGACAGTTTTGAAAGTGATAATGGGAGGGAGCTTGGCAAGTTGTTGATTCAAAGAATGTCATTGGTCGATTTTTCCAAGGCACGAGGGATCGATGGAACTTCGTGTGGATGATAAACGATGAATATAAATGAAGAGCAGCAATTCATTCGTGAGTGGCAGATGATTTCGGACGAAAGAATGCCGGATTAAATATAGATTCGCCGCGGATACATTCTAACTTGGTTTATCTCTGAGTCACCGCGACGCAAAGTTAGTCCGGAGCGGTTTCAAGGCGCAACACGCTCTTCAATTATCGAAGAAATATAATTTCGAATTAACCGACCGCCAGGATGAAAACGACATCGCAGGCGCAGGGGATTAAACATGCACGTTACAGACGCGATCAACAATTCAAGCGCGACTACGAAAAAGGAGAGTCGAATGAAATATGCATATTGCATATCGTTAAAGGTACATCGGTGGAGGCTGGGAATGCTAAAGAGGAGCACGATTTAATCTCCCCTGATAACGCAGTGATAAATGTCAGCCTTCGACAGGTTTCTTCCGCTGGTTCACGGCTCCTCGTTTGCACACCCACGCGAGCTCGCCGCGGAATCGTTACCGGAGGCGCTTGTAATCCTTAACGCACCTAATCGTCCGTGGATACACGGTTAATTGCCCACGTGTGTCGCGGAGAGGCGTGATTTACCGATCCGAGCGGCGTAACAACGCGGGTCGCACAGGTGCGAAAAGAAATCCCCGAGATACATTCGTGTCAGCTCTGCCGGCGGAGTCACGAGCCGATCCGATCCGATCGCGCTCGAACAATTGTGAAATTTCGCGGCCTACTCGCTCCCTCCATTCAGCGGTACAGAAAGATAACCTGGTTCGATCTGCGCCTCGACAATCGACCGATCTTTGCCGCACGTTTCTCGCCACCGTTAGACGTGAAAATAAAGTTCCAATGTGCCTATTATCCCAACCAAGTCCTCTCCGAGTCTTAATGCTCTGACTGACACTTCGGTCGTAAACGGGCGACAGATTTTATGCGCCTAACTGTAAACGGTACCTACTGATGAATATTGTCCGCTAAATCTGACAGAGCCGATAAAATATTATGAAAGTGATAAACGAGATTTATCGACACGAGGATGACTTAGCGTATGAAATTCAATTTACAGCGCATGTAGAACATGAGATCCTTCAGGGTAGCGTGACACGAGCTGTTATCCTAGCTATTTAGCTTCCTATTATTCTCTTATCCGCGTCATCGTCAGTTCTCATATCTATCTCTTGTCTGATCTCCCTAATACAAACACGATGCTGGATGCTGGGACTCCCTGTATTTGCATCCTTCGAATAATAACAGTCATCCCACGGCAGATTGCCCTTGTGACCAGAGGGTTTCATTAAACGGGGAGTTCATAAGGCAAAGCATCCCCATAACGACGTCTCGCAAACGTGCAGGCGCGCAGAATCTCGGAGAGGGGGATTACTTTTGTCCGACGATATCTTGGACATCTCGAAAGCGCATTCCGCGATGCCGCGTTTTCTCTTAACTATCCGACACCGGTTTCGTATCCAAGAATCTCATTCCGCCGATACCTCTGCTTCCCCGTTCGCGGCCAAGAAGACAGCACAAAGTGAGCGCGCATAAAGGCGCGACCTTCCTCTCCAGACTTCGTCCCCGACAGCAGCAGGGTGCTGGGGCGCTCGCGCGCGCTCCCGACACACAGTTCTCTGTACGCGTATACGTAGCGGGAACGCACATATATTTTCTCCTGATCTGGAAAACAATACGCTAAAGCGTGGATTTATATGCACCGCGGCCCGAGGCAATAACTTACCGCGCGAAACACTGCCTCTTCTTTGGCGTTTCCTTGCCTTACCCCCGGACGTGTCCCTCCTCTAAATAAGGACACGACGGAAATGGCTTCCCATTTCTTTTCCCACCGTCCCTCGTGTCTCCAGGCCACCGATAATCCACCAGCGCCGTCGCCTCTTCTCGCCGTGCGAGAGCCACCGAGGCACCGAGCCCTTCGCTTTCCACAGATCATCCTTCGAGACCAGCCTCGCGCCGACCGCCCTTCAATCTCCGAAATTCCTTTACACGCGAAATTGTTCCCCGTTTCACGCGCGATGCATTCCTTTCTTCACGGATTCGTGGACGTTCTTCGTAATTATTTGAGGATAATTTGAAATTTCGAGGGACAAGGGTGGCTCCACTAAGTCTGCGTTGAAGATTCAAACTCGCGAGGGTTTCCTTGTTCTTGAAATTCTGGATTCTTAAAGCAATAACGGAGATAAAGTAGGATGGAAAAGAAAATTCCCTATTAATCTTGTGCCTCGAGGAAACTGCTCGGGGAAGCGAGGAATAATACAATACCTACGCGCTGTATATCACAATCAATTTCTCCCGCTACATATCGTGGGCCATATAGGAGAGCGCCTCCCCCCGCGTTTCCTGGAAAGCAGCTATTTTAAACATAAATTCCGATTATTGGAGATATTTGTGTCAGAGTCGGTCCGGGCGAGCGGCACGCGATAAATCCCGGTGGCGCGCGTTCCACCCTGAAGAATGGAGTTTCCCGACAAGCGTCGATTTGTCAAGAAGGGCTTCGAATGCCTCTCAATGGCAACAAGCGGAAAGCTCACCCTCCGCTGCCATTCCGGTGCCACAATGCCTTGAATGCGGTCTTTATCCCTCCGCCGGGGAAATGCCCCGGCCGACGGGAGAAAGTAGAGGGAGAGGGGAATAAATTCGAGCCTCCTTTCGTTCGATCGAACGAAGCCCACTAAATTTACTTACCTACGAGCCGGCTTTTTCTCCTCGCCCGTACCATTCACCGCGGATAACTGTATTACGTCTCATTGTGTGCCGCGCGTCTACGGGGGCATTGTCGAACTTCTTGGACCCTCGACGAGGGTCCTCGTCGTTTGCATTTTTACCAGTGACCCAGTCCCACACGGCGCACCAGCGCGCGGCGAACAATTCCCGAGCAACGGTACATTACCACATCTTTTTTGTCTCGAGAAGTAGGTAGCCTTTGGCGTAACGCTACGTCGTTCCGTAACGCGAGGCTGGTAGCCTTTGATTATAAGCTCCCGAGAGCCCTTATTACTCAAGCTGATAAATAATCTTTCATGCAGCTCGGTACGAGCGAATAACAGCACCAAGGCGGCCGGCCGCGATTATTCACTCGTCGAGCGCCTCTTTCACCCGTGTTTCCAGATTCCGCGCGCTCAAAAGCGTAATTTGTTTTCGCTACTTTGTTGTTTCGCTGGCGAGAGAGCTTGTCCCCCTTCGATCGGCGAGCGTAACACAGGCAGCGCGTCACCGTTTGCGCGGATCTCGCGTGCTCGTCGACATTTACCGTTT
Source organism: Andrena marginata (assembly GCA_963932335.1). NCBI lineage: Eukaryota > Metazoa > Arthropoda > Insecta > Hymenoptera > Andrenidae > Andrena > Andrena marginata. The sequence goes on along the minus strand of OZ010662.1, from coordinate 10,381,258 downwards.
CATTAATTACACATCGATTCTCGCGTGGTCGCGAGCCGAAGCGCGTAAACGCGCGTTCGATACGAGATCGGCTATCGAAGGAGACGGATCCATTACGAGCCATTGTCCCCGGCCTGGTCGCCGGCCTGACATTTCCGCGTCGATCGCCGCCGATAGATCGATCGGTTTCTACGTCCTACGTTTCCCCCACTCTTCTGCCCCGAAAGATTTATATCGTATGCGCCGATCGGGTATAATAGGTTGAACGACCTCGACTTTATCTTGCCGCTTGAACCTCGGACCGCGGAACAATCGATCTCTCGCGATCTTCTACGCGGCCGCAGAAGGACGAGGGCCCATTATACTCCGTGGATCGGCGTGCGTGCGAAAGGTCATGACTGCGAGTCGCCTCGCGATCCACCGTTTTTCCCCACTTTCTAATGCCTTACGACGCGCGCTCGCCGTAAGGGGCTAACGATAACCGTGATCCCCCGATGCCAATCGACCAACAGCCATAACGTTCCCTTATTTAACCACGTCCACCCCGCGGTACGCTTCTCATCGTTATTTCACGCTTTCGGGCCAGCGGCGAGCACATTAAATTCTAAACATTACAAGCCATAAATTTTTCTCCCTTTATTTTAGCTTATCCCTTGTGGCTTTTCTTCTCGTTTCTATGTCTTGACTTTGAATTTGGTATTTTAATTCGAGATAAAAGAAAGGCCTTCGAGAAATTCGTACAGACAAGCTCGTTAATGGTAGCACGTTGACTAAACAAATCCTCGCTTTGAACTCGCTTCTACATAATTATTGAAAGTTTGCGGATCGAAAGCGAGATTAATCACGGAGCAATCTAACAATTTTTTTTTTAATAAAGATACCGCGAGTGTCGATGGAATCGAGAGAAAAGACGCGCGCGCGATCGAAGCGCCCCTTGGCGCGGTGGGACTAATAAAGGGCCGTAAAAAAGAGGAGCGTCGGCGTAATAACGAAGCGATTAATTACGCGACGTCGCGGGAGTTGATTCGGGGCGATTCGGAGCGCAGCGTCTCTGTGGAACAAAGCTGGAGAGAAGCAACGGTATCCGGTTTACTTTGAATCCTTTGCGAGCGCTAACAAGCGGCGACAATTTAATGGTATAACGTCGTTACGCTCTCAGGGAGGCGTTGCACCGCGATAGAGATATAATAGGACTGGCGCTAATTAATAATTAATAACCCGGATCCAAATTAAATGGCTTTAAGGGTCGAGGGTGGCCGCTGACACGGAGCAATGAATGCCGCAACGCGTGGTGTATCGGAAATGGCATAGGGTGGTCGGAGAAGGTACACAGGGGGCGAGGGTTAGAACGAGCGAGAGAGAAGGGGAGAGAGAGAGAGAGAGAGAGAGAGAGAGAGAGGCTGGCGAACTCTCCTGTTCCAAGGGTGGCCCGGGTAACTCAGAATCGCACCGAGGGGTGTTGCATTATTTATGGCCGCCATCGATCATCGTCCGGCTAGCAGGATCGCCACGAACACCCCACTAATCGCCATATGACAACCGTATTTATTTTAAAGTCGCCCACGTCGACGCACGGATGCATTAATTCTAATTGTTTGATCCCATGCCTCTCGCCCAGGCCTCGGTCCCCTCCCCCCGTTCCATTTACGTTTAAATTCTCGTTACAGCGTAAGTCGAGTTGCGCGGGGATCCGACGGGGGATGTAATTTATTTCCCCGACCGAAAGTAAACACAGCCTGCTTGCATTGGAATCCGCTTCCGGCATTCCGATTGCGAATTGTTAGTAAAAGCTCGCGAGATTGCTTCTTTCCGTTTTCATCTTGGACTCGTCCCAGGGTTAGCGGGTAAGACGTTGAGAAGGAAGGAGGTCGGTGATGCGACATGCACGGGGGTGGAAGCGCATCGCGAGTAGCGCGATGAAATATGCATAGAGAAAGAGCTGGAACGGGCGAGGCGGGGCGTGGGGAGAAGACTGCGAAGAAGAAGAGACAGCGGAGGACGATGGGGGTGGCCGAGCGGTAGGACGAGAGGGTAAGAAGGCAGGTGGGGGCTAGAGGGAGTTGCGCTGCATTCGAATCTCGGTGGGTGGGAGAGACAAGGAGACTGCTGCACCTCGGCGAACATCGGGCGTCTAGAATGCCTGTGCGACGTAAGGAGGGTGCAGATACGGGGCGAGGGGTGCACAGTCGCCTGGACGTGGAAAGGGAGTTGTCGTGGATGTCTGCAAGAGGAAGCAGGAGAAGGGGAAACATTTTACCCACCCCGTCTTACACGGTGACATCGTGGGTCGTCCGTTGACCTCGCCGGGTTCGCATAAATCCGCGATACCAACTGTTCTCTTAAACCATACTGTACGTGAATCTGCTCGACAGTGATTTTCCACTGAAAAACGTGCGACGATTACTGTAAGTAGGGGGCACCGGGGCTGGTTGCCTCAAGGGGTAGGTTGATTAATCGTTAATAACTTTAGTCATTTTCCAAAAAGTGACTACGTAAGTAAATACTTTTTCTTAAAGATTTTATTTTTTCACGTTCCATATAGTTACAATAGAATAAATGTTAAGGGACTATTTTAAAGGTTGTTTATTAGACGATCTATTGACATAGTATGTCTGTTTATACATAAATAATTGAAGGTTATATAGATTATTGAAGTCAAAATGATCGGTCGGGGCTGGTTGACTAATAACGTTAATAACGTTTAAAATGTTATTTTGTTATTCATAAAGCGATTTTTATTTTTTATTTAAATTTCACTGTGTTATAAATACATTATAATTAATGTTTCAGTTGAAAAAATGTTCAGCATATTATTAAAATATGAAAGAAAGAAATGAATATTTTATAATGAAACAACTCTTGTGACATTGTGCTATTTGTTACCACTGAGATAAGTTACTAATAACATTTTCTTACCTGATTGTACCTATAGTCAACCGATTGTACCCATACTGTAAGTCAATCAACCCCGAGCATGGGGTGGTTGACCAGCACGGAAGGTGTTAGAAAAACATTAAAATACCGTAAGTGTTTTCACATTGAGTCAACATTAATAATTTAATCAGTTAGCCAAGAATATGCCCTCTCAAATATACTAACCGGTTTAATGATATTTCGCCCACATAATTGATTAAAAATCGAAAACTGAAAAACTGGCCTACCAGCCCCGGCCTCCCCTACACCTCTTCCTAGTCAATATTCAATACTTATTGATTAACGATGAGACCCTTACTCCTTGTTCCTTACACTCACTCACATAGGCCTGAATAAAGGTAACCATCTGTCCCCAACACTAAATTCACCTGTAAAATCCGTGGGCCAGCACTTTCTCCATACCCCGCAGGCCCCGTTTGAGCGAGGCGAACAGTGCGGAAACGTCGAGAGCTTTCGCGCTTAACCCAGTAATCGGCGGAGTATCGAGCGCGGACTAGGCGTACGGTTGGTTCGCGTTCGCGACCCGGTGATACATCCTACGATTAAGCGGGCATCGGCCGCGATTATCTCGAGTGATTTATACCGCGAAGAGACGGTCGAGGGGGGGTCAGAATATCCGCGGCCGGGATAGTATTGGCGGCAACCGAATTGCCGGCGGCAGGCTGCCACGTGTGCAGCCGCAACCCCGCGGTGACCCCGCTGGTCGATGCATCTTTCCTTCGCCGGTGACCCCATCGCGCCGGGAACGTGTTGAACAAGTTATGCCAGTCGGGAGAGCCGCGCTCGCCGCGCTTAGCGTACAGCTTTCGAGGCAGCGCCGACGCGACGCAACCTTCGGCCACGGATGTCTTGCATATTGCAGACACGTCCCTTCCTCAGGCCCCCGGCCCACCCCCGTCGCCCCTCGGATTTCCTACTTGTCCTGCCGCGGATCGACCAGCGGCCAGGCTCGATAGACCGTGAAAGAAGACCGATAGAAGGCGGAAATCGATTTCGTTCTGGTAGCGAGCGATGTCCTCCCCCAGCTATATTATCGCCACCGAGAATAAACAGGCCGGCTATAGGTTGCCGCATGCCAGGAGGTGGAACGAACTGCCCGCCTCTATCTTCGGCTTACGAATTGAATTACCGACCCCCCCCCCCCCCCCCCGTGAACGCTGGGGTTCCGTCATTTCATTACACTTTTTATTGATATTACTTTGTCACGGTTTCGCGACGAGAAACGATTCTAGGTATAGGTAGCCGAATTACTGTCTGCGTTATTCTGGAATTATTCGATCGCGGAATTCGGAAGGAAGCGCAGGTCGTGCATTCAGAGAGAAGTTCATGTGCCCGAGATTGCATTTACCCGTAATCGGCCATCTTATCCAGCCTAAATCACGCTAAAAGGGTAAATGATTGCGTTGCATTGTGCCCGCGAGTGATTCGTTGACAGGCCTCGAGTGAAGCGTGGAAGATGAAGATCGTACGAAATGGTGATTTATTGGCGCCTCGAGAAAACAAACAGCCGGAGATTTTAACCGTGCGTGTACGCGCCGAGGATGCTCAAATTGATTTAACGCGTTAAATGAAATTGTCGTTTACTAATGAAAGCAGCGGCTTCGATGGTATCGCCGGATGAAAATTCATTTATTATATTTCGCAGCGATTCTTCGCCTTGGCGCAGGAACGTTGTACCTCGCGCGAAGGTTCTGTATTACATCTCAGAATCGAGCCGGAGATGGTCAGCAGACTTTTCGGGAGAGAAGGGGGGGGGGGATAAGGGTCGAAGGCGCAGAGGTGTCATGGTAATCGAGTTTTCGGAGTTACTACTTCACGGAAATTCTTTCTAATTTCGTGCCAGTCTCTACTTTGCCCCCGGGAAGTCCGGATAATATGAGAGCGCTGAAGCCGGAGGGCGGCCGCCTCCGTTACTTTTCTAATGACAACGGCGCCAATCGGGGCGAGCCGCGACAAAAGCAGGGTAATGAGAGCAGAAGTAAATCATCGGCCATTGTGAGGTAATCTCCGGGTATTGTCTGCCGGTACGCGCGTGATGTATTATGTTATTGGGGATAGCCAGCATGCCCGTCCCAGAGACGCCTCAGTCTTCACCCCTCTCTTCCTCTGCTTCTTCCGATATCGAGGCATTTGTATGCTCGCATTGTCCCATCAGGCTGTAGGTGCCTGTAAAAATAGACCGAATAAAACATTTCGCACAGAAAGCTACGGCCTTCATCCTCATCCAAACACTTCGCAATTGTGCCGTTCTGGAAATTTGCCGCAGCTATCATTACAGCTAGTTTACTCAGGAATTTAATAGCAGATTCACTGTACTAGAATCTTACGTACTCGTTTATGCCCATCTTACACTTATATGTGTAAGTGATCACCGATCAGCAGTAACACTATGTACATAACTACATCCTTTTCTACGGTTGGTCGCGTCAACGGTTACACAGTTGAGTAACCCAAGCATTTGTTTCAATCTCCTGACATTAACAAGTCGCATTAATATGAATTAGCGGCAAAACAGCGCAGTGTTTACTTTAAACACTTATTACGATGACAAGCAGGAGACACGTGGAATGACTTACACGATTCATCATGGGGGCAACGATTCCCCGGGCTGTCTCGGAGCTCGAGCGGCAACGAGAAGCCTGACGGGTGGTGAATTAGCGAATTCCAAAACTCGATAACTCCCGCGGCTGTTCGACACTGCCGGAAGTCGTTTACGGTGCACCCGCTCGGTGTATAGTTAAGCGGTATCGACGATTTTAAATCGTTCCGATAGCGTCTATCGATCAGGGGGGAAACTTGACCTCACAGAAGCTCATTCCACTCGTCGGACACCTACGCAACTTGGGCTTGGAGTTCTTAAATGGGACACGTATTTTCGCCGACGACGCGATACCAGAACCACTTCCGTATCGGTCGCCCCGTCACGTGCTAAATCGAAAAGACAACGGTCCACGGACGAGCCATTACCGTATAATCCCGTGCACACGCCTCGTTCAAGATTTTCGCGATAACAACTTCTCCACCAGGATGAGAATTTCTCTGTCGAGGATACTCCATTGAACGAAGTGTAGGGGATTGTTTCACTGTGTTGAGAGCTCGGAGTATCAAGCTTACAAGGGAACATATCGAACCGGCACAAGCTGATTTTGATAAGACTGCAGATTTGCAGAATAGCGAAAAATATTTCACAAGTATTTTTTATTATCGACAATCGATCATGTCGAAGAGGGTAAAGCAACGCCTAAAGTTGGGGTCGAAAGTATATTTTCTGGAATATCTCGGGAACTATTAGGCATAGGACAAATATTATTTTTGAAGTGTGAGTTTTTAATGACGAATTCAGCCCCTGCTCAGTTTTTAAAAAATTACAGGCAACATGTTTTCGACACCCGCACTTAGGGGCTCTTTTCACCCCTTCAACATGGATGACTGCCGATATAAAAAAATACGTGTCAAATATTTTTCACTACGTATCTATTCTGCAAAATAATCGTTCAATTCCTATTTTCATATTCGCTTTAACCGACTACAGAGGCTTCAAGCGACGAGACCACTTTGTTCTATCCCAATGTCGTTCGCCCACGTTTTCTTTCTAATCACAAGTGTCGAAGATATTCGCCGAGACGGCAAGAGTGTGAATGTTCACGGTCATCTTATCGGTTATGGATTCGCTGGCACTCGGAGCAATCTGTATGGATGACTCTACGCGGTGAATGTATCGAAGGAACGTTTCCCTGGTAATCGTATCTCGACACGCGTTTTCGTCGCTCGCTCTTCTCACGGATCGTTGACCAAGATACGCGGCAGTCGGCCCGCGGAGCATCCAGGCAAATCTATTACCGCGGTGCGCGTATACCGTTTCGGCCCGAGGTTTCTTTAACAATTGACATGCTCGTCGTGTTCCCGTTAGATCGAATTCAGCCGATGCAAGTATTACGCGCGATCTTTAACGATCGGTGAGATAACGATGCGCGATATAACGATCTACGTTCGGACGCAGACCGATCGAACAGCCGGGACCCGGCGCACCGATACCGTTACTGTCCCGGGCAAGGAGTTTTCTTGAATGATCGGCAAATGGAATAGCAACTACCTTCTTCTTCTCCGTCTTGACGCGGGACAACCTTTACGGTAAATCCCGGGACGTTGCGTCCTGTTCCAGAGACAATCGCGACAACTCGCGAGGATCGTTCGATTGAATTTCAACCCCCCGCGTGTCGCCCGTTCCGTGGTACGAGATAAGATCGCGCCCCTTATCGGCCCCCGATCGACGCGGAATTTCTGGAAGAAATCTCGTCCCCTTTGTTGGCCGAGGTTCGACAGGAGACGTCCTTTGTGCGGCAATTCCATGCAAATGGATCGATTCTTCACGCGGAACAGCGGCTTTCCTCCCGGCCAGCCAGCTCGAAACGAGCCCTAACGAGCCACCGCTCGATGTCTCGCGTCCGGGCGAAATGAGATTCGAATCTCGCCCGGTGATTGCAAGAAAGCAGAATGCGAAAAGGAGAGAGACCGAGGGACGGGGACAGAGGATGCCCGCCGACCGTCACCAGAAGAGTACAAAGTGCAGGACGCGCCGTTAAAGGAGAGGCAAGGAGAGTATCTCATCTCTCATCTCCGTGCACCCGCTCCGAGTTATCTCTCCTGTCTTTATCCCGCTCCCGCCGCGGAACCCGGCACTGTTAATCTAAAAAGTCATACCGTGGAAATGCAAAGTACGCGGCAGGCCCGCCTTTCGCTTCCTTTCCGCCCCTTCTCTCCATTAGCTGGCTTCTGTCCGTTTTTCCTTCGTTAGAGCGCCAGAACCCTCCATCCAATGACAAAGTGCCGCGGCGTCACGGCCTGCGGGCTGGCAAAACGCGTCCGCCTGGAATGCAGGGCATAGTTGTTTCGCGGTCGCGAAGACGGGAGCCAATTGGCGTCGCTCCCGGCCCTTATCGGGCCACGTGGGAGGATATTTACCCCTGGTCGCGATAACGCCGCGACGGCAACCGCGTCCAGGCTGTATCTGGGTACAAGCTCGTCTCGATTTTCACGAGCGGCAGCCACTCGGCAGGCGAAGTGCACGGGGGAACGCTGCAGGCTGGTGATCGGGTAAATTTAAACCGATGCACGGATACCGTTACCGCTACCGCCGCAACGATATAGTCGTTGCTACTGAAACCGCATTCTACCCCTCTCTTTCTCTCGACACGGCGCAAAGACGCGCTCACGCACCTTTTCTCCTTTTTTTTTTTTTGTTTCTGCCTCTTCCACGGGAATATGGGCCCCGTTATCGCGCCCCGTCTCCTCCGCCCGATGTAATGTTACAATTTGTCTTCGCGACGTACTCCCACTTGGCCACTGCCATACGGGCTCGTTTATCCGCCCCGGGATAATTGAGTATCGACGGCAGTTAATAAATCGCTCCAACGCGTTCTTTCAGCGTTCCATCGAGGCGTATTAAGCCGCGAGGCCGAGGTGCGAGGTGGCTTTTAATGAAGCCCCCGTGTCGTCGGCGCGAGCTGTTGCGCGGCGTCGGTTCGGGGCACGGAGACCGGGAGATCCTCGATTTACGAGGCGAACGATGACGGTGTACGCGTGCTTACAGGGGTTTATCTCGGTTTATCTTGACGATCGGCAGTCCTTTCATCGATGGATCGTAATGCCACGCGAGCAGGCCCGCTGGGGGGCGAGGCAAAGGTCACGGCGATCCTGCGTCACGCTGTATTCCGATTATAACAGTGACACTTGGCATTCGCGAAATTCACTCGCTTCCAGAGAGATCCTTGACGCTCGCGTTGCTTTTGCTCTCTAATAGAAAGGATTCGCTCATCGCTAGAGCCAGCGGGGCGGCGCGGGCGGAAGGGACAGGAGTCCGGGCTCGAGTCGTCCGAATCTGAATGTTCCCAGGGGGCGAGGTAGGGATGGGAAGATCGGAGGAGAAGTAAGTGAATGATAGAGGACAGAGGTAGCGGGAGAGAGACGGCGGTAGGTGGTAGGATAGATGTAGGTGTAAGGAGAATAAGGAAGAGGGCTATCGTGGACGAGGAGCGCGGACGAGTAAACGGCCAGGGATAGGAAAGGGCGGCGAGGGCAGAGGCAGGTCGGCAGTCAGGCAGTCAGGCAGAGGCAGAGAGGCAGGGCAGAGGCAGGGCAGAGGCACGGCAGACTCGTAACGTGGGCTAAACTACACAGCCACGGTGGGTATAAGTCGGGCTATTATCGGGCTATGCGCTGAGAGCCCTCCGCTTTCATCCGCTAATGGGCAGCTCTCCGCCCGTCTGCTCCTTTACTGCGTCATTAATACAAGTTGCACATGTCGAGAGTCGGTGCGCTACAATAATTTACATGAATGGAATTGAAAATTTTCTACTCCGCGGAGGAGAAAAAAGACACGAAAGAGTGAGAAGCGGCGAGGGCCGACACGGGCGGGGGAGGGAGGGTGGGAGGGGTGGTGCGGGCGGATGGGAGGAGGGCAGGAAGGGAGGAAGATGAAGAAGAAGAGAGGAGGAGGGAGACAGACGAGGTGGAGGCAGAGAGAAATTCAGGGGGAGAGAGAGAAAGTGATCGAGAGGACCAGGGTTGTGGGTGGGGTGGGGAGGAAAGGAGAGGGCGAAAATCTTCTGGCATTTTATGTCAGTAATTACATGAAAGATGGTATAACCTATCCGACCGACCGACCGGCCGATCCCCTCCTCCCTTCGTTCGGAACCAACCAACCAACACGCGACCTCCTCTTTCAGTCGCCGGCCCGAACCCCCTTTTAGCCCCCGTTACTCATCTCTCCGACTCTGTCTTTCTATCTTCTCCGTCACTTTTCTGCCTCTCCGCACCTTCCCTCTGCCGAATGGCGAAGGGGCTTTTTTATGCTTTAATTTGTGCATCAAGTGTGTCCGGCTGAGTGGAGGATTTACCTACGTGGTACGTCCGAATATCCTCCCCCGCTGTCAAGACGAGGCTCGTTTCTACGCGGTGTCCAACGTAATCCGAGCCACGGTTCAGCCCTCGGAGGGTTCGATCCTGGTGTCTTGAGAAGCCTTCCTTGTCCCGCTGCAAGCCACCGAGTCCGTCTTTCGCAAAGTGTCCCCCAGCGATATAAGTTTGAGTTGCAGCGAAAGTCAAGCTCAGCCTAGGGTTAACTAAACCTGGCAGGCCTCGGTGTTGCGTTGACCCCGCACACTTTATTATACACGATGCCATGAGTTAGCGCAAATGATGTCATCGTAAAGCAATCAGCCACCCCCCTACACCTACGCGTCTATGGATTTCCAAGCGGGATCCGTGGATCTACGTACGCTCGTAAGTATCGTCGGTGCATCGGTGCATCAGTGCACATAAGACGCGTACAGTGTGAATTAACGATGGACCATGTGCTCCGTGGAATAACCCCGACGGTGATTCTTTTAACTATCAACGACCCCGTGGCGAAGTAGCTTAAATCTGCCTACTGAAAATGCCATCGAGCCTGTTGGTGCAGTTTATATGTTATGCACCGTGCGCAGGTCGTAGGAGTCACGCAATGTTGTGACCATCTGTAATCGTGTCGGGAGATCTGGAAAAAATCACGTGACTAATAAACCTCGCGGATTGAACTGCCAAAGATGACAAAACGAGAAACACGACAACTGCAGTTAATAAAAAAAACAGATAGCTAATCTGAACACCAGCTGCGCCTGAAGGAGCCTCTACTTCTCGATGCACTCCAAGAGGATCCTTTAATCTCGGCATTCGGAAACTTTCAGTCAATTTTATCGGGTACGTGAGACGCACGGGTATCGAGCACTCAGACTCGTGTCCTGGATGTTTCGCAGACTCTCGGAATTCCTGTGTTCCTACGATTTTCGCGAAACACGCGATCGAGGCTTCCACGAACGCGAGAGGAGCGCGTGCCGAGGAACCATCCCCCGAACTGAAACCTCCCCGTTAAACGCGCCGGCCTGCCACAATGTATTAGAATGACTCGGTGATTACAGGGGTCAACGAAGGGAACGCTGCACCCGCCGTCTATCTAATTTCGCGAAATTACACGTTGAACTTGATAGCCCCGACACATCTGAATAATAACGCGCTAGACACCTACGGTGATTCTGAGGCAATCAAGAGTGGGCCGCGTCTTTGCCCACGGGGTGACGATCAACGATGGACACGAATAGGGGATCTTGGAACTGAAGAACGCGTACTGTTCTGCCGCAGCGTTGCGATCGGACGGCTCCGCAAGAATCCCAAGTTCATGATGATTTCACGTAATACCCGGCTGTGTTGGGTTCATAACTTTCATAGACCTTTGCGACCCTCGTGAACTTACATCGCGCATCAGCACTTACTCATCTTCCTGTATCCGAGGGTCTCTCGCAGCACTACTATCCAAAACGTATACAGATGCTACCACGATACCTACCCAACACTTCGGTCCACCACCTTTTTCCCCATCCGCTGCTTTCGCTGTGTAGCTATATCTGTTCCACGAACTATACTTCTCGGCACACCCTGTACGTGGAAGGTCGTTGCCAAGTACTTCTCCGACATCAGTGGTGGGCCTCGGTAGCTATACCGGCCATACGTCAACGTCCATTACACTTCCACCCCGCTGCTGGCTTTAATGTTTTCGACTCCGGGCACTCTTTATCCCACCTTGCAGCTAATTAGCGAGCCGGATACCGGACACGCGCTCTCCCACTGCCCCCAACCCATCCCATACCGACGTACGTAGCCAGAGTATGCCCACAAAGTCGTCCCGTACTTGGTTCTCTTGCTTTCCTCCCTCTGCCCCTTTTCTCCCTCTTTCCTCCAACTCTATCTACGGCCTTTCCTCCCCCCCCCCCCCCTCCCCCACGGTCACATCCTACTCCCGTGCTGTGGTCATTGCGAGGCGGACCCAGACTCCGCGATTATTCCAAACTCATTTTAACTCATTACTCGGGTCCACCGGCACAGAATGGCGCCCTACAAGTGCGCTCCACGCGAGCCTCCCTCCGCATCCTCGAGATGCCGAAATGTAAAGCTGGGAAATTCGTATCGCGAGAGTTTTTTCCCTCAAATTAACCGCTAAACGATCATTCGTATCGAGGAAATGCGGAAATGCTCTTACCGATATTCGGGACGAATCGTTTAGCATTAAAATCTGGAAAAGTATTCTTCATTCGCCCCATTTATTCGTTCCGTAGATCAACGTTTCGAGTCGTTTCGACTGTTCTTCGGGTAGGTTTAAGAAGAACTTCTTTGCACCCTGCGGATCTCGCGCGGATCGGTAAACGAGGCACGGAGATCGTTTTCGCGAGGAAAAAATAACACGACGAACGAAACTGCCATTCAATTTCGCGTTCTTCCGGGGCTCCGTTAACTACTTTCCTGAGAGTATCTCGAAGAACGATTTCTACTTGGGGAGCAAGGGAGTAATTCCTCTCGGAACGGAGGCCGGTGTGTATATATGTACGTGGTAGCGGGATAAGTTTCGAGCTGATCATTAGGTAAGTTTAGAAAAAGGGCCAATCCGAGGAGGTTTCATTAGGAAATGGATGAAACAGTGGATATAGGAGGATTGGAAAGGAGGCGGTTCTGCGTGGAAAGGGAATGAGCAGAGCTTTGAAGCTCTCGCGATGACTCGAACTGATAATCCATTAGGATCCGTCTACTTAGAGTATAACATCTATTTGAATGCAAATCAATAGGGAATGGGAAAGGACGGTAGCCAGTAATTGGTCCGGCTTTATTGGAGCTCTCAGTGTCTCAAAGAGCATCTCGTTCGGTCATCTCCTCTGGCTCCGCTTCCAGCCTCTCCCCCTCCTCCCTTTTCCCCTTTCTCTCGCAAGTCCAGCTCTCTCATTCTCTTTCCCTCTTTCGTTCACCGCCGCTGCTTGCTTCCTCTTCCCTACAGCATCGCGAACCTCTGTCGTTTACTCTGCGTTCGGCCTCCTTATACAAAATATGTATATAGGTACCTATATCTATATATTATATACTCACGTACATATACATAAGACTCGACACTAATTAACCAAGAACTTGTCCCGTCTGGCCACTTCACTGAAGTGTCCTGGATGCGTACGAGCGACTCAAGAATATTGCGGCCGATGCGGACCCAACTATCTCGTGCATTCATTTCGAATGAAGTACGCGCGCGCAAAAAAAAAAGAAGAAATTAAATCAAAACAGAAATAAGAAAGAAAGAATCCTGTTGGTTAGGTCCGTATCACGACCGCCCGTCTAATCGAGCGCCGAACGTGGAGTGGAGGAGTTGCGCAAACGATTCGTTGACGGTTCGCAAGCGTAAACGACGCTCCCGAACAAATTGCCGTTCCCAGTTTCTGTCGCAAGAAGGGGCAGCCCCGGGGACGTGCTCGCGCGCGATTCTCTTGTCTGCGCCAGGCAGTAATGACTCTTTTCTAAGCAGGTGCGGAACCATTCGTTCGACTCGGTTGCGTGAGTGCTAACAGCACTGCGAGAGATGAAATTAATTCTAACCACGTCCGAGAGCCACTCAATGGCTTCTTACTTTCCGTCGTCCTCGTCGCTGCCGTCGTCTTCGTCGCCTTACGATCCAGCCGCGGCGGTATCCGAGTGCCCGGGTTCGGTAATGGCTTGTAAGAGGAAACTGGGCGAAGATTTATGGGTTGCCAGAACGAAAATGTATGTGAGTCAACAATACGTCGATACAATATAGGGGACAAGGCGGGGAGGGGGGGCGATGGTACGCACAGCCCGAGCGTCGACAAAAACGAGTGCACACAATCAAACGGCGCGATTTCCAATAGAGTTTCTTTTTGCGCGGCCGCATGATTAACGATTGAACGCACTCGACTTCCGATCGGAGCCGCCTCGACATGCCCGGAACGGTAAGGAACGCTTGCTCCAGTCCTCGATCGTATTTGATTTTTATTCCGCCCCTCACGCCCCTCCTTACTCCTCGCCGCACCGCTCTTTTCCTCTTTGTCCGTTTCGCGCCTTCGAGTTCCGTTGATTTATCGTCTATCGTCGATTCGACGCCGTTACAAAATTGCGCTTTCAACGAACTAAAGTGCAATCAATTTCTGAGATTTAGCGAAGAAAGGTCAGCCAGCGTGGCTTGGGAAAAGCTATCGTAATGATGCTACGATAAATGAACGGTGCAGTTTTTTCTTTTCTTGCGGTTAATGATCACGCGGCTAACACCTATATTCTTCTCCTACCACTTTCCAATTGGGGAGTTTGCAGCAAGAGGGGTGCCGCTCCATCTTTACCAACTTCAAGTAAATTAGAAAAAACTGTTTATAAAATTATTGCTTTGATTTAACATTAACAAGAGAACACTAATGGAAATATATATACTTCCACACAATAAGTAGTAAATATTGAGTTGATAAGTTTTTATTTCTATTTTTGGCGAGAAAATATTCTATAATAAAACTATTAATATTGATATCACTACTTTAATTTATTTGCAATAACTCGCTCATTTGTGATGGAATTTGCGTCAAACGTGCACCAAACGATGTAGAATTTTTTTTACATGTATTACATATCATAACTCAAAAACTGTCAAAAATGGAACTGCACCCCTCCTGCTGCTAGGTCCTCAGTTCCTCTCATATTTATCTCCCTTATCTCCCTCTCGTCCTGAAAACTCGCCCAAGACCTTCGTCTCCTACATCTACCCAGACGCCACGATAAATGTGAGACACAAAATAGGAGCAAAGGCAGTTGCGCTCGCTGCGAATTAAACTATAATATATCACCGCAACGAGTGCGCGTTTTGTTCGCGCGGCGAGCGTTCAAAGGGCCGAGCTATATCGACTCTTACCGGGGCGTAATGAGCTTAACATCCCGTTGAGAGTGTTACGTAAGTGATATTAACGGAAGAAGAATGAGATCGCTATTAAAAGCGGCTTGATGACCCCGGTGTAACGTCTTTATATTCTTGGCGTGACGGGCGGGTTCCCGAGGTTCCGCGACGTGTAGCGTATTAGTTATGATTTAATAATAGTCCCAGCGACTTCGATGCCGCGATAAAATTAGTGCTCCCTTCGGATGGGGCCTGTAAAGTCCGCGGATTCCCTGGGCTTCTCTAATCGCGCAGGCCATCGTATCGATTTTTACAGGAATCACCTTGTGTAGACGCCATCGCGATTAACACTTCTGACTACAGGACGTTAAATATTTCAGGCACCAACGAACGGTAAACTAGATTTAAACGAGTAATAAGATATTAATTGGGACACTGATTCGGTAACACGGCCAAATACGATTTGCATAAATACCGGGGACCGCGAATATCACAGAATCGATAGGCGTTCCGCCTCGACGTCAATAGACTGTCAGCCAATAGCCGTTTCGTCGGCGGAGTTGCAGCAACCGAAATTCGAATCCGTCGATTGCCGTTCGCTGTTCGCGATAGATCGATCCGCGAGCCCGCGGAATTTCCGCCGCCGGCTGCGCGCAGCACTTTACCGCGAAGCAACGTCCAATGGGAAATTTAATCTAACGGTTAAGCGGACCGTTCTTTTGCTGTTACGAAATGCTAAAAAGTTGGACGAGACTGGATCGGGTAGCAGGAATTCCACTGTTTAGCTCGACCGTAGATTCGAAGAGGGAAATTGAATTGATTGGCGATCGCATGGGCGTGCAGCGCCGAAGATTGACGGATCCATTCGAATGGCCTTTGTCACCGACAGACCGATCACTTTGTCGTTTATATTAAATGTTGCTGGGAACTCGTGTTATTGCTCGGCGGAGATCGGTCGTTGGGTGTTCGAGCGATATATCGCAGAAGCGAATGCTTTCATAACAACCGTGGAGTTTTTAATAGAATTATTTGCACCTCTGTAATCGCTACCTGGTCGGTAAATACCGGTGAATTAAGATGTTAATGCTGAAAGTATGAGCGTGGCATTTAACACGGCGAAAGCAGCGTTATCAGTGTTGCCTGTAAATAATTACTGCGCATAATATCATTACTATACGATACTTTCGCAGCAGCCAAGGTAGACCATTGACTCGAGCAGAAGTCAGTAAAATATTGAAATTATCCGGAGCGTAAAATACCTTGTTATACAACGTGCGTACAGCCGAGTAAACCAACATTCAAATTAAACCGAGGGGCACGGCGACGATGAAAGTAAATGTCTCTAAGCAGGCTGCAAAGAAATCATTATTTCCACCGTGTAATTTGCTCGTTACGCAAGTAAAAGTAACTGCGTGCAAGCCCTGTCATCGCCGGGTGTATAAATCTTTACAATTGCACGGTTCGCGCCTTGTCCCGGCCGACGGAAAAGTTACCATTCCATAGATGAGAGAGAAGTTCGTTAAGCTCGCCATGCGAGGGATTACCGTGCGCCAGGTAAGTATACGCACAATCAAGCGCACGCGTACTCGACAGATTATTCAAAGTCAGTTCTCTGAAACACGGACAGTCGCGCGGAGAAAAATGTTAATCTACACTCCCCACTCGCCGCGCGGAATCACCAATTTCCCGATTGTATCCAGCTGTTACAAGACGCCTCGCGGAGTTTCTCCTTTCGACGGAAATCACCGGCGGAAAAGTGAACGTAAACGGTCCGCCAATAAAGATCCGCGCGTTATGCTCAGACGAGGTTATCTGCTCGTCTGCACTTTGCTGTCTCCCGCGGATTTCTTCGACGCCGCGGTTATTCACAATCGAAGCAGCGCCGCGAAGTGAAAGTTTACCGTACAGGCAGCCGTGAGCTATTCTTTTCCCGATTGTCTCGTCACCGTTCAGCGTTCGCGCATTATCCTATCGGCGCGACTGACGCGAAGGAGGAAACGACGCGGGGAGAATGGATGCTGGAACAGCGCCGTTGATCCCGAACGATCTCTTATCCAGTCTCCGCGAGACAAATTCTCACGCCTCGCGGCCAGGCACACACGCTCCTCCGTCGAGCCTCTCCGTTCCAGGTTAATAACGCCCGGCTCCGGCATCGTTCGCGATATAAATTAATGCCCCGACCTGCTCGGAACGATCCTCCTCTCGACGCGCGCTCTCTTCCCGTGTCTCCTGTTTCACGCGATCCGTCGGATCGTTTCGCTTTCACGCACGGCGGGAAAAATAGTCGGGTGTAATGGGGCTGTTCTACTGGAACATTTAGTCGATAAAATCGTTGACCAATAGAAAAGCTGGAGTCGAAGGTTGAAGACAGCGATGGGGTAAATCATCTAGGTTAAGCGTAATGAAATAACGCGTGGCTCGTTCATCGGACAAATAGATAATGGCCAGAGGAATGTTGGGGCGACCGGGGAGTCGTGAGCAGGTCTGGGTCACCGGAGGCACCAGAGCGCGGTCCCCTAACGATCCACGGCACGGCGTGATAAGTTTTATTTTGGCCAATCCTAGAGGCGAGAATTCCGCGAAACAAGGTTTCGCCGGGTGAACAGGTCTCTCGGTTGTGCTCACGGTTCTTACGTGCTTTCTAATGTAAAGTATGCGCCCGGCTAATGGCTCGGAGGGGAGCAGATATTGCATCGGGACTTAGCCGTGGTAAGGTGCCACGGAAGGCAATTAATTCCAGCGGCAGACTTCCGTATCGGAAAGAGATAAACGTTGGACGTTCTCGGTCGGGACCCTACGATCGTATATTACGCCGGTGGTTTTGCGAGGAGGACTTTTTCCAACCGATCGCCGCGTGTTCCGGGCGGTGAGAGCTGCACCTTCGAACCGGAGGAAGCTGAAGCGACGCCTCGTCGCCGTCCACGTGCACTCTGGTCCCCGTGTTCTGCCCTTTCCTCCCCCTGACAACGTATAGAGCGTTGTGTCGGGGATAGTATGCTTGCAGAACGAGAGGACTGGCGCCAAGTAGATGTCGCCACTACCTATTTGGCCACACAAGGACGCGATCTACACGAACGCGAACACCCCATCGTACCCCGGTGTCCCCTATTCCGAGCTGCCCCCCCTCTCGTCTCCCCCAATCGGATGCCTTAGATTCCGTCTGGCTAATTAACCGTGCGTTATGCTAAATCTCGCTAAATTTAACTAGCCGGCCGAGCCGTCCCGTCGATCCATTAATTACCGGCCATCCTAAACGAGAACGCGTCGCTGCGGAAAAATCTCCGGAACTCTTCAGAACTCGTACCGACACCGTAATTACTCCCGTCCGCGTAATGTCTTACTCTGCGGTGATCAGAATCACTAATCGTCCTGCGCCTTGAACGAAACGCGCCTCTGACGAACGTACGTGGATCGATTAACAACGCGCGTATAGATCGATCGGTAGGAGAGGAGAACATAAAGGTCAGAGCGGAAAAACCAGAAGATTGAGCTTGCTTTTCGAAGATTACAAGTGCTCCCCGTGGATATCGATGCACCTTCCTTACGAATCTTTAAGAATGTTTAGATTTCTGAGAATGTGTGATGGTTTTTAATTTAATCGTAGAAACTATGACACAAGAGTCTATAGATATACGTTTTCTGAGGCACGAATACCCCCCAAAGCATTTGAAAATGAAATTCTATGCACTCGAATCAGTCACCGCGAATTTATGACCGAATAGCTATTAATAAACAATGATTGCGTGTAAAATGCTGCGTAACATGCTGGTTTAGTAATAACGACAGCAATGATTCATGAATTCTTACAAGCAGACACGACTTCAAACGTTTAAATAGCGCGACAGGCTTCCTAGTCCTAATGCGTGCATACCGAGCCATAATTTCGAATTTTGCCGCCCGCGGCACGGCGGCGCGTCATCTGTCAACCGAAGACTAATATGGCTACGTTCAAGTAGTTGCCGCGTGTTGCTGGTCGAAAAAGGTCGCGCGCGTTCCTCGTAGCCTCCCTGCGCGGAGAGAAAAAAAGCCGAGCAGCAACTATCTGACCCACTCTGAGTCACAGTGAATAAGTCAGTGCCAGTACTATTCTGTCGCGAACTGCAATCACCCTGACATTAAGTATTTCGAGTGAAAAGAAACTTCGGGTTGTTCCGCGGTGTCGCGAGGGCCCGTTCCTCTCCGTACCGCCAAAACAACGGAGTACCATACGCGCAAGCGTGTGACGTCGCTACACGCTTTAGAAATCGACTGTTTGCGAGGAAGAAAGGAGGAGAGGTTTCCACGCCAATGATTATCGGCTTTTCATGGTCACCGGTTTTGGTGAGTTCCCACATTCTTTTCCCTTACAAAAGCGATCGTTTCAAATGTGCCTCCTAGGTGTCGCTTAGTTAAGTAGAGTCCGAAACCGAGAGACCTCGGGAAATCGGCGTTGGGGGAATCGGTTAAGGGGTTAGGACACAGTAGCGGGCCAAGAAAGCAGACGATTTTTAGACGACGATAATAAGAAAAGTAAACAATCGATTTATATATGGTTTTTTGTTTTAGTTTGCTATATTATGGACTATAAGAAAAGAATATAATATTTACAAAATAGCAATTGTACGCCGTGTAATGTCTCCATTTTAAATATCCTTTTTTTCTGGATGGCCAACTGGTGGGCCGGATTCCGGGAAATCGGATGAACTATAACAAAAACTCCAAAAATGTCATAAACTATAATATATTTTCTAGGCATTGACGATACAATATTTTAATTTTTGCGAAAATTGACGAAATGGCCGATGTTTGAAAAATAATGATGAAATTTCGACAAAAGTATATGATCTTTCTGTTTATATTTTATACAATAATTAAAAAATTTTAAATGTTGGATTGTCAATGCCTAGGAAACATATTATATTTTTTTATACAATTCATTCGATTTCCCGGAATCCGGCCCACCAGTTGGTCATCCGGAAGATAAAGGACATTTTAAATGGAGACATTGCACAGCGTACAAATGCTATTATATAAATATTATACGCTTTTCTTATAGTTTATAATATAGTGAACTAAAACACAAAACCTTATATTAATCGATTGTTTACTTTTCTTATTATCGTTGTCTAAAAATCGTCTGCTTTCTTGGTCCGTTACTGTGTCCTAACCCCTTAAGCCGGCCGACCAGCACGCAGTGGATTCGAAGATCGTGGGTTCGACTCCCATCGTACGGAGGTCTCCTTTTTTCTCCTACAGACGCTTTATCGGATAATGGGCTAGTAACTCGCCTCGAATCGTGTATAAGCTAAGAAAGAAATCACAGGTGAAGAGCAGCATCGCGTCGATATTGACGACTCGCGAGACAGTAGAATGCAACGATTGTCCCGAGGCAACGCGATGCCCTCTGCGATCGTGAGCATAATTCAACTATCTCGAACAAAAGTCAAGGCGAATTATTGTAAAACGTTGGTATTCAGAGACGATGGTTTATCTATCGGGGGAGTATAGAAGGGAGCATTATGCTCGCGCAGCGTTGTCTTCTCATTTAGGTATCTTGATCTCGAGATAAACCGCGCGAAGTGACGCTACTTCGACGCGAGTAGCGTTGCAGATGTCGCTCCGTCACTTTCGAAATTTTAAAAACTCGTGGCAGAAAAGTACCATACTATAAAAAGATAAGTCTTCGATACGTCCGTCTTATTCCTCCACCCACTTCGTCTGTCTTCATCGAGATAAGAGGCACGACTCCTTTCAGTTTCTATTCTCACGTTATATTTCAATCAAGCACTTCATAAGTACAGTAATAAAGGCCCATAACGGGCATGAAACCGGTTGCTCGAAAACTGTTGAAGGCTGGATACACCGTAAAAAGGGTTTCACAGTGTTGGAGGCGGTCGCGGTTACAAGTACCTCGGAGGTACGGCCGGTGAACGCGGATGGTATATTTCGCTTTGTCTTATCCCGGCGTGTAGGGGTGTAAAATGCGTGTGGAATACGTGCTAAGACAAGGGGTCACCGATACACCTGCCCCGGAGCTTCTAGAGCGCGATAATATAGGATTCTGATCCCGACAACTGCGACCGGGTATCCTCTTCTCCCTGCCCCGTTGGCTCCGTCGGTTCCATCCCATCCAGGGGAACATAATGCCGTGTAGAGCGGGCACTCATAACGCCCGGCGAGCCTGTTGAGATATAGCCCGGGTAGTGTTTCAATCGCTTAGGCCCACGGAGAACGTCGACAATGATACGCGCCCCGTACGTATGCAAAACCTATTACAATATTGGATAGCCGGCCCATGCATCACGATAGTCGAAATAAATCAACCGCGAACAAGCACCGACGCGGTCCCGCGGCCGATCCATGGAGTCTTAAATAATTTACTAATTTTTCAATAGGCCGACCCCGTGAGGTCGGCCCCTAGTACGCGCGTAAATCCCTTCGGCTATGCTTCTCCGGAGAGGTGAGCCCTCTCCCGCCGAGCCAGCCCAGCGAGCGAGTATTCGCACGGCCGTTGCAAATATTCCGAGGGAAATCGCGTGGTCGCTCGCAAAAATCCCGCCGCGTATCCCGTGCGTGGTGTACGACCGGCAATAAACAGCCATACCTCTCGCGAAATGCTTCCGCAACGCGAGCAACAAAACGCCCGCCTCGTTGCCGGCGAACATAATGTAAACATCCGAACGAGCAAAAATCCTTACTTATCGCCGTCTACTTTCTTCGTGGCCGGTGCCACGGCCCTCCCCGTTCCGCCGGCAATCCTCGCGACATTAGGTAAATTCGTTCAGGATGTTTTATCGCTGTTCATCGTGATGGCCGCAGCGTTTGATCCCGGTCGGCGGTGATGCACAAAATCGTACAAAAGCGCGGGGCATCTCTGAGGCGGACAATGCCACTTGATCCCTCAGCCACTGGCTCTACGTCTCTGGTCTATTCTTTTTCCTTTTTATTCCCTGCCTCTTACCCCTCGACCCACTCTCTTTCTCTTTCTCTCTGTCGGCCTTCTTTCCCCCAGCTGCATCTTTCTCCCTCTCGTTATAATGGGCAAACACATAATAAAGAGGGTAAGCGCGGAGAGCGCGTACGCGATATGTGGGGCGTTTAACAATGGAGCACACCTGAGCACGGGCCGGTGCGTTTGAGGTGGCTTTAGGGAGGTAGAAGAGCGAAGGTACCGCATGGTGCATCGGTATGAAATGTGGTGGGACGAAAAACGAGGGGTCCGCG
The DNA here is from genome assembly GCA_963932335.1 of Andrena marginata. NCBI lineage: Eukaryota > Metazoa > Arthropoda > Insecta > Hymenoptera > Andrenidae > Andrena > Andrena marginata. Next base: position 10,359,402 of record OZ010662.1, on the reverse strand, counting down.
GCGAGCGGGGCGAGGGGCGCGGAACAATGCTTCCAACCTCCTCTGCTTCTTCTTCTTCTTCGTCTTCTTCTTCTTCTTCTTCTGATGCTGCTGGCTGCTGCCGCTGCTGCTGCTCCGTGGCCCCTTTTCCTCCGGCGTCTCCTCGCCACCGAGCCAGGGTGCCGGCACGATGCTCTCCCATTTGTTCGCGAAACACCGAACACAGGCAGTCACCTCGTACGCACGTCGTCGTAGCGCAACCTGGCATTGTCCGTATAACGCTGCGCCGCTCCCTTCGAACCAAGGGGCGCGTGTGTGCGTGACGTATCTCTTTCAGGTGCACCAGGTATTCCAGCGCCCTGGAAAAATCCCGCCTCGAAGTCGTTCATCGTCTTCCCGTGTTTATTTCAGTCGTTCATTCAGGCTTCTTTTTTTTCAATATCCTTGTACCGTCTCTTTTTAGTATGTTGCCCAGGTTTTGGGGGTAGAAAGTGTGTCCATGCGGAAGACTACTTCGATTGACCATTGAAAGTCATCGGAGTTCCTGCAACCGAGTATTCTGTGTTAGTGCGGTAGAAACAGAATTCATTATATTCAGACTTACTGCTCGACCACCCTGCTAACTCAGCGGTGCAGTGGAATTTTATTAGTGATACTTGAATTGCACCAACAATGACGCAGTCGATACGATTGTTACTTCAGAGCTCGCGACGATAACGGCAGAAACAACGGGGCTCAATGGGACCAGCGCAGATTGCGTCGCTCGTGTTAGCCGTGAGCGAGTCGTTAACCACGTTCGTTTATGCGACAACAGCTTATTAGTCGCGTTGGTTGCGCAACAATGATTCAAGCGTGCGATCGTGGATCGTTGTATATTAACGGGGCGCAACACGCCGCGTCGCTCAAAGGAAAACGGATAATAAAGGGTTTCGGTCTCGCGAGCGCACTTTTCCGTGACGTTACGCGGTGCCCTCGCCTTTTATTTGTTTTTCACTGCGAAACACCGATCGCACGCGATACGCGCGAGAACAAGTCTCTTTCTCCGTTCCTAAAGTGTATTTTCTACTTTGACTAACGAAAGGTGCCATTGTCGAGACTCGATGATCACAGCCGCGACATCTCCGCGAAGATGTTGCTGATTCCACGCGTGTGTGCGTGCATCCTAACGACGAGTATCCGCGCGCCATGTCGTTTCACGTTCGACAACACCGTTGACGAGGTTTAACCGCGTTTCGCTTTGATCTGCGGCCGGGGCACTTTCAGCGTTAATTTTTCTCTCTCTTTCTCGCCGGCTGACGAGAGATCATTAACCGTCGCGGACTTACCCGCGGTCGGGCATTAGAATTTAAATCGTCGCTGATATAATTACGAGCGAAAGCTGAATCCCAGCCCTCGGGAGGAATTATGACGGCGATACGCGGCGTCGCGAAAAATTAATAAGAAGATCCACGGCCGTTTAGCCGCCGCGATCCGGGAGCATCCAAGACGCAAATCCCGTCACGATCGAGCGTCGCGTTATTGACGCGCCCGACCGCCGATCCTCGGCGTTCAGCCGTGATTTCGAGGCCCCTGTCCTCCGCGGGCTCGTTACGCGCCCCGTATCAGCGTGAGTCCGCCATAATAAAGCCGTTCTTGATAAGGTAGCGGCTCCTAAAATGATCAATCGATACGGCATTAAATCCGGGGCTAATTAGAGGGGGATCGAGCACGAGGGATCGAACCACGGAATATAACAGTAACCTGTTTCGTCCAGTGGAATGTTGATGGGCACGTACAGTGGCTCACAATCAAAATCGGTCTCGTGATTATTCGAGGATTACTAAATGTGCACGACGCGTATACAAATTAGTTTGTCAGTGGCGGAGCAAGCATTCCTGGGGAGGCTCCAGCTGGCTCTTACTCCGAGGCCTCATTTGGAAATCGAAACTATGTGGTGTGTGCTGTCTTTCTTAGTCGGATGCTATACAGAGACGCACGAACTGAGAAATATATTTATTGTTTCCCCTCAGCTAATCCAGTGTACCTATGCGGGTAAAATAAAAGAGGATAGGCTTTCACTATTTCCCGCTAACCGACGTGATACCTGGCGCGTTTAAGCATCGCGGATTCTAGGGATTTCCTTTGCCCAGCCTTTCCGCTCGAATTACTATAAACGAGCATCGGAATGTTATACCGAATGCTTTCTAGCTTACCCGAGGACGCAGCTTCTCGGCGGAGTAACGCCGTGGCAGGAATGCGTGTAATCTAATGTCGGTTGGCGAGAGGAGGCTGCTCGCCGGTGAAGTAACCCATTATCGAGCTAATGAACGCGCTCGGGGAAGATGGAGCATCGCGTGCGATTTTTCCGGGGCGATGTATCCGGTATCGGCTCGCGAAATATTTCCCGCGGACAGGGGCTATCTGCCGATAGGACGTCCCACGGAATCGGCCAGTCATCCTTTGGAATTATCCCACCGCCCACTGCTCCCGATGCTGGGAGCGAAAGTATTTTTTCCTGGTGCCGAACGCGGGAAAAGGGACGACCCGGTCCTTAAGTACCGTTCCTTCGTTCCTCCTCGACACGCTCGAATCGTGGCGCGCTTTCATTGCCGCTGGAATGCGATGGTTACTTCTCTTGTTCGCCCGTATGTATACGCGCCGTTGGATCGTTCAAGGCCGACGGCGGGTAAGGTGAACGGATGAATGGATTTGTTAGATGAATGCCCGGGATAGGGGCGCATCTTCTTCAATTACCACTCGCGTGTGTCTGCCGGTGGCTTCGAACGACCGTGTTTTCTACTCGCAGCCGCTATCTTTGCCCGCCCGGTAGCCGTTCCGACCAAGGGCATCGATGAACACCGTACAACCAATCGAATTATGGCCGATCGAATCTGCCCGGGACTCGTGGTCGAAGGTCACGAATCAACGGGTTTCCCGATCAATCGTGGGTCGAGTTACGCTTAACGGTGCTGGCTAAAAAGCTCTTCAACCCGAGCGCTGTTTTACGAGTACGCGCATACGTAATTCTGTTCCGCTGGTCCACGCGCCGCGGCTGCGTTCAAAGGACGAGCGCGCGGTGCACGAGGCTGATAATCATTCAGCGAGTTGCATCGATCCAATGTATTCGCGTGCACGTTTGTCCAGGCACTCGAGTTCGTCTATGATCCCACGAGAGTCTCCGTCCTCGAGGCGACTCTTCCTCGGGGTTAGGTTCATTCAAAGGGTTCGAGTGCCACAATATTAATACATTGGTCGCTTCGAGAAGCTGGGAGCTGGAGTAATTTCCAGCTCCGTCACTCGTGCTAAACATCTGGCTGCCAGGTCCGAGCTGATAGTGGAAATCGGGGCAACCTGATCCGAGGGTCCGAGGGGCCCGGGCTAGGGCTGCATAATGGAAGCTGCCCGTTAACAATCGCGTAGAAAGACGCCGGTCCGTTTTAGATTGAGGAATATTGGGCCATTGTAGGACCACCGCCGACGTGGCCGTGTGTGCGAGCGCTTCGTTGACAATGGGAAGCCCAGTGGGTGCGTTAATCCGGCATGTAAGGTTGCTCTGTGGGAATATTTCGGCGCGGGGGTTGGGGCCGTGGTCGGGGGAGGCAGAGATCTCCGGAGGAGAGGGCTCGACGAAGAGAGAATGAGAGACTCGGCTCTATTGTTGCATCCCAGCAGATATTATCTGCGGTACACGCGATGCCTCTGTCGGCGAACCGACAGAGTTGACTCGCGTTTAAAGCCTCGTGTGTGCGTTCCACCGAGCTCCTTCGTAATTGCCGCGAACGAATGAATCGCCGCGGCAATCGCCACGGACAGATCTACGTTCGTTTATCGGGGCTCGCGGCGCACCTTTGTTCGAAATCGATAAACACGTTCGCCGAGGAATCATTTTCCATTTTCCTTGCCCGATAAATCGCGTTCGATCGCCCAGGCACGCGAGATCCTCGATAAGGGTCGCGCGCTAGTGGGGGTTGGTCGATCACAGAGGTGTTTCTCACGCACCTTTTCCCGCGAGGACGATAAAAATTTCAGGGAGAATCGAATCCATCCGAGTGGCGTGAAAGCACACAGTTTCTTGCACCTCTTCGTTCAATTCGGATGTCTCTCAGGGCTCGCAGAGATGATAACTGTCGCGCGTGATTATCTATCGACTCGGGGCTTCAAGTTTCATAGAGTGGAATGCTGCAAGTGGTGCGTAGCTGTAAGTAGTCGAAGTAACAAAAACACACGCAGACTAAAGGCTCGAAGAGTGCTTAGGAGGACTTTGAAGTGCACGTATTGTTCGAACCTTCTGGTCCATGATGATCTTGAGAGGCGAGCATCTGGAGTACAGAGTGTCTGGAAAATGTCACAGAAACTCGAGTACACGCTCCGTTCTTGTGTTTCTCTTCAAACATCCTAGAATGCTCCGAAGCCTGCAAGCTGCAAGAAAATATTTGTAATCGTGCTCCGAACTATTCCATCGGCATAGGGAAAGATCCCAGCGAACGCAATGGCAACTTTCTGCGATCGAAACAGGGTCGAAATACAAATTCGCGCGCGAAGTGACGGGTCGTAAAGGCACACCGTGTTCCATCGGTAACAAGCAGCGCGCGCGTCCCCTGTTGAAGCAGAAGGAGTCCTCCTCCCTCTGTATCTCTGGCCTGCCTGCAATTTCATCCTTTCGGTCGAGTGGTTTCGAAATTCCAGCAGTGACGGGCGACGCCAACGACGCCGTCCCGGCCGTTAAGAGTCCCGGCTCTAATCTCGAGAGCGGATATCGAGCCGGTGTACGGTGTCGTCGGTGATCGGTCAGGGGATCGGTCTCTCGGAAAAGTGGCCGGGCACTTTTGTAGCCGGTGAACGTGGGAATGATTTTGAGAGAAGGGCACATCCGCGTGATCGGGATAGAGAGAGCGTGTTATAGTTGGGTAAGGGAGAAAGAGGGAGAGAGCACCTGGACGCCTCCTCCTCGAGCCAGTTCTGCTCGTGTGGCATCCTGGTGGCGGCGTATGTGCACGCGCATACGTAGACGCGAGCCGGCGCGGCGAGCGAGCGCGGAGGCAACACACGTGTCGTCCCGTGTATGCGCGTTCATGCAGTTTGTAACGCGCGGAACAGGTATTCCCCCATTGAAATAAGGTAACGTCGCGAATATGAAATATACCCCCTTGTACAACTTGATAATCCGTGGTTACCATAAATCCTGAGTGATTATCCGCGTGTCTATTTATAAGCCTCGTGGCGTCGCCCTCGCCCTCACCCCCCTCCCTCTGCCCGCCCCCTCGTCTTCTTCGCGCCGTGCATGTACCTCCCTCCTTATCCCCCTTCCCTCTTTGTTCGAATACTCCCCCACCCACCCCCGCTATTCTCTCCTTCGTTCTCGCCGAGAGGATGATCGCGCCCAAAGGACCTCGCGTTTCTACCTATATATGCGTGTCACGGCCTTCCATCCTCCGTACGAGAGGGGCTCCTTTCGAGATACGCTCGATAGGATTAATCGGCTTACGAAGACACGGTCTCGCGGCTCGCCGGCCACGGGGAATGATTTGTTGTTGAATATTCGTCCGCACCTGCGACAAAAATGGAGTTCCCCTGACGGAGCCACCGTCGAGCTTTCTCTTCCCCGTGGATATGGATACCGATCCGGAGGATCCGAGGATCTCCTTCGACCAGCGAACGCCCCTCTATCGTAAAACTCCAATCAGACGGGAAAATAAGGCGGCCGCTAAACGTTCTGGTTACCGTAATTTTAAATTCGGGAATACATCGCGTACCTGGGCTATCAATATTTAATCGTTCAACGCGGAATCTTCTGCGGGATATGTCCCCTTTATGGATCATTCGTTTTTATTCTTCCGTCTTCGCCAGTTTTTATGTATATCGTGAAAACCAATGAGGTCAATATCTCCATTAGCGATCGCGAATCCGAATCTCGCTCTTTACCCAACGTCCAATTGCAATTCTCCGCATTTCTTCCTCGTTACCGCCGCAACCTGCACAGGCGTCCAGCAAGGACGTATTATTCTCCGTGCCACTTTCTTTCGTTCGGGTTTTTTATATGAAAAAGACGTGATACGTTGCGCAACATCTGGAGTAGTACATTTGAAAACCGGAAACATTCCGACGGCGAAGTACGTCTGTGCGCTGTCAGATTAATTGCGCCCGTTTCTTTCGCGGTATCTCGACGGAAGGAGATCGCTCGGGCATTAACGCACGGCACAGAACGAATTTACAGTTTGCCTTATAAAAATCGAGATAGCGATCTGGGCGATTGGAACGGGATCCGCCTCGCCGTGATGTCAAACGGAATCGGGCCTGGATCGTGTTATTCGTTATGCGAGCAGATGTACGCTTTCCACGATAACAAGTGCTCTTCCGATTCGTCGCCCGGAAACACGTCCATCTCGCGTACATCGATCCCCGTTCCACGATCCTCTCGCGGCGGAAAGATTAACGCCGTTTCTCCTTTGTCAAACAGGAAACGCGCTCCACGGGCATAATGTTGTATCTCCTCTCGGACATCTAATCTTCGTATCGCATCGGTAATGTATCATTCTCGGCGGTCCATGCTCCGTTGCGTAATTCCGGGTTTCTTGCGAATGGAATTGCTCGCGATCTCAGTAAAGCAACGTGTTTTCTGGTACCGCTGGAGCTGGCTCTTGGTACCTGATTTCTTCATTAGCGCGTCTCGGGTAGTACAAGATTTGCCCATTAAATTCTCGACGAAAATAATATCCTTGAGACGTAACAGATTTTTTTCTGTCGCTTGTGGAGGTGTTGGGAAGCACTGCCTGAATTCATTCGCGTGCCAAGATCGAATCTTCAGCCCGAAGAGCAGTGGCGGAATTATGGAAAAAGGCCCAAGTGGCAATCAGTCTGGGACACTCTGTGCACGTAACAAAATTACAAATAAATTACAAACAAATTTGCGCGTATGGTATGAAAATTATAGGAAGCACAAAAATATAGTGTTTAGATAAAATGTTTTTTGGGAGATGGCTAAATCCGCCACTGCCGGAGAGAAAAAAGGTTCCGGCTAAAAACTTAAAACTTGGAATAAAGAGGTGGGACATAGGTAAAGATTTCGAGCGTTGATTGTCGCCACCCGGAGCTGAGGGAAGCGTTTCAGAAGAGCTCGTGGTCGTCGAGGGGACGAAGAAATCGGGGCTATCCACGAATGTCGCCAGAGGCGCTGCGCGTTGTGCTGCGGCAAGCTATTAAAAACCCAAGTTATGAATGAAAGCCGAGCTGAAATAGAATGGCACGCCGTGCTCCGCCCACAGGAACAGGTACAAACACCACGACGATAAGCTTAGCTCAAGTCCAATGTCAGAAGATTCCCCGGAGGCCAGAAACGAATCCTTCGTGGTGCAGCCGCCTCATTTTTCAAACACAATCGAAAATCATCGATTTCTCAAAGTTTCATTAAAATGACGAGGCTCCTTCAACAACAACGATTCCTATCACCACTTAACTAAAATATCACCAAAATAGACACCGCAATATCTTGCGACGGGACTGAGAAGAATCGCTGCCGACGTTCCTCCGTTCAGAAAAACTTCAATTCGATATGTAGATTTCGCAAGAAAGGTTTAAGTATCCCATGCTCCACGAGTATCTGACAGACCGTGAGCGAGTGTGTGGGGCTTCGCGCGCCGCAAGCCGAAATCACGGTCAACCGAAATTATGCGTAAACGAGGACGGGGCGGGCAATACATCCGAATGGTAACGCGGGTCGTTCCGTAGTTCGACGGGAAGGGATCGTGAAAAGGGCACGATGCCCGACTGTCTGTCACATTCTTGATGTCAGCGGGCCAGAGAAGGGCCGGTAGTCGAGCATCCTGACGATTCAATTAGGATTCAGGCATGCAGGTCCGGATCTCTGCCCCTCTCTCTCTCTCCACGGCTGGTCCCTAGCCGAAGCCCCTGCGCCAGCTTTCTTTCGAGACCCTCCTCGGGTATAATCGATCGCCGATTTCACGAGAGATCCATCGGCCCGCTCGCGTGGCCGTTGATATATGAAGATTACGGGACGAACGCGAGCGAGTGAATTTATTAAAAGGCCCGATATTTATGCGCCACGATGCATCGATTACGAATATCGATTTTAATGAACGCTACGTACGCTTGCGGCAGCTTCGGGAGATTTCCCGGGGAACAGTTTGGTCGTTTCGGGCGCCAACAGCAGGATCGTTTCGGCATGGGTCCGAAATTCAATAGACTCGGTTTCCCTTGTGCTCGGTTATGATTAACGCAGGCTGCGCTAGGTCGATCGATACAGAACTATCCCTTTACGTATGGAAATATCGTTATAATCGTGTACACAAACGAGTCGCCGGGCCTCGATTGAGACTAAGGAAGAGGAAGCAAAGCGTTGAACCAAGGGGTTGAAAGCTTGGACGAGGCCATCGGCGAGAAGCGTCGCGGGACAATGGAGCAATCAATAGGGTAATGTGAGGACACTTTATCGAATTATCGATGCGGTCGACACTGGCGTACCTACGGTCAATGGACACGGGTACCCTGCTTTTCGAACGAACCCTTCCACCGCCCCCCCTTACACTCTCTTTCTCTCTCTGAAACTCTTGCCCGTTTCCCTCTGCCTCTCTGTAACGTTCTACCGGGCCGCTTTCTATCTGCCCATCCGTCTCTCTTTCTCACGGTTTCCCGTCAATGCTCGCCCGCTGATAAAGTGAACCATCCGTGCCGTAACAAGCTCAGTCGCCCTTGACACTTTGCCCGGTTAATGTCCAAGAGGCACGCGATAAATCCACCCCCGGCACCGAATCGCCTCGACAACGCCCGAGTCGCTAACGCGCCAGTGTCTTTCGCCGCGGAATCCATTATCTTCTTGGTGTACGTGGTCACCACCGACGCTTCGGCTTTGTGCTCTCCACGCGTGGCTCCCCTGTGTCCCGTGCTGTCGATCAGTTAACGTTGGAGAAGAGTGCTCGAAGGAACAGGTGCAGAATACAATGGTTTGAATAGTTGGAGAAAGATTGGTAAGAATCGTCTTCTCAGCTTCGTTCCGCAGTTTCTCATCCACTCGTTGGGATACGAAGCTTCGCCCATTTCCCTTTGCTAGATTGACAGACCTCGCACACTTACAATTAGTCCCAGACCCTTGAGTAGTGGCAATTAGGCTCTCCGCTATCTTCACTGTTTATCACATCTACAACCTCGCGATGCCTCCTCCTCCGCGATCGGTGTCGAGCAAGCTCAGCGTCCTTCCTTCGGCAAGCCCTGGTCATCGACCGTGAACCAAACAGAAATCTTTCGCTCGCGTCGCAAAAGACGTGGTGGCTGCAAAACGCTGCCAGGAAACCCGGTCGCGAGTGGGTTTCGCGGCCGAGTGTCGGACACTTAACAGGGACGATGGTGGGCCGATACTTTTACGCGGACGCGATCACATATTTCATGTCAGCTGGACTCGGCCTTTTTTCCCCCCCTCGGTGCTTCAATACATATCGAGGCATCGTCACGCGTTCGACGGCCGCCGCGACATACACACAGAGCGGCGTACGCAGTTGTAATTGCCGCGTTCGGCCCTCGGTATTCTTATCTGGGTCCAAGTTGGACGACAGGCGAAGCGGAGCGAGGCGGGGCGGACGGGCCGCGTCGCCACGGTCCCACGAGCCATGTCCGATTGACCGCGTGTGAGAACACGATATCGCACGAATGAGTTATGATCCTTATTCGTGGATTTGCATACCGATTCATTATGCGCCGGTGGAAGTCAAAATTGGAACGCGACGTGGCGCAACCGATCACGTCGCCGCCACTCACGATCCAGAACGGGAGGAGACGATAAATCAGAGACTCTCCACCGTGGCCCGATTCTTTCTTTTTCACTCGACCGTTCACCTTTCTTTTGCTCCCGTAGGTGGACAAAGTACTACAAATGTTGGGTAGGCTAGGCAACCATCCCTGGATAATGTAGATCGGGATGTTAAATGTCCAGCGTAAAAATCTCCATTCGTCCGTAATAGCTCCATAAAATCTCCATAATAGCGCGGGTAGGAGTAACTCGTGTCAGGGAAGCTCGCGAAAAGTAACGGAGCTTTCGCGAGCGTCCTTCGCGGCCGGCGCGCGAGGTTATTATCACGAGCGTGGCTGCGGAATCCATCGGTCGGTGAAGGCCGTGCGCACAGATGTTCTAAATTGCACGCAAACAAATCACTTTGGTACCATCTACGCGCGCGCAAATACAGTTGTGCAATGACTCGGGCTGTTAGGTAATTCGATTTATGTAACGGTGCCAGCGCTATTGTTGACGCGTGTTGGTCTTTTGCGTGGATTCGATGGAACCTGCCGCGGTGAAAGAGGTGGCGGACTCTCGGCCACTGGTGGGACGCGATCTCTCTTCTGCAGCTGAAGTATATACATACGTGTACGCGATATTTATTTTCATGCTCGTCGCGCGGGGTATCGATTCAATTAATTTCACGATCGTCGCGTCGAGGGGACCGGTGCCGGTGGACGCGCGCTGGCCGCAGCACCGCGTCCAGACGAGCAAAAGGAAGAGCCAGGGGAACGAGACGAGAGCATCGCGGCCGAGATGGAGCGAGAGCGTGGCTGGAGAAACGGATGAACGGATTGTCCGAGATAAGAAGAGATGACAGGTAATTCGGTGGATGGAAAGGAGACAGCTGGTCGAGGTGCTCGGAGCGCACCCACCGGTCGTCCTCTCGCGTCTTAATCCTCCTCGCGCTCCGTTTTATCGATCCCTCGGCTCGATAAGGCTGCTCGGTGGAATCGAGAGCCTTCCACCCCCTCGGCTAATTACCCGGCCAAAAATCGCTCCGTATCTGTGCGTACATCGCGAAACGAAGGAGGCAAGGGGTGGGATAGAAAATTCGTTGGATCGGAGTGGTCTCGTTTGTACGCGAACGTCTCGAAGGAGAAACGAGCGACACTCGTGGCCGAAACGATCGCGTCCGATCAATGAACACAGAGAGAAGCCGATACGCCCGCTCGGGGCTTATACCCCACTTTCATCCCCAGAGAACAGAAGTTCTAGAAGGTTGGGAAGCCTTCTGGCCGGAGAGGGAGGAGGAGGGAGGATAATACTCGCGCGGCTGCCTTAAAGCGTGCGTAGTCGCGGTTTAAACAGCAATAGCAGCAGCAGCAGCAACGGACACCCCTCCACAGGCCGTTTCTTCTCCTCTCGTCTCTTCTCTCTGGTCACTCTCTTCTCTTACCTCGCCAGTGGTTAGTCCTGGCTCCCTCTTCTCTCCTTCTTCCTTTCTTTCTCCCTCCCCTGCCGATGTACCTTGTCCCTAGCGCTCTCTCCTTCTCCCACCTTCCCTTGGACGATCGCCCTCTCCTTTTCGCTCATTCTCCTCGTCACTATACTGCTCTCCTCCGCTCTTCTCCAGAGTCTCTTTAGTTTTGTGCGCTACCTGCCTGCCTTGTGGCTCGCTCGTATCGTATCGTATGTAAGTGAGGCGAGGTGGCGTGGCGCGGGACGAGGCCAGGTTGGCCCGATGCTGCTTACCTGTGTGCGCCACGGTATGGCGTTGTCTCCTCGCGTGCACGCGGCACACACACGGCCCTCTCCACGCGTGCGAGCACGCACTCTCACGCACGCCGCGCGCCGTGAGCGCAAAGGAGAACCCGAGGAACGGAGACGATCCGTTTCGCGATGCGAACGAACCAACCGTAGACGGCACAGGGAAATTCTGCTCCTTTTTAATTAGAATGGTATAATGTGTTGAGACGTACCATATGCAAATACGGTGACGGTGTCATCTAGTTTCGCGCTCTTTCCACCCTCTCCATCACCGGGGAGAGACTTGCAGGCGTATCAGATTGGGTGACGCATGGGTTGGGCACTGCAGCGTCTCAGTGGCTCCAGAAAGTCACGAATTTGGTGACGAAAGCGTAGCCTGCAGAATAGGTACACATTCAACAACCCAGAGTCCATCGAATTGCGGGAAGCAATTCGTAGGTCTCTGGTAGGTCTCGGTACCAGAGTTGAGGTCCACTCTAAAGTGCCTTCTCGCGCTTCGTCTTCTACCTCTGTTCACTAGAGATGCCTTGTCATCCTCAACATGCACCACGTACATAACACAGAATTTGCCCGTTGAATATATTCTACGGAAACGTGGAATCGAACAGGGGCCCTTCGTTCCCTAAATCGGCGATGCAATTATGGTGACTGGTAGCTGCGGGACTACCAGATTTCTAAGCAGAACGAAGGAACGAACGAAGTTGCCCAGAGGAGCACGCAGACTTCCCCATGGAGCCTGTCCGCGTCTAGAGGCACGTTAGGTCTCGCGCGCGCGAGAGAGTACCCGCGCGAGCTGGCGCGTTTGTGTGGGTCTGAGCCAGTCGATTGTGTGTGGCCGGTGCACAAGAGCGTGGCTCCCCTCCCTCCGGAGCCACACTCCACCACACTCCTCCTACCTCTCAGCCTCTACCTCCTTCTTCTACCTGCCGGCCCGGCCGACACACATGTGTATGTGTACCTTGGTCTTCAGTGTAAGATCTGAACCAGCGGAGAACGCACGCTATTGTTATATCATTATCATTGTCATCGTCCGTGGCCATTCGCGCCGGTCCCCGCCCGTCTTTCGCCGTGTGCCCCGAACCTCTCGCCCTGTGTGCCCGCGACAACCTGGTCGGAAGCTGCGGAAAATCCTGGCCCCGCCGTCCACCCCGTGCGCTCTGTGCTACGGAAGAAGCTCGCGAGGGAACGACCGGCAGGAGCGCGGCGTGCACGCGACGGGGTCACGTTGCTCGCGATCTGTGGTGCATGGTCAAAGGATGAGGGGATATATGGCATCGCGGGCGCGCCCTCTGACAGCGAGCCGCGCACGGGGCGGCCCGCCCGTCTGAACACGTGGGAAATCGCTACCGACATCCCGGCAAGCGAGCTCTCCGATCCACGTCGATCCACCACGATCCACCTGTTCGCGAGCTTACGGTGGCGCGTCGAGGCTCGATCGGTCGTCGTCCCCGGGGGTCGATCGTCGGACGACGCAGCGAGATCGCGAGCAGTGGTCAGCTGCGATTAAAAGAAACACCGGTGTGTGACGGGTGAGGCGTGTGTCGTGGGCGAGGGCTCGAACGATTTCTCTGCCGGACGAGAAGGAAGACGTCGAGTGGTCGATTAGGATCGAGGGGACCCGATGACGGGAAGGAAGAGAAGGAGGTCTCGGGACTCGACGGACCAGATGGGCAGGATTGATCGGAAAGAGGTTATGCCTGACGACGCCTAATTAAATCGATTAGACTTTGGGGTTAATTGTTCTGGAACGTCAGTTCCCTTACGCCTGTCTGTCGCCGCTACTGTCATCGTTCCGGGGCTGTTCGTTTGTGATCGGGAACGCGACTGATCCAGACCGATCCAGCCGAGAACCGTGACCTTCCGGGCGATCGAAACTGTACGGAGGATCGACCCCGACCACGCTGCGAGGCGACCAGAAAATTTTCGGTGCTAAGTGACGTCTCGTGTTCAGCAAGCTTCGCCTTATTTCCTATCTGCGTCGGACGAACAACCAGTGTCACCTCTTCTTCGCCCTCTGCTTCCCCTCTGTGTGTCTTCTTTTTCTTCTTCTCTGCCTCCTTCGGCGCTGTTCCTGTCCCCCAAGACCATCCTTTTACTCTTCTTCTCTCCCCTTTGCTCTCGGATCCTTCCTTTTCTGCGAGGCTGCTGATCGGATTGAACCATCCCCGGTTGTCATCGGCATCCACGGCTGTGAATAAAAGTGAACGGCCGTGCAGCGTGAAAACTGGTGTCCATTGTTGCGTTCCTAGTGCCGTGTTGTCGCCGCCCTTTCGTTGACAAACAACCGGGGCCCAAATCTTCGGTACCTTACCCTCGTCCTTCGTGCTGGGGATTGTCAGTGGGGAGAGCTCAGCCTCGCAGTCCCGATGATTGCTCAATTAGTTCTAACCGTGATCGCGTAGTGCGTGGTTGAAAGATTCGATTGGTCCGAAGCGGGCCACCTGTACAGCGTCCCTGTGACCGTGCGTGTTCAGTGCGAGGTATCCTCGGGAGTCTCGTGTCTACCGTGGACCATTCGGTGTGCGTGATATCCTCTGACCCTCGTCCAGAGCTGTGCTCCTTCCAGGAGAAGCCGATTATGCGGACGAATAGTCGTGGTGATAAATGATCCGCGCGATCGGCGCTGCTCTTCGGCGGAGGCTACCAGTTGAAACTGACGGTGAGTGATTTGTTGATCTAGAAAATCCCGTGCGCCGTCGGTGTCTTCGCCGATTCGCGCACGGCAGACATCCCGCAGCATCCCTGTAAACAGTGTAAACGGTGCCCGGATCGTAGCCCACGGCTTCTGTTCGGTGTCTCGACCGGTAACGCGAAAAACGTGGCTCGGCTGGGGTATCTGTCGGAAGGTATCTCCTAATAAAGCCAAGCGATAAGTAAAGAGGAATTGGCGTTCGTGGAACCGCGGGACGTGTAAGGAGTTGCCGGTTTCGCGGCACCGCGAGAAGTCGTGCCGCGAGCCAAGGATCCCGGGCGAATTCGAGCGAGGAACCCGAGCCAGGCCAGCACGCCGGCAAATGGAACGATAAATCCTTCGATTGTCGAACGTCGATAATCGTTCGCGGCGGCGCTCCGTTGTAGACACGGCCAGAACAAACATCGACCGGGCCCGACCTGTTATCGTGCGCACGTGATCGGCACAGACGGGGCTGATTTCTGCTCTCGCGAGAACTGAAAATATTGCTCGGCCTGCTCGGTCACGTTTACAATGTAACACGTCGATCGACGACCGCGACAATCCGCGAGAAGGGAAGCTTTCGGTGAAAATCGACCCGCGGTTATCAGTCGCGATTCTCGAATTCATTCGAGCTTCGGCTCGTTCCCCGATTTGGTTAGCTCGCTCTCGATGGGGCACTATGGCATAATTTCCTCATTATTTTAATTAAGGGGAGCAAGAACCTCCCTTTTGGGCCGCGCGAGCAATCGTCAATGAAATTGCTGTCAACGACGGCGGCGCCCTTTGGATGAAACGTCTGGCGTCTCAGACGCTCTCGACTTTCTCGGTCAGCTCGCTTTTTACCTGCACCGGTAGCCGCCGCCGAATCAGCCGCGTCACCGCGCTAGATGACGAGCAGGAAATTACTCTGAATCCTCGCGCCTGGGGATTCACAAATGTGCAAAACTCCCCGCTCGTCTCTGCTTCGTGCGTGTCTCGTTGGACAGGGCAAGAAGTTTGGTCGGATTCTTTGGCAGATCGTCAACTCGTGTCACGTTTCTGCAAACAATGTTTAATTAGCTGCGCGCACAGACAGCTAATTGTAAGCAGCCTACTCTGCCGCGTTTAACCGTGTTCAGGGTTGTTCGCGCATTCATCACTCGCGGTCGTTCTCCATCGATCTTCCATTTCGTTGCACGTCTTGTAAATTAAAATCACGATTCCTGGATTTCTTAATCCACTCCGGAGCAGCGTGTTTATTAAGCGGGTTCTTGATTCATCACAGCCTTTTTGTTGCTCGCATTGTGTTTTCTCCTATCTGACTCAACGAGGAAAATAAATGCTGCTAATATTTCCATGCGGACGAATTTCATTATTCCCAGTTCAGCTCGCTTATAGGAACCTAACTGGCAGCTACATTAAGTTCCTCGTAGTTTCATTTCCTTCGTCCTCCGGTTACTTCACAATCGTATTCAAGAATATGTTTGCCCGTTTGATGAAAGTCATACATGCGCATTCCGCGCGATGCGCGGCATGGAACGTGTTGATCAACCAGAGTGCATATAGAGTGGGGGGGGGGGGGGGATGCGAACATATTTGCGGCCACGTTGAAAAACGAGAACAAGAATCTTAACAACGTTGGACGCAGGAAGCACGGGATCGAGGAAAGACGAGCTATGATATACGACGTTGTCCTTTTTGTCAGCGACTCCAATGCTTCTTGCGCTTGCTGCGTTGTTCTCTTATCGATCACAGGGCGACAAAGTATCCGCGGAGAAAGCATCAATTTCCCTCAGTGAACGATCGCGCCATCCGACGCGGCGGCAGTAAATTATTAATCGGGTCGGCTAATTACGCGTTTCCAGCCGTAATGGAAATTCCGCGGCCACCCCTTCTGCCTCGTTATTAATCTCACGGGATACGGGGATTTTTTAATACGCTTAATTAACCCCGTTGCGCGAGCTCGGCCGGATCAATGCGTTCTCGAGACAGTGGCACTAATCGCGCCCGTAAAACGGCAATACTTCGATGTTCCTGTACCATAAATTTACGCGCCTGCCGCGCGCGTATCCGCGCGCAAGATGGAATTACCGCGTGCGTTGAACTTTTCCTCTTTTATTCGCTCCTCGTCCAGGAGTTTTTGCCCGGATCGGCGTTAACAAGTGACGGACCGATGAACACGTTCAGCGACTTAATCGCTCGTTCGACACCTATATCCGAAACGGCCTCGGCGAGATCCACCGCGAACACGGGCGAATCATTGCGAACGCCAGTCTGCAGAAACAATTTTTCCCTCGGGGGTCGATGGGTACGGTACGCTCGGTGAATGGTGGCCACCTTTAGTGGCCATATTTCCAACTTAAAAGGAGCTGCTGTCAGCAGTGATTTGGGTGGCGAGTGAAGTGCCGCTTTTATAGTACGCACGGGAGGAGACAGTCCAATTAAGGGCACATTTGTATACTTAAGTGCACCGATATCGATGTATAAATCGGTCCGCGTTGCACGATTTATGGCTCCGCCGAATGTCGTAAAACGTCCGGCAGCCAGATACAGCTTGCACGAGAGGGAGAGAGAGAGAGAGAGAGTGAGAGAGGGAGGGAGAGAGAGGACTGAAGGGGAGAGAAAGTGAGAGAGAGAGAGGCCGGGCCTCCGCGTTCTTGGAAGCTGAACCCACGTCTCCGCGAACATTTGAACGAACGCCACCGGCCAATGGTCCCTCTTTTTCCTCCTTTTAATTGCTGAAAAAGTCCATTCTCGGGGACCGGTCGGCCGCGTGACACACGAATCATCTCTTCCCGCGCGCCGTCGCCTCATGAATGAAATATTGAAATGAATCGGAAACGGAGACACGCGTGCCTCGAGCGGAGAGGTCGAGAATGAGCGCGGGCAACGTAAAACCAGGGCAACCGATCTGGAACCCATGTTAGTCGCATCGAAAGTGGGAGCTGTAATTCGCAATCGATAGATCCCCTAAATTCGGTCCTTCGTAACTGTCATCGAGCCTGACAGTTCTCCGAAACTGTCTCCAGAAGCAGCGCCGTATCAGTTTTCAATACCCCGGAGCTTGATTCCTCGCGGACGTCTCGGGTGTAAAATTTCTCACTTTCTAGGGACTTTCTCCGTTAGTAGTAATATTTTAATTACAACGAGTGACTGCGCGATATTAATGCTAGTAGTGGCTCGCTCCTCGCCAGCGGGGGAATAACGTAATATTTTTTCCTCTTCTTCTCTTTTTTACTCTCTCCCTCTCTCCGTCACGATTTTCACTGCTCGCTCTCCCGCGCGCGTTTCATGCACCTGCGAGTGGTCTAGAGGTGGCAGGGTTACAGTAAGGCGTACGCACGGTAATGAGTTTCGAGCCATGCCGGCCTCGAAGAGGCTTCGAGCGAGCGCGCCGGCCAGCGTTAGAAACTCGCAATTTGTCGTCGCCGCACGCTTTTCAGCGATCACCCATTTTCTAATCCGTCGATTTATCATCGGTCGAACGCCGGCGATTCGCGTAAAACCGGTGAAATTCGAACGAGCGTACAGGGTGTCCCGCAAAAGCGCGCGCGCGTGGCTACTCACCGGTTTCAAATAAACATGAGCCTGGCCTGTCGATAATTTATGCAGCACTTCCGCGTAGCCTACGTCTTTGCTTCTTCCATGAGAAATCAGAAACGGTTCATTTCGAAAAAAAACTTCATTTCGCTCGGGTATGACTTCCTTGACCACGACGGAAACGCGAAGAATGTTTTCGGTGTTCAGTTAATGTTCCGTGATGTACGACTTCTACGAATCTTCGAGAGATCGACCAGTTGTGTGTGTGGTGGGGGGGGGGGATGAGTATCATGTTCGAGTATAAATCATGAAAGCATAATGACGGAACATTTCTAGAAACGATGACTGAACGGCACCGCCGTTGTGTCGCGGTCTGCCATCTCCGTGAAAGTCATTTTCATGCGAGAAAGTCGGATAAAAAGGGAGATTCGCCGGTGTATCCAGCGCGGATGCCCGCTAAAAGTCAGCGTGGAAGCGTCTCCGGCGGATTTCGCCGGCGGAGCCCGCGAGGGGTTAAACCCTTTACGCGCTACGTCACAAAGGAGAGCGAGTTTACAGCCCTTATAACGCGAGCTGCACCCCTCTCTCATTCTTCTGGGACGGAATGCGTACGGTAGACAGCGCCGGGAAGGTATATTTCCCTTGTCGTAAATCTTCTTCGCTTGTTTCTCGCGTGCTCTTCAACGATCGCCGTTGAGTTACGCTCGTCGGTGTGCGCCTCTGCCTTCCTCCTCGTTCCTCTGTCCGCTTCGTGCGTTAGCGACTCGTAAACGCTCAAAATGAAATCCTTTAAAGCACGGTATATCCATTTCGCGTCTAGCGATTTGCATGCAAATCTGACGCGTTTGTGGCCTGCGCTGACGAGGGAATATTGACGTTTCTTGTGTCATCCCGGAGTCCTCGAGGTATAGGTACTAATTGAAATGCTCGCGACTCTTCTCTTCGATATGAAGCGTTTCGTAATTTATCGTGCAACTGAAGAGCGACGAGGGTGATCCTCCGTCCAAAAATAAAAGCGGAGGACGTTGAACAAAATTTATCGAACGAAGCTACGTGTCCGTGATAATCGTTATTAAACATTCGTTCAATACACAAACAACTGGCTGCTGTTCGATTAAGCTCGGCAAACACTACCGATCTTTTGCGTTCTTTATATCAGACGGTCTCGTTTGTGTTTTCTTTTCACGGTACTTTGCGTCCACGCGCGTTATGTTAATAAGCGCCAATAGAGATACTAAGCGTTTGTCAAGAAACAGCCGCCGTTACACACGTCCCCGCGAACTTTCGAATTGGATTTTCGCGAGAGCGAAGTGTCGCGCAAAAAAAATCTTATCCGACGCATTCAAGCTGTCTCTTAAGAAGAATTTACGCCCTCCTCGATCGCACCGCGAATTACTCGGCACTCCATAAATATCGTACATGCACGACAACCGGCCGTCGTTGTCTGGCAGTTTCTGCGGTTCGCAACAAAGCCCACGGTGCTCGGAAGGGGCGGGGAAATGGACGAGCTCGACGAGGGGCTCGTTACTTTTCCACGGCGGAACGCAAATATTAATTATCTCGGGTCGGTTGGGCGCGATCTTGAAAAACGGCCGTGGTAACGCTCGCTGGCATACTTGGCGCGATAATCAGATCCACGGCTACGATATGTTTCTCAATAAAACAACGTGTACGCCGTGTACGCGTTCTATCGGTCGCGCGCGCGCGCGCGCGCGGGTGCGCTCGCGCCCGTGGATTTGAATATGTTTACATTCTTGTCTTGTTTATCGGACCGCGGATCGCCGGTGAACGAAGCGAACTGCAGCCGAGGATACAGGCCGATGGCATCTGACTTTTGCGAAACAGGTGGTTTTAACCATATAGGCCGACGGAACACAATGAGACGTGTCCCTCTGCTGGACCATAATCCATCTTGGAAGTCAATCCAGTTCGCCTTGGCATGGAAAATGCGCCGTGTCTTGGACGAAACTCTCTATTGTTGTTGGCCGGGTAGTGGATGTAGAACAATGTCTTTAAGAGCAAATGCCGGCCGGCTGCGTTTCGAGCCGGCCACGGCGGACCGATCGATCGGGCCCCGGAACGATCGCAATTTAACTGATTTGCATGAGCCAGCGGAATCGGGCAGGGGCGATTAAATCTTCTGCGATGTGTACGAGTCTATCCTGTGCAGGAAGTTTCGAGGGATCCAGTGTCCCCCGGGAGATATAGCGGCGGAATCGCGGGTGTTTATCATTCGCGCCATATGAAACAACACGGTGTTGGAGTTATCCTGACCCGTTCGCCCACTTAAGCTCATCGAATCGCGCTTCTACGAAACAAGTATAAAAGATCAAAGCGTTTTCGGGTTTAACGCTCGTGAATCGGTGCCGTAAAACGGCCAACAACTGAGAAATAAAGCAAGGCAGACGGTCTGCCCGGTTGCGAGCTATTCACGTTCTTAATTTCGAAGACAACACGCCCACCGAACTATTTACGAGTAGAAGAGGGCAGGGATCCTGCGCGGTGCGCCGATTAGATTAAATCAAACCTCGAATAAATTGATACGTTATTTTCTACGGGTGGTTATCCCTCGACTGTTCTTCCACCAGACGTTTCAGCGACTCCCTTCGTCCCACCGTTTCCATTTTAATTACGAAAACGGATAGCAAGGCAACGATATCCCACGGATTATATTATAATATCCTCCGTGTGACTCAGCCCCGTTCGAAAACCTCGGGGTGCGTTGCCTCGTTTGGAATTCTTCCAAATTTCCATCTAAAAGCAGAGCATCTACCTGTGAACCCGAAGATCGTTACCTGCAGCTGCTTGCTCCGTCGATGAAGCGGTCGTCGACCCTGACCAAACACTTTCGTCCCGGCGAGTTTACCTTTTAAGGTCTACGAAACGTCTACTAGGCTGTCCTAGCGTCATCGAGATCCAACGCTGTCCTCCTCTACCCTCCTCCTCGGCCCCTAATTTCCCGAACATCCCAACGAACGGAAGATCGTAAACGGGAGAGAGGAGGCGTGGGGGGGGGGGGGGGGCAAGAGAAACAGAGAGCAAAGGCACGCCGGGATCGTTTTCGTAAAAGAAGTAGGCTGTTCCTTTGGCCACTTCTCTCGTTGGTTCTGTTAGCTGGTCCCTCGAAACGATCGGTGTTTCTCTCCGGAGAGTGCACCGTAGAGAAACACGACGATTCCTTCAGGAAGAGACGGCGAATTCCGATGGGTGGGAGGTCGATATCATCGAAAAGGGCGAGGGAAGGGGCATGGCACAGCGGCACCGTGTGGACCGAACGGGGGGCGTGAGGAGAAGAAAGGAGGCAGGGCGGCGGTGGGCCTAATTAGTCAGGGATATATCTGGAATCTCATGGAGGCTGAGTTTTGTAGGCCTCCTTCAGTTTTATGTACGCAGGCGGATTTCTCTGGTGGATTAGCATACAAATCGATTTAAACTCGAGATAAATAGCCACTCAAAGGCTCCTCACACGGAGCCGACTCGGAGCATTATCTTGTCCACCGGTGAGATTAACGCTTAATGCTTTATACTTTACAGCCAAGAAGTCTTCCCCGCGTTGCCTCCCGCAGTTACCACTATATATACTTAAGTATGTACCTGCGTTTTGTCGTTTGCCTTTTATCTCCCCCTCTCCCCCCGGCGTTTTCGCCGCGGAGGAGGCCACCTCGGCCCGTGCACGCACAACGGGGCCCCATTGCTTTCTCGATTAATCGAGACGGCAGGTTATCGTTCGCGCAATATCGAGCCGTCGATGCCCGGATCGCTTACACTTTACACCCCCGATGGATTTCACGGGAGTAGTTGTGCGCGGTGGCGTCATCCGTGTCGAGAGGAGCCGCAGGTAAACCGAAGGACGATAAAATCGCCACTTCACCGCCCTCCCTCTATTCGTTGGGTCGAGCCGCTCCGCGCGATGATCCCCGGAGCGTATCTTCCCTCGGCCGCTCGGCCAACGTATGACAATTAACCACGGAGTCGCCTTCCCAGGGTCTACCTTGCGCCCCGAGCCAGGGACGCTTATTAAAGGGTGAACAGCTCGCGAAACCAGTCGCCGAGCGGAGTTTCTTTAAATACATACGTTTATTGGGATCTACGGCAGCTTCGAGTCTCCTCTCTCTCCTTCACCCTTTTACCAAGCAGCTCCTGCGTGCCCGAGTGTTGCGTTTCAACGAATACTCGCGGTAGATTTATCGAGACCGTTCAGCACTGTGAGAAATAATTCAGTTGTATTCTTGGGTATAATAGCAACGGACACGTGGAATTGTCGCATTGTATCACGACGCCATCTTGAAGATCAGCTTCCACTCGAGGCTCTCCAAAACCATCCGTTCGCTCTTAGCTTTTATGGAACCATCGAAATTACGAAACCCCCAGATTCAACCTCCAATTATGACGCGTTGTAAAGTATAATTTATAGCGCGCCTATTGTGTTCCCAGCGAGGCGTTTGGATCCTCCGGTCCTCTGGAGGTTTACGATTATATCAAGCCCGTTAATTTATTCATCCTCCGTCGCCGATGGCCACGATCTATCGTTCGCCAAACGATTCGGCGATCGCGTCGCCTACCGTCCGATCCTAGAGAAACGAGTTTCGGTTACGCTCCCCGACAGATCCCCGCGAGTGCACGGGCTCGTCTGTGTTTTATCGGCGTTATTTCGATTATTCATGATCGCTCAAGGTCCTGGGAGCAGCGATCGTTTCTCTGGCCAGTCATTAACCGACAGCGATCGAACACGTGGAACGATGATGCCTGTGAAACTGAAATCCCCCCGGAGATTTGTCGTATCGCCTCTTAGCGCTCGTTAATCCTCATCGTTTTTATCCTAGGTCATCCGTTGTCCCTCCTCCCTCGCAGCACTTGTCGCTTTTAATTGGCTCTTACGTAAACGTATAAATTAACCTGATATTGAGCAAGATTTTTCGATCGGCTTTTGTTCGTCGTATCGGCCGGTGAATGGCTGATACCTCAGCGGGTCCTCGCTGGAATAATTACTGTCTCGTGGACGAGGAGACACGTTACCTTGATCGTTCTATCAACTGCGCGTGCAGACTGACGATTCGAGCGATGAAATTTCACGGGTAAACTCGCAAAAAATATAGCGGGAGCACAATGGCGGGCGGGCCAGTGGTACGGGCCCGTTTATTCGATAGTGGTAACATTGGCGTCTTAAGTAATAGTGGCTCGGCAAATAAAATAAGTACGTTACGGGGGCCGTAATAATTGCGGGTTTGTATAATGCTTCATTTGCATTAAGTAAGACATGATGGCGCGGTAACCCCCGTCCGCCGTTGCTGTTTTAGCAATTACCATAATTTAGTTAATTAAGAGGCATTATCGGAAACTGAAAGCAGCCTAAAGGGTATCCACGGTCCGCGATGCTATCGTATCGCTATGCTTATCCGCCGTAACGATACCAGTCGTTATTAAGCAGTTATCACTCTAATTACGTATATATGTTTAGCAAAAGAGAAATTTCATTAGGCGAGGTACGCGCTGCGCGCCACGCCGCTCTGCCACCATTGTTTATTCATTTTTTTATCGCCATTAATGACATGGCGTCGATCGGTAACGGAGAAGAAAAAAAGGAGCATCCGTGGATCGCGTGAAATGCACTATGTACGATAGTAACAGCAGCCTCTCGCGCCTCGGCTGTGTGCTCTCAATTAACGCGGCGCGATTATTTCCCATCGCCGGGAACACATTCTGACGAGTAGTCTTGCCGTAACTCTGTCAGTGGAACGATCCGAGATCCAGAAAATGGTCCTTCTTTAGCTAAAATCGCAAATCTTGACGAAGCTTTTTTGGAACAGACCCTCCACCCTTTTAGGTGTAATAATTGCCTCACCCTTTCAACCTGTGCCAAAAGAAGTACCTGCATATTTGAATATTTCACGGACACATGTGGCCCAACGAATTTAACATTTAGGCCGCTGCCCGAACATTTACAATGTCAGGCGCGATTCATTACGAAAACCGTGTTTCCACTCGTTCCCCCTGTTAATGCACCTTAACGAGCACAAATCGTCGTGTTATCGTGGCCGATAAAGTGCAGGAACGGCGAGCCACGTCCGCCCAGCCCGTGCGATTCGTTCCACCGAGCTCCACTTGCTCGAGTCACTCCCATCTTATCTATCGTTACAAATTTATTCGAAACGTCATGTCCGACTAATGAGCGCGTATATAGGGAACTCGATTGGGCGGGCAGGATAATAATGTCAGCCCGCGAGACGGCTCTGATCGACTTCGGTAAAGCACGCGACGCGGGACCGGAAGGAGGGCCTCGCAACTGGGCCACTCTTGAAACGGATGAACAGGTGAGCGGGCGTAAATCAGGGTGGGCTTAAGCCGAGGCCTGCGGAGACGGAGCTGGCAGAACGGGGGGAACAGAGACGAACAAGCGAACGGAGGGAAGGTGAAAAGGAGAAAAGGGGCCACCGAAATGAGCGGGGACGCGCGTGCGACAGCAACGTTACCGAAAAGGGAGCAGAATGGAATTGAACAGCTTCTTTCGGAATAGTAGGAAATATTCGACGACACTTCCAAACTTTCAATTAGTTGAAACATATTTTAACCACTAGAGGATGAGATGAGATTAGTTAAAAATGCTCGCGAAATTCTTGGAGAACGCAGTAATCTTTATTCTTGAGAAATGTGGATCTAACAAAGGAAGATAGGCAATCCGGAAGTTTAGAAAAGTATGCAACTTTTTGTGCAAGTAGAGTAGTTTATCCATAACACAAACCTATTTTTCGTTGGTGTCATAGTACGTCTTTTGGGGGTGAAATCATCCCTTGAAATAATGCAAAATTTTTCTACTGGTAGAATATTTCGAGAACGGTGAGAGATATCGAAAAGAAGTTTCAGCAGAAATTGCATCCTTTTTCTAATTCTACAAAACTGCGAGAAAATAATTATCGGAAATCCATACTTCTCAAGTTACCCCCGCCACCAATTCTTAATTCGATAATTATTTCTCCTGAGTCTTGTAGATATAAAAAAATATCCAACTTTTATTTAAACTTCTTTTTGATATTTCCCACCGTTCTCGAGATATTCCACGAAGAACAAAATTCTCAATTTTTCTCAAGGGGTTACTTCGCCCTCTAAAACCGCAGTATAGCACCAACAAATTATAGATTTATCTTACGGATGAACTAGTCTACCTGCACACAAAGTTGCATAATTTTCTTCATTTCCTGGTTGCCTAATTCCCCTTGTTAGAATAAGCTGCGTGTCTTTTTCGACTGTCGAGGACCACCACGAAGAGCAAGATTCAATGCTGGACCGGGACCAGCGGCATGTGCCGGAGGTGGCAGGCAAAGCGCCAGCTCGTCGACGGTTCCATGGGCTATGGACAGCCGGGTGTCCTATCGCGGCGATGAAAGCGTCCACGAAATTTTCCTTTCGATAAAACTGATTTACGGCCGGATTATTGTTGCATAACGCGATGGACTCGCTGACGAGTGGCTGAATAATTGCGGACGCGAGAGGGCCACAGGCTTTGGCTCGGGGCTCGCGGCGCCTAAATCTTTCGCGGCTTTTATTCGTCGACTTGGCGAATGACGAGGGAAATGGTACACGGCGGTTGCACGGGTCCGCGGCGCGTTCATCGACGCCGAGAAATATAGCGATTAAGCACGATAACGATACACCTGTCGGATAAATAATTTCGACTGGTTCCGGAGACTGGTTTCGTGTACCGATTTCAGTCCACGCTCGGCTCGCGTGCCAGCTCGTTCGCCACGTACGACGGACGGGGCATCGCCTCGGACTTGTCACTCTCACGATCCCGTGTGCCGATCAAATTGTTAGCTACCACTTGACCTCCCGTATATCCCGGCAGAGACGCGTATCGGATAAGACCGGCTACTTTCAGACGGCAGCGAACCGGCCAGCTTCGTGTTAAATCGCTGGAAACCGTCCCCGGCCAATAAATCTCCGCGCATAACATTCGCGGCAGTAATACGCTGCTCCCGGGACAAGAGTTATGTGCTATTGATAAGGCATCGCGCAAAACTCTGATTTACTGCATCGTTTACGGGATGTGTAATTGTCTATAAATGTGATTGCGGGGGAGACGCGCGGCTGATATTTCAGGCCGAGCCGGGATCGAGACTTAAGCGACACACTTGTCCCGCTCAATTTACTCGCGCGTATCGCGCGTGTCGTCGCAAACTCGGCTCACTGTCGCTTGCACACCTGAATCCAACGGCTTCGTGTACGCGCACCATCGGCCTCGAAAATAAGGGTGTACCACTTATCGGGAGGAATTGCAAATGGCGCGGAGGGCCGAGAAAATGGATGCCCGGGTCGCAAAGTATAATATAAAAAGGGCTCGCGAAAGGGATACTGAAAAGAAAGAGTCACGACCGACTGTATATCGGACACTGGCCACTCTGGGTGCTTCTTTTGCGCGATGGAACTTAATTTTAGAATGTCCGAATGCCTGCGAACGCGGCCTCCCCGCGTATGGGTAATGCGTGACACCGTTGAATCGCCGCTACGCGGCAAGGTGTTGAAGCTAAAGGCTCGTATTTTTGTCGCGGCCGGCTCGTCGGCTCGGCGAAACCCTTTCGGCCAGCCTGGCGATAAATCCGTATCTTTATGAAACGACGTCGAGCTTTCCTGCCTATAGGGGCTCCTTTTGTTCGGTTAAAACGCTCCGTGGCACCGAACCGGCTGTTGCCCCCTTTCTCTTTCTCTTTCTCATTGTACTGTCAATGGGATCACCGATAC
This sequence comes from Andrena marginata, assembly GCA_963932335.1. Lineage (NCBI taxonomy): Eukaryota > Metazoa > Arthropoda > Insecta > Hymenoptera > Andrenidae > Andrena > Andrena marginata. The sequence goes on along the minus strand of OZ010662.1, from coordinate 10,333,027 downwards.
CGAACACCAAACGAACGTTCGATTTGGCGTAGCAGGTAAAATCGAATCACCGCTCGACTATGCTCGATTCCGTATCCAATATTCCACTCAGAATTAATATCCCTAGACATCGTTTCTCTTTGGATCACTTTCGAGTATCGGAAACAACAATTTCATCGAGCTTCGTACAGGTAGTCATAGCAGCAGGAATTCCGTTATCGACGCATAGGATGTGTTGGTCTTAAATATATCTGGGGGAAATTAAGGGGTGCTCCGAAAAGAATGGCGGCAAGAAGGTGACAGTATCGACGAGTAATTGGAACGAATACCCATTAGCGACAGCTTTGGGAACCACTGATACGAGTGCTTCTCTCCTGCCAGGGCACTCACACCTTCGCGTGTATCGTTAGTATCGGTGGATTACTTTCGCTTAATAGATAGGGCTCGATCGTAAATCGAATTTTGAGATACAAGGAAACGTCGATCCCCCGGGGTCCGTCCGGCCGAATAAGTACCTCTATTCCTTTGTGAGGCCTGTTATCCGGTACTTAGGTATCTGGTGTATCCGTGTAAAGGCCCCTGACGATCCAATCTTATCGCGACGAAGGGCCCCGTGGCCGAACGAGGCCCGGGCCCTGTATAAATTATCGCCACGAATTTCGAAATGCTCCTCCTTCTCCGCCTCCCTTTCTTTCTCCTCGTTTTGCGGCTCATTCTCGGCGTATCCTCTTAAAAGTGGTAGGAATTCGACGCATTGTGGCTGGCCCATCTCGTGGACTCGGCCGAGGGGATAACGGGCGGGGAGGGGGGAGATTGAAAACGGCTCCTAATCAAAGAATGACGGTAATCACCGAAAGTAATGACCAGACGTTTCGTAGGCCTTTAAAGCCTACGTACGCATCGTCTTGTGCAACTACAACAGGCCCGATGGGCAATAAATTGTTGGCTCCTACGCGCGAAACTCGCTCTCTTTCCTTTGCTCTCTCTCTCTCTCTCTCTCTCTCTCTCTCTCTCCCCTCCTTCGTTCCTCTCGGCTCTTTTCTTCGCTCGCAGTGACGCGAGCCTGTGCCCCGTCTTTCTCTTTAGCCGTTGCTCGTTCCGCTTGTTCTCCTTCGACCGATCACGTTCGAGACACCTTAAGACAATAATAAGGGGGATAGCTCCGTTGTTAATGCGTTTCCTTTCTGTGCGAGACGTTCTGGACCGTGACCAATGAGAATAAATTTATGGTGGCTGACCGCCACTCCGAGCAACGTCGTTCGCGCCAAGCGATTACGGTAATATTTTGTTTATAAACGCGCACGACCGACTCTGCCGCATCGGTCGATCGCGTCAGGCCCATTGATCTTCTCCTTCGGTACCTTGTGCAATCTACGTTTAGGGCTGGGAATACACACGCGCGTTTCTATCGTCGATTGTTCAACGAAGCCACGTCGTCGGTCAAAGTGTCTCATCTGCACGATAACACTGCGCACTCCGTCCGAGCAATATCCCCGCGATCTTGGATCTGACGAATCGTGAATAACCGATTTCTACATCCCGTCGATTGAGAAACGTCGCATTTCGTAATCCTGTTTTTTTTTTACGGTCGCGGACCTGTTTTTAAAGTGCTACCGGAAAATCGTGTTCACATTGGACGTGATTGATAATCTTGGAAAAGGTATTTTCTTATGAATCGTCGATCGCGCGGATAAACCTGAATGGTGGCAAACTCGTTGCATGGGACATATATGATATATTGTCGCGCCGGCTATTCCAGCTACTTAGACAATCGGGATAAAATGGTCATAGGCTATAATTTGAATTTCAATCGACTGTTTGCGTAAAAGTAATTTGTAGTTGTCACTGGCCGTTTCGCGACAGAATTGGGACAAAGGGCTGAAAGAAGAATCTTTGTTAAAACGCAGCCACGTCTCGATATGGCCGTGCGAATGAAAAGGAGATATATTTTTAACCACTGTGCCGGTCGCAGAATGCCTATTGCTTTTAAAAGGAATAACGTAAAAGCATAGTACATACTAGATATTTGACATAATCGCTTTAGACGAAACAAACGCGCAGCATTCTCGTAGTTTCTTAGAAATCTCCTCCATTATTCCAATTCCCTGAAGACTCTGTCTAATTATTTCAAGTTTGTTTCTCGCGCGTATCGCTTACTGATAATATCACCTACAGCCTCGACTGATCGACGAGACGTCATTAACAAGTCGAAGCCACAAGTCGACCAGCCATCGTTCTCCAGACCCCTCTTTACTCCAAACCATTTAACCGTAATCGTGCCTGCATTCTTGCCCCTCTTTTCTTCCTTTTCCCGACAATATCTCGTTAATTAAATATACCTTACACCAGCCGGTACCAGAACACCTTGTTACGTTTGCGTATTAATAGATTGATCTAATATCCAGCGAGGATCCCAGACACGGGGATGGCGCCCCTCCCGTTGCATAGGGACCACTTAAAGGGATGCGCAATTATCGAACTTGTTTGCAGCCGTTCTCGGCTACGGAATCGATAGAAGAATTCGCGAAAGGAACGCGATCGAGTGGCGGGCAAGGCGGGGAGGAAGGAGGGCGCAGATGCGACCGATACCGTTAGCGGAGCCAGCAATAAAGTAAATAAAGAGAGCCCGTTCGACAAGTTGACTCCGGCGTTGAGTCGAGGCGCACTTTTATTTCCTTCCGCTGGAACCTCCTCGTGGCGGCGGCCACGAGGAATAAAAAGGGGGACGCTCACCCCGGGGACCAGTTTGGAGCGAGCTCGTGCACCAGCGGTTGGCCCCGTCGATGCTCCACCTCGTTATGCACTATCATCCTCGATATCGTTCGTTGATTACGTAATTGACGTGCTGCGCCAAGGACCTTGATCTATACTAATTCAACGGCACCTGCTGATTCCACTATGCTCCTCTTCCAATGGATTTCTCCGTCGTCTCTTTCTTCCTCTTCTTCCCCTTATTCTTCCACTCCTCCGTCTACTTTTTCTCTCATTTTTATCAATCGGCGATAAGGCTTGTCGCATATTTCGTAGATACGTCCGTTAGATATGCCATCCGGCCGAACGAAATGATCCAGACGAACGATAATCGCGAGACCGTCGCCTCGCGCCGGGCAAGCTGGTTGACGTTCCTCGAAAGCTAGCCTCTTTAGTGGATTAAGCGTATGTATACACGGGCAGTCCTGCATTCCGGGAAAAACGTAATCCTTGATTTTTCGCCTGTCGGAGCGCGTTGGAATTATTACGAACGGTAACTTCATTTTTTCGCGTCTGGCCGCGCGTGCACGCAACAATCCCGATAGCGATCCCTATCACAGCGTTCCTCGTTTTATTTCGACGCGTTTACATTACGATTCCCGGCCTTGATAAAGTTGATTTTCCTGTGCCGTTCAGCTCGCGTTAACGACGCTGTAATTTATTAATTAGAGAATCGACTTAAGCAGAATCAATTACACGGGACGGCGACTGTTTTCAGCCTCCCTCCAGCGCATTGTTTCGCCTTCAGTTTTACGCTTGGCAAAATCTCCGGCATTTCCCAGCGTATCTGCTAGGTTCGGCAGTTGGATTCCGGGGCTGAGTTCGTTGCACGGATATAATGCCTTCGTATGCGCAGGATATGCTCCGTTTTAAATACACCACTCTTTCAATCTTAATTGTCGAACTGTGCATATTGCTGTCATTACGATATACCAGACTCGTAGTAGTCTAGTGCCATTCGTACTACTTAACGATTTACAGCCACGTAGCGATACGCTCACGATCGTTTCCGGGTGAGTAAGTCACTCGAATAAATGTCGCTACTCGAAATCACAACTGGAGCCGCTCCGGCTACCGTCTTATCCCTCGTTGTCGCGTAATTCTGATTGTTAGTGATCCGACTGGCTCGTAATGGCGAGATCGTCATTGTAATTTCAATATTTTATTCGCGCCGAGTAGGTCGCTCCCGATTTTCACCTCTTTAATGGGCGCAGCTCCTTCGAGAACTGACCCGCTCCTCTTTTCCTGGATTTTAATTAGCTACTTGGACCAGGAAACACGGAAAACGCGTGGAAAGTCGATTGTCCTATAAACGCCGGGATATCTGCCGATTTAACAATTTAACCGTGCGTTTCACTTAACCGCGCGTAAACGCCCCGCGAATATTCTCCTCGATCTGATATCTCCCATACAGCCAGCCGAGCTTTAAGCTGGCCCGTTTATTGCAAGCATCGCTACCGTTTCATGGTTTCCGGTGAAATTTGCCAGACAAGGAAACGTTTATTACGCTTTATGCCTCGCATGAAAAAGCGAGCGGTGAAATTCCATCGGATCCTGAACGGGCAGCTTGTCGCTCGATCATCACCGATTTGTATTTGCTCGTAACGTCCGAGCGCGTAAAAGTGTTGACGCGTGTGTGGACGAGGTGCCGTTTGGAATGCCTCTGTATCGCAACGGATTGGAGATCCCCTTACAGTCTCTTGTTCTTTCATGGAGCTGGAGTCGTTGGTTAACAGGAAGCTTTCTCTTCTTCTCGAATATGCAGGCTTTCCCAGAAACAACAAGGCGAACACATTCTGTCCCACTGCTTACGGTAGAATTACCGCGAATGGAGCTACCCCATATCCAACTTAAGGCTTCTGACAACTCGCGCCGAACGATCACCGCAGCGCATCCTCGATGGATTCTGAGCTTTCCAGGTGTGCCCTGGCTGTCGATGCGCAATCACGGCTGAGACCCAATTATTCTTGACCGATGGCTCCCGTTGGCCACGCGACGCCGCGACGTCCTCGGCGAGCGCGCATTGTTCCGTTCGAATGCGGGACGACAAGTGTAACGCGGCCGCGATAATCACCGATGCCGGCCGCTGGCGCATCTGCATACAAGCAGGCCCAGCCTCGGTGACAACGGGTAAGGGAATCACTCCGTAAATGTAAACTTGAACGAGCGGCGCAAAAACCGCTGCATGGGACTGGTGCATCGGTCGGAGGGGCCGTTTGTTTGGCTGGTGGCTGGAACGAGCTCCCCGAGCCTTCTCTCTTCTCCTCTCCTCTCTTTTCATTCTCTTCTCTTCTCTTCTTTCCTCTTCCCTTCTCTTCGGCCCCGCGCATACATACCCCTCGGCTCTGTTCCACGATGCTTTCTGCCAGTTGTAGTGTGTCTCCTCCACCTCCGCCACCACCACCTCCGCCTCCGTCTCCTGCCTCCGCTCTTCTTGCGCCTACTCTCATCTCCATTCCGTCCACGCTCCCTCTTCTTTTTCCTTTGGCCGCGTCCACAATCCCGGAAAACACGCTCGGCGCTTCGGGATCGGCTCGCTTGCTCGTCCGCTCATCCACGGCACGTTATCCTCTCTCGCGTCTGGCGAGACTTTCCCCCGCCGCGGTGCCCGTAGGAGCGCCCGCCTCTTCTTTTTTTCAAAGAGAAAGCGAACCACCGTATGAAAATAGAGAGGGCCAGGAAGATTTTTGCAGAATGTTTCCGCCGCCCTCCTCGCCGGGCCACGGAGCTTCTCCGGCCTGCGCCGCTGGCCTGCATTAATAACGATTTTCCCGGACAGGGCGAGGGAAAAATGGCCGGCCCGCGCACTGGGTCCAGGCTTTGTGGAAACGGTGCCCGCTCGCTGTCGCCGGTTACGAACGCGCAAGTCCTTAAGCACGCGTGAATAATTAGTTTGGATAAGGAGCGGCCCTGTTGCCAGTCTTTTCTCTTTACACACGTTATTAACTCTCCAGTCTGGACGTGCGAAGGATCCGAACAGAAGAGTTATTGTACTTGGCTGGTGTGTACGGCATTCGCGTCTCGCGTCGGCTTTTTCTTCCTCGCCTTCCGGCTGCTGGCTCGCGGACGCGGTGATCCCTGCCCACGTGGAACTGCGATCGATTAATCCGGCTCAAGCGTTTTGTACAATCTTTCGGCGTTTCGGATGTACTTAATACGAAGCATACTGAATCGCGATGTGTCCGATCTGAAAAGATCACGGCTACGCATGTCTCGAAAATTCATACGCCACCTGTCCAGCTATCGGAAGCAGAGACGAACCGAGAGTAATCGGCCAATTACCATAATTTGTATAGATTCTACTGTCGAGCAAAGCCACTGGACCTCGAGTGCAATCTATCATCCAGAACCCCGGAAAAAGATAAGGAATAGTCGAGTAATCACCATAAATAACGCTCTCGGCACGTTTCAGTGAATCTGCGCTCGAGATAAATCAGCAGATCTGTAATTGATCGCGCATAAAATTCCGATATTAAGAATACGGCAAGAGGTGAATGACAAAGGGGGAAAGGAAGTCGGCGAGGCCAGGCGGATTCTTTCGCTTTATCGTCGCGGTCATCCTCCGCGGCGGATCTTGTCCCGTCGAAGAGGGCAGCAAAAGGCGATGCGAGGCATAGAAGGAGGAGCAGGAGGAAGCATTCGGTGAATTGAATTATTTAAAGGCCGCGCAAGAACAGGCGCCTTTTATGAGTGTCCCACACAATGGCGGCTTTGTGGGCCGGTGGTACACGTGTTGCGTACACGCGCTCACGTACGCGGGGCCGCGCGCCGCGCCACGTGAATGTGCTAATAATGAAGGTAAATTTGTTCCGAGGAGTCATTAATTAAAGTATTTTGTAACAAGGCGGGAATGGCGACGCCGCGCCGCGGCGGTGTCGGCGTTCGCTCCGCGCGGCGTCGTCCCCGTCTGCGCGGATTTTCCGCATCCACCCTGGCGCAACGCGTAATATAAACGGCTCGTGCTCGCTCCATGGTTGTACAGGCGCGGGGCTGTGTGTGGGGCGCCGCGTATAGAAGAGGAGACCTGGAAGCTGCGAGGAGAGGCAGCGACACGGCACAGCAGCCCGTATAAATAAAGGTGGCGATCATAGAATTGCTAATGTTTCAAAGAGAGATATTATTCTTTTCAGAAGATGACAGGGCATGCGACTCGGCGAGAGACCTTTCAGAGGGTCGAACAGAGGGTTGGGGGAGGGGCTGAAGAACGGCGAAGAAGAGGACAGAAGTCGGTGGCGCGCGGTTGGATGATGGTTGTCGGGCATAGCCGGGCTCTGGCGCCTTTTCTCCCTGTACCGACTTTGCCGGATTCGCGTGTATAAGTCCATACAGGCGGACCCTGACTCGCCCATACTTATATATTACTCGCTGAGACGCGCCCTATACGAACGAACACGTCCTACACGCGTCCGTACACACAACGACGGTCCAGGCCTCTGCGTGAATACGTATACATTATGTGTCTATACAAAACAAGCAGCCAGCACCAGCAATTCAAAGGCCTCCATTCAAGGCTCCATCTCTCTATTCTTGCTCTCCTACATTTGTAAACCATTTCGTTTGCCTCCCCCTCGACCGAGCGGGTATACTAATAACTAATAAGGAACGGAGTCCTCGGACCTTTAGCCGAGCCAGCTACGTTTCCAGCCGCGCCACGCCGCGCCGCGCCGAGCCTCCTGGACTGGCCTCATTATCCGGGGGAAACGCGAACGCGGAAAATAACGGCTTTGATATTGTCTCTCCGACTCGGTGCCGGAGTAATGGACAATGAAGATCGTATAAAGCGATTCAAAGAACGTCGCGATCCAGCTGCTGCGCGAGATATCAGACGCTGGCCGCGCTTTAGCCCGCGCGTCGGACAATGAGGGCGGAATGAAAGCGGCGGAATAATCTTCGCGGGCTGAATTAATCTTCATTCCGAGCCGCGCGACCGTGTAACGTTGTTACAATATTGGCCACGACCACCGCGTATAATCGTTTCCCTCCGTTTTCCCTCTTGCACTCTCTTCTCTATTATTTCCTCCAGGAAATTTGCATTATGCTTCTGCCAACGGGGACAACAACGCTCCATTCGTATCAATTGAGTAAAGCTGCATCGATTATTGTGATTACTGAAAGTGTCATCGCTTCAATGACCATACATCCTTTCTACGAACATCTTCTTATTAATATCCCCGTTGTACACGACGATAGGATCAAATGCTTCAGAATTAAAGTGTTTCTTTCGAAGGGGAGAATGTTATAATCGACGCGAGGTTCATTCGCACACTTGTCAACAATCTTCGCGCAAAAGCAATTGAAAAATAAAACTTGTAATCCACGGAGTTTCGTAGAAACACCGAACGATATAGAATGGGGACGCGAAGTGGAAGTCGAGTTATTAAGTCCCCATCCGTCCGTGGGGTCGTCGTTTGTCCGAGGCGGAGGACGATTGGGCGAGGAGACTGCAATCATTGCCGGCGCAAAAAGCGAACGGTGAACAGACGACGGGGACAGGACACTTGATCGTAAAAAATAATTGAAAGTAGACGCGCGGAGGAGAGCGTGAGAGCACGGAAAAAACATACGGTCCGGATGCTAGCCGGAAAATGACAATCACTAGTCGCGGAACCGTTTCCTCTGTCTGACGTCTATCTGATCGAGAGGTGGCTTGCTCGCTGCAGTCCTCGAATCGGGCTAAAAGGGGTTGCAGCCGGGAGAGAGGGAGGACTGAGCCTCCGGGCGCGTTCTCCCTTCGCCAATTTAGTAGCCGATCTTCTCTCGGTCGACTCTGAAATCCTATCGATCTTCGAGCGTATATGTACGCCATACTGTGATAGGTGCGAAGAAATATTGTGAGATACTTGGGGCCGGTTTGAATTATGGGTAAAGCGATCCTCTTGAAAGTACATCGCGCCGAATATTCTTCTGACCACTCTGTCCACTTTGGCGGGCCTGAATCGTTCAAATATTAGTGTTGAAGAAATATAAAGACGTCCCCGTGCTTTTGACTCTCATTATCGATAATCGTTGTCTAGACGACAAAAGGGTAACTCAAGTCCCTGTTCCCTTCTGTATGGACTCCTTCGATCCCCACCCCGAACGAAAGCGTGCGTCGACCTGTTCGTCACTCCCGTGATCGTTCTGTCGACGTAGCTGGTTGACAGGTGTCCACCAAGGACACCTCGTTCTGCTCCGTGTACGATCCGACGTCTTCGGGCGACGATCTCTCCGGGCAGCTGACGTAACTCCGTGCTATCGCGATGATTCGTTATTTTTTATGGTGATCCGATGCGCGCACGTTAAAGCGCCCTGACACGTGGAAACAGGGAGGAACGTCCGTCGTTCCGGCGACCGATTCTCATTAATCCCCGCGCCGATAACTATCAGCAGGGTGGGCACGTAATCCCTCTTCTATCGGCGACAGAACAGGCGGCTCTAATTACCCGTTAATTTCTTTTTCCCCCGGCTCGATCTTTCTCGCCGCTCGACCAGTTGCCACGAAGAAACCGGGTCGCTTCCGAGCCTGCAACTTTTTTATTTCCTGCCAGAGCATTTTCCAACAGGCTTAACGAGCCGGCTCAACACTGTTATTAAGCATTTCATTAGGACCCGCTGCGAAGTAATAAAGAAATTTGTTCCTCGCGATGCATCGGCGAGCACGCCAAACTGGAAGCGCGGCAACTCGTAAAACTTGACGAGGGATGTTTTACCGCTACGATAAGCGGCAGGTATCTGTGCCCAACACGTTTGTTTCACGCGGAGGACTGGTCTTTCTCCTCGTTGATCCAGAAAATGGGTCGAATTTCTGTTACTCATCGCGCCTAGGTACAGGCTGTGTCGTTCCCGAAGGAAACTCCAACGTTTCGCAGTGGATGGAAGAAACGTAGAACGGCGCTTGGTACACAATTCATTGAAGGATCCTGAAGACTACAAGGAACCCTTCCAACAAGGGCTAGCCTCCCCTCCGTCCGGTTCATTGTAAATTAATTAGCTGGAAATGAGAAATCTCCGGTATACGTTCGCTTCCGCAGCGAAACGAACTCAATGGCAGGCGAAAAGTGTTCTTTAAGCCGCTCTCGGATGCACGATTGTCTTTCTGGTTCGTTCGAGAACCTTTTCATCCGTGTTTCCACCAACGAATTCCATTGTACTACCAGCAGGATCCGAGATCCGTTAACGTAACGGAGGATGACTGACGCAATCGATACTTTGCAATAGTTCTCGCGTCTCCTTTGCTGGACGACAGGTGCGCGATTAGCCAACGCGAAGTCCGCAGGAGTAAAAATAACTATCGCGAAACGGGTAAAGAAAGGGGGGACGGGAGCGGTGCCTGTCGTTCCGTAAGGCACCGAAAATTCGCGGCGCTCGTCTAATTGAATTAGAAAACAATTGTCACGCGTTGCTCGTTGCAAAGGCACACTGTCGTTGCGTGCGGAGGAACGGTTATTTCGCGCTAGCGATCGCGCGCCTACGCAACTACGGGGAGCACGGTGTGTGGAATTTTCACCTGCTCAAATAGTGCCCGGGTCCGTCGTGTCATTGTGTTTGCATTATTATGTTAATCACAACGGAGCCGGGCAACAATGCGACAGCCTCGATTTAGGAAGCGACTCGAAAAGGAACACATAGCTGAGCAAATATTAACTAAGCAAATCATTAGTCGACTCCTCGGCCGCGGTTGCGCTATTCGGCCAGGAGAAGTGGCTCCGCGGCGATTTTTACACGCGGGTGGCTACGCGCAGGTCGCACACACTCCCGTGTGTACACGGCACGATACACCGATCTCTCGCAACTGCCCCGAGATACCGCGGGCCCGCGACTTGCAAATTGAGCCCACCTATTTGCGCCGTCACAAGTGTTCTAGCAAACGGCCTCGTGATAGCTAATTCGCGGGGGACGTCACGGGATCCTCGATACCGCCAGACCCGCGAATCTTCGTTTCGCTTGCGACCAACGCCTGCCACTTGGAACGGCAGAGTTGAAAGAGAACGCTCTTCTTACTTTATTCGAAAATCGAGCCGTGCAAGCGGATTCAAATCGGGCTTCTCGTTTACGAAGTCGCGGTCGGAAGTCAGAAGCACAGTGTGAGAAAAAGGGACCAGGCGACTTGGAGCGGTGTTTAAAAAGCGAACAATGCCTGGATTCGAATGGAGCGGCAGGAGAAGGCCGCCACGCGATAAGGACGCCGCGCCGCGGTCCAAAGGCTCGAAACGTGCCCGAACAAGGACTCGTGGCACTAATAATGTTAGCCTAGCGCCGCTAGTCGAGTGGAGGCATCGAGGAGCCGGAAAGTGCTCAGCTGAGGCCACTCGTTGGAGCATGCAACTACCCCTAATACAGGAGGAGTCGGGTAGGCCACGGGTCGTCCTCGTCGATCGCCCTGGCGGCGAGCGGTGCGTGTTCCCATCGGCCGACAGTCGTTCAACGCTCGTTCATCCCCGTCGCCCCTTTCCACTCGTTCGTCACCAAGCCGCCCCTCGTCCCTCCGGCGACGTGTAACGCAATTACGATTGTTGTTTGAATGAACAATCAAGCGCCCTCGAGGCGCGCGCTCCCAATCATTCAATTTCGGTTCAATCGACTTGGAGCGTCGCCACGGCCACCCCTGCGCCGGCTTGTTCTTTCTCCCGAGAAGCGGGCGACGTGACGGGAGCTCGAGAAAGACAGGATCAGCTGGAGCTCGGGAAGAAAGAGTTCCTCCACCCTGGCAGAAGCAGGGAAAAGAGAAGCAAGAAAGGGGAGAGAAAACTCGTGGCGGTTATTGTTACTTCGCCAGCTGACAAAGTAACCGCGCCGAGGCTACGTTCCTTGTTCCCTGGCCCTGACAGGGCATGTATTACGGAAAAAAGAAGCTAATAACAGCCGCTGCCCCTGCCGTCTGCTTATCGGCTACCTGCCGTTTGACGGGCGTTCCCCCCCCCCCCCTCCCTAAGCAGAACTTAACCCGGGACGACACCAAGAAGTATCCCTGTGTTCGGGCGAAAGATCGGCCGAGGGCACCGGGTAACGCACGCTTTCTTCGCGTACACGCGTACACGCGTGCAACCGGGGGGGACACGCCTTGCGAAACCCGGTTATTAGTTCCCGGCGGGAGGGCTGTCCCCCATTCCTCCCGTTCCTTCCACCTCCCGCTCCTCGAGGTACCATAAACGACCCCTCGTCAACGGAGAAACGACCTCCTGTTACTTCACTCGTGACGTCATTTCGCTGAATTTCACTGCCACGGAATTCGATTGGTATCTGGCCGAGGAACAAATACACAGGCCTGCCGGTGTGAAATATTACGGGAGACTTTCTAATTGGAAAGCTGGATTTCGTGGCAACGCTCGACGGCACGTTCGATAATGTTTTAATAATTTCGACCGATGAATGAGTGGCATTAGCAAGAGCTGATGCGTGAGCAGTGCGGTCCATTTCGTTCCGTGACCTTCCGTACACTTCAGAATCATTCGGGTTGCTCTTGTCCAACTGGGTGACGTTTCTTGGTAGATCAAAACTTCCACCGTAAAGACACGTAGGTAGAGGTTGCAGGGAAAGTATAGGTAGAAACTAGAAGCTTGAGGGTTGATAATGCCTCGTTGGAAGGAACCAACATCCTGGGAGCGGGTTTAATGAAATAAATGCTGACGGGCTCGGGAATATTTAGCAGTGGCTTCGCTGCCTCCCGCGGATAAAAATCTATTATGTAGCTCCTCCTCCAGCAGCCCTGAAATATGAACTGCACGGGGATCGCATGCGAATTACGGTGATCACCGAGCCGCGATATATCGCTCTCGCGGTAACGTTGCTGGGAAGGTCACGGGGATGGCAAGGAAGCGAGCGTTCCGTTAATGCAAACGAATCGCCCAGGCCTGCCGGCATACCCCTTAATCGTCGGTTGCTTTTCGAATTCCGAGATTTATGCCGATTCCCGCGGACACCGCGTGGTCAACGTTCGCGCCGCGTGACAAATTAATGGCGGATCGAGGCAGAACGTACGAAACCAGTTCCGATCGAAAATATCAAATGCCGCGACGGGGGCAGGGGCACTTAACGAGCGGCCGTATTCATTAGCGACACGTAAATACCTCTCCTCGGCGGGAAGTCATTCATCAGCAAGGAACGAGCGAGATTCGCGAAAATTCCAATCCCACGAAGAGAGTCGATCTCGTTCCCTGTCTCCGAACCCTGCGCTCGAGAGCATCGAAAAAAGTCTCGCCCAAGAAGATGTCAGACGATCCGATCGAGACACGAGCGTTATCATCGAGAAAATGACCGCGCTGGCGGAAAAAAACGAGCCGTAACACAGCAATTATCGTGTTTACATGAACAGTGCAGTGCGGCTAACCTGCGATTCCTTCGAGTATAAATACCGGTAACATAGTTAAGACGGCGCTGGTGCGTTCGTATCTAGAAGGGGATAGGCGCTGGAGCAAAGAGGAGAAGCTGGCGAAGGAGGAGGACGATGATGATGACGAGAAGAGAGGTAGTAGGGGCCAGGAGAGGGGGGGGGGAGATAGGAGAGGAGGAAAAAGAGAAAGAGGCCGATGGGAAGTTGGACAGAAGAGGAGGGAGGTCTGTGATTGTTGGGGCGGGAGGAAGAGAGATTCGAGATATGGACAGCGGGAAGGGAGACTGGGGGGAAAGGGGGTGGAACGGGTGAACGGGTGAACGGCCTGCCGCGTCCTTGCGAACCACCTGACCACACCGGCCGTGCCGCCACCACTCGGCCTCTCCAGCATCCTTCCAACGGCTCGGACTTGCCTTCCAACCGGCAAACAGCTCGCATACCGGACTCCTACCTGACCGATCGCTTTCGTGGCTCCAGGCCGATTCCTCCCAGCATCTCTCCACCGATTGTTCCTGGATCCTCGAACCGCTACTCCCGATCAGACGCGAGCTCTTTAATCAGCTGTTCATCTCTGCCGCGTCCGCGTTCGCTCGTCCCTACGCTCGCTCCGGCGCGGTGTCCCGAGCATCGGTACCCCTGCCTTCGCTTCGGCTTCTTGCGGCTTTTTCGCTGTCCCGAGGCTTTGTCGAACCTTGCAGCTTTTTACGCTCCTCCAGAGTTGTCTGACTGTAATGAGGATCGACGTACAAGCATCCATCACCGGCCTCCTGGTTGAATTGTCTCCCGGCCCCCTCGAGCGTCCCGCGCTACGCTCGTATCCTCTGTTACGAGACTGCACGAGTTTCCACAAAGCGATTAAGTTAACTCCGCCGCGGTTCGACCCGGTTTCTTCGCGCTTCCGCGTTGTCGCCGGGCCTCGCTGAACTTTGCAGCTCTTTTCGACGCTGACTGCCTCCTCAGGCGTCAGTCTCCTCAAATGTCACCTGCGAACCACGAATCTTGGTTACGAAACACCGAGCAACGGGTTTCCGCAAAGCGCAGTGTCTCGGGCACGTGTCGCCCACGCTCGCCGCGGATCGTACGAAAGCACAATAGAGGCAACAATGACGCTATAAATTGCGCTGGTTCCTCGCAGCGGGCTCGCTAGAAATCGGAGCGCAGCGAAATTCCAAGGTTCGCGAATGGCGCTTTGTCTGCCGTTCGTGGTCCGAGTTATCCGGGGCATCTCGATACCGTAACAAGTAACAACTGTCCCGGATTGATAACGTCAGCCCCCTGAGGGAAAGGTCTCGGTGTATGGGTTGAAGTTTTCCAACTGCCTCGCGGCGGAGAGACAGGGGAGAGAAAGACTGGTCTGTTACGTTGAACCACATCCAAAAATGGTCGCCAGTTGGGTTCCCGTACGCTTCCTTATTTCTGAAGGACACCCACGCGTTATTAGCATATTAATGCAATGGCGGAAGCTGGGAACGAGCGTTTCTGGAAGACCTAAATGGCGAGAGCAATCCCGAGGCGAGCTCTATGCGCGCGGTTCATCGATACCTTTGATTTTCATGCGCTTCGGCGCGAGTTATCTGCGAATTACAACTTCCTACCTCGTTGCGCAGCCGGCGAATGAACGTCGTCGCGCGTGAAAAAGCCACGGCTTCCACTGAGATATGGTCCGAAAGTATGATTCTCTTGGGTGCTAATAGCGCGAGCGTTACGTTTGTCAGGAATATAAGATTCCCTGGATCCTCCGTAACGAGGGATAAAGGATCTAACTGGGCATCGGTGCATTACCGTCAGCGTTCATTCGCGTTTCGCAATACGGAGGCTCGGTTGGCCGAAGCCCCATTACTTCGAACGCTTCTGTCGGCAACATCCACGCCGAGCCGCTTATCCGACAATTTGCGCGTAATACAAGCCGATTTTATGCATTTTTGCCGTGCCCGGTATGCGTGGTTCGCTCGAATCTTATCCCCCTCCGGCTAATGTACCAGCACCACTTTCTTCTCTCTGCTCGAAAGTGGCTATTTAGCGCCTTTATGGCCGCCTGCTACCTAGAAACCTACGCGCGCCCGAGGCGTCTCGCTTCCATGACCACGAATTTATCAGCTGCTCTATTAATACGACAGCGTACTGCCTATATTCTTCCATTATAACGAGGACTGTCCGCGCCGCGCTACTCGCGAGACCCTGCGATTTTCACCCTTCCGCAGAGTTCGTGAATTTACCTCTTCAAAGTAAACTTCCCGTGAAGTATTTGAGGACCTTGCGGCACAAGGGGCGCAGCTCCATCTTTACCAACTTCGAGTAAATTAGAAAAAGCTGTTTGTAAAATTATTCCTTTGACTTAACGGGGTAGATAACCCTCAACAGCCCAAGAACAGGCCCTTTTTCAAACGCATATTCTGAGGTAATAAATGGAGTTAAGTTACTGGGGAAAAAAAGTTATAAATATAAATCTGAGAGCGTGTGCGCGATTCACTGCCTGATGGTGAACACGATCTCGGACAGGTGAATTACCTAAAACACAAAGTAAAAGCATTCATATAATCTGTAAAACAGTCCCCATCTTGTGTCGGAAGCAAAATTTTGATGAACAATTTAATACAATTTTTATGTTAACGTAGGTATTTGATTTTATCCTTATTTTGTGGGAAAAATATTTCTTTTTTTAGAATTTATACTGAGAATGTGCTTCCAACACATTGTGGGGAATAGTTTTCTGCACCTCCCTGTAAATTTTCATTGAAATCGTTGGAGCGGTTTTCGGGATTTTATGTTCACCGTTTTGGAAAATGTAGTTCTGGGAATTCACGTTTAAAGTTGGACATGCAGTTTCGTCGTTATGCGATCTTGTGTGCAGGCTCGTACATTTTTGGCTGTAATTTCTTCAATTTTTGAAATTTCGGGGCCCGGTTACGCTTAAAATACGTAGAAGAAAATGTAGCTAACTGAATATACAAAAATCGAATTTTCGAAAATTTTGAGGGTTACCTACCCCTAACATTATTGAAAAATAAGTAGTAGTTATTGAGTT
Organism: Andrena marginata; assembly: GCA_963932335.1. Classification (NCBI taxonomy): domain Eukaryota; kingdom Metazoa; phylum Arthropoda; class Insecta; order Hymenoptera; family Andrenidae; genus Andrena; species Andrena marginata. The sequence goes on along the minus strand of OZ010662.1, from coordinate 10,316,963 downwards.
GATAAGTTTTTATTTCTACTTTTGGCGAAGTAGTATTAATATCATTAATATTAATATTAATATTTCTATTTTTATTTATTTGCAAGAAATCGCTCATTTCTTATCGGATTTGTCTCAAACGTACACCAAACGTTGCAGAATTTTTTTATTACTCGTCATAAATCAAAAACTGTAACAAATGAAGCTGCACCCCTCTTGCTGCCAGGTACTCGTTTATTTCCCTGCAAGAGTCAATCTGTCCCTCCCATCTAATACTGCGGGTACTTTCTACCCCCTTTCAAACTAATCGCCATATAACTTCCCCTTAAATAGCAGAAACGCGGGAATTCGATCGTAGCTGTGAAATTCGCGTTGGAAAACGATCGTTCAAGCTCCCACGTCGTTGTTTGTTTTCCCACAAATTGCTAGTATACGAGGATACAGGATCGAGCAGGAGTTACGCAGGAATCCCCAGGGCTAATGATCCATCATCTCCTTATTCCGAAGTACGAAGTGGCTACTTAACGACTTTACGGCTGCCTGCTAGCCGGGAACGCCCACGTGGCACAGGTACCCAGGCCGAGCGCCATGCGAATTGATCAACCGGCTCTATTAATAGAGCAAAGGACTACCTGCCGTCTTCCGTGGAAGTACGAAGAAAGATGGCCACGGTCAGCTAGGAATGCCGCTGCGGAGACGCCGCTAATGCAGCTCGTATTTCATTGTAAACTTTCCGTAAGATTCGCGACGCGGCGATGTTCGCAAAGTAACGAACGCGGGGACGCATTTAAGCCACGGCGAACAAATCTCCCGGCCAACTGTCGCGCCCCCACTCTAAGCCGGGGGATGAAGAAGTTCCCTTCGCCGCGTTAGGTATCGTGTCGCCTTCGCGGACATCGGCGCCGAGTTTTCATTCCGGTCCGGGTGATGTTTGTCGGTCGATCGGCCCCCAAGTCCGCTAGGCGATTCAGCCGATTTCGGTGGGTCGTAAATTACGGGAAACGGGGGAAGAATGTTTGGCGGACATTATATTTTCTCGGGACGGTTCATTTAACATCGTCGGATTCCACCGGGCGGCAGGAATGCCGGCGTTTCGAGTTGGAAACGCTGAAACCATGGATAGGTGCGCGCGAGACGGCGAATCCGCCGGAACGGAGAAGAAAAAGACAGTGACGTAGTACCCACCTTCGTAGGAATCTCGTGTCATCTACCAGGTACTTCTCTCCTACTACCTCTGAATCATCGTCCTTTGTCTTCACCCGGGATCCTTCGTATCTGTCGGTCCCGGCCAGCCGCGGGTCCTTCGACCTCCATGCAAATCCTCCTGCATCCGCGACCGGTCCCTTTGTTATCCATTATCAGCGGGGCGGATAATGGGCCCTCGTGTCGGTGCATTAGCGACCGGCGCTTTTGCATAGCAGCTCGATGTTTGAAAACGCTTCCCCCATCATTATGCAAACTCATTCTTTGCTCAAACACATTGGGACAAGTATAGAAATAATTTTCAACCTTATAGTATCATAAAAAAAATTCATAATATTTGGTGTTGGTTTGACCGTCTCAGAGTGGCGTAACCCCTTAAGAACGGCCCCTTTCCAATGCGTTCTATCGAAAATTCGAGCGCGTGTATCACGGAATAATTGAACTTAGTACCTCCGCGAGCAACCGTCAATAAAACGATCCCTTCTTGGTCTGTCCGCAGAACGGTGTGCTTCCTGATGTTCGGCGGAATTGTTCGACGGCGGATGGGGTCGTCACGGCCATAAACCCGATCAGCTGGAAGGAGATTCGAAGCCGGTGAGTGGAGAAGCACCTGCTTATTGCGCTTATTCATTGAGCAGCGAGCCTTGGCAGCCTGGGCTCGCAGTCAATGGAACGAGCAAAGGGCGCGCGGCTGGGAATCGTCGTGAAACGCGTCGCTCCTCGTGCCTCTCCGCGGCGATAAGCTTGGCCGATAAATCGAGCGAAGGATCGATGGAAAAATTCGCCTTACATCGCGGCGCGGGTACGTTGGGGCGTAGGGTCGCGTTTCCAAGCCAGGGGGGAAAAAAATAGGAGAAACTGGGGTCTAGCCTCGCGTTTGATCTACAAGCGACACGATTCTCCACGACAAGTCGGACAACAAATCTATTATAGGTCGGACGAGGGGGTTTACCGGAAACTCGGCCCGGCGGGCGTATCGAAATAACGCGGGACACGTCGATCCACGTGAAATCGTGTAGGGCGCACGTGGCCGTCGCGCGACGGCAAAGGGGGTCCGAGCGAAAAATCCATTTACATAGACGCTCGCCGACGGAGACACGCGCGCGCGACCGGACAATTACGGCCACGCCGCTCGGGACACGATTTTACAATAACTCAATTCATTTCCGAGGTACGTAAGAACGAGCTGGCAAAAAGGCGAGGCTGGATATAGTTATTGCCGTTGCGCACACGTGAACAGGTCGGTCCGGTCGCGAGCTCCTCGGAGAAAGACGGAAGGGACGGTTGGGGTGGCGGGCAGGGATCGCGACCAAGGGGGACGAAGGAAAGGTAAAAAGCGGGACGGAGCGACCGATGGGATATCAGGTGGGAACGGGAAGGAGGGACAGAGAGGGAGAGGTAGAGGTAGAGGGAGAGAGAGAATGCTCTCGCGAGGAGAACGGTGATACCAGGAAGGGGGGAGGGGGCCAATCGAGAACGAGGGGGACAGAGTGAGAGAGAGCGAGAGAGATGGGCGGAGGGAGAGAAAAGGAGAGGTCGGTCACAATAATCGAACGGTCCCCGTAGTGCAGCGCAGTGTTTGCAAAAGAGTCGATATCTAATCGGCGAAATGCTCGTCGAAAAGTAAACCCGAGAACAGGGTGGAGCACCGGTCACCGATGCACCGTCTCGTTTCGTTGTCGTCCTCGCCTCCGTCTCCGTCCCCGTCGCGGTCTCTCGGCGTTTTCGTTCGGTGCTCCGCGGCCGATCGTGTATGGGAGCGGACGGGTTCTACACGGGTGATCCTCTCCGCGGGTATACCTGGCCGGTGCACGCACAGCGCGCTCCGTTCCTTCGTTCTTTCCTTCGTTCTGTCCGTTCGCTCCTCGGCTCTCCGTGCCGGACCTGGTTCTACGTTTACATACGCGCCAGCCTCTCGATACGTACGGTACGCACCTTCTCGCGCTCACGCACACCGTCTCTCGCGCGCGCGCGCCCGCGCACACCACCGCCGGTATTGTATAATGCAGCCATTGATAGCCGTCCTCTCTTTCACGCACGCGATCTGTTGCAGTCGCTGCAACCCGTGTCCGGTGACAGCGTCCAGTGTCCAGTCTCCCTCCCGGTGAGTGTCCGCAAGATTTATTTTCCCATGCGATATACGGGGTGGCACCGCGAAAACTGGACCCGTTCCCTACTCCACGCGGCTGTTCTTTATGTACCTGCGGACGAGGAAAGGTCTCGCATCGACTACCTGTCCGCGAACGTCCCGCGGTGAACCCGCCGACATACACGCGAATCGTTCCGCGTTCGACGTGCTTTCACGTGTGTGCGTGCATCGCGAGAGACGCGCACGGTGCAGCGAGTGAGGCTGCTGGACATTCTTCGGTCGATTCCTGGACCCATCGATCACATGGATCCTCTTGGGTATGTAGATTGGCACATTCTTCCGCTTAGCGTTTCTGGATGATCGTTTCTCTGGAAATCTAGTGAAAATCTAGAGGATGGTGTTCACCTGTTAAGTGGGTCGTTCCTTCATCAGCCTCGTGTGCATTTCAAAATAATTGTACGTCTCGCGCGAGGCGACAATCTCGCTGCATCTGAAGCTTAAAGCGTAGCTCGAGCACGGTGGATCGCTGCCACGGGGAATAATTCAGGGTAACCAGAGAAACAAAGGTCCGCGGGGGACAGGTCGGTTCCGCCATTAATCGCAAAGTGCGTCACGTTTCGTCGTTATTTTCCCGATCTCGATCTCGGTCCCCGTGCCGGATCACTTTCCAGAGCGTTGTCTTTCTCGGGAGGCTGCGGTACTTAACGAGCAGATCGCTTTCAGCCTCGACGCGATCAATTTACAAGCGCCGCGCGCACGGAATCGGTACCAGCTCGCGGATCGCGATCCCCGCGCCGTTGCGGACGTTCGAATTTCGCGCCGTCCCGTCGATCGCGATCGTCTTCGGCACGGAACACCCGTTGCGTCGCGGGGCTTGCGGGCCGCGCGAATGGGAAACCGCGATTCGACGAAATTGCGTAAAGGGAATCGGATTACGCCGGCGAGCCGGGCCCCCGATTCGAGGTGAATTATTTCAGGTTCGAGCAGGATTTACACATTCTCGGTATCGTGACTCGGCTCTGTCGGCGAGATAGCGAACGTTGCTGCGCAACCGTATAGTCGTAAAGCCGGAGGATGCAACTATTTGGGGTGGGTTTTTCGTGCATCGACTTGTATAAGGTACTTCATTAGGCAGGAATTTCCTAGCAAGTTATGCTCTCCCGTCTAGCCTGCGTCGGGCTTTGCTTGCGAAAGGATTTCTGGGGACTATTAACAGTCTTCGTGCACGTTGTCACGTTTACACTCAAACCTCGAATGCTTTCGAATATCGATCATAAAGCTGATACCACTACTTAGGTTTCTGTGAAGGGTTCATTTCAAAGTAGATGATATTCGTCGAACTGTGTCGGACAGTGCGTGGGATTTCCCCCCGGGTTCCTGAATCATAGGCACCGACGAAGCTTTGATAAGAATTTCTATTTCGTAGAATAGGGAAACTGGAATTGAGGAACGCAAGAAAAAGCTAAAACACTGTGCCTTATATCTCGTGTAACCGTCTCTTTAGCATCCATGACATCACTCGAAAGATCAGCAGTGAAACATGGCGAATTACGAAACCGGCTAGGACGTAATCGTTGATTCTAGTTCTCCAAAAAAGATGTTAGTAACAATTACGCGGTTTCGTCGATACGTAATCTTGTTAGCGTCCCCCGGTTTGTTTGCCCCTCAACCACGCTCGGTATCCCACTAAAAAGAACCACTGTTTGCCGGTGCAATTTGAATGTTCCCTGCCCCACCTACCGGAAGTTCCGTCGAGAGCGATGATGTAATGCGAATATCGCCAGGTTTACACGGAGCCAATCGTCTTCTCATTGAACCGCGCGCGTTTGGATGTTGTATTCGTAAAGATATTGACACGCCGCTACCAATGGAACACTGTGCAAACACGAGCGTTGGCCAGTCCAAGTATCCTCGGCGGACGTGTTCGCTTGTCAATAAAACCGCGCGCATATCGCGGATCGTTCGAGGCGAACCGATAAAACTCCTGCGAGCGTGTGTAGCGTAAAATTTTCGTCGATGGGAAAGGTTGTACCCTTAATCTTATCGTCACCAGTGCGCAAACAATCGGATGATTCTTCGCGACGAGTTACCGGTGTCGCACGTTTACGTTACTGCCTTTTCAAACGAGCCACTCTTGTGGCTAACCATCTCCGTTCTATACAGATTCGCACGGTAGAGCATTAAGTGTTGCCTCTGTCTTCAATGCCACACATTTTTCGCGTTTCCCTTTCGATTGATTACGAATTACGACAGAGCTGCGTAGCGATGCGAAATGAAGTGAATCGAGACGTCTGACATCAGAGCCGCCACTGCCTCTCCGTAAAATGGCCCTTAAAACCCGCGTTCCTTTGCATTTTCGGAACAAAGAGAGCACGACGGGGAACGCGGTTAAATTCGGAGCGATTCGCGAGCGTCTCGGCGGCGCGTCTCGGCACCAAAGAAATTATCCTCCCCCCGCGGAGCCGCGCATAAACCCCGACAAAAGATGTTATTTTTTACCGCCGTTTGCCAGTCATAATTCTCGAATTCTCGCCCGGAATCGCGGCGGATCGGTTGGACGCGAGGGGGGCAGGTACGCGGCCGGTAATCTGGCCCTCTGTTTTGTCGCGGCCGCGCTTAATAAAACCTCTTTGAAGAGGTCCTCCTCGCGATGCGAGCGACATAAACCACGGGAGGAGGGACGATAATAAAACGGAACGATGACGAACGGGTTCGATCGTTGGCGTTATTGTCGCGACGCGAGGGAGCACCAGGACCGACTGGTATTTTCGTGCCCCAGGAATAAACCGACGATCATAAACTGCTCGTAAATTCGCGGAAACGCGTGCAACATGATAATTCAACTTTTCACGGCGTAGATAATCAAATTTCCGCGGCGAGGGACCAGCGAGACGTACGTCTACGTGTGCGAGAAAGAAGCCAAAGAAACGCGATCGCGAGTAACGCCGTCGTAAAGTACGCGTGATCGCGATCAACGAACTCGTGACTGGATCGAGAGGATCGGGAGGATCGAGGCATAAATCCCTGGGAAGGAAAGGAAAGGGAGCGGAGCCGCGCACGCTTTTGTCGATACGCTGTTACGACATCCGGTCACCCAGTGTACGGTCCTCTAGAGTGACGCGAGCGGTATTTCAAAAATACCGAATAAAATACGAGGCAGCGTGAAAACAGAGCCGCCCTCGTCCGTCCCCTTTATTATCCTCGTCGATGATCCCAGTATTTCATCTTTTTATTCGAAATTTCGTTCCGACGGGTTATTTTTGGCCGCTTCTATTTTCCATGACACTTTTGATGGAGAGGGAACGCTCCACGCTGGCGACAGAGGTCGATTCTCGTGGATTCTTCTCGCGACACGATGGTAGCTTAATGAACCGCGTGAGTTAAGACGCACGAGTGACAATGCATACAGTGACTGGATATAATTCAGTCAAATAGATCCCGATTCTGTGTCGCGTCTGCTGAAGATTCACGCGCGAGTGTGTACGCAAACGTGGCTCCATTTAGAGGAAGATGCTGCTTGATGGAAATGATTGTTTTGTACCTGGAGATGTTCAACGGGTCCCAAGATCAGCTTTCTTTCAATGGAATTCCATACTTTCTACTCTATAAACGGATAGCTATTTTTAAGATGAGTTCAATCGCCCATGAGAAACGACAACCAAGGTTATTCGACATATTTAATACGAGAACATATAGATAAATACCTCGGAGCTCGATCTTATTCCAGGTATTCAAAGCGACCTCGAAGATAACAGTTACCGTTTCGGAGCGTGTGAACAAATCCGTGAGCCACCCTATTTCATCGACCACGGCTATTGCACAAATTGGACGTGTATCGTGAACCACGTAAAAAAAAGAGCAATATCTGTCTAAGCCTCCGTTAAGTAACGCGGATTACATAGAGACGACGAGAAGATCGTTTTCGGGGGATTAAAACGTTCGTCGCGACGATTCCATGGACGGTAAAACCTTGCCTATTTAATTCAAGGATCTGGATTTATGTGGAACTCGCCGGTCGTTGGGCGCCGCTGGCCTGGCTGTGTGAGTGGAGAAGCCGATCGTGAATCTGTCGTTGACACCGACGATCGCGGCGAGCTTGACGAAAAAAAAAAGTAGGCAGGCATAATCGTAAAGTGCGAATGTTATTCTCTGGACGATGAGCGAACCCAGGGAGAGAAAGAACGCGGGGACAAGCGAATTCGCGTACGCACACTTTTTTCTCCTTCGTTTCCGTCGAGTTCTCGACTCGGAGCGTATAATGGGCGAACGCCGAGTAAGAATTCATAACGGAGACAAAATTTTTTTTAACGGTTCCGCGCCGAATTAGGACGGTTCAACGGTCCCGCGGAACGATATAATTGCGTCATTAGCAAATTTCGGGGCTCGTCTCGGATATCGGAACCGGTCTCGCGTGGAAAGGAAAAAAGTGGAGAAAGAGAGGATCACGAAGACGGTCGTGTTCGCGAGCGCTTTAAAACTCCCGCCTCTCGTCGGTCGCGGAACGCGTCCCGGGGGCGCCTCTTTGTTTCGAGGATATTGCCCGAAGGAATTCGAAAGCGGGACTCGAAGATCGGCCACCCTTCGATTTACATTGGTACGCGATGGAGGATTCTATCGAGCACGGGAATGGTGAAGGATCGAAGGGGGTTGGACAGGGGCGCGACAGAGGAGGGAAATTCGGTGGCTCGAAACCGTACAAGCGGATTATACGTTTTCCTTCGTATTAAAATACGGCAGGTCTCAAAGGGAAAATAATGTCTCCCTGATTACTCGCTTCGGTTCAACTGAAGCCCACTCCTCCCCCCGATCTCCGCCGCCTTCTCTTCATTCTCTCCCTGTCCCTTTTCCCCCGTCTATTCGCTCACCCTCGCATCCGCTGTCCCTGCTCACGGCCTCTCGGTCCGCCCGGCGCTTCTTCCACCAAAACGGGGATTAAAATGATGTTTGCGTGAAAGCCAAAAGCATTACCGACTTTATCTTCTGAAGTGCGCCGTATTACTCTCCCTTTTATCTGTCCTCGCTTCCATAATATTTGTTTTCTTAATTTCCGAGAACAGCGGCACGCTGGCAACGGTTTTTTCCCCCCTCCACTCCCTCTTCTGCTCTTCTCTCGATTTCGTGACTGTGGCACTTTCAAATATGCGATCCTTTTCATCGCCCTACGGATCAGGCATTTGGTATTTGCCGTGGTCATTGAAATAGAATATGAAATTTGGTTTGTTGTTTACATTCTTTCACGGGGAAATGTCTTCCTCCCGGTTGTATTACGGGTAGCTCCATGTCCGGCGAATATTTTACAGTTACGTCGACTGACTGTTCAATCCACTTAACAAGTTGCAGCAGCGTTGCAAAAATGTCGGGCACTGTGAGTCGGATATCGGTTTACCGGGCCAATTATGATAAACCGGTTCATCGGTGAATACGAAATGCCACTTTCTAAAGTCGAGTCCCCGATGAAAAGAAGAAACTCTTGTTTCCCTCACCACCACCCCCCCCCCCCCTCCCCCCGGATATTTTTGTTTCAATCGTCGACTCTGTTTATTTTTAATCTCTGGCCCGCCCGTTAAGTTCATCCAAACTTGCTACAGTTTCACTGCGCGCTGTCAATGAAGATCGAGGCTCAGTTCGCCGCTCGATGCACCTGCAGACAACGAAACCCGCGCGCTTTAGGCCCGTCGCGTTGTTCCAATCGAGTGCACGCGATTTATTCGAGCCAGAGGAAATAATCTGGCTGGTGGTGTCCGAGCTTTTCGCGGAGCCGCCTCGTGCTCGCCAGCGGCTGTCCACGGGAGCGCACAAATCGCGACGCGAAATTCAATACTAGGAATTCCCGATTTCCGAGTAAATTGCCAGCGTGGAGCACGTTGTCGGAAAATAATCAAAGCCTTCGTTTTGCGCGTCTCCTGTCCCGAAATATGGTCTTTTTAATGGTTATCGACAAATTTGGGCATAAAGGGATCGAATGCAAACACTGCGCGGGCTAGCGAAAGCCGAATTTATACTACCTATATTTCTATTTCGATTTCTGCGGCCCCCGTGGAAACAAAACCGGTGAAATACGATGAGAACGAAATCAGGGATGAAAAGCACAGGGCGACCTTAGGTGGCGGTGGGTGGGGGTTGATCGAAGTCGGGGAGGGAGGCAGGGGCAGCGAGGAGCTCGTTCATAATATATGGCGGCCGCGCGAACATAAAATTCTCCAATTGCAAAATTGATGCGGCTTATGTTACTTCCTCTTCCTTTATCCAACCCCCTCCGTCACTCTGCGGATCGTCTCATCGACGGCTCCGCTGCCGTGTCCTGCTCGTTTCCACGTTCTAAGCCGAGAGCCACGGGGTCTCGCGGGTCCCCTGCTCGTTTTACTGTAAAGCAACTCCTCATATTGTACAGGGACGCGTAATTCATTTTTTACCGGACTCGGCTCAATTATTTATAAATTGCTGCTCCCTGGGGGAGTACAGAGGCAACCTGTCATCCCTCCCTTCGGCCCCCATCCACCCCCCTGCCCGTCCATTCCACGTCGCGCATCCCTCTCGATAGAGAGCCTCGCAGTTCTCTCTGATGGCACTGCTTCTCCGGCGTGGAATAAAACGGAGAGCGGCGGGAAGCGGAGAAAGAGAGGCAGAGAGAGAGAGAGAGAGAGAAAGGGGGAGAGAACTGGATGCTGACTCGGGAGAACCGAGTGAAAGAGAAAAAGAGAGCGAGAGGGAAAGAGAGGGAAAGGGGAATAGGGCGAGTACTTCACGAGAACGAAACGCGCACTCCCGAGTACGAACCACTTTGGACGATCGAACCAGAGGTACAATTTACCGGTTTGCCTCGCTCTGTTTATTTTGTTACCGTGCTAATGGAATGGTTACGATTCCGAACGTACCAGCTCCCTTTTTCCCGACGATAAGGCGAATTATAAAGATTGTAGTGGAATAAAATTTGACAGCCGCTAATGGTGATTCCTCCGCGAGGACGCGTACCAACGTCAATTACGTAGCAGCCCGCGAATCGATCGCCATTCACAGATGCTACTTAATAGCCGATGTTGCTTTAATTTTGGAACTCCTCTCGATACGCGCTGGCACGTTCGCCCGGACGGTTCCGTTCAGCCGCTGGCGTTGGTTCCAGTCTGGCGAGGGCGACGAGCGATTTCCACCGGGCTCGATGATTTATACGCGATAAACGCGAAACGTCTCGCGTATGCAGCAGAAGATGTTGACGATATCTCTCTTTATTGGATAGTTCATTATAAGCGTTGCGTGGGGGATAATGAAAACTAACACGTCGGATACTACGAAGCATTTCACGGCCGGGGGTTATCAAGTTCAATCGCATTGTTCATAATTCCTGTTTAATGTTCGTACCTACATCTCGCCACTGCGGGCGCACAGGAGTTACTAAATCTTTATTCAACGAGGATCAATGTCACGTCCGATGATTTCTATTAGATTCTATTTGCAAGCAGCGCTCGTTGAAAGAGGAAGGAGCCTTCTCCGTTTCGCGAATCAGTTTACACGATCGCAGAAAGTGCTCCCCCGTAATGACTCGATTAATTGCACACACGTCCAATTAAAGAGGCGTCAGCGGGCAGGTACGAAAAAGTTCGCCGTTGCCGGCGCAAGAAAGCGGAGGCGAGACCAGCGTAACGGAAAATCTTGACGAAAGACGCGATAGGCGTTGCAGCCGCACGGCAGAGGAAGCGGCGCGTGATCTCTCTACCGCGGAGGGAGGCGGCAGATGGCGATCGCGCGTAATTCGCGATCTTAATGACGCGCCGCTCTACATAAATTCCCATGTAATTGGAGGCTTTTTCGTGGCAGGGGAATTTAAGGCGACGCGGGATGCGCTAGCGTGCAGCTCTCTCTCGTGCGCGCGCGCGCGCTGGTGCGGTGTCTCTCGTTTTGCACTCGTTTCGCGCGCCGCCGCGGCCCCGGATCTTTGAGGAATTAAAAGTCTCGAAATATTACACGGATAGGTGGGAACGATAACCGGGCATCTGGAGATTTTACCTGACGCGTTAAGGATCCGTGGCCACGGTGGAATTGCGTCGGCGTTCCCCGGCCGCTTTGTGGAGCACCGACGCGCTCTATAGGCGAGCCAGTCGCACCGCTTGCGAGTGTGAACGAGATTTAACGAGAAAAAAATAAGGTTCCTCGCTGGCGACCCTTCGCCGCCCGATTATGCCCCGAGTCGCTGGCGCGAGAACCTAAGTAACCGAGTGCGGGGCGAGGCCTGGATATGCCCGCGATAATCCGCGCAGCCATCGCATCTTAATGAGACTTCTAATGCGCTCTCAATTTATGCAATTTCAGTCACTCCGGCCACGCCGCCTGCGACGCGTTAGATCGCAGTTTCTTTCACTCGCTCGCCACACCCTTCGCGCTCGTTTGATAATTAAGTCGCGCGATTTCGTAGCTCTCCCTTATCCCCGATCTCGCGGCTGCGGGAGAAGAAACGCCTCGGGCGGAGATGGGATTCTGGAGGATGGGATAGTTGTTCTACATTGGACGCGGTTTCATTAGAAGATCCGAATCAGCTTATTACTCAGCTTAATAGGTATCCCGCATTAACGTGATCGCTACTGTCGCTGCTGCTACAGGGAATAATGGTGGGAACGGTTATTAGGGGCACGCGGTATCCGAGATCAATCGAACGTTTCCTCTTTGTTTATCCCTTATCTGAGATCGCGATCGACGATGCTCGGCCGCGCTATAATACATTGGCCAACGTCGGAGAGCATCAGTTTGTTTGATGCCCGGGATCGTCGTGACAGGGGCGACATTACTTTGACTACTCCCCTGAGAACAAAATCTCCCTTTCCGCTTCTCTGGTCGTCCCTCCCTCTCGGCCCTGCTCCCCCCTCCGCGTCGCCATTCGTCCACGTTTCTTCTCCCCTACTAGTCGGTTGGCTGACACGGAGCCTTGTTTGCAAATCGGGCAAAGGACCGGCTGCCTTATTTTTTAAGGGAACCATATGCCTTTTAATTGATCCTCCCGCCCGCGATGCTCCCCTTATTCCCTCGAACGGGTCGCGAAAAGCGCATACGCGATGTCGTCCCTCCCTTGTCACTGTCTTCGCACGATTCTATGCATCGCAGCATCTTTCATCGTGGGAATAAAACGTGCCTCGGGGAAGTTCCTAGGACTGATACGCGGTTCCAGCAAATACGTGATAAACTTGATCTATTTCTGTAACGCGCAATTCGTATCGCGTGCGGTCAGAAAACTTATCAGTTTATCGTGCTCCGGCATTCTTCGCTCGTGCGTGCTCGGATCCCGGTGTACCGAGATACCACGTGCTCTGGAAGCATCGCCAGCGACAATGCTCAACCTTTAATTGCCTCGAGTCATCGAGCAGGCCGGAAAAGAGAAGAAGAAGCCAAGGACACGCGGCGTCGGCAAACGAGCGTCGCGCTCGCTGGCAGCGACGCGCTACCATTGTCATCCATTTGTTCGTACAAATCCCTGGCTATAATCATTTAATGCTCACATTCATCGCGAGCACGACGACGGGCATTGTGCTACCGGCCGGTGCATTAGTCTCTTGCACGCATGCGCGCTCGCGTTCCCCGGCCGAGGAGCTTAAGGCATTAGGGTGAGCTTCGTGCGAACGTCGCGATACTATACCTATCTCCTTTCTCCCCTTTCGCCTCTCCCTTTCTTTCGACGGGGCCCATTCTGCCCGAGGGCCGATACACGCACGGCCCACGTACTTACATCGCCCCGAGTTCAGTGTCGAATTCGGAGCCTGGACACGCTCCGAAATCCTCGTGACCGATTAATCTCCGCCGACAGAAAATTCCTCGCGCCCATTGTGACTCCTCGACTCGACTATGTGGGCGGATGGCGTGTTTGAAAAATGGTACTCCGACTGCCCTCGATTTCCGAGCCTGTTCCACTTAGTTCCGTCCCCCTAACCCGTGCAGCGCACCAACCCCGTTATTAGAGTTAAGTATTGTTTCTCACGACGAACGTTTACACTCGGATCCTTCGACGCGGCTCAACGTTAGTTCGATTTTCCATTTACTGCGGACTCAACTCCGTAATACCAAAGCACACGAGCAATATTCCACCTCGACGATTACTATCGTGTACATTCTGTGATTCTTCTTCTGCCCTCGTCCTCGTGTCTACGTCGAGGACGCCTCTGGACTCAGCCCGAGAACGACCCAAGTAATCTCGACGTTACGTTTTCGAGCGACGGCCAGGTCACGATGGACACGATGCTTCGTGGCCCACTAGCTTTTAGCTGTAATCTAACAGCGTTCTGCGCTCGTATGTGTGCGTGGCGCTCATCGTAGCTACCGATAGCCAGTTCGCTGAATGCTGCACGCACACCGAGCGTGCGAGCTGCGCCTCTTTGTGGGACGCTCAAAGAGCACAATGTCCATAGTACCGGGCCCGACAATGGCCTCTCCACGACTGGTTAATATCAAGGTTGTTTGAAGGGTAGCCTGGTAGCGCGCGACCGAACGGAATCCGCGACGTGTCCCACCGCGAATTCGTCCTTTCACGCGATCTCTTCAGATCCATTGCCCGCGTGGACAAAGCGAGCCATGTGCGTGCACTTGCACGAATGTTCCTTTGGTTCTTCGGATAAAGTAGAGAGAAATACAAGGAAAGTGCAAAGATACGTTGAACGACCGAAGGTGGATCCAATGTTTCGTAGTTCCCCGTCTATCATCGAGAGATTTCGTAAAGCTCGGCGAGCTACACGTTAGGTGGTCCCCTCGTTTGAGGTTTGAGTGAAACGCGACGGCTCCATTACCGAGGATTGACTCGTCGGTCCCCGGAGCAACGGTTCGGCCACGAAGTCGGCCTCGAATACGTCAACGTCTCGGTACATCCGCTATATTGATTGCGAGAACACAAGATACCTGGCCTGAAACCACGTGCGCGGGCGCGCGCGACGCCAGGGGAGGTACCGGGCGCGGATTCCGCAGTACCATGCAAGCGGAAGCCTACATCGTGATTATCATCATATCTCCGCTAGACATCAAAGACTTATCTTTCTCCCTGTTCGCCTCTCTTTCTCCCCTTCCTCCCCCGGCGCAGCCTTTAGTAGAACACGCTCTCTCTCCTTCTGCCTCTTTCCCCGTTACTCCATTTCCTTCCAGCCTTTCTCTCCCTCCCTCGTTTCTCGTCTTCCTCCTCGACTTTGCTTCCCTCGTCCCACTCCCTCTACCTATCCCTCTCTTCCTCGATGCTGTACGCGTGGCTTTGGGGCTCCGAGAAATGACCATTTGTAAATTACTCCGCGGTTCTTTGATAGAGATTACCGCGAACGATACTTAGAGTCGGTGGAACGGATACAGCGTTGTAGTAAAGACAGCGGGGGGCCGGAGTCGCTTGCGCTCCCGAGTGTCGGTGGTCAACTGACCAGGGATGCGGACACTTGCTGTTGATGATCTTTGGACACTTGCATTTAGATACTTTTAGACTCCAGACTCTAGATTCTAGATACCCCAAGATGGATAAGCGTTTTGAGTATTTAAGTGGAAAACATTTTGAGGACACCACGAACACCTACCTATTCCACTAGCTACATTATGATGTTGGAGAAATCGATATTCGTCAATGGAGTCGGAGCAGCCGAGATAGGCGACGGTCCAGGCGTTCTCACCTCTCATGTGGCCATTATTTATGGGACTGTCTAGAATAATAGCGCCGAAACGGCGGCGAGGCGTGCCGGGGGAAAGAAACGCATGAAAAATTCGAGGCATTGTACCGAGACGAACGAGGCGACTCGTCTGTCGAGTGAATAGCGTCGGCTGGGAGATTGTCTCGTAGACGATCCGGACAGCTTTAACAAAGAACACGTGCCCTTCGAATTAAGAGGAAGGCCGGCTACGAGCGTGGCGTGGTTAGCCCGAAGAATCAACCGGGACGAACATAGATCGCCGGGCTAGACGGGGATTCCGCTAGACGTCGGTAAATTTTCGCGCCCGGCGAAATGGAGATGAAGGCATTGTGTATCGGCCTCTGCGTTTCAGCGTCCTTCGCCGCGTATTCTTAGCCGCTTTGACCGTAGAATAACATTACAACCGACGGAGAGGGCAGGAGAGAGTGAGGGTGAAACGGTGGGATTGGGGCAGGGAGAGAAAGAGAGAGAGGGACTGAGAGGGGAAGAGAAAGGTAGGTAAAGGGGGACAGAGAAGAGAATGAAACAGAGGAGAGAAGAGGAAGGATGGCGGTAGGAGACAAACACATGTTGCACACTCGGTCGTCGTTGGGGAAGCTGCTGCGCTTCTTTGCTCGTAGAATCTCCACCTCCCTCTTCTCTGTCCATCCTTCTCTCTCTCCCGCCACCTGCCTCCTTCTTCCTCTATTCCTCTCTGTGTTTCTCCCTTTACAACTCGGTAACGTAAGACTAACAACACAATGGAAGCAACAGCTGCATGATAGATGGTCCCGGCCGACCGACCGATTCCATCCACCGTCCGCTCTTTCTTCTTCGAACGGAGCCAGCCCGGCTTCTTTTGCTCCTGCGGACCGGTCGTTATCGTCGCATTTATTCGCGGAAGCAATGAGAAAAGGAGTCCTGGTACACAGGCGCGCGCCAGCGCGCTGGAATTCGGTTGCACCGGCTCGGCTGATCGGAACGGTCCCTCGTCGATGCAACCTTTCTTAATCACCTTGGAAAACACCTTCTGCATCACATCTGTGGGGGGGGGGGACGGCCGTTCCCCTAACCGTACCCCGCTGAATAACTACCATCGGGGATTAACTATGCTTCAGCTGGAAACAACAAGTGTGTTGCTCCATCTGGAAAGATTCGTTTAATGCAGCTTCTGTTCCCCTCGAAACTCGACAACGTTTGTCCGACCCACTTTTACCTAGACGTAACAATATTCACGCAACTCAAGTGCCCTGCCACGAGTAGGCTTCGCGGCAATCACTGCCGCGTCGTCGAATTCGTGGCCATTATCGTGTCACGCGCTGGCTTCCGACGCGCCGCGTCCCCAGGAAGGGAAGAAGGATGTTGAACGGTTTTCGAAAGGCGCGTAGAAGGGAGCGAAGATGGCGAGGAGAGGCGCATCGAGAGGCAGCGGGTATTATACGGAAGGAGATACTACCGGGAGAGCCCACTATCGTGAG
Source organism: Andrena marginata (assembly GCA_963932335.1). NCBI lineage: Eukaryota > Metazoa > Arthropoda > Insecta > Hymenoptera > Andrenidae > Andrena > Andrena marginata. The sequence continues at coordinate 10,300,602 of OZ010662.1, read as the reverse complement.
CAATAAATTGCTCTGCTCTTTTTTCTCATCCCTCGGGCTACTTTTTGCCCCCGTTGTTGTAACGTCGTCGTCAGTGTCCACGCACACGCGCCCGGTCCGCGCCTGTGCCCGTGCATTCATGGACGCGACGTGTCCAGCAACGGGCTGCTCGTCCGGCCTAAGAGGATACAACGGGAAGCACAATAAACGCCGATGACTCGCGGCGAGTATGCGCGCGTACGCAAGAAGTGCGTCCTGCTTTCACGACAATCCAATGCGGGCACGAGAAAGTTAGTCGGTCCATCCGCTTTTATACATACCAATGGAATAGAAAGCCGAGATAAGTTTTATAGACGATCGAAATCGTAAAACGGGATGGACTGTGGAGCTTTTAACGAGCGCTCCGGTCTCGTGCTTCTGAGTAACCGCGCGCCTACGGGGGGAAGGGGGTCGTATGAGACAAGGTCCATGGGATCAGTGAGACTCGAGGATCATGGGCATCAATGGGACCGTTTTTAGAACGCTAAAATGTTGATTAAGGGGAATTAAATGAGGACCTCCTTAATTAACATCGCCCGATGTAGGTGTGTCAGTGATTCTTGACGAATTGGAAAGCAAATGCCTGGTTAGAGGGCAGAGGTGATCAGCATCGCAGGAAAGTTCGAAGAATCCGAAGGAATTCCTTTGCGGTAGAACGTAAGCTGGTCAGCGAGTCGCACGCTTTCATCGAATCCACGTCGCGTACACGCTCGTTTGCATATCTATAGATAATACGTATTTTCTGGCCGAGCGTGCCGAGCGCTCGCGCACGCGAGATCCTTGTGTCCGTTTCCGGTGATTTCACCCACCGTCGGCTGGCTTCGAACCATCAACGGCTCAATTTTTACGCCGACGAACGCCAGTGTCCCGCTCGTTTCCTCGTACGCGCGGGTTTATTCGAATTATAGAAAGTGCGCTTTCGAGAGAGGCCGCCGCGAGAAAATTCGCTCTGTTCCAGCGGTTTTCACGCGGGAAAATCTCTCCTCTCGGCGTCGATTGCCGGAGGGCAAAGTAACGTTCTTTGACGCAGGAAATTTGCAACTTTTCCACCAGTCCTGTAATTTTCAGACGGCCAAGATACTCGCGGAGAAATATGGCGGGCTTTACACAATCGCAACTTCTAATTACAATTTCTCGAAGTTGTAATTGCGAGGACCATAATTCGTCGGCAACGTTCGAGAATATTCCCCTCGGAGGGACTGCGGCTCTGAAATTTTGTACTGCGGAGCGAAAAGGTCGTAACGGGGCGCACGCACGTGCGATGGACGTCGTTATTAAAACATTAGACGGGACGGGATAAATGGCCGCAATAATCCCGCGTCGGGGCTCGATTGTAGAGTAAAAATTGACGGAAACGCAGCCCCTACTCTCTCGGCCGCCATAAATGATCGCTCTTCTTTCTTGGCTGCGTTTATACTCCACGGGCCGATAAATATAGGCTGGGCATAGGGCGGAGGAGAGACTCGCCCACGAATTATAGGCGTTTTAAAAATATTGTTCCATTACTTATTCAGCGGGCCCGGCTAAGGTATCGCTTTCCAATAGTATCCTTCGATCACAATTTCCCACCGTCTGTATTATTGAAGCTTGCCCCCAAAAACTCGGATAGGATAGACGCCCGGGGTGGATCGTCTACTTAGCTGGGGGTAGACCGAGCGGATAAACGGATGAAATATGACTATTGAGAGGAGCGAAAGCAACGGGCGTTTCGATTGTGTCCTGTTTGAAAATGCATTCCGTCGTGGTGCCTTTCCAGAGATTTCTTCGGTGCTTCGGAGAAGTTCGTAAATTCGAGATTAGACTATCTGCCGCACCAGTGGCTCTTATAAAAGGCTTAAAAACCCTATTACACCTCGACCTGTGCGTCCTCTCTTCCAGCGTCGTCCCAGGTAATCCTTCTCTAATCTGCCGCAAAACTGAAAGTTCTGATGAAATCATCAGAACTTGGAGATCCTCTCAAGTATCCTCGATCATTGCGTCTGTCTCGTGGCCCCGATCTCCGGTACTCCTCGCTGCGCGTCCAACGCGAGCCACAATGTAAGATAACAAACCGATCATTACGACTCCTTTTCTCTATGATAATAACGCTCTGCATAGGCAGAATCCTTGATGTTTACATCGCAAAAAGCTCCGCAACTGAAAAAAGACAATGTTACTGTGTATCGCTCACCTTGGCGACAATGTCAGATGACCTGATTCAGTGCATATATCAAGTGATACCGAGTTACAAAAAGAGTAAGTAGCTTGCAATTATCCCCCTTCTAGGCTGCCATGGAAACGCGTTGTCATTGCGCGTAATCTAAGGTGTCATTAAATCCTTTGTTCCATTCAAGTATAAAATCGACACTGATATCACCGATAAATAAAGCAATACGTACCTCGACATCGTACATATTTGAACAAAAATCCAAATCGAGCTATCCACGAACTCGTCTCCAAAATTCTTCCCTAAAATACAATATTCCTCGCTTTTCCAGCGCCCTAACGAACCCCATATCCACCGGGTAGATGTACCACGACTGGTCCCGTCGTCGCGGAACGTAATTCGAAGCTCTATTCCAATGGCAGGGTAGACAGAGCGCATCCTCCGCGATGCGGCTGAGAGGATTATCGGGCATCGGTAGCCCGACCCCGGGGCCACGTTTTGTTTGCTGGCTTAAAGAGCGCCGGTACAGGGGCGAAGGACAAACCATGAGGTCTATATTGGTGTTCCCTTTCTCCGGGAGGATCGGCAGGACCGGTCCTCCCAGCCACACAGTCCGCGAGGCCACACGGACCGGGGTGGATCGGTGCCCGTAGACAGTCGTCGTCTCCTCCTGTGTGCGACATTCTCGGTTGCCCGGGCGTTAATGAGCAGAGGCGGTCCGCCGCGGCATTACGCATACATTAGGAAGCGGCGATCGCGGCAGCGGTCGATCGGATCGAGAGGCCCAGCCGGATCGGCTTCCGCGGGGCCCGTCTCGATCGTAGCGCCGCCACTGTCGTACGCGGTAGACTCGCGATCAGGCCCCCATATAGAGAGATGGCCGGATGAGAGTGGCCGCTGCTGGCATCCGTGGCAGCGGAGGCAGCAGAAGCAGCAGAAGCAGCAGGAGCAGCAATAGCGGCGGCACCAGCCGCCGGGAATGGGAATGAGAAGCTCAAGCGGCGCTTTCAATTATTCCCTTCGAACAATCCCGCCGCTTGTTTCCTTCGCCGATTACATCTCCGAGTATTTATTCGCTGCCTCCCATTCCCGCCGTCCCACACCTCTTTTCCTCCTGCATCGTTCCCTCGCTATCTATCCGCTCTCACCCTCTTTCTGGCTACTGCCGCGCTACGGCTGCTGGCTGCTCTTCCTTCTTATTCTCCTGCTGATGCTGATGCCACTGCTGCCTACTCGTTCAGGAGTCACTGATCCTTCTGCCGCGGCCCACGGAACACAGGCACGCTTGCAATCTATCTAATCGGTTCCGAGGGACTCTAGGATTCCTGCTCCCTGTCCAGCCACGATTGCCCCGTTTCCTTGAAACCGCCTCGCTCTGCCTCAAACCGATGCGTTATTGCTGAGCAGATAGTACGGATGTAACTTGCTGCTCTGCTGCTAATTGAATTTTGTTGCGCAGTGGGTAGGAGCTTGAGGTGTTCGAGGTCCGTATGGTACATGCTAATACCACTTCAGGCTCCCGCTGTAAGTCCATTCTTGGAAAATTATTCCAATGCTTTGCTAGCCATTTAGCTGATGTTTATTGCATTTCCTTTTTAAACTTAAGTCATTTTATCGAATGTATATTAATATTGTTCTATTGATCTGTGTTTCAGGTAAGTGTCCATGTTCGCCACTAACTATGCTACCTGCAATACGGACTCGTACTGTGAGTACAACTTCAAGTTGATCGATATTGCGCGAGGAGCTTTCGATTTCAAATGCCTCCGTTTTTACAAAGCAAATATGATGCCACATTTGAGTGAAACTACCTACCGCCGTGAAAGGGTTAAATTCTGTTTCCCGAATTCTGGCCATTAATTTCGCGTGCTTTCTCGATGAGATCGCGAGCGTCTTTCGCACGCCGTTCTATCCAGTGCTCAGAATTTTAATGCCGCCCGATTTATCTCGTGCCCGTTGATTTATTTTTGTTGCTCTTGGACGAGGCGAGAGCCCTTCGATGGCCCGATCGCTGCGCGGTAATCTAACTAGCAAATAATCAGTCTTATTTATGTTGTTGCACGGACAATTTATGGGGCCGTTACGGGAGATTTACGAGATTCGGTAACAATATGCAGCGAGTATTAATTGCTGGCTCCGGTGGCTAACGCGGTAACTCGCTAACGAAGTATACGGATTGATATTACAACGAATTGATGTTCCATTAAGCGCCGGGCAATAAAGCAGAGCCGTAGAGAAGAATACCCTCGCGTCGTCTCCTTGATTTTCAATGCAATCGTTATTCTTTACGCGATTCATTAACCAATTGCCCTGTTCTCGTCCGCCCGCGTTTGTTTCACGACTGCCTGGCTGCGAGCGAGGGGTCCGCCAGATCCGAACGATCGATAAGGGGATCGCGAATTATTAAGGGTTAATTGCAAACTTAATTAAGAGCTGGGAAAGCTCGACGATCCACTGTAAAACGAATCGTACTATTTCCTAAAGACAGACTTACCCCTCATTTAAATTCTACTTCCGTCTACTACAAAAGGCTCTCCGCCCTGTCACGCCTATTCAGCCGCGGATGTATCAGTGTTTGAGAAAGAAATATTTGTCTTGCCATCGACGCGGGGTTCAATATCCTCCAAAGAAACCGAGATGAAACGGCGGAGAAGTTGTGATTAGCCTCTAATGGTTACACTTCTAGGCGGAAGCGCTCGAAAACGGCCAGATTCATTTTCCTCCCCGTGTGTGTTGATCGAAAACGGGCCGTCATTTATACAGGGTTCGTAAGTCGAGCATTAAGCCCCGAAGCATAACCGAACGGTAGCCGCGGAGCTGAATCCCCGTCGCGTCTATCCATCCTCGAGCCTACTCCGCAGGCCGCGTATGGTCCACACGTGTCTAAATTATTATTGTCTGAAATAAGCGCGCGTGCACGTATAGGTAGGCGTCGCGTGTTTGTGTCGAACGCCGTTCAGAACTGGCTACCTTGGTTCGCGGTAGCCATCCATCTCGCGGTCCTACAACGATGTTCCATTAAATTATGACATCCGCGATTTATATTTCGCGCGAGGAACAGCCAGCCGATGCGCGCTTAGAAAAGGCGACCGCCGGTTACTTGCCCTTAACTGTCGACGCCCATTTTTTATGCAAGCGAGAAGCGAGACGTTGACTGAGGTGTCTGTAATGGAATTTCGAATGCGATGCTCGAGTGCAGAATGGAATGTAAAATTGGTAGAAATTTCTTCACGTCCATTCAGTACCTGCCGGCATAATTATCCACGATTGTCTGTCACGCGATTTCGACACAAGGGATATAATTAAAATTAGCCTCGGTAGCATAGAAGGTAGTTCATTATGGGATTCCTCGACAGTTATGTAGTAGATTGGCTCGTGTCTGGTCGGGTATGCTTTTTCTACTTGCCGAAGAAAAGTGGAATGGTTGGCTTCTTATCAATCTTATGATTATTCAATATTCAGTTATTTATTTATTTATCTTATTACCACGCAATAATGATTATCACAAAATAACAATTGAACACAATTGTTATTTTACAATTGAACACAATTGTTATTTTACTCTATTATAATAGTATCCTTAAGGTGCAAATCCACGATGAGATTTTATATAGGACTTTTCTATCGTGGGACAAAAATCTCAGCAAGACCTAAATCTAAATAATGGAAATAATCGCGAGAGATGAGATTTTTGAAAATACCTTACCAAACTTGTCTAATTTCCTGAAATTCATGACAGAATAATTGAAAAATAATAAAATAATGAAATGATTGTCTCGTGAGATTAAAGTCTCACGTGAGACAGGATATTCTTGTCTCATCGTGGATTTGCACCTTTAGCAGTGTAAAGGAGACAAGTCACTGCCATAGACAATTGTTTCATTGGCCCTTGCTGAGTTCACTGAGTGCGATACATCCACTAAGCCCCCAACCCCTTCTCCCTAACACCCCGTACAACAAAGAAGGGGTAGGTCACCATCCAATCGCGCTTTTGTAGCCCAACAATGATACAGCCAATCTCCCTAACAGCTATTACTTTCATTAAACCCAGCAATATCGCGTCATCAATGTAGCCCAACAAAAACATACAAGCGACCCTTCGACAGACACTAAGAATAGACTAAATGCTCACTGACGCTCGTAAAAACGAGCACAGCTATTTTTCTTCTGACCGTGGTCAAGGGGGAATCGGAGGTAGGCCTACAGTTCTCAGAGGTAATGGCCCTGACCTAGCCCAAACCAGCTTAGTTTCACTCGAGCTTCTAATTTCAAGCGGGTCACATCCTCCGCCGGAAATAGCACGTGTAAAGACTTTTGAGATGGGGGAGAAGAGTCGGGCCGACGTCGACAGCGCCGCGGCGCAACAATAATTAGGGGCGAGCGCGGCTCGCTCGTCTTCCCTCGACAAGTTTCCATCTTTTGGCACGCACCGGGCCACGGTGCCACCGGATGTCGGGCACCGGCGAAGGACTCGCGGTGTATTTATTGTGCCGGCACCGGGACCGGAGCGCTTCACGCGGGCGAACACGGAGCCTGCTCGCGCAACGCGCGCCTCGTACATCAGGGACATCGATGCATCGCGTCGCTGCTTTCCCAAATTAACATCGCTACATTGTGCCGGTGGACTACGCGTGTCTGCGATCCGGTACGCGCGCGCGTGCCTTGCGCTGGGCAGTATCATTATCATGGGACTGCGGCACGTCGGTGTATGCGTCCCGACGAGCCAAGGAGGAAGCGAAGACGATTCTAAGAAGCAGTTAACGGCGGTAGGATAGAGCAACGGGCTAGCGAATCTGCAATTCGATAGACGTGTCTTTTAATTATTTTTCGAATGGAATTGCTGGTTACGGAATCAGTTGCGTCACACTTGGGTAGAGTTATGGATAGCGTATCGTGGGCCGATGCCGAGCCGAGGCTGCTCGAGGAAGTAGACGGAGAGTCTCGATTCATAATTCCCCGAATTAATTTGATTGACCTGTAAATGTTAATTAATCAGGTCTTGATTTATGGGGCTCGCGCGCAGCTTGAGCACCGGTGTATAGAGTCTAAGAATTCATCAATGACGCTACATCGTATCGAAGATGTAATTTATATAGAGTCGAAGGCATCGCTGGCCGGTCGGTTCGCATGCATCGCGTGTGCCTATATAACCTTAAAACGACTACGAGCCGAGTCATTAATAATAAAAGCGTATTTGTATACATAGTTAATAACTCATGCCGCGGCGGTCATACATCATCGTCGCGGCAGCAACTCGTCCACTTTATTTGCTCGATCGCTATTACCACGGGTTCTCTCCACGCGAATTTCTTGACAGTACGTCCCGGCTGGAACCTCCTGGTCCACGGCGGAGCTTTCTGGGGCCCGATGTTCGACGAAATCGTATCGATCACGCTCGTTTTTACCGTTATTAATCGTCCGAGAGCGCGCGAACACCGTTAAGCGTTTTGATCGCGCGTCAATTTTCCAATTACGCACGCTCGCGTTCCACATTGCGCTTATCGAACAACGGTATATACGTGGCAGCAATGAGGAAACGTCTTCGCGTCGTGAGCTGCACCGCGAATCTAGCTAATGATTTCCGTCAGCAAGGTCGCGGCTAGGCTATCGGGCGTCTCGCTGCGCCCTAGCCACGAAAAAAGGGCCCTGCAATGCTGTGTACGTGAATCAGCGGCGAAAAGTTTCGGAGCAGGAAGCACTGTTTGGGAGAAGATGCGGTGGAGGGACGTAAAGTGGTAGAAGAATTCTTTATAGGTGTATACTGTATACACGATTCGTGTGATTTATATTCTGTACACATGCAGTCACTTTCTTAAGACACAAAAGGTCATGGGAGGATGTTCTCGAGATGCTACTGTAGCCAGGGGGACTGCGAGGTGAAAGAACGCCGCGTAGCCCGAGGGCGCGAGATTTAGTGCCCTGCCTCGGCTTTCGTTCGCTTTAACGAGCAATCGTCAAATTAAATTAAACGACACGGGAATCGTTAAGAGCGTCGGGGATGCACGCTGGCCTGGGCTCGCGGCGCCGATACTCTTACTACTGTCGCTCAATTAGTGATGTCCCACGGACACCATGCAACAAATCACCTTGATTCCTTCGTCTAACGCTGCTCGCGCGATCCTACCGTCGATTCTATTAACTTAACCGCGTCCAAAGAAACACGGCGCAAGTCGAGCGACATTTATTCCCGATCTCGCCGACCCTCGTTTCCAACCGACAACGAACACGACTGACTGCCTAATAATGAAGATCGCGTGTCAATTTCCCGTGAGTCTTCTCCGCTGACACTGTGCCGGGACTGGGGATTCCAATTTGTGTCCACTTAACCCTTAAACGCATCCAAGCTCACCGTTGAAAACGTTACGATCAATAGCAGAGGAAGAATTTCTTCAATACGCTTTTAAACAATAGAAGCTGTATCAGGTGATTCGACAGAGTCGACACTAAACTCCAATCACGCGAAAAACTCGCAATGCCGGCGCGGGTAGCGCTGAGATCAGAGGAGCGACGGGGATATGCAGCGGCGTCGAACTTTCAGCTCGTATACTCGTGGGGTTTCTTTGTGGTGGCAATTAATAGTAGATTACCGGCTCGTAGGTGGTGCAAGAAGGGCGAACGAGATGCGGCCGACGAAATCGTACTGGCACGGGAGAGGGAGACGGAAAGGGAGAGACAGGGAGACATAGGTAGGAAGTTAGGGAAAGGTCGAAAAGGGGGTTGCCAAAGGGGCATGGGACTCTCTCGCGCAGCGGGGCAAAGCGGTGACGGCAGAGGGGATGAGATTACACACGCCGCCTCGGGGATTACCGCACTCTGATTCTCCGATAAGAATGTCAAAATAAGCTGCCTCTCCCGCTACGCCACGTGTAATCTCCCGCTCCTTCTCCCCGGTCCGCTCACGAGCCGCGTAATTACATTGTGACGATTCCGACGATCACTCGCCTGATCCGTCCAGACGATCATCCCGATGACGCGTTGTCGTCACGATCGGGTCCTTTCCTCGTGGCCTCCTCGCGCCCCGGCGCACCCATACGCGTGTACACCGTGTACAAGAGGGATTAAAGCTGGCCGTACCGTCGCGTCGCGTAAATTACGTTTAACGCGCGCGCGTCCGTACATGGCGCCTCTGTCGTGCAAATAAGTCGGGACTTTGACGTTACGATACGCCCGCGGAATTCCAAATATCCCCTTGACCGAGCCTCCGGGCTTGGCCCGACACGTCCCCATTGGCCGGCGAGGACAATCGCGGAAGGTGTGCGTAACTGCGTTTGCAGATCCCTAGATCGTCGAGGGAATCGCCAGGGTTTCTCATGGAAATCTTTGAAGATCCATTTCCTGGCGCTGCTGGAGACAGTTTTGAAAGTAGAGATGATTATCAGGGATTAGGCAATCTTTCTTGTGGAATTAATTCGCATTTCTTTCGGGGGATAACTGCCAAAACTCAGGCTTCATTTCCTCTGTCACTATGGACTGCTAATTCTCAACATCTTGTCATTCTTTCATAGAAGTACCTACACAAGTCTGTGCAAACTGATTCCGAGGTACGAAAAGCCTGGTAGGGCGAAGTTTCATTAGGGCCGACGAGGATTTGCATAGGACCGTCCGAGTATTCGGACAAGACAGACTCGCACGGCGTTTCGAGGCTGATAGACCAGGGATTGGCCGATGGTTATCTGTAGCTCGAGTGCGCCTGAATCCTTAATAGGAAATCGACAGAGTTATTACATGCCTAGGTGGGGTGTTGCTTCGGTGGGGTACATAAGGTCGCGCACAACGGCCCGGCCATTGTGACGACGCTTTGTGCGACACAAAGCTTTAATCCGCGAGCAGATCTGCTAATGTCAACATCGTCCTGCCTTTCTATATCGACGTGCGTGAACGTACGCGGGCTCTAGCAGCGTGTACGCGCACGGACACACGCGAGATCCGCTGGGGACAGGAGCTGGCCTCAATAAGCGTCCCATAATCCACCCCATCCTGAATAATCGCCATTCTCTGACCATTGTATCGTTTCCTCGTAAAACCCTCGAGCGATTTGGGGTGAAGATCGCCGTACACACGCGGTGTATTATATGCACATGTCCTCTTATTATAAGTATTCATTGCGGTTAGCAATCGGCCGCGACTTCGGGCTAGCCCGACACAACAACTTCTACGAGGACGTATTCGAGCTTGCCGAGGGGTGCAGGATGATCGTCATGGGGTGATGAGGCAACTTGTCGTTGGATCGAAATTGGACTTCTGGAGATTACATTCGCCTATAAAAGTACCCCGGTCCCTTTCTCTAATCAATGAATTCCTACCAACGACTGAGAAACAGGAATTATTCTTCCAATTATATCAACTACTGCAGAGTTTAGAAGAGGCTTAGATCGGTACCGTTTTCCAAAGTCCTGCGTAGTGAAGTGACGCCCCCGAACGGGATAATTGCTCTCATCTCATTAGCCATAACGGGAGAGTGGGTACACTTCGGTCAGCGAGGTTATCCGAAGACCCGAAGAGTCCCCGGCAAGGGTAAGCTATAAAGTTATATCCGGTCGTTCCTCTATCCCCAGGTAGCCGCAGCCCGCGCGGTGGTGCAGCGTCTTTTACAGCGCAGCCCCTCGTATCACAGTCAAGCCTCCTCTATACGACTCAACTAATACTCCGTCGCGTTTCTGCGATGGCCGTTTTCTCTGTATTTTTAGTGTTCTCCGAGATGAAGTTGCGAAAAGTGAGGTGGTCTAACGTCGCTGCCAGACCGTAGCCCGGTACGTAATATCTTTCGTAAGCTCCGTCTTTTATGACAGGGCTAGAGCGCCTCTCAAGGATATTGGTAATCTTCGGGCTGGCTGTAATATTGGCGGCGCAGTGATCTCTCGCCCCGAAGACCTCCGCCACCCTCCTCTGTCGTGTCGTAGCCCGCCACCCCGTCTGCTCACGAACCCAAGACCCGCCACCCCCCCCCCTCGCCCGCCTCCGCCCCGTGAACCGTCGCTCCTACGCTCGCGCCTCTGCCACCCTGCTCGTATCAACCCCCCGACCCCTTCCCTCGTGCAGGCAAGCGTATTGACGCGGCTTTGCAGCCACATTCCGGGCTAAGGACATGGAACGCGGGTCTATGTACACCCCCGACTCCTCGTTCGATCTTTTATCACGCCTTCAGCACACCCTGACCATGATAACGTTGATTTTCCGCCTCGTCTCATCGTGGATCCGCTGCAACTCGTTTCTATCTATGATTGTTATTCGGATGATGTCCGTTCAGGGAATATATAGTCGAAGGGGGTGTTCGATAGGAGTGCATGTCACGGAAAGAATAGAAAGGATCGGGGGCCGCTTTTCGTTCGACAAGGTGCACCTAAGCCACGCACACGAAGGATTATTTTACCAGCTTTCTAATCCTAAGTACCACGTAATACCCTGTTCACGGCAGGCCATGCGCAATTATGGGCTTGCGCGCGCGCGCGCGAGCACTGCCCCGGCAATTCATTTCGACAAGCTTATTGTAGGGAAGAATTATGGCCTGGCCGTAACGAGGCGTCTATCGGTTCGTTATGCGGCTGGCACGCCGCTGAAGATAATTGGATAGCACTCGCCAAAGTGCTCGACCAACAATGGACGCGGGAATAGGAGAGGACTCGCGCGTTCTGCTTTTATTATCTTTTAACGGCGACTACGCGAGCGTCCTGCGAGCGTTTACACGGTCCACGGGTCGCGAGTGAATCGGTTACGCGTTGAAGCGGCTGAATAGACCGTCGGGGGCATTAAGGAAAAAGGCGAATTGAAACGTTCAGGAATGCCATTAACAATGCGGCAAAAGGAAACGGGAGGAGAGGCTGGAATAGCGGAGGACGCGTATTTAAATTTTTCACGTATGAAAACCATAAGTTCCATTCATCCGGCGCTTTCACGCCCGGTCGTGGCTTTTGTCGAAAGCGTCCACCGGCGGAAACAAGTTTCCAGGGATAAATGTTGGCGCGTATTCTCCGTTCGTTAAGGAGGAGCAGCGCGCGCGCCCACAAAACGGCAAGATCTAGTTATTCAAATAGTCTTTGATTAATGCGCTCGCGCGGATGTTTATTCGCATTAACACGTCCACCACGCGAACAGGTCGTACCAGGTGCTACATTATTTAAGTCGCGATTCAACGAACAAGAGGGCTTTTTTCTTGGGGCGTCCGCGCGCGCTTGCCGCGAGGAGACCCTTATTTAGCGCGAGACAGCCAGCCGGGCCGCTTAATTGCAAAAATTAACGCCGCGCCACCGCGGCCACCAGTGCCTCTGCCCGCGGCCGATTGTTGAAAACTAATTAGGGCCGAGATTTTATTACGCGGGAGCGTATAATACGCTTTCCGTTTGATAGCCGCGCGCTCTTCATAAAGGTCCAACGGGCGACTCTCCTCCTCCCCCGCCACCACCGTCACCGTTTTCTCCTCTTCTATCTCGTCTTCGCCTCCTTTCTGGACTCGCGCCACCGCCCAACCCCGCACCCTCTCGCTTCTGCACCCTGCTCGCGGCCTCTTGTGAGCGGGCGACAGCGTGTATATGAAGCCGGTAAGCCGAAGCGTGTAGAGAGAGAGCGCGCGCGCGAGATTAACACGAGAGTAAAATAAAGGCTATTGAATCCCCCCATGGTGCTCTGAACAAAAATAGCCTCCAATGAGAAAAGGAACCTTACAGTTTCTTTTCAGCGCTTTCATAAAAATTTCTGAAAACTAATTTTCCTCTTATACGGGCGACGCAGCGGGGCGCTCGTCGCGTATATAAGGAAAGGAACGAACGGCCTTCGCTCCTTCACCCCTCTCTTTTTCCATCTTCTTCATCTACTTCTTCTTCCTCCGTCCCTTCCCCTTCTTCTCCCCAGCCCTCTCTCCCTCTCTCCTTCACCCCTTTGGCCACCGCCGCTCCCGCAGCCCCGCCGACGCCGCCACCTACCCTCCACCCCCATCGTCGCCACCTTTCCCCCGAGTTTCATTCCCGCTACAGCACTTTTATACGAGGTGCTAATCTTCCAGACAAGCCCCCCGACGGACCCCTCCCTCCCCATCCATTCCCCATTTCTCTCTTTCCATGGCTCTTCCTGGCTGCCTTACTCGCAACCCCCGCGACTCGCGCCCCCTCTTTCGTAGCCTCCACTAAAGTCACTGTCGGGATTATAATATGATATTGCGCTTACAAGGGTGAGCGGGAGCTCCACGCTGGTCGCGACGAGCACAGGGGCTGCCGGCAATCTGTCGATCGTATCGGATTCGCTAACACTTCCTTTTGTACTCTCACGCGTTTGTTCCACGTCCCTTTCGCCGTTGGCGGCTCAGGCTTGCGGCTTGAACGCGCGCGAGTGAGAAGTAAGAAAGCTCAACGCCGAGTCAATCTTACGTGACCGACGCGAAGGGAAAATGAACAAACTCCCAGGGACAGAAAAGACACTCCCCCCATTGCTGATCCCTAGAGCGAGAGGCGGTGGTGCGCGACAGGGAAGCAACGTGCCCCGGCTGCGGGTGCGGCGATATTACACGGGAATTCGTCGGTTCGTTCTGGCCGCGACACCGTGACGGTGTTTCGCCGTTTATTATCGACGGGGTCAGATAACTCGCCATTCCGCTGGCTGTCGCGGTCCCGCGGGACCCGGGCGGATACGCGGGAGACACGGGAGACACGGGAACAATGTGGCCGCCTCTTGAATTATTCCCTTTGATTGCTTGCTTTCGTCTCGGTTCGCTCAGCCCCCGCCTGGCCCGTCTCGTTCCTACCCCCGCGGTAGTAAAAGAGTTCCAGCGGTCCCCCTCGCGATCGTAACGCGCCGCTGTTCGGTGAACTCTGACACGGAACGCCCATGCTGACACCGATTACGACCTCGTCGCCGGGGAAAGACAGGGGCAGCTCGAGGGTTGCACGGGCCAGGCGAACGCCGATGGATGGACGGATGGGTGGATGGATGGATGGATGGCTGCGGCAATCAACCTCCCGTTAATACGGCTAAGTGGACACGAACCTCTGTGCGCTACCCACGCGGTTCAACCTACGTTTCCTTTTTTTTTTCCCCTCCTCCCTCTTTCTCTGTCTGTCTGTTGGCCCCTTTTTCCGCCCGCGCACCAAGGTTGCCACTTGCCTTTGATACCGGCCTTTGATGTCGCGTAGTGTACAAATTTCCTAACGTTCCCCGATCGCGTTTCGTCCGATTTTTCGGACGGGCAGCATCTGCCTCCGATGCGGCAGCCATTCGCGGAAATACCTACTACGCCTCGAGAATTGTGACCGGTCAAAGGTAACGAGCCCTTGTGCGCTCCTCTAATTAATACTTTTAGCCAGAGCCAACTTTCCCGTGGCCCTCGAAAATCCTATCGATACACCGTGCCGTTTATTAATGCCGCGATTGGTGGACTCGAGGGCATCGATTAGACCCCGACGTGCAGCCGCTTCCGCGTAAAATTTGTGCGCGTACGCTGGAACCGCCAATCCCGGGCGACAGGGCCACTCCGTCATACGGAGCACAAAAAGACCTTTATTGGTTGACACTGGAGCCATTATATTGTCCGTGCGCGTGATCCATCTCCCGAGGACAGCCGGACAATGGCTCGATAACGCTTTAACGTTTGATCGTGCGACGGTACGCCTGGCGGCGGCTGGAAAGGGGGCCGAGCGAGACCTGCAAGGAAGCGGGCATTATTCGCGCGTCTCGCGGATCTCGCTGGCTTTTCCGGCAAGCCGCGTTACGTCGCGCGACACACGACACGAAAATCCCGCGGCACGGATTGAACGGTGGCCGGACAGATAACCGGCTAATAAATAAAAGAGGAGTGAGTAAGCTGGAATCACCGCGGTCGATGACTCACCTCTTTCGTTGCGTCTCGCGGGCAAATCCTCTACTTAACCGACATCAAAAAGAAAGAGGTTCTACGTTCAATGTGTCTGTTTGTATGTTAGTCTGTATTATTTTTGTCCGTGAATTTCTCCGTAACTATTGGACCGATTTTCGTGAAACTTATTGGATTTAGTTTAGATTCAATCAACTTAGGTCACGGAGAAAGAATTATCAAAATCGGTTAAGCAGTTTTGAAGTGACACCAAAAATAGTAAATCTGTTTCATTAACCGACTTCATTATTATTATTACGAGCAGCTCTTTTTGCAGGCCTAACCATAAGTTTTAAATAAATGTAGCTATATAGCTTAAATAACTAAAAAGTAAAAAATAAAAAAAGGATTATTTACACAGATTTACACAGAGCAAATAATGAGGCGCCGACATGCAAATATTGAGAGTCCGAGATTAAATAAGGAAAAAAATTATTTTTTACTTTTTGCTGCATTTTTATTTTTCTGATGTCGGTTTTAATTTTTTTTAAATTATTTTATCTCCTTGGCGTGTACCGAACGTCAACGAGAGGCCGCGCAAAAGGGAACGGCAGGGCGGCGATGATCAGTTCGATATCGAGAGCGGTGATTGATTTGTACTAAAGTTTTCAAGATAAAACAGCTTCCTTCACGTTTCTAAGTAGAACGATTTGGGATTAATGAATCTCCATTACATTGTTGTCGGTTGTATCGTCATAGCAGTTTCGAGCAAGCAACTGTAAAGATTTCCGTGGATATCCCCTGATCTACATTCACGTCTATAGAAACCGAAGGTACCGATTTGGCCACGCAAAAACCGAGGATCACTTGAAAAACAGTTATCCGCGAAAACTTCTTAATCACAGATCTCCCTTTTGAAGGGCGGCTCGCGGGAAAGTCCTCCCGGTGAAAAGCTGCCGTCGGGAACGCGTCCGGCTAATTTCGATATTACGATAACGATCGGCTGAATCGGTTCAAGGGCTCGTACAGCGCTGAAAGCGTTTACGCGATATTTATTGAACGTTGTTGCCATAGGCGCCGCGATAGTCGGTGAATGGGGAACGAAGCCAACGGCGCGGCGAAAGATAAAGGTGGCGATGAACAAGAGGGCCAGAGACACGGATAGAAGGGTGAAACGGGAAGGAGAGAGAGAGAGAGAAAGGGGGTCGAGCGGCGCGGTGCAGGGCGAGGGGGGGGGGGAGCGAGTGAGAAGAGAGGGAGCGAGTGAAAGCGCGGCTTGGGCAGAGCGCGAATAGGCGAATCAATCATCCTGCGACTCATTAGCCCCGCCGGTGTGCCCTCCTCCCTCTCTGACACCCCCTGTATTATCTCCTCCTTTCACACTCTCCCGTTCCGCCTTTTTTCTCGTTCCACTCTTTTCCAGGATACCTGGCTTCTTCTATCCTCTGCCTCGTTCCTTCGCCAGACGCGCGGGATCCTCCGTCGGTCTTTCAACGACGCCCCCGTTAGGAGAACGATGTTCGCCACTCATTATGACCGGCTTCCATGCCGTACTCACAATGGACGGCCGTTTCCCCGCTCCCCCTAGCGGCCGCGTAAACAGAAAGATAACGCGAGCGAGTTGTATGCGTGGAAAATGGCCGGGGAACAGAGGAAAATCGCGTGCCCTCGACTTCGGGTCGCGCCCTTCCCACCCCTCGAGTCCACCAAGTGCAGCGTCTGGGGATTATTGAAACGTTAATTAAGGGAAGCGTCCAGAGAAGAGCGACCTTCGGGTCTCGCAATTAACGCTACGGTAGCCGGGTTTCGCTGGCCGTGGCGGTTCGGCAACCGATCTACCTTTCGCGAGAAGGAACGAGTCCTGGCAGGTGATTACACCTGCGTTATATAACGCGTTCGTTAGGCACGACCCGTTATTTCCCGGCGATTTGATCGAGCGAACCGCTTATCGCGAAACCGGTAATCTGTGCCCCTCCTTCCTCGTTTTTCAGCCCCCCCCCCCTCCTCCTCCTCGCCCGTCCCCTTTGGCCTGCACCTTTTTCCCGGCTCCTCGCTCTATACCCTGCAACGCTGCGCCTCTGATCCTGATAGGGTGGACCTGTGCGCGGATGCAGAAATACCTGTGGAATGGTGGCTGAATTTTTATCGTGCCCTTGAGGAATCTGTATCGGTGTAATCAATGTGGAGCAAGAAGAAAACAGACGCAGTGAATATTTACGACAGCCACGTCGAAAGGAACGCTGTGTCAAGTGGATCTAAGCGTCGTTCGAAAAGAAAGTAATCCCACTTTGTTCGAGGATCCGCGGAGGATCTTACCGCGTCAGGGGTATTCCTAATCTCGTGGATGATTAAATTGTACGACGGCGTTATTCGACCAGCGCAGGGAGCTCTTCCATCAACGTCAACAATGACTACTAAAGCACGTCGTTGCATAATACATTGGGCGTAGCCGAGGAGCGAGCGCGTGTCGAAGCCGTTTCTGTTCGCGTCCCGAAGTTCCTCCACGGCATACAGGGACCGGACCCATTAGCAGGATGTATCGAGTCCCGTAGGATTAGCCTAGTTGCCCCGCAGCGGCTCTCCTATCAACTCAAAGGACAAACATAACTACTTTAGTCCCGGCCGCAAACTCAAGGGTTAAGCGAGCCTCCGTTCCGCTTTACGCGAGTCCTCACGCACCCCTCAGGATACGAAATCCTTGAACCTTCCGCCGGTCTCCCTACCAACCCTCAACCCCCGTCACGACACACCGGGGCTCGTCCCGGGCCAGAGAGAGGAGTCAGGATTGATTCCGGCTGAATATTTCATCGCGACCCAAACCGGGAACTTGTTGCCCCCTCGCAGTTCATTAAGGTCATTATTGTACGATGAATTTATCGTCCATCGGCGCCCCCTGCCCGCCGATCACGGGCCATATGGACGCGCCGAACTTAACGAGCAATTACTCGCCAACGTTAATGATTGTTTGGGCCAGCGGGGACTACCCCGGGATTCAATTGGAGCTTCGCTTTTTTCCTTCCGTCTCTTAAAGCGCTGGTCCTTCGAGGGGGTTAGAAACAGGAGCACGACGCTCGAGAATCGTGGAATTGAATCCTATTCGTTGCTCTATCGCGGGGTAAGGTGTGGATGGAGAGGGAAACAGGGGAGTAGAGAGGGCAGAGGGATAGAGAGGCAAAGGGGTTGACTGTTTGATGAACTGCAATAGCTAATTCATAACGCGTAACTATTTAATATTGAACGCAGCGTGCCGGAAGCAGCGCTACTTGCTGCGTAAAATAACCTACGGCCAGGGTAAATGCTGATTAAATGCGTCGGTTCGATCAGATAGGTGCCGCGGGCTACAACAAAACGCTCGGAACTCGGTCGGGATACAGTCGAAATCGGGCGGCTTGCAGGCTGTTATCGAGGCATCATGGAAAAGGCCGATTTATTTGTTACCTGCAAGCGTATCGAACCGTCACGCGGCGATCTAATCAATAGGAGGATGCCGGGGCGCTGCGCGGCGCGCATCTCTGCAATATCGTAATTATAATTATTAGCTAAACACAGAGGCAGGTTGGTGGCTCTGTGGCCCCGGTTCCATGCGGTTACCGAGGGGGGTATTTCGATGCTCCGGCGGTGTGCGCGACTGCGATATATCCTAGGCATGCATTATGCACGGTATCCTCTCATTGGCCCGTGCCGTGCAGTCGATACTCCGCATTCAATGGCTGTCTATAGACGCAACGCTCTCCCGGCGCTGTTTCGTTTGTTGCGATCTATTAAGCGAAAATATTCCGTCCCAATGAGAGTAGACTCGACCGCGAACGCGCCGCCGATACCGGGCGGAATCACATTTATTTTTGAGCCGAGTATCTCGCCGTAAAGCCCCCGCCGAGCGCGAATTGTCGCGAGACTTCCTCGATGGAAATTAATTGCGAGCGGCGTGGAAACGCGCTGGAAAGTTAATTTTCGCTGTTCAGACGTACGATACGTCACTTGATTTCGCGGAAAGAGCATAGTTTACAACGAATAGCAAAGGGAGGGGGTGCCCTTCGTTGCTTTCTTCCTTCGCGAGGTCGCGAGGACTGGGGGAACCGGTCCGCGGTAGCCGCCTTTCAATCATCCGCGGAAATTGCCGTCGCGGCGCAAAATAGTGGAATCTTTGAAATTACAACACACTCCGGGGCGAGGAAAAAGGCGAGGGAAACGTCGTTAAGCCCGGTGGCTGGGCTCGATTCCGAAATAACCGGCGGTTTCTTGCGCGTCGAAGCTCGTTCGATTCTCGCCGGCAATGCCCCAGGGCTAAATAGCCGTGCAACCCTGCCCACCACCCCGCCCGGCCCACCGTTGCGTTTCTCATTAACTTTTTATTTCGAGAGCACGAAAAGTCGCTTCTTCGGATGAAGTTCGCCCGACCTCTTCCTCCTCGCTTTTCTCCACCTCCTCCGGCCCTCCCCCGATGGCGCGTCTCGGGCGGGAGGGCCCTTTAAAAAATTCGCGAAGCTACCGAGCGAGCTCGAAGAATCACGGGGCGAGAGCCGGCCGAGGCGAGGAGAGAACGAGAGAGACGAGACAAATGCGAGGAGATCAAAGTACGCCTCGGGCTCATTGGACGGAGCTGATTATTTTTATGACGTTATAGCGAGGCTGTCCAGAAGATGAGATGCCTCAGACCCCTCGAACGTAACGGGCGCCTTTGCCGAGGGCCAACCCCTCGCTGCCTCGTGCCGCTGACAGTGCTACCAACTCGCCGTGCCCCGTGACCGGAATACATCCAAGTCCTCCCGCTTCCGTCATCCGCCGCCTTTTATTCCGCGTCCTTCTTACGTTATTACCCGGCGACGTTCATGCCCAGCCCTGATGAATTAATGGACATCGAGAGATCGCTGCGGGAAATAACAGCGAGCCGAGGAGGCAACGAGGGGGGCATTATGTTCCTGGGATCAAAGGGGATCTGTTCCGTGCTCGGGGGAAACTGGAAAAACTCGATTTCGGATATTGCGAGTGTCGCGCGTAGAAAGAAGCTTGCAGAAGAAAGTGATGGGGATTTATTATCTTTTTCTCTGGTTCGTGGTGTTGTTTCTACGGTAGACACTGGTAATATGACGGGAAATGTTCTGACGGTGGAGAAGTAAGGTAAAGCGAACGATTATTGGCAATGAGAAACGATTCCTCGCGCACGGGAACATCTCGACGCTTCTGAAGAGAGGCAAAGTTCGCGTTACTCAAGCTGTCAGTCGTTGCCGTTTTTGCGCCGATACATTCTCCACCTCGTTACATAATAACTAAACGTCGAACCTGCAAAAACGGCTAACTGATATTCGGATGAGAAAGCTGCGTGTATTGGCGAGTGATGCGCGCTCCCAGTGGTAGACGATACAACTCATTCCACTCTTAAGGAAACGAGGAACGTCGCGCGGCAGACAGAGTCGCTGTCGCGTCTGACCAGTGACGGTTCTATTCCTCTGCGAGAGTTTCGACGCACAATCACTGCACGGTGCTGCAAGTTAATCTACATACTTAGGTCTAGATTCTTCTATCAAAGTCATTGCATTCTCTCAGTTAATTCTGTATACTGTGGTAGGGTACAGGGGCGCACCCAGAGAGAGGGCTAAGGGGCCCTGGCACCCCGAAAGAAGGAGCTTTGTAAAAAGAAAAGAAAACTGGATTTTATTCTTTAAATAAATTTTTATAATCATCCACTGAATTTTATTAAATTTCCATTAAATAAATTTATTTTAAAAATATTTTTTATCCCTTCAACGCGGCTCCTCCGACGATTAAATCCTGAGTGTGCCACTGGTAGTATGTATATACGTGTACTATTATCCTCTGTAAGAAAAGTCCAGAACATTTAATTTCGCATCAATTTGGAGTTGTTGAACATACGAGCGAAGAACCCAGCCCCTTTTCGTCACCAGTGGTGTCCAGCGGCGAATAAGAGGCGTCGAACGGCAAGCGAGCGGTACCGTTCGAGTTATATAAATTAAACGGCGAGGCGCCGTCGACGCGACGGGGAAAAGAAATGAATTATGCCTCGGAGCGGTCCGTTTCGAGGCACGCGGCCGAATCGCTATGCCCCGCGCGTTCACTCGAACGTCTCTACGCCGGCATTTCTTCAGCGAAAATAACGCGCGGTATTTATAGGCGGTTTTTATGTGAAAAGCTAAGTGCTGCTCGTAAAGTTACATCAAGAGCGCGCACCGAGCTCTGAATCCACTGTGGAGATTTTTGTTTTCACAATGTATGCAAATACTCGTCCCCTCCCATGCGCCCGCCAGCCGATGCAAATCACCAGCATGCAACTATTGCGTTATTACAACAAAGTACGGCAGTCTCGTTTGTTAAATGGGCCCAGTAATGGGAGGTGCGCGCTGGAACCGTTAATTGATATGCTAATCAGCCCCGATGCGGATATTATTGCACGCGTTATGCAGTTTTACCCTCGTCCGGCGCGGAGCTATTCATTAGCGTCTTTGAGAAACTGGTTCCCCCTTGGGTCGTTCCTGTTTACGCGGTTAACACGCTGTCATTTGGTGGCGATTCCGGATCGTTCTCTCCTCGTCGGTGATTAACGGTAAATCGAGAAAGTGCATGTTGAACGTCGATAACTGGTATCAGCCAGCGACAATTTAGTTTCTCCAGATCAGCGTTGCGTTAACTTGATTAAAGTGTATCGAACGAGTCGCGGGTATTAATATACTTCGCAGATAATTCCTTCCTGAAGCGATGCTGTTTGTAATTGCTGGTCGAAGTGCTCGAGTTTCCACGAAATTTGCGCGACACAGCTGTCATTGCTGGAGCGAGGCAAGGGTCAGCCCCCGCGTGTGCCACGGATCGTTAGCGGGTGCACAGAAAATGATGCATGCACGATTCGTAGCCGGCATAATTGAGCTTGGTCACTCGAGTCGATCGGTGTACTCGAGGTCCTTTTCCAGCGACCACGGCCACCCTATTATTCGCCCGATCCCGCTAATATGGACCACGTGGTTTGAATAGCGAAGCTAGAAGACGGCCCCGGCCGAAGGGGACGTTCGAGAGTCGCGCTTCAGCCGCACCGCCCAGCACGTGCACCGCTCTTCCGACCTTCGACATCCTCCTCCGTCTCCTTCTGTTTCTTCCACCACCTAGCTGGCCGTTAGCCTTTCTACGTCAAACAACAGCCTCGTTGTGGCCGCCTCAATTTACGCGCCCACTCACCGACGATTTCGTGCACGCGTGCCTACGTCCCTCGCGAAGGCTCCATGTAACGATACTCTTTTGCGCTTGATATCGTCACGAAATCATCATCGTGGTCGCGCATCACTCTCTAACAGGACCGAGACACTATTGAAACCTGATCAGATCGCTGTGAAGTTCGTCATTGTCGAAAGTAACAATTTTTAACAAAACTCTTCCCCGAGATAATTATTTTGAAGGCGAGAAATGCCGGTAGATGAAGGAATACTCGCGGCGGGTCGCGAGGGGGTCCAATTAAACGGGAACACTCGCTCGCCGTGGAGCGGCAATTTTGAGCATGAAAGGGCCGAAGAATGGCGCGGGAGTAACGTTGTAACATTGAACCTGTCCGCCGATTTCACAAGAGGGATTCACATTCGCCGCTCGGAACGGGAGCATCCTCGACCTTTATCTACGAAAAGTCGAAGACAGATATAAAGGGGGAGGGAAATCATTCCTATAGAAACGTTAATAATAATAATCATAATAATTCCCTTCTCTTTTCACGATGTCTGTTCGACGCGGCCTTTTCATCGGGCCATGAATGGGTCGAACGAGTTGAGCCACATCCTCTCTTCCGAGCTCCCTTTTTCCTACCTCCTGCCACCATCTCCGCCATCATCGCCGTTCCAACCCCTCGCCCCCTCAGACCTCACCCCGTCTGCAACCCCCCCCCCCGCCCCGCCCCCTCCTCCTGCCCCGATCCCGACAAGGAACATCTACCAGAGACTGCGAGACCAATTGTGCGCTCGGTACCGATCTAGGTGCCTCACGTATGAAAAGAGCCCAGTTTCTCTACGCTTCTTCTCAAGTGCCTTCCGGCTTTCTTGGAAATTTCATGCCAGAGAAATGTTCTGGCTTCGCCTCGGACGACCCGCCGATCCAATTTTATCGCGAACGCAACGCTACGCGTCTGAAAGGACTCCGCCTGACTCCTCTGTCCACATTTCCCAAATTCGTGGATAGCAAATTCGCCGGTTCGATTGGATCGGCAGTCAGACCTGGCAGCGAGCCGGGCAGTAAGAATTGAAAGCGACACCGGGTTTAGTCGGAGCTGGAAGGTGGCTGAAGAAATTCACGGAGTTTCGAAGGATTTTGGAGCAGCGGCAGGGGATGGCAGCGCGAGGCAAAGGGTTACGGAGTTGTTGAATAGATGAATCAGTTGGCACAGAGCTAAAATGACGTTGGGTTGAAACGTATCCGCTTCTTAGCCAAGATTCGCTCGCGCAGAGCGCGACAGGCTCGCGGAGGGCGCGCGCTGCTTGGACCAGGGGAATCAATCGAATAGTAATAACGTCACCGCGGAATGAAATCCGCGCGGCACGCTGGCTGTGCACGTGGTTTGATTCACGGCGAGGGAAAAGAGGCTCGAAAGGGTACATAAGAGGCAGCGATGCGAGGGAGAGCCGGAGGAGAGCGGGAAAGGAGAGAGAAAAGCAGAGAGACGGGTATAAAAAGACCAGCCGCTTCTCGAATTTGCCCTCCGCCGTGCAGGTTCCTCTTCCGTGCCCTCTGCCTCGCACATGCAATACGCTCGCGTACCACTGCACCTTCCTTTACTCGCACCACCATCCCTTGCGCGCACACACATCCGAAATCCACGCACGCTCGAAATGCCGGCTCGCGATACGAGCTCTCTCGCGCGCGCGCGCGCGCGCTCGCCTGTACGTGTGTACCTTGGCAATACGGAAGAGAAGAGCCCGCGATATCGCGGCGTATTATACCGAGAAGCGACTCTATGGGCCCCCGGGAGCGGGCGCGTCGGGTAATCCGATCAAATGGCAAAGTGGATTGCAACAAAAAAAGACGATGATCTCTATCGCTGGCCCGTCGAATTTCAATATGGGCCGGCACGCCCGAATAACCACCTATCCCGCACAGGTATTCGTACGTGTTTATATGAAAGGTAGAGTCGAATCCTTTGCGCGGCCGCGAGACGAGCGGATCGGATGTGAATGGCGTGCGCGGGCGCGCGCCAACGGACCTGATATATCGTACCAACCCTCTCGAAATCGGTCTGCGAGGCCTCCGAGTACCCTCCGACTGTATACCGATCGTCACATTCACGAGGATAATTACGGGCCGGGTCCCGTGTTCCTGGACGTTTCGTTGCACTCCTCCGGCTTCTCCTCTTTGGATGTTCGAGTGCCTCTTAATTGCGATCGGTGCAACGCGATTGTTCTTGTGCCATGGAAAAGGAGACAGCCGGTGGTTCTGAAAGAATACGCTGAGCACGAGGCGGGGGTTTGCAAATACCAAGCAAGTGTAGGCAGCCTGCGGTAAAGGGTGGTCGTTCATTCTCGCCTCGATACTTACTTCGGAACACTGCTCGTTTCGTTTGCGCGGCTGAGTTGATTGGCCTGTCCCGGTGCCAATAAAGATTTCAAGGGACCTCTCGGGGCCTTTAATAAAATCGTTATTATCGCTCGTTACTGTATCAAGCACGGTAATTAATCGCTCCGCGGAGATCCATTAATAACTCCGATTATTTCCATCGGAACATTTGTTTCCCGCCTTTTTTCTCTCACGCCCAAGCCAACCCTGCTATCATAATTCCGTAACGAACGGCCGATCACAAAGGTTCCCCTCGTATTTCTCCGCGGACACTTATCGTGATAGAGCGATAGCGCTAATCCGGTTGCGCAACGGCGACCTCCGGTCCGCTCGAGAAAACGGTATCGAAAGGTCAGTAACGGCAATTAAGGTTCGGCCATATTCTTGGCTTTGAAAATCCTCCGGCGTTTACGTCGCCGCCTATTTAGACACCTTAGAATTTCACTCGGTGCCGCGCAGGCAAATGTCAGTTTGTGCACCTGCTATTAATCCCAAGAGCCTCTAGAATGTTAATCGGCCAGGGTTCCTTGTTCGCCGCGCTGGATGCCAGTAATTTACGCTGTCATAAGCCCTCGCCGTGATTTCTCACGTTTTCAAGGCGTGCGTACGCTTTTACACGCTTTCCTGCCGATTAGAGCCATTTGTAATGTTCTTAAACCTGAGAGCTGCTGACCATATCGCGCGTGATCGTGGGTAATGGTTGCAGGAGGCTCGGGGAGATCGGCGAGACTGACAGTTCGAAGCGATAGATCGGAGATCGATCAAACGTGTGGGGCATTAACATGATAAAAAAGTTGGTGGATTTTGCATTCGACTCGGAGGAATCGCGGGGCCAAGCGATAGACAGCGCGATACCGAGTGAAAAGGCTGAATCTCTTCAGCGCATGCCAGGCACTTTTGACAAAAGCTGACGGCTCCCTCGAGCTTCAGAGTTCACGTTCAGGCTTCGCGCTGAGGTCAAAAGCTTCTCTCGCTTCTCCACTGTTATTTGCAATAAATTATCGCAAGCTTCGTCAGAGTTCTAAGGGTATTACAACATGAGGTAGATAGATGAGGGAATCGTGTTACAGAATGGAGCAACTGTAACTCGGTAGCGTTAGAAATCATAATAGATTAAGTAATCGTAAAAAAAATAATTGTCCCCCGTCTCAGTGGATCGAAGCAAAGGGCCGTGCTCGCCCCAAGCATCGTGCCAAGGAAAAGCGACTCTTCTATTTAGGACCCAATAGCCCGAAGAGTCTGGAAGCTCTAAAGATTCCTCGGTTGTTCGACGGGAAAAACGATAAAGAGCCGTCGGAGGGTGCAAGAGCGGCGTGGAAGGGGCGAAAGAGAGGCGAGCACCACCTTCGGAAGACGACGAAGATGCGTTTTTGTCGACGTCGTTACAGGAGGGCGAGAAGGCTGTTTCTTCTCTCTACCCCGCGCCTCCTTTCTTTCGCCGAGGCGGCGCATTTAAGAAAGCCCACCCCTCCGCTCCTTCCTTTCGATCTCTCTTCCCTTTCTTCCCTTTCTTCCCTTTCATCGCTGACAGTGGCCGCGGCCGACTGCCTCAGAGCCGGGCGACGCCGTGGACCGCGCGAACCAGACCAGTGGGTGCGCAGGGCGCCGCGGGACGAGGAACGGTGTTTGTCAATAGCCTGTTAATGCGCTAAGCCATTAATCATTGCGAGCGCCTCGCTGCTGTCACCGCTAACCTTAACCATCCCCCGTGCTGCGTCGTCCTGGGGGCGAAGGAGCACGAGGGGCTGCCCTTTACCGCTCGCCCCAACTCGCCTCCACCGCCACGTCCACCACCTCTCCACGCGTTCGTTCTTTCTTCGCGGCAACACCCTACTTTCCGCTACCGACGACAGCCGATCCGGCCAACCACGGCCAGCCTTTGAAACAGACCGTGGCTAGGATTAAACGCGTCGCGATCACGACCCTGCCACCTCGGTAATCAATTATTAACGGGTCCAACCGATCCCTTGCAACTTTCGCACGGGACAGGCACCTCGTCGCTGACGTTTGCGGCATTTGCGCGCTTGTGGCCATTTTCACTGGACACGCAACAAGGATATTGCACCAGGGAATCGTCTCACGAACCGCGGGACGATAGCGTGAATTGACTCGTTGCTTTCGGCGTACCCGTCCGCAGAGAAGGACACGAAAAAGAGCGGCGAAGGCGTTAGCGCACGGTCGCATAATAATATCTGCCAGGCATGGGCGCGGAAATTCGCTCTCTCTCTCTCTCTCTCTCTCTCTGAAATAACCGCGCGCGGGCGCCCGAGCTCAGTCGCCGTGGCTGCGGAGAGATGATGATCGCGGGCCTCTTCTATGACGAGAAAGCGGGAGAGGGAAATGGAGTCGGGATGCAGAGACGGGGAGGAAGAGAGCGACGAAACGAGAGAATGAGAGAGGATTCCGCCTATTTATAGCGTTCTATTCGTTTCGGGCGGGTTTCTGTGGGCTGCAGGGATCTGGCATGATGGAAGGCATTATTATGGTAAACCGACGTACGGCGCTTCGTTTATTATCTTCGAGTTTATTGTGCTTCCGTGGCCGATTAACTCGTCTAGTCTCGAGATCGGAACCGCTCGTCCCGATCTTGCGTACACACATGCACGGTACGCTTCGCTTTTCAAGCTATCGGGCACGGTGCGAGTGCAGGGACGCATTTCGCGGTTACGATCCTCATGCGGTACCTCGAGAACAATGCCAAAATTTATGTTCCACCGAAGCGACCATTGCGAGTGACCATCCATGGGATGGGGTTGAAACCGACACGCGTTGCTCCCGAAGCTCACAAAACCGATCAAGCTCTTGCTGGACATCAATGTTTTTTTAATACACCACAGTTAGAGGAACAGTCGTGGGAGATATTGTCAAGGTTGACACGCTCGAAGATGAATGCGCGGTTGAGGACTCATTAATTTCCCCGTGACGCTTGAGCTTACAAGAGGAGACCCGTCAACCCCAAACAGTCCCCGGCTGGATCCCGAAAATATCCAAAATTTCAGGCAATTGTTTTCCATTTGCCACGTTCAGCGGAGCGAGACATCAAAGACAGGTCAGACATCAAACAACCAGCGGCCGTGGGAGTAATGGAGGATGGCTGGGCACAAAGCAGCCGATTCAAGCGATCCGAGCCTGATCGGTGTCCGGATGCGTCCGACATCGCGGATGGACGATACATCAGCGTTAAGAGCGCGATGCTGCCGTCCGACTACAAACTGCTTATTGTTTTTCAGCGTCCGCTAGGCGTAACGGCGCGGCGCGGCAAAGAAGGGCGCAGCGAGCGGAGACGATAATAATAGCCGCGCGAGCGGGCGGGCGGGCGGGCGGGCGGGCTAGCTCTCTCGCGGCCTCTACACACTTGCCGTTTCCTCGCTTCGCCTTTATGAAATATCCGCGCCATTCTTTCCAGCCTGACTCACTGACAGAAACAGAGAGAGAGAGAGAGAGAGAGCGGGAGGGAGAGTGCCTGGCTTCATTCATGAACGCAGCCGCGCGGAGAACAGTGATCCGCACTGTGCGGCCACGCCGCTTTAATTGCGCGTGCACACGCGCACGCGTGTCGGTAACGGATACAACGTTTTTATCGTGGCAACGAACCGACCCTCTCTCTCTCCTCACTGTCTCTTTGTTCGCCCCTCTCTCTCTCTCTCTCTCTCTCTCTCTCTCTCTCTTTCCATCTGCCCCGGGAGCTCGTAGCTAGCGATGGCCGCGACACACGTCCAATCACTTAAACATGCGACGTAAGTTGTTGTTTCGCGGTACCATTCGACCACTGTAATTGATCATTAGCCGGGCACCTGCAGGTGGAGCTCCGAATCGCGGACCCGCGCATCGGCAAGGAGAAGCTCTTATATGGTAATCCCTGTCTCAGCATCCAGCGTGGACGAGGCAGCTTGACTTTGGTGATCTGGGGAGAACCGGTGCTTCCTGGGCAACGCGTCATTAGAGTCAGAAAGTCGATGGGCTTGAATGCTTTGGCAGTTGTTGGGAGTCACTAATGAAATTTGAACTGTCCGAGCCGGAGATTCGAACGTCCGTCACTACTCGCGGCATTATCGCGAGCGGGCGAGCGTAGCTGGCAGATAGTACAAGGCTACGAAGCAGACCATCGAGGTAGCTGACGCGGATTCCTTCGGCATTCCCGGCCACATTCGCACGCCCGACGCCCCCCGTATCGTAATTTCGAATCTGCCGAGCGAGGCGAAGTCATTGTCTCGACGAAGGGCTCGCGAACAATTAACCGCGCCGCGAGCAATCATCGAGCGCCTCTGTTACGTGCGCGATAGCGCTGATTTTAAATCGCGCGTATGAGAACAGATGATGAACGAACAAAGGATTCTCTCTCCCACTCTCTCTTCCTTCGATCTGATTTTCTACTTGTTACGCGAGATGCTCTTAACTCTTGCACTCCTCCCGTTGACTCGCGATTAGACGAGCCATTGAATCGAGGGAATGTGCATTGTCGAGGGAATGACGTATGCTTCTTTTGTGAACAACCACGGGATTCAAATAGACCTAGAGGAAAGATGCTCGAGCTTCCACTTAGCTGCTTTTCGAATTCAAGTTTACAATTGAGGCATTCAGAACAAAAAAAAACTCACATTTTGGGGGTTAATCCACAAAATAGGATTTTGAAACTGCGCGAATTCCAAATTTCGTCCCGAGGAGGTGTCCTAATTTCTAAAGGAAATTGAGATCGATTTTCTAAAAATCTATTATTTGAAATACAAAGGGCTGAAACATGAACAGTTACAGGAGTGAATTATCTTTTATCGGTTTTCAAGCAATTTTAGTAGAAATATTTAATGTTTTGTAGATGCCAAAACGAAAACAGTGAAGTAAGAAGTCCATGCGATAAGAAGACGTTTATTTGCCGTGATTGCTTGCACACATAAACTGTAAGATTACTTGTATCAATCAAAAATTTAATTTTCAAATTTATTTGCTGTTTTACAAATATTTTCTTGGGGGACGAAATGCGGAACACTTTGTTCAGATCTCACATTTTGCACGTATTCAGATTTTGTTTATTATCTCGTACTGGCATGACATAATTAAATTTTTCAATTCGTGGATACATAGAAAAACGTTCAAAGAAAATTCACGCCAAGTGTCAGCTCATTCTAACATTTTATACACCCTCTTCAGGGTCAAATACAAATGAGGGACGAAATTTCGGCCCTTTACCCGACTAGGATTAGTCCGTTGTTGCCCTCCATGCTTCAATTTTCTCCACTGTCATCTCCACATGCATCTAAAGTCAAATAAAACAGCCCCCCCCCCCCCCATGAATGACAGATAGAACCCCTAATATTCGCGTGAACGGTTCCCAAGCAGAGACACAGGTGACCCTAGTTGACGCGTAATATCCTCGAAATACGCATTACGAACGTCAAAGTGCTCGTTTTACTCCAATTAATCTGCCCCGCTCCAGATTCCTCCGAGCCCGGAGCACCTGGCCAGCAGGTAGATTGCGAAACGCTTGTCAATCACGGGCCCCGTTGCGTCCAATTAACTTCCGTCCGTCGTTGCAGCGCGAAACTCGGGGATCGAGACGGCCGATCGATCATCGACCTTCGGGCCTTCGGGTGTCCACTGTCCAGTCTCTTTCGACCGGGGCCCGTGGTCCCTGTTTTCCATCGGTTCCGCGACAATGCCCGGCGATCGCGGCCCGTCGGTTCCCGTTATCCGTCGCGTCCAAACAGCTCGCGCCCACGCGCGTGCATACGCGAGAAGGTGCATGTGCAGCGTTCCGTGTTGCGGCTCACCTATTATGGACGCGGTCGCGCGCGCTTCGATTTCGATCGCTCCGCGCTCGGACACCTGTCGCGCGTTCGCTAGCGAGCACGCGTCCGCGCTTCTATTTATACGGGCCGCGTGTAACGCTGACCCGTGGACGAGGGTGGTCGTTGATCATCGGGGGAAGATCCGAGCTCGGCGAAAGGAACACGCATTCCTCGAGGGCTCAGCGAGCTAGTCACACGCGAGGCTGTGTTAGGATACAGATACGATGTTGGATAGTTCTCACACTTTTTCTCTTGGTGCTTCACCTCCGATAGCGTGACACAGGAGCTTCGCCTGCGCCGAGTGTCACGCCCATTGCTCGGTGAAGGAAGAGATCCTCGTAATTACCGCGGGAGTAGGGGAGACCGGGGGTAAGTTGGTCCGACAGTTCTATCTCCAAAATGAAAAGAGCGGTGTACTTTAAATTATTTTTTCCGTGTAAGTTGATCACGCCACTCTGTCGCCCATTTTAATAGCATCCGCGACAGCGAATCGTGAGGCTGTAATCAAGGACCTATTAGTCGCGTACCACATAAGTAAATATTTTTCTATTATTATTTTTTTGCCTATTTCGATTATTTAATGGTGATATTATCGACTGATTCGTTCTTATGGATCAAATGACATTCAAGAACATGGTGTAATACTGTTTATCGTTTCAATATATGTACAAGCAAACTAATCTCTCAAATTGCTACATGTGTCGATAGGGGCTAGTTGTTACCCTGATTTGGGGCACGTTGTTACCGTAACAACTTGCCCCACTGCAAATGTATAAATTGTTCCTGCTGTGCTTTAAGATGAGAACCTATGAATGAAAGGCGGAAAGGGGCACCATTTCCATCAAAGTTATGCATAAAGGTAACAACTGTCGCTAGAGAATTCAGTATCTGCCACTTCACCCTATCGAGAGTTATTAAAAAACTACAATCTGGACAAGACGCCACTGTAGGCCACAAGAACAACTCTCAATAAGTGCGTGCTCACAAACAGTCGAGTGTAAGACTGATTTGTACATTTTAGTTTTTATACCAAAAATAATGTTTATGGTTATTATATTGTTTTGGTTTTCTTTTAAAGATTATACATTTTCGTTGATCCAAACCTTTTATAAATAAACATTACCAATAAAATTTGGTTTTGTTCCATTAGAAAATGAAATATTTCATTAAAAGGCAACTTATATATATCTTAGTAACAACTTACCCCAATGCGATATCGACTTGCCCCATAAAGGGGTAAGAAGTCCCGCTTCGACCAGACACAAATAGATTACTTTTTATGAAAAACCTACTGCAATATATTAAATACAAGCTTAAAATCATAAAATATAATGCATTTAACAAGAAATTAGTCAATAGTGAAGAGAATAACTACATTATTCTCCAGTCATATTTGATGTTTTATGGAAATCGGAACTTTTAGCCCCGGTCTCCCCTAATGGAGTTTCCATGGAGCGAGGATCAGGTAGTCGGTGGCTCGATTCATTTAGAATGGTTAGTGGACGTTGTTGGATGATAATGGATATTCAAAGGAGCTCAATGGATCGGGGTGGGTCTCCCTAGGCGGTTTTAGTGTGTTATTATCTGAGAACACTTGCGGACTATACGCAGAATGAGAAAGAGATCTGGATAATTACTGTGAAAGTAGAGCTGCTTCGCTTGGAGCATCGATGCGGACGATTGAGCGGGTGAAAGGGAAAGGTTCACGGTTAGCTTCGGTCGAAACGAAACGCGCGTACCGCGGTCGGTCGACACTGAATGACATTGAGCATTCAGTAGTCGGAGTGCTGAATGGACTGGCGGTATTTCTGAGTTACCCTAGCGCCACCGAATATTTTCAGAGTTTCAATTCTTCTCTCATAAACCTATCACGATAGACAAGTTTCCCATCCAGCTCGAGTTCATCAAAGATCTCTATAAATCCTTGCCTGGGTACCACGAAGAAGCATCGAGCGCGTCGAATCTCCACGAGCAAAGGCGTGGAAGAACTCGAGAGCGGTGCGACGGAAGAAAGATTACGCGTTCGCAGGGTAAACGAGCGGTCCTTGTAAAAAGTCTTTTAAAGCGTCACGGCACCGAGGGTGGAGACAACTGCGATGAAAACGATGGAGGGCCAAAGAAAAGCGTCCGACAAAGGTTACTATTTATAATCAGCGGGACGCGCGTCGCCGGATGGGGCCGAGCGGGGGTGACGCGCGAAGAGGAACCGGGCTCCGGGCAGAAGAGGAAGAGGTGGAGGAGGCGAGGACTAAGGGAGAGGAGCCAAGGTGAAAAAGGAGGAGTCGCGTGATGCAGAGAGAAGCGGTCGGTCACGCGCGGGGACCGCGATATATTAATAATGGGAGCAACAAAGCGGCAAGGAAGAAGAATAAGGGACAGGAGGAGTAGAAAAAGGAAGAACGCCTGGGAGGGGGCGAGGAACGGAGAGCACCGTTGCTGCGTCCTCCTCTCGCCCTTTGCCTCTCTCGGTTCCTGTTCTAAATTCGTCGCAGGCCTCGTTGCAACCGTTTGGCTTAAGGCTAACGGTCCGTCCGGTCTTGTTCTCCTCTCCTCACCCGCGCTCCCTCTCTCTCTCTCTCTCTCTCGCGGCCACGCGCGCTCCCTGTGCCTGTCCTCGTCTTTCTGTCGTCGGGATCGCGAGTCGGCGGCTCTCATTCATGAGACGAGACGGTGGACGCGTAGCTAGAGCAGAGAATCCAGCGAAGGGACGAAGAACGAGACGAGCACGCCCGGGTAGTAGAAGAACGGGTCGGAGAGCGATGGAGCGGCCGGGAAAGAGACAGAGAGGGCAGGGATGAGCGAAAGAGAGCGGGCCGGAAACGCTCGCGAGCCAATGTTCATTCACAAGCGGCCACGACCGCCTGGTCGTCTTCTTGGTCCTCTTCTTCTTCTTCTTCTGCTACGTCCTCCTCTGCTTTCGCATCGTTCTCCTCTTCGTCCAACGACCGAACCGCCTTCGTCGTTGTCGTGCTCGTCGTCCACGTCCGGAGCAAAACGTCCCCGACGCCACCGCCGCCAACGCCGACATCGTCGTCGGCCTCGTCGTCGTCTTCTTCGTCGTTGTCGTCGTCATAGTCGTCGTGCTGCATAAATCTCCTCCTCTCTGTCTCGCTTCTACACCCACTATACCTATGTGTAGAGCCTGGAGCCGCGCATAGGTACAGCAGCGGTGAGAAGATGCGCGAGCAATACGCGGGACGGGTACAACACTCATTGTTCTTGTCTGCTCCCGCACCAGCACCGGTACCGGAATAGAATGGTATCCTGTGTGTGTGTGCGCGCGCCGCGAAACCCATGACGATGGCCCATCCTCGCGTCTCGCAGCGAAACGAATCGTCGTACGGGCGGACGTTTATAAAATTTGCGTGCCACGGCCCGCAGTCTAAACACAAAACAACGGGCAACCGCCTTTATTCGCACCACTGCGGAAAATTTAGCCTGAGCTTTCGCTTCGCCACTCCAGGACACTTCCATTCGCGATCGCCCACGCTGCGTCTCTTCGTGGTCACCACGGTCAACGAGTGGGCACTGTTTTAGAAGAGTGATGAGTTTGATGCGTGGTTTGGATTCGTTGAAATCGTTCAGAGTTTAGGGCAGTGGTTTAGAATAGGGCGGCTGACACGTGACGTAGCGATTCTACTTAATGTTTGGAGTATACTGTCGTTGACTGCTCCTGCGACGAATTGCTTAGCAAGTTCGTGATTGTAGAAGGTGTCAAGCGTTGGGAGATGATTGGAACTTTCTGATAAGTATAATGTAATGGTGGAGCTTGCGCAATTGGTGCTCATTCCTTTATACCCATTGATTAATAGTAGGTTTGTTGAACACCGCGTCACGTCAAACATTATCCTAGACAAAGCTGTATTCTTTGTCGCAAGAATATGTTTATGCCAATTCCATTCATACCCAAGGACAACGGGCGACTTTTACTCCACGCTCCGCGTGCAAATACTTCGTCCACCAGTCATCGTTCAACTCTGATTTAACAGATTTTGCAAGAGAACACTTGCGCAAGTAGTACGATTTCTAGGAAACCGTGCGTTCGCCATGCGAAAAAAAGAGGGGATTCAATATCATAAAGCAGTTGTCGTAGCAATTTAAGTGGTGCACAGTAAACGGTGGTATTACTGCTTCGAGATTGCCGCACAGAAATAGCAGTGTCAGTATTTTAGTAAGTGGAACAGGAAACCCTCGATTCTTCCACCGGTGTGTACCGTGGATAACAATTCTCCAAGGGATTCATAAACCCCGCTGCGGATCGTGCAAGCGAAATAATTAACTATCTGCTTCGGTTGTGAATAAGATCGGACGAGCCGCGAGCAATCGCAACGCGAGCGTCCATTAAACGCTGGCGATTCCACGCTCGCGTATTCAGATGCACGCGGGAAACAGCGTTCGAGCGGCGCCTTCAAATATTACAAATTTTAATTACGGACGCTAATTAAACCGCGAATTTAGCGCGCCTCTCGACACGGAAGGCCGAGATTCCGGCCGAAGTAGAAAAATACCGTATGTAATCGGACGCGCCAGGCCATGAACAGTCTCTTTCAGCGTTTTACCTCGCGAACGACGCGACGCCCCATTCTTTTCTCCAGTTCATAAATAGTGCGGGATTTGTCAGGGAAATTGAGGGCAGTGTTATGCGAGCATGCAGCGAACACTTGGAAGTCAGTACTACTACTAATCATTGACGATTACTAAATAACAATAGAGAATCTATTTATTAATAGACCCAGCAAAGTACACTTTTTCAAAACAATCTCCCGCAAAATCCACGTGCAAAGAGACAAATCCACGAGCGCATCGATTCCTTTTCTCCCCGAGAAGTCCAACCATTGACAGTTTCCAGTTGCGGGCGCGTGTGCACGCGCAGCGTTCGAGTCGAAATAATTTGCGAGGAGTCCGTTTCGGGCGAAGGTGCGCGCGTGCAGTCGGCCGAGAAAGGAAAAAGCGCATCGCCCGGTTTTGTGGCCGACGATAAAAAGGAGCATCCGCGAAGTGGACGGAGCACGGTGTGGTCTGTTTAGCGCACCGGTGGGGGATGGTAAGGGGCGCAAGTCAAGGGTGCATTGGTGCGGAGGACGAGCAGCAGCCAAGAGAAGAGGGGGGGAATGGGTTTTGCGGAGGACATGAAAGGGATGCGCGCCGACGCCATTCTCGTCCATTCCACTCGCCGCGGTAGGAACAGCGAGGGTGGCCGGGGGTGCGCGGCGTACATATAAACGTACATACGGCTATGTACCTGTGCGTGCACGATGGAGACGAGACAGGATATTCTATCTGACGGCTGTGGCGAAGGCAAATGCAACGGGGGATCGAACGCGACGAGTGCCAAGGAACCCACCCCCGCTGCCATCGTAATCTTCGAATTCAAGGATTCTACACATCCTCGCCCGGCATTCTTCGTTTACACGTTTCAGGCTTTGGGGAAGGTTTGTCGATGCGAACGGAGTTTCGTAATCGTTGGTTATTCCGGGCCCTTGGTTTTCATAGTAGGTACTATCTAAGAGAGAGAATACGATGCTCCTTCAGGGTTCTTACATCTGTCAATAATAATGAGTCCACAATCACTGCTACAGTGAATGGCGAACAATTGCAGCCAGTATCTCAATACCTATTCACGTGCCCCAGCTCCCGTCGTCTATAGAAATCGATGCAACCGCAATTGCTCCCTGTAATTAACCTACTTCTGCCGAGTCGCTGGTCTATGTTAGACGTAGATCGATAGCTCGAACAATAATAGAAGACACTCCGTCACGACTGTCCATGTACAGGGTGTTCGTGAGTTCGTAACCCAGCCGCCAAGTCTGAGAGACGATCGATTCAAAGTAGTAAAACATTATTCTCGTGTTCTCCGTTTCTTAACGGTCTCTTGACAATTGGATGGTATGAGAAAGTTGATATTGCTCGCTAAATCAGGTGCCGCTGTATTGGAAATCACCGATAGCCGATGGCGATTGGGCGACCATGTTGCGCACCTGCAGAGATTTCTACCTGAGCGAGCTGCAGGAGCCGGCGCCGGGCGGAGGTGGAAGAAGCGATTCAGGGGATGTGGGCGGACAGCTCGGCGACAACAATAAGCATTGTGATTTGCGCGGGTGTGCCTCGCCTCCGATTGGTCGGCTTCCACCACCTCCACGGCTCCGACGTAGGGCCGTCAGCAGGCTGCCGGGGGTTGTGCCGCGACCACCGCCTCCAACCGAGACAATAGACAATGCGCAGCACTGCCATCGCCTGCACCTGATCCGACGGGATGCGCCTGGTCATTCGCCCACCATCCACGAACACCCGATGGATTCTCGATTGACTTCTCAGCGGCCCGCCACAAACCGCTATGCACTCGAATGTTTGCTAAAAGCAGCGAAACCGATGCATTAAAATTGCAATTTCTCGATACCGAAGCGTTGCGGCGAGGAATTATCCTATACCGGATGCGCGATTGCTGGGCAATAAATTAAATATTTTGTTCCACGTCGAGATCAGTCGATTAGATATTCAGTTCAGAGATAACTGTGTACAGTTCCATACTGTATTATGCTTACTTCATCCCTAACACTGATCCGAATCGTCCAGGAAAAGTGTCTAAATCTATCTCGTACGATACAACACGCGAATGTCGGAGAAATCGCAGTCTCTTCCACTTCCACTCCGATTAGATGTACGAACGCTACTCGGGACTGTATTAAGGGGAGAACGTTGCGAGGGGGTCCCCACCTGTGGCCGGCACAGATCCAGGACCTCCCATCGACTAATCAATCATTCCAAGCCCATCTAATACTATAGATTCCCAGCCAAGGATGGTCGACGCCTGTCAACACCCAACGTACGAACAATAGACGACGGGTGCTGCAGCCCGCAGGTAAACGGCACGCGTTACGTCGCCGACGTTGAGCGTTCTCGCGTGCCACGTGACGCGTGTCTCCCCCCTTCTCCCTATTTCTCCTCCCTTGTCCCCCACGAATGGGGGGGGGGGGGGTCGAGTAAGAGAAAGAGAGAGAAGGAGAATGCTCCGAGCTCGGTAGCGCACGCTGTCCATCCACGACGCTACTACGCCCAGCTCCAGCGACCGATGCCTCGGTACGCTTCCTCGGAAGAGGGGGGCGGAGAAGGAAAGACAGGTAGTGGGAGACAGGTGGGGGAACAGGGAAAAGGGATGTCAGTGGGTGCGCGCAGGTGAGCCGCGGGGATCCCCGACGGAACGCAGCTACGACAGCAATGATGGTACACGGAGACGTCGGTGGCGTGCAGAAGCCAGGGAAAGACGAAGGCGTAGACGAGGACGAGGACGAGGACGCGAGCGAGGACGAGCGTCAGAACGGGTCGCGGTGGTGGTGGCCCTGGCAGTGTCGGGCAGAGCGCGCGCCTTGGCGTGGGTGTCGGAGGAAGAGGGCGGTACGTACGCCCGAAAAGGGGCGTGGCGGCCGATAGAACCCGCCGCGGATCCAAGCGACGCCGAGCGAGCGAGACGGGAAACGAGCGTGTAGAGGTGCGAGAGCGAGAGGCAGGCAGCTAGGGAGAGAGTGAGAGAGGAAGAGCCGACGGCGCACGTCGCGTCGGCTAGAGCACACAGTAGTGGGTGAGGGAAGGGAGATGAGCGGCGGGGGAGAGAGAAACAGCAAGGCGGGCAACAAAGGCAAAAGAGAGAGGAGAGGAGTGTCGAGCGACCGAGAGAAAAGACGCGAGAGAGAGAGGGCGATTATCGAGGGGGGAAGCCGCGAGTGGCGCAGCGCGGGCGCCGAAGCGGCGCGGAGTGGCGCGGCGCGTCGCGCCGGCCGCTAGGCAGCGCCTCCGAATCTCATCCCGTTCGGTCCTCGGGGGCTTCAGTCAGTCAGCCGACGCTCCGAGACGCGGTGATTATTCCCATTGTATGCCCGCTGCTCGAGGGGGGGTTCTTCCACCACTGACTCTCGTCTCCTCTCTCGCTCTCTCGCTCGGGCCGATTCTTCCGCGGCTACTGTATACTCGACCTCGCGGCTTCTGCCACCGCTGCTGGCTACTGCCGCTACTGCTGCTGCTGCTGCTTCGGTTCACCGTCGTGCCCGCTCCGTTCCGTTCGCGTGTTCCAAGCCCGCGATAGTGTCGCGGGAGCGTCGACGTCGCGGTCGCGATAGACATCCGCGGGAGATTGCGTTCGAACCGGGCACACGCGCGCGAACCAAGGATCTCTCTCTGCGGGGTGAGCGCGCGCGCCGCCGCCGCGAGCTACATCGATCCTTCCCGTGAGTGAAGATAGATCAGCAGGAAACTCGCGACGGGATCCTCGCGGGACCATGACGTAGCCGTGAACTCGTTTTCGTCCTCAAGTTCGGTGACGATCGCCCGATCCTGGCCATAGTGTCGTTCGCACAGTGATTAGAATCGTTGAATTTGCTGCCACGAGGTGTCGGGAGCCGATATCGCTCGATCGCCAGACAAGGCTCGCCCTGACGCTTTGCCCTGTTGCCTCGGATTGCTGGTTATCTCGTTCAAGTGCCGGGTTCTGTGCGGGGTTGTGTAATATTGTATTGCGTGACAAGTGCCGGGAAGCCGTGAAGAGGGTAGTCCAGGCTACCAGCGCGCGAGCAGGATGATATGAGCACGCTTGGCAGGTGAGTGAGACGCACGAGCACGTGACCGCGTTTGTAGCACCGCCGCTGGATCTAGCTCTCCCCTCTTGTCCGGTGAATTCAAAAGCAAAAACAGCAATTGCAGATTCTCTACGATCATTTAGTAGCGAGAGCTTACAAGTGTAATCGTTGCCTTGATGTTAGGTTTCCTTGTTTCACCAGCATCGCATCTATTTAGCTTCTGTCAGGAATCTTGAAAGACACTCAAACTGTAATATCAATGTCTTTAAATCTCCAATAAATCTACCCACAATTCTACCGAAATATCGAGACCATTTTCCCACAGAGCAGCCTAAAAGATCTCGGGTCCGCAGTGAGTTTCCTTCTAATAATATTTGAGTAGCAAAGGAAGGGTTTACCCAAGTCTCCCCTACAAAACATGGACATCTCCGTGACGTAGGGGCCGCGATTTTCGGGGCAATCCGACACGAATCGTCCGACATAGAGATCACGATACAGCACAGCGTCGTACCGCTATCGGTCCGCGCGGGCACGTAACGTCAGTGACGGCGAGGCGTGCACGCGTGTGCGTGGCGTTCCCTGTGCCGCCTGCCAGACAGCCGTGTACACGCAGGGCCATGTGTTCCGTGAGAGCAGGCAAAAGAGAAGGAGATCGGGAGAGAGTGACAGATCGAGAGAGAGAATTACCAGGTCGAGGGAGAGAGCCCGTGGCTCCGGGAAGGAGGGTGGCGGAGAAAGAGAGGGAGCACGCAATGCATCTGACCCAGTAACCCTCCCCTGCTGCCTGTCCCCTTTCTTCCCCCCCGCGGGCGCGGGCCACTCGCTCCACGAGTTTCCATTTACTCCGTCCTTTCCTGCCGTGGCCCTCTCCAAAATCCCGGATGGATTCTTCTTTCTTCCTTCGCTCGAACGACGAACCGACCACTTGACGGGCCGACGATCCTCTGTCGCGACGATGCATGTCGTCTCCACCCCTCGCGCGCCGGGGGTGGGAACCATTCCTTGGGAAACCAAGTCGTTCTCGCTCCCAACCATTACGGGCTTCGGGTGTCACGTG
This sequence comes from Andrena marginata, assembly GCA_963932335.1. Taxonomy (NCBI): domain Eukaryota; kingdom Metazoa; phylum Arthropoda; class Insecta; order Hymenoptera; family Andrenidae; genus Andrena; species Andrena marginata. The sequence goes on along the minus strand of OZ010662.1, from coordinate 10,260,722 downwards.
TTTAGAAAGGGGATGACATTTCGTGCATAGTTATGTATTACTGTTGCAGCCACTCGTTCTAAATTATGGGACTCCTTTTGGATTCCACTTAGGGGCTGAACAGGTCTATAGCGTTGCTTTCACTTTATGCAGCCGTAGGAAAGTAACGAGGGTTGGTTATGCCGCGCGATTAAGATTTTCCGGTAACGTTCTAATGATTAAAGAGCCAGTCGCCAAGATTTTGACCGATTTGGAGTACCTGCGCAGCTTTAATCCGAGCAGCGTAGGTCTGTTTTCCCTCGACATCAAAGAGCGAGGGCTCTGTTTTGCATAAACAGCTAAACCGGCGAAGGGTTGCCGAAGGGATCGAGCTAAAGAGTCGCGACCGTGATAAATCTCTCGTCGCGGGTCGTAATTAAAATCGGCATGATGGTATTTTTGTCGCACCGCGGCAGAGGATCTCGGGGAGGGGGCGGCCACTTGTTTCGCGGAACAGCGAATTATGAGAGCGTTCTGGCGAGGATGCAGCCGAGTCTCGGCAAAGTTTCGACCACGGGCAGATACTAGTTAGTCCCGATGTTCTATAAATATTTTAAAGAACCACCGGCAATGAGCGGCGAGCACGGAGCGAAGATGCCGCGGGCCCTCTTGATCACGAGCGCCGACAAGGCGAGGTAATATTGCTTCGCCGCGGTAGCCCCGGCGGAGCGATTTAGAGCAAAGGTTGTCCGAAGTAAAACCGGCGGCGCTGATTGATGCTCGCATTGTTTCGTTTAAGCACAATGCTGCCGTGTGCTTAAGGTGACAAAGGGGCCGTGGTCACCTAGAGTCAAATTACTTTCATCTGTCAGGGCATAGGGGCTGCACTGCCTGCAACAATATCAGAATAGAAATTGCCACTGTCTGCCGTCCAACGTACACATAACACCGACGTAACAGAACAAGAAAACTGCCACGTACACACGTCGAACAAACAACGGACCCGAAATAGAGGCTTGCGGAACGAGTTGCTCGCCTGACTGTGGGGAGAGCAAAATTATTGCTCCTGCCACCTCTTTGTCTCGCTGTTGTCGCGGAACAATTGCCCTCCGCCGTGGATATCCCGATCCGCGGACATCTCGGCTATTAAAAGGCCGCCGAGACATCGCCAGACTCGTCGGGGGATTAGGTTGCGCGTGGTCGAACGTTAGCGTGTGGATCGATTAGAAAACTGCGAAGCGAAGGCGATCGTGCCATGAGTCTACACCCGAGATTGACTAATATTTGAGAGATATTCCTCTTCGTGTAGGTAGTCGTTCCACCTCGTTTATTTTCCGTTTGACTACTTAGACAGGTTGAAACACGGACCACGGCGTGTAATTTTTGGAACAACCGAGTGGTAAACGATTCCTTGAGGAAAGAATTTAGTTCTAAAGTGTCAAATGTAATCTTTTTAAGCGAGTCCTTATTTAGGAGATCATTAAATTTGGAAATCTGAAAAGTGTAGGTACCTGCATTACAAGCTGAAGTTTCTAGTGCATCTATCGGTTCAAGAAAATATAAGTCACTATTTTCTGCAATGCAGAAAATGCATGCAGATTTGCCTATGCTGTATAAATTAAGGGGACTTGAGTAAACGCATTTTTAATGGACACTAATTGAAACGAGTATCCGATTGTTTTTCTTTTAATTGCAAAAAAGTTCCTCCATCGACTAATGGCACCACGCGTCTACCTCCATACCGACGATTAAGAAATTGCTCTCTGAACAATGTTGAATTGTATCTTCCCATCGCAGCAACTCGGTAGAAACCGGGAATGAAGACTTATCGAGCCTGATAGAAAGCAAATTATCTGTCACTACTTGCAAGCGCAGACACGAGTCAGAGGATACACAGAGATGCATTAATCAAATGCATCGTGGCACTTCGAACTCGATTATCTCGCAAACGGAGTTTCTCACGAAGAAAATTTGTTTCGGACTTCTCTGTCGTGCCTTCATTAGGGAACCTTTCGACTGTACCGCAATTTACGTGAAGTATTCTAAAGAAAGAGACGCTAACCGATTCAGAGTGAATCGATGAGCGTCTGAAGCACGGGGCCCTCTTTCCCCCTTCTATCGATCACGCTCAAACGTATTATTAATCAATCACATAACGTTTCCGGGCTAAGTAGCATCTCCGAGAATAGCCCGTATTGTAGGACCGTGTTCCTAAGTACACCGGTTGGCGCCAAAAATACCGAATAATCTCGAGGAGCGCAATAATTAAGAGCGACCGGCACGCTCGGTTTAGGGATGCATCGAAACGCCGCGCTCGCGATTGTGCCTATCGCGCGCGTTGCATAATTACGATGCATCCGATCAATGGAGCACAATGGCCCTGGAAAACTGAGTAGGTACTCGATGCACTCGGATTCGCTTCATGCCGCGCGGATTCCTGGGAACCGATCTCTTTCGCTTTACAGAGCCTCACATTGACAGGTGGTATCGATTTATCATTCCCCATGGCGCTCGAAATCGGGAAGCGTCTTACCTGCAGCCAGACGGAGCGCGAATAAATGATCTCGACCCTCAATTGGGTCAGCACCGGCGTCCCTGTTACGACAGCAAATCAAACTCCCCGGGGAAGACGGCAGAGGGATGTCCCCGCGATAGAATAATCGCCAGCTGGTCTATTTTTATTCGCGAGGATGATTGAAACGCGCGTCCATCGGTTTTCGACTCTGGTCACCTCTGGGCTGGCGAAAAAAAGGTCGCACCTGTTTACGTAACGCGTACGTTGCAGTTCTCTGCATCGTTCAGGGATTCAGAGAAAAAACAATGAATACGTAGAGCGGCAGACTTTGGTATAGGAACATTTCAATATTTCCCATCCATATTCATCGGCTGGCTTTACATCCTTGCGATCGCCGAGCGCAATATGTATCCACGGGGCATGAATTATTGGCAGTTGGTCCGCGCGGGCTGAATTATGGCCCCGATCGATGAACAGAAGTGGAATACCTGTATGTTCGGTGATACGGTAAATAAAGTGATAACGTACACGTGTACAATGCCACTGGAGTAACGATTTAATCAGAGGGTTGTTCCGCAGTGTTGCAATAATGTTATTCAACGTTGCTTTCGAATATTGTCTCAATTCTGGCGAGAATATCGCGATCGCGTTAATTAATTACTCCGAAGTACAAGTGAAATTGAATAACGTCACATCTATCCACCGTCTTTCCTCTTTCATAAAATATTGCCGTTGCTTAGAATCCGTTTAGGAAAGACCAAGCTAGGGGGATTTGCAATTTGCAACAGCGGCAGCGTCTCGCATGAGTTACGCGGACAGCTCTATAATTACGTGTGACACCTCAGTACACATGAATTCGGGAACGTGTGCAGAAGCTCTACAATGTTAGTGGACGCATCGCGTAGGTACACTTCGCTGCGTCGTTAACCGCCACCCGTCAATTTCCACGGGGACACAGCGCGAGTCTAAAGTGTCAAAACACACGGGATGCCCGGGTTGCGTGACGGAAAGAAAAAAATAGCCCCCGATATCGCGGTCCACGTCGCGTAATATCGAGGAGAAAGAGCGTATCAGCGGTGGTTGCGCAACAGCGGGCTAACAATATGTATAAACACCGCCGATAGCGAGGATATCGCCCGACAGATATTCGCCTGGGGCCTCGACGAAAGATAAATGCCATTCTTTCGTTAAAAAAGGTCACGAAAACGCACGGCGTGCTCCATATTTTTTTCGAGCGTAGATAACCGTCGCTCTGTGGAATCGCTCCGCGATTTCGGCACTGTTGCCCCAAATTTCTGCGCCGGGGGTCCGCGGACTTGCCCCGATGTGTTCCCACGTTTCCAGTCGAAGAGAGATCGCGACGCGAGAAGCCGAAAATCAAGCTCCAAAGGCTTCTTCGTAGGTCAACGACGCTCGAGCCCTCGATGCAGCTTGTACAGCTACATTGCCGTGCTGCGACCGCGCGCTTGACTTTGACCGACGCAACAAACAGCAGAAAGTTTTTGCAGGGGAGAAAAAAGGGCGCCTCGTTAAACCTTGATCGAGACACATCATCCGTGCGGTCACCGAAGCCGTAAATAAGCTTTGCGCTCTGTGTACGTTGCTTCGCGTTGAGTGACAATGTCGAGATGTCCGGATGGGGCCAGTTTGTTCGAGGAAACCGTACGGTGGGGGGGGGGGGTTCTAGCTAACGGCAAGCTTCCACGATTCAGCTCCGCGATTGGATAGACTTTGAGCAAAACGAATTTGCAATGAAGAGGTAGCCGTGAACTTACGTGCATGCGCGCGACGACAATGTAGCGAGTGTTAAGAGAAAAATCAATGTCGAGACGTAGCGATTCTGGTCGAATGTCAATAGCGGTTCAATGATTTAATAGCCGACGCGAGCCGATGAATTTTTGCATCGTTTCGCGTTTTTACGGGGCTCGAATAAATTACAAGCTAATGCCAATTGTCAGAGCAGAGACACGCACGTCGCAGCTGCGAACATGCGCGTGCTTTTTACGGGAACACGGCAGAGACGCGGGTACCCTTCGTTAGCTTGCAGACTTTTACGTTTCTACATAGTCCTTTTTTCTTTAGCTCGATTGTACCCGCGGTAAGTTGCCACAAATAGATATCTCGTGGGTCGATTAAAGGTCTCGTAACCGCGACTAATTAGCTTCGGAGGCGGTCGTGGGGCTTTCCACGAAAAAAAGAAAAAAGAAAACGGGGAAAGCTGCTGTCGTCGGTGTTCCAATTACGATGCTGCCGCGAGATCGATGGATAGGCGACGATCGTTTTGCAGCCGCTCGAAAAAGTGCGCGCAGGGACATTTAAAAAAGAAGGAAATTTCTTTGCCGCGAGCACGGGCTCTGACGACTGCCTCCCTCGATGCCGACGCGGAGGTAAATAATCGTCGGGGTACTTGGCGAACACGCGATCGCTCCAACGATCCAAGCTACCTAGCGCCGTTGGATGGAGTCAAGCGAACCTGTGACGCGCGTTTCTTCCGCGAGGACGCTGTCAGTGGCGTACGATCGCGTAACAATAGAATAATGCCTCTGACAACTCGCTCGTCGGCCCAGACAATCGTCCATGGGAACGGAATCGAGCGGCGCGCGCTGTCATCGAGAAACCGTACGTCCTTTTCTCGGAATCTAATGAGGTAAGAGGCCGATTACTATAATCGCCGCGCTCGTTACGCCGTTACAAGCATGTGTATATACAACCGCCGCGATATCCTATTGTAATGAAGAACCGGGGCATTAATAGAAATCACGGTGGATCGCTTTGGCGTGGATCAGAAGCCGGGTATTTAATCTGAGGGGAGCCGAGTTGAAGGGATAAAAATATTTCTAACGTGAATTCGATAAAATTCAGTAGGTGGTTATAAAAATTTAGTTACTCCATTTTTATAATCCAGTTTCCTTCTCTTTTTACAAAGCTTTCGAATTACTTCAGTCCTGATTACATTAATCGCCTTTTTCAATTTCTTTGAGGAGTGCCAGGGTCCTTTAGTCCCTCTTCTGGGTGCGCCACTGCTATCTTCTATGCTAGATGGTTACGTTTCAAACAAATCGATGACTCCATCGTTAAGAGTGCATTTTTCATCTCTTGTTTTCGGGTTGACGTTTCGTAGTGGCTTGCTCGTGGGAGCAGAGGAACAGTGGGCATAGCCATCGGTATCTTGGTTGTTGAGAATGGAAGGGTTCCAAGTGCCCCCCTCTGATTTTGACCTCTCTTGCAGGGTAGCAGCATGCGTGGGTGAAATGGGAAGTGAACGTGATGATGAGTGATATATTTTAGGAGTACTTAAAGCTCCGAATGGTCGCAATTTGTCACGGTGCGGCGAACATTGCAGTTACATTGTTAGAAGCATATGTTTGACGATCAGAGCTGCGTATAGATAGAGAAGCGCGTAGGATCGAGTGATGCGCGTAGTGATAAACGGGCAGTTTCTATTGACGTGCTGCCGTTACGACACCGGCCGGCTTGTGTGATGTGGAACAACGGGTTAGGTTTAAAAATAAACGAAATAGTGTACTGCAGTCGGGGAAACAGATGTCGCTCTTCAGCCTCGGGGATAGTGACTTCCAAATGCAAGCGAGGAGAGCGACGCGTAAATATCATTTATCCCCGGATCCCTCGCTGAAGACTGTTAAGACAACGTTTTTTCACTGTCTGTCTCTTCTCGGAAGGGAGCAAAGTGTCCTTGAAAGTTCTAAAGCAGTATCTAAATACGAGGACAATACAAATGCCTGCCACTTTAGAGAATAAATCAGCGCGACTATTTTTCACTCCGAGGGAATGGAACGATCCCTTAGAGACTCTTCAGCGAGTAATCCCATCGACGCCTGAACTCTACAGGGAATTACAACGTATATTCGAAAGTTAAACGAGTGCAAAGCTGCTCGTCGATTGCAGCACTCGAAGAAACCTCCCGTCTCCAAATTCTGCGGCATCCGTTTCCACTCGAAATCCTTGCCAAGGACTAGAGAGTCGCCGTCGAGAGGGTCCATCAGGACTCATAAATAGCAGAAGCCAGCCAAAGTGACTGGTTCCCATAGTCTCCGACCGCGCGCACGTGCAACAGGGTACCGCTTTGTTCTCGAGCCATGCGAACCAATTACGAGTTCATTCGTTCGTCTACTTGTTTCATTTACGAACGTCGTATATCGTTTACGTTTTCTCCTTCTTATCGCAACGGCCACTGTGCAACTCTAAGAGCGCAGAGCGGTGAGTTTCCATTTGGAGCATTGCATAGCTAGCACCCTTCGTTAACCCTAATGGAGGCTGCGGAGCTAGGGCAGCGAATCCATCGATATCGCTCTAGTGAAGTTAGAATCATTTCATTGTAGCGCCCACGCGAGGCGCTTCATCGGCGACCGAGGAATTTTCGGTCTCCCGTTCGGTTGTTCGGCGCGGAGATCCGTCTCGCTAGGCCCGCCAGTGAGTGCGAGCGTGTGCGAGCGCGCGCTCGCGAGTGACGGCCGAAAGACGGGGGCGGTTGTGCGTAGAACACTAACGCGTTCCAGATGCTGCTCGCTTTGTTCCCATCGGGGCGACCGGTCTCTCTCTTTCTCTCTCTCTCTCGCGTTGGCTAAAATTCTCCTCGCTCCTTTCCCTTGTCGTTCCACCGTCAACACCCACCCCCGGCCCTCCCCGTTCCTTCTTGCCACCCCCGTTTCGCTTCTTGCCCGCAGAGTCGTTCCGCGTTAAGTATTTCCGTTCGATTGTTTTTGTATATTTACCCGCGGGCCGCGGCGCGGTTCTTGGCTTGCGCTTTGTTTGGTTACACGCGGCGAGCGTGGTCTGAGGGGGCATCTAATTCCTCCCCCGCGGCTCGGTTTCTGCTCGGCCTGGTCCGCTTGGCTCCCGACTCCCGTGAAACCAGCGACAAAAGGCCCAACACCGAGGCTCTTCTCCTCGTCTCCTCGACGGCGTCGTGTGACGCGTGCACACGTGTACACGCCACATTTCTCTCTTTCTTCCTCCGTTCTTGCCTCGCCGGCGCCGCTGCTAGCCACGGCTGACACGGATAGGAGATGCGAAGGACGAAGCCCGCGCCTCACGGAGGACCGTACGGACGGCCTAAGATTCGAGCAACTTGACACTGAACACATGGCCCCACTTCTCGAACCCACACTCGCCCAGAAGACCCTCCGCGTCTCTCTTCTTGCCCTTCTTCTCCCGCCCGCCCCCGCCTCCCGCTCCCCAGCCCTCGCTTTCCGTCACTTTTGTTCCGACACGCACCGATGCCCCTTTCATTCTTTCTTTCTTTCCTCCTTTCTCTCGTCCAGCCAAACATTTCGTGCTCTTGCATATCGATGCCCGGCTGCAATTGCGCAATCGGCCTTTGCTCGTTAGTTCGCGTCGCAAACGCAGCGCCCTTTCGTAAATGGTAACGTGAAGTGCACGTCTCCACGTTTCTGGGATCATTTCTTTTCGGAACAGACGGTTTACTCGCGGCGAAATGCGTGTTACGGGATAGTTTATTCTGTGACGGGCAAGTGTCGATGAATAACGGCCTGTGATGGAACAGTGGATGCTGAATTCTTGGTTTTGGAGCAACTTCGCCACTGCTCTTGCTCTCTTGCAAACGAATCGATCTTTGAACAGATGCCCAATTGCTGCTCGTAAGTAGGATTCAGATATGTCATTTAGGTATACATTTCTGCCGCGATGAGTGTGAATTACTCCGTTCAGGACGGTAGATAGAGAACCTCGTTGACCATCGTTCCTCCTTGCCACGAATCCATTGCTACTTCTTCATCGTGAAAGGCTATCCTCTGCAAAGTTTCCATCCGCAGTAAAATTACAATACGAGGCTCTTCGCGAACGTTTTTGCTGTAGATTATCGTAGATGAATGTCGTAAAAGTGCTGTGCCGATGGTATTATTCAAGTTTATGGAAAGCAATAAAATCAAAGACGCTTCCTGTGTATCGGATGCGGGAAGGTGATGGAACATTGCGCCATCACGCTTCTGAAATAATAGTGTAAGCGGAAACGCGCGATGCAGAGGTCGAAACGAGGATCCCGTGACTCAAGGAAAAGTACAGTTCGTCTACGATTCGTCGACGATAGGTCGGGTCACGCGAGGCTCGACGCTATTCGCGCAATTGATTACACGCTATCAGTAGTTGGTCACATTTTTCATTATACTCCATGAATGATGCATGCCGCTACTTGAATCTACAGAGTGATTCTGAAATAGTTGAAACCCTTAGGTTTGCTCACTTCGAGGAGTAGTCGTGTGAACATCGACCTGGGAGCTTCTCCTTCGAAGTTACGAGCACTTTGAGATGTGTGGAAAAATAGGTAGGTTGCCCCGATTGAAAAGGCGTCGACGTGACATGGACTATCGAAGATGTTCGTTCATTCCTGGAATAATAGTTACCACGGTACCGTAACAAGAATCCCCGTGAATAACAATTCAGAGAATTTACGTCGAAGAATCGTGAGAATCTAATCCTATGCTACAGTGGTAATCCAACGATGCAAGAGGAATACCTTCGGACTTTATGTTAAAGAAAATTACGCCCAAGCTTGAAGGTAATGTACCTATAGGTATTTACAAAAGTTCCAAGCTAACGGAGGACTTTTATAAAGCAGCTCTGCTCCTAGTCACATCTGTGACAGTGCTTAGGACACTCGAAAAGTTTGCGACGAACTATTTCCGACCCACTCTGTATGCAAGGCTTGCATTCTCAGTTCTCCTCGCTCGTGATTCGCCTACAATGTTCGCTAATCGAATTCCGCGATTACACGAATTCATAATCTCTCGTTCTGCTGTGTGAGTCGATCGATTCGCAGGGCGGCGCCATTGCGAGACCACACTTTTAAAAAGCGTGTGACTTTGCACACGATTATGCATCTTCCGTCAAATCGGGGATAGACAAGACTGCGTCGAGTGTGTTAGCGATAGACGAGTCTGCGTTCGCTGTGCCTTCTCGAAGCCTTCGTATCGAACGTCGTAAAAGCGGTTTTACGTAATTCCAGCTGTTTCACAAACAATGCGCCTAAGTATTTGTTCTCCCTTTCCATCACACCGAGGATTCATTACATTTGATTCATTGAAGAAATGGGCGTACAGTTGGACTATAATTTGTGCCCGATTATGGGCGAAGAATCTTACTCCTACACTCATAAAACTTGACACGCCGCAAGCACCACGTGACCGAAGGAAAACCGCGGCCAGCCGTCGCCAGAAAAGAAACAATGCCCCAGTAGCGGGAGTGTGAAACGTCGAAAGGAATATTTAAGGAATACATTAGCTTCCCTCCGCCCGAAAGGAGAGAAGCATCAAAGGCGCGGAGGGTCCGTGGCCCGCTGGTAATCCGGCGATTTTTCAAAACGCGGTGGTCGCATGTGTCAGCATAGAAATAAGGAATTTCAGTGGTTCGGTGGCGTGGTCCACGGAGATGGCGCAGCCGGTAGTCGTTGGTAAAGTTGCGGATAGCGGTGGAGAAAGGAAGAAAAGAGGAAGAAGGGCTCTGTGTAGGACTGAGGCGAGGCGCGACGGTGTTGGTGGCCGCTGATAACGTATTCTCGGTAGAAGGAAGAAGACTGACGGAAGATTGCTTTTACAGCAGCCGACAGCGCGCGTTGTCGGTTCCTGTGAATGTGTTCCTCCTCCGTTGGCGTTCGCCTCTGCGTTTCCCGTCGCGACGCGTCGTCGTGAAAACCAGAGAGGTCCTCTGGCCTGGGACAGCCTTCGGGCTGGCTCACCGTCTCTGACGGCGATAGCGTCGCGACGACGACGCCCCGACAGTGGTGGTGGGTGCCACTGTGCGTTACCCACGGGTAACGCGGTCCCCGCTGTGTGTGTACGCGTGGCTGTGGTCCGCACCCGCTCATACATAAACAAGAGATCGGCCGGCGGGGCTTCAAAAGAAGAGACGCTAGCTGGGACTCCATTATGTAGAGCATATCCCACGGCGGTCCTATAAAGAATACTAACGATATAGCTTTCTCTCCTTGCCAAGGTTTTCTCGCTCCTTTGGCCCACGAGGTCGGTTGAGAACCCCCCGCCCCTCCTCCGAACGCCACCCTTCCCTCAAGAAAGTCACCCTACCCTGCGCTTTTCCTCTTTTCCTTCGCGACTTCTCCTTCTCGTCGCTCTTTGTTCCCCGCGAAGCGTGGATACGAGTGCATAGCTGCTATTTCGAGGGTAATTGAGGGTGGAATTGATTAAGCCTCGAGGTAGACAAGTGGAATGAAATGAAAGCAAGTGGTCAATTGCAGTGGGCATGGAGATTCTGTACGATACGGCTCGATACACCGTCGACTTTCCTCCATTCCGGAATTCATACTGTCCTTCCTCCGTCGCCTTCGTAAAAATAACTTTTTATTAGACTCGATCGATCTGCCGACATGTTCGCGCGCTGTAACACGTGTAAACGTTGCCCCAGCACGTCCGCGCGGTATTATTTTCCCCGCTACTAGGCGCGTCGCACGCTCCGCCGAGGAAGTGAAAAGAAATAATTGAGATAACGAGGAACAGAGAATACGAGAAAGTAAATTAATGATCTCTTAGCGGTATTGTACGGGCGCCTCGCAAGGGTCCCGAGCTTCGACAGTACGAAATTAGTCGATACCGCGTACCTCGGTGCCTCGTATCGCGTAATCACCGCTTGGTCGGACTTAATTACGAAGCACTCCAGCGCCCGCCGTTCCACCGATCCACGAGAGAATACCTATAATGAATTTAAAAATCTGAAAGCGACCGTGTTCTTTCATTTCCCCGGAAATTAGTTTCGGCGGCTCAACCGAGTGCTAACTCGTTCGACACTTCGAAGCGCTTCCACGATTGTTCCCGGGTCGAGAATGGACCTCGATCGGTTCACAGGCCCTTCGAGTCTCCTATCTTGAAATATAGACCACTTTCCAGAAACAGGCCTCGCCCCGTCCGTTATTGAATGTCCTGCGGAACGTCTCGTGTGCTCGTGAATCGCCCCGCAGTGACGGAAGTCGACTCGAATCGCGCTGCTTCCCTCCAAGCTGAACCGCGCCGAGCGCTGCCACCCCTGCACGGCTACTTGAGCCCGAACAGATGCTGCATCCCCAAAAAACCACGTTCCCATTGTGCCACTAATAGAAAGTCAAGCGTCGGCTTACACGCCGCTGCTCCTACCGAGCGAGTGCACGCTTCTCTGTGCGAGCAACGTGGAAAAATTTGACTGCCAGTTACGCCGACCCTTTAATTGGTCTCGACGCGGCCCGTGGGTGTCGAGAAATCGATTGTAAAACACGCTTTTCACGTTAGTTTAAGTGGGCCGCTATGTCGCCTTCGAAGCAACTCAGCTTGATGGATCATTAGGGCGCGCGATCGCTCCGTAAACACTTTACGTAGAGACACCTCAATGCTTCGGTTCTGTAAGGATTTCGGATTTAACATTGTTTTTAAAGTAAACCGCGTGAAAGCTACTGAGTAATACTGAGTTCGTTGGCGTATCTTAATTATTTTAACGAAACTATCGAACGGTTGTACCTGGAAATAGATTCCCGAGTGCAACTCGTGTCCTTTTCGGAAAGCAACCCCGCGCCGTCGCTGGAATTGCAGCTGGCCTTCGTCGGTGACCCGAGGGGGCACCCATAATGTATCTTCAACGAAAGGTCGGAATGATTTTCCGGGGTGGAAGCAGGGCTTACACCCGGAACACTCTAACAGCTTTAACTGCAACCACGTGTCGCCGCTGTACGTCCTCAAGGGGCTAAAAAAGCAGCATCGTTTGATCTAGGAAAAGCTTTCCATCGCGTTCCACCGAAGCACGGGCTTTCGAACACTTCTTTCGGGAGCGCAGGAAGCGAGCGTCACACTCCGACAAATTCCGTCCGCGATAACGCGAATCGCGAGCAGAAATCCAGCGATAAAAGGCCGGCGCAGTTTTAAGTGCAGCCGTAACATTGGTGTTACGATTAATTTATCTATGGAAGAAGTGTAACTGGGATGTCCGACCTTTCCCCGATAAGTCGAGCATTGTGTTCGATCGTATATCAAGCGTACCACGCATGATAATTGCGACGGAGCGTCGGCGTTTACTACACGCCTCTCTAGAAAGGGTTAATTTCATAATTACTTACGATAGTCGTGACAAGAGCAACCGGAATACGATTAAGCCACCGTACGATCATCCGTGTGTACACCACCTATCTTCCTCATATTTTTTCCTCCAGTTGCATCGAGAGTATCGAGACCCGGTTACATCACTTCCCTCTATCTCCCTTTTTTTTCTTCTCACCGATTGCTGCCTCGAGAATGCTCGTTGTTCTCTCGATAATCGGCTAAACAACAGACTGCCGAGGATTTACGACACCCACAGGTACCTATTGAAAAAAAACAGGGGAGCGATAAAACTCGAGAGATTTAACCTCTTCGGCGACTGGAACGAGTATAACCAACCATCAACTTCGACCTCTCGTTTTTTTTTTTATAGAAATACTTACTGGACTCTAGTACAGCAAGAACTTCGTGCATGAATTTACAGTACAAAATTATAAACAAAATATTTAAGCCTCTCTTTCGCGACTGCCAGGTGTCTTTATCCAATGGAAAACATGGCTAACGAAAAATTAGGTTTCCGCGCGACCGTCCGATTTCTTTGACCTCTTTTTACGCTCGCTGAATAAGATCCCTGGAACGATGTCCTCGATTAGCGCCCCAACAGTGCACTTGATATTCCGTACCCTTTTTTCCGCTATCAATCACGATCCTATCTCCGCGGTTTATAAATGTTCGAAATTAACAGCATCATCGATCAATGACTAACGCCGTATGAATGAGAAGTTCGATGTCGGTCATTGATGGCACCGATGTTAGCCTGGCTCGGATGGGACTGCGTAGTCGAAAGTCCAATCGCGACTTTGGTGACCCCGGGGACACGATAATGACGGAATTGTGGCGAATTTCTCTTCTGTCCGGGCACGGAGCAACGACAAAAGCTGCGTGGCCATTCTGTGCCGCCCGTGAGCCGGAGTTTTTTTAAACAGGCGAATCAATTGTTGCGTAAGCGGAGCGGCTCATGGCTCGGGTGTCCTTCGTCTTAGCCTTTGCTTCGTGAGATAAGATACATGGTTGAAAGATGACTACGTCAAAGTCGGCGAACGGTAGCTCGGGACGAGGCGCGACGCTGCGCCGATCGCTCCAAATTTTCACAATCTTCTCCATTCGTCAGAATGAGCCAACGCGCCAACGCGATGGTTGAATACCTACGTCCCCCAAGTTCCGTTAAATCTCGCTGAATGGCCAAAAAGCTCTGTCCCCCGTTTTCAGAGGCACGCGAAATCACGGTGGATGATTTTCATTACGTTCCCCGAAGCCCTGTAACATCATCCCAACGCACAGTGGTGTTCCGCGTCGGTGCAACGCGAAACTCTAAGGGAAATCAACGCTCGCGAGTAATGACCGCGCGAGATAAATTTCACGCGGTGGCTGGCGCGGCTCTATCATTGTCACGTTGTCGGCTCGTTTCTCCGTTTCCATTGTCCGAGGCTGACAGAGGGCGCGTTCTAGATTTCTGTCAGACGATTTTCGTCGCGGTGGCGAGCACCTTGCGCGAGAGGAGTTGTATTTCCGTCCCTCGCTAACAGAGAGAAAGGGACGGCTCGCGGCTGGCGTAATTACTTCGCGAAACGCAGATCTAATTGTAAGCCTAGGCCGTCTAGGAGGCGGTACGAAAACAGAAGGCGAGACGGAAAAAATATTTTTAACCGCCAGATGCCGCGGAGGAGCGGCGACTGAAATCACAGATGGAAAGCAAGGGAAATCACGCTCATCGTCGACAATGAAGCAGGAATTTGTTTCTCCGGAAGGACCCTGGCCAGCCTCGTTTTCTACGCCGTAAAATCCGCCGACAAAATAAATCTCTTCCCTTTCCCCGGCCGCGGAGCGGATCGATTCTGGCACGCGCGTGCCACGAGGCAGTCGATCTCGTGTCCAGACGCGAATAATTCGCCTGCCCTCGGCGCGTCCCCCTACGAATAGCAGAAATTAGCCAGGCACCGATGCGGTTCGAAGATCAGAGCGGCGAACGTGCGCGGTGCTTATGTAGCGCGTCTGATAACGGGCCGGCATGGATAAACCAACGGGCTCATCCGTTCGCGGATCCGAGATAAATCGCTGGATTCTCTCCCATTCTGCGCCGCGAGTGCTCCCGCTTTCTCACTTTCTTCCTCCGGCTGCTCTCTGCAATCTCCGTTTATTCGGATACAGATTCATTAACTTGGCGAAGGGAGCAATCACGCGAACGATTTTTTTTACTTCTTTTTACTTCTTTTTACTTTTTCACCGATTCGTACTTGAATCGTACCTATGTAAACCACTATTCGACAAACAACCGTGACTCAACGGCTTCTCAGAAATCATTTATTACGGGTCACGTTCCGAGCGAATCTCTCCCAAAACCCAATCTGTTTATTAGACGCGACGGGGACGATCCTGACTTATTATTACTCGAGGCAAGAAGACAACCCCGGCAAGAGGAAGCGCGCTAACAAGCAACAATTCTTTCTTCAGTCCATCGCGGCCGGCGGTCGATTCATCGCCGAAACTCGGCGCCTTTATCGTGCCCCGGCTTTTTCGGGCGCGTTACGATCGCAACACATGCGGCCCCGTAGTAAGGAAGCACGTGTTCGCTGCGCCTCATTCGTCCCCTCATGCTTCCCTCGCAGTAACGCGCGCGCGTGCACGAATGCACGCGTAACGAAGCCGAGGCTTCTATCTCGTAAGTTCGCAAAAAAAAGGCGGCTGGTCACGCGTGCATGCCAAGAAAGCGAAGACAGAGCGCATTGTGCCGCAGCCGTGTCGGCTTTGGTACTCCGGTACCGCGAGTATGCTCTGGAAAATGGCAATTTGCGATGGTTCACGGAACACCGGCGACATCTCGGAGATTCCAGGCCCCGGAGTCACTCGTTTCGATTCCCACGAACCAGCCTTTGCTTGGAGAAATTATCCGATTCCCTAACGATACTCCATTTTCTCGCGGAGACGTTAAATTGGGTGAAATCAACCGTGTATGTTCGTTTCCCTGGACACCATCGGCTGACGAATTGGTCCGTGGAACGTGAACGACTGGGAACGACCTCGAAAACATCGCCGCGACGTGGACGGTCGTGATTTCGGGGACTTGTGCCGATCGACAGCTTCTGACCTCGCAACCTCGCTCACCATCGTTCAGCTGGAAAGATAATCGGCCGCGTATATATTCGTTCTGCCCCCGCGTCTCTGTCGATTGATGGAAAGACTGTTACGACACGAGCGCACAACAATAATAATTCACGCTCAATAATCGCGCTTGATTATTGCGCCTCATGCCGGATTACGTAATCCAGTTCGCGCGGCGGGGACCGCTTCGACGCCGTTTCGCCCGTTCCCGCGATTTAGATTTAGATTTGGTAATTTGTAGACGGAAATGAGTGGACCAGCCTCGGCTAGTCTGTAGCTAAATTAACGATAGATAGAGTTGCTGGCGGAGTTGGCTGACACGGATGTCGAGGGTCGCGTCGGTAAGGAGTTGCCCCAATTCTCTTCCTCTCGCTCGTCTGGAGCTCCACTTGGTCCTAGACTTCGAGATCCTGGATTCTGTCGCGGTTAGGGGTGGACGGGGACGTGGGGATGATGCTCGACTCGTGTAGGGTGATTTTAGTTCTGTAGGGTGAGGCTTCCTCAGATCTTTCGTTATAGTTTCGTCATTCGGAGTAAGGTACCATTGTGACAGAAGATCCATTGTTCAGTCGGTAATCGTTGAAACATCCTGCACGATATCTCGCGACAGAGATCCCGTGGCAGTGACGAGAGCGTCAGAAGCCGGCCGTGCGACGATTTCTCGGCCGAGGGACAATTCACAATAAAACTGATCTCCCGGCAGCGTGCCATTAACCGTGACATATGCTGCCGTGAACCATTGCATTATGAATTGTAACGCGATTTATGCATGCGCGCATACGGAATGCTCGCCGACGATAATTCTGCCGGGCCGGCGGACGCGATACGGCTGCAACTTTGTGGCGGTTATGTAAGCGCCGGCGACACGAGGAAACAAAGTGCTCCTTGTGCTGCGTAATTAAATAGTAAGGGGGCAAAAAAAGCAGAAGAAAAGAGGAAAAAATTGACCGTCTCACCGCGTGATATCGAACCTTTCTGGTAATCGCAGTGGCTCGCCTCTGAGCGCGCGTCGCTCCGATCGACGCGAAAAAAAAAAAAACAACAGTAACAACAAGAACTTCGACGACGACAGGAGCGAGGACGATCTGTATCTGACCTGGCCGTTTCCGTTTCGCTTTCAGATTGAGGATGTCCTCAAAGAGGAAGTCACCACCAACGAAGCTATCGGAGGGCGGGGGCGGCACGGGTACAGTGGCAGGCGCCAACGAGGAGGAGGAGGACACGACCTCGTCGGTGACCGGTGGCCCGGCTGGCGAGATACCCGTCGGCGAAGAGGACCCCACCACCCCGGTCGGCATCGAGGAGTGCTACCCTCACCAGAGGGGAGGTGACTGCGAGTCGTCCGGCTGTTCGTCACCGGCGACGACCAGCGAGCCGGATCTCAGGGACTCGCCCTCTCCGTCGTCCAATTCCCTGCGGACCAGCAAACGGCAGAGGATCGTCCACACCGGCCAGGACACCCTCGCCCCCTACCACTACCCCCATCACCATCACCACCACCATCATCATCACCATCATCACACGAACACATCGTCCTCGTCGGGCGGCCTCGTGGAACCGGCGAGCTCGTCCGAGTGCGGCTCGCCACCCACACCCCTAACCGTCGACCCCTACTACCCGGCCCACCCCCATCACAACAACAACAACACCGTCACGCAGAACAACAACAACAACAACAACGGCGGCAGCACGGCTACCGCGGGCAGCAAGAGATCCATGGACGACGTCCTCAAGAGGTTAACCTGTAAGATGAACAGCGAGTCCTTGTCGCTGCAGGACGACACCAGCAACACCAGGCGGAACACCCCGCCACCCTCCTCCACGCCGACTGGACACAACGCGCACTGGTTAGTACAGACGATGCTTGAATGGCTTCAGGATCTGTCCAGGGTATTGATATAGGGGTAATGGCAGGTTTGTCTCGAGTAACGGCGTGGCTCTGGGCTGCGACAGTTTTGCTGTTGCTTTTATCTCCTGTCTCATGGGCTTGTCTTTAAGGAATGAGGGTTTAGAAGACTTCGCTTGAAAGGTAAAGGGTAAAACGACGAATGTCCACTTTTCGTGATTTTGCGATTTTTAGCATACTTTGATACAAAGTTCAAATATCCCCGTAAGATAACGTGAAATATTTGGTATAGGTACTGGTTGAAAACAGGAAATGTTCACTCTGCACTGAAACAAATTATATGTCTACACTCTTTGCCTATGCATAAGGGATTATTTTAGAAGAAAATTAAATTCATTAAACCTTGCTTCTTTACTGGTGGACTAAAGTATTAAAACTCAATTCTTTTTGATAAAGCTGTTTTGTGACATTCTCTGTTTTACCCCTTCACTTATCCTGACGGTACCAGTGGTCTAAACTAGAGGGGTTCTCTATCCCCGCGCGACATAGAGGTATACAAGGTATCTTTGTTCTCCCTGACCTTTTAAACTCTCTTTTCTCCACCACGGTTTAGTTAGATCTCATTCAATTCAAGCATTATGCACAGTAAACATTATAACAGTGTAGAAGTGTATTCTTCAGCGTGCCTCGTCAAAGGAACGTACCCACCTTGTTCTAGTGCTTCATATATTCTCAGCATCCCCTTTCAACAAGGCTAAATCCTTTTATATCCGCAAAGCAAACCCCCGAAAGCGACTGCATAGAAGTGTGCACCACTCGTGGGTGTATCCGTGAGCGAGCATCGCGTTTATCAGCCATTCACCGTCCTCCTTTCTTCGGCTCGACCATGCAGTGGGCGATATTAATTAAACAGCGTCAGGAAACAGCTAATCGACCGAGGGAAATGAGAGCAGCTCCGCTGGGCGAGTATTCCTTCCTGTTCCCCAGCCTCGCCGTACACCTAGCGCACTCGATGCGGCCAAGTCGTGTCAGCAGTGTCACGTATACTTGCGCTTACGCAACGTATCTCCTTTTAATTAGTCGATATTGTGCTCCAGCTGGCATTACGACTGTGAGTTCTTTATACTGTTGCAATCATCGCACTTTAATCTGCCGTTGTCTTCTCGGCGCTATCGCGCTCCCAATACTTTTACATAACCGGTAAATACAGGCTTAAAAAACGAATCTCTGTTCTCCTTGTATCGTCGAAAAACGGTTATCGCCTAACGGCCCCGATTGCAAATATAAAATCGAGGCTGCCCGTTTGGACCTCCTTTCGGTCTTAAAGTCGCTACGAGTCTCTTCACGCTCCTTCGAGGCATAAATTCATCGGGGCATCAATCCGTTCCAATCAGCCGAACTGTCCAGACTGGGTGGATTTAATTATCCCAGGTAATCTCAGGTAGATTTTGTCAAATTAACGTCAAATTAATTCCAATCCCATCCTGCCCCATTTAGCGACCGTCCTTTTCACAAGAATTAGATAGAAGTTCGACACGAAATTCAAAGTGCATTGCATCGTATCGGGATTCTATTCCGAACAGTTAAACCTCCGGGAATTTCCGTATCGACGTGACCGGCCCGTAGTAGTCCTCGTTTGCATCAGTTGCTCCGTGAATAACAACCGTGGCCAGCTCAAATTTGGTGAACAAAAGCGTCCATTGTTCGGCCACGGCGAGATCCACGGATTCCAGTCGTAAAGCGACTCTTCGTTGCCGAACGTCCGCGCGAAGTACAAAGAGACGGAGCGAAAAGGAAGTCGGAAGACCGGAGAGGGCCGGACAGAAAAAAAAACAAGGGGTCCGCAGAAGGGAAGAGAGGGAGAGACGGGGAGCCTGGAAATATGTCTGACTTCTCTCGCATCGGGACAAAGAAGCGCGTCTCTAGAGAGACGGATAAGAGAGAAGATCGGACGCCTCCGTGTTATCTTGCGACCTGGTCTCGAGCCCGGCGATCGCCAGCCACCGGTATTAAAACATTCATTTATTCTGCTCATTTGAAAGTTACATAGTCGCCGGCCACGAGCGGCGACAGTTTTTAAACGTGCTGCGACACTTTGTCGATGGCCGACGGCGCGGAAAAACAGTGGATAAAAAGGCGAAACGAATCGGCAAGTTATCGGGAAGTCCGTAACGAGCGCACGTAGAGCCGTGCGCGCGTGTTTGCGTCAGTATGATTAGTCTATACTCCGGCGATATCGCACGGTCACGTAATAGTAATTGCCGCGTGTAATCAGGTCCGTCAATGAATTGATTCTTTGTATCGGTACGGACGCCGGGGCTTTTTCTCCCTCTCAATTGCTCGGGCACACAATGTACAAAGTCGAGAATACAGAGTAAAGATTATCTCGCGCGTGGCTAATCGTGGACTCTGATTCCCGTCGCTTAATTCGTTATACCTTTCGTTACGATCTCTGCTTCCTATCCGCGGTAGATCGCGGCGGAACAATCGAGTATCGCGAAGGCTTAATCCTTTCACCGTTCAATTCGCAGCCAGGGTTGTTATCCTTCAAACGTTGCCCAGATTCACTATTTACTCCAAATACCATTACTCTCGCTGCTGCTCTGAAAGTCCCACGCATACTCCCAGATATGTAGTTTAATTCCAGTTCAATTCTGCATGATTCTCTGTTTAGGCAAAGGTAATCTGGCACGTTAGCACGAGAGTGACCTCTATTCTAAATTCGCGAAGGGGTGCTGAGTGACCTATGCCCCTGAATCCTCTCGTCAAGATGGTTCCAGATTCTGCGTATCGCGACGGTTAACGGGAGAATAATGATTCCGTATGGAACAACGTCTGTTGCAAGCTTCAAGTGAACCGCGCGGGAGAGAGAAACGCCGGACGCGGAGAGAGCAAGGGGAGGCTAGAAATGAATTCCTCGTTGTGCCTGGGAATTTAATTAGACGTTACAGTGTGCACGTTTCTTGCCGCTCACCGACGATAACAAAAATCGTGCATCATGAAACCGTTACTTATCGAGGAACGTCTTTTATCCTTGCACGCTCATGAAAGGCCCTTGCTGTGCGTAGCTTTCTTTCAGGCGATAATAACGCGCGGTGGGCGGCTACAAGATTCTATTCGCGCCTGTTGACCTCCGTATCAGGCAACAAAAGGCTCATTCTGTGGCTATTATCATCCGCCTGGCGAACACATTCGGCGGATTTAGCTTTCCGCGTGGCCAGGAATAAACCTGTCACCTTACTTTCGGCACGCTCCGCGATTAAAAATAAGGTCACCTGTTGGAACGGAATTATTGAACGGTCATCGTGGAAACAAGTTAAGCTTAACTATCGGCTGACATACTAAGCAATTAACACAAGTAGAAGAAGTTTATCGAATTATTTGCACGATTATCGCGTTCTTCCGCTTCATTAACGTACGTTTCCTCATTTTTTGTCGCGCATCGTGTTAACGTAACTTCAGTTGAACATACCCACGGGCGCTCATTATGAAATTGATTATCTTCGGTGTGGATTTGGTCTCTACATATCGTTAAATATTCGCTCACACGCGTGGTGAAAGTTGGCAGGCAGATATAAGTATCGAAAAGTAGAGCATGTAATAATGTGTACCCACGCGTTTTTTTTTTTAAAAAATATGCAACGCTTTTAATTACACGTACCTACGTCTCTATTAGATTTGTAGGAGCGCCTTGTATATCTTCGCAGATTACGCTCCTCTCCGGTTAGACCTTTGCTCCCAATAGCAAGCATAAACAAACGTGGCTTTTTCTTCTCCATTTGCCATTTCTCGAAGGTAATCCATCGGGACGAAGAAGATGGTAGATTAAATTAACCATCAGCTGGCAGACTGTAGTAAAAATCGCAAAACAATTAATTGCGAAACAAGTTCCCTTTGAAAAATGAGTCAAGAGCGCGAAAGAGAATTTATTCATGCGAGGCTGTGTTTGCGAGAAAATCGAGTTTGAAAGTGAGCGCACAGGCACTTCATCGAGTGCATTATCGAGTGCATGGTCGAAATTCCAAATTCCATTCTTCTGGAAAATGAAGTATCCTGTAAATAAATTTCGTTTCATATTTTTCGCCTCATTTTTACGCAACGTATGAACCGTTTTACTGGTTCCTGAGACTTCTCATATTCGAGGTAAACAAAGATGCCATGGTGCTTCTGACAGTTACTATCACTCAGTCAATCAGTGTCAGATTAACCCCGTCCAACAACTCGCATAACACGCATCACATGCTACAAGTGTAGGGTTAAGGAAAGCTCGGAGTCCCTGATTGCAGCTTGTCCTCCTCCGTGTTCCCATCCGCGAGAGCATCGAATCTGTCATTTTTGGAGGAAGATGATTGAGCGCGAGAACGAAAGGACGATGATTCTCCGTTGGAAAGCGACGCGTCACGGTGCTCATCGGTGGTCATTACGAAGGCTGCAATTTAGTTGAAAACCACGGATAGCAATCGGCCGTTAAGCAAGTATTTTCGATGCGAGTCCCGTTATTCAACCGAGCAGCAGGGGGAGGAGGAGGCAAGAGGGAAGGGGAGAGTGGTCGAGTCCAGAATTGAATGTATCCCAAAAACGCGGGTGAACGTCGCGCAAGCCGCGAGCTGTCGTACACTTGGCTGAATTTTTGGAAGAATTTTGGCCCCGATACCCGCTCGGTGTGGGCCGCGTACTGGCACGATTCTGTTTCTGTTGAGCCCGTTCGCCGCTGCCAAGTTCATCGGTTCGCTTTCAATGATTACACGCCGCTTTACATCGCGTTTCGTTAGGTCTGTCGTGGAAGTTAAGGGTACCCGAGATCCTTGCAACGAACTTTCTGTACATTTCGCCTTTTATTCTGCTGGATAATCAAGGGAAACACGGGTGCAACTATGTGCAAGTGTGCGAAAGGCGTTGCTAGGTTCCTGAGAAATGACCTAGTTAGCGGATCAAGCATGAACCCTGCCCTTGGTAGACTCGGCATTCTCGTATTCCGTAATTGAACGCATCTGCGAGTGTCGCGAGCAGGGGCGATCTTTAAAATTCGTCAGCCGCTTTAACGTTGACCCTGTGACGCCATGAGAAACGCCATACGCGCCCCGCGGTGCCGTATATTGCCCCAGATTCCTAAAGGCGCTGCTCTTTCAATCCCGGGGCACACGAGGCTTCGTCCTTATCCGGCGTCCTTCACGGGATCCGGTGCTGGTGAGGTGCAGAGGCCGCGGTGGTGGCTGGCCACGGGCACAATGCGTCCGTATCACTTATTCGTGGTCCATTTTCCTCGGCATAAAAGAGGAACGAGAGCTCCGGGCGGAGGCCGGGAGGGCACTCCGGGGGAAAGAATCCGTGGGAGCGGGGAAACGCGATGCAAAGGAGAGAGAATAAGAGGGAAATAGAGGGACGGTGGGATGGAAAGAGCGGGAACACCCCATCACGGGAGCAAACACTCGGGCTGCCGTGATTGCACGGCCACGACCCTATCTATTATTCACCTGGCTCCCAGCCCTATGTACGCGGACCACTACTATCCCATTCCAGAGCCGTTGCAACCTCTCGGCGAGAGGCTCTCGCTCCCGCGAATAGTACGTGCCCCGATCTGCCTACGACCCAGTGGACCTCTCTGCCCTGCACCGCCACAAATGACAAGCCGCCCCGGCCATTTCCCCACTTCCCCCGTGCACGGGCCCGCGTAGCAGCGTAATTGACCGTGGCTGGATATGGTTTACGTTGCAGCGGAGGCGTCGCCAGCGTGCCCAACAGCGTGGCGCCTTCTCCACCCGCCTCTGGAAGGATGCAGAACACCGAGGGACAGGTCCAGCAGGACGGTGCCTCGGCCCTGCACAGGGTCCTCTGCGCCGAGAGCTTCGCGGAGAAGGAACGAAGGCTCTCCGAGATGATCCTGCAGCTGCAGCTGCTCAGGGAACAACTGCTGCAACAGCAAGATCAGTCCAAGGTAGGCCTATACGTTGATCTTTCTACTTTCTCGGTGCGCGCGCTCGCCTCCGCTACTGTGCCTTTCCTTCAGATCAGGCTTACAGGTTTCACGCGAGAGTTCAGGTACTAATTAATGCCAGTACCGTACGAGTCTCTCAATGGATAGTCAATCATCAAATTCTTTTAACCCTTTGCGCTAGGAAATCTAACGCGCTTTCGTGGTTCGCGTGTCGGGTGCATCTAAGGGACATCCTTTTTCTCGGCAGTGTACAGAGTCGTCGTAATTGGTAACGGGGAAGAAACGGAAGTTGAATTCTCCCTTTCGTTCGAGGGGGAACGACGAATGATACCTACCTTTCGGATTGCGTGACTCGTTCGAATCAATTCGACGGAGCATCTTGCGCGGGTCATGGATCCTGACGAAGTTGAACGTTTAATAGAGCCGGGGGGATTATTCTTGGCTCGTTCGAGGCCAGCGGAGAAATTGATTGTCGGAGACATCGCGGTTGGCAATCGTAATATCGCTAACGATACAAAATTCAAACGCACGCGACGTGAGTGGCCTTTAATATAATCGCGTATCGCTTTCGGGATTTATTGATCGGGGCACAGATTCTAAATCTGTCCACCCGCGGATTCGAATTTGTCGTGTACGGTAGACATCTATCAATAGCCAATAATTTGTGTCCTGGCGCTTAGCTAGCTCATCATATTTATTTCAGCCCCGCGGAAACTGTTAATGTTGCGCTGATCGATCCAGCTTTCAATTTACATTTAACTAAAAAAAGTATTTAGATCCGTAATACCATTATTCAGTTTTCGTGCTTCTGGCTGACGTAGACGGAAAGGCAGCTCGAAGGATATGCTATTTTCGCCTCGTCCTTTTTCATTCAATCAAATGAGTATAATAGTAATGAAAACGGTAAAATTCCTTGCTGGCAGGTACTTTCGGCTGAAAAAGCTGCCGACTCGATTTTACCGTACGTCGAGGTTAAGCAAATATTGTTGCGTTGTGGCAGTTTTAATTAAAGCTCGAGATGTTACGTGCGCAATTAAACTTAATTAGCTCCGTATACTGTTTCGTTAAACGTGATCGTTAGCCTGGTTGAAAGAAAGAAGGGAAACTCATTCTAGTCTCCTAAGAATGAAAGATCAAATGATAACGGTCAGGTATGACTTTAATGCTGATTCGCGTGTAAAATGAGCAACTGTACAGGTCGTTTCAGCGCCGCGAGTGCGGAGTTATTATACTTGTCCAGTAGAGCCCGATAAACAGAGCAAAGAAGCTTGCTAAACACATCCGTGCGAGTTATCTAAAAAAAAAGCAATGCTTCGAACTCAGCTACATACATCAGCCACCCATTTAAGAGTACTTAATGCATCCTGGTATTCTACTTGTGCAATCTCTGCTCGTCCAATTGAGTTTACACGTTCGAAGACATCTCCCCTCTATGAAATCTCGATACAGGTATTCGAGTTATCCCATGCGTCGAGTTCCTTCGTATTTCCACCGAACGCTCCGCCGTGTTCGCGCGAGCAGACCCGCTACGAATTCAGCGCCGATTGGAAACACGTTTCGCCAGCCAGTACAGGAAGTTATTATCCGAGGTAATAATTTCCACGCGCGTTATTTACGTAGCAGCGGATACGCCGTTTTCCCCGAAGCCAGCTAACCACCGCGACGCGAGTAGGATCGTAGAGCCGGGCTAAACGCTCCCAGTTGGGCCGCGCATTCCCCGCCGAGGGCCGCGGCGAAACGCCGATTGTCCAGCCGAGCAGATTATGCAATCGGCCGACGATCTCCAGACCCAGAGGGAGGATATCCCCCGGACAATGGGGACGTCGACTTGAATCGACGTCCCCGGTGACGATCCTATCGGCGGTATCGCGATGACTGGATGGTTCGCGCGACCTCAAAAGCCGCGGGTCATCGCGTGGAAGCGAAACAACTCCTCTGCGGCTCCAGGGAATCGAGCCGCGCCGAGAGAAACCTGTCTGCCCGCAAAAATGCGGGCGCGTGCAGATAATGCCCGGCGTATTACCGTTATTATGCCGGTCATTTACGTGCTGCAGGGACGAGCTGCTCCTTCCCTCCACGTATCCCGCTAAATTCGCCCCGAGGCGGGAATTCTACGAACGCGTTTGAGCAAACACGAGCGTCCAGGTGGGACCACGGTGCCGACGCTGATCGATGCTCATGGGACCTCTGTTGAAAACGCGTTTTTAGAGGACTCGGGGATAGACAGCCCGACGATATATGAATTTCTACGAATTTTATGACAGCGAGTTGAGTTAAAGTCGCTGATAGAGGATTGACAGTTGGAAGGTCTGAAGATTCAGCGATGAATCGGAGACGGCAAAATCATTGAGAAGATCGGCTGGCCACCATAAAACGAAGTTACACGTGCGACGGTTTTAACGGCAGAGGGAAAAGAGAAGGTAGGAAGCCAGGGGAAGACGAAGGCCCATCGAGGTCCGGGTGGAGGAGTCTTTCCAGAAGGCGCGGCTCGTGTCAGGCCTCATCGTCTTCAGAGATCTCGTCGCGGGCACACGCTCGGAGGCTCGCGTGCCGGCGCTCTCGAGGGTGGAGAACGTTTTCTCGTCGGCCATTTCATCGGCACCGAGTGAAAACGCGTTTGTCGGCGGCGTTTGCGCGGCAGCCGCCGCCTCGAGAGTTAGCTGACGTTAAAACGGAAGTGCGACCGTGAAGGAAAAGGCGAGGTCGGTCGGGTGGCACGGCGGAGGAGGAGAGAGAAGGATAGAGCGAGAGAAAGAGGGAAAAAGAGAGACGAGGGAGAACGTAGGAGGAAGGCGGTAGTCTCAGCGTTCTCCTCCTCTCGGGTCCCGGAGGGCGTATAGTAATGTTCGAGCTGGCAGACTCGGGGTCGAGTGGGGATCTCCCTCTCCTCTGTCCCCCTCTCTCCCTCCTCTACCCCTTCTTCTCATTCTCTCTCCCTCTGTCTTTCTCTCTTTCACCTTTCCACCTGTTATGCGACTCTGTGCCATGCTGCATTGGCACAGGTGTGCGGCCGCGTACCCGTTCGAACGCACACCACTTCTTCGGGGGCTACACCTAGCTCCTCTTCTTTCCGCGCCGCGTACGCGCGCCAGGCTACTTCTCTTCCTCGCCCTCCGCCCTTCCTTCCTTCCTTCCTTCCTTCCTTCCTTCCTTCCTTCCTTTCGTCCTCCCTCGGCGGGCAACGCCGTCTTCCTCCGCGAGCGAGCTGGCCGATCGCGTGGGCGGCGAGTGCACTACCATCTCTCGCTCGCTCTTTCTCTCTCCCCTGTTCCTCGAGGCGCCTCCGCCGACCAACCTATACCTTCGACTGCACCTGTGCAGGAGCATATTGTCACGCCCAGTGGCTCGACCGTGCCGGCACCGTGCACTTGCCGACACACCGCTACCGACGCAGGCGATTCCTCCACTTTTATTTCACGCGGTCGAGCCGCCGGCCAACTCGACGCCAGCCTTCGCATCGGCTACCATTTTCGATATCCAGACACAGGGAAACGATATTCGGTAGCTGCTTCGTGTCTTACGCAATTCAGGCAATGTTGTTTTATACTCGTCGTTGGTAGAAGTGTATGCCTTGGGTGGAAGGGATATAGTGAGGTAATTGGAGCACACTTAAGTGGTGCCTTCGGATGTACAAGGGAAATGTGGTTTCCGTCAAGATCACCTGTTCACCCTCGTTTGCCGTACCGTAGATCTTTGAAATTCTTACACGGGACATCGGAGACCACTCGCTGGCACGAAAATCGATTCTAAAGGGAACACGGGTCTCGTCGGTGGCGCTTGAAACGCGTCCTTGACGGGGTACCGGAAAAGGACCCTTCAGCATGCGAACCCACCTTCATTCATCGGTCCCCATTCACCGGTGCCACGACCTTCCTCCTTACCTGGTCAGACACGTTCGACCTTCACCGTGCACGAGCCTCTTGATGACTCTCCACGAAATTGCTGCAGGTGAGCATGAAATTTCTGCCCGCCGCCGTCTCCGCCGCGTCAGCGATTAATGCTGAATGCCTCGGAGGATTCGAAGCGGACTCCACGTTACCTCGTCGTTTTATGCAACCGTGAAATTAATCGGAGCCTGGTTAATTACGATCAACCGATGTTTTCTGGTTGCAAGTGGAATCGGGCGTTTTGTAACTCGTATTAATGGCCGCTAATGGGTTAATTAATCTAGCATATTACTACATCTCCGTCCATAACTTTATCAAGCCTGTTGGGAACACTATTTCCCACCATCCCCAGTCGTTTAAAATTTCTCGATTACGCTCACCTACCGAATTTATTAAAAAGAAACACCCTGGCGCAGGGTCGTTCGCTTGTTACCTCGCCCTCCTCAACACCGAGACGTCGGCTAACCTGTCTTAAGCACGAGCGTAGGTGTGGAATGGCGAGAGGGTATCGCGGCGCAGTTTCCGCGCGACCGTCCGTCGTTATTATACGCTAGCGTAATCCACAAAGGCGGGACCAGAGAGGTCCGTCCGCGATATGCAATCTGCGAATGCCGGGTCAGAAGCGAGGAGAACAAGGGGGGGTTGTATGGCGTGCGGTGTTTGGCCAGCCAGAGCGAGAGGGCCTGGGGGCGCTTGTGCGTATGCCCATACGTTTGTCCATTTGCGTATCGGCCGGCGCTTTATGGGAATTAGCGGCGTATTGTGGGTCGCCTGGTGGGCGGTCTGTGTGCACCGGTGCACGAGAAGCGTCCACGGGAACGGCCACCGCTGCCCGACCACCCCCCAGCGCCGCGAGGGGTGGTTGCAGCGGCGCATAGACCCGTGGGGGATGATCGACGAGGACGGCCGACCGTGGAACAGAGGCAGGCAGAGGGCGAGAGACAGAGAGACGTAGACACACACGGAGAATGGAAGACGGGGTTGGGGTCGGAGGGGGGGGGGACGGGAAACGGGAACGCGTCCGGGAATGGGGATGATTCCGCGCTTCTCTCTTCTGTTTCCCCTTTTCTCTTTCCCTCTGTGTGTATCGCTGTTTGTCAATATACGAGCGATATGATCACCAAGTATAATCACCGGCGGACCGGAGAGCGTCGAGCTCACTGTCAATAGAATGCTACTTTGTGTCCCCCTCCCCACACTACCCCCCGGTCCAATCCGACCGCTTATATATTGTATCAAACGTGTCCGCGCGTTTGTTCTCTTTCCCTCTCTCTGGAGAATGCTGTACCATCGCTCGTAAAATCCATATCGACCGACAATACTGCTGGACACAGGCGGACCGCGCAAAACATGCGCGCCCCTGTCACGGCATCGTACGAAAACCACTCCTGCGTGGGCTCGCACTGTTTCCTCGCGACGATCATCCGGTCTGCTTTTTTTCTGTCTCGTCTACGCTTGATCAACGTAGAATCATCATTGGCAGAGTTACACTTATGTATTTGCCACTGCAGATGCACCGTGTCACCTGTCGATACTTTCCTCGAGTGTCCAGCCAATTAAACACGGAATACCTCGAGCCGGGTATACAAAGCGAGCAGAGGAAACTGTCACGATTATCAGCCGCAGGGGCGGAAATTAGAGTTGACGGCGGGAACCGCCGCAAAATGATTCACCCTCGCGGTGAGATGGCCGTGCTCGCGGAAAGCGCGCCCCCGTTCGCGAGGGGGTGGGCAAATTCCTCGGATCGGAAACATTCGCGTAACAAGCAGCGGCTTTCGACTAAAGTGGCGTTGGTGGATCGCGCGCCTCTCTCTGGCAGCCGCTGGAGCGTGTCTCGCGCGATTTCGTAGCTCGCCTGTCGGCGTTAAACGGGGCTAAATGAACGTGCCTCGTCCGCCGCTGTTCCTCGCTTGCCGTGTCTCTCCTCCCTTCTTCGTGCTCGCTTTTTTTTTCCACGCGAAGCGTCAACTTACACGGCCGCCACGCTTATCCGGCTCACCGGGTTCGCCACCCCCCGGGAGCAGGTAGGGCGCAGCAGCGCTCGGCCTACGCCGGCGGAAAGGGGCTTGCGGGCGGGTGGGCGGGCTCGGGCTCGTCGGATGTATCTTTTCGAGCGATCAAAGAATTATCGCAGCGAACCGGCAAGCCGACGGTGTTTGTCGTTTGATCGCGGGGCAACGATGCGTGACTATGCGCGTTACCTGCCGCGGCTGCGGTGGGCGAGACACGACCTCCACTCCGCTCGGCTCCGCTCGGCTCTGCTCCGCTCTGTGTGGTCGTGCCGCAGTGCACGCGCGCCACTCGCAGACACACAGCGGCGGGAAGGTTAACGGCTAACGCGTTAACGCATTTTACCCGAGCCTCGCCCGTTTCTTCCGCGTCTCGTCTTCTTTTTTTTTTCCACCCCCCACCCTCTCTGTCCCCTGCGCACCCTTGTACCACCCCCCTCCTTCCCGCTGGCACTCGTTCCCCTCAATCCGCGCCCAACCTCCTCTCCTCTTTGTATCTTCTTTGCACTATGTCTGGTTCTCTCGTCGCGGCTCTCTTCGCTCCGTTCCTCCTCGCGTTCCGCCCTCTGGCCACCCCTTTCGCCCCGGCTCGTACATCCAATATCTCTTGCAGAGGGCCGAGGTCGGGTCCGCTGCCCTCGTCATGTCGTACTAATGCATGTAATTGCAGCTAACCTCATTAAACCCGCCGACTGATGCCACTCGCTCAAATTGCGTCCCTCTCCCCTTGGCCCCTATCTGTCCATTCCTCTCTCTCTCCCTCTCCCATCCCCTGTTCTTCCGTCTGCCACCGTTCCGACTCCGCGTTTTCGTTATCCCCGTTCCCGCGACCTCCACGATTCTCTTCCGCGTTTCTGCTCTTGCCGCGCGTTTCATCCGTCTGCGTTCTCAGCGTCTCTGTTTACCTCTGTCTCATTGGATACCGTGCACGCTTGCCGGACTTTCCTTTTTTCACGCTACAGGCAACGAGAATTTGAGGAAATCCTTCTCTTCTGACGCACAGGGTGGCACGTTAGTAGCTGCCACTCGTGCAAGATGTAACGCGACAAAACGAGGGTGCCACGGTGTCTAGATCGCTGTTCGTAAATACCACGATGCCTACCAGCAAACACTTGCGGGTGGATCGAGTGAGCACTCAGAACGTTTGTATCCATTGCGTTTTAGTCGGTCGCGATATCGAGGGCGATTCACCTGCTCCGTATGAAACAGAATTACTGCTTGAAAAAAAACGGTGTTTGCATTGATGCAGCGCAGGCGTACGGTGCCTGTAAAATGTGCCGGAGTCAATTTCAAACATTACCGGATCCAATATCGGCCGGCAGATATTGAAACCGATATTGATCTAGCGAAATCTGGCGGGCACGCTAAACGCTCAAATTCCCGTCATCGTTGCCCATTGAAAGCCCCGATCGAATTACTTCTGCGGCCCGCAACCCGTTCATTCTCCGCTGCGGACGCTGGAGTCGCGCGCGCTGGAGCTTGCTCGTGGATTTCCTCGTCGTCGCATCCCCAGCGCGGGCAACAGTGGGGAAGCATTTAGTGTTTCCAGGTTTCGACTCGCGGAAACGCCGGCTCGTAGCGTACTTATATTTCGTTAATTCCCTGGCAGTCGTTTTTCTTTCAATGACAAAGTGAGCCGACTTCACGATCGGATACCAGGCGAACCTTAGCATTAAGCAATTATATTGAATATTACACAATAATATTATGACCGTCTGTGGATCATATTAGAAGATTGGACAATATATTGTGTGAATCGCGTGGGGGAAAAAGTGACGTGAGATAGACCTATTAATTAAGATCGCAGCGTAGCTCATTAAGTGGTTGCCTTCTCCGACATATATTTTATATTTTATTTCATTATACAAGGTGTTCGCGAGAAAAGTAGACAGCTGGATATTTCCTAACGTATTGGAGATATAGAAATTGTTTATATGCAATTGCATCGTTCAAGGGGGAAAATTTATTAGCACAGACGAATTTTTTTTATCGATTATTATTTTAAGAGATACAAATTGTCAAGTCCGGTTTTTTAAATGGAACTATTTTTTTAGAGATCACTTGATAGTGCGTTTCAAAAGAAATTCAATGACCTGTAATGTATACACCTTACTTCAACTGGTTTTCGAGATATTGCGTTTGCAAATTTACTGATTATCACCGAAAGAATAAGTCTTGTTCGCGCCACGAACATGAGGCCCACCTTCTCTCGCACGGAATACGTCAACGCGTGCTTTTGTTTTGAAAATCGTTTATACTCGAGAGATAAGGGATCCGTCTTTAATTTGAAGGGAGGACGACGCAGGCGGAACCACGCGCAGTCAGCGGACTACCCCTTTTCTTCCTGTGTCTCTTCACGTTGCGTATTGATGGTGGACTTGGTGGGTAATACTTCTTAATTGCTATATTGGTGGCATCTTTCTCACGTGTGTCGGGACAAAAGGGAACTCAGAGCCAGGCGAAAATTCATTCGTTCTTTACGATCGATACTTTATTATTTTTCCAAGAACGTTTCGACAACATCTGTTTGCCAAATTTCTAAAGGCCAATAAAAAACGTGGTGACATTGTTCAGTTTGAGTTAATCGGTATATGTATTGCTCTGTCGGTGGGTAGTGCGGACGATGACTTCGGACGCGCAGGTACCTTCGTCAATCGCCAACTCGCGGGACAATACGGCCATAAACCGCGACCCTAGCGAGACGCTCCAAGCGATGAGACTGGTTACATCTTGGCAACTAGATGTGGCATTTTCCACCTCTACTTCATCAAGAGGGGGAGGGTTCCTCCTCCGCCAACGAATTCACAGAGGGAAGGTCCCCCCTCTTCGAGAAACAGTGTTTCCATTGTGTGTTTCGTAATTATAGTAAAACAACAATTACTTTCATATTATTTTCTCTTCTTCTTCATACAATAAAGAGAAAAATATAAAATAGTTCAGTGGAAACCTCATAGGTGCCAGGTACACCGATACCAGAAGTTCAGACGGTACAAGTTTTTTTCTTATGATACTTTGGGGTTAAAAATTATTTCTATACTTAGCTTAACTCTTGTTATGTAATAACAAGAGTCAGGTTTTAACTTGTCTATGAATAATAATAATAATAATAATTTTGAATAAATAATATTCTCTTCTTGCCTTTATGTAATCTTTCAAGCTGTGCAAGTTTCCATAACAATTATAGCAATCGATTGTGGAGATATGGTACTCATAAATTTTAAGTCTTCAAAAGTATTCCCGGTAGCAAGGTAACGTAGTGTAATTGACAAACGCTGGCTTGGAGGAACAGCAGGTCGCAGAGGAGTATTTCTTTTCTAAATTCGAGGCGTAATCATTTTCAGTAGTTCATCAAATAATGGACCGTCTAGTCGCAGAAAGTTTCGGTAATCATTTGATTCACTTAGTCTTAGGTCATTTAATAAGTTTTCATGAGTGTACTCAGTTCTTCTTGTGCACCACTCCTTCATCTATCAGCGGTTTTTCTTCGACTTCTTCATTTTCAAGCTCGCAGCCAACGCAATGGCCACACAAGCAGCTTCCGTGTCACTTGACATGTTCACTCCACAAGAATCAAACGTCAACTGAACGCGGGCCGCGGGATGCCCAGTCCTGATCTGAGATAAATATTGTATAATATATTGCACAATAATATTGACCGTGTGAGGCACCCAGCAAAAATATTGTGCAATATATTTCACAATAATATTGAGCGTCTAGAAACCGCTTTAGGTGGACGAAGAAGAAGTTGGCCCATTAAATGGTACGCGGCGCGGGCGTTGATTATGACCCATTGGTAGACGCGCGGAAGTTAACGTATCCTCGGATCGACGAAGGAATTTCTCTGGCTTCCCTTTGAGCTCGGCCAGGAGTGCTCCTAATCGGGAGGGAGGGCGGAGGGATACCACGCGTGCACGGCGTTAATTACAAAACACTTATGTCGGACGGACGTCTTAACGCGGAGAGGAACAGGTCTTGGGTGCGTTAAGGGTGAAGGCGTCGCCAGTAGTGCATGCACGACGACGTCTGGACCACTTGGCGCTCGCATTACGGGGAACCCCTTTTCTACTTTGGTGCTCTTCCTTGCCTGCGGAGGCCAGGCGCCTCCTTCAACGGCTCCGCATCCGATTTTCTGGAGGAAGAAAATGAACTCTCATATAATTATTTTCCTCATTAACATTGTGGCCCATTGTTCGCCGGGGATGGAGAGGCATAGTCTTGCCGCTCGGTATTTTAATTACATTGCCATGTGCACCGAGGCCTCAACTCAAAGGCCGACCGTTCACGGATCGTGCCTCGACCCGCGCCTCTCTCTTGACAACGGGATCATCCGATAATAATTTCTTGTAGTCTCGTTAAAGAGATTGCTCGGCGAGCCTTTGTTACGAGTCTTTTCTCTCGCGGGCTCCCCGTTCGAGTGGCAGTGGTCTCGAGATAGACTCGCGACTCGGAAGCGATAATAGTTGCCGATAGTGTCTGTCGCGTGAGAAACACTCATTCTTTACGTGAGCAATATGAAATTAGGCTTCGATAGAAGCGCGATCTTTGATCAAGATCAACCACCTCGATCAAGAATTCCCTGATATCGAATTAAGCAGCGCGCGCGAGCCTGTTAATTTCGACGATTACATTCTTCCAAGTACTCCTTAGGATCGTTAGCATTCGAACACGCGTCAGAAATAATAACACGGCCTTTAAAGCTAAATTACAACCAGTGCTTCCAATTACGAGTATTATTCACGCACGATAACCGCGCGTCTCTCTCTCTCTCTCTCTCTCGCTCTGTCCCTCCCGCGGCGATTCAGAGCCCCGCTGCAGCTCCAAGGATTTCATAATTTTCCCTCGAAAGTATTTCGAGTCGTCTGTTACGCTCCGCTTAATCATCGACCGTGTCGGCGATAAACAAACTATTAAACAACAAATTACTCGCTAACAAACCATGCTCGCTTATTAAAAACACGATCAAGCATCATGCTCGAGGAGTTGTCTTCGTCACCAATTACAGAATCTCCCTCGCTTCATCCCCATCGCCTTTCGTTCCCTCTCCCCTGGAATCGAACAGTTTCGCAATATTCATTCCAGTTTACAAGCATCGCTTCGCTAAGGAACGACCGAATAATATCCACGTTGTAAACCTGCCTCGCGTACGAGAACCTCTTCTATCCGCCACAGTGGCGACGTTCTCCCACTTGTTCGCGATTGTTTCAGGGGCAAGCCTTTCCATCAGAGTTTCCAACAATGATATCCGTAACAGTTGCAGCCCCTAGAGGAACCATTCCTCGAGATCGTCGTCGCCATTCGCCTCGACCCGGGAGAATGGGACGAGAGTTCGTCGGAACACGGCACAATGCCTCCATCCTGCGCCATTACCGCGGCATCCTATTATCTCGTCCCAGCGAACGAACGTTTTCCATCCGATTGAAAAGAAAAGGTTCGGAGGAGAGGTCCACGATCGCTGGAGCGTTGGCGCGCCGCCGCAGCATCGCGACGTTCTTATCTAACGGCGGGCGTCCCCATGTTCGCGACACGGATTGTTAACTGAATCCGGGAGCGGGCATTGTTTCACCGCCGAGAGTCCCGGCACAACAGTGCCCCATTGTATTCCCGGTCGCGCTCATTCAGCTTTTTCTTTCCTCCTCGCCGTTCGTTTATTTCGTCTCCCTCCCCCGTCAGTTCGCTCCCCGATCCGTCAACGAGCTCCGCGCTCGCTTCTGCACCGCGACTACCGCAGATAGCTCGAAAAATCTATCCTGTCGTCGACGCCTCTTGCTACGATGCACCTTGGACTTTATGTGAACAGATATCGCTGTAATAATTCTTTGGTGATTGAGGAAGTGAATGGTATTTTAAGTATTTGATGATTAGGAGCAGTAAGGGAATATTTGAGTTGATATAGTCGTATTTGGAGTCCAGTGGCGCACGCAGAGGTGGGCCAAGGGGCCCTCGCACCCCCAAAGAAGGGGCTTTCCAGAAAGAAAAGAAAACTGGATGTTATTCTTGAAATCAATTTTTATAATCAGCCAATGAATTTTATTGAATTTGCATTCTTTAATATTCTTATAAGAAGGGATATTTTTATTCCTGCTACTCGGCTCCCCAAAGATTAAATCCTAAATGCGCCACTGCTTTAGTCTATGGAAGGCTAGGAGTTCTTAAGGAAATTAATCTCAGATTTCAATTCTGTGCTTTGATGCTCCCAATGCAACCCCCAGTTTCAGCTTTCTTGATTAAGATAAATCCGTCGCGAGTGCCAGCAACCCTCCTCACACCCCAATTAAGTGGAATCTCCTTCGGGCGGATATTTTCGTGGCGAGGCGTCGTTTATCGAGGATATCAGCGTAGGTTTCCTTGGGCGATGATGCCGCGAGCGGCAAGTACACCGTCGTCGTGGCGGCGGCGACGGATAATGTGTGTTTCGGCCGCGGTGCCGAGAATAGTTCAAAGTAAATAGCATGCCGTGAGTAGTGCCCTCTAATCTCCTTCTTCTTCTTACCGCGGGGGATATTCTGATTGCATTATGACCGGGCACGGCCAGATAACGCCACTCCAAAGGGATATTCGACCGCGGCTGATGTAACGCGGCTCGCCGGCTCACGGGCCGGCTACAAGTAGATGCTCCCTGTGCTAGTCAGACGTCAGGAGTGCCTTTGTCGTGCAGCGGAACGCGTTCTGCGCGATCAACTCTCGGAACAGTCGTGGGAGTTGCGAGCATCTTTTTAACCTTCGACATCGCAGGTCCTCCTTTCCACCCGTCCGCGTCTTTGATTTCTTAAAATAAATAATTACACAGACTTCTGCAGAGCGGGGAAAGAAGCTGGACAAGAATTTTCCACCAGAGCCACAGATTTCTATACGCAAGTGGGCACTTTGAAAATTATCCCGTCTTATTTGACATTTGAATTCTACTCCTGTAAATTGTTCGATAGAATCTACCACGGTTGCAGCACAAATTCCGGTTTCTCTTTCAATCATTAACACCGCGAAGTAGGAAACGTTTCCTTATCTATCAAGATAAGCCAGAGCTGGTTTTGCAACTAAATGATATTTAACGGGAAACCTTAACGACTCGTGTTGCCCGTAACAACCTCTCATAAATATTGCAATTATCACTTCCTAAATAAGCCACGCCTTATCGATTCCACGGCTGATTACTTTAATCGTATCCCCGCTGTTAACCTTGCAGCAAGCAGCGATACATTATTCAGCTGTAACGCGCGGAATACCCGCAGATAATTCCCCGATATTTACGCTCTTGTACGGAGGTGATATTCGTTCCCAACGTTTCCCCAACCTTAACACCATCCTGTAGTGTCGACGGCGTTCAATTTACCTCAGAATTTTCACATTTAGATTATTCAGGCACCAACGAATCGATAGATCCATTTTTACCGATACCCGACCCAGAATAGCGACGTGTTACGCGTGACGACTTAATGCCAAGAAAAATGATTAGCACCGCCTATTATTTGGCGGAAGCAACTGAATATGTTATAGCGCGTGGTAACCGGCGCGCGTCGTTTGCAAACGTTCCAGAATGAAATGGAAGTAGGTACTGGGCGGGCATTGAGTGCGGTTATACTTGTAACTTGGACGGCGACCCCGAGAGAAACCGCGAGCACGGTAGTAAGAATTCCACTGTGCCCGCGGATGTGAATGAGCCCCGCAGCTGCTACATTCCTGTGTGCCATCGCCGCGCGGCTCCCTTTTTCTTTTATTTACGTTCCTGCTTCCATATTTTAGCCGAACATCGGAGGGAACCGGCTGTCAGATTTTTCCTCGGCCCTCGGCCAACTCCTCTTTTTTCTCGCCCTTTGCCTCCGAGCGGTACAAATTTTTCGTCGGCCCCTCGCAACAACGGCCGAGCGAAACGATCTCTCAAACCGTTCCCGTCCCCTTCTTCGTTACATTTCGGCTGACAGGGAACAGGCACCGTTTAACCGCGACTTCTTATACAGAATTACCCCAATGAGCGATATACAGATATCGTAAAAAGAAATTGAAGCGTATAGGTCGAAGATCTCTGGTCAACTTGTCAGCATCCGATCGACAGGTTTGTCACGCGAGGGCGAGTGTCGCCGGAAGTTTCGCCCAGTTGCCAGAGGAGGATCCAGTGGCTTCGAGGGACATTAGCGGCTGATCGCTCTGTTCGGATAATTGAAGTGTAATTCGAGCGACTCGAGGGGCAATTAACGAGCGCTATTCCAAAATGAGCACGCGACGGTCGCGTAGTCCCCGCTGCCAGGATGCGAGTTTCAATTCACGGCGTATTTCTGGTTTACCCCGGTTCCCGCGTGTCGTCCGAATCTTTATTTCGGTTCTCACGTTTCGCCGGCATATGCACGCGCGGGGACACACGGCCGTGCCGGCGCGTGCGCCGAAATAAATATTGCATATTTCTGTGCGCGGGATGCACCGCGACGGAACGCGCCGCGTATCGGCTTACGGCACGCGCAACGCTCCGCGATTCTTTCGAGCCACCGAGAGGAACTTTAATCGAACCAGATACCTCCTATTCTTTAATTCATCAGTAGCGTTTTTCTCGCATTTCCAACCATCGATTAAAATGTTTTTTACTATTTATAGTACCTGCTGTACGCTTTGTATGCACCGCATAAATGTGTGTTTAATATTGCAGCAAGATCGCTTGAACGAATACATTTTTCCATTACAGCAAGAACTGTAAAAAAAATGGAACTGTGATAAAGTACAGCTTATCATTATAATGATACCAACCAGAGCTTAGGTATTTTTTATAGCGTGGGGACGATAGGGGGTGATCTGGTAATTAGCACGAAACTTGGAATCCAAGCAGATAACGTGAAAACGAAGAACAGCGCGAGCACGGGGAGCTTTGTGCGGCAAAGAGCAAAGTTGTAAGATTCATCTTTGTTTCACGTCGAGAGCGACCGGGGCTGAATGGGAAGGGGAGTAACGCGATGATATTTCTGTGCGGTGAGAGAGAAAGGGAGACAAGAGATCCCAGAGATTTAAAACGTTTACTTAAATAACACGGGTAATTGAATCCGTGGTTGTAACCGCAGCCGTGGCTTTACGTAAATTAGATCGGAATGGGGTAAAAGAACCATCAAAGAACTCCATTCTGTTTCGGCGCTCGTTAGGTAAATTGCGTAGGTACTTTGATCACGGAGCTCGACTCCTATTCGAAAATCAAATAATTCAGATCCGAGCGAAGTGAAATATGTGAAAACTTCCCTCGCACCTATTCAGGCTCCATTGGAAGCTCTCTGATCGTTTGTTCGCAGTGTACGAGAGAGTCGTAAAGTAAGAGATAGATTATTCGCCGTTATTCAAATTCCTTTTACATTACACGTATTAGTTTTCCATTATTCATTACTGAACCGAGCACCGTGCCCGAGCCATTAAGCAGCATTTTCGAGGATGATCCCCCTGGAACGGCGCGATAGCTGCTCTCAGGTTTCGTCGCTACACCTCAATCGGCGCGTCAGAAATAGACGAGCGTCCGCGTGGGCAAGGAAGAACGATCGAGTA
Organism: Andrena marginata; assembly: GCA_963932335.1. Taxonomy (NCBI): domain Eukaryota; kingdom Metazoa; phylum Arthropoda; class Insecta; order Hymenoptera; family Andrenidae; genus Andrena; species Andrena marginata. The sequence goes on along the minus strand of OZ010662.1, from coordinate 10,221,920 downwards.
CAATCGAACGAAGATGCGGAGCGATAAAAGGACGAGGAAGCGGCGCGGCCTTCCCGGGTCAATTAAGATCGCGCGAGGGAATCGCCGATTGATAAATAACGGCCACGGGCGTTTCCTTCGCGCGCGGTGTCGGCTCTCGCATAATTTCCCATGGTCCGCGGAACATGGCAGATCCGAAGATGCGGCGTTACAAGGCGGAACGATGCATCTGTTCTCTCCTACGACTTTTTACACGGGCAAAGAAAGCGCTTCCTCGTTGCGCCTCGTCCGCGTATTACCGCGAGGGAATAAGTAATGGATACCTCGATCGGTCACGCACGATTCCTCGATGTAAGTTCGCGGTAAAAAGAGCCCCGCGCACGCACACAAGCGGCGCGCGGAATCGCTGAACGGTGGCCTCGTGTGAGAGCAACGCGGAACGATGAATTAGAATCGCGGTTACGGGAGATCGGTGGAGGGGGAGGAAGAAGACGAGAGGGGTCCGTGCGCCACGTGCATCCCGAGCATTATTCTCCTTTTCGAGTGCCGATCCCCTACCTCTCTTTTTCTATTTCTCTCCTTCCCCCTCTCTCTCTCTCTCACCCCACAGCAAAAGCTGGAAACACTCGAGCGGGGAAAGGACGAAGAAGAGAGGAAGAGAGGATGAGAGACATCTGGCGGGCGCGCAGGGGTCGCGGGGTGAGGGCAGAGAAAAGAATAATGAGAGGAAGAGAGAGCTTGGTGGCATTGGGAGGCTCGGGTGCCCCGTGACTTGATTCTCGCGGCCGCGTGCCCGCAACACATATAAAATTAATTAAAGTCGGCGGAGCCCAAGGGGCTGTTTATTGTACCTCCCCCGTGTTGCAGCGGGGAGGGCCGTAAACGGGGGATAGGGTAGGTAGCTAGGTGGGCGCTACCGCGCCATTGTAATGTCTTTCTCTCCTTTCTTTTCCCACCAGCCTCCGTGTTCCTCCTCCGCCTCTCCTTCAGCCACCTCTTTTCTTTGCTCTCCTCTTCTTCCGATCCGCGGCTGCCCCTCTACCATCCACAGCACCCGAAAGCCGGCGTGCATCGCGGCGGAGCGCGGTGCGGCGCTCGCTCAAGTGCCGAGCAAACCTCGCCTTGTTAGGAATTAATCACTTTCTAGTCGGTAGACGCGGAGGGCGAGCGGACGGGGTGCGCGCCGTCGGCATCTTGCAGCGTTATTTTAATTGTAAGCAAATTACCGAGAATGAAACTCGACCTAACCATATTCCTTTACAATCAGGCTCGAGTACATTGTACGACGACGGCGACTCGCTGATTAATCTCTCCGCGGTGTCATTGCCTCGCCGCGATACGCCGGGGCTGACACGGGGAATCGCCAGCAGGTAATATTACATAAACGAGACGGCGCTTACGTTTTATTGTCGACGATATGTGGGGCAGAGCAGCCGAGAATACAATTCTCGTCCCCAGCTTTGTTTTGCAGTCTTTGAGCAACTGCGCGCGAGACTCCGGACTACCCAAAGTTCGTTCGGTCTGGCGTGTTTCATCGCCTCGGTGAAACGACAAACGCCGCCCGCGGACAGTAAATATTTTTTTCGAATCGAGGGGAGCGACAGGGAGGCCACAATCATAGCCGGCGATGAAAACGGTCGCGCGGAAAGAATCGCGATGATCGCAGCGTCGCGTCGGAACGTTTTCCACGAACCGGCGGCCGACGTCGGTTGACGTTCCCGTAAACCAATCGAGGTGTCGAAGTGGCACGGTGACAGTGCGTCGACTACGGGAACGTCGACGAAGGAAGAATCCTCTGGCCGTAGGAGAGCGTTGACGGGAGCGCCCGGCGATAGAACAAAGACGAAAAAACGAGGACGAGAGAGGTTGCGCCTTGCCGGTCCGCTGAAAAGGGACGACCGTGGAAAAGAGTGCGCGGGTAACGCGCGTCTCGGATGGATCGCTGTCGGGGGCCGAGAAGGGCGGCGGTGGGAGTGAAAGAAAAGGGCCGCGGAGCAGGATGGAAGAAATAAGAAAAGAGAGAAGCGGGACAGGCTTGGGGAAAGGATGGAAAGCTGGGACGGAGAGGATTGAGAGGAACGGTGGGAGCTGGTTGCTCGTTTCTGAAGGTGACGGGGTTGCTTTAGTCGCGCCCCGACATCCCCCAGTCCCCTTGGGGGATACGTCCGTCGTTTCACGTACGATCCCCGCAGAAAGAAGCTCCCCGTCGCAGATAAGAAGCCGAAGACAATAATCCCACTGACAGCCGGCTCATCGTCGCGGCTTATTTCGGCGATGTGCGTTCAGCTTTGAGCCGTTAAGAGGAACACGCTCCTCGATGTCCTGCTGTCAACTACGGTAACGCGGTTTAATGCCGTTAATGCTGGCTCGGCCCCGCGGGTCCGAGCCCGATGCAGACGCTCCAGGCGATTCAGGGACGCGGTTCAATGAAATAAAAGAACCTCCTCGTCTAAGAACATACCGAGGAAACATAAAGCGCGCCATTGTCGATGCTGCTCTTTCTTCACCATCTCTGCCCTGCTCTTAATCTCGAGTTGCCGAAGAGTATTGGACCGTTATCCTCTAATTACTTACTTCGAGCGTCACGAAACTTCGCGATGGGTTATCAAAGATCTTGGACAGTTGGATGATCGAGGGTTATGGGCAAATATCCACGGAGGAAGGAGGATGTTTACGAGCGGCTCGCGCGCAGGCTGACGAACATCGCGGCGCCGATTACCGAGCGCAAACGTCGCTCGAACACGCTCGCTGTCGCCCGCGGTACTCGTGCCAGTTCGCGTGGATGAGGAACGCGCGCAATGGAATCGTATGAGATAAGGGAGCGCGCGGTCGAACACCGAATAAAACGGCGCACAGTTTAAGGCGATGAAACGCGCGCTTATAAAGTATCCGAGGCGCTGTTAACGTCGCTCCATCCGCTCCGACGTACACGCCGTGAGCACACGATAACTCTATTTACCCCCGTCGGTGTGGTCCGCTACAACTGCGAACACGTTACGATCCTCTCGTGCGTTACACGTTACACGTATGTAGGTACGTCCCCTCGCGTGCCACGACATCTTCGAAACGCGCGAGATCGCCCCGCGTAGGAGCCCCCACGATTCCATTGATACGCTCGCGCGTTCCCGATGAATTATGGATCCCACTCTGCTAGAGTACATCCCTGCAACCGTAAATATTTTTTGACGCCACGTTAGCTCGTTTACTACCGCCGCGTCCCCGTTAGAGAGATCAGAAGCGGGGAAGAATGTGCTAGTTTCTTCTTCAACGATTCACTGCTTGAGTCTAATCATTTGTATCGATTCAATTAGGCTTCACTGTTTATGTGACGCACCTTCGCTGACCAGGTATCGTATATACTCTGAATCAAATGTATCTCGTCACCCTAGGTCGTTCAAGCTCTGAATCACCTCAGCCCCTGCGTCATTCTAGCTCCCTGCATCAACGAATCTGATTCACCCATTGAGCAACAGTTTCTCAGGCCTTTGCCCTGACCTATCATCATCATCGGCCCTACTCCAAAGACCCTTGACACCTTATTTTCTCAGCGACTCCAAATGTCTATTCAGGCGCGGTCCTATTCTACTTACCCACGATTCAGCCTCTAATTGCAGTAATCGCGTTTGGTTATCCGGTTCGAAGGAATTGAGCAGCGCCGAATTTGATGGCGGAGGAAGAACTTTCAGAGTCGCAGAAGATGCAGACGCGGTTTAGAACAGAAACGCAGCCCGCGGACTTCCCCCCCAGTGTTCCGTTCCAAGAAACGGGGAAAGCAGAATACGCTGACGGCGGGAGCACGCGTCAAAAGCTATACGTTTGGTATCGACATCGCGGAATCCATAATCATAGATCACAGAAAACGTACGCACACGTACAAACGGCCCCCGGATACGTTGCAACCAGAGATATTTTCGGGCGGCTTTATTGGCCGATGTTTATTATCTATTCCGCCGCCTCTAATCCTTTTGATATTCCCCATCGGCGGATAAACAAATTGCACGATCACCGCTGTGCTAGAGACCCGGCCACGGTTTCTCGAAAGCGGTAATATTAATAATTCCCTTTGCGCGCTCTCTATCGACTACAATATTATACGACTCAACGACTCGCTCCATCCGTCCGCTGCACGCGTTGCGCACGGTCTTTGAAGGATCCTCGTAGCAAAAACGACTTTGTTTCCATCTCGACTTCCATCGTTGCTTCTAAACGATTATGGCACTAGGGAACTCGAGGAAAGCTAATCGTGTCCCGTACCGTTCATTTAAACGAACCATCAAGTGTTTCGCTACTTGAATAGTAAATTAGCCAATGGTTGAAGCAGGATAAAGAAATATTATTTTAAGAAGGCGACGACAAAAGGAGGAATAATCAACTTGGATCGACCCGTTACAAGTTTCATTTCTAAAGAGACATTAATACGTATCGACGCAAAGGGGTTCGCTCTCAAAGACAGTCTGATAAAAAAGTTTGCCGGGGGAGGATTCTATTTGAAGTGTTTCCCAGGGAATCAATGAGCCGGGTCGAAGCCCGCTTTTCACCGGTCGTTTCCGTTCGAAGGAGAAGAATCGTGCTCGATGGCCGGTGGACCTTCCTGGCAATAACGCGACGCGATCCGCTCTCCTCTTCCCGTGGAAAAGCCGCGCCACGAAAATACCGCTTCCGGTTGCCCTAGATTCCGCATTCACAAGTTTCATTGCAGCGGCCGCGGCCAGCACGGCAGCGGATCCCGTTCAAAGCGCTCCATAATTTATGTATCCCTGCGGCCACCCCTGCTAGCGTTCTGTGTCGTCGAATTCTGGCCGCTTCACTCTTTTAAAATTCCATTAAAGGGTGCAGCCAGCGCTCTCTTTGTCGTTTCTCTCCTCGTTGTCTCTGCCTGCATATTTCACGACGGGGATTCGTTACGTTCGGCACCGCCACCAGATCGATTCCCCCGCGTCTTCTGTTTTCCCACCGAGGAATGCCTCTCCATGTACGTGGATCGATACGCCACGGCGTAGTGGATATCGCGACCGCGATCTCCCCGAAGAAGATGGGCTTGTATTAAAGCCACTGTTGCTTCGGGCCTCGTCGTAATTTTAGACAGTGCCACAGTGACAGTCTTTATAACGCACGTGAAGTATGAACCACTTCCGGTGGATCTACGTCATCCTGTATGTCCCCTTGCACTCCAGTGCCTCCGATTCTAAATCTAGATTCAAATTTCGTGGCCTTTAGCCTTCGTCTTTCGTTAACCGCTGCCCGCGACGAGAGGCCAGTGAAGGGAGTTTAGCTCGCTCATCTCCGCGCGAATCTTCAGCTCGGGAATAATTATTCGGCATAAATCACATCCACCGATTCCACTTCACAGAAAATCAATGGCTACTCCGATGCTCCATCTACGGTTCTATAATTTTAACTACGATTCTACTGTCAGCATGGTGTTCGGAGCGTCCGCGATTGCCACTAATTACAAAACTCCGTTAGCCAATGACGATCTATAATCAATATCCCCAAGTTCGAGGCTCCAGTTTCTTTGGTGGTCATTCAGAATCAATCACGATCAGGGGCAGAGGCTTAACTCGCGCGACAAGAAGACCCGCGCCAATAAACGCCGTATAGTGCTCGCATTCGATCGAAACAGCGGCATAGATAACCGGCAGAAGAGCGATTATGGGGGGGGGCAGGTATGTTTCGGTAATTGCGTGGCTAAGTTTAGCCGGTGCAGTTGGCGTCAATGCGCGGATGCATATTCAGAACGGGGCTCCTCATATTCTTATGCTCACTTACTGAACCGCGGCGTCGCGTGTGGATGTGAATGTGAATGGAACTTGCTGGCACCCCGCCTGTTTATATTTAGCCACTGTGGGCGGTATAGCTGTCACGGATACGTATCATCGGCATAACTGAACTTTGCAAATGAATAATGAAGTTCCATTGGCTCCTCCGCTATGCCGATTATAGCCGCGTGGCTAGAATGGCCACCCGAAATTACCCTCACCCCCCCCCCCCCTCTCGGTGGCCGTTTATTGTCTTCGCTCGCCGGCGGACGTTCCCGCTCGCGTTTCCCGAGGCCGGTGCCACGGGCGACGATGAATTCTCTTAATGAACCAGCGTCGCCATTCTTACCCGTCCACCGACCGATAAAAATGTCCTCCTCGCCCGAACGGGCGTGGAACCAGCCTGTGTGTCGCGCGAGCGCACGCCAGCCTCTGCCGTAGAAAGATGACAGTGGTCGCTGAAAAAAAGGGGAAATAATTGCTCGTCTATTTTTTTTTTTCGCCATTCTTACAAAGCCATCGCTTTTTTTGCGGCGCATGCATAGCGGCTAAGATCGTGGGCAATTAGAACCGGCTGTCATAATTAACGCTAACGAGTACATTTCCATAGAGAATCTGCTTAGTATGCGGGTTTATCTTGCACCAGTGATCGCGTTGTTGAACGAGCCAAGGAAGCGTGCGGCACACAATGCTGCGTGGATCGAAGGATATCGATTCATTTATTTTAAACGGGATATGTAGATCCTGTTTTCTATAAAGCAGATGTTGAAAGGGAGATTGCTTGTAGAGAAGAGAGGAGAGATGGTGGAATTAGTTGCGGAGGGAGAGAGAGATGAAGAAGGAAAAGGAGGCGAGTTACTCGGTGATCCGGGAACCCGCGGATATCCACGGGAATGTAAATGAATTTCTTTGCAAAAAGTGGGAAGAAGCATTCGGCGCAGTGGGAAGCAAATACCGAAGACGTTACACTACAGTTTTTCGTTCTCTTCTCGCAAGGATACCGCGGCCGGTTGCTTGACGAAACCGGCGCGGATCGTAAATCACGGGAACCGCGATCTTCCATCGGGCATCGTGGATTAATAATCGCCCGCGGAAAGGCCCGAGGCAAGGGAAGAGCGGTCGTCTAATATCGCGCATGTGTTACGTTTCAGCCGGTGTGCCCCAGGCTGGATGAATAAACGTCTTCCTTATCGTCTAAAATAGACTTTAAACTTCAAGCATATCTGGACCGGGGCCAGGTCGTAGGAAAGTACAATGATATTAGCCGTGTTGGATTGTTACGCTATCCTAGCCCCGAGGCCCGTCCAATTAATGGCGGTGCTGCTTGTCCTGGCTAATGGGCGCCGCTCCGAAAAAGAAGTTCCCTCGGCGAGGCATCCCGGGCATCCGAACCGCGCCACCTTCACCCTTCTGCCACGATGGGCGTGCATTTGCGCCCTAGATCTGTCTGAAAAGGGTCAACGCGCAACACCTTGACTTTACGACCGCCGAATAGCACGTTTGTCACCTTCGCCTGCTGGTGAGGCGTCCGCTGAGCTTGAATTCTGGGATCACCTGTCTTCTCAATTGAATCAGATTCGCACAGTGCAGGGACACCTGTGCAATGAATTAAACTGCACTTGTCGCAGAGAATGATACGAACGGAGAGATGAGCAGTTTGGAAATGCGCGAGGTCATTCCTCAGAATTCCTCCAGACGTTAAGCGTCAAATTTGATCTACGATTTCCGCTCTGTTCCCGTAATTACGTAATGAGTAATTTGTACAGGAACGATGGAAGAATTGTAAACATCGCGTCTGACCACTATACAATAGTTTTTTTTTTTCACGCGCATTGAATGCAAATCGTTGGAACAATGAGTTAGATTTATTCCATTTCGCGCGTGGGTGTATCGTTAACGAGGAAATTAATGCGCATAAACACGTGAGCAGCGCGGAATCTTTATAAAGATGAATAATATGCAGCGTTCCGCACTATCTGTGTTGCATAAGTGCAGTGCCGGAGGTTTTTTCGTACGTGATGCACAGGGTGCTCTAGAAATAAGGGGATTAATTTCCGGAACGTATTCCAACCGTCGTGCCTACGTCGATCGTATGTCTGAAAGCACCTGCTCTCTCTCTCTCTCTCTCTCTCTCTCTCTCTCTCTCTGAGTTAGGACACGGGGCCACCGTATATTTTCTGGAGAACGTTCTGCTCGATTTATCGAACGATGCCCAGCGATATTGATTTACGAGCGACACCGATCGTGTCCAGCCATTATCGGACAGCGCACGCTATAATTATTGTGCTACCACGCAACTGATTAAAGACGCGTGTTGGAAGCAGCGCAGATTCTTTCCCGAGCGTACCGCGTTATCGTATTACAGCGACGGCGTTCGTTTTTGCATCTCACTTTCCCCGCAGCAATAGCTTCCGTTTGACGCGCTCTGTAACCAGCAATTAAAGTTAATGTCGGTGGCCATTCGTCTTTTATTAGACTTTCCCGGGGACTATAATTTGGAACAGGTTCGGGGGGATTGGCATCGATGGGGAAATAGTTTTCCCGCGTTGTAAACAGTGGATGATAACGAGCTCATTTGGCTCCCTCGTTGTGAGTACCAAGTAGGTCGTTGTGACGAGATTTCCCACAAAGTAGGAAATAAAGGAAGAAAAATTTCATGGCGCAGTAGGAATATGATTTTTATATTTAAATTTGCAGAGAGCACGTGGAAAGGACTCTAATCTGTTGTGTTATGAATTATTCTGCTAGAAATTATAGTCTATGGAATGTTTAATTCGTTTCTCTCTTAACGACAACGGTTCAGCGTCCCTTTAATTGCTCGCCCGTGACTTTGCAGTCGTATCCTGGGCACATGACCGTCGACTCGCAGAAGCAAATCGAGATACAGCGGCTGCAAACGGAGCACTTGAAGCGGCAGCAAGAGCACATCATGCAGCACAACATCCAGGAGCTACAGGCTCAGATGACAAAGAGCCAGCTGAGCATGTCGGGGCCGCAATCCCTGATGTTCCTACCGTTTCTCGAGCAGCTCAGAGGGATGCCAGTGCAATCGCCTATGCCACCACCGTCGGCCACGTCCACGGCCACCACGAACAAACATATCAATTCGATCGCTAACGTACGTAAAACACCTCTGCAATCCCAATTTCTTCTTTCCCTTCTTCGCACTAACGAGGGCCTGGAACTAGGTTTTATACAAAAACCGACTTGTGAAAAAAACGGTTTTCGAATTCCACTCTTCCCGAAAAACCGGGTTTCGAATTTTCACAAAAAAATATTATTAAAATGGAAAAAAAATATTTGTACTTATTTTACAAAAAATTTAGTTTTGTTTTAATAGTTATGGAATTACAAAAATATAACAAATTAAAGTAGACTCTATCTATACAGAACTGAGTAAATAAAAAAAATTAATATAACTAAAATCCGTGAAATTTTTGAGTTCGTTTAATATTTATGGATCTACAAAAATCTAACACAATAAAATACACTACATAAAAAACCTGTTTCGCACTCGCATAAAGTAATAAAGAATATGACAATTACATGCGGACGTCGCGCTAACGGCGTAGCTAAGGATTAGGATCGTAGCTTTAAGTTGTTTTTATCCGGTAATATGATTGTCGAATCCATTTAGGAATAAGTTCTCTTCGCTGCATTGTCTTCCGATTTTATAGTTTAACTCCGGTAATATTCTTTAGCTTTCAATGTTTTAGACAATAGGCAAAGGTCCCGACATCTGGTCGACCATTGGTATCGTCCGCGCGTTAGTACCGCGTACCAAATAACCGAGTCATAAAACTTGTACTGTCGGTAGACTTTCGCGAGTTCAACGCGGGCAAGCTAATCCTCGACCTCGCACCTTTATGACTCGCGTGTACGCACCACCCTGCTAAGGAAACTTTCCTCCACCACGACTCCCCCGAAAATATAAGGGCGGTTCCTTGCCTTCAAAACTACGCCAATAGGAAATAATAATTTGCAAGCGCCCCCTCTGTCATCTAACCATTCAGCGAAAGTCCGAGCTTACCTTAACGATGCAAGATTTCCGAACAAACAGTTCACAACGAAACGTCCAATCGAACAGATTGAATACCAAAGATCCGAAACTGTAACACCGCGGCGTGCAGTCACCATTACGCATAACTCTTTCCACTTGTACATCAGTTACACACGTTCTGTTTGTTAATATAATTTTATTGTTATGGTTTCTTCAACGTCTGCTTCAAACAATTTATTCTCCTTCACCATGGTAGGTAAATCGTCGTAAGGTTACACGTTGCAACACAGTGTTGATAAAAATCAAGACAGAGATGTACACCCTCTGTTGGCTCGACTCTCTGTAGTTTAGTCTCATTGTGGAACACGTGCCTGTAAGCTCCGGTCCATTCGGTGCGCGAACGAAAACAAATACAAAAAAATATAAATTATAAATCTTTGTTTCATTTACTATTTTTCTTCCGAAAATATGAACTCACGAAGATTAGTTTTTACAGTAAACTGTTACCTACTACTACTACGGTCCGAGGCGATTTCAAGTCGAAATGTTAACGTATTTAATTAAATAATTAATTCATTTTTAAATTTAAAAGCCGGGTTTTAAAAACCGCCAAACCCTACGTGGAAGTTTAAAGCGATCGCACGATGAAATTAAAAGTAGGTACACCGGTGTCCAGTGGTAGAGGAGAAGGATAATCGAGGCCGTGATTTTCAGTTAAAAAATTGAATTGAAAGTCTTCTGATACTCCAGCTTCTACTACTGGACACACCGTAGTCAATAGAATCAGCGGCGCGACTGCACAAATGCTTAAACAGAGATTCTACCGTGGGTACTACGATATCTTGATCAAAACGTCTCCTTAAAATAACCATGATCAACTCGTAATCTACCAAGCAGCTTGATTCTGATCGCCCCATGTCAGCCAGAGCGATTCGTCGCTCCGACATGATATACGATCCCTCCGAAATACCAAGCAAACGAAACAGCCACGAAAGTTGCACGCATACGATCCATGTTACAGATGATCAGCAGTCATCGAGAAGGTCCAAGCTGGGCGACCGCGCATCTGGCGCAGATGACCACGCAGATGGAGAAGGAAGCGTCACCCACGCCGATCTCCTCGGCGGTCGCGCCCACCGCGCCCCCTCTTCAGGATCTCGACGCTCCCCTGAACCTCTCGAAGCCGAAATCCTCGTCCTCGGGAGCCACGGCGTCCTCCTCCTCGCCAGGAAGCGACTCGCACTCGACCGGAGCCGGGAGCAGCGGCCACCAGGAGCAACCACTGGCCGCGACCGCGCCTAAGCTCTTTCCGCCTGGCCTACCGATGCCAAGGAACTACTTGACGACGATTCCGTACGCGGGCCTGCCGCCGCACCTCGGCTCCCTCTCCTCTCCGAGTAAGTAGACTTTTTCTGGGGTAAGTACACTGTCAATGGAGGAAATACAGTGAGGTAATTAGGGTACATGTGGTACGTTAAGCGATATTCCATTTCCAATAAATCCGGAACTAGACTCTCGGTGATTAAGTTTCCCTATTTCATTCCTATTTCTCTTAAAAAATTTCTCTCAACATGTTATGTACTCCAGCGGCTGGAATGTTAACAACAATTTCATGACGATGAAAAATTATTAACCCTTAACTGCTATACTGTTTCTTCCAAATGTAACTGGTATACTGGGGTCGTGACAGACCCCAAATAAAAAAGGACACAGAAATTTGTAAAGGCGACACTAGATCAACCCCTATGAATATTTTGTTCTTAGGTACTGTATGAAATAATAGAAACGTAGAAAGTTAAGCTATTATTATAAAATTAATTAGATATTCACTTTACAAGCTTAGACAACCAGAAATTTTGCAGCGAGCTTTGCGTGCTTGGGGTCACGACCGACCCCAGGATACCAGTTACGGGTTAACTACGCTATTTGTATATGTACCTAAGTTGTACAAATGTCAGAAGACATAAATGAAAGAAAGAACGATATTCTTTGGGGGTGCAAGTGGACAAACTTGTATTCATCTACTTATCTTGGACCACAGGAGCTTAAAATATTTTCAGTGAAATAAAACCACCACCTCATGCACCCCCACTAATATTATGATTTCTCTGTATTTCTTCCAACGACTGTGGTCTTTGGTAGCTACGACCGTTCGGGGTATTCAATTTTCCGGCAAGAAGTCTGTTCACTCTTGGTCAGTATTTTGTAACTATCTTACGCAGCGCTCATCCGGAATACCGGATTGAGAGAGAAAAAGTATGGTAATCAGTCGAATCCGGGTTCGATTACTGACTCGATTATGCATCTGCGCTGTGATCGGTGAAATCGATGTCCGGGGAGAAATGTGTCGCGAAACAGGTGGTAAAAGCGGGCCGAGGCTAAAAATCATAGGAGCCGTTTGTAATGGTTCAGTAGAGATGGGGTGATTCAACTTCGCTGGGAGCGATTAAATTCTACGGTTAATTGACTTCGATGCAACCAGTTTTCACCGCTAGCCAGCAACGGCTACTCGCGATTCAGCAAAGGAGCACGAGATTCGAGACTGTGCTCCTGAGACGGGAGAAGTGACTTTGGTCGATCAGACCGGTTGCTTCGACAGCCACTCCGCAAAAGTTGTAATAAAACTCGCGGTAATTCTAATAATGGAAAGTGCACGATCGCGCTAGAGAACGGCCGGGGAAATATGACCGTTCCATTCGCGTTTAATTCCCGATCGCAATTGGCCAAGAGTTCACCACTTTTACGAACAATGCTGTACAGATTTCAAAGGGAAACAGACGACGAGAAACACGATGAATGCTCCATAGAATGCAGATAGGACACTCGAAAGGAACCATTTAACGAAACTTATCCTCGAGCGCGCGTACGTTTACTCGATTGTTCGATCCGTTCTTTCCCCTCTTTGTTAGAAAACCTGTTCCCCTTCGCGGCCGATTTTTCCGCGCGAGTAATGGCACAATCAGCGGCGCGTGACGCGATCCTGAGATAAAACTGGTGCCCGCGGATCGCCAAAAAACAAGCCCACGGAATCCTGGGCGTTGTCATTGTAATATCGTAACAAGCGGTTGCGGTGATCGTCCTAGCATGTCGTTGCCCGATCGGTTGCTTGCACAATGGCGCGCGACGGCGCCGCTGCGTTTCTTTACGAGCCTGCTCGTTTACCACCGACGTTTTTTACATCTCGATAAATCCTGGCAGTGGGCAAGGTGATGGCCAAAGACGACGCTGGTGGACCTGGAGGTTCCGTGGCTGCGGCAGCAGTCGCTGCCGTTGAGAAACACTTCGCGATGCATGGGATTTATGGTCTGCCACCTAGCGCAGGTGCGATGCCACCTTCGCCTCAAACTCAACGACCTATCAAGCACTCTGGGTCCAGAGAGGAGGCTGCACAGGACGAGCAGGACTATCTCTCGACGCCTCACAGTAAATATCACATATATCTCTATACTTGCCCTGTTATCAAAGGGAGATTGATTGGGGTAAATTATTCCGTTTTGCTCGAGTCTAGTTTAGTCTAGCTTTCTGATAATTCCCTGATTATCGCTCGTAAAGTTTCCCGCGACGGAGATTGCCTGTTTCGTATTCTAACGAGCGACGGTATTCTGAAATTACAGTGTGGCGGGAGCCGGGTTACAAGGTACCGGAAGACATAACGGAAAAAGGTAAGCAACTCTTTTGACGAATGATCGGGCTGACATTACGCTTTTGTTTCGCGAGCGCCAGGTGATGCTCACGAAATCAGATTCGCTTCTCACGGGAGTGTATCGCGGTAGGCCCCCGACATCTAACACTTTCTTCTCCCTTTCTGTTCAGCTAAAATGGTGAGACAGCAGAAGAGGGAGAGTGAGAACAAGCCACATATCAAGCGGCCTATGAACGCGTTCATGGTGTGGGCCAAGGACGAGCGTAGGAAAATATTGAAGGCATGCCCGGATATGCACAACTCGAACATATCCAAAATACTCGGTAAGCCATTCAGAAACATCCATCAACGACCGAGTCGATTACTGAACTTCAAGACGAGCTACCCAATCCCGCAGGTTCGCGCTAAATCAAACTATTCTATTGTCGTTGACAGGTGCTCGATGGAAGGCGATGTCGAACTCCGAGAAGCAGCCGTACTACGAGGAGCAGTCGCGGCTGTCGAAGCTGCACATGGAGAAGCACCCGGACTACAGGTATAGGCCGCGGCCGAAGCGTACCTGCATCGTAGACGGCAAGAAGATGCGCATCTCCGAGTACAAGTCGCTGATGCGGCAACGGCGGCAGGAAATGAGGCAGCTCTGGTGTCGCGACAGCGGCCCGGAGATGGGTTTCCTGTCGCCGGTCGGCTCTGACATGACCACGCAGCATCATCCAGGAGCGGGGGCAGGCCCGTCGGGGAGGCCGTCCGTCTCGCCCCCGGCGACTATGCTGAACGGCGGCGCCGCCGGCCCCAGCTCGGACCATCCCTCGTTCTACTATCCCCAGGACAGCCTGTCGCCGACGGACATGATGAACTTCTCGCCGGAGAACTCGGGCTCCATCGGTGGCTACGACGCCAGTCCGCGGCACCACGACGAGGATTGAACCATGGCTCCGGGTCAGCCGCCATGGCCGCCCGGAGCATCGTCCTCATCAGCGTCAACGTCGAGACTCGGCCACGAGTTGTTCTGGTAACTGGAGGCGGCGTCCTCATCGGGGTTCTCGGGTAGCAGCCGCTCGGGAACGGCGGAGAGATTCGGCGGGAAGCCGCGGTCGTTCACGCGCCAGCACGTCGTCGAGGGGAAGAACGTTCTCGAAGAGTGACACCGAACGTCTCGAAGCCTCGCCCGAGAGGCTGTGATATAACGATTTATTTCTGTGCCATCGTACCACGCGAGGAGGCTCTCCCGCGAATTGGAGCGGCGAGTCCTCCTTCCTGGACCCGTCGCCGTGTGCCGGCCAACATCCGGCGCGGGTGTCGTCTCGATTGGAAGGATCGAGCGCAGGGCGGGCTGCCCTCCCGTCGTCGGTGGGCCGCGATTCAGGACTATGTGTCGCCGGCCGGGCACCGCGTGATCGAGCAACCGGCCAACACCCTTTCGTTATCCGCGTACGTATCACGGGACACCGGCAGGAACGTGAGATCGGAGGATAACGTCGCCGGGCCCCGACGATTTCCTGCTTTGCTCGCTGTCACGAGAGCGGAGCGGGGCCGGAGAGGCGGGGAAGCAACGCGAGGCGTCGCTGCACGCCGGGAGTACACGGTGTGACTTCTGCTTCCTGTAATCAAAAAGTGCGACCAAGGGGCCGGAGTTTCCGAACGGTACCGAGCCCGATCGTTCGTTAGGTAACGTTCTAGGTAACGAGGTTCGTCGACGCGTCCGAACGCGTGTCGGTGCGTATCCATCTCGCGGGTGTTCCCCAAACGGGGCGCGAAGCAACATGGATATAGAATTATACATAAATAAATAAATAAATAAATCTATATATATATACACACATTATATATATGTATACACATACCTGATTTCTCGTAAGACTGCCATGTGTCACGTGTGCGCGCCGGAAGGATCGATTCGACGTGATCCACCGCCGATGCTCGATCTTAAATCGTTTTGTCGCGCTTCGATGCCGCGTTAGCACGTCGCGAGACGATCGTGACACGTATACGCAGGGCGTGACGTTTAAAATTACCCCCCCCCCCCCCTCGATTAAAATATGAATATGCTCAGGGGAAGACGGATGAAATGAAGGCTGATTGGTTTCGTGGGGAACGTAAGCTGGATCGAACGAACTTTTCAAGATTTCGAGGCAACGAAGAAAGATTTCGTTGGAAGCACTTTATGTCCCACTTGATCCTCTGCAACCTTCGATCTATCTATGTTCCTTCAAACATATTAATATTTAATGTACATCGGGGTGGTAATTTAAAACTGTCCCACCCTGTGTATGTATATATGCATACGCAATCGGTATGTATACGTGCAAGGTACGGTGCGCGGCCAAAAAGTCTTGTTCCTATTCCTTCTAGTGTGTGTGTGTGTGTGTATGTTCAGCGGCACGGCACTTCCGGCTGGCCGTATCGCAACGAGAGTGAGAGAGATCGAGTGAGAGAGAGAGAGAGAGAATAAAGTAAAAGAAAAAAAAAAGAGAAAAGCTGGTCTGTTCTATCGCATCTTCACAGCATCGCGCGTCTCTAAAGTATACGCAAAGCACGCATTAGATCGTCTAAATCCTGCGTCCCATGGCGGACGGTCCTTTTTCTTCGTATCACACGCAATCACTATATCCGGTATCCGCACGAAGACCGGGGAACAGAGCGAGATAGAGAGAAAGAGCGAGAGAGGATAAGCGGAGTTCCGTCACGCGACTATACACGTCCGTCAAAGTAACCACTTGGTTCGATCTGAAAACACTTAATAGTACTTATAGTATTTTCGTGATTAATTTATTGTCGACCGTAATGTAAACGACGATTAGCCGGGCACGGTGTCGGTTGAACGAGAGCGAGTGTTACGACGAGAGGAGAGGGACCTTCTGGGAAAGAGTGAGAAACAGATGTAAAGGGAAGAGTCGAGAAGCACAAGCGAAAGAGTTGTTGGAACTAGGGAGAGAGATGAGCACACGCGAGACGTCGATCTTAGTACAATCTCGTTGTATAAAATTACATTCGGAGGGGGGGGGGGGGGGATTAGTGTTATTTATTAAAAACGATCGAATTTTGATACGGAGGTGTTGCGTTTTGAGTTTTCTTCGATGCCTCTGGAACACGCTGTCTACCTTTGTTCTCAATCATTTTCGTTTCGGGTTTGGTAATCGACACACCCGATGGGGGTCGATAAAAGCTAAAACTGTTTACCGGTGTTTGGAGCTCGGTGCTGAGGGGGGAGGGGGGGGGGGATAGTGGTGGGGAGCATCGATCTTAATTAACGATTGTATAGGTAGGTGTTAATGTGTCTCGCGGTTCGAAGGGAACCGGGAAACCGGACGGCAAAGATTTTGGGAGCTCGATGTGATAATATTTATGTGCCAAATAGCGTTTTCGCGGGACGAGGGGCCGTGGACGAACGCCCTTCCGGCCCCCGGGTCTGGCGGAAGTTGGCTCGACGTGAAACTCGATATAATTTCTACGTCTCTCCTTTTTCACCGTTTTTTTGTTATTTATATATATAGATATGTATGTATATGTAATCAGTGCAATTCTATACAAGGTACCTAATATTATAATTTTATAAAAAAAAAAAGAGAGCCAGTATCCTCGATGCGTACGCGCCCGTGTTTTTCGGGCCACATCGGTTTCACAATACCGCGGCAGATAGGATAGCTTAATGTTGATATAATAATTTATTTTATGTATATAGATAATGTACACGGATTTGTACAATGCGTCGGCGGTATTCGTCGATCAAAGGAAACGGGCCCGACGCAAACTGTCAATACTACGATTAAAAGTGTACAGTGTAACTATATTGTGATGTATCCGCGTAGCTACATTATTATTATTATAATGTAATTTACTCCGAGAAGCACGTAGATGTTAACGATGTTAAAAAACCGCGAATGCATATTCTTATTTTGTCATGGTCATTATTATATCTATTATTATCCCTTAATATTATTATTGTCATCAGTTTTATTCAGTGCTATTATTATCATCACTATTATTACTCTCTCTTCTTCTACATCTTCTTTTCATTTTCTTTTCTTTTGTTTTTGTAAATGGTTATCCTTATTACGCATTAGCAATAGAGGTTGTACGTGCCAGTTCTGACGACGACGGTGACACGAAGTTCGCTGATCGTTTGTGTTGTACTCGAATACTCAGATTTCAACGCGCAATCGGACCCTTCTCGCGTTTCCATTCTGTTCGACGCTGAAAAAGAACCCACGCTTCTCTCGCGTCTCCGCGAAATTACATTTCCACTTATATTCGCCTCTTTATTAATTCTTTTCGCCAGTTTCAACCCCCCCAAAGATCAACCGCTCAGTCTTGCCCAATCCCGCGACTAAAACAACGACGATTAATCAATTTCAAGCGAAAGATGTATCGTTCCCTATTGTGCCATATCGTTAGAATCTTCGGAAAAAGAATTCCCTTTCCTTCAGTCTTGTTATTTCCCCCTTTGTAACTAAAGTCACGGAATATATAAGAAATCGCCTGCGTAGTTAAGCTCGGCTCGTGTCTCCCTCGTTGAATTTCTTGTCGATTTCAAAAGTTTTATCCCGCGCGGCGTTCGCTTTAGAAATAATTTCTCAGTTCTGCATTCCACGGATCGCGATCCCGCAATTGTCGAAACGGAAGATTAATGTTCACTTAGTAACTCTGTAAAATTTTCTTTCGGTAGCGCGACGCGTATATATCCCTTATTTCGTTTACCCATCATCTTTCCCTCTATTCGTTCACGCGGTAATCTCGAAGCACTCGCCGTGCACGTTCATCGGATCTCCGAGAGTGTAACCAGCGCGAATGCAAACTGTAAGAATAGTAAATTGTAAAACGACTCTACATTACTAATATTATAGTATATTTAACGTAACAAGCAAAGAAGAAAGAAAATGGTGAACACTAACATCCAATCTCTCAATATTCCAAGAACTTCACTTCATTTACATGTACGTTGTTGTTAATGGTATGAAGATAAAAAAAAAATATAATAAAATAACGCTTTACCGAAAATTCAATCCTAGTTTTAGGTATACACAGCCGTTATTTCTAGAAGAAACTTGTATATGTACGTGCAATGTACATAGTTATCCAGTACTGTGAAAATGAGAGAGCGAGAGATTGTGAGATCGAGAGAGAGGTGTTTGCATCTGGTGTGTGCGCGTGAAAGAAAAAGGGAGTATAAAGTCAGTCAAATGCATGTCTGAATGCGATCGCATTCATCACGATCCTCTTATCACTACACGCGACCAGCCGTAGTACATATTATTAATTGGTGTCAATAGCGTACAATCAAAATGTGTATATTTAAGATCGGTGAACCTTCGCTGTTAAACGCTATCTGCTTTGAATTCACACGACTCGATAAGCATTCGCAACGGAGCCAGTCCGTTCCCGTCGCGGTAGTGTTAAGACGAGCGCAACAAAAGCGTATAATAGGAGCAAAGGGAAAATCATGCTTGGGAGTAAGGAGCGTGCGATAGTAGCGGCACACCAACAACCGACGTCTGCTGTTCTTGTATTCTGTAACAGAATTCCGTTTCAGATAATGGTAATAAGCATTTGCAGCGATCGACTTATTTTACTGATCCATAAGGCACCCTTGAGCTGGCTGTGATTCATAACTCTAACGATTTCTTTCTAATCAACTAACATACGCTCGTATCGCATAGATGAAAATACGTATAATTACACTGAAAAGTCTGTCAACGCTGTAACGTTCGCAGGTGTGTACTCCAACATCATTTTCCCTGATAGATAGTGACATCAAATGCACTGTATCACATAGAGAGCAGCACTATTATAAACTATAGACATATGATTATATTTATTATAATAATTTGAAAGTTAGGTATTCTTTGTTGTTTGTATTTTACAAGCGTAACCATTATTATACATAAATAAATAACTATAAAAATGAATAAAACTTCACGTATCCGTTATTTCGTAAAATCACGCGCTGACTGTGCATGGGTGGCCAACGTGGCGTTCTTTCTCGCGATATCCATAACGACATATTTAAAAGAAAATATGCCTTTATTCAGTGATAACGTAAATACATTGATAGTAGGAACAGAGTATCGTCTATCTGCAATTCACAGACGCCTAATTTCTTAATAGTGTTTTGAACTTTCTCTAGCTGTAGCTTCTCGGACGGCGTCATCATTTCCGCGATCTGCAAACAACCGGGATACAGTCGCTCCGTTATTGTAGGAATGCAAATAAAGTAATGATCGGTGCACTCACTTCTGCCAGCTGTTCTTCGGGAGCACCGTGTTCCTTCAGGTTGCTCGTCAGTGTCTGCATTCGTATCTGTTTATCTATCATCCTCTTATTACTGCTCATCTCGTATTCTCGTCTCTGCAAGGTGTTGTACAATGCATGGTAACAGTGCTCCACCTCCATACGGACAACCAAATTCAAGTCGATGTGAAATAGAAAGAACGTTTTCACCGGTGCCGCCGCTACTCCGCCTTTCTTAATTTCTTGCATCTGCAGGTAGTTCTCTTGTAGTAAAGTGTACGTCAAATGTTTCGCTTCTTTGGCTGGAATCATAGCTAATTGCTGAATCCGTTCTTGTTCGATGTACTTTCTATCTCGTACTAATCTGCGTAGTGAACGAAAACAATTTAACCAGCCTTTAATAAGCATCGTGAGATGTAAAGATTTGTAGCGTACCTAAAGATTCTCGCTGCTTTCGAACCGAATCGCTCCATTACAATATTTTCCAAAGCTGTCCATGCTAGTTGATTGAAAGCTTCCTTCATGTTAACGCTGTATTGACCCCCACCCGAATCACCAACTCGTTTTAGAAATTGACTAGTATCTTCCTCTGAAATAACACGCTTATTCAATGATATAGAACTACTTTCAGTGGAGATTGCTTAACTACGCGTATAATCCATACCAATGAGACGTAAATATTGGTCAAGGTGCTGGGAAAGCGATGGGTAATCGATCTTTCTAACTGCCTCCTTTATCTCAGTCAGGGGTATCGGATTGGATGTATCTGCCCATGACGCTGTTCTCAAATACATAAGGAACAATAACTGCCTCATCAACTCTGATGCATTCTCATCCAGGCGATTGCGCATAGCTGATATAATAATTTGATCCCTATACATTACATTGCAAATTCCTTATATGTCTTATGTTTATTGAAGTTTCTGTATGTCTTACCTAAGGTCCTGAGTAAAGCGATCGAAGTTGACTTTCCAGTAAATTTTGTTATCCTCAGGATCACCGTTACCTCCTTCTAATCGCTTCGTAACTACAGCCAAATTAATGTCTGGCAAATGAAAGTCAGGTTTCTCATTGGCAGCCTGCTCGGGTGTTTCGACGTATAAACTACGCATTAAAAATTGGTTTTTAACTAATAATTCGAATTTGTCTTTCAAAACTTGGACCGACGGCTGCAGATCAGCTGCAAATATAAGGAGCAGAAGTTAGGTCCGTTAGTTGCGATAATACGAATTAACGATTTAATACAAAAGCTCACATACAAGGTAACTGTTCGATTCTTTTATATACTTTCATTATTATTTCGGAAGCTGTTATATATCCATTCTTTAACACCTCTTCCAACATCATTTCAGCCTCATCCCCACAAACTGTTTTTACAAAGAACATATACCTATTAAAATTGAAACATCTAATATTTAAAAGTATCACTTTCTCAAGTAAATTTTAAAATACATAAGCGACGTATTACCTTGAATAACGAAGGATCATCATGATTCTTTCACACAATAAAGAATATTCGATTCCTCTTTCGGTCGGACGATGCGTGACGAAGCCATGCTTTATTAAAACACACAGTGCTTCTTTTATCTAGAAGTAGAATTATAATTATCATAGTAGCGAACGAAATGAGAAATTCTTTCGAGTAAACGGAAAGTAGATTAACTCATTTTTACCTTCGCCGAAGGGAGGTGAGTTGTAAAACGAATTAAACCTACTGGTTTCGCACCGTATTTAAGTAAATCTTCGCCGACACTTTGAACAATTTGCCCAAAGTGTTCGGCTAAAATAGAGGAGCACAGTTTTCTACACACTAATGACATGTTCATTTTAACACACGTGCGAGTTAACAGGTACAGGATTAACTATGCATAAATAATTCGATGCTTAAAAATGCGAGACCTGAAAGATATAATCCATAAACATTATTCCATAACCTTCCATAAGATTATACTGGGCGTAAATCTTGAAATCATACCTATGTTCCATAAAAGCTGCAGTCTTTTCGTATTCATTGAAATCAGGTGTAGGCGCTACACTTTATTAACTGTTTTATACTTCATATTTTCGTGCCTTAAACTGATCTTAATGGTTTATTTAAATAAAGTCGAGACCCATGTGCTTGTACAAATTATGCCAATTTGTTTTTAGTAGCAGACCAATCGCGGCAACTATCAATCGCGGTTTGTAAACAATGCTTAACGTAAGCAATAATTGGAACACTTACAGCAACGTTAAAGATATATTTGCGAGATTGATAAAGAACGTATTTAGAAAACTATTGCTTCGTATGCTCTATAATGTTAACGTTCTTTTTCAACGAGCAATTGATATAATTAAATTTTTAACGAAACCCTTGCAAGTTCATAGAAATGTCCCCTAAGTATCGTTGGTTATCATTACTTGCAAACGCGTACTTCATGCAATTCCGAAAAAGGTAAAATCATCGAACGTATCGAGGAGAAAGTAATATAAACGATAGCGTGTGTAAAGAGACGATCAGTGTCGCTACGAAAATTCGCGTAAACCGCAGGAAAGTTATATATTCAAGAGTGCGGCACCGTGGTTGTAGAACTTCCGGCGGAACAGCATTGTCGCAGATGATCACGTGATCGAGGATCGACTTCTTCGTTTGTGGCCACGAGGTTTTGTGGTGAAAATTAAGTTTACCGGGTGGAAAAGGCCCTATATTTTTGTATTTATACAAAAATGCCCTCCAGCAATCCCTTGCCACCCAAAGAAAATGCCTTGTTTAAGCGAATTCTGGTGAGTAACAAGCAATCAAAATACTCTGTTTTGGACCCCACTCTCCGGCTAATAGGAGTATTCATCATGCTCTAATGATGAAGCACTCTTCGGAAAACTGCAAAAAATTCACTGGCAACCATGAATCGCGAGAGTTTCGCGGACGTTACGAACGAAAACGCGATTTCGTATTCGTCCCTCGCTACGCTCGACCATGCCAGCTTATTCAAGTACACGGCGCTTAATTGACGAAAAACGTTTTATCCTGTGAAACGTATTTGTGTTTCTTGCAGAGGTGTTACGAACACAAACAGTATAAAAATGGGATAAAGTTTGCTAAGCAAATTTTATCGAACCCTAAATTTAGCGAACATGGAGAGACCTTGGCAATGAAAGGTCTCACTCTGAACTGCTTAGGTCGCAAGGATGAAGCATACGATCATGTACGACGTGGTCTTAGGAACGACTTGCAGTCTCATGTCTGTTGGCACGTTTACGGACTTCTACAGCGCTCGGATAAGAAATACGACGAGGCCATTAAGTGTTATAGAAATGCCCTCAAATGGGACAAGGATAACATACAAATTCTTAGGGACTTATCGTTGCTTCAAATTCAAATGAGGGACCTGGAGGGTTACAAGGTAAATCTTTCATGCGCAATATTTTACTCCAACTTGTTACATATTTGCGTTATTCGAACGAGCTTTATTTGGTGATAACCTCTTACCATTCGCTGCTATATATATCTGTGTATATATGTATACTTGCATATATGCCTTAACGTACGTCTCGTTTGTTAATATTAATTAGACTTCAGTGATGCATAAATAAACCTGTGATATTCTAGTTGCGTGTTGCATAACGGATCATATTCGGATAGCATAATGAACCGACTATGCATATCAATATATTATTTACCATTATGCATAACTTTTTACAAATTACATTAACGTCTATCTTTCTTTTCAGGATACCAGATATCAGTTATTTATGTTACGTCCCACGCAGCGCGCATCATGGATAGGTTTCGCTATCTCATATCATTTACTAAAGGATTATGAAATGGCTCTGAAAATTTTAGACACTTTTCGAAATTCTCCAATGGTATGTACCTTAATATTAGCACGGTTCACCTCTTTTAAAGATGCTAAGAATATTATGTTTGATTATCTAAGATAAATATTGCCTATGGTGGTATATAATAAAAGTATTCATGAAATGTGCAGATTTGTTATGATTATGAACACAGTGAATTGTTATTGTACCAAAATATGGTTATCCAAGAATCAGGAGAAGCTGAACAGGCATTGAAGCATCTCGACAAATATAGTGATCAAATTTGTGATAAAGTTACTGTGAAAGAAACATATGGTAAGTATTGCATTTCGTGCGACTCGTTAATAAAATAATGCTAAATTTCGTACATGTGATGATTTCTATCTGCAGGTAAATTAAGACTACAATTAGAACAATACGCAGAAGCAGCACAGGTTTATAAGGACCTCTTAAACATAAATCCTGAAAACACAACGTACTACGCTAGGCTAGCAGAGGCTGAAAGGCACGCTAATCCCGAAGAAACATTAGCTATGCTCCAAAGATACGAAGAATTGTTTCCCCGAGCGCTAGCGCCGCGACGTTTACAACTAAACTATGCTGCAGGGGACGACTTTAAATCATTAGTTGATCGGTACTTACGAAGAGGTACGGTTTACACTTGCCTCGTGTTTGTACCTTATAATATTCGCAGAATCGTTCGCAATATTATTCCCAATGTTACTTGGATTGCAGGTCTTCATAAAGGTGTACCGCCTCTGTTTGTAAATCTTCGTTCCCTGTACAGTGATCAGCCGAAAGTTGATGTTATACAGTCTTTGGTCTTGCAATATAAGGAAGCACTGAAAGTTCATGGGCATTTTAGCGATCAAGAGACAGAAAATCAACGGGAGCCAGCTTCAGCGTTGCTGTGGACTTATTACTATTTAGCACAACATTACGATCATCTTGGACTCACAGAGAAAGCATTGAACGAAATCGATGCTGCCATAGAACATACTCCTACACTTATAGAACTTTTTGTTACCAAAGGTCGCATTTATAAGGTTCGTTCTGTTCAATTTCGGGCACAGATTTTACGGAATATTCTTAGGCATAAAATATTTTACATTTCAACAGCACGCCGGTAATGTTCAAGAAGCTTATAAATGGCTGGACGAGGCACAAGGCTTAGACACTGCAGATCGGTATATCAATTCCAAATGTGCCAAGTATATGTTACGAGCGAATCTCATCAAGGAGGCGGAAGAAACGTGCGGGAAGTTTACGAGAGAGGGTGTTTTAGCAATGGAGAATCTAAACGAGATGCAATGCATGTGGATACAGACGGAAGCAGCTAATGCTTACAAACGCCTCGGGAAGTACGGAGAGGCGCTAAAGAAATGCCACGAAGTTGACAGGGTGAGTTGGGTAGTACGTAATATGTGTGAGTAAAGGGTCCGCTGCGGTACGTCCTTAAACGCGTTCTATTGATTATAGCACTTCTCTGAAATCATAGAGGATCAGTTCGACTTCCATACCTACTGTATGAGAAAGATGACCTTGCGGTCTTACGTGGGTCTTTTAAGGTTAGAGGATGTACTCCGAGCCCATCCGTTTTACTTCAAGGCAGCGAAATGTGCGATCGATGTTTATTTACGACTGCACGACGATCCTCTACCGGACCCGACACAGGCGCAAGAAATCGACACTGGTGAGTCTGCATTTCATTCATATCATGTCTGTTGCTATACAGTTCTTAGCAATGGATTCGTAACATTCTTTTACTTTCGATTTATTATATTTTCAAACTTAAATAATTGATCTCTCGGGGATCATTTGTCGTTACATTAGAAGTCGCGTGTCGCTTATAAAACTAGTTTAATCGTATGATAGTAATACCGTCCATTAAATGATCGTCGCATACATTCGCGTTATATATAGTACTTGGACTTTTTCTACTTGTATATTTACAGTAAATTATTCGAATCATTTGATACCGAACAACAATACAGTTATTAATCAATCATAAGCGATTGATTGGCAAAATTCATCGAACATCATTTTCGGATTATGAGGAATCAGCAAATTACATTCGAATGTCGATATTCTTAAATATCAAATATCTCGGTGGAATACTCTTACAGTGTTTGGAAGAAAGAACTTGATCCTTGAAAACGATCTTTATTATGCTCATCGGCCAACATATATCGTATAACGGTTTATGAGAACGCAACTACGACATGACTTATCGTATCGTTAAATCGTAACTATGTACATATACGTGTTTCACTTCATTATTATCATTAATCACAGACAATGCGCGAGTACACGTCGGCTCGCTCGAGACCGCGCGCACCATTCTCCGCACGCGAGAACAGAGTAATATCTCGCGTCTGTATCAATCTAAAGCAGTTTAAAGTTAAAGGCTCGCCATAAATTAAGCAATTTATATACCGAGTGAGTAAGGCGTTCATAATGATCCTATCCTAGCTCGTTATGTACAAGGTGTCCCGCTAGATGACCGACAAACTTCACCAGCACCTTTAGCAGGTCATTCTGAGCCAAAAATGTCACGCGCACAATGAGTCTATTCCCATCTCTTACCGAGATAAACGTTCTTTACACCTGATATCGAATCTGCTAGCTTTTAATGAAGATGTGGACTGTCTGTCATGTACAGTCTACTTCTCCTTATTGCCTACTATATTTCCTCCAGCCACGTTTAAATGGCGTGCAAAGCGATCTCCTGGAGTATACAAGTTACCAAATGCGTCTCTCGCCAGTAATTACGCCCATATCAAGTCCAAAACACCTGGAAGCCATAGATCTAAAGCACCAGTGGTGTGCTCAAACTCCTACTGCATCAGTGCCCAAAAAACTATACAGAATTCGTCCCTGTGCTCTCGACACTACCACACCACCGTCTTCACCCATTCTCGCTACAACCTCACTATGTCCCTTTCACCCTCCACCCACGACTCTCTCGATTCAGAACGGCCCGGCAGGGGGGCCGCAAAAATTTGTTCACACCAAGGGACAGCCCGTACACTCGCACGTGTAATAAATATTCCTAACGGTGTACGTCTCGTCAATTTCTCAATCGCGCTCGCTTCGGCGCGTTTCCTCGATCATACAATTATGGCATCGCGCGCGTCGGCATCAGATGTCGCCAGGTCGCCGTCGACGTCTCAGCAGTCTGGTTCCCCTGGATCTCGCGTAGAGGTGACCCGCGTTCCGCTCCGGTCTCTGCGTGATCGCCTGCGGCGTCAGGAAGTAAAAGTGGCCACCGTCGCCGGGCAATCGGTACGCGAAATAGGCTTTGGGCTTTTCCGGCTGGCCCTCCTGCACGGGAAGGGGATCGATGAACTCCGCGTCCGGGTTTATGGTGGGCCGTGGATCACGGTAGTTCACTTTGATATCGTCCTCCAGCGATATCGGCAGCTGTGGATACGCTTCATCGATCTCCTCCGGAGAATCCACGATGGGGACGTAATTCGCGGACGGCCGGTTCCCCGAGTTCAGCTGCTGAGGTGGGTAGGCGCGAATCGGCGCCAGAGGTTGGCTCTCCCGGCTCGGTATCCTGTAGTTCGGTGGCGGTTGTTGATTCGGATTCACCACTGTGATAAACTCGCTGTCTGGGTTGATAGGCGGCAGTGGGTGCCTGTAGTTGACGAGGATGTCTTCCTTCAGGGAGTAGGGTCGTTGGGACTGATCGCCATAGTGTACCTTGACGTTAGGTGTGTTGAAGACAGGAGCCTCGGCGGTGTTGTAATCGTTCTCCACGTAAGCGTTCACGTTGTAGTCCGGTCTCTGTGTGACGCTTTGCTTCGAGTAGATGGGAGTCGTGCTTGGTACACCCTTGTGAGGCAGTTTTTTCCCGAATATCGTAAAGTACTCCTTCGTGACGTCGTCCAGGAACTTCTCCTCCTGCTGAGTGTAATAGACGTGCTGGGGGTTAGGCGTCGTGTTGATCCCTGGGTGGCCAGTCGTCGACGGATAGATTGGCCGCTGGATCTTGTAGGGTGCGCTTTCTGGCCTCACTAGTTTTTGGGCCACCGGCTCTGTGTGGTCGTAATCATATCGGTGGCCGTTGAAGCCACCGCTCTTAGCCTCTGGATAGTCGTAGGGGACGGTCTGTTGCTGCTGCTCGAACTGGTGCCTCTGATTGCCGCGTTTAGAGTAATCAGCCGCCTCGAAGCTGTACTGATAGATCGGCTTCGGGTTCGCGTCCTGCCTGTAATAGGTCTGCGGCTTCGCCGTGGTGTAATACGGCTGCACTGGTACGGGTGGACGAGACACGGTCTGATAGTAAAGAGGCGCGCGATCGGGTAACATACGTTGACCCTGGGCCCTGCTAGATCCGCTCTCGTACTTGGACGAAGTTCGCGTGACCGAGTCGCTGTATCGAATGGGCTCCGAGTTTTTCACCACCGAGTCGATAAACTTGATACTGTAGTCCTTCGACGTTTCTCGCGACGGAATAGTCTCCACGCTATAATACTGATTTTTCTTCATCTCTGGACGCGGCCGCCGCGGGGTTACCGTCTCGTAGAAAGCAGACTCCGTCGTAGTCGTGTAATAAGCCGATGGATCGGCTGTGGTCCCCAGAGACTCGCCGTTCGATTCCTCGTAAAAGTAGTACGAGGCCTGACTGGGCGATCTTTCGGGGTTGTCAGTGGTGACGATGCTCTTCACCGAAGCAGGCGTCACCTCAACAGGTCTCTCTAAAGTGGATTTCGTGGTCGTGGCGTAGTAAGTCAATATCGGAGCCGCTTTGCTGGTCATCAGTCCCGACCACGGTTGACCCTTCCCTTCAACGTTCCCCTGGTTGGTCACTTGGTTCTCCGTTATAGGACTGATGCTATAGAACTCGGGGTTATCGAGAGTCGTCGGTTTATCCGGCGTGGGTGTCGTGACCTCGATATATGGAACAGTTTTTATGGACGTAGGAGTACTAGTTGTGTTCCTGTACGACGTTCGACCGTACATTTTTATGTTGCCTCGCGAGTCAATCGGCGACTTTGCTCTCGTCATTGGTGTCGTTGTCGCGATCTTGTACTGCTTCGTGGTTAGTTTTCTCGGCGGCAAGTACGTGGGCCTTGGTCTGGGCATGGGGGTGGTTACTGGACGTTTCGTGTACTTCTTCGTCGTGGTCTTCTTGTCCTCGAGAGCAGAGAAGAAGTCTGGCGGGGGTGGGAGGATGATTCCTGGGACCAGAGGGCCTGGCGGCACGGCAGTCGCGTTGTCCTGTTTATACTGGAAACTGTACGGCGGTGGATAATAGATCGACTGGTCCTCCTCGTCGTAATCCGACTGATTACTCGGCGGCGGGACGAAAACGGCACCAGGTGGTATCGCGTGGTAGAAAGGGGGAAGACTGCCTGGTGGCAGGGAATTAGACTTCAACCCCTTCTCACCCTGATTCTTCAATCCAGATTTCCCATTGGAAGTACCATTTTTCGCGTTGTCCGCGTTGGGCATGACGAGCGTCCCGTTCGATATAATGGCGAAGAGTGGCCCATCCTCGGACAGTAGACCCTTGGCGAATAGCGGGTTATCCCTGTAGTCGACGGTACCGTTCTCGATCTCCTTGGTGCCGTTGGGTCCGATGATCTGTAGCGGCCCACCCTCGGTGAGCTGAACCGGAAACGGCGGCGGTACCTTGGGCCTGGAGGGTATCTTGACCTGCCTCCTGGGTGCCTTGTAATTGTCAATCGGTGGCCAGGTCGTCGGCCCATCCCCGCTGCCCTGTGCGGCTTCGTGGCCAGGAAATTTCCCCCCTCGAAGCACTAGCACGTGGTTCTCGGCCAACCAGATCTCATCCTCGTCGAGACCACCCAAGTTATGGATGGTATCCTTCGGCACCTCTGGATTGCCTAAGTAACTGATGATCCCTGGTCGCTTGGGTGGAGTTCCATAGATCTCGTTCTGTATGAGACCGTATTTCCCTTCTTTCACCTGCTGGGACAGCGTCTTCTTCTCGTCATCCTCGTCCTTGCGAGTGTTCTTTGGCTCCTTCCCATTGCCAGCGGACGATAACAGGATCCCGTCGTCCCATAGCGTCTCATCCTCCTTTTGTTCCTTCGAGCTCGCTCTCAGGTGTCCGCCGATCAGTCTGTGGGACACTTTCCTTCCGGGTTCTGTAGTTATCTCGTTACTTCTGCTGGTCGACGACTTGAAGCTTCGGCTTAATGGTACGTGTCTGTCTGGACGATGACTAGATTCTTCCTCCAAGCCGACGTGCCGTCTTTCCCTGATCGACGATGATTCGACGATCGACGCGCAAGTGGCTAACAGTGCTACGCCTAGTAGGAGCTTCCGTAGACGAGGTTCTTTCCGCATCATCTGGAAAAGAGATCGAGGAGTTTCTACTGTGAAATATGTTACATCGGTGCATTCGCATTATATATACTGTGCTCGGTTGAGGTTTCTATTTGACAGAGGATGGGAATAGGAATTCTGCTTAATGCATGTGCCGAGCTGGTGCAACAGTTTGCGTCAACGATTCAATAAGATCATCACCACCTAATGCTAGGGACAGCAGTCTGCCGTCGCAATCACCGCGATTACGTTCACGGCCAGTACACATTGTAGGCAATTTTGATAATGCCGTTCAATTACGCGATCACGCTAATCATCTTTCAAGATAACTCGCCGTGTCCCACGACAGTACGCCCCCTCCCACCCGCGTGCAAGGAAAGTGCAAGTTTATTTGTGCTCTGCGGAGGTGTTTCCGTTCCACGGAGTAGCTTTGCTTTCCCCATTCAAGGTGCACCTTTTTCTCAACTATTACGTAGGGAAAAGAGCACCGTAAAATCTCTCGTTTTTCATCCAACACCACCGCGGCGTAAAGAACTCAAGCCATCCGCGTTGCGTCTCTTCCCTTATCATTAACTCGATTCTTCATCCCCGTGCGAATATTGGAGCAATCAATTTAACTCGGTAGAATGTACAGGAAGACGCTCGAGTATTCCTTGAAGTATAATTCAATGGAATCGACGATTTTGAAGCTTTCGCTGAGGGGAACGTCGAGCGGCGTTCACGAATTTCTCGAATTCGCCAATTTCATTGACTCGGATCGCAATAATACGGGAATGCGGGACCGGAGGGGGCCACGCCTTTCCCTCGTGAACAGCCGGTGAACGGTCGACAAACATTCACGGGTCACTGGAGTACCACAACTCCGAGTAATGACTTGCAACCGAGTAACGAATCCCAAGCTCACGTTTCTGCATTCGCTCGATGGAACTGGGCCGCTTGCAACGGTGCACTGCCGCGTCTCTCTCGCGGAAGTAACGCAGACCCGTGAGCACGATGTTTCCGACAGGGCGTCCAAATTTACGATCTTATGTTCGCATCACATTTTTTTAACGTTCCCATTGGTACCTTGCTTGCGTTCGATGGGGATGAACGTTGAGAAACCATTCGGGAGTGCGAAGTTAATTGCGAGGAGTATTGGGTTGATCGTTAGTGGACGTACGAGGATGTTTATTTACGTTGTGTAGATACCATCGGTAATTAGGTAACGGCAGTTGTTAGTAAACGAAAGCGATGAGCCTTCTATCTTTCCCTGCACGCTCCTCGGAATGATCAAGCGAAGGATAAAATTCTTTCTAACGCACAATTAGCTTCAAGTGGACGCGCTTCTCTACGTAACATTCCGCCGGAAACGTCTTTTTAAACAGTCAAACACACTGATAACACGTCACGCGTATTAAAAGAGTACCTTTCTCCCAGTTTCCTGTGTCGCCGTTGGTCTGCACGACGGTAATCGTTTACCAGGTTCTCTCGTGCGTCCTCGAGCAGCTATAATTCAGCGGCGGGCACGCAATAGTAGTGCGCTTCTTCCGAGAGCCCCGTGCCTCGACCTGTCCAGCACACCGATACGTGGAATATCGTACACTTCGACGACGTGTTTCGCGCGAGTGCGACCGATTTCTCCGCGAGCTGCCTTTTAATCCGTGAAAAAGCAACGTGACGGAATCCCGGTATTTATTTGCGTAGATATCAGCCGAAGCGCGGGTCGTGCAATTGCGCTTGTGCCTGCTCGAATCATCCTCGGAACGTTACTACAGATAGTGCTTAATCTAATCCGCGCCGGGACGCTGCGACGATGTCGAGGAAGTCGCTCGTCCACGCCGCGTTTTACTTTCTCCGTTTCTAGCAATGACTTTGATCACTCGTTCGGCAATCGCCGCCGTTCACGTGTCTAGCATCGAGACGATCTAAAAGCCGAAGCGACGGTCTATCAGCTGGTCGCTTTCCGCGCGATCGTGGAATCGGTTTCCGCGCACCGGGAAGACACCGCGCGCGATTACTCCTTTCGCAGGCACGCAGCGACCCTCGAGATCCAGTCCCGCGGCTTTTCCGCCGAGATTACACTTGAGCAGGCCGTCCCAATTAACCGACACTTTTCTCGCGGCGATATTCATTAGGAAAGCAACGGAAGGCGAAGTCACGGCAGGGCGAAGCTGTCGAACAGCCGGTCGCGGTGGCATGGTACACGTGACTGGCCGGTTTTCATCACCTTTCGCAGTGCACCAGGCCTCTCAAGGACGTCGGTTCGGAAAGGTGGAGCCATTTCCAGGTGGTAACGAGATACGCGCGCCACTGGAAAGGAGGAAGTCGGCTAAATGTTTCGTACGATTAACGAGATCGCGCTGCGCGCCTTTCCATCGTTCGATCGCGGATCGCAATCTTCTCTTGCTGGCCGATTATTTCGGCTCGATCGGCGCGGAGCGACTCGTGCACGAAACGAAAAAAATGTCGAAACGAAAGCTTTCACTTTCGCCCGGCGCTGGACACGCGCACTGGCGGGCTTTTTGCCGATGATAAGGAATTTGAATGACAAGGACTTACTTCCGGTGCAGGCTTGATTCGATGCTATTCTGCTGGTCGATGAAAGTTTCTTCGACGGCTCTGTAACTTTTCAATCATCCGTCCGCTTCTTCCTTCGCTGTTTTGTATTCCCCGGCTGGGTTTCAGGAAATGTTTCTTTCGTAGTAGAAGGAAACTTCTTACGCGATGTGTTATGGTGCGACTGGTTTCGTAATAAGTGATAAGATTTGTGTGTCATTCGGAACGTTAGCTCTCGAAACCTGGCACTTTGACCTGATTCTGCTGGTCGAGGACCGAGCGTCCTTCGGTTGCTGCTCTATTTCAGAATTCACAAAGGGCGAGCCGCCTCGGATGGATCAGGCATTGAGAAACGGTCGAGCAGTATTTGGTCTCGTTCGTTCCGCAAGACAGATCGTCGATTTTTCGTGACGTGACGTAAGAAGAACGATCCCCCTGGCGTGGCAGGTGCTGTTACGCTACCGTTCCGACTAGACCTGCCGCGATATCGTTTCTCGAAGCAAGATTTTCTGGCCCCGCCGCCTTGCTCGTAGATCAACTCGATTTCGTTCGATGTAGATCGAAAAAAAAGCTGCGTACTTGCCCGCGGTGAACGCGCGATTGTAATGCGGTAGCTGTTGTAGCGCTGCCTCGCCTCGCAAGAACTACAGATTAAATCCTACTCAACCCTCTGCGATTACACATCTACATCAAAAGCACTGTACTCCATTTTATTTCGCTCTGACCTCGCAGTAGAAAATTACAACATTCACGCACGGGATGCTGATTATCTCAGCTTCAAGGGCATCGATAATTCAAATATCTGCTGCGAATCGTTTACGAGGTAGCGCATAAAATGCTCCCCGAAGAGTTGAGAGCTTATCGTAATCACTTCGGAGCTCGCTATCCCCGATATGGCTCTGTGATCTCGTTGAGCCCAGATAGCATAGCAAACGAGGACGAATTAAATCGCGCGACGGAGTAATAAAGGGCGCTGTGAATTGCTCGTTACGCGGAGCCATGGAGCGGGCGTTAAATCGAATACGCTCCAAACTCGAATCGACACGCTTGCGGTAATAAAATCGAAGTCACCGACTACGGCAACAGTTCTTGATAGTTTTGCTACGCACAGTGCGCGGCCTTGAATGCAGGTCACCAAAAGCGTTTCGAGTGTGCAGCGAAACGGCATTGAGAAGTAGAGACGGCGGTTCCAGAGGTGGTGAAAGGCTGTAGGTGGTTCAGATGCTGCGTCGATCGTTCCAGCGCCGATTTATTGGCCGGCTATCGTTCGCCCGATCGTGGTGGCCGGCTCGTTGAGATGCTCTACCTCGTTTTGGGCAACACGTTGCACCACTCTCGTACTTGGCGTAAGAGCCAGCGTATGGCCGGCCGTTGTTATCCAATTGAGTTTACGCTTTCAGCTACTTTCCTTTTTGTTTCGCGTTGTGCTCGGTGAGCAGCATTAATTCCTTAACGCCGTGCTAATGCCTCCGAGCAACTTTCGGTGCGTCACTTGCTTAGGTATGCTTCCTGTTATGACAGCGACCGTGTTCTCTGCTGCCCGTTGCGCCGCCGGCCACAATTCGGCGTTGCAAGTCCTGCTGGCTTGATAACAGGTGGAAATCAGATTCTTTTCGTATACGCGATTCCCACGGAAGATACCGTTACCTAGATAACAGTAGACCGTGATACGCGCAGCTCGGACAGCAAAAATGATTCTTCCGTAAATGTACAAGGCAATACATTAGAATACTCTATCAGATAGATAAGTATTACAATCCCTAGTTGTTGAACCGTTTTATCTGACCTGCTGATAACAGTTGAAATTCTCCAAAGGATTAACGAGTGTCGATCGCAATCCTGTCCTCATCTACATACAACCGGTAGATGACGAAATTACTCGTACGATTGTTTCAATAAAAAGTTATCTAAATAACCGATCAGACCAGTGGAGATTTCAGGTACATTGAACTGCATGCAATTTTTTGTCCGCTCCTCTTTCTCTTCTGTTTCTCCTAAAAATTCAGCCCGCGTTGCTTTAAGGATAGCGTATCGTTCATCTATGGTTACTTTCTCCTTTTTATTTCCAAATCGTCAACGCAGAAGCGTACCCTGGGACGATGCTCTCATTATACCACGTGCAGCACAGGCGATCCGGCGAAGCACGTGCTCGAATTTCCAAGAGAAACGCATTTCTGACCTCGTTCCAGCTATCGCGAAGCGAAACAGCAGACCTGATCGCACGAAATTTCCTCTATTTTCAAATTTTCAGCCTGTCACATAATTTGTAGCGCCTCGTTCAGGTAACGGGATAGTGAAAGCTAGAGCCAACGTGGAGTTCGGCTTATCTTTGCAGCGGCTCCTAAAAGTGCGCAAGCGGTTATCTGTTTGCCCCGCGTAGACCATTCAGACGCTTTCCACGGGAAAAAGGTGTCACACGATTTCTGTAGTTCACGAGAATGCTTAGTTCACACCTTTGGTTGTTTTCTGTGAAGATTGAATGATAGCGTTGTGTCGGCTGTCCCTGGTGCAGAGGTACGAACTAGAGCTGTCTAGGCATTGGAAATTTTCGACTACACAAAGTGGAGGCGAGTGAAAGTTCCAGCTGAATACTTGATCATTCGAGTATAAGAACATTTCAGATATTCGGGATACTGGAAATCAAATTATATTGACCCTAGCTCCTCTCTAAGTCTTTTAATCCAACTTATAACAGCTGTCTAATAGGGTGGAGCGAAACTATATAGGCGAAAATTTAAATTTGAATTTTCAGTTGGCCTGGGTGCGGGATAGTTGTCTTTTGATTAACCAAACACAACTGTAAAAAAATTTTGGAAAAATATTCATGTCTTCAGGTACCTTTTTCTCTTCAAAGTGTAAAAAATATGATTCACAATGTCATTTTTTACATTTCTAAGAGAAAAAGGGAGCCTGAAGACATGAATATTTTTCCAAAATTTTTTTTACAGTTCTGTTTGGTTAATCAAAAGACAACTATCACGCACCCAGGCCAACTGAAAATTCAAATTTAAATTTTCGCCTATATAGTTTCGCTCCACCCTACTGTCTAAGTAGTAAATCCTCATCATCACCTTTCACTTTCAAGATCTGCTTCCAAGAATAACAAGACCTATCAGTAGTTCAGTCAGCCCATCGAGTCCATTCATTTTACCCTGAAATTTGGTTCTGTTTACTCCTCAAGGTGTCGTATCCTCGAGTCACCTGGCACCGTGCCGCGTTAATTCGCCTTCGGATAAACGCGACGGTCATGAATTCGAATCCGTATCAAGGTAGATCCGTCGAAGTTATCAGTGATGAGGTCTCCCAGCGTTAGACTGACAGAGACGAGTGGCAACCGCCATAGTGGAACACCTTGGCATTGACCGGCTTGCTCTGCAAGGTAACTCGCTTGCATAATATGCTCGTCTCGTTCATCCCGAGACTATGCTGGATTATACTCCTCCTCTGCCGGCGTAGCTCCTTTAACGGTGGCATTACGTGCAACAACGCGACGCCTCGGTTGCTCCTTTTCTTCGGTTTCGAGGTGCCTCGATTGATTATACATTGGCTCGAAAGCCTTGCGATCGAAAATTCTGTGCAAATCCACGATGCAGGCTTTACTTGTTGATACG
Organism: Andrena marginata; assembly: GCA_963932335.1. Taxonomy (NCBI): domain Eukaryota; kingdom Metazoa; phylum Arthropoda; class Insecta; order Hymenoptera; family Andrenidae; genus Andrena; species Andrena marginata. The sequence continues at coordinate 10,186,064 of OZ010662.1, read as the reverse complement.
CAAGATCTCAAAGATCAATCGTTTTCGAGTCGCAATACAATCGATTTTCTGTTATTGATACACGGTAATTGGTAATAGTTCTTATTCGAGGTGAATTCTTAATTCGCTAGGTAGGGGAGACCGGGGCAAGTTGATACGTTCTTCAGTTTTCATTTTTTTTCATTTTTGTTTGAATTAATTACTTCATAACAAATATGCTAAAATATACTTTGGTCCTTCCTCTGTAATATACTGTAAATGAAAAGTTGAGAAAATACATACAAAATTAATAAAAAAATGTTATTTGGACGAAGGTAAAATGTATCAACTTTCCCCACTGGGAGTCATTATGTTCAAACATCTCCATAAAAAATGTAGAGCATATAAACAAAAGAACAAAACGTAATTACATTATCTTCAAATGACTCAATGTGATGCCCAATTAATTTGACTGATAAAATTCCTTGTCCCGTCTCAAGACGAATTGGAAAGTGAACACAAAACAGTTAAAAATAGATTGCTTTTAAGGTACACAGACCTACGCTAGATCGTAGTAAAAAATTGAACAACAAGCTTCGTATATCTCGCGCACAAGGAGCTACATATATACAGAGATAGGCAAAAAATTGTTTGAAATAAAAATTTCGCACAAAATTTTTATTTCAAATAATTTTTTGCTCATCCCTGCACATATACAGTGTCGAGATAATTCGTCTGTATCAACTTGCCCCGCTTTCCCCTACTAAAAAATTGTTTTCAACCGATCTTCTCGGGGATATGAATAATCGGAGGGGCAGCACCGCGAGCGTCGACGCTATTCAAGAATTATAAATGTACGACGTGTATTATGCAGAGTTATCGGAACGCGTGCGGCATACGCGCAGCCCATACCGGTTTACGTTTTTGTTGCGACTGTAAAAGCTTGTACTGGTCAGACAAGGTTAACGGCCCAATTTTTTCACCCCACAAAAATCGTCATCCTTCGCGAGAACTCTTTCCCCCGCGGACTTATCGTGCTGCGAACAGATGACGAAACTTCCTCGTCACACAAGGATAACACGACCCTTCGTCCCTCTGTATTTTTAGTTGAAACGTATCGTGCAATGGAAGCTCCCGTCTGTCGCAGAAGCACGCCCAGGAAACCCGCGACTTCCAGACGAGACAATAATTCGTACAATAAATACATCCTCGCTAATTTCATCAGCACGTCCACGGACCATTTTCCTGTTTGCTTACTCGCTTACCTTCGCGGTAAAACGATCAGCGCGCAGCGACGAACATAGAACGACAATTCGGTACCGTGTTTTAAGAGAGCACCGACTCGAGGGATGACCTTTCGTTGTGCTCCACTTCGAAAATAAACGCTTCGATCGAAGTGGCCGTTTTAGGGAAGCGATTGATGCTGGAGCATCCAGTCTCCACCAATTAAAACCACCACCTTCCAATTAACCGGTGATTAGCCACCATTGCAGAGATTTTTACCATTTCATAAGGCCTGTTCCGGCCAAGGTCGCTCCACAGACGCTGAAACACCTCGCTAACGAACCCCCGAGATCAGGCGCGTCGCGATCCGTGAAGCTCATAACGATTCCTCAGCGGGACTGTTAACGAACGAGTGTTTACGCTTCGTCCCACATTCCCGTTCTCGCGCCGTTCCGTCGATTATCCCGCGATTTACCCGCCGCGAATTAAACAGGTTCGCCGGATGAATCACGGCTGGATCGTTAACTTTTAACGCGTCACATTTGTTTCCCGCCGATTCCAACCTTTTCCCTCTCGCGCTTCGTCTCGTGCGCAGGCGTGTTCCCACGCTGTGATCGGCCCTGCTTGCCGCATATCGCGCCTCATGATAGATTCAATTAAGGACTGGACAAGGGGGAAAGCCAGGGCGAGACGAAGGTTACGGCAAGGTCTATGGTTTTCATTTTTGCTTCTCGAGCTGATCTCGCCGGTCTTACACTCTCAAGTGCAAACGCAATTTATTAGCAACTCGTGGTCTGATCGTTGGCCCGTAACTCGCACGCTGAATAGTGTTTTCGACGTTTCCACGACTGTCCGCCATGGTAGCGGCGGTCAGATAATGTTTTGTCTTGAATATAATTGCAAAAGTGTCACAGCACGTGGTTGCTCGTGCCTTGAGGTGACTCGTGTTCAAGAAAATGGCAATATCTGAAGATTCTCGTTTGTGAGACACCACGAGTCTTTGGTGCAACCGTTATTTTGGTAAAATTCTGACTTCTTCTGATGTGAAATCGTGTCGAAGGACCTTTTGCCCAAAGGACACGTTACACGTGGAATTTCTCTAAGAAGAATCGCTTGAACGTCCGCCTAGGAGCGTTCCAAGCATCTTTCAGAGATCTAATTTGAAATTCCAAGTTGTTGGGAAACGTGTTCGACCCTGTTCCAGTTGATAAATTGTTTATAGTTACAAGATTTGCACAGCTAGCCGCGTATCTATGTGCCACTTTCTCTGTGCGGTTATGATTTTTTTCTCGTCGTCACACGGCTTAAAGAGCAAATTGCGTAAGTTGATAAGTGGTCGGGGTTCCGGTGTGCTTCGATCGGGGCGATCGATCCGCGTGGATATCTGCGCGCGACTTTTCTCGTTCCTCTGCCACGGGATCACTTGGACGTGTACGCGGTGGAAATTAGATTTCTAGATCGCGATTTACCTCGGCTCTCCGCGTTACAGCGATCATAGACCTGTCAATGCAAGGACGCGTTGCTCAATAGGCCACCCGCGGAGTTCGCTATGGCAATAATCGCGAAACCAGCACGGCCATTTGTCACAATTCTATTTAATTGCTCGGTGATCAGTGTGCCATCCGCTGATATGCTTGAGTCGATCGAACAAAAAGGAACGATCGTTCATTTATGTCGGTGGAAGGCTAATTGCACGACTAATTGAACATACACACCACTGGTAGTAAGTTTGAAATCATCTTCTTCAACTGGTAGACAAGCTGCGATCGAGCGGCGAGGAAAGTTTAATGCGAGTGTGCCCCAAGTTACAATTACAGCCGTCCAACTTTACAAAGAACATTGCATAGGAATTATCCCATTATCAGGAAGCGATCAAGAGATCTAAAGCCCCTCGTCATAAGTGTATCACAGATTACCACGTCGTTCTATCTGCTGCACGTGACAAAAACAAACAGGTTTTGCCCCATTTTTCATCGATGCGAGTTATGTTAAAGTGAAAGTTAACGGCGGCTAGGAAGCACGATCTCCACTGTGTTAATGACAAATCCAGGGTAATTAAGCGGACACGTGAACGAGACCGCGTATGTATAGGCTGGACGGATCTGCAGGAAATCTTAACTTTCGCAAACTGACCGGATACCGGTAACGACCAGCGTGCGTGCGAGAACGGGAGGATCATTGACAGCAGAATCACCGCTTTTTATTTGCGGAACAGTTCCATAGATCTTCCACGGTGAACGTTAGAAGTGTTCTTTCCGCGTTAGGGGATCGGAGAATCGTTTCCTCTGCGCTGGCGATCCTCCCTCTGCGTATGAACAATAATAATCTGCATCCTGTGCGCGATGGCTTCGAACATTAGAACGAGTGCTTCTCGGAAGCGGTTCTACCGGGCCGCGATTTTTTTCTCCAGCAATTTCACGCAACCGAGAACGATCTGGTAAATGGAAGTTATTTCGTTAAATCTGGATCCAGCGGTCGCAACATTTCGCGCGTAAATGTCACAAGCTGCACGGGAACATTTCACATGGTCGATTTGTGAAAGCTCGGCTCGCGGACTGTGATATTACTCGTAGTAAGTTCATTGGTCATTCATTATTCCAGTGCCTCGGTCCGGTTCTCTCCTATCATTACGGCCGATTGCGAGGCGATCGGGTGACTTCGCTCCCTCCATTTTTCTGCCCCCGCGTGTCTGTAATTACGCCGCTCTCGCGAGAAGAAAAAGCTAGGAAAGGAAACGCTCGATAAATATTCATAGGCGAGGCAAGGACTCCGGGATCCTTTGCCTTCCCCGCGATCTCGCGGGACACGTGAACCGCTATTCGACGACCGGATGATTCACGGGAGCCCTGGCATATCCGTTATATAAATCCTCCGGCAGTGCATGTGCAGGTGAAAAGCGTGAATCGAACAACGGATCCGAATACCAGGAAACGGACGCGCGTACTTTCCCGTTAACGCGTGTGCTCGGCGATCACGTTTCCCTGCAATTCTCTCGTTACTCGGAAATAATCTATCATCCTGGAATGCTCTCGATCGATAGTCGAACGCGCGCGTCAGAGATACGGCAGCTATTCTCCTTCCCCTCCTGCCCCGCACAGAAAAGAAAAGCACTCGTCCCCTGCACGTTCACAGTTGGAATGAAAAGGAGACTCACGATCCTCTAAGCTCCACGCTCCACGGTCCCCTTCGTGTGGCCTCTCCGTTGGTACGCGTGCTACTCGGCGCTCGGACGCGTGTTCGCCGCTTCAGGCACATGAATCTACCCCGTTCGCGGTGCCAGCGTCGACGATCAGGAGCCCCCCGGCGACAGTTCCGTTTCACCGGGACATAGCGCGGTCAGCTCTCGTCTCCCCTGTCCCACCTCCACTGCACTTGGGACGGCGACGAACAAACGAATAGCCTCCCGGTCCGAGTCCACGCAGATCTTTATATCGGGTGGATCCTACTGGCCCTGCGCCAGTGTCCCACTCTCTGGCAGCCGTCAGGACTCACAGACCGCTACGAACCGTTCTTTGACCGCGACTCCAGCCGCGTGTCGGGCTGTATATCGGGAGTCGCGGGCGTGCAAGCGTGCTGCTCGCGCGAAAGGGACACAAGCTCCGTGCCGCGTGTGTCACGAGGCTCTCCTACGACTGCCGACTGACGGGCCACTCGCCTTGTTCCGCTCGCACACGCCTCTTTCACCCTCCCTTTCCGCGTCCGTTCCGAGCTGCTGTCCCTCTCCCACCTTCGCGCGGAATCGCTCCTCGCCGCGATCGCTTGAAAATCGCCACTTTCCGCCTACACCCACGCGCCCACCGCGCTCGTTCTAATTCTGTTACTTCCCTGGCGAGGGCAGGGTGGAGTGGGAGCACGGCGCTTGGAGACGCGCGATGTACCCCTGCTGGACTCGGTTATTGGTATCGCGTTGACTCAACGCCGATCCGCAGGCGCGTCCACTGGCAATGCGATTCTTGTGAGAATGCGATGGAGAAGTCTTTTTTGAACGGTGCAAGTCTTCTCGGTTGAATGTTAGAGGTACTCCGAATTGTTTTCGTAGGGTCTAGAAGTGTAGGTTCATCGAAAATGAATTTTCTTGAGGCCAAAGTGGATCTTCTCACTTTTGGGAAGGATCGATTACCTGGCTAAGTTTCGAGACTGATTCTTTCATCGAAGTTATTGTTCCAGTAATGGGACCGTAGGACCTGATCTCTGCTCCTACGAGTCAAACGTTCGATAAATGACTGGCACCTGTAGATGCAAGAAACTGGTCGCGAAAGCCTCAAGGATCTTATTCGGAGTAATCTGATTTAATAGTTTAGTACTTGCACGGTTTTTAGCAGCCTGCGCCGGGTTAGAGATTGAGTCATTAAGCGGATTGGATTCGACGGTTTCGAGCAATGGGCGTAGCTGCACGATCTCCCTTAATCAACCGCCACGGTTTAGAAATCTTCGCGGTTTGCCATGCTTCGGGGATAGGTGTCGATTAATTTTATGTACAAGCTTAGTAGCTTTCGAGATCGAATTAACCACCCACCTAGAGGAGCTCGCTGCACTGGAAGTACCCGTCTTAACGAAGGCTAGGCTCCTTTTCAAGACCACCCTGAGATCGCTAATGACCAGTAAAGCCTAATTTAGAGCGACGAAAGAGTTCGCTAATGGAGCAGTTTAACTGACGCTTAACTTTTGCCCCAGCTGTTTAACTTGTGTAATCCACCAGCTTCCAAGTTATTTTGACACGGGAATGTAAACTACACTGATGTAACGCGCGCTGAGACGGAAACGGACATGGAAAAACCTGCTTTTTACTGGTCGTCGATGACTGTATAAAAGAGGTATTCGCAACAGGTCTTCGCCGGTAGCGTGCCACTCGATGTTACCCCGTGCACCTCGTCGCCCCTCTAACATTTTTATCCGGGATTCGTCGAAAATGATCTCGTTACTCGGCGACGACATGCCTGACACATTCTCCCTTTTTCCCATCGCGCTGTTTACCGAGGCCTCGCGCGTCTGGTTAGAACGCGCTCTCCTCCACGGTGTAGGTAAACGTCTCAATCGATCTTGGAATGAATCGATGGGCAACGGTGCAACCGTGAAATCGTTGAACGCTCCTTGCACGTAGGCTTATTAGGTGACTGACAAGTTATCGTGCGGGTAACGAGCACGGAAACAGAAACGTCGGGCCCACGAACAATCGCGCCACTCAAGAATCACCTCGCGTGAACGTTGGTCGCACCAGCCGCATGTTAATTGACGTGACCGCTGATTTGAGTTAATAATTGCCCCGAGTTTATACCTTTTTCCGTTAGAGAGTGGCGTCAGCCGAGTTTAGGATTAAAATATCGGTGCCCTGACACACTTCTGCCAGTGGGACAGTGGACACGTGTGCGTTTTTCTAGCTTTACACTGTTTAATTGAAACTGACACTTTAGGGGAAACAAATTGGGCCGATAAGATCCACGATTTTCCTTGAAGGATTTCACGCGTAAACTGTATTCTTTGAAGTTCTATACACTATCGATGTTGTACCGTAGTTTGGTGTCTTGAATAGTATTGCGTCTCTTCGGATATTTCGTCTCGTCGGGTTAATAAGTCGCAGAACATGCGATCCACTTCACGGCTGCAGGAACTCTTCGGGCGGCACGCGCGTAAATATCCGTCCGCGCATAAAGGAGCGCGCAAAAATATTTCGCGACGCTGATCACGTGCAATAAACACGAACGTGCGCGGAAGTTTGGCCCACTTCTCGACTCTGCGTTCATGAAATTTTCTTCGTCACGGGCTTGATAAGCATCGTTACGATCTTGCCCGACAATTCCGCTCCGGGCTCCGAGGAGGATGGATATTTATCTGCCGAGACAACTCCCCTTTTTATTGTACCAGTTTCGAATGCCTCTTGAGACACTTGGAGTTTTTGCCACTTTATATGACGCGGTACTGGGCGAGGCGCTTAAAACAACCCATCAAAACAATTTCCTTATTTTTGCAGAGAAAAGTAGATGGGAAAACAGATAAAACTTGTTTAATTTGAAGGACTCGAAGTACGCAGTGTTCTACGTGAAAAACAGTAAGGTTCTTTTCCCCATCTTTCATTTTTAAGTTTTTATACAAGCGGTGTCTTTTATGTGCATCATGTGCAAAATATACAGAGCATAATCGAGATTAAGAATAAAAAAGCACATAGGTATTACTCGACTGCGATTTATACTCGATCTCAGATTATTTTACTTTTTGTCTCGTTTCATTGATTTCTATATGTTTCAAAGTCCTTGAGCATTCTGAATATCGCACCGAAGTAGGAGCGAAGAGATCGACTTTTTTCATCCATTCAGCTCGACTTTTTTCGCGGATCTTGATGCATCGTTAATAATTTCGGGCCCATCTCGGGTCCATATTTGGACGTACATGTTTGTGTATGCGGTCGATGGCTTCCGATGGTTCAACCTCTCGAGATCCACCATCTTTTGCGTAAACTGGTATCGACTACTGCAGTTATTCGGCTAAAGACTTACAACTTTTGGTAAATCTCGAATCACCAAACTTTCCGTATGTCCTCATCGGACCCCTTATGTCTCCACTCCACGCAAGTGAATTTCTAATCAATTTTCAGTCAAGCACATGTCAAGTGCTTCAAGTATCTTCTTCAGGCGTTGCACGTATCAGAATGCAGCCTAAACACTAACCACGCACAACTCAGCTCAATTTCGGCGATCCAGCGATTCAGCATTCCTTCGTCGCCTCGAACGTCGACATCTCCGTATTATCGGGCACTGACGACACCGTCGAGCAGCGAGCCGTGACGCAAATCCTGAGCCAGCCAACCCGTAACGATGAGAAGGTCCTATTTTTAAGGCACGACCCATCGTTCATTCACGCTTTTCCAAGGAACGTCCTGAGTCAGCGTCTATGGACGTCCCGAGAAACAATTCGATCCCGGGCGGGGAAAGATCGCCCGCGCGTCGATCCGCCGCTGGGGACGCGTGTTTATTTCGATCGAACAGCCATCCAGCACGTGAGTCATCGGAAGAGATTCCCGGGGGCTGCCTCCACCAAGGTCGACCGTGGCCACGGCCTTCGCGTTACCGATTTTCAGGCGCCATGCAGCGACGGGCGAAATAGTTTCGACGTGTTTTTTCTGCCTCCTTTCGGTTAGTTTACGACGGCCCGTCGTTGCAGAACGAGAAACTCTGCTTCGAGGGATTTTATGAATAATTACGATGAACGAAAAGAGCACTTCAGCCGTAAAGTCAAACGGCGGGTAGTTCCTGTTCAAAAGAGGAGAAAGTGTACTTAAACGCATTCTCTTAATGGGTATTTCATTAAGAGCGCCTTTATCGCTTCTTTAATGAATTTTTAATTCCTTTTCGCGTGTACACAGTGCTGTGCCCGGCATATTTCTCGAGATTTCGTCAGTTAAAGTTAATACGAATTCAATGACCTACAATGTGATCTTCAGAAGAACTTGACTTTCCAGTTAACCAGATAGGACACCCTTTATGTCCGGTTTAATAGCGAGTTTAAACGGGAATGCGGAGTCTGATGCACCTTTATCAGCTTATGTTTATTCATCTTCTATAGACTAAACGAAAGAATACACCTGACTGCTTTGCCAACGACCGATTCAACGTTGTTAAGATAGCTGCCAGACGTTCCTAATTACGATTAATTAGCCCCCGATGCACCACGCAGTGGCGGCTGTTCGCACTGTTTTCCTCGGAAAGTGGGAAATCATTTTCTAGCCGAATAGCAGGCCAGTTCCTAATTTTCTTTCGCTCGTTCAAGTAACAGGTAGGGAAACGCGAGAAAATTTTCCGAGCTACAATTCCCTGAGAAACCTAGCACCTTCCTTCCCCATTAACGGTGTAATTAATTCCCTCATTAACGCACCTTCATTAATAATCTATTTACGGATAATAGCATCGAACGACGCGTGGAGCGTCTTAGGCGTAGTTCTAAGAAGGAAGGGTAAACAATTTCAGTCTCCACGGTGTAAAATCATAATTTAAACCGCATCAGCTCCTCCATCGGTTCGCATATGTTTTCCCCACGACACAGCTGTGCATACCGCCTATTGTCATCGGCTGTGCGCCATCACAAAAGCGTATTTTTCCCGCAATTTTGCGCGACTGCAGTTTCTCGCGGCTCTATCACGCGCGCATCTTGAGAACCGGGTCGAGCTGCTTAATTTCAAGATCACGGCGAAAAGGTTGTTCTTTATAAGCATGAGACACCGCGGCCTTTAATCGAGCCCGGCATCAACTTGTCTTCACTTTCGGTTGCCGCGTGGAACGTCACACCGTCGCAGGAAACTCTTGTCGCTTCCTTTTTTGGATAAGAACACCGTACTTCGCTGCGCGTATACCCATCGTCCAGCTTGAATCTGACGAGATTAAGGATCGATCGTTGCATTCTTCTTCCCATAGCGGCCTGTGCTTCAGCTGGAAGCACAGGACGTTTGCCAGGGAAGTGATTACTCTCCTCGGTGCTGGTACTTGAAGTGACTTCAACGACCGAGTAAGAGAGTTCGCGTGCAGTTCGGGTAAATTCTCGCGTGGGTTAACGGAATTGGAACGGAATTTTCTTCGGTACTCGTAGCATTCTTTGCTCCTGTTAATCGTTGCTTCTGTTGTTTGCTATTTGTGCTTGGAATTATTGCAGAAATTGTCCGCATTTCTCGAAGGTTCTGTAGGATGCAAGTAGTATTCTAAGTACTTGAGGCGCCTTATGGAATGCTTGAAACTTCTGAGCAGCACTTGCGCGAATATAGGTCTGCCGAGATGATTGCCAGTAGTTGAGCGTCAAGTACTGAATTTATGGTTCGTTAGCCTGCAATTAGAACTAAGCCGTTTAACTTAGTTCTAATCGAGTCAGCAACAATGGAATAGCACGGGAGATCGCGGCGCAGGGAGTTGGCTGACCACGCGCGGCTGAATCTACTGCCTCCTCGCGAACCGAGTACATAATTCTTTCGTTTCGAAATACAGACGAATTCGAACTGTTTCGACGGTGTATGATGGAATGCGCAATAAACGAGGGAATAGATTGTGTAGCTCGCGAAATCAGAAATTTAAGAATGCCACTTGGACAACAAAAAAGAAAGGAAACGGGTTATACGTAAACAAGGCTTCGCGTATTATTCGTCGAAGCGTGTTAATGCAAATTCGTGGATTCTTATGTAAAGCAGCGATCTCGAAACACAAATTGCGGCTGGCCGAGCGTTCCGCGCGCGTCAGGCTACCGAATCGAACAAGAAGATCACCGAAAAATCCGCCGCCTCTTATTAAATCACTGCTGTGCGTCGGACAATGGAAAGATCGCGCGAGATTTATTCATAAATCTCGCACGGTCCGATCTCGATTTGCATTAAAAAGAACGCCAGCCGTCATTGTGCTCGGCTGAGGGGAGCGCTGCTTGCGATTCATCGACATTGTCGGCGGAACTTTCCTCTGGCCGATTTTCCCTTTCGCTCGCGGAATTAGAAATTCGACTTAAACACGGTCGCTCTTGTTCCATTCCTCATTACGGATTCCGTAGACGCTTTTGTCCGTATATTCTTCCACGTACAATGACCTTCTGCAGGGAGAAGAGTACCCTAGCGAAAGTGTCATTGCTCGTGGTTGCATATCGCTGCTACACATCCGCCACTTTCCCCGTGATTTATTCGGGATTCCACCTGCCCCCCTCTTTTCGGCGATTTTCGTGACCGGTGGGGCCGTTAAATACGTTCGGGACCATTAATTTGTACTGAATCAGTGAAAAGCTAGTTTCAGCATTCTTTAAGTGTCTTTTTCAAAGAAAACATGCACCTACGAATTGTCTATTGAAACGATTATTATCATTTATTATTATTTATTCCATGGCTAAAGACCCTTTACTTTATAATGTACAATTAATAAAGTTAACGAAGGAAATGATGGTGATTACTTCTTGAAGTAATTCTCAGCCGATATTTCAGAATAAATACCAATCGTGTATCGAAGGTGTATGCCTCGTAAAGGCAAACGATTCCGTGCTCTCTGCGGTATAAAATTGAGTTTATATGAATTCTCCTTTACGTGAGAAAAGCAACGGATCGGTATGTCGGGGTCTTTACGTCATACGCTGCATTCGAAGTAATAGAAATTAAAAGAAAAACATTGACTATGATTATTGGCGAACGTATCCTTAATTGTTCGAGCGGTACGCGTAAAATCTCCGTATTCGCGGAATTTGCCCATTCACGGCTAGATACTTGTAGCCGCTTTCCATGTTGGTGGCGAGCCGACAAAAAAATCGCGTATTTGCGGCTGAAGCGACTATGCAATGCCAACAATGCTTGGCGTAAAGCAGGGGAAATATCGAGCGCAGTGAATTGTTCAGTGTGAGGCAAGGAAGCTTAAACGATACCACCTACTTAGTCTTTTCTGAATAAAGCGTTTCGGGAATTTGTTACACGTTACAGAAATCTAGATTAGCGACTAGGTGCTTCTACAAATGCGTTCTCTCCCCACGTGCCAATTTCCTTCCACATTTGCAACGCTTTCGTAGAACATAACACCCGCGAAGGAGATGACTTCACCGTTTCCTCATAAAGTACGTAAGCTTCTCGAGCGACTTGTCGGATTGTAATTAATTGACCGAAGAATCGAACTCGCTTCAAATTTATTAAACTTATTTTGACCACCGTGCTATCAAGTGCCTGCTTCTTTCTCGCGAAGGAGCAGTAAATCGTTCTTATCGATCTAGTTACACTAAATACACACGTCGTTTCGTAACGCGTATCTCGGGCGCGTGATTTTTCGCCGTTCAGAGACCCACATTGAAATAGTTTGGGCGCTCGTGGAGATTACAGTGCACATTAAGCCACGGGCAATGAACATTTATATTCAGGCGCTGTTTCGTCATTCAATTTCTCGTATCCACGTTCCTCGTAGCGAAAATACATAGGGGAACAGTTACGTGGCGGTAATTCATGGCGCGAGCCATGAATACAGTGATTTCATTGCCCCGAACGATTCGCTCGTGCTTTGCAGACCGTTTCCTTTCGGCCTTTGGGTAGAAGCATCCAGTCTATCCAGTATCCAAAAACGGAGACTTCCTCGGAGATCGGGCTTCTAATTCACACCTTTCCAATAATGTAGAGGTCAGCGACTTTCAGGGGTGCTAAGCGGTGGTTTCACAGTAGTCTCCATGAATTTTCCCACCCGTGGCTTGTACAGAGAGCTCAATTTACCTATCCAAGAATTCTACCCTCTCGAGTAGAAAGAAATTACCACATCTCCTCTGAAAACCCAAGTATCCCTCTGTTATAATTCACCAAACAAAGATTCATCCGTATGACGGTGGAATGTCGAGGCTCGGTGTCTCAGCGAGCCCACATAAAAACCGAAACAAAGAGAGAAACTCTGGAGAGCGTATGCCGTCCGATTGAATTCGAAAAAGCCGCGTCGATGCACTCCGCTGTGGGCCAGGGATCACGACCTTGCCGGACGAAATCCGGGATTCGATCACGTTCGCCTTGCGAGAGGGGCCCGGGTCGAAACTCGCCTTTTCTTTTCGTGTGCGTCGCTCACGAGGCCCAGCATGGGAAGTTAACATTCCGGTGGCGTCTAGCGTAAGGCCTTTCCAGCCGATATGGCCGCGCGGCGCATGGTCCCTTTCTTATTTCTCCTATGAGCCACGCCTAGCACTTGCCCCGCGGAGCACAGTTTGCACACCCTTCACCACGTACACCAGCCGCGCGGCGATAGGAGACGCGGGTAGACTAGACCCCGCCAGGGAAACCTAGGCGAGTCTCTTCGGCCGCGATATATCTCGAGCGATGATATCGGGTCTAGTTATCAGGCAACGATGCTTGAACAAAAGATCTCGTAATACACGTTGGCGCTGAAGGGTTGGTCGAAAGAAATCGTCGGGGGAAAAAGGGGGAGATAGGTCGAGGCGCAGCTTGTGTATCATTGCCTTCCTATTCGCAAAATCTGACGCAACCGATCTCGAACGGGGCCGAAGCCTTTGAAATCATACTTCGCTCGAAATCTATTTTCCAGCGTGGAGAGCGCGTTATGAAACGAGAGAGGGTCCCCTGCGCTCTGAATCACTGACAATCGAAGACGAAAGGTGAGCGCAGATTCAGCCTCGATTTGCGTCATGGACCGAAGGGCGAGAGGCTGCGGGGAGTCGGGATGAATCGATGCGCTTACAACGCTGCGAAAGTGGTGCAGATGCTGTGGCTTTGATCGCAGATTTGGCTATCTTCTTCGCTGTTGCATGATTACGCGAATATTCTACTTGGTGCAAAGGTAGCTGCAGTGATATCGATTTTTGGTATACGAGGCACTTTGTAGGTAGGCTTCATCTATACAGGGTGCACCGTAGGATGAATTTCACAGATCATTTATATATTCGCACACCAGCGAGAAATCGGTTGACGAAACTTGCACAGCAATGTACTAATTTGTTATTTTTCGAGCTCCAATTAGGAACGACTTTGTTGCTCGCAACTAAGAGATTCAATGCAACTTTAAGCCTTCGTCGTTAAAAGTCAGCCATTAATTATTGGAGCTGTAACATTTCGCGGTTTGTTTCCACTCAATTATGAATCGTTTAACATCGTTATTCTGTAATATCGCGAATTAAGGCGCGTCGAGGCGGCGGGCAAAGTGGCAAAATGATCTGTATGGGGGGAAAAAAGTTGGGAAACTAATGGCCGATCGGTGCTGATCCGCGATGAATCACGGCTCTTGACCGATCCGTGAATAATCGATCGGAACTTTCACGGGGAAATAATCAAGCCTAAGGGAACGCTCTGCACTGGACGTTTGAAACTGGACATCGATCGTTGCCGGCTCGTCCAGTTGACAATGCATTCGTCAATTCGTGTTATCCCTGTCGGCGCATACACGCCATTGCGGTCACGATACTCTTCGAATATGTAATTTACGACTTAACCGCGAATACCGGATCGTGTTCTTCGATCTGCATACAATGACTTACCCAGACACCGAACATTGTCACAATTATTATCGCCGCGCGTGCATCGGCATCGGTTTTTAAATATTTCATATCCGCGCTGGTCGTAGCACGCTTTTTTGCAAATCACATATATGAATGCATACTCGTGTGCACCGCGGAATCTGACCTTTTCGCCTCGCGGGGCTGGTAAGTGCGAGGGTTCGTTTGAAAGTGAAGAATTTTTACATCGCAAGGTCCTTGGAGACTGTTTTATGCAGAGGAAGAAAACCTCGATCTTTGGATATACATTTAAGAGCAGTTCTCAAATTACGTAAAGGTAATTTTGGCGATTTCTTACACCCTCACTCCGCCAACATAAGAATTGGTAAGATTTTATATTCCAAATCCCTCCCCCATAACTTTACGTTGCATTTTTTCAGTTATCAAAATTCTTTTAAAGCTTTATATAATTCACTTAACTCGGTTTCGGGAAATTTAAACTTAAATTACTTTTCTGGAACATTAATGATAGAATTTGTATTTCTTGAAAATTAGGTTGAGAAAGATTACGTAAGACGCCACCCGACGCCCTCTCGTAAGAAAATGTTAAAAATTCATAAATCCCCTTCACTAATTTAAGAACGACCCGTTAGACGATTTAAAGGAATTAATGATATGAATTCTTTTTAACTATAAATCACTTCTAATGAATACAAGTTCGATTCTTAAAGTTACACTTCTACTTGAAACCACACCTCACCTTTACACCCACCCCAAAAAAATATAACTTACGAATAGGTTCACCTCTCCCTCCATACAACTTGAGAATTCGATTCCCCCTGGCAACCTTTTCCTCCCATAAACTTGAACGAATTTCAATAGCCGCAGCTCTCACGGTCCCTCACACTTGCTGGCCCCTAAACAATTCCGTTAGGATCGATCAGACGTCCTCGTAACTCATGAATATCCACGATCGGCGTTACAGCGCGCAAATGGCTAGGAGCGTTGCCTCTTACGCAACAGACAGCCTTTGTAAACGCGATCTGCCCGATTGCTCGCGGTCGAATCGTTCCGTCGAAGAAGTGTCTTCTCTAACGACTTAATTCAGCCGCGGCATTGAATGCACTTTAATCGGAATCTACATGCGATCCACGCGCCACGAGGCGGTTTGTCCTCGCGATGCAAGGGAACCGCGTCAACGACGCGCCGCTAATTGCCAGCGTAATCAAAGGCCGCTCGGCGCGCTTCGAACTTAAATGCCAGTTCCCTCGAATCGGCGGATCCGAGAGCGTTTTCTCGCGACGGCGCTCCCGCGAAAAAAACGGGCCGCGCCGCGGCGGCCGATTACGAAATGAAATAGAAGAGGTCGAGGGCGGCTAGCGGCACCGCAACAACGATCACAGAGAGACGCGGCCTTTTCTCGTGATTACCGTCATTTCGATGCCGGCTGCATTATCGTTGCCACGCGTAACGTAATCGCGCCACGCGTTTGTGTAATCGACAGTTCCTGTATTCTCCATTAGCCTGCTAACTCCTGCTTGTTGTCATTGCGTTTCCGAGTATCGTTCATTACGGAGAACGCATGAGGAGCACGGTGACCGGTGCTTCTTGGACAGGGTTGCGTAACGTGGAGGACTTGGATGTGTCGTTGTCTCTCGGTGGGTTAACCTGTGATCGATAATCATTGCTACGGTTCGTTTGACCTTTTCTTTTGATCCTATGCAGTGACGGGCGGGGTCTAAGAATATTGGTTGCCAGGGGGACCACCCACAACTATGAGGATATCATTTAATTTTTACGAGAGATAAAATATTAAAAAACTACGTAAGTGGCGAAGAAGTACAATTCAAATTTTTGTGAAATGTGTATATAGTTTTTAGTAATTACAGTGTTTAACCGGTTAACTGGCATGGTTCTTTTTTACTATTCGTGCCCAAACTGGCAACATCGAAAAATTAAGTAAGTGAATCACAAGGAATTTGGTATGCAGGGGTTTTTTGAGTCGCTGAATCGATTCCGGGGGTTATTTTTTCATCTGACACCCCCAACCCCTAAAAAATAGGATTTAAGGGTGTGTTTTCAATTTTTTACTAAACCTTTTTTTTACCCTCCGGGGTCGTGAAATTTTCACCAGCTAACTATGAGAGTAAGAGCTTACTTATGAAATTGAATACAGTACGAATAATTTATACAAATCCCAACAATTCGCTAGTCATTTTCGTTCGGTCATATTGAGTCTGCCATATTGAAGTTTAAAATTCAAATGCCAAATTCAGATTCAGCGACCCCAAAAACCATTACATACCAAGTTTCATTCAAATCGTTTGAAAATCAAAAAAGTTATTCCATTTGATCATATATGATACATAAGCAGAATTGGCCAGATTTTTTTTTGATCATATATGATACATTGCCAGTTAACCGGTTAAGGGGTTAGCTACCGTCAGCAAGGACAGAAAAATCGATTTTTAGATTTCATCATTTTCTCAAAGTATATCATCCTGAAAATGTTTTCTGTAAGTTTCAAGTTGATCCGATTAAAATTGTGGCAGATATACGACTTAGAGTGCACGCGCCGCGAAGCGTACCGCCGACCGCTTGAAACTTTAAACGCGTTTTTCTCGAAACGGGATTTTCGATTGCGGTGACCACTATTTCTCCAAAACCGCTTCACCAATCTTTCTGAGACTTTGTAGGTTTCTTCTAGACATTCAAATCTAGTCTTTAATCGAAGTATTTATTTTTCCAATGCATAGTTTTTATTTTATGGATGAAAAATGAGCGTTTTTTTTCTACGAAAATCGATCATTTCAATTAAAACATCTGCCATTTTGTCCCAGATTAATATTTTGTAAAACGGATCGATTAAAGACTAGATAAACCATTGTACTAACTAAATCTTCTTCGTGTTTTTATTTCGCGTAGCCCAGTTCCGAATAATGTTGGTCACCGCAAAACGTGTTTTTAAAAACAGCTTCCGGGAAATCAGTTGTAATTGTGCAATAAATAAATATTTTAATACCAAAACGTAATATAATAACCTGTTAAACTGTCCTCCACCTGAATACAGAAACCACTGCATAAAAATATGCATGTACTTTCTGAAATAAATTCCCAAAGGATCGATTCTTTTTCTACCTCCTGACGGGAGCTAACCCCTTAAGGGGGCCCACTTGCCATCGGGCAAGCTGACATCCTAGCCGGTTCGCCACTGATCCTATGTGTTCTATGGGCACTTTAGATTCGGATTGCTTGTTGAGTATTGCTTCGTGCACTGTCATTGATTTAATTCCTGGGTGAGCAGTAAGTTTTGTACAGTTCACTTGTCTCGCATTGTCTGACGTGTTTAATATGTTCGAAAGTATCATTAATTATCGGACATCGAGGAGTATTGTTTCCGAAAGGCGAACGCTATCGCGTAACCGTTAAGCTTTACTTTGTTACCCTTCTCTCGTATTAATTTTCTACAACGAACCGGTCCTGCATTGTCTCGTAACATGCAACGTTCCGTGTCGTTATCAGTAGATCTCGGAGCGCTAAAATTATCGAAGAGGCAGGAAGCAACGACGGTCGTCGGATTCTTCTGGAACAATAACGCGTAACCTGGCAAGCTCTATTCTTAGATTTCGCTTTCTGGTATGCCTGGGTTATTCAACAGCGATCGATATTTCCAAAGCGGTTTAACGTCCATAAAAGAGGAATCGAGGAAATGGGTGGCCGCGATAGTCGAGCCGAAGAGTACCCACGTTCCGCGAGGCTGGAGAATTGAATTCGCCGCAAACAAGGACCGATTCGCTCGCGGCGAATCGGTAAAAGTAGCCACGGATCGTTACGACACACTCGGTATTCTTCGATTCACTCGGATTTCTGTCAACTTCACTTCCTCGATCCTCTCGAAACGGGGAGCATCGCGTAACGGTGCGTACATTCCATCTGTTGACCGTACGTGCGATCTTGAACTTCCGCTTATTCCAGCGACCGAACTTGCGAACGTAACGAGAGCCGCTAATCGCCCCCACGCTCAGCCAATTATGCAATCCCCCTGCGTAACGTGCAATTGTGTATATTCTTTCTTAGGCAATTAAAACGTTTGAAATTCCTTTTCACGCGAGTCGCTAATGCATAGCTTCAACCCTTAAAATGATAGAGTGACACGTTACATATAAACCAATTTGACTTACCAATACTTGGAGCACCCTGTACCCTCATTTTCATATTTAATTCAACGAAGGAAAACACTGGTTGCGTCACACCGTCTGTGCACGCGCAAGGAAGAATGAATGAATCGTCTTCCTATTGCGAAGAATTAATTATTTATTGCCTCGTTGTCAGGTAACTTGTAGAGTTGCTACCCGGTGTTACTCAGCAATTATCTTCCGATCGGCGATTTATAGTCGTTGACGCGTTTCTTCCCAGACGGAGAATGCAGTACGGATCTCTAAACCCGGAATCGTTGCTGTCCCACGAATGATTCATTTTTTTCCTATGACGACGACAGGTCTTAGAAAAAGAGATACACGGAAGATCGTCGTGGGCGCGTGTTTGCGACAGTTTGCGTCATTAAATCGAAATACGAGATGTTTCTCTTCGTACTCAATTACGATGCCCAGAGTCATTTCAAGCATTTTCATTCGCCTCCCTCTTCGCTCGTCTAATGACTACGATTTCAGTGAGACCGTCTTTTTACCATCCACCGACCTTGTCGCCCCCGTCATTTGCACTACTTGCAGCTTCTTACCTAACCGCAATTATTTCGCCGGGGTAAATCTGAATTCGTTGCGCGCGCCTTGTAAACGGCGTGTTTCATGCAAAGCAGCAACCTCGCCTCGGAAATCACATTTTTAAAACGCTGACGACCCGCTCCGCTAATGCCACCTAAAGAGGAGGACAAAAGAGATGGTTAAATGCTGAGTGTGCCCCGTAATACGCTGGTGTTCCAGATTCCCGGCTGTTTCGTACTTGAAGCTCGTCATCCGAATTGATCCTACAATCTGATGTTCCTTTCTCAACGGCACCCTAGCTGTTCACCGCTGGATTTTTCTTTAAGCCAGATTCCCACGCGCGCAACGTGGAACGCACTCGAGGTGACACTTCCCTCCCGGTTATCTTTGAAGTGACCCCTCTCGAGTGTCTCATTATAAATAATCACATTACCCACGCATTTCCTATGCCACCGGGAAACTTCCTTCGCTGTAACGCAAGCATAAGAATCGATTTACCTCCTAGGTGCTGACTTTGATCGACCCGTGCCTAAACCGTCAATTACCCACGACGCGAGTCACTCGGTCCGTGAGAAGTTTCTATAGAGGCGTGGGTTTCGAGAACGCAAGGGTGCGTTAGTGCGCCAGCGTGCGCTGCAAGGTACCCAATCTCCGAGAGAACCGATTTCGTAATTCTGAGCGATCGAAATGAATCGTTTGACGAAGAGGGGATCGAAGAGACACGAGGCGAAATCTCGCGTAGGCTTGCGATTGGCACATAAGTTGCGCCTCCGTTAGTTTGGGTATTTGTAGAGCTCGGAAAAGCGTAACATCGGAGAGCCGACGTTGGGGGAATCGGTAACCCGGTTCGCCAGTACGAAGAGGACCCGCGGGGATGAGCTTGGGGTTCGAGTCCCACCGCCCTCGGCTTCACTTTTTCGCCAACACTCACTTTCGTTCAAAATTCTCTTTCCGCCGAGAAGGTCAAAAGGACAGCGACCGATCGCGTCGCAGGGGCAGAAACGCGAAATCGTTTCTGCATC
The DNA here is from genome assembly GCA_963932335.1 of Andrena marginata. Taxonomy (NCBI): domain Eukaryota; kingdom Metazoa; phylum Arthropoda; class Insecta; order Hymenoptera; family Andrenidae; genus Andrena; species Andrena marginata. Next base: position 10,166,230 of record OZ010662.1, on the reverse strand, counting down.
GGAATGCAACGGTGCTCGCGGAGATCGCTACGGATCTCCCTGTGGCGTTTCGCAACGCTGAAGGCTCGTCGATACGATCGAATTTTCGAGGCGTTACCCGTTGCAGGAAACCCGTAAGGCGGAATCGATTTTCTCTCGGTGCTCGCGCCTGGAAATTAACGCGGGCCCCGCGCGCATAATCGCGAGCGAGCGGCTATCGGGGGATGCGATTTGCATAAACGTTGCGTGCCCGTGTTGCGCCGCCTGTTGCTCCACATTCCCGAGCGGGCTCGTAATACGCGCAAGGTCTCCCTTTGTCAAGGATGAAAAATTCTTGGCCGGTAGTGCGCATACCGGCCCCTAATTGGTAACAATATTTCCCCGCGCGTTCAAACAGCGACGGATACCAATTAAAAGCTCAATGGAGGCCCTAACGAGCTGGATTTATCGAATTACTGCTTCCCCCCCCCCCCTTCCCCCGTGTTCGATCGGAGACGCCCGTGTGGCGCATTGTGGAGCAAGTAGCTAAGGTATCGCGTCTCAGAGACGTTCATTACCAGCGGAATAATGGCACGGACCTGATCCTTGGACGTGCTACACGGTTACCTGTCCTGCGCTATGGTCAGACTTTGTTGTGTGGGAAATGCATGTCTGCCCCATTTTCTCTGGGCGTAGAACTTTGGTTAACTTCAGTGTACTCGCTGCGGTATAATGGATTTCTTTAAGCCGCGTTACGGGCGAACGCAGGAGAGCATGGCATGCGTGTTGGTCGATTCGTTACAGTCAGTTTAATTAAGTGGATCATTATGGGCCTAGAGTAGGTTTAATGATTTGATTACAGTGCTCGTGCGTTTTTGAGACTGCGACGCGTAAGTGGCGCGAAGGAAACGTAACGCGCTGTTTGCAGGATAAATGTGGACTAAAGTGTGCAAATGTTATTGGTAAGCGCGAGTGATTTGATGCTTACGCGAGTGTCTGAGCGTGTTTGATTGATATAGCGTGTGACTATTGTTGGAAAGTAGGATCGAAGATGGATTGCGGGTTACGCGACGGGATCGAGAACGATTGCCAGTAAAAAAGAAATCGTCCGAGGAATCGGGCGAATATTTCAGCAGCAATTTCCACATTGTTCACGAATTTACGGAGCATGGAACCAGTCTCTACCGCGTTCTAATAACACATCGAATGCTTGTTACATAATTAGAAAGCGCGCGTGATTTTCGTGTTATAAAACTGCATTAATAGGGCGGCAATTAAAACGTTGATGCCCACTGAGCGAGTTAAGTGCAGGGGAATTAGCGCGATCAACTCGAATCTCCTCTTCGAACTAACGTTTCGCGATTAATTATAATCATGCCTATCGACTTCGTGTTCATTACAGCTTTTCGTCGAATTAGCAGGGACGAAGATTGCATTAAAATATTTTCCAACGCGCGCACGCTGATTTCGATGAGACTCTATCAATTTGCGAAATAGTGGAAGATATTTGACACGTATTTTCTGTTATGGGCAAAAGACTGAGCAGAGGCTGGATTCGGGTTTAAAAAACTTATACTTTTAAAAAAATTATCCTACGCCTAATGGTTTTCGAGATATTTCAGAAAATGTTTTCGACTCCCAGCTTTAGGGGCTGTTTTCGTCCCTTCAACATGATGGATTGCCGATAACAAAAAATACGTGACAAATATTTTTCACTATTTTGTAAATCTGCAGAGTCTCGTCAAAATCTGCGTGTGCAGGTTCGATATTTTCTCGTTTAAGTAAGTCTTCCCAATCTCCTCCAATCTGAATTCTCGTTTAAGTAAGAATCTTCCAGTCGCTATAAATCGAATGCTAATTTCAACTGTCAATGAAAGGACCACTGTCACGTGCGTCACGTTTTCTCGAGCGTTCCAAATCAATCGCACCCCTTGATAATTAGAATCGAGAGATCGGCGATCGAAGGCAGGAGCAGGTTACACTTTTTGCCGGAGTCAGTGTCTCACGGTAGGAGGCCGCGCGCGCTGCTGCACGTGACCAACGAGCACGCGTGACACGTGCACGCATGCCAGACCTACTAACTGGCTGTCAGTAGGTCTGGCCGCTACCGGGGGCGGAGGGAGAAGTTAGAAAAGGCTTTGCGAAACCGGCGGAATTGCTTTTGCCCGCCGGTCGTACATTGTTTGACCTTGCTTCGGCGCTGAGCGTCGGTAAAAGTGCTCTTGTATGTCGAAAGAGCGCGGGGACAGTTGCATAGTGGCGTTCCCATATTTACCGCGCCGCGATTAGCATATCACGCCGCCCCGGATTTCAGGACAACGGCGAAGCCCCGCCGTCGAGGCCGATTCGCGAAATTATAATTTACTCTTACTCTTGTTTGCAGAAAATTTAGCGCCATCCGAATTGAAGAAGTTAAGGAACAAGCAGAGGAAACAGCGTAGAAAGGCCGAGCTGGAACGACAGCAGGCTGCCCAGGCTCAAGAAAAGAGGGAACAGCACAATAAGTCGCGGCAACAGGCCGACCCTGATCTGGAGCAACCCACGCTAGACGAACTTATACCGGAAAAATTGGAGAGGGTCAGTGAATGTTTGCGATCTGACGAATGTGGGGCTTGTTTAAGTAGGTCGTGGGTGGTATAATCGTGGTACGACTGGAACTGATTTCTTGGTTCCAGATGGAAGACCCTCTGGAGCAGGCGATCAAGTTCTTACAGCCCCTGCAGGAACTGGCAGCGAACAGAATAGAGACGCACCTTATGGCGTTCGAGATCTACATTCGCAAAGGTTTGTGTAATCCGCTTTCTATGTTGCTGGATAAAGGGCCCACTGCCCTTCTATTTGTATACTTGTTGCGAAGTTACAGCCCTGATCGATCGCGTTAGTTAAGAAGGAATGTTTTCCGCAGGTCGTACGTTGCTGATGTTGAAGTCGATAAAACGCGCGCACGGTTTAGACCCGAATAATCCTGACCTGCACACGTGCCTGGTACGCTTCATGCTGCACACCGGCCGCTCACCGCTGGAAGGGCCGGTCGGGGAAGTGGTGAAACGGCAGACCGCAGGGATATACTCGAGCTCGACCACCAGCCAATTGAACGTGGAGTTCTTGAAGAAGAATCGAAACTCACTGCCTCACCTGCTCCAGGGCGCAAGGATGTGGTACGTCCTGGACCCGTCCGCCCAATCGAAAGCTCTCTCCCTGATCACCGGCATCGACGATCTCGAGGGCGTAACGCTGCCGAATTGCACGAAAGTGTTGGAGTCGTTGCGCAACGGGGACTTCGGTCACTGCGACTCGACGATAGCCGATTACGTGACGAAATGCCATAAACGCTTCCCGTACGCGACCGCTTTTCGACCGCCGGAAACGAAGGTGACGACCAATCATCAGGAGAAAGAGAACTCGATCAAGAACTGATCCAGGCACGCGCTCGCCAGCGTCGCTGAATCACTTCGTAGCTAGACGAGGCAATTGGAGTTGGAGGCCCGTCTTGATCTACGTTGAGGAAGGAAACAAAATTCGAAGGGAAAATAGAAAACAGAAAAAAGAAAATGGGGGAAGGAACAGTCTCGTTGGGCGGTAACTGAACAGAGGCGATGGACATAGTGAGAGAAGTCGCGGGAATTGGCGGATATTGATTTAATAACGATGATTAAGCCATGTATTATACACGAACTGTTCCTTGGAAGGTTTCATGTAGTGTGAACAGTGCTGGGACAGTGCTGGATAAACAATCTTAATAAATTATAATAACACGACGAGGGCGCGACGAGCGCGCGCCTCCGACGCGGTCCCGAATTTTAGGTGAAACGAAGAGATGGATGGCTAGTAGGCTAAATGTTAATTAACAATTGGAACGGGATACGAATTAGACGCGCTCTATCGGCGGTGCGACGACGCTGAAAGGAGGGTCGACGAAGTGTGAAATGTTTAGTGAAGATGATGGATCGGGGATGAAATGGGGGTGAGGGTGGGGGCGGGGGTGCAGTGTGTAAAATAATGACGTGCGAAACTAACACATTGGTACAAAATACAAGACTTGTATACATTCGTACACGCGCGCGATCTATGAATATTTCTTACTCGATGTTAAGGTGTACTATTTTCAGCGATGTCTACATGAATATACTCTACTGTGTAGAGTCTGGAAAACTGGACGATCATCGAGCACCGACATATTGTACCACGCATATTTGTTCGTCGCTACATTTCAACAGACTTTGTCCCAGAGTCGTAATACCACTAACTTCTAGCTCACTTCATTCTCGCGGAAACTCTACCGACAAACTCGAACGCGGGAACACGCAACCAAAATCCGACGTTCTTTTCCGTTCTAGAAACGACGCGTTTTTATTTCTGTGTTTAATTTCCAAGCAGGGTAATGATCTCTACGTTTGGATTGGAGCCCTGATAATTCCATCGAGAACAGTCAATACGGGAGGTAGTGTCCATTCTTGCGAAAGTCCCTCGTGAAAGTTACTATTAAGAACAATAAACTGCGTATCGTGTACGCAAATTACCAAAGTATATCGTAAATCGAAAACAATAAGTGTCGATAGCAAAGAAAGGAAAAAAAGGGGGAAGAAAATATCATGCATCTGTATGTCAACGGATTACAGAAAATTTTAATAAAATGGTAAATGTCTAAAAGTCTATACCGGTATATATAAGTCGAACGATGTTATGATTACCTCATTTATTTTTTGAGATACCGACACATACATATAAGTTGTGAATTTCCTTGAAGCAAAACGAAAAAGTTCAGTAAGATGCAAATACTACAAATTAGTGATAATATTTGTACATACTTCAGCTACTACTTTAACAATATATATGTATAATATATATGTATAATATATATATTATACATATATATTATATATATTATAATGTAGACACACAACACATACACACACACACGCATACATACACATTTCCTATTTTATTTAAGTCATAGAGTATAATTTTTGCGATTAGTTAATGTTATGCCAATGTTAAAAACTTACTAAAAGTCAACTTAATGGTAATCATAAAAATAAGGTAATTACATCATTCACAGTGATGTACATCTAACATTTCGATTCACTCGCAAAGCGCATACCGGATGAAAATTTAACTGAACATTCATTCAACATCGATGGAATAATCTTCTATCAAAGTATTATAAATGCAGACGTTTGAGATTGTTTGAACGAATACCTTCTGTAAATGCATGGAATGTTTCTCAGGGCTATGCAAGTAATATCATAACATAAGCGTAGATGTTCTACTCGTTCGCATTATCATTAGTCATTTAACTATTATACAGACGAACATTGGAATATGATACGATCACCGCGCCAGCTTATCAATATACAAAACTTGTCTCCGCGGACAGCTCTCGCTCAAAATTAACGCATATTAAAATACGACATTCACGTTATACCATGCATCTACCGAAGCGTTAATATTTTTTTTTATCTTTTTCTTTTGTTCTTGGATACATTTTCTGCAGTACACTTGCAAATTGGCAAATCTATTACTTTTTTTTTCCGGAAAGATATACGTATGAGTTGCTCCAATCTTTATCGGAGGTTGTTACCTCGGTATAAAAATTTCTATTTCGCTCATAAAGTAATTATCGAAAGTATGAGAAATAAACAATGCTGATTAAGGATGGTATTATCAATCTTTGAAAAAGGCTCAGTTTCATATCTGCCTTCAAGCCCTTGATTTATTCATTAAGGGAATAAAATAATAAACACGGGTACCTCGACCCCGCATCCTCTTCCATCTCCTCATGTAAGTGAATTCATCATATAGGTTTCATAGAGAGTTTTTTAACGTATACGATTAACTCCTAAGGCAATCTGTTATTCTAATTGAAGAGACTTAAAGGAAAACGAACAAATATGTAGCAAGTACGAGTTATGGTTATTTATTGTTTCGATCATTGTATTACGTCGTAAGTTACTGCCATTCGCAATAAGCTATTATTATACTTTTCATAAATTCGTATTAACACAGCAAATAATTCGTTGTAATTCTTGCTGCACCAATAGTCAGGATCCGTAACCGATTCACACACTTCAATGGAGATATTCATAGTGCTGAATAAACTGTTCTCGTAAGTGTTGTTATCTATCTATATACATGCATATACCGTAAACAATGCACACGCACCTTCGGCACGTCGGAATATTTTTCTATATGATGAATTCAATCACCACGTATAATTACTTTGTTTATGTAACTTCCCTCATTATAGTTGTGACTACAAACGTAAGTGAAGTAATATTTTAAAGACAAAAAAAACTGGGATATGTATAGTATGTACATAAACGTATTATTATGGTATATATATATCAAAAACTCTATGTTCAATTTCTCTTTGTTGTTATATTAATAACGAGTCAACATGAAAACAATATTATACCACGTATCAACAATCGCCCTTCCTTCAATCATTTTCAGAAAATGATAAACACTGTTACATATTTCTACCATGCCATACATTATCGTATCAATGTTTACACCTGTACAGCAATCAAGCCTGCAACACAGTTGCGGGCAATATTATCTCTTAAATACTTGATAGCATCTTTGTATTATTGCTAAATTCTTTCACCTTCTGTACATTGTTTTATTTATTTTCCAATAACCTCGTGTGGTTAATGTTACAAGGTGAAAATAACTAGATCTGTAAAAATTTCAAACAAGAGGCATTCTTCATTTCCATCTGTACCTACTCCTAACTCAACTTTGTATATAAACAATGGCAGCCGGTCCTTCGGGCACACCAGCATCCAGCAATACCGCGAGCCATATTTTCATGCGTTACCGAATGATCAACGTTACTCGAACGTTCGACCCTACAAAATGTCAAGAAAAAAAAGAAGAATAAATCATAAATATATCTGTGAATTTTTTACTGTGTTACCATCGTTACGTCGCTCTGTCATAAATGCAATTACAAATTATTTTTCACCGGAGTGGGGGGTAGCTGTGTCATTTCGTTCCAATTAATCTCGGCGAAGTCAATGACGATTCTTTTATTTTTCGGAATATATTGCCTGGAGAGAAGTTTCAGGAGTATCAGAAATGTAGCATGTTATTAAATTTAAAAGATATGGAGAATATTGCAATATTATAAATTAATTAAATTTGCATGCATCAAGGAACATAGATCGAAATTACAGAAGTCAGGAAACTTTGATTTTAATGGATCAATAGCTGCAAGGAAAGAAAGTGTGTTAAATGACCCAACTCGATCCTCGTGGTCCCTGCTAAAGCATTTCGACATTTATACAACCGATCCGTACAACTGAAATACCTGTACACGACACCTGCTGCATCAAACATTTTCTTTGCAGCCACAGTTTCAACTTTATGCGCGTGTTTATCTGACATGTATATAACTAACTTTATACCAGACTGTATTATTACTTTGGCACATTCGTTACATGGAAAAAGACCAACGTAAATTGTGCAATTTTTAACGTCACTGGAGTTTTTATTCAGGACAGCATTGACTTCTGCGTGACACACTGTAAATTTTATGCTATTATAGTAACAATATAGTATTAAATTAAGCGGTGCAACTTAAATCTCCTTGGAACAAAACATTTGCCATTTACAGAAAACACTGGAGTAAACTTACCATATAGATACTTGGTATCTAATAAGTTGGAACAGTCCTTTTTCCAAGAGAATTCATCATCGCTGCAACCAGTGGGCATCCCATTGTACCCGATACCTACAATTCTTTTCTCATCATTCACTATGCACGCGCCAACTTGAGTGCAGGGATCTTTGCTGCGTTTTGCAGACAGTAAAGCTGTTGCCATGAAATATTCATCCCAGCCTATGTAGGATTCTCTTTTATTGTTAACGTCGCTATGGAAACAGAAATAATGTACCCATGCTACGTTGTGTAATTATTTATTAGGGATTACAAACAATACAAGTGGTATACCGTTCAGGATTAATTTCTACAGCAGTGTTATCTTGCGCCATTCTTAACTGTATTTACACGAAACAGTACAATCGATTATCTTTACTTAACTATAAGTGTATTGTGCTAAAATTTCGTAGAAAAACACTTGTTGCAAGTACATTGAATCTACACAAACAGCCGCAACCGTATCCAGCACTTTTCCATTTTTTTTTTACATAGCTGTAACTTCGGAGAGTAGTTCTTCAACGGGCCGTTGTCCACGAACAGAGGACACTGCAATCAGTCTTGAATTTCTCGATCGGTAAGGCAGCCTAACTTGGGGCGCGAAAGTTCATAAGGATATAGTTTGCGCTTGATAAGTAAATACGTCACTTTGGAATGTACGTGTTAAGTTATAAACCAATATGCAAATTAAATGTACAATTATTTCGAATATCAAAATATTTCAATTATAATATACAGTATCAGTGGCGCACCCACAGGGGCAGGAGGGGCAGGGGTCCTGGAACCTTCCAAGGAAAAAGGGGAAAGGAAATTAGTGTACTCACGTAAAGTAATTCAAGAGCTTTATACAAAGAAAAGGAAACTCGATTTTATTCTTTAAATAAATTTTTTAAATCACCTAATGAATGTTATTGAATTTACATTAAAACAATTTTTACCCCTTTAACTCGGCTCCTTCCAAGATTAAATTCTGAGTGCGTCACTGCACATGAGATATGTCGTTTGAAAGTTTTTCCATTTCATTTTTAAAGATACAGACTTCATAATTCATTTTAGTTAATAAAATAAACTTTCTTCTATCCCGCATAGAAAAAAATGAATGGCAAGAGCCACGTGCGTTGAGCAACATTGGTACCGTTCATAAAGATGTTTAAGCCCAATTTAGCGAGATCGCTATCGATCTTGATAGCAGACTAATAAAAGTAACTTCACTTCGACGCATAATCAATAAAGCTTTTAATAATCTGTGCATGGCAGAGCTTTGGACAGAGCTCTCAGACACGGCACTGGTGGCTCCTGGTACCGATAGATCATAGTTTCAATCTTAAATCGGAGACCTTGTGGCGTTCTATTACCATCATCCTTAACGTGTCACGATACCTTCATTTTTACTACCCTCGTGTTTCGGCATCATTTTCTGTTGACGTTTATACAAAATCGTATTTGAATTTTTTTCTTTTTTTTTTCAAGTAATGTATTACTTGAATTAGTGGAGCGTAGGTGGTGATAGATATACATGTTACTACGCGAAATCGGCGAAATTGTCAATATTCCGTGATTCCTCAAATAGCTGGCCAACTTTCGCGAGATAACGATGATATCGCAATGCCGTAACATTCAGCGTCGCCTTCAAACGTGACACAAACCTATCGGGCCATGCTGATAACCACTCGATTGCATTATTTCGCGAAAAATAAATAACATGGCATCTAGAATTGACAGACTTGGAGTCTGCCTTTGATTCGAATATCTCTTTATTTTGTATGTACTTTAATTCCAACAGGAATATGCTTTTAATATTACCATAGTTTACTTTCAATCTCGTAAAACCGTAATTGCTCCATCTTAAAGATTATTCTTCCGGTACATTTCGAGGTAGATTTATTTCTATAAATGAACGTTTATCTTTAATTATCCGAATGATAAGCGCGGCAAAGCCCTCGGAACCCCAGGCTGCTGAAAGCTTTTTTTAAACGCCCGCTACGCAAACGAGGATACTTGGGCGCGGCACGGTAGACACGTTTTTCAACCCCTAAGTATACTTAACGTTCCTTGTAAAAGGGGCTAATAATTCGTGCATTACGACGCCCTTCACATAATCGCGAGACTGTAATTAGTTTTCACATTAAGCTAGCATTTTCAAAATTACTTGAATTTTAATTAACGAGTAAATATCCTGCCATCAAAAACCTTCTTTTCGCGTATCAACTGTTGTGCTGCGAATAGTACCCAGGGAACGAATCAGTAAATACTAATAATCCGATGACATTAACTAATAGAAATGCTGGTACCAATCAGCGCTTATTCTCGTCTCGACCGCGCCATAATTTTTCACGATACAGCTATGTATATCGAACGAGAATGCAGGTGCTGAATGAAAAGTGGCTTCTGCCTCGCGGCTAATAAAATAATAAACAGGCTCGTGACGGCATTCCTCCGGGAACTATCACACCCTCTGAATTTTCTTCACGCATTCCGCATCCCCGTTTAATCGAAGCTTCCCCGTGCCTCTCCCTCGGGCATTGCCTGCCCCTTCCCACTTGTGCATTAAACCAGTAAGCACAGAATTATTACAGAAACCAATGATACTTTTATCCTCCCTTCTAAACAGGTATACTTTCAGGCTCGGGATCACCACTTTCTCGGCTGCGCCACGTATTTTGGCCGAGCCTGTACACGAGCGTGAATAAACCCCGGATCTTATCATCGCGGCGGAGAAAACGATGTTGAAACGTCGCCAGCGCGAACAGCAACGCGACGAGGAGAATCGAGTTGTGCGGGGGTCGGACGACGAGCCGCGCGACGTGCCAAAAGTTGGTCCAGGGAGGAGGGCCGGGAGGATAATGCTCCTGGCTGGCAGAGAGCGGTGAGAGTATTGATTAAGGGGTTCGTCGGGAGGGATCCTCGTAGTCGAGGGGGGTTTTCCTCTCTGAATACCGCGGGGTTGAATGGGGGGCGGGGGGAAGTCGGCGGGGGTTGAGGAGCACCGACACGGTCCGCGGGGGTGTTTGGCCGGCGTATACTCGCTCCGGGGTCTGCACGCAGCGGGCGCGTGAACGGCGCATGCGCCGCGCGTACCCACTTTCGCACGCATGCACCTCCGGTTGCGTGTGTATTTGCAGTTGCCGAGCCGGTACGCATTGGCGGCGTGCACGTGGCGTTCCCCGGTCAACGACGAGCGAAAGCAAAGGGGAGTGTAGTGTCGTAAAACTCGATAGCGGTAAGGAAAGAAAAGCTTTTCGTATTTCGAAAGAAAGTGGCGACCGCGCGCGGAAACGTCTTCCCCGCGTGAGACGCGACGTCCGTCCGTCCGTCTCTTTCTAATCCGCCGCCGTGACGAGAATCGCGCGTGTCCCGTCGCGGAATTTCACGCGGTCTGTACGTAAGAAATACGCAATAGTGTCAGTCGGCTGGTAGGTTCGTAGGTTCGTAGGTTCGTGCACGGGCGAGCGTCTGGTTGAGCAGCGAGGAACGAGGGACCCGTCCGTCCCGATAACACGCCTCCTTCTCGCGCTCCTTTTTTTTCGCATCCGTCCGTCTCGGTCCCACGCCACCGGCCTCCCTCTCTTTCTCACTCTGCCACCGGCAACAGAACCGGCACCGGCACCGAAGGGCTGCAGTTGCGATCGGACGATCGACGAGTGCGCGTCTCTTGTGCGCATCGCTAAACGTCGCTCGCACGGCATGTCAGGAGCCGTCCCGATCCTCCTCGGAAACTGTCGTCGGTGAGACGCAATCTCTACGTTCAGAGCCCGAAGGACGCAGGACTAGAGGAAACGAGAGATGTTCACGGAGATTCGCCCGGTGAGTGATAGCCTTAACATCGATTATTACTTCCGTTACACGGTGGACGGATACCACCAGCGACTTGAGACACGGTGTCAGTTTACGTTTGTTTCTGAGAAAAGACTCTGTTGGTGGGGAACCCGGGCCGGTAATTGGGAAAGTTATCAGGTTGTTATTGACTGTGTTGATACGTGGTTGCCTCTGCCTCGTAGTAGAATAGTTAACTTGGAGTTGGTGCCATTTGTTTTGGAGCGATATCGTTTGAGAGTGAACCAGACGATGTTGAGAGTTTCCCGATTCCCCGTGACTCGATCGATGCTGGTGTCTGGGTTGTTAATCCTTAATCGAGTAGTTCTAGTAATACGATAATCCTGGTACTAGACGTCGCCAAATAGGCGGCAATAAGTAGCAGTCACCCCCTCGTCTGCGCGATAAAATGCTTCAGCGACAAATTGAATGCAATTGAAGTGAATTACGAAGAGTCGTCAGCCGATCGTGAATAGAAGATCGTGTATAACCTGTGTTTATTTAATGTTAACACGGTGTACAGGGTTATCTGTGTTATGTGTCAGCTTAGCTCTATTTGATTAAGCGGTGGTATGTGAATAGAAGCCGTAATCTCGTCCCCACGTGCTTATCCATTATTTTAGCCGATGCCATGCGTACTTTATTAGCAATCATTGCCGGCGAGTGTTTACCTCGTCGATAGGAGAATAACGCATTGATTGGTACTAATTGTCGTCTCTTCGTTGTTATCCCGTTTGATACGAGGCTCGGTGCGAGCACAATGATTGTTACGGTTTAAGAACAGGGTTAACGAGACGTCGCTGGGATTATTACGTATTCTTTCCAGACACTTATTATTAGGCGATGACTTATTTATTATGCATTCGTAACTGGTATCGTTATCAGCGTACATGCGTGCACAACAACACATTGTGCAAGGGACCCGGCTCGTAATAGGTATACGCGGCGCTACTTCTTCGATTCTTCAAACTAGGAATTCGCAGCACCTCACGTCACAAAAGAGAGAGTACGCTTTTCGAGTATGCGAAAATCTTGTAGCCGACACGTAACACGGTAACCGTATGAGCGACTTTATCAATTTTCTAACTATAGAGACTGAAATCCGCGAGGAGAAGAATTTCGCAATTAATTATGTTTGCTTTTAATTATGAAAAAGAAACGCTGAGGTAAAGCTTGTAGGTTGAACGTGGCGGTTGTCAAAGGTGCATGGTTACCTTTCATTTCTAGCGCCAAAAAGACGCCGAACGCGGCCCCACGGGCGAATGAAGCTTAAATGGCGTTTTGTTGGTGTGCGCGCGGTGCGACATAAAGTCGTTAAAGAATTTCTAAGGCGTCGGACAACGGCCCGCCACTAGGAGCCTCATTACGCGCATACAGGCGAGAATATCTGCTCCGTTTCTGTACGTGTAACAAGTAGACGATCTTCGCGTTCTTCTGTAATTGAGGTTGCTGTTAACGCGGTCGACGTGCACCTCTGCCCGCTGATAAATTAGTGGGACAAATGTTTGACGAGCAGCCTCGCTCGCTCCCTAGTAAATTCAATTCTTCCAGCCTACTTCTAATTGCACCGCTACTATTACGACCTAGTCGTGGGGATATTCTTGCGGATAGATTAATTCCTTTGGTTCCAAGCCGAGTGTCTTTTATCCAGGCACGAGTTTACTATTATGTACTTCCATTAGTGTATAGCAGGTTTATCGATAAGACCAATGCCTTCTTACTAACTCTCTTTCCACACCTCACCTCTTCAAACGCTGTCCGATCACATGTCACGCGGACCCAATCACACGATTCGATGATTCATAAGAATTACACTTTCATCGGCGATATACCGCCGATGTAGTGTCAACGAAGCACACACGCGCACTCCAACGAGGTTATTTTGAAACAGTTTTCCTGGGAACAATGCAATTACTCAATGAAAGCCGTCTGTTAATCAGTTGCATCATGTATATGTACAGCTGCTTGGAGAACTGCTGTGCAAGTTAAAGTCCTTGGAATACGTTAAACGATTTTAAGCCGGGACCATTTTGTCGATCCGTACAAGTTACGAAAGCTGCCGTTGGATAGCTTTGAATCTGGCTTCCAGGCGCAGTTCAAGAAACGTGGTTGAACTTTTACCGCACGGACGCACGTTCGCGATAAAAGTGTCGCGGTGCAGGATTGACGGAGTCACGATTCCGAAGCAACTTGTTCGAGGAGTGCCTGTGTTTGCGAGTGTTTGATTATTGGTGGCTTGCTTAATCACCGTTTGATTATTTAGAGATACCGAATGACACACATTCGTTGTCCCTTCGTTGCTTAAAAAAACCAGAAGCATCGGCATTATCTTGGGTACCACGCATCGTTTCCTTTGTATGCTGCGTAAAGTAGTTTCGCTTACCGAAACGACTTTGCTAGGAGGCTATCCACTATCGATAGCCACGTGCACAGTAACGACTGAGAAAATAGGAAACATTGTACAGGATATTTCGTTTTTTCAATTCACGTGCTCATGGTTTGTAGGTCAATTCTCGACTTGTCAGTAACATTCGCTTTACATTTAACTGTTCTTCTCGCCCGAAATTTGTATTCCATCCCATTCCTTCCAAACGAGCATGCGTACCGCGTTCCAGTAAACCCGCACAGATATTCCTCGGACCAACTAAAGTTACGGATACTTTAGACTGTAGGAAACTCTAGACTAATCTTGTTTCCCTAGCATGACACGCTTCAATACACTCCTCCCCTAAGTCCCTGTCCTAGACCACCCAACAATAAATTTCACTACACTACACCATACAGGGTGGTAGTGAAAAAGTTAGCGCTTCTGGGTTCCAAATTTTCTATCGAAATCATACTACTTAGGGCAGTGGTTCCCAAAACTGAAGGTCGCGAAGTGTTTTCTGGGGGTCGCCGAGGTTATATTAAGTTGATGATTCTTGGCACTTATTTATTTTAATATTATTACATTGTCATTTTCTATTAACGATGTGACACTGATTCTTCATAAATGAAAAAATGAGGAGCTGGTTAGCTAAATGCAGACACGACCATCACACTAAATAAGATATTTAGATATATTATTATTTTGTTAGAATTATATTCTGAAATACCTTATTTACCTTATTAAATTTACATTACCATATATGAGGGAGGGGTCACAGGTTACATGAATATTATAAAATGTGGTCGTGACTCAAAAAACGTTGGGAAACACTGAATTAGGGTATGGACGAACTTGGTTCCACAGCAATTCTTGTAGTTTAATAATTTGAACTGAATTCTTGAAACGTTAGACGTACACTACTTCTTCCACTCGAATCTGAGTGGTCTCTCAATATTTTAGAAATATATTTTGATCTCCTAAGCATTGCATCGCAAGTACACCCGCGACGAAGAAGCGCGGCTCGCAGCTTCTCCTTTCACCGGAAGCGCTGGTAACGCCGCCGAGCGATTCCTATTTTTGCGAGTGAAGAAACGAAAGAAAAGGCTGCATTAATTCACGAACTTTCGCGACCACTGCTCCCACTCGTAGTTTCGAAATTTTCTCGTTCCTGAGACAGGAATTCCTCGTCCGCCTCCTTTCCGATTAGTGGAACGTCCTGTAGCCGCGCACGTACGATACACACACGCTGACGGTGGTCACGCTCCAAAACTGTTGCTTATTACTTCAATCTTATTACCGCTAACGGAGCATTACCGCGCTTTAGAATTACTTCTCTACGAGTCTCGTAGCCGAGCCTCGCAAACAACCGGAAAATGAAAATAGTGGACGGAATGATACCAAGATAATCGAAGCTTTCCCTCCCACATATTTCCTTGTATATGCAACGATTTTGGAAATTCAGCAGTGCTCTTTTTCGCTCTTCGCTCACTACCCCTAATTTCAGTCTAATTACGACGGTTAATTAAATCATAAACGAAGCGAACATTCTCTGTTACCAAACACCTATCCACGAGAGTCTTACCAGCACCCTACTATAGGATTTTCAAACACTGCCTTGTCCCCCATAAACCTGGCCGACTTCTTAAGAATTCTTCTGAAAGCTACAAATTACCGTTTCCCAACAGCTCCTCGAGAATTCCGCCAGTGACAGCCGTGGAATGCACGCCTACATTTCCATATCGTTATTATTTGGACTACACAAGCCGTCTCGCTCGCCCGGGACACCCCATAGAGATTGATAGAGGTAATCACGATCCAGCAGGCCGAAGGGTTTCAATCAACCCAGCGACCACGTCGTTATAAACTGCAATTCTCTCCCTCCCACCTACTCCGGGTCCTGCTGGGGTCATTAGAGGCTTCAAAGGGTTGTCGTTGACGCTTTATTTACGTTCAGCCCGCTTCTGTTAGGAAGGAAACGTTTTCTCCTCTTCCTCCCCGCGTTCTCGCTAGCTCAGGTCGATTCTAATAACTACTGTGTCCGAGGCCTCTAAGTGGACGAGGGAAGTAAAACAGCTGGGGCTAGTGACTCGCGTTCCACGCTAGCCAAACCACGCAGAAACGTGTACAGTCCCGTGGAACGGTAATTGGACAGGCACGCTCTGTTTATGCGATTTAATTAGCCCCGAGAGCCGTGCCATTTGTACCCCGCCGGATTCTTTCGATCTCTTTTCTCATTCCACTGACATTGAAACAAAAAGTGCGCTGTACGTGCTCCGGATCGAGGCGAGATTCATCGCGGACTCTCCGGACAGTCCGCGGCTTTCTACGCTTCTGAAATCGAACTCGAGCGGAGCTCGCGATGGCCAGTGGAAGACACAGGAGCGAATGTATCCACGGAGTATCGAAGAACCACTTCCAGCTTGAAGAGTTTTATAGTTCGATGGCTCAAATGGAGTTGGATGTCTGTTACCAATCTTGTACCGCTCCAAGTTTGAGGAGTATGTAGCTGCGATTTAGAAAAAATACAACATTCAGCGGTGCCACTCTGCAATTCAGATGGTTCGGTGTAATTATTCATAATGGTAGTTTACTGTGAAGAATAAATTCTTTCCAAAGAAGACACATCTGATGTTCTGCTGCGCGGCTTACAATTAGTATAATATTAGTAACTTTCCAAGTGTTATGTACAAGTATCACTTATTAAATTAGCTTCTCCTTTTATCATTAAACTAAATGATTACCACGGATTCTTGCGCAGCCGAGCTATCAATCAAAGGAATTGGGTTAATACCTAGTTCATATTTTTGTTATGCGCTGACTTAACTGTTCATAAAAGTATTCGAAACGCTAATTTCTTTGGAAATTCCTAAAGGGAACTCGTTGGACGTTACGCTTTGAGATTAACTGTAGTTGTAAGTCGGTACTTCGAGTTCTTTTTCTTTTACCGTTTGAACGAGGCATTTCAAGGTCTTTTTATTAGGGATTAAGAGTTGAGCCGTACTAGGAGGCATGCTTTTATTGCGGGCTGCAAACCTAACTGTCTTCGCCCTTGCAGGTAGGCGTTCGTGATTTGGGTGCCAACTGCTAAAGTACATTTACATTTTCCTTGCATATCTTTGCAGATCCTACAGCATTCCTCGAATTGACAGTTTTAAAACCGGTGCCGAGCTAAGAATTCTCGTGTTTGAAAGTTCCTGCACAGCGGAGATCTTCACCGCGGAAACGTTCCGTTGACGCGGTCCAGTTCACCCGCCGCATTCTACGTTCACCGCGCTAATTTCAAAAGCGTCTTTTCACCACCCCCGCGGAGAAGGAAAACCCTTAATTAGAGCGGTCGGGTAAATCTTGATGAAATACGGCTTCCTAGTTGGCGACTAACACCGTGCATAGTAGACACCAAAATGAATACTATCGCGCTTCTTTAATCATTTTTCACTGAATATTCTACAACTCAGTATCCGAAATATTTAAAAGGGAACCACAAGGCTCTAGGTTGAAGGAGAAATCTATTCTCGGATAGGGGTATAGAATGTGTCTAGAATCGTCACCCCTTCGTCGCAGATTCCTCAATTAAAAGGAACGAGGTATAACGTAACAGAAAATACCGCGCTTCCGGCGGATCTACCGTATCGCTTTCATCGCGTTCTCCCTGAGGTTGCCACGCGACTTTGTCGGTTCCTTTTAGGGATCAGCCCGACGACAGTATCTTCCCGCGTAATCCGCCACCCACGTGTCCGAGAATTACGCGGCTGGCGAAACTCGCGCGGCCGTAAACAACGGGGCACACGGTCGAATAAAATTCTCCGGGCTTCGTGACTTGGGTTCGTTCGCTTCAACCATCAGCTGCGGTTGTAAGCAGGGTCCATTTAGGAGAACGCTGAGTGACATTCATCAAGAGCGATATAAAAATAGATTCCCTTAAATAAATCACAGCCATAAGTTGCGCTCTGTATAATATCCCAAACCCTACACACACCTCCGACCTTCGATCTCCACTCAGATCCTGAATCCTATATCCCAGGATCATAGAACCCCAGATCCTCGATCATAGAACCCCAGACTCAACTGATGCCCCGAATTTCTTCATTTTAAATTCCAATGTTTATCGTTTCCACCAACTGCAATTGTAGCCGCGTCGCAGAAAGCTGCCTCGCGATTCGACTTTCCTCGTGGCTCATCCGCGAGCGCCAAGGATCGGCGAGGAGCGCGTGATCGCCGAGCGATTGTCGTCTAGCGGTGTCAGTGTGTTACACGTGCTTGGAGATACAGTGGGTTATCGCCCACGCGCCCCATCCTCGTGCTACAAGCCGGGCGCGCGCGCGAGCACCGACGGATGTCTGCGCCAGCATTCGCAACAGCGCACGCCGTTTCGCGATGTTTCTGGGAAGCGTCGATGAAGCCGCACGAGCTATCGTCGATCCAATTCAGCGATTATCCTACGAGCCTGTCCAATTGCTGGGCCGGTCGTTGCTCCGCGGACGAGGACTTTGACGCGGTTTTCCTGATTGAATAACGAGAGCCACGCACTCGATGCTTATCTCTCGCCGCGAGCTCGTTCCAGGACCCTGTCAACTGTTTGTCCACCGTCGCTGAAAACGACGCTGAATTGTGCTTCGGTGAATGAGACAGGCGCGATGGTCATTGAGGGCCCGCGCTGTTTAGCTTGGTCCTTTTCAGGAAGAGGTTTCGGCGATGGAACGAGGGAGAAAGTAAAGGGGGACTGTAGGGAATTGAACGTGGTCGCTGGTTTCCTGTTATCGAGTGTTACGATACAGTTTTTTTCTTGGCAATTTGTTGGGTTCGTTGGCGAAGCTATAGTTTCGCACTGTACGTGTCGAGTCATTATTCTGGTCGATAAGATCTTGTTCGGTGCGATGGGCAATTTAATTTCGCTACTTTGATGGGTACGTCTTGGGCAGTTATTTTAGAATCTAGATTAATCCCGCTTCTCTGGGCTCCCGAGGTACAAGGAAATGTTGCTTTCACCGGTTGATTGAACAATTGTACATATATTTGTACATGTAGGAAGTGCAGAGTGCGATTCGCTTTATGTAACATGCCCGGGATGGAAATTAATACCCTCGTATCGTATTGATACGCACTCACCTCTGTCAAAGGATTTTTCAGCAAAGTATCGAATTGTCAATACGAGAAATTAATTTTCGTCGCGGAGATCAGTTTCTGAAAACTTTGCGAGAAATTGCATTCGAATACATAGTGCTCTGTTTGTAATTTCGAGAAATCGAGAACCACTGAAAGTTTCTTTACCAGAACATATTAAAATGCGTCGAGGAATCCACGTTCGCGTTCCGACGTAACGAAAATGTTTATGCATTTTCTGTTATATCATCGCGCTTCGGGAACCTCGTAATATTTGACCGGCGGAATCGTGAAATGCTAATGAGAGAAGGTTTGCAAAGATTTTTCCACTTTCCGGTACGCCGTGGGAATAAATGGGGTGTGCGCTTCAATTAAAACAATCTCCTTTCCCGATCCAGCGTTTACGTCCGTAGTTAAATCGTCTGGACGCGGCGCGTCCTGCTTCTAATCCACGGCGTTTTCGTGTGGCGTCATTCGCGCCGCGAGAGATTCATTAAAAAATCGGCATAATTTATTCGACGCGTGGGTGAAGCGCAGCGCTCGCAGAGGATCACCTCGAGCTGCTTTTTGCTCGACGAAGAACATGTTTCTTTTGCAGAATTTAGAGGTCGCATGTACAGTGCGAGAGTATGCAGACTTCTTCAAATAAGATTAGCATATTCATCTAAATTGCACAGGGAGCGATTCGTTTAATAATAAGTCAAAAGCTTCGAGAAAAATTTAATTTTGTATAATAGAGTTCCTTCTTCAGATTCATTCAATTCTACTCTACTATTATACAATAGTGTTCTTTGTACAAGTTGACTGCTCTGGATATGTGTACCAGAGATGGGCAAAATTTTAATTTAACTAAATTTCGAATAACGAATAAGGTAACTTTATTCTTCAACTTTTATTTGATCCGTTATTTAAATAATACTTTATTCAGTTAACGTCCAACTCTGATGTATAGGTACTGGTAGTGAGACAGGAAAGAGCAGGAAGTTTCTTAATCCATTTCTTACCCAAACCGATACACCCGTTCGCTATTAATTTGTCGACGAAGGCGTAATAAGCACGCGCGGAACCAGCACAATAAAACCGTCCCACGCCCTACCACCAATTTCTCGCCAGTGCCTAGGCATTAAGTCTCCCCGGGCATCGACGTCTGCGCCGACAAGCCCGTGTAATTAAGAGATACACCGGTGCCAAAGCAAACAACACCCGCCGCGAACTCGTTATCTTGACTTGTTCGTTGCATCTAGGCTCTCACCTTGAGACCGACACGCTCGCTTCTCTGCTCCATTTGTCACGATAACGCGAAAGCGGCATTAATTGGCGGGCTGTCGTTGAATAATCGATCACCGCAGCTGGCTGATTTATGAAGAACTTCATCGCCGCGGCTCCGAGGTGATATCTCTCGCCCACGCGCTCCCGTCAGCCGTGAGAAACTTCATAAACGATCGCCCGGCAATCGAATCGTCGACGGGTGAATCGAAGGAATATCGCGTTTCACGGCTGCTTCCCGCTGTTCGGCCGCGAAAGGGAATATTCCCTGCGATCTTCTAAACGTTTCCAAAGGGGACAAAAACAAGCGAGACCTGTTGCCCGGAGACGGGTGTTAGAATCGTCACCTGTTTACGACGGATTGCATTACGCCGACCAGAGGCAGTGACGACACGTTAATGGATCGATGTCGAAGGACACACGTAGGTTTGTCCACCGAAGTCACGCGACACGATCGCGGGGATTTCATTTCATCGATCCACAAGTGCATTCTTGCGTCAGCGTCCGCCGACGATCCCGCGTCATCCGAGGCGATCGTCGCGTCCTCCAAACAGTCTGGAAGGATTTATGAAGATTCTCCCTTTTTTTTAATACTTCCTCTGTTTAATGGCCTAATCCTACGCAGTGGATTCAGTAAAATCGCGAGGCATTTGCGCGCGACGGATCGCGTTCCCCGGGGGCTGTCGATGAATACTAATGGTCGGCTTGAATGTTGGTTAAATACAGAGGCGTTTGTGGACATTGCGGACGCAAGGTTTATGAAAATTTATGCCGATTCCTTGGAGGTTGGATCGTGGAGTAATCGACTAGTCCGGTAACACCGGCAGGTATAGTATCGTGACATTTGAGTCCATTTTCGTGGACAGTCCCATCTGATCATCGAGATAAGAATCGTTTGATTCCTGTTGGTAGAGAGTGTAGTCCCCGTACTAAAACCTGACAACGGAGATAAAATTCTGGATTCCTTAAAGGGGTATTCTACTTTAGACGGTCAAAAGAATCGATTTTTGTACATTTTCTTAAAGAATATTGTCCTAAAACTGTATGTGCAAAGCCCTATATCTGAAATCTTAAAATTAAAAAAGTTATAGGTGTTTGAACGATGCGGCGACGTGTGTTGTTTCTCAAACCAAGTTTTTCTAAATAGTTGCCATGATATCTTAAGATCTACTTGACGGATTGATTCCAGATTTTTTGCACCATCAGTGCACGTGTCGTTATCGTCCATACCAAAATTAATTTATAATAACGTTTCTTCCTCAGTTTTTTAGTCCGCGAACGGTACGAAAAACATGAGAAAATCGTTAGTCAAACTTCAAAGTGCCGCCATTTTTTAATAGTCCATTTTTTCTTTTATTTTGGTGCCGACTGTAGCCAAACCCGTCCTAATCACTTCGCTTTTTTTTTAATCCAAACGAACAGAATAGCCGAAATTACGGCAGCCATGGAAAAACATTTTTCAGTGAATGCGTTCAAACGCTTGCTCTGGTACGAGTTTGAATTGTTTCTCTATAAAAACAAATTGTAAACATTACTGAAGCATGGGTAAATATATGAACCAAAGTTTGACAGAAACAATTGTATAGACGCTGTACAAAAAAATACTAGAATGCCCCCTTAACGAAAAAGGATCAGAGGCGCACAGAGCCAGTGAACCAGAAATCCTGCGCGATCATTGAACGGTACCAGTCGACCACCTAGCAATCCCCGACAGACGCCCATCAGAAAATCGAAGCAGCGATCTCATCCCTCCGAAGGCTACTATCGAACGCAATCCGACAGCATCCTATAAACAGACGCCCGTAACATAAAACCCATTCATTCTGAAAACACACTTGAAAGTCTCGAAGCACGCTCGGTTTCCTTGCTGCCAGTCATTCGGCTCGGCCGAAAGCGCGCTCCGGAGGTCTTCGACCACTCAATCTCTCGTCCCGTTTATGGTTACAGCACGGGCCTCCGGACGAGCGGCGAGCGCGTCTTCCGGCATCGTGTCGTTTGATCCCACGATTAATCTCCGCTCTTTATTCTCCGTCGGGAGAGCCGAAGACTCGTCCCTTTATCAGATCGCCCGTTCGCGCGACTCTGTTCGGATAAAATGCGAAACAAGAAAAATGGAACACGCTCATGCGTCCCCGCGTGCGATAAAGCGCGGGGTTCAAATGCTACTCCGGTTCTTGTTCCAGACTCACGTAATCGCCAGACGCGCTGCAAGGCACGGCGTCGCCAGGACACCTTCGGTAATCTAGAGTCTGGAAGCTGAGGAGCTGCGCGTCGGATCTGAACAGGGGGACACCGGGAACAGGGAATAAACCGTCGCTTGGAGTTGGAGAGGGAGTAGCTGGGACGGTGTATAGCCCTTTCCGCCAGCAGGATGTCGTACGCCAATCGATTCCCGTCTTCCCAGCACACTCGTTATCGGAGCAGCTGGGGACCCTCTTCGGTGACTGTGTTCAATCGAGCCGACGTACCGCGGCCCTCGCCGGAAGAGGAAGAGTACGCCGAGTTCTATCACGAGCGTCTCCACTCGGCGCAGAGCAGGCAGTTGCTGCCGCTCCAGGAGGACCTGGCCGATTGGATCAATAAAACCTTGAGTGAGTATTTAAGTGATCTTTAACGGGCGGTTGGCAACGCGCTGGGCACCGTTTGCTGCTGGGGATGGAGGAAATCTAACGAGGTCGTAAACGATACGGGGGATAAACACTATTATCCGCTAGACTATCAAGTATGAGTTTAAACACTGTATTAGGTACCTAGCCTCGCAACCGTGCAATCCTTCAATGGGATTGTTGTTTTCGCGACGGTCCGTGCACACCGCGGAGCTCCGCTTTCCGCGTGGCCCGCGTTCGAAAGAAATCGACGTGATGTAATCGACGATCGGACGTTCCACTGGCGCGCCAGACCGCTGTTTTTTCCGCGGTCGCGTTGTTTCCTTGGCGAGCCGCGAGTGCGCCTTACTGGGACCGGTGCATCCCGCGATAGGATGTGGCGTGTGCATCGGACTCCCCGTGTAACGCAGTCTCCCGTATGCAGCGCGCACAAAAGGCTCCCATCTGGCGCGCCACGTGGGAAAGGGTATTCGTAACATTTGGCCTTTCCTTTCGTCGCGTTTTCGGCGGACGGTCACGCGAGGCGATGCGAAAAAATTGCCACGTCCTCTCGGTGGCAATCTCCGTGCCAACGACTCGTTCGAATCGCGCGCAATCTCGGAATTTTAAAAGAATGCCTAACGATTTCATGATTTAAACTGGGCTTACGTCTGGAGTTCATATGGAGCATTCTTTATCTGTTAAAATTTCACTAAATTCTCGATAACCAATGCCCGCGATCCTTAGCGTGATACGTCAACGAATTTCAAACTGGGTGAAAGTTTTCTCGGGCAAACTAGATTACTCGCGAAGACCGTGGAACTCGCCGGGTTCTCAGAAGCATCGTGGAGAGCAGATTAGAAGAACCTTATAACTTTTTTATCCTGGTTCCGCTCGAGAAACTCAGGGGTAAGTTCGACGAATATGAGAGCACGTTCTCTGGTCGTTGTTCGATTCTACCTACTTCTCGCTGCGAGTCGTTACTAACTTCGGATTTCTCCGTGGGTATTTTTAAGCTTACGCTATCGCAGATTTACACGCGACTCTTACTTTTACTTCTCCCGGGCATGTGAAATTCATTTATTCATAACTTTCCGCCGGTTCGTGGTCAAAGGGCTGCCAGTCGGATGGAGTGTGACAAATTATATCAGTTTTGAATGGATCCGAGGAAGCTTAGGCGTATGAAATTCATTTAATATACGGGTTACTTGCTAGACCGATTTCTGATATCAAAATACAGGTTTCTCTTTCTTGTAAGGCAGCTATCGCGAGAAGCCGATGTTTCTTCGATCCTGAGGACTAGTGTGACCGCGTTTCTGAACCAGTACTTTCCTAATACGGCGCCAATACGAGCCGATGGGTAAAATCGAACCGTCTCGATATAACGAGCGTCGTACGAACTTGTTACTCTATCGCTGTGCAAAGCGAATAACGCGATTCTCTACCGTAAATTGCATTACGGAACCAGAAAGGATCTGGGTTAGAATTCAAGACTAATGGGGATCCGTCGCAAGTAATAATGATAATAAGACGTGTTTATTACACCAATGTAAAAGCAATATGCATGAAGATGGTGTAAAGGCGAGGCTTAGCTGAGAGCTTATCAAGTGTAAGCAGGTCTATGGACTATAACTAGTATTCTAAAGATTCGAGAGTCGTTATGTTTTTCATACAGGTAAAGCGAGATGGTTGAGTAGGAAGGATTTGCTGGCACGCTTGAAGGAAGCTAGAGTTAAAAGAGAACAAATATCATCAGGTAAGTAGGGGAGACCGGAGCTAGTTGACTAATGAAATTAGTTTACGAATTCCCTCTAATTGTTGTATTATGGAGTAAATTGTGCTTTGATTTGCGATATTGAATGTGTCGGGGCGACAGAAATCCGCGCGTTGTACCGAATAATGAGAATAAAAAATCTAAAAACTATGGTATGCACCAAGTGAACAAAATACCAATGGTCCACTTATAAAAATTAGTCAACTAGCCCCGGTCACCCTTAATTATAAAAATGAGTTGCAATATGCGAAAAAAGAGGTGGACAATTTAGCGGTATGGAAGTTGGGAATGCAGCGTCGGAAATCGGATCGAATCGCGTGGAATATTGAAGACAACAATTGTCGCTGATACTTCACGTCTGATCAACAAAGATTCGCCTTGTCGTAGCATTTGCCAGGGCATTGAAATCAGATCGGAGCTTTGTATCATCGATGTTATCTTCAGAGCGGTGCCGACAGTGCTGTTATCGTTGCAGGGCAAGGTTGCCCCCCCCCCCCCCCCCATACGAAACGCCCGTAACGTTGCCATATATTTTGGTGAACGGAGCGCGCGGTTTCGCGCGACCTCGGGGAATCCAGCCGCAAGATCTGGACCACCGTGAAAGATTGCGACACGAGCGGTCTCGGTGAAAAACGACTAATACGCGGATAAGCTGGCACACCGTGTCGTCTCGAGATGCGACTCGAACAGTTCCAATTTCGTATCAGTTACATGAAATACCGCGGACACGTATTCGTCAGCGAAGGAAGTCGCCGTTGACTTTTTGGAGTCTATTTTTAAAAAATATACATGTCGCCTATTTCAGTGCTTGCTTGCTCAACGACTATGCACTTTGCTGTCAGCGTTGGGGCACCTAAGTACATTCTAACTCGTCTCACCGCTGTAAGCACTATAAAGTATGATTTATCTCTCTAAGCGATACACTTGAAGAAGAACTATGCATGGGAGCGATTATCAGTGGGGGAGCCGAGTTGAAGGGATAAAAGTATTTCTACCCGAAATTCAATAATATTCATTAGGTGGTTATACATTCAAAGAACAAAATCCAGTTTTCTTTTCTTTTTACAAAGCCCCTTCTTGGAGTGTAATAGAGTTGTACCTTCGATACTAGTATTCGACAGCACTCGGTCTACTTAGATCACCTATACGTCATTCATTCTCCCGCCTACACCACACTAAATCAATGACGTTAATAGGCACGATTAGTTTGTTCGCGAAATCTAGCTTCGGTGATTCCCAATAAGTGATCGATACGTAGACGTATCTACCACGGATGACTGGCGCATATTCGTGATTAATTGCACACACGGCATATCGACGTGCATGGAACCAGTCTAATTATATCGCATCGCAATATCACGCTGACATGTCGCTCGCTCCGTGTAGCTTCAAAGCCAGAACGACGGGAGAGATGGGTCGGCAGCCTTTACGCTGGAGCGGTGTGGATACCTCTGCCGTGTGTAGTTACTATTCTCGTTCGCCAGTGTACGATTCAAGTGCACACCCACACTCGGCCCCGTCGCGTAGACCGCTTGAAATGCAGCGTGCCGGTCAGCTCTCCCCGGCTGCATTCAGTCGAGAGGGGAATATAATGCGAGGGTAAGAGGCGGACGGGGTGTGTTTGCGTATGGAGGCCAGAAAAATAACGGGCACCGGCGAAGTCTCGGTATTTGATCGGAATTATTTCGCGTACGACCGCGTTCCTCGATCCAATTACGAGCGTGTACCGTGAAAGAGTAAATGAATGCGCGCTTGCAGCGATTTACATTTTGTTCCGACGCTCGGTCTTTGGTGGCGAGGTAGTAGCGTTCGTGTTCATTCCACACGTGTTGGGCGTGAACTAAATAAAAAATTACTTGAATAAAGGATCAAGTAAAATTTACTTGAAATTTAGATTGTTTCAAGAATAAAGTTACTTTTTTCATTCGAGAATAATTCTTTTTTAACTTTTATTCGATATTCAAATTTTTATTTAAATAAAGCTTCTGCCCATCTGTTTTTCAATTCCATTGAGCTCATAAGAGATAATAGGTTATTTTTATATTTAGCTTTTGTACCGTTTATATAATTCTGTATTCCATGGGGATTCCCGTTTTTAATACTAATAATAATAATTATTTTAAAAGTATCGAGCATTAGCGGCTAATCTTCTCCAAGTAAATTACCCAAGCGAACGACTATTGTAAACTGGCGTAGAAATCCCACGGAGTCCCCCCACCCACGCCCGCCAGCCGTCAAGGTGTCAAGGCATTCGCAGACACGGTGGTTGGGCGAATCGCCGAAATTCCACGGAGATTATTGAAATAACGTAGGGAAGAGTCGCGGGACCTTTCAACCCACACCCCCAGCCTGCCGCGGTTGCGATGGGTCTGACTCAGCCGGATGTCGGCCGGCCACCCCTCTTCCTTCGTGCCACTTCTTCTCCCTGCATCGCGGGTACCTGAAGCCGCATTACGCATAATGGGCGTACGCCTTCCTAATACGCTTGCGCGTGTGCGAGCTCCATCGAGTCGTGAGGCCGATGGGACGAGGTGGTTCTGTTCGGCATGGGTCATGGGCCATGGGCCATGGGCGAGCAGCGATCCGTGCAATCGGGCGAGACGAAGCCTCCTGGTAGACCTGATCGGCGCGCTGATTCAGCCTCAACCCCCTCGACCCTCAATCGACCCGTCCGAATATCGCGTAGAACGCTTTCAGGGGCAATCTTTGGACCCACCCAGCCGAGACGGTCGTTGATACGCGAAGGGAGCATTGAGAGATCTAGGATGGAGCGCTTTGAGAGGTCCATGTGAAAACTTTTCTTAGGCACCAGCTGATGAGCATTTGCTACTTCTTATTGGTCGTAATTTTGGCAGATTTTAGGGTGTATCGTTTACACCCTCGAAGGAAAGCAAGGGGTTGAATATGGCGAGGTCACCGCGCACTGCTCACTGAAACTCTTTTATTCAAGAACTGCATTTGCATCGAATTGGAAGCAAGTGTCTTCGGCTGGGGGACGCCCAGTGTGGGGTCCGGCTGATGAAGTAGAGATTGTCACATGCCGGTATGTTTTATGGCAACGAGCGATCGGAGTAATACATCGCGTTGGAATTAATGCATCGATCCAACAATGTCAAGGACGACGCCGTGGATGCTGAAAAAGGCTTGAATCGGCAGTAAAGAGGTCAAGCGTGTATTAAAATCGAAGGGTAGCGTATGAAGGATATGAAGGGAATGCAGGTCACGATGCACGGTAGTTATCGATACACGTGACTGTCTCCTATTAGGAGCGAGAAGAAAGAAGACGGACGCCCCTGCCAATAAAACCCAGGCAGAGCTCTTCCGTTCCACGAAACGTCGGCAATAAAGTGTACAAGGCCGCGAAGAAATTGATGTGTACAACGGGGAGCCACTGCCTCGGCTACTGCCAAGCCACTTGTTTCCCTTTCCCCGACAAATGCTGTCAGGAGGGGAAAGATAAGCTCGTTAAAGTTGGAAGAAAGTGATGCTTCGGCTGCAGTCATAAATCATGAGCAAAGTAATCGCGGAGAACTGAAATCGAGACATTAGCGAAAACTGACGTTACTTCTGTATCCAATGGAACACAACTTCTTGCATCGTAAATTACTTATCCTACCAAGTAGTTTAACTTTTGAGTTATTTGCGCACTTTCTCCCAGGCCCATCTCGGACAACTCGAAGACCTCGACGCGCAGTGGTATATGGAAACTTTTGAGCATTAACACGTATTTGCTCTCAGCCGATAGGAACTCGGCGCGTTACACTCGGTTTCTCATTTCTCTGAAAATCCCACAAGTCCCCACCGGAGCGAGACCTTTCCCTGCTCGACAAAGTTCACATGGAAATCGCCGTCTAATTGCACCTCCCAGCTTGAAACGCGTTCCCTTAACCGGCATGGGCGAACATCGAGCCGCATTATTGCCCGCCGTAATGTCGAACATAAATTAGACCTGCGCCGGGTTATAGCGCGAAGTTCCGGGTGACCGAGTTGTCGTTCGTCGCGCGGTTCGCACTCGTGCACGCTCACGCCTGTGATCTTTCGTAAGATCGAAAGGGGGTAGGCATCCTACGAGAGCAGCCCGTTATCACGAGCGGCTCGGCTCGCCATTGTGTTACCAGCCATATGCGAACGATATTCGCCAGATCCAGATCCAGCGGGCGTTTGTGTGCACGCGGCGCAGCGGAGCGCACATGCTCCTTCACGTGTCTGTGTCCTGCGGAGCAACGTGTGATGGACTTTACTCCATAAGCCTGCCCGTTAAAACCTTTTTTCCTCCGGTTCTGCAACCCGGGTTTGCACCCTATTGTTACCAGGTCGAGTCACGAGCCTGTGGTTCTCATTACCATCCGTATCTACCAGGCTTTATCGCTCCGTCAGCCGAACCTAGTTCACCATTTCCCATCGTATCCCCTCTATATCTATATACACGTGTTGCACGGATCGTGTCGCGGCCGGAGTTTTCCTTAGATCCACGGCCGTCGATCGTTCGCAGCGGCAGCGTGGGAGACGAACGACGGGGGGGGGAAGGTGTCCTGCACACGTTGCTAGTTGCCACGGGTCCCCGCGATCAGCCGCGGGGCACCGTGCCAGCCAGGGTATCGAAAAATCGTGGCCTTGATCCTGTTTGCCAGCCGGCAGTCGAACGAAATTGAAATGATTTCACGAGCAGAGTCACGCACGAGTTGGCCTATCGTGAGAGTGTCCCGGCGAGATCATTTCTCGCTTGACCGAGCATGCCGCGGTAAATGGAGTTTCTAGTCGATGCATGTTTTCGTGGATCGATCTTGCCTAGGCAGAGGCGCGATGCCCCGTTGGAGGGACGGAAAACGAGATCCAGCCGCGTCGATTCCACGCGGAGGAGATCCGTTGTTCAGGTAGCCGGCTCCGTAGATAAATCAGAGGTGATCCCGAGTCGCTCGAATCGTTTCTCACGTTCCCCGACGGCCGCGTGTCATCTCGTAGACCTCCGACGGCCTCTTGATGGATCGCGATAGCGATTCGACGCCCGGCTGCTCCAGCTTAATTTGCCTCTTCGCGAAGCTGGCTACCGCTTAGAATACCGATTCCTCAACATTCACACCCGCGCTTCATGATTATCATTTATGGGTGTAATGGTGCAATAGGGGCTTCGTAAAGTTAATAATAAATTCGTGTTTCAGAAGTTGCGAATTTTTTTTCTACGCGAATTACGAGAAGCTTTTAGAAATAAGGAACTCGAATGCTTTTCGATTACTGTTGCAACTTCTCTCAAAAATGATTTCCTTAGTGTAGGCTGCAAAAAGGGTAATTAAATGTCCCTTTCCGCTGGAACGCGTGCACCCTTTAGGAGAAACCGTGTTCATGGAAAATTCTGCAACAAAGTGAAAGTCACCCTGCCGCAGCTGGAGAATGAATTCGTCCATAGTGGAGAGCGTAAGAAGGGTTGCTCCATTGTTTCCAACAATGACGCTACTTCGCCGATACACTTGACTGTTTTCAAGTGACCGTTTATGAAAAGCTTCAAACCATACGTCGACAGAAAGATTGCATTTCGCGAAAAAGTACTCAGCAAGTTACGCAACGAATGCCGAATTAAATTTTGTATATACCTATTACGATAAGAAAATCGACGTTTTCCTGTGTTTCAGATGCTAATTATGTAACGGGAGACAACTTCTTCGATGCCCTCGACAATGGCGTGGTGGTGTGTCGATTGGCAAGGGTGATCCAGGAGAAAGCGAGGACAGCGATCGACGCTGGAAAAGCGAAGGGGGTAAATAGTTATTAATTAATAAAGACACACTGCGCTCGATACATTAAGGGTCCATTCTACTTTGCCGGTCGAACCTCCATTCTAGATTTTAAATCTCTAAACAATCTTATAATATTTACCGCAAAATCTTAACCCTCCAACTAATTCAATAGTTCAAAAATTCTAAAATCTATCCTCCACTCTAGATTTAACGAATTTGGATTTATTAAGTTTATTAATAATTTTTGTATTATTTAATAAATTAGAGTATAATATTTATTATATATATAAACTTAGAATACCCTATATTTATATTAATAAAATATATTTAATTATATTTGAAATTATGTCTGAATATTTATGTCTTTCATATATTAATTTTATATATAAATAATTTATATATATACACGTTTATATAATTTAATATATACATAGATTTAATGGGTTTGTAATAATAATTTATGGGTTTTGTACACCCATTTACAGATTACCTCAAAATCTTAACCCTCCAACTAATTCAATAGTACAATAATAAAAAATACAATTCTATACAGCGAGGAATAATAAACATTTATAAAAAGAAACATTAAAATCCGTACTTCAGTTCTTGACAAAAAAATCATGAAAATAGCCCTCTTTTTCGACGGGCGAAATAGAAATGGACCGTTAATGCATCGACATATTCTACTTTTATTTTATAACAAACGCTTTCGTAACCAACGCTGCTCGCCAATTATTTTCCAGCCAGTGCCGGTGATAAGAGGTAGATGCTGGGACAACGCGGCGAGGTGGAGCTTCTTCTCGCGCGACAACATGGAGAACTTCATTCAATTCTGCCGTCGCCTGGGCGTCCACGAGAACCTCCTGTTCGAGAGCGACGATCTCGGTAAGACGTGGCAATTAATTTCAATTAACTGTCGAATCAGCCCGCGGTTTCCACGTCCCCTCTCCTAGTGTCGCAGCCCGACGATCCCTCGTGTCGATTAAAAGCGAAATCCCGCCAATTACGTCGCGGAGTCCCGTTCTCGCTGCTCCTGCGCGCGAGTATGCAAATTCAGGACGCTCCCGAGGCGAGAGTAATTGCCTCCGAATCGAGAGGAGGAACGGGAGGAGCCTCGGCGCTCTTTCTCGCGGCTGACTGGCCTTAAATGCCGTTGAAAACAATGCGCCGCCGTAGCCTCGCGAGTTACGCGCTCGTGAAAAGAAATGGGACCTCGAGGTCGCGTGGAAATGGTTCACCGAGTCACGTGCCAGCTTGATAACGTTCTTTGTCAAAAGATCCTTGCGAGGGGTGGGTGTCGAAAGTCTCTGTCGGCGTTGGCAGCTCGACACGGTCAGAGAAGCGTCCAAAGCTCTTCTCTGTCAGCTCTTGTCTGGCTTCTTAAAGCTCGACGTGTCCCAGTTCCTCTTTGATGAAACAGAAACAGGGAACGAGCCTTTACAAAGAATGTTTGCGATACTGTATTTTGTATCATGTTGATGCCACATTCTGACAACTAATTTCCATGTGCTTATTGTGCTTATTGGAAGCAATGTATCTACGTAGATAGGGTAAGTCCGGGTGAGATGGCCATAGTTTCGTTTAGAGTCTGCTACAGCTAACCTATTTGAAATAAAGCAACGATAATGATGTAGAACAAAATTTCGATCCTTTGTCTACATGTCCGTTAATATCAATAAACGAAAAATTATTATTTAATATACAAATTTTATAAATTAAAAAAAAAGTGTCATTGCCCATATCTCCCTTAATGTTCGGGAAATATGGTCATGTGTACCTTTCAGGCTAACAAGTTGTGGTTCTTAACTGGTTATCTCAGATTCTTTCTAGCTTTCGTCCACCTTCGTTTTTGCCCGCTCAAAACTTCTTTGGGCTCTTGCTGTGAGTCTTCTAATCCGCATCTATGACACACAGTGTCAAACTCGGGGCAATTTTCATGGGCCCAATAACCATATGACTTACAGCTTAGCCAATCTTTTTTTTTGTTTCGAAATAATTTTCTCCGAATTTCACCAAAATATCTGAAATTACATCAAATACAGCTATGACCAGCTCTCCTGGATAACAATTGACCATCTTTTCCTTAAAGCCCTGGTAAGATAGCCGTCCCCTTTCGGCAATGCACTATCGAAAATACATCTTGAGAATTAAAAATATTCAGCATAAATAACACAAACAAGATGGTGAAAATATTGATCAAACATTTTGAAGCACTAGCTTAAATTTCACAGTGAATTTACAAACCTTTAAAAACTTTCTATTCCAACACTTTGAACTAAGAATGTTACTTTTCTATGACACTTCGTACCTACGTTGAGGCAGCGCAATCAGGCGTTTCCTTCTAAATAAATACTGTCACTGCCCATCTCTTCCGTATGACCATCTCACCCTGACTTACCCTACATGAGTCCTCTGCTTTGGACCACCTGGAAAGGAGTTTCGAAACACTGGGCTGTTGGATATCGCACTGATACGATATTCTACGTAACGCGGAATCATTGTATAGCGTGACGCGTGTAATTTCACAGTTTTACACGGGCAGCCACGGAACGTGGTGCTGTGCTTGCTGGAAGTGGCTCGATTGGCTTCGAGATACTCGGTGGAGCCACCGGGGCTCGTGCAGCTCGAGAGGGAAATTGCCGCTGAACAAGAGAGGGATCTTCACTGTTTGTCCGATAGCGGTATATCCCACAGCAGCCTGGTCTCGTGGCAATTTCAATCGCCCTCCCCAACCGCGACGCCCAGGCCTCCGACGGAGAAAATCAAACACAGCAGGTACGTATCGCCTTCCCCTTCGTTCTCGTCCGCGACGATTCGTACGCAACTTACTCGCGTCTTCGAGCGACGAGGCTCTCGTCACGAGAGACTCCAGGAGGGACGGGGTAAGTAATCAGAAGGACTCGGGGCTCTCGGTTCGCTGAAAAAGGATTCGCTTAATGGGCGAATCTGCGAGGCGTTACGTTCTCGGAAAGACAGCGCGCGCTTGCCTCAACCGTAACGCAATGCCGTAGGAGTGGCGGCGTTTCTTAGCGTGTAAACCTTACGGTATTTACGAAGTCGTGGAAGAAACGACGGCGTAATTACGATAAGTAACAGAAAGCGTGCGCGCCTCTCCTTAACTACCGTTGTCGTAAAAACCGCGTCGGGAAACGTTTTAATGAAGACCATGATCACTGTATCGTGCCGGCACGTGTTGGGAAATTAGCGGCGGGCAGTGAAATGAAAATCCTCCTCGAAGCCTGTATTCGATCGCGTAGCTTCGAAGAGGGGTTGAGAAATTTGTTAATCAGCGAATGTTTTCGTCTTGTACGTTGGATAAGAAGTTAACGTTGTGCAGTTCAGCGTCGGAGGTAGCGTTGACAGCTACGCGGTGGTTGGACCCAACGAACGGTGCGGCCCACGAGCCCGAAATGCGAAGGTCGGTGAGCGATAATGGTCCAACGGGTAGCGACGGCGTGCCAAGCGATACGACGGAGGACGACTGGTCCCGTGGAAGCGCAGAGGATCCGGACGAGGTTCCATCACCGTCCAGCTCACCTTTGCCCTCGCCAGCTGAACCGCCAGAACACACGGGGCCCATAACGGAACTCGATCGCAAGGTACAACGATTCGACCTCAAAGTATAATAGTGTTCGAAGTAGATCTTTCTTAACACTAGGCTGGTAGCAGTCTAAATGATAGTAGCTTTCGAATGACACCTCACAAGGACCCTCCTCTAATTCCTACTTTTTTTTCCCCTGGAGTAAACATCACGTACGCGATATTAACTTCACCTTACAAGCTACCCCTACCACTCGACGAATCTCCCCGTTCACCACGGCCTCTGAAAATCTTGGGAATCTTATTTAAAAGTACCTACCACACGCGAGCCTATAATTCACCTTGTATACTCGCACATGACGTTGCACGCGTAAGTCGCATCGCGTCACGTTCGCCACGGGCGCTGGGAGCAAGGAACAGGGAGGAAGAAAGGAACAATGGAAGCAAACGGCTTCGCTTTAAGCCTTTTGCACGTATGCGTTTGCACGCTCGTAGATCCTCGCGTGTCGAATTCCTGCATGCCAACCAGCGGATGCGTTACCAGGCTCCGCATCTTCCACTTTGCCCGCGACAGACCCGCGCAACGATTTATCTCACGCGGCGATCGATCGTTCTTCGTTGGACGTCCGGCGTGAAAATACCCGGTTGGTGCCATCGGTGACTTTTATACCGTGCTGGGTGCTTTTCTGATTCTAGGTGAGGAGGGCCACCGAGGCCATTCAGAGACTCTGCCAGTGCCCCTCGAAGAAGTGCTCCAAGCTGAAGGTGCGCAAGGTTGGCGAAGGACGCTACCACATTGCGGGTCGGAACGTCTTCATCAGGGTATGTGGACTCTTTTAAGTACTCTTGTTGGTTTTCTCCTTGGGTGTACAGAAAGTAAAATCACACTTCCATTGGCATTATAGTTGATACAGTTTTTATTATCGTCACAGAGCTAGTCTCTAGCAGGAGCAATATTTTAATCGGAATGTTGAATTATTACTTCTTATCAGGTTCAATCATATCGAGCGGTCTTCTTAGTAGATTTCACAGATTGCTGAAATTTTTAGAGCCTATGACTCCTTCGTCCTCGCGAAATTGCTTTGTCTCTCCATTCCTGTAAGCACTGGGGGACTTGAAGATTTGACACCCCTAGGCTAATAAGCCTCTGCCACCCTTTCCGCAAAATATCGTAAAATATTTGAAATTCGAAGTAATTTCAAAGTTTATTCTATATGGCAACTCACAGTCATTGCAAATTTGCTGAATGAAAAAGAATTAATTGTTTTTAAAGTTATCTCAAGCCTCTGTGTTTAAACCTTTTCCAATTTCTTTCGCTCAAACTTTGTCGCCTCCCGAAATTTTCCACTCCCCAAAATTCGATGGTCCCCCGAATTTGCCGCTCCCCAAAATTTGTCGCCCTACCCAATACCCTAAATTCGCCCCTGCCTATAAGCTTCTCTAAAGTTACTCAGTGTAAGGGTGGATTTCTCGAACGGACGAATCTCGCTGCATCTTGCATACGTCGCGTAGCGATGGGTAAAATCGCGTCAGCTAATGACCGTGGTACCGGCGTGTTCGCAGCTTTTGAAGGGGAGACACATGATGGTCAGAGTGGGCGGGGGCTGGGACACCTTGGAGCACTTCCTGGCGAGGCACGACCCCTGTCAGGTGAGGACCCTCAACCGCGAGAGCACGCTGCCTTCTCCGCACGGCAACAAGCACACCAACTTTCTTCCAATTCGCGCCAAGTATCGCAGCCCTCCGCCGGAATCCGTCTCGGCCCGCTAGCCTAAAAAGCACAGTGCCTGTTACAAGCCCACGCTACTTCACGTTCATGCTGCTGTTAGTCTGTTCCGTACGAGTAGAGAGTACACGAAGGGGGACACACGCCGACGGGGTGGCGTTGCGAGGCGGAGCATTTCTTTATCCACGAACTGGTGATTGACACGGGGCCTGGCTAGGGGAGCTACGCTGATAGAGACACGGTGGGATATGGATGGACGATTGAAATACTCGTGGAGCATAAGGGATCGGACCGATATCACATCTTCCTTCGTTCCAACCACTCGCGGTGCGTTGACGATATTGAGGGATTTCGAGGGTTCTTTCAGGCCTCGTTCAGCGACAGAGTACAATACTGTCGATTCACTATCAGCGAACGTCCCGGTGGGTAGCGCGTGGAGTTCACGTCACGCCTGCCCAGCTATGCACACGATCGCAATCTCTTCTATTCTCGTAGTCGTACTCGTACACGCTGCACCAAGTGCACCTATTTCTTACATGCATAAGTTATACAGGGGGATGGCACTATTTTTTACCACAAGTCATGTAATACCGGTTGGGGAGCACTAATGTTTAACGTACGTCCTTACAAGCGTGTTAATATGCCATCTTCTCGCTGGAAGGTCCGTTCTGTAATCGCGAGTAATCGCGACGTTCGACCGTACACAGTATCTTTACCTCTTATTATCCTCTCTTGTTTCAACTATCCCCGACGAATGTATGTATCAACTGTTACATTCAGTCGGCCCTCTTGTACTCTATCCCCGAGTTACGCATTACGTTTATACAGGATGCGTATGCAGGGCGGGGCACGCTGCTGGTGCCACTTCGATGACTCGGAAAATTGCTTTCGGAGAGTGTTCCGTCGTGCAACGGGTGCCGGTGCGAAAATGCGCTGTTAAAATTTACCGATCGCCTTCAGATCTCAGGATTCCTTGGTCGACTGCCGATAGTTTAAGTGGCAACGAATATCTTAGATAGTACCGTATCTAGATTCAGTTTTATACAGAGAAGTTGACTTTCATTTAAAAACCCGACCTATCGCTAAAGTTATGCAACGATCCAAGCACTTTTCGTTGAAATCAATACTTGCAGCGTCATCGAAGCCTCCCCAAACCACGTGCCCCGCTCCTTAATGTATAAACCCAACGTATACGTATATTTATTTGTACCATTTTTCGTTTTTACGTATTAAACAGTACAAGGTACTAATTTTCGTACGATATTCACTCGCTTCCTAGTTAAAACGGTTCACCCTTTGGGCGCTGCTATCAATCGGCCCCCGTGTGCGGGGAAAGCCGGTCACCGTTCGACGGTACCTAATCGTTAAGAAACGAAGCCGCGGGATTTTCGCACACGGTGCACGCCGATCGGCTCGAATCCTAAATGAAGCACCGAAAGGGTTGGTTGTCATGCATTCCACGGACGACGGGCATATTGACGCTTGATTCGGAAATTGTCTAACAGAAATAGAGAGGAGGGCAATGCACCTGGTAGAGGTAGCTTCACGAACGCAATGACCAAAGTTCGTAGCTTGGCACGTCGAAGCCTGCGAGCAGCTTGTCGGGGCCGTCGTTTGCGTCGCCAGATAACGATCAACTCTCGATCGTAACGGCCGGTCCGAAGCCATTCCAGAGGTCGATCCGCGCGTGTGATTAGAAGGAAGTGCAATTAAGGACTCAGGTAATGCCGTCTTGTCCATGTCCAGGGGAGCTTTGTCCTCTTTAACGCCGCAGGATATTGTGCTTTTCGAACAAACGATTCCGTCTTGCAGAGAGCAATGCAATTTATGGGGGCTAATCCTCCGAGGTTCGGGATTGCGGGGAACGTGAATGTAATCGACGATTATTACTCATACACGTTGGTCATTGCTGCTGTTGCCTGCAAAGGCGAATCTCATAGTGCACTTAAGCATCTCTCGCCGATAAGCAATTGTAAGGCACATAGATTATAACGAATCGCAGGGTCGGTCGCAGTTGTTTGATCTTTCATTGTAAATAATCCGTTTCTTTTTATCGTACTCGATGAAGAAATCAATAATTGACAGAGTATCGCGGTATGGTGTCAAAGTAATTGACACCGGGAGATGGTTTATTATTTATAGAAATTGTTAGTTACATCGTGTGTTCGAACGGGGGGTGTTTTCGAACTGCTTCCTTCTTCATTTTTCACGCTGTTATATCCACCGACCCTGAAGTAATTAATTACTCTTTGGCACATAATCGATACGTATTAAAGATCGGCTACACGCAAAATGCTTCACGATAACTGCCATAATATATATGTTTTGTACTTTTATAATAAATACGTAGGATAAGGGATACGGATGGACGAAGTACGGTCGATATTACAACGCGATTTGTGTTTGTTGGATTCACAGAAATGCAAGGGCACAGGCATGTGCAACGGAATACCAAAGCAAAGAAATACGCGACGAGTGTTGTCGGCACGTTGAGGCTGTCAACGTTGCCGGTCAAGGAGTTTCCCCCCCCCCCCTTTTTGTTAGACTTTTCCTCACCCTTACCCTAAATTGACTGTACCATAGCGTGTTACGTTTCGTAAATTATTTGTTCGACGCGTAGTGTGTGTGTAATCTACTCCGTTTAAGGTATTTCGTTCGTATTGGCGCAGAGACTGTATTTATTTGTACATGATAACGCGATGATATATTGCTATGTAATAGTGATCGAGGTGATTTCATTGCTATTCAGAGACACGGATTTTGCTACGCGCGAATGAGACGATTCCGCCATATTATATATATTATATTATTATAAACGTGTTACTCGATAAGTTTGCCGTAGGTCGATTAAGTTATCTGTACCTGCTTGCTTCTACGCAGAGCATCGAAAAGGTTTTCATCAGTTTTTCCTAAACGATTTCCTCGGAAATCATTTCACGCGTGTCGTTAAGTATCTATAGGTTTGCTATCGTATAACGTTGTCCTTAGAACAATCGAACCTGTTCTAGTGAAAATTAATTTATTTAAAGCATACGCAAGTTTTGTTGGAAATCGGAACAAACTTACGGAGGCTTGTAAAGTGAATAACAAATATTCTGCTTCAAAGATAGCGATTCTCGATTTACTTTTCCATGATTCGTAATGTGATACGATCATATCACATACGCTAATCTCGGCTCTTGCTTAACGTTAGTAATCAAAACATGCTTCTGTAAAACTTAGATGGTAATTCGTACGTTTCATGTAACGTTTACGGCTAATAACGTTAGCTTCACTTAAGTACGATACGATTTGTGTTAATTGTTATATTTTGTTGAACAATAAAATGTTTAATTACGAATGCCTCCGATGAATCGTACAGTGAACGCGATAGACGTTTATATCTTCGGGGCTGAGATGTCTTTGGACGAGTTTGTAGGTAACAAATATATTTTTATTTGTCTTAGGGTGCAGATGTTAATACAAAACGTAAATTATGTTTGGTAAACATCACTGTTTTAGCAATAATCAGTCTGATATAAGTAAAACCTATAATTATATAAATGATACAATACGATAGACGTTACAGCGCTTGTAAACTTTGGATAATTTAATTTTAATTTCAGTAGTCAGTTACTAAGTAATTAAAATAATAATACTCGTACGTATTGAGTTAGAATGTGTGGCGTCGTATTCATTTGTTTGAAGACGTGTTCGCCGGCGGCGAACGTTCTATTTCTTCTTACTCTTTCCCAACGTTAATGTGTGATGTTGGGGTTGCTGAGCGAACTGCATTTTTCGTCTATTTAATTCTAAAATATCGTCCTCGAGTTTCTTCCTGCTCTCTTCTACCTTCTTCTTTTCCTCCGTGTGATCTTTTTTCAGTTTATCGAACTTGTTGTGAAGCTGAAAGTTACACGCGGGCGTTACGAACCATAGAAACGAAGCACTGAAATATCGCAAGGTGAATATATATATATTTATACCTCTTTCTCTGCCTCCTTTAATTCAGCCTCCTTCTCCTTTACTCGTGCCACGAACATCTGTCGCATCTCATCTTCCTTCTGCTGGAGCTCTTGTAGATGAATGGATCTTTTTGCTTCGCAGGTTTGTTGGAAGCTAACCGGTTTATTGTCGCTATCCACATCGCTAAATCCCATCTAAAAATCAGTATGAAACTAAGACAGTCGCATCTGAAATCCTGGAGGAATTCTTATCTCCCGAAAATAATTACCTGCTCTAGTCGCTTTTTACGATAGAGCTCGTAATGACGGCAGTGCGTCTTCTCTCTCATATCCTCCATGTTTGTCCTTATTAACATTTCGCGCAATTTAACGAAATCGCAGTGCGATTCGTTTTCCACT
The DNA here is from genome assembly GCA_963932335.1 of Andrena marginata. Classification (NCBI taxonomy): domain Eukaryota; kingdom Metazoa; phylum Arthropoda; class Insecta; order Hymenoptera; family Andrenidae; genus Andrena; species Andrena marginata. Next base: position 10,126,365 of record OZ010662.1, on the reverse strand, counting down.
GCAAGCATTTATTAGATTATTGGAATACATTGAAGTGTCGATGTACGGATGAGAGTAAGATCATTTACCTTGCACCGTGCCCCACGGATATTGCCGAGAACGCATCATTTTGTTCCCAACGCGGACGAAGTCCGTGCTACCGACTACCGCGAAAGGTACATGGGCATTCATACTAGAATTCACTTCTGCGACGCTTTCGTCGTCAGTGGGGAACTGATAAATGTGAACCCCATTGTTTTGCAATTCGGATATAATTTTGCTCTGAAACGGATGAAGCTACATAACGAATGTAATTCGTAAAAGTCACGATACTTTGGCACAATATTTCTAACGTACCTTGAACTTTTGCAATTCTGTTTTAGATATTGTATCAGCTTTAGCAATGATTGGAATGATATTAACTTTTGTGTCCAGTTTCTTCATGCACACAAGGTCAATGGATTTCAACCTGTAGTTACACATTGGGAAATCATTAGGGTTAAAGAACCACTTAATAAGAAAGATTTTGCGTTGCATATTTACCCGTGGCCAGTGGGGCAAATGAAATACAGACAAACGTGAATGCGACTGTCGTGATAAGTCGGCAGGGAGCGTTTTATCTTTAGTTCTTCTTGCAAATATGCCTCGAATTGGGCATCGATGTAATCAACGACAGCTTTGAAGCTGTCTTCCTTGTTAATTTGATCCCCGTATCCGACTGTGTCGACGATTGTGAGCTTTAACCTAACATTGCTTTCTTGCAGCTCGTACGTATGGGCTTTGAGCTTGACGGAAGGAAGATTATGAGGGCTCGGGGTAGATTCGAAGCTTGTATTAAACAAGGAATCCATGAGGGTGGATTTCCCGAGCCCAGTCTCACCTGTGAGGACGATAACCATCGATATAAACAACAACAATAACCCATAGCATGTATATTAATAAATAACAGAGTATTTCCCGTACCAATGCACAAGATATTGAAGACAAATCCATTCTGAACCGATTTATTCACCAGTTGGTCTGGAAGACTGTCAAATCCAACATGACCGGATAACTTCAAATTACGGATCAAGTTTTCCAACTGAAAGTACGAATTTGCCATAAATGTTTGGAGCAACGAATCGACCGGAAATTAACAGTACCATCCATAAATGGAACGGTACAACGGTTCCGCAAGCCTACTGTTGTTGTGACAGACCAGCGAACCAACGCCCTTCAAGCAGTAAACACTACGCATACATCCACCAGCGTCCAGGTTTATATTTATATATAAAGAGGGACAGCCGAATGAGTATTTGCGTAAGAAAGACAGCCAGAAACAAAGTAACGTAGGCGTGAAATTTAAAAAAAACGACACTTACCTTAGCACGCTCAACATCCGCCGACGCCATTTTTACTACTAGTGACGCCTGCGTTTACTCATACCGCGGTTCTCTGTAACCCCCCACGCAAATGCACGCGTGCACGGAACGCATACGTGCCACGATACACGCGCGTGTAAATTAAAGATAAAATCGAATCGAATTATTTCCGTACGCCGTGTTCCGATTATTCCGTTACGCATGAACACGGCTCCATAAATACGGAATACAAATTTCATGTATCCACTGTGCAAGCAAATTAACAGATGCAAATAATAAATGTCCATATATTCGATGGAATTATCCTGGACAATCTACAAAGCCTCACTGATTGCCCCCGTATGAGTAGCACGAACGCGAGGCATTTTCGAACGCGTGTTGCAGTTACATCGTAATGGTAAATCAGGCTCGCGTGGCATTAAAATATTCATGCCGTTGTTGCGCGTGGCTGCATGGCAGTAGGTGCCGAAACGTATACAAATTGAAGGAGCGGTGGGACATTTTGTTCGGGGCTCGGATTTCGGGTTCGTAAACCCCGCTGCCCCCACCACAGGGGCGGCGCGCGCCAGCTCGGGTAGGAACTTACGAGCTCAGTATGTGCCGGAACTGCGACCGCGACGCTAGGGTGTTTCGCGGTGCGGTGCTGGCAGACCCCTCATAACAGTGTCTACTTTCTAACATGGCAGATCAATTTGTGTTGTATTATCATGTGACGGGGAAAAGCTCTCGCGCATAAGACGATCCTTTGTGTAAACTATCGTAGATCCTCCTCGCCGGGGGGAAACGTGCTGCCAGCTGCAGATTACCGTCGCGATGGCGGACATGAAAAGTCCACCGTTCAGTGACATTAAACGGCCGGAGGAGGTGGTGGCGATGGCGATGAACGACAGCCTCAAATTCGCCGTGCTGATCGGGCTGATCGAAGTGGGACAGGTGTCGAATCGGGAAGTTGTCAACACTGTGCTTCATCTGGTGAGTAGGCGTGAATTTTTCTTAAACCCCCCTCCACTCCCGGTTCGCCGGCCGTCCCTTTCACGGCCATTCCCGCCGATTTCTTAGCATCGGGCCAAGTCTGTCAACTGGAACTGTCAAACCGATACACCGATGTGCCGGGCGATCGAAATAATTCGTTATTTTGCGCGGATCCAGCCCCGATGGCGCGCGCGTGGATCACAGGTGAGAACGTCGCGAACGGTTGACAGGCTTTCTTCGCACGATTATATTCAATTTTAACCGCAAAACAACGCTGGAATATCGCCGATACCTTTATGGAAATGCGGTCGTCCTTGCTGCGCGTTTTTGCCCGCAGAAACGATTCTCGAAATACGACGAACGTCAAACAGCTTCGACGCGTTTATCGCTTGTCATTCGGAGCACAGTGGTTTTACTGCTGGCAGTTCGCTTTACGGTTGAAACTTTGCGTATCGTGCGCTAGAACAAATTCTCGGTCGCTTGTAACTACTTTTGCTTTATTATGCCAGCCACTGTTACCGAAGCTGTCACAGAGGAATAAGGCAGCAGTGCTGTGTCAGCGATTTTCTAGTTTAATACTAGTAATAGCATTTTATTGCTGCTACATCATTCTTGATAAGTACTAGTAATATTATAGCAGGAATATACAGTTTGCACACTAGTCGCGGCGTGTTAGTGTCGTCTCAGTATAACCCAGTAACGACGAACTAGTATTCCAATACCGAAGATATTGTGATCCCGTTTTGAGAATAATTAAGTACTAAGTAGTACCACGATAGTTATTTATACATTAGTTCCTTTAAAACCTCACGCCAGGGATTCTACATGCGTAGATCATTGACTTTATTACTAGCAGTTCTGCCTTTTACGACTGCACGTTCATCCACGTACAAGAAGGAATTCTCATTCACTCGTAATTTCTTCGGTGCCCGTTTACTCGTCAAACTAGCCTCCTTCCATACCCGTCTCATATGTTAATTACCACATAGTTTCTACCTATTACCACGATATCTCGAGGTCAGGAGACCTGGCTGTACAATCGTATAAACGTAAATCTACATACTTGACAATTTTACGGTCACGCTGTTGCTACATTCAGTCACACATGTCATACCCCTCGCGTGAACGCTGTTTACGCATCCGCCGTATCTTTCGATAACATTAGAATTTCACCGAGAATTACCTTGGGCGGAGGTAGACGGCCACGTAAGAAACACACGCCTATCAGCGATCTGGCGCGCACGGTTACCGCCTGGAAGCATTCCTCAAAATCTCCAACGATCTTCTCCCGCGGAAATCCATCGCGGGAACCACTCACGAGGCTCGTTAAGATTTCGTGAAAATTGGCTCGCAGTGTGGTACGGGCGTGCGGGGTCGAGCGCGGCTCGTTTCCCGAACTACCGAAGACAAATACGTAGCACGTGGCAGCGATTAATGTCGGCCGTCACGGCCGCACCGGAGTTACGATCGCGCGCCGCTTTTTCGATCCCGCCCGCCGCCACGTAGAATTAGTCGCCGATACCGATTGCAGCACCGTTTCCCATTGATCTTCCTTTGCGCCGGCCGCGCCGGACGATTGAGACACACGGAAACGGCGATGAACGTTTGCTCGCCTCTCTTTGACCGTGAATTAATTAGCGCCATTGGCGTACCCGCTGCTATCGCGTACAGGAAGCGCAAAGGAGCTGTGATCCTGGCAAATATGCTCCGTCCCGCACAGAGTGTGTCTCAGTAGCTGGGGCAACTGGGGGTCAGGTGGTTTTCCATGGAAAAATCAACGTGCAGGATGAAATTTCTTATATAGGGTAAATCCAGGAGACGCGGTCGGGCCGGAGACTTGATCGAGTCGTTATATGTCAGACTCTGTACGTAAAAATGCATTAAACTGCGGCCCGATTCCTTCTCCAGAAGCCACGCAGTTGAATGAATAGCGTCATTTCGCTTCCTTCTGTGTTTTTCTGTATTTATAGGCTTTAAAATGTAAATTGAGGTTACATTTAACCTCTTTTGTCAAACAGCGGTTGTACAGAATTATATTTAAAATATACTTCTAAGTTTATTTTCGTTTAATGTTTGGGATATAATAAGGTGGTAGAGATATTGGGGGACAATGCAGCTAAAGTATTTGGCCGTATTAACTCTTTCTCTTAAAGCTAACGAGAAGACCATCTCTCGCTGCAGAAAGGAGAGACGGTCGAGTTATGATTTTTTTTATTATTTTTGTTTATTTTGTATTCTTTATTATTATTTTATTATTATTTTTGTTTATTTAGTTTATTTATTCGCTTTTGTATTTATTTGCCTTGCTAATCGCCAGTAGATAGATCATTTTTTCTTTGATGTGTTCTTTACTTGTTGAGCGTAAACAAATTAAATATCAATGAACCTGTAGTTGTATTCACTCATAAATAATTTTGCTTTATCCTTTGTTAATTTTCCATGAATAAATATGTGAGTATTCTCTGCCAACGACGAAAACCATTTCTCCCGGCACCTCGGTAGAGGTGGTCAGTTGTCATGACTTCAGTTTTCAACCCGATTTACAGTAAATATTGTCTTAAAGCAAATATCGACCAGTTTTTCTGAATCAGCATAAAATTCTGAACATATAGGTTTGTTCTGATAAAATAAGTAATTTCTATATTAGTTTTAATAGCCATTTTATATTAGGTCGACCGCGTCTCCCGGATTTACCCTAGAGGATACAGATTCAATTCGTTTCTCCGTTTTAATATCGGATGGCTTGTTGATTGGTATGGTTATTTAAGCTGGCGATTCCCTAATTATTTCGAGGAGTGTGTCGCTTCTAGATAGTCGCGTGACAGTGTTTTCCTCGAGTCAAGGCTCAGCGCCGTCCAATAAGAAATTTCACGATACCACGGGACGGTATTGCACGTGTTCTCTAGGTGTCTTTATCGCGTAGGAGCGAAAGTAAGGTTTGGTGTATCTGGGGCCAAGCGAGCCTCGCGCTGGATATACGCGGCGACGTTCGGCGGGCAAATTTGCATAAGTAACTGATAAAATGGGAGTGGTTTTCGAGTTTTCCCGTCTCGAGGATTATCCGTTTGCTTTTGAGCCGGGTTAGCGGGCGGCACCGCGAGGCTCCTCGCGAACGTGGCGGAAGGGAAATTGGCTAATTAGTTGAGTAACCGGGGGCGACCTTTTTTTTTCCACCTGTCTCTTCCCGCGTGCTGTGATTATCGAGCGGCGCTTCAAAGCGTGGAAACATCAGCTAGATCCATCCGTAGATACGTAGATAATGTTTGCTAGATTAGATTAGGCCGCTGTTGGAACTAGTTACATCGACGATAATTCGTTCCTCTCGACCTCTAAAAGCTCCGTTTTTACGTATTTCCTGTATGGAGTATATTCAACGCGAGTTTTGATTATAAATTATAATAATCTCGGGCCCGCACACTCTGTCCAGCCCGTGGATATGCCACCGCGTGATTGACAATCGATTAGGAATTCGCGTCCCTCACGCACCAGCATATCGGCCGCCCATTCACGTTCCATTTCTTCGATCTGATCTGACGATCCTGTTGAAAAACCATCAGACATTCAGCCGGTATATTCGTTGTCATCCAGCGTATCGTTTATCTCGCTTATGCTACCGGCCCGCAGCCCGTTGAATCGGCTATTGTTACGGTCATGCACAATTAATCATACGGACAATGCACGTCGGGCTTGATAAACGGGCCCAGACAGGGCTTTTTAGCGATTGATAATTAATGCAAACGCGGAATGCGTCCCTTTGGCGCGTTCGCGCGAGGATCTTCTGTACCGTGCTCTCGCACCTATCGGAACGCTTCTGTGTACCTCAGCACGGTTCACGCTCACCTGATATCTATTGGATAGCGAGTCCCTCGTATTGTAATCCAGCACCTCGCGATCGTAATTCGTTGGGTATAAAGTATCGCTTCGGATGGAGTCGCGGTACCATCACTGGCAGAATACGTAATTCGATCAATCTCATTTCGAGAAGCTGGGAGCATCGCACAGTCGATACTGTTCGATGCTTATGGAGGCGAGGCATTTCCTTTCGGAACAACGTTCTGATGTTTCATCGTTGGTGTAGCTTGATCCGCGTTTCTGGACGCGGAGATACCGGATAGTGATCTTCGGATTGAGTTAGCCCCTAATGGCATTCACGCGTCGCAAGATTCTTCCAATGCGATTTGCGTTAACTTGTAGTAACAACCTTTGAAAATTATCACTTGCCAATTATAATCCAGTGGTTCTCAACCCGTCGGTCGCGACCCCCAAGGGTTAACACTAATTTATTTTAATATGGTTACAATGATTTTTTATAAATGAAAATACTACTAACGACTAAATAAGATAATTAAATATGTTTAATATCTTTAAGTATATTTAATATAATATCTCAATAAAGATATTAGAATTATATTCGAAAATATCTGTTTTTAATGTGCTTTCTTTACCTTATTAAATTTACCTTACTTTATATGGGAGAGGGGGGGGGGCAGGTTATTTGAATATTATAGAAGGAGGTGCGACTAAAAAAAAGCTTGCGAAACACTAGTATAATCAGTAGAACACTATTTAGTGTTTTAGCCTTCTAATTTCATCTCTAAAAATATTGGTTCCAAAATCCCAAGAATCGTCTTACTGTCATACGATATTTTGCTAAAATATCCTGTAGCCATCGAGTGATATGATGTTACCAGCATCACTGCCACGTAAAAAGAACCGGTTCTGGCTACAGAAATTCCATTGAGTATGGTCAGTCTGTGGGAGACTGTCTAGGAACTTTTTTAGCCATTAGCGTGGATGGTTGGTAAAAAATAAATGGTCGCGTGTGCTGGCTCCGGCGACATCCTTCTCGGCTCTTCATGACGCTCGACGTCAGCGTGTTGCGCAAGCGGCGGACGCTTCGAATGCCGCGCGAGTATCGCGAATTTCTGGCCAGCCCGTGTAAATAATATGCGCGGCCTCGTCTCTCCCGTTGGTCGATCGTTGCTAATTGATCGGACAAAAGCGCGATTTCGTAATTTCCATATAAATGGGAATGCAGATTCGGCGTGTTGCAAGATCGACCGGCGGAATTCATGGGCCTATTGTCATCGTTCGTTTCTATCCGCGTTCCGTGGGACAGTTAGGCGTATTCATCGATCGCTACCAACGGTGGCGTGAATCGATTGTCGGCCGTATCCGTTCTCGCTTGACCGCCAATCGGTGCAGGCACTCAGAGCGACGCGTGACGCTGTCTAGAGTCGTTGCCTGGCCTATGATTTTATTCAGAGCAATCGTTAACAGCAAAAGTGAGGGATAGTCTATACACTTGTGACGAGGAGTAGAATTCTAGTGGTTTCGGTAACAGGTCAGTCAGTGGCGCACTGAGGATTTAATCTTGGGGGGAACCGAGTTGAAGGGATGAAAATATTTCCAACGCAAATTCACTAAAATTCATTGGGTGATTATACAAATTTATTTAAAGGGTAAAATAAAGTTTTCCTTTCTTTTTACAAAGCTCCTTCTTTGGGGGTGTCAGGACCCTTTGGCCCTCACCTCCCCCTCCTCTTCCCTTCCTCTGATATGCCACTTTTTCCCTTAATTTACACATCGTCCCATGGATGGAACGCGTGTCAATGATTCGTCATCGAATAGATGCACCGCGCGCGTTATTGCAGCTCGCGCACGACTGCCGGTAATCAGTCAGCGCAATTTCCGTGAATCGAGCGACCGGCTATCCCGCGTTGACAGTCATTTCGCCGGGAGACTAATTTTATACCCGCGTACAGTTGTCACAGCTAGAGTGGTCAGTAATTAATTCGGCGACGGGCTACGGTAGGTATTATTTACTTTCCGCGGGGAAATTCGCCAACGTCGACGGACGAGAGCCGTTTGCGAATGGACGAGTCATCAGACCGCCGATAATGGTAATTGCCTGGGGGCTGTCGGGAACGATGGCTCGAGGATAGTGATCTGTCTCTCGTCATTGTCGTTTCTTTTCGAGATCCGCGGTGTACTTCCACCTGACGCTGACCGGAAAAATTACTTCGCGAAACGGACTTTTCTGGGTGAATGAGTCATATTGAATGTATCCGACGCTTAAGGGGTCATTCCGATAAGTGCGCCGATAAATTCAGCGATTTTCAGGAATTTATTGCGACGAAAATAATTACAATAATGGAATAAAGCTTTTTTCTATTTAATAAAATACATTTCTACAGTAAATAAAAAATATAAAAGTAATAAAATTGTTGCTTTTCAAATGCTTTTGACAGCGGTCTTGATGACGTGATTTAAAATTCATGTCTGGATCGTGAAGGCAATTTCAGCTGTTAGACTTATCTGAACCCAAAAATCCAAACAGGTTTTTGATCAGTACGACTGTCGCTATCGCTCGGAATATAATTAGTGATTTATCTTCAGAATTAGCAAAATGCCGGGCAAAATGCAAGAAAAATGTTTTTTCGGCTTTTTTCTTTTACTATTTTCGATTTTAAAAGCAGGTTGGGCGCAATGAAAATACTTGGTTGTAGACCCCGCGAGAGTCACAGGTGTGCAGAATAAGTAGTAAAATTTATAAAGCAATAGGTTCGATAGATTTTGAGATTTTATCTTTACGATATGGACAAATGACGTTTCGAGAAAAACGCGTTCAAAGTTTTCATCTACAGAGGTCGAGCCTCTGTGCTCCCCACAAAATGTCTCTGTAGAAGCTAAATTAATCGGAATTTTTCCATGAAAATTTAACCGTACATTCTAGAGGATATGTATTTTCGAAAAATGTTTAAAAAAAATCGATTTTTTCAACTCGTCTAATCGGAATAACCCCTTACGTTTTAAATGAGTGCGTATTTTAGTCGTATTTAGTGCGTATTTTAGTCCAAATAAATTTAGGATTTTAATTAAAACATTCAGATTCATTGGACATTTATTCTGTTTTGGAGGATTTTATAATAGCGCGGATGGTTCTATATTAGTAGTGTACCTACTTGAAGTTACAAGCCAGAGGTTGCGACGGATTACGCTTTTTTACTCAACGAATCAAGCCCGATGAGGAAGATTACGTGCACAGTGGTCAAGATAATTGTCTGCAATGAACCAAATGTTCGAGCTGCTGACTCGTCCTCATAACCATTCCCTGCATTACAGTCCCACTCGGAATTCTTTTTCACCCCCGTGCAGCATTCGATCGTGGCCATCAGCTACGCGGAATATATCGCGACGTTCCAGCGACATTTACCCCGATATTTATTGCGTCGATACGTTCCACCCCGTCTTCTATACACCCAGACCGCCCACACAAGCCCGTGTATTTAATCGTTAAGTTTCGAGGGATTCTCGGTCCGAGGCACCGGACCAACATACCGGCCAGAGTCGAGTGCTATGAAAATATTGGCGATGTGTAACACGTGTCGCGGGTTGGAAAAAAAGCGCGCTGGTAAATAGTAGCTGGCTACGCGACGACCCATCGATTCCCGTTAACGTTTACGTTTTGTTCATCCCCCATTGTCCTCCCTCTTCGCAATACTTTTCCCTCCGCAATGTCGCGCGCCCCGCTTTAAACGGATCCAGTTTCGAAACGCGATTTCGACCGGGTCGCGGCTATCGACGAGCGTGACGCGCGTTATAATTATCCCGCCACCCACCCACCACCCTCCGCGGTCGTTAAAATAAACGGTGATTAATTACACGGGATGGGGGCCGCGTTGTAATAACCCCAATGCTACACCTTAATTCCGACCACTAATTAGTCTTCATTGCAACGACTACGTGCTCCCATTGTTTGTAAGCTCTCGCGGCGATTCCGGCTAAACGGCTGCCCGCTTCGAACCTTGTTAGACGCACGCATACACGTGGGATGAATTAATACGCGACCGACTCCGAGGCAAAGTGAATACAGCCCCCGAAGACTGTATTCGGTTTCACCGATGCGGAATATCGAATTAACCGTTTCTGTCGGGCCTGAGCTGTAAGTAAATTCCGATTCCTCGATCCAGCCGCGTTTCGTTGGATTCTGGCCTCGCCAGGCCGCACGCGGTTATTATTCTCTTCTGTTGTATGAAGGCTGTCTATGATTCTCGTTCGCGTGTTTCGCTGCGAGTTCCCAAGTTCAAGGGAACTCGCGAAACATCCCAGGGTTCTTCGGCCATTTCACACACATTTGTCGAAACTTTCAGTTGAGAATTACTTAATATTCGACTGAGAATGAGTGGAGTTTTAGTTGAAATTGGAGTACCTAATTGCAATCACTTCGGGAAGATCCTCGTACCATTGTAGATCAGAGTGCCTTTGAAGAATTCTCTTGTTGCATTTACAAGGGAACCCTTGCTCACCAATTGGAACGCAAGTTTGTGGGTTTATAGAGTGACTCAAGGCAAGAACATTGGTATATTTTATTCTTGCTCGACCGCTCTTCAGGGGTGTGAAAATTAACCGCAAAGTCAAAGAGGCACTCTCACTTTTCCGCGTAGAACTGCTAAAGTACGAGACAGAGAAAATGTTTCAAACAAAATTTTAATGGTGCGATAAGTGCTGCAAACTTCCTTTAACGAAATTTTGAAAAAAGCTATTCTTCGTCAGGTATTTTTTAAATTCTTTTAAAAATTTCGATAACGAAAGTTTGCAGCGTTTATTTCACCATTAAATTTTTGTTTAAATTTTTTTTCTGTTTCTTGTACTTGAGGAGTTATATGCGAAAAAGTGGGAGCGCCTATTTGACTTTGCGGTTAGTTTTCACACCTTTAAATTGGGCACGAATAAAACATACCGCTGTTCTTGTCTTGAGTCAGTCTATAAACCCACAAAGTTCGCGGGGTTCCCTTGGTAATGGACATTTTCCCCATTTTCTATACACTCAGTTATCGAAGTAGTTAAACGTGCCGCTTCTTGTTCAGGCTATCGCTATGTCGAAGGTCGCCGTAAATAATTTCGAGCGAAGGTTATCGCGGCAGTAATTGCACATCGATTCAAGCACGTTAGCGGCAGAAGGATAAAGATTCTATCATCTGTAATTACCGTCACATATGTTGCAAAATTACCCGTTTCCATGGCTAGGGGATCCATCTTCCGTTTTCAATTACAAAATTGCCTTCCACTCGCGTCGCGCAGGCCCGTCACAGAGGGCAAGCTAACTGCGCGGGACGCACTTGGTTTGAATCGTCTGCTACTGGGACAGTGATGACATAACTGCGTCTTAACTCGATAAATTCATTGCGGTTACGGTAACAGGTTGGATGATATTCGCTCCTGTGCACTGACATCGCACAGTTTCGCGTCATCAAATCATATACGGAACAATTTGGAGGCCAGCGTGCTTATCAAGTGCAACCGAAGATCGTTAACGACGATCAACTTACCGGTATTAGCAAACTTTCGTTGCTTGGCAGAAAAAGAATTGCCTATTCGTGAGTAGATTCGAGAACCTGATAAATCTTTGTCATTGTAAACGATTTCGCGTTTAGTGATCGAGTGGCAGAATTTCCTTTTTTATCCTCAATTATTTTTTTACTTACACTTAAGCTTCCCCCCTCCCCTTTTTCTTTGTTACTTGGTGGTATAGAAAAGCGTGGTCTGACGTTCACGTATCTGGCGGAGAAAAATCTGCGGCGATAAGCGAAATCGCTATCGATACGGCCTGCTTAATCGCGCTAATCTCGCTGTGCAAATAGTGGGCTATCTCTCGATTCGGGTGCATAGCTTGCTGGTATCGGAGGCATGCTCTCATTAGAGGGCGTATTTCGTCGCGTGAACTCATTTACGCGTACACGTGCATCCACGCTACTCAAGCCAAGCCCGATAGAACATCCCTCGCACAAGCCACGCTGCTCCACGGGCAAAATTCTCTCCGCTCTTCGCACGTCGCATCGCAGCATCCTTTAAACGTTTCGTTCCACCCAGGCGCCACGAAATAGCAAAATATGCAGTGCTCTCCTGCAAAGTGCAATTTAGCAATAGAAACTTTTTACTGTAATTTGCTGGGAAAGTTTCGAGTGGGAGCTTGCAATATCCGACGTAGAAAGTATCGGGAGAACTCGTCGGGGTAAATTGAGAAATTCTCGTAGGGCAGAAAATCGGTCTAAGTACGTTGGAAATATTAAATCAGGATTAATAAGGAAATGGGCCGCGATCAATTAGCTAAATCCGTGGCAATCAAGAAAATTTGCAGAGTGACATTTTGGATGGGTTCGGGGAAGCTGCTTGAGTCGTAGAAATTAATACTCGAATTTCTAACAGGACCGTAATTGTTTATAAAAAATTCACCGCGCCAAAATATACTGTTCCCCTGCGGTTGCAGTAACTGAATCGAGACCAGCTGAATTGTAAATGGCGGCAGATACCTACAGACACTCGTTCTACCTTCGAGACTGCACTTTTAACGCGTTTGCTGGAGCAGTAGCGCGGAGTAATAGCGCCATAACGATCGAAATTTTTGGCAGTGGTCCACGCGCATTTGCTGCCGGAATTTTTCTGCCGCTTAAGGGTAACGACTGGAGAGACAAATTTTTTAACCGCATTTCACAGCCGTGCGGTGCTCAAGCGCCCGTCCAAAATACTGTTTTAGAAGGGGAAAAAAAACGTTGCGCCCGCTACTCGGAGTTTTTTTAGAAAATGAAACTATCCGTTGTGCCCCGACGATGTTCTCTTCACAGTCTTTGGCTATTTTAAGGATACGGAGAACATTTCCATTCGAAACTTTGAATTTAATATCAGCTCGTCGATGAAAGCGTTTGGCCTTGATCCAGCCGTGTTTACTGCGGCATTCCCTCGCTTTTTCCCCTTTATAAACTAACGCAAGAATTTCAGAGGCCCTCCCCATCGATAGAGGGTACTTTTATTAAAGCGTAATCTAGATGGTAGAAGAAACTTGGGCGGTCCCACGTTCAAATATTCCCTGACAAATATTTACGTTGCGAATGGGGTGGAAGCGAGAGCGCTATTAAAACTTTCGCAATCGTACACTCGTATCTAGCCATGATAAATGGTACAATTGAAACGGGGCTGATATTCCGCGAAGGAGCGGGCAAGAAACGTGAAGCAACATTTCCTTGCACGACACTTGGCTTTCGAGGAAAAAGGGGCTTGAAAAATACGTGGGAAGCAGGTTTGGTTACGTGCGCGCGTCTCGCACGTGACTTCGGGATCGATTTTACTGAAAAACTGATGCTCTCGCGAGAAAATCTTACCCGGCACCCGCGGACTCTTTCTCGAACGTGGAATCCACTTGCTCTTGTTCGCGACGCAAATTGCCCGTCGACCCTCTCATAATTCGAATAACGGACTCCGAGTTCTAGCTACTGCGACACTGTCTTGGCTATTCGACTCGAGTGTCTTTTGTGGAGCCTGAGACGACGAAGCGTGGCCGTTTGATTTAATTAAGAATTTCGCGGCGACTGTATATTAACGGGAAGCGTTGATGCGTGGCGGTGCGGGAAGGGGCGCGGAGCTATCGAAGCGCGAACACAATTTCTCATTTCCCTGCGTGTCGTCGGGGGCTCGTTCTTGCCCTCGTTTTCAGCCACGCTCGCCCCCTCCCCGGTTCATCCGTTTCTAGTCGCGCGGAGATTTTTCTGCCCGTACTTCCGGGCTAGAAAAACTCGTTAACTTTAGGAGCATGGACGACGACGTCGGCGATGAGGAGAAGGAGAGAGGAGCCTTCGTATTAGCGAGGGCTGCAGTGGCTCGGTCAATAACAGCCGCCATCCACCTGCACTGGACTTTTGCTGATGCAGGCTCTCCCACGCTTCCTACCCATTTTCCTTGCGCGTCTTGTGCTAAATTCTCGTGTCCCTTTGTATAATGTAATTTCGCGCGACGCCGGAGCGGAGCCGATACTCCGCCACTTGAGATCCGCGATCACCGGCGTCCTTTCAGGACGCTGATAGTCGAACGCTGGTAGCTGGGGCACGCGACTCGTCTCGGCCAGAGGAGACAATGCCACGAGATCCGTTCGAGTAGTCTCCTTTTTCCGAGCCACCGACACGCGACGGCGTACGTGGCGAACGCGAAATTAATATTCAATTCAGTTCTGGGGCTGAGTCGGGGCGCGATGGGGATTGTTCAGGACGGGTCCTCGCGTTGCGTATATTTCATCGAGGTGCAAGTATATTGCGGGGGGGAAGAGTTCCTCGTGTGTTCGGCGTGATTAATTTCTTTGGGAAATAAGTACTGTTGTTCGTATGTGTGATATGGGCGACATGAGTGCGGAACATAGTAAGTAGAGCAACTGCAACAGCGTCCCTATCAAGTATAGTAGTATATAGTTGTTTGCGCGGGAAATGGCACTTTTTGGAATTAGGTACTTCGTTGCTGTTATGTGTGAAGTTTTATATACAAATATTTGGCGCGGATTAATTAAAGTAAGCGACGTAACAAAGGCAAATTAATGTTCAGTAGAAGGAATTTGTGGTTTATTTTGTTAATAGCGTCAGTAATCGTTCTTTACTTGCGAGTACCTTGGTTAGAAAAGTAGTACCCTTTTAAGAAAACTCTTTAATGCAATTTCGATGAAGGCTTTCCCGCGGATGAAACGAATGAAATAGCTTTTTTTTTCAGTTTATGAATGCCATTATCTTGCTTGCTGAATAGTTATGAGCGTGTACGCTGCACGTAATCCCCATTTAAATAAGAATTTCCATTTCGTGCTATCATTCTGCAAGCTCCTATGGCGCTGCTGTATTGATAAACGATTTCCCTATCTATTTATAACGAATTTAAAAAAGAGAGGAAGCATAGATAGTCGGGTGCGTGGCAAGGCGCGAAAATAGACGGCACAATTGTCCCTCGGAGCGTACTATGAATGCAGAGTAAATGAAAAGCCAATAGATAAAAAAGAACAGTGTAAATTGCGCGTAAAGTGGCTCGAGTCGTTCATTATCCCGGCGCGACAAGACGAATTTTGTTACGGGATAACGAAGCTTTTAAACGGCCAGCGCCAGACAACACCCTTAAGGGTGTTATCGATTTATCCTTGGCACTCGATACCTTGAAATATCTCCGTTTAATATCCTCCCCACCTCCGCTCATATTAAAATCCGTAACAAAAGAGGTGCGTTCGTTCATTTCTGCCCTCCCTTGGATCTAGCCTCGAACGCCTTTGTCGAGGAATGCCTGAAGAATCTCTGATATAAACGTCCCTCGGCCATTTCCTTCCGACGCAATTTTTTGTCTTTATACGCGGGGTGGCATTAATAATGCAATATTACGGGAGATACTCCCCGGGGCAGCGCAGCACAGATTGTGAAGTTAAATCACGAGCAATGCCGCGAGTAAGGTGGCTGCAGTTGCCCCGTTACAATTTATCGCGGACACTTTACGCACACCGTTATCATTGGATTAGGGCTGGATATTCGTACTTCGGGTGGCACGCGGCAAATGCCTCTTTTAGGACCTTTTTTTACCTCGTAAATGAGCGGCAACTTTTTGCTGATTAACGAACCCCCGGCTCTGTTTATTTGCATAATTAGGCGTTGTTCGTTAAGCGGATTACCGCCCGAGACGTTAGAAGAAGTTCGTTTTCGAAAGTAGTTGTTGACGCTGATTGTTTACTAGGAGAAAGCTGCACACTTCGCTCATAATTAGGGATAATGCCCCTGTAATTTTGCGTAACGCTTGTACTTTATGCAACTTGATAGTTTCGCAATTAATTTTCGTTTAGTTCTTTTCCAGTGGATGAAAAAAGCTTCGCAGAGTAATTTATCGCGTGTGGATGACGGGCTGCATCTTTTCCTCGCATATTATTTAAAAATGGAATTGCGGTGATTTACGATTGGGAGTGGAGTGAACGTTTCGTGCGCAGCTACTTTTAACAATATATTTACCATTCCGCTTCTCGCGCTTCCTGGCTCGTTAATGGTAAACCAAATACGCTTGATTGCTTCGGTCTTGAAAGGAATGCGTTGACAAAATTGAGGCAAAGTTTGGTTCGAAAATATCCTTTTCCTAATTGTCTGCCGTGATATGTGTTGATCCTCCCGGTTTATTATACCCCGTAGTGAACCACCGTATACATTCTTCACCGCATATTCGCCGTCATTAATAATGCAATTGCCATTAGCATTGCATTAACTCACCAAGAAGGGTACACGTGTATTCTCCACCACGGCGGATTTAAATTCCACTTAAATTTAATTTGCCATTAATGATGAACGCTTGTCGTATTCGAATGGGCATCTTCGCCGAGTAATTTGTTCCCCAGGGATTTCGATAAATATTCATTGCGCCAGCCTCAATTCAATTTCGTCGGCTGAAAAATCCTGACTTGAACAGATCCGTTTGTCATCCTTTCCATTGTATTACTGTACAGAAGTTAAGTAATGGAGCCGCTGCTCGTTGACACGGAGATAGATAAAGTTACACGGAGGCAGCGCTGAAATAATCGCGGTGATCCATTCGCTACGCGTGCTGGGAGAGGGAACATCAAGAGGAGAGCCGTGCATAAAATTATTGACGCGGCTGTCGATAACATCGCGTTCGATAAGAGCAACCCCTGTGCTCCTACATTCCGAGAGGGTCGGAATTTTGTTTCCAAGGTTTTGTGGCTTTAAAGTTCGTGAATGGGCTGGCTGGGATTCAATTTGAGAGGCACGAAGACGAAAGAGCTGGCGAGGCGAGGGTGGTTAAGCTTGCCGTTAACTCCCCGGCGAAGACTATAATGTTTCGAGTCGTAGCCTCTTAATAAGTTCCTCCTATCCGCCTAAATTTGACGGAAAGTTGAGGGGGGGGGGGGGGACGCTTAACGAAGGCACTGCTTCCTTCTTTATAACGCACTGTCTGCTGGATCTCGCCTCTGAAAGGTGTTACTTTGGGTCGAGCAGCTCGGTTGCTCCGAAATTTACCATTTTCAGTCTGCTGAAGCAGGGGAAAGACCCCATAATCCACTTCCACTATTTTAATACAAAGATAACACAGCGCATACTGTCACTTCCATTCCGCACTGCTTGAACGAAACGTTGCCGCTGTAGCTAACGGAATTATTCCTCACTTTTTCACTGCAACTGGAATCTCGACTGCAACAGGAACTCCCGCGATAACAGATAAATGGCCGTCAATTAAAGGAGCACGTGCAACTGGTTTTCCACAGGAAAAAAAAGACGAATTATCTGTGATCGATAGAAACGACGCCAACCGATCGAATCGGTTCTCGTTCTACGTGCAGCCGGTCGGATGCAAGAGTAGAGGGATTTTCAGTGGCAGTCGGGTGGCAACGATAATCAGAGAATATTCTCGAGCGGTGGAAAGTGGCCCGGCGGCTTCGAGCGCCGTCAGCTCGAACGGCCTAATTTCAAAATAATACAGTGCTCGCATAGTGAGACGTGGGAGAGTAAACACGTTACAGCGGCGGTGCTTTTTTCCAGCCGTGGGAGGATCGATCGATCGTGTAAAGCCCCCGCGCGCACAACGTGGATACGTTACTACGTGCGCGGTTGACAGTGGGTTAATGACTCGGACGGTGAATGACAAGACGCGCGTGTCCATCCGAGTCATTGTCATGCACCAGGCCGGGGCGGGCAACGGTCTCGGGTCTTTTCAGCCGCGGAAACTTCAATTTCACGCTGGAGGGACACGAATAGCCTCTATCACGGTGGAAATCGTGGTCAGAACGTACGCGATCGTGCAATCGGTTCCTGACGGTCAAGTGGCAATCGCCGAAGGGACGTCAGCTTGTTGCTTCGATTTCGGCAAACCGTATATACCTTTTAGTGTACCTACCGCCTTGTATAACTGTATACAGCGCTATTGAAATATGTTGCAAGTTTTCTTTTTTACAAAACCATTATAATATGTATTTGCCAGACAGAAATGCTTATTTGTTCAGCCTGGTAGCTCGAGGCTACGGAGGTCTGGCTCGCCGGGCATCATACGATCTTTTTATCGCGCTGATTCGAGCCGTTGAGAGAATGCATCGAACGTGCATTATCGTAAAAACGAGGAATCCCTTGCACGTCCACTGAAATAACTTTGAGGAGCGCGTTGGAGGGGTGGTTCAGCTAAAACCAGGGAACATTACGGCCAGTGGATACGTATAGTTCGAGGGGGCAACTCGAGCATAGAGGGGTGTAATTGTGGCCTGGTATCGGAAAACGAACCGGTTCGCTTTTTAGGAAAGTCCAGTAATCACGAGGCAGACGTTCTAACAGGCGCCAGATGCGGCTTCTGGCAAAACAGTGCCTCCCTCCCTCTCTCTCTCTCTCTCTCTCTCTCTCTCTCTCTCTCTCTCTCTTTCTCTCTCTGCTTCTCCCCGGGTGCGCATAATGCGAGCTTGAGCGAGGCCGAGGATTTCATTCGCACGACCCTCGCGATTTCGCCTCTTTCACGTGAACGCAAAAACATTCTTTCGGGGAACTGGCCGCATTTAAATGAACGCCCAGGCCCCTTTGATTGTCTCTCTAACTCTGCGTTTCCCCCATATTTCATTTAATGCATTCAGCTCGAAGAAGCCCTCCTTTTCCTCGTCGTATTTCCTCCAACAGCTGCTCCCCTCGCTGGTCCTCTCTGGTTTTATGCTTCCCATTCGGTAGGTTTTAATTACTTCTGACTGCGAAAAGAATTTCCGTTTGCGCGTGACGGAACGCTCCTTTGGGGGTGAAAATTCCGGTTTTGGGTCTGAGGGAGACACGGGAGTTATTGGAAATCGGATGGATGACGCGTGAAGTTTCGAATATAAGACTTAAGTGTGTCAATGAGTATTCATCAGGTGCCAGATCTTTTATTTATTCATCTATGCTACTCCTATAAGCTCGTCAGGCTTGAATCTCTGGATAATCAGGTTTTTAGGAGTTTCCGAGATCAGAGATTAGGGTGATAATAGGACCAAGTTTCGGAAGATTCCGGGAAGCTTAGAACCTCTTCGAAATGCTTAGGATCACGAGTGATTCAAGTTGGCGGAGGATTCTCATAGTTTCAGAGAACGTCTATCCCTAAGTAGACTCTATATATACCTCAGATTATGCGATTATAATCGCTGCTCATAAAAATTGAATATGAATTTTAATCGATGAATTCTTTTTTCTTGTATACTCTTTTCAGTCGCTTCTATTTTTAGCATGCTTCCATTCATTATCCTCGGGCATTTACACCCCCTCGTTTACGATTTCAGTCGCAACTGTGGACTTGTTTGTTGGCTTCGTAGCTGATTGGTTTGCTTTACCCTCGTTGGCAAGCTTTATGGTCACTTTTGCACCACCAGAAATCACTTGTACTCGGGCCTCGTAAAGATAATGCACCACCCGCCCGGGGGCGTTTTATTCCGCTTTTTTACGCTGATCCTCTCGTGGCGAGATGATTATTTATATCGACGGCGTATTTATACGTGTGCAGCGTACCAAACGATTCAATATAAAGGTCTGGCGGGAAGAGAGCGGTGGGCGAGCCCTATTGATTTCGGGCGAAACTGGTCAATCAGGGGTGGGAGGATATTTCTTTGGCGCGAAACGACCTTTTTCGCCCGCCACCACAAGCGATCTCGTTCCGAGCTGTAATTTCGGTGGAAATTGAAGCGCGGCTGCGCGTATTAAGCGATATTAATTTAAAGGCTGAATTTACAGGGTACAGAGCGTATAAAAACCATGGCCACGGCTTTGAGGGATAACTTTGCGATATTACCGCAATATAAGAGAGCAATATCGAGGCATACAAAGTGAAGGAAAATCATCTTTTGAGTTTGTCAGTAATTTGTAAGGAACTTGGGATAAGCGATGCACGTTCATAGAAAATCGCTAGGGGCCGTCCTTAAATCGCGTGAGGGTAATTTTGGCGATTTCTTACCCCCTCCCTCCCCAAGTATAAGAATTCGTAAAATTTTATATTCCAAACCTTCTTCCCACACCCTTACGTAATTTAAGGATTACCCTCTAGTATAAAGAGTTCGAAAGTTTGGTTTTCAGAGAAACAAAATACTTCACGGTTCAAATCGACAGGCTCCTACGTTCGAAACCTTTCGTTTCATCGAAGTAAAAGGTCCCATTAAATTTTATGTCCGCGAGCGGTTATTTCTACCTGTCCAATTACGCGCTGGCAAACTTGTTTCAATAAGGGATTCCAATTTATTTTAGTTCAAAATTGTCGCATCGTATCACAAAAGTTGCACGATATTGTCCGCGCAAATTTATGCGACGGGCCCAGCGAATAGGTAATCAAGATTCTAAATGATCGACATCGACTGTGACGCCCTCATAAAATCGAAGGTACCATTTTGCCACGGGCATTGTAAATTTCAGGGTGACATTCTGAGATAATCGAGCACGGCCAAGGTGGAACGTAAGAGGCTGCTCTTCGGTGCACTTTTATTAGCTGACATTTCTCTCTTTTATACGGCCCTCTAGGGTCAGCAAATTAAAAATATCGATAGTACGGCACGTTGGTATAACCCACGTGTCACGTTTTCCCATTTCCACTGGCGATCGAGTCTGTATCCACGCTTTCTGAACCGAGACGCGGGAGCAGCTCCGCGCGGACGTGAATTGGAGACAAATTAAAATGTGCACTGACCTGCGGGTTGCTCAGAAAAAGAATTCTGAATCCAGAGTATGCGTAGCGCTCATTAAACGGAGGGGAAAAAAGTAGCTTAGCCATCGTGGGTGGGAAAGTTAATTCTTTCAGAGTTATACTCCACTCGGTGTCTTAGTAATTTAAAAAGTTCTCGCCTTTGGCCGATCGATTGAACCGCGAAAGGCCATTCTCGGGAAACGTTCGTTCCACAGAGATGGAAGATTTATCGTCGTTGCATTCGTAATGCGGCCGAGGAACAAATGTGAAGCGTGGATGTTGTTCCAGGAATTATTTTCGCGGAGCGAGTTCTCTCTCTCTCTCTCTTTCACCCCTGTTTTCGATGCTTAGGTGATGCGGTCGAGTTAGTGTTCGCCGTTCCCCGGCCTGACCCACATTTCATTCAGGCATTCATTACTCCGGCGGATCTTTGGGCTCGCGCGAAGTCGAGCGTGTTCTCCGATTTTTCTTAATCTCGACAATGCCCGTCGCCGAGCCGATGAATTCTGTCCTCGTCATCGGCTTTTCCATCGGGAATGACGAATCGAAGCGATTTCACGAGTTGTTTAACTGGCACGTTCGATCCTCCAATTTCCGTCGAATTAATACTATTTATTATACCATAAGCTCGACACGACAAACGCGCCGAACTTTTGCATGCTTTTTTAACGTTTTTAAAACAAGTAGAGCTCACGTCGCGGCGTGCCCGCGTCCCCCTTTGAACCGCCGAGTTTCCATCGTAATTGAATAAACAAAAACGTCCCCATTTTAAGTTGAATTTCAATTCTCTGTTTGCAATGTCAACAAAGGTCTTGCCATCTTCACAGTACTGTTTCGTGCCGCGCGCCTCGTTCGTGTTGCAGTTGCGATGCGACAGAGGACTTTGCGAGCCTGTAGAATCTACAGTGCAGATGGTCCTCACGGGCATCTTGTAGAATTTTCAAGAGACTCTGCTTCTCGTTGCCACGTGTAAACCGTTTCCGCTACTCCGTTGGACGAGCACCGACAAGCTGCTTCATTCTATACCCGTATATTTTTTCGAGCACGAAATAATGACCAACGATTCCGTGGATGCGAGTTATACCCCGAACATTCGCAGGAAATTCTTCCACCGATTAACCTTTAGGGGGCCGGGCTGGCCAATATAGTGGCCACTGAAAATTTTAAAATGTGAACTTGCTTCTAAGGGTTTTTGATGTCGCTAATCACGATTCTATGGACAGAGTATCAAAATTTTACGCAGGAACAGTGTTGCCAACCTAAACAAGTGAAAGAAAAAATAATATATGAATGTAACTGCTGTTATTCATTTAAGCCTGTTTAGGTCGGCAACACTGTTTCTACGTAAAATTTCGATACTCTGACCTTAGAATCGAGATTAGAAATATCAAAAACCCTTAGAAATATTAAAGTTATAATTTTAAAAATTCCAGTATATGCCATACCGTTCGCGGCCGGGCTGGCCACTATAGTGGCCACCTAAGAATTTCGATACTTTTCCGACCATTTTGATGGTATATATGCATAAATTTTAAGTAAATAAAATTTACAATTTCAACGAAAAAATCCCGGCCCTCTAAAGGTTAAAAGTGTCGAGTGCAGGCTACACAATACCTACGTATTCCATAACTCACAATAATTTGTTTGAACTTAATGCAGTGAAATATGTAGCTCAAAGAGACGAGCATTTAAATCGATGGCCAGATGTATGGTACGGCTTCAATTGCATTACATTTGCATTAATGTTCTCGTAGTACGGGCATTGGTTCCAGCGCTCTTCAATAACTTTAGAATCCATACGCGTGCGTCGTTCCAGCGATACTTCTAGTGATATATTTCCCTGCGTAGATCGATACAGCCTCGAATCCAATATATTTAGACACATTTGTAATTCCACGAGTTGGATGAGCACGCTAGACTGCAGCTCAGCGATCGCGCAATGAAAATAATGGAGGAAACCTGTCGTCGGCAGTGTTGGTTTTAGCAGCTCGATTGCACGCTCATCGAAGCATCGCCTCGCATCGAACTTGCCAAAAAGCACTTTTACTAGTTTCACGCTTCATTCTACGCTTCGACTTTGTGCTGGTCACGATTACGGTGCGAGGGAGATGTTAAATGGGAAAGTTGCATTCTTTAATTCGCCTGCATAGCTCATCGCTCTGAGGAAAAATACAGCTTGTCTGTAGATAACTGTTGCACGATCTAGAATGACACGGTTTCAAGGCACTAGGTACCAAGTTCCTAGAGCTTTTAAAGTATCGAATATCGTATCCAACGACGGAGTGGTAGGAGAATAGAAAATTCTTCAATTATTTAAAGTAACGTAGGAACCTTCGACTACAAGGAAGTCACATTTTCTTGTCGAACCATGTTCGTTTTAATTCACCAGATTTTCCCTTCCTGGCGTTTTTTTTTTTTTTTTTATGTAGAGCTATTTCATACCTGCGAAATGTTGTCCCGCACTAAAATGTTTATTTCACAGCGCGTCTTTGTAACTGCGCCATAAATTCCTGCGTACGTGTCCTAGAGATCGTAAAACGGGGCTCCGTGTGACGGTTCGCCTGTAAATCGAAGAAAACACGGGAGCAATCTGCCCGTCGATATTCTCTCGTCTCGGCACCTTCGCTCGCTTCCGGTGTAATCTTACTGTAGGTGCGAATTCAAATTGCAGCCACGGTAATTGCGTCGCCAACGAGGTGCGGAGTGTGGCGAGCTTTATCGATGGGTATTCTATGGTTTTAATAACGGTCTCGGTTCCTGCGCCCTTCGGATAAACTATTTCTTCGATTGATAGCTTGACTATGATAATGGCACGCCTTGAGAAGAAACGAATTGAGAAATAATGAAATAGGAAAGCATTTCCTTCCTCGACGTTTCCTATGAACTAGTTACGTAATAGAAAAAAAATATATACGAATTGGGAACCTCCTCCTCCTTTTTGGCAGCCGGTTAAAATTGTTAGCCAAGGATAACGCGAGCCTTCTGTGCAATGGTGCGCTATTAAGCAAGCTGGAACAATCGCGGTAGCAACTGGGCTGCCAGTGAATTATGTCAAGTATATTCATTGGGGATTTTGTTGGATTCAGTGTAAATAATTAGCGCGGAAGTCGTAGGTGGATGCCGGTCGCGCAGCCCGTGCATTGTAACGTAATTACCGGGAGTGCTGTGTGTTTGCGTTAAAGTATTTGCAGGGAATATAAAATGCCTTGCTTTGAAAAAAATACCGCGCCGTGCCACCTCTTTATTCTGTGCCAATGTTCAAACGCGAGACGAGATTTCTGTATTTCGTTATTAAGAGGATGCGCCCAAATAGGAGGTTTAAAAATCCAGCTACCAGTGAATGGATGGCAGAAGGCTGGGAATTTTTCAGTAAACAAGCCAATGGGACGTGGTTTCCAGAGCAGCTTTCCCTGCAAGCTAGAAAGAAGAATGTTTTCGGTGTAAAGTTTGAAGAGAATGTCGTGCATGTTGGTTTTAATAGATTCTTGAGAAATCTTGGATGAGACGATTATGATCTTGGATTCTTTCCAGTTCAGTGATCGTTCAAACGAATGATTAAATCACGGCTGACGTTAATTGGCTTGCTGAATAGTCACATCTCCAAATGAAAATTCCAAGCATTGAATTATCGGATCTGTTCATTCAAATGAAGTTTCTGTTATGTCCGACGATCTCTCCACGAAAGCCGTCTCTTAAAAGCTGCCTCTCCAAATGCAGATGACGAAAAGGTAAAAGTAGGTCTTAGGAAGTTTTATACAAAAGCTCCATAAAGTCTGATTACAGGAGGACGAAGAGTAAGTTTGTTCCCACTAACAGATTGGAATTTTCTTTCGAATCCGGAGTATTCGTATTCGATTGCTGCTAATTGGCGGAGTAGAACATATCCTGCAAGTCCCACTATTACCTATTGTTCTACTCTGTCATACTGTATCTACATCTGCAAGGTATATGTCTGCAACACGGTGTAGCTATTGTTCCCCAGCAGAAAGAAAAAGAATACGTCTTTGAAGTGTGCCGAGTGCTTCAACGTTTCAACCAGCATTGTAGCTAGCTTCGTGAAGGGTCTGATGTCCTACTGATACTATAACATCAGAACATTCTTCTAAAGAAGCATTACTACACTTCCAGGCTTCACCTAGTAGCAATCTAGATCATGGAACTTACAAACCCACAGATAAAGAGTAATTGGATTCACCGTGGAAGGCAACTCGAGTATGAAGAACAAGTTCATCAGCTGATATAAAATTATAGTACCTGGTACACTAATTGTACAAGAGCTACGCAACGATTATGTTCCTTGTTAATCCCTCCTCCAAAAGTACTTCAGACCCTGCACATCCGCAACAATTGTTTCTAGCCCAATAAATTCCGCCCTGGATGCACCGTCGTTTACTGTCAATATACGTACGACGTCTTACACGTGAGCTGCACTAACATCTCCCCGGTGTAATATCGACACAGTCTCAACGAGGCAGACTGAAATCACGGAACGAACAATTGGAGCGAACGAAAAAGTGATAAGCGCGGAGCAACGATGTTCTTTGTCGTTCTTAATCGCGGCTATATGTAATCGACCGTGCCCGCTCGCGGCGAGATTACCGCACCTACGTAAAGATAGAATGCGAGGTGGAAAAAGGGAACGGTGTACTTGCACGAAGGTTATTCTGTTGGAGTAACAGCCAGGAACAGCTTCCGTCCCATACGCGACATTTCATTAACGTAAACAGACTACGTAATTCTTCGGTTCATCCCCGAGCCGCTTTTCTTCTTCTCTCCGCATCTGGTCCCGCAACACCATCCCCGTTTCCCTACCGAAATTAATTCAGCGGGATTCACCTGCACGCTTAACCCGAAACGATTTACGATCCCCGTCGGTTCCAGTGGATTCCTGTTGCGGCCGCGTTCATTTCAACCGCGCTCCATCATCCCCGTCGCAGCCGCCTTTAATCGTGGCCGACGCGAGGCAGAGGCGCGTAAGAAGCTTTAAACTGCAACCGGAGATGCGAGGGTAGTTAGATCTACTCGCCTGTCGGATAACGCTCAAAGTGCCGCGAGCTGCGCAGCGTGTTCCCGATGCCCGCAACATCCTCTTCTCCTTTTCGCTTCCGCGGCTATGCTAGCGCGTAATTTACTCCTGGAGATCTACACGCGATACCCCGAATCCGTCGGGATCTTTGGCTCCGTCTCAATTCTCGAGCCAGTCGAGGACAATTTGACTCCTCTCTCACTGCCACGGGACGTTCAATGCAGACTTCTCTGATGCATAGCCATTTGAATATGATTTCAGTGGGTTATGCTTGAGATCCTTTTCCATGAATATACAAGATCCACAGGAACGCCCCGTGTTTTGGTACATTGTCCCGGAATCAGCGCAATCAACGACGCGGTTAAGTAGCCCGGTACGATCCTCCAAGTTTCATAACCAGCGAGCCAACGTGACCAGTTTACAGCAGTTAGCTTTCCCCCCGGCAACGGCGTCGTTCCTCTTCCATTTTCTTCCGTCCATTCGCTGTCCGGCACACACGCGACACTTAATTCCATTCTTTATATCTCGCCTTATGGTTACAGCATGTTTTGCAGACGAGAATTGCCCCGTGACACCGGGACGATTCTCGCGTCCCAACGAGCCGCGACAAGTTTTTAATAAAAGCACCCCTCCGAAAATACGATCGCAGCTGCCGCGTCACGACGAACCGCGCTGCGTTTAGCCACCGAAGATAATATTTCGGCTCTACCCACCCGCGAATTGTTTTCCGGCTCTCTCCTATTTTTTGTTTTACACCAGCTGCGCTGTGAAAGCGATACACGGAGTCGTGCTGCTGCAGCTTCCATTCCGTTTCGTTTATTTTCCGAAGGGCGCGGCCGATTTTTCGTCCAAACAGTTTTCGAGGGGAATTGAAAGCGCAAAAATGTCGGCGAGTATTAGCAGAATGTAACTTGTCAATTGTAACGTTCGATCTTCGAAAGCAAACTTTTCGAAAGGCTATCTCGAAGGGTTGAAGATGGGTTCCAGTGGTTGAAAAGCGAAGACAATTTTCTGGAAGACACTCGGGCGAAAGGGGTGAAGTGACTCGAGGTCCCAGGGACATTGGGGGCTAATATAAGATCCGAAACGTCTCTGGAGCGCGGCGCTTGGCTTCCCCGTCTCGTCCGTTCGTGATTAATAGTTCCGCGTTAGACGATCCCGGTTGGCCGGGATTTCCAACCCGTTTCACAAACCCGATTCACGCTACCGGCGATACAATTAATTCAAATGTCAAGGCTGCCCCGCCGGTTCCCTTGGATTTCGGTTTTTGCCGGGGTACGCGAGTCAAGGGCGTATCCGCGTTTGTTTCGCCTCGATTTCCCTGTCTTTTCGACTCGCCTGCCGGCGGGATCGTTTCACCCCCCCCCCCCCCCCCTCGGCGGGTGCAAGCTACGACCAGCGGCTCCGACTCGAGCTGCCTCCGCTTCTGGATTTACGCGGAAATTAGAGAGGTTCTGCTTTGATAATCTCGCAGCGGGGGCTGACTCCGCTACCCGCTGCAAACTTTCGTCTTCGCTTCCCGCAATTGAGATTGCTGCGCGTTCGCTGCTCGCAATCTTCCCCTTAATCGCGGAAAATTGTAAAATGAAGCTTGTCAGAGATTGTGCGAGGGAACTGGGCCCCGCGATGCGGACGTGACTTTTTCCTTAACTTTCCCACGGAAAATTTTAAAGGATTACATCTTGAGGAGGAAAGTTTGCAGCCACTTGTAACTATACGCCAGCGGACTAAAATTTATCGAACATATACAGCAATACGCATCCACTGTGTGGATTCTGTGGGACCGTGTGTTGCCTTATTTCCAAGAGTTCTCGCGCAACGAGAATTGCCTGTCTCTCCAATGCTGTTTGCCCACGGATCCAGGAGATTTATTCGATTTCTTGCGTCGAAATCCACGGTGTGGATTCCATATAAATTTAAATGGATTTGATTCAGGACGCGTGTCACGGGTTTTGACAGGAACGGAATTCGCTCCAAGTTCGAGTAGCGACGGGAAGAAGGATCGGGTGCACGCGCGACCGGAAAAGAACATAAAGGACAGGATTGTAGCTTCTGTGCGGGGTGATATCTCTGGGAGGAAGAAGAAAAAAAAAACGTTTAAAATGCAGGCACGTATGAGGGCTGAAAAGCGCCGCCTTAGGGTTAGCGAAAGCGTGAAGTATGGAGATGCGGAAGGTATACAGAGGCCCAGACGGAAGGGTGGCATCGCATACGTCAACCCTTACAAGTGGTTGCCGGATATGTGTCAGACAGGTTGCTTTCTCACATTTCCGATTTTTTCCCGGCGGGCCTGTACCGTGCTTGAATATCATATCCAAGATGATACTCAAAGAATAATTGCTTCAAGGACCAAAAATAGTAATTGTCTGTCCTCGAATATTTCACCAATAGGACTAAATTTCTCTGATGTGTTACACGAAAGCTGCTGCATCGTTAAAGTCTCGCACAAGCCCCCAAAGTTAGCCAACCCAATTTCAGAAATACCCTGTACGTCCTCAATCCCCGAATATTCGCCTGCTGGATCAACAGAGGTCAGAATTGATGAAAATCTTGCAAATGTGGTCTGTTCAATGGTTAATGGAAATTGTATTACGGCCGGGGTTCGAGGAGAGCGCAGAGAGGATCTAGCTGAATACCAAATGTTGCAGTAGTATCGTTTAGACGCGTCCGCCCGCCCCCGTAATCGAGCGGGAGCATAAAGAAACCGCGAATCGACGTAAGAAGATATTTCCGCGTTTCATCATTCACGCGAGCGGCGCCTATATTTCATACGGCTTTGAGGCGGCTCCGCGCTGAATTACATGCATTCATCTTTGAGGAGATAAAGGAGTCCCCATTCTGCCCGAGGTATTTTACCGTCCCTCCCGTGTTTGTTGCTCGGCTCCATCGGATGCTCTTAAGTGTTCATACTCGAGGAAAAAAGAGAGAAGGACAAGAGAGTTTGCTTACGGCGGTAGAGGCATCTTTGGGGAAATGTATACGCGAAACTTTCCTCGATCCCTCTTCCGCTTTCCTGCCCCGTTTATTGAAATCTGTCCAGCGCGTCTGTTCGCTTGCACTTCCACGCGTTATCGCTGGAAAGACTGTCGAGCTTTTGAAAAGATTTCTGTGCCATTTTACTCCGGCACCTTCGATCTATTCGCTCGGCGACCCTTCGAGCTCTGATCGGAAGTTGGAGGATAGAGGGGCTGCACTAAGCCCTCGGTAGCGATCGATTCGCGCGAATAAAGCAATTTATTAAGCCAGATTAAATCAGCCCCGTCGTATTGGCTGGGAAATTCTCGGAGACGTAACGTCACGTTAGCCAGAACATCTGGGGCATGTTAAATGCAGCTAATGTCCATCTTGAATATTAGACTGGCGGAAATCTCTGAACGGTCTGGAATTTTCCAGCCTTCATTAATTCGAGCATTCGCCTGGCAAATGACAGTTTCAGGGTTCGAAAGCCGATCTCGCAATGCAATATCGATCGATTCCGCTTCTATCTAGATTCTACAGTGACGTAGGCAGAGCTCGAGAAGCGATTCGGCCTTTGGAGCTGACTGTGACAAGCGTAGCCTAAGGGATTGTGGGCTGCTTTCCAAAAGTCAGGACCTGTATACTGTTCCTCTGTGCAGAATTCAAGAAGCCCTCCGAATATGATATTCATTGGTGTTTTCACATGCTCACCTGAAGAGTAACGGGAAAAAACGAGGAATGTCCACTATTCGTGATTATGCGATTTGCAGCATATTTTGTCGGTGGCAACTGGGACTAAAGAACTGTCGAATCACAAAGGGTTATAAAGTTCAAATGCCCCCGTGAGAGAACGTTAAAGTTTTGGTAAACTGGTTAAAAAGAGGTAATGTCCACTTTGCATCAGAACAAAACACTTAATTGTAAGAACAGAATTATTTGCAAAACGCGCCAAGCGACATGGCGTTCCTCGTGGAGCGTCTGGCTGTAAAAACAAAGGACGATCGACGTAGGCCTCCATCCGCAGCCGACTCGTCGAATAAAACAGTTGTTGCTAACCAGCCGAACGAACTACACTCTTCGCCTTTTATTAACCTTTCCCGATTCCCTTACATAATTTTCTCGATAAAGCTGTTTCGTGACATTCCTTGTTTTTCTCGTACCCTTCGCTTGTGCTTACAAATCTGTGGAAGATATTTTCCAGAGGAAGGCTAGAATATGTATTAACACAGTTCAAAGTGGATGAATATATACATAGCTTGACAAACCACGTGCGTCGTTCACGCAACAACAGCACCGGATCGAACGCTTCAAATAACAATGGATGCTGCGAGTTTACGTAACAGACGTACTCTGCCGATCTCCGCTGGTCGACACTTGGTTTCAACGCATTTCTCGCTGTTCTCTCGTCATTAAAACGAGCACGTGCGATCGTGTCACCTGTGCGTGTTCCTTTCTTGCTGAAAAGCGTCTGTTATATAACACTCGGCGTGACGGGCTCGACGATATACCGTGTACACATAGATTTTCACCAGCTCCAAGCAAGAACCTATAAAATATCCTCGTTAACATAAAACGTCACGCGTTACAGCTGATTTCCCATAGTTCTGCATAAACACTTATTACCATACATCAATATTTACAAAGATCTGGCGCTCCACTATTTCAGTCGAGCCTGACGGGTGCTCTCCAAAAATTCCACATAGCCCGCGCTATCTTTAGGGGCGATAAATCCGTGATGCTATGGAAATTCGTCGATCGTTACGTGACACGAGTGCCCGGGACAAGAACTCCCGGGAGACGCTTGTCGATACTTTCCGCAGAACATCCGAGACTGTGGACGGGAATGCTAACTACGTTCGTTACGCGATTCCGTCGTTGCGCGGGGAGTAACACTTGTCGCTTTTTCACCGAGAGGAGATAGAACAACGTCTACTTAAGGTTCTTGTCAGCAGTGTCGTCGCGAAGGAGTTGAGACGCGAAGTAACGTTGATTCTATCCTGCACGGTGGCACCCTCGAAACACTTAGCCCCACGGTGTTGTTCCGTGCGAGAACAAACGACAGTTAGAAACCGAAACTGTCTCCTTCAATTCGCGACTACGGGCAAGTTTATCCGATTAAAGCGGCTCCACCGCCCGCGACGTCTCCTTTCCTTCCGTGCAGCGCCAAGTCGCCGAGTGCTTTTTCATAAGTCCCTTTCGTGGCCTCTGCCGGGGGAGCTGGGATCGGTGGACGGCGATCTACCGAGCTATTCGCCTCTCTCACGGCAGGGCCCAGACAAAAGAGCCTCTCATCGAACGAAATCGTAGTGGGGCTTTCGAATAATCACGGTACTCCCTGCATAATTTCGATAACATTGCAGCTACTTTAGTGGCAGGGGAATCTGGTCGTTGAAGAGCTTAATGGCTACCTTGGGAAATAGATGTTATCGTTCTAGGTGGGGGGTTACTTTGGATTATTAGGTTCAGGGGGTCGATAGTTTCGGTAGCTTTGGTTCTGTTTTTCCTTCAGTTTCGAAGGGTGCGATCTGGTTAGATCCAAGATCATTAGTTGACCTATAGTTGACATTCTTATGATGCAAATTAAAGCTATCGATTCGTTTCCTCTGTTGGTATATGTGGGTATATAGTGTGCACTGTCTAGCAACGACGCTTGTAGAAAGTTGTAAGACAGAAAAATGAGCTGCAGGACGGTGAAGTCGATTTCTCAATGTATCTGTTTCTCCTATATCTCGTTACATGCATGTCGGCTAGCTAGACAAGCGTTACATAATGTGTTACGCGAAACTGGACGAAAGAGAGAACGGTTATACAATGGCACGTCGAGGAGTAGCTGTCTCGGGTGAGATCCTATACGGGGGCTTAATTAAGCCGGTGTTAATTCGCTTGGGTATAAGCAATAATTGATGTTCGAGCATAGTGGCAGACTGGTAGGCTGCGTCTAGACGGAAATACGTTGGACACTGACCTCGGAGCGACGATTCACGAGCGCGTAGTGACAGTGATTCGCAAATCAACTTTTATTTAAAAGCATATTCGTGTTAACTAATGCTGATAACTCTCATGGACGAGTGTACCTATTTCCGTAATGTATAATTGAACGTGGTTTTATGGAATGGTTCTAAAAATGAAAACGGAGCGATAAGTTTCTAAGAGTTAGATGGTCCTTCGTGAAGCAAATTCGTGATCCATTGCAGATCAATTTTGGAAGAAATTAAACAACGTTAAGGAAATCTTGAGCGACGTGCTTCGACGATTAATTAGAGTTTTGAAGGGGAGAGAAGGGTAATCAAAGATAGATGCGAGAGCGAAGAAGGGTGACGTCCTGTCAAATGTTTAGAGTGGGTATCGCGAGCGTTCGTTTTCCTTTTTTATACTTATTCCTACATCTGTGACTACCCGAACGAAGCTAATTACCAGCGTGTGGCAGGTTAATTTCTCGGTGGTTACGCATCGTTTGAAATTAAAGACCGTCAAAGAATACGGAGCCACCGGCGAAGTACGATTCCGCTTTTGATATTCCTCGAGAGAGAAACCGTCAGAAGGCGAAGCCAGTCCCCCGGGTTAAAGTTTCGTTGACGAAAGACGGCGAAGATCCTCAGACCGTCTCCAATTAGCGCCCTATAATTACGATCCCCGCGAGTCACGAGGGCCCGGGCGCAGTCGTGTCCACAGAGAATTATCTGTTTTTCTTTTCTTCTTTCCCCTTTCTTTATTTCAGCGAATACATCCTTTCGCCAAGGACGCGCAATTGTTCCGCTGCATTGTACACGAAAGAAATACCGTGCGGGGCTGTTTCATCGCACTTCTACCACTGACTTCTTCCCTCCGCTTCTCCGAAATTGAAATCTACTCTTCTACCAATTATCCCCGGGGTCATGGAATAGAATTCTTCAGAATCGTAATACCTACATCTGATCAAAGACATCTCTCGACGGATATTCCTGAACACTATACGTCGTCCTTAAATCGCCGCTCATTTCCGAAAAGCATACAAACCTGCACGCTACTTGCGCGCCACAGCGAAGGGGTTAATTATGACAAGAGTTTCACATAGTATGAAGCGTGGCGAGGTTTCTCACGTTCGCCTCACGGTGCCCTGATACTTCTCTTTCCCACTAATTTTTCCTTCCGTTTCGCGTAAAGGGATAAACGAGGGCCTGCGTTGCCTCGTCAACCCACCGCGACGTAATCTTGTCTCCGTAAAACGGTCCTTGATTATTCGCCACGGAAAGCGACGCGCAGAAAGCCGCTTCGCGATACGTGCCCGCCAAATGTATTCGCCAAGTGAATACCTACGCGACGGCGGCCGGGCGGTTTAATAAATAAACAGCGTGGCAGTCGATATAGCGATTTGAATGCACCCTCGTACGGAAATCGAGCGGGATGCGCTTCCTTTGAAATGTCAGAAAAGCTCGTGACGCGTGCAGAGCCGCGGGAGCGTGCAGAGGCGCGCATGGCAAGCTCTAGCGAATAGATTCCATAGAATCGACGCCTGTCCACGAGCACGTGTTGTCCAGGATACGTGGAATCGGCGTCACAATTCACCGCTTGGGAGCTTGAACGAAACTGTCGGAATGGCCGCGATAATATATCATTGCCCCACGGCCGCCGAAAACGTCAGTCTGAAATGAAAGGCTTTGCATCGAGGGACGAGATAAGGGGAGCCCTGTTCGCATTCACCGGCAGAAAATGAAAAGAACTAGGGGGCTGCATTGGGGGTGGATATTTGGATCGACTGGGGGAGGAGAAGTTTTGCGCTTCACTTTTCATACGTAGAAATAAGGGAGGAGCACTGGGAAGTGGAGCTGGAAGCTCGGCGAGTCGTTTAACTTTAGGAAACAGAAATCAAGCTTGAACGTTTCGGAACGAATTGGAAAAAGGAAGTCGATGGAAGATTTTTATTGGTTCACGAACTTTTCGTGCTCGTAAATCGGTGATTAGAGGGAGCTTTGCTCTGTACGCTCGGCTCGTCGATGTCGAGAGGAAAAGTGTATAAGTGGAGAAAGAACAATTTCAAGAGATTCGCTCGGACGCGAGCGTTGCAGCGAAAGCTTTCCAGCCAGAAAAGCGATTCCCATTGGGAAATCAAAATGGCCGGAGATTTACTGGTTTATCGGTATCTACCACGGGGAAATGACGAACGTCTAGATCTTTGTCTCGTCGCAGTTCGCTGCCCTTTCGTACCGAAATTTCCATAAGATTAAATCTATTCTATCGCGATCGATGGGAAAAAAGACGAGAACGAAAGCGACTGGCGCGCTCTGTCCTATGCAAATAAGGTTACCCGATACTGATAAGGTCCGATAAACCCGATGTCCTAGATACGCCGGGTCTGCCATCTCCACTGACAAAAATTAAAGCGTTCCGCAGCTCAATCAGCAGCTTTTTCCCTTTTTAATTCCAATCCCTTCTCATTCCATTTTCGAACAATTCTCCTCGCGTTCCTGCAGGCTCACTACACAGTACTAAACCACGGTGGTTCCAATTATTCGTTAAATTTCAATTACTCCATAATACCCACTTCCCCACTCGTTTTCCTCGATAGCGTCGCAGAATTCCCTGAAAACAAGTCAGTCCTTATAACTTACCTTCCGCATTGTGTGTATCAATCTATCTCAACTCGTTACAGTATGAATCGCTCTCTCAAACAATCCACTAATTGTTTCGTTCACCGATTCTTTCCGCAATAATGAAGCCCGCCCTCGAAACCGGCGCAATTATGCCGTGAAGCAGCGATACGCATCGTCAGCAAATTTCCTACTCAATTAACCGCACAGTAAAAGCATATTAATTGCCGCGCAACTTGCCGGTCTCTGTTTTGCGCGAGCTATCACCCCAACCCCCGCGCTGCGCGAGGTAAAAGCTGCCGAATCCTCGGGGCACTCTCATCTGATCGAACCACTCTAATTCCCCGCCTTGCCCCCCGATATTCCTCGGAAGATACGCTTCCGATCCGCTGGCCGAGTTTATATCCTCTATTCGGTTGCTGCTGGTAGCAGCTTCCACGCTGATCGCGCGACTTTAATGTCTGCGTTACGGCCTCTCGATTTCTTTATTACTAGCGCCGCATCGGGCAGTTCGAGTTCCCCGAGGCGGCTCGGACCGCGGCAAGATGAATATTTATCGCGTACGTCTGCAAAGCCTAGGGGGCAAGGCTCGCGCAGGAAATTCACGAGAGCCTCCCACCGCAACTTCCTACGTATAAAGTTACGAATGTACAATATGGCCGGTGTTGCGAGCACAGCCTCGACGGTTTGGCGCCCAGGCAGCTCGCATTCCTACCGGAGAAAACCTATGGCTGACAGTGTCTGCCTTCCTACCAGCTACTCCCTATCTAGAGTCCAGCAATTCCCCTATCTGGTTCTCAAGCTCGCGTAGCAGCGTTTAGCGAGCGACGCTACGATAGCAGCCGGTGGAACTTCCTTCCTATCTGCGAACCGGCTCGGACACTTGCTCTCGGGCTATTATTAATAACCGTGATTTATCCATCCCTCGGGGATGGTAATCCCGGTGATTATGCCTCCTGCAACGTCTGCGCTTCTAGTTCCTGACCATCCTTGGGCGTGTAACTGTTCGAGGACGATTGCGGGGATGATGTCTCTCGAGAACGTTGCTTCTGCTCATAGCAATCGATCACGCCTGATCTATTACCTCACATTCGTGGAAATTCAGTCGTTGATGGTAGAGAGAAGCGACAGCCACTCGCGGAAGAATGCACGTGAACGATTTCGAGATGGAATATTCCCCTTGCAGCTCGTATCAATATTTTCCTTACGAATTTCCCGACGTGCCCGGGCTTTACTGCCGCGGGTGCAGCGTGCCACGAGCCCTCTCGATGCATCGACGGCTTTTAATACTTGGCTGTTCAAAGGGTCCAAGAGAAATGCGATTCCCCTTTACGGTGGCACGCTTTAAGAGGCATTGAACGCCGCCGCTTACACCAATAAGTGGACCTCCGTTATCAGCCTCTATCTAGGAGCACGTACATCCTCCGCAGCCCATCTACGGGAAAGCTGTAACAAACCTTTGGTCGCTATCCCTGCAGTCGCTTTGTCGGCGCTAGATAAACTTTTCAATAACTCTGCCGTCGTTGCAAATCAATTACACGCTTCGTCTGTGCGTGTGTACACACGCCGTTGCCGTACAATCGAGCGCCCGGCAGCGGATTTACAGTTTCATTTCCCTGGTGGCCATATTTACACGGCGATAGGTAAAGTATCCGTTAATCGATCATCGTTCCACGAGCCTCTGCGAGGTTATAGACTGACGTCGAAGGTGAACTTTATTACCGCGACGTTGGAACTTACCTACTTCCCTTCGTTTCTATCCGCGATCATCCCCCTTGCTCCTTCACCTCCCGGATGGAAGTTGCGCGGAAGCTCTCCTTCGTGATACGACCGGAGATTTTATTGCCTCCTAACGAACAAAATCCTTCCCATGAAATGTCGGCGGGGCAAACTAAATTCCGCGTAAAATTCCCGAAGAGATCGGAAGCTCGTATCTGCCCGGGACTTATTCCGCCATGAATTACCTTGCCCCCGTATCCTCCGCCGCATCCCGCGGGAATTCTCGGTTAAACTTCCGCGCAGGCTAATAAAACTCGTTCTACGGTTATTAGCGCGGACAAACAGACAGCGACACAGGTATATGAGAATGGGAGCAGCGAGTTGGAAACGTATCCTTGCACGCAGCCCGGCTTCAGCTGAATTCCCGGCGACAGGTTTGCGGTTGAAGGGCACATTTCTGCTCCCCGTCCCGGATCTGGATCAACCGAGGCTCGCTGCGTACACGCGAAAGGGTTCGCGCCACCCTCTCGTCGCGACGAAACAGATTTTTGTCTCAATCCTCCTGGGGTTGCGGA
This sequence comes from Andrena marginata, assembly GCA_963932335.1. NCBI lineage: Eukaryota > Metazoa > Arthropoda > Insecta > Hymenoptera > Andrenidae > Andrena > Andrena marginata. The sequence goes on along the minus strand of OZ010662.1, from coordinate 10,089,749 downwards.
TATCAAATATTAATCCTCCTGGACCTTGCGTAGGCCTGTCCTGGTGTAATCGTTCGCCAAGGTACAGGGGATGGTAAACGTGTATTTGTCCACTGTTGTAATGTTACAAACGCATCGACAGGTTCTATCGTCGAACGTGCTCCGAGGGTCTAAAGTATAATTCGAATCGTGCATTATCGTATACCTTTCGCGTTGACGCCTCGAGTCAACTCGCCGATAAATATCGATAGCAGGAGACTCGTGAGGCATACCTCGGTGTTCCAGCTGGACCCTAGTGGGGTCTGGGACACCGAAGCGAAGAGGCGATGAACGAGGATGCCAAGAAAGGCAGAGCACGGGGAAAGAGAGGGCGCGAGGAGGGTGGGTGGACTGTAATAGCAACTCCACTGTGTGTCCCCGTACTGTTGGTACGTATGAACGGTGGGACAGACAGGGTGGCAGAGGGGCTGACAGTACAGAGTCGGTCGATACGCGCCCCTTCGGCGACGTAGCGTGGCCCATCCTCGTGTTCCCTTCCTCGTGTAACACCCTCCGAGCATTCTTCCCCTTCTGGCCGCGTCGTTGTTGTCGATGTCACCTTGTTACCATCAGCGTGTCTTTGCGGCCAGCCCTCCTTCCTTCCACGCCTTTGCCGTCTCTGATTACCGAACTGCTAGCTCATTAGACGAAATATCTGGCGTGTCTCGCGTGCTTGCGAGCTTCTGTCTTGGACAGAGCTGGGAGGTGGAAGAGTTGTGTCACTTAATAATAGATGCAAGGTACCCCGCGTGTGCGTGGTACGTACAACCTGAAAAGAAAAGAAAAATTCTATACGAGAGAGTAAGTTGAAGTTCGTGGAATGCTTCTGTTTTTGGGGGAACGACTTTGGACAGCTGCCACCTTTTGACTGACTCCACCTCTGGTTGTACTACGTGTCTTAGGACATCCTGTGCGGGAGTACCTACTGTTTTCTATGCATAATGAACATCGCGGTGGGAATATTATTTTCCCTTATTTCTTCTTTCCTTATGAGACACTTTAATTCGCCTTAGCATTAAACTGGAGACAGCGAGGCAGGAATATTGCATATTACGGTAGAGCCGCAGACACGTGTATGCGCGCGCGTGTATCATCCTACGTATAATTCCTCCATTTCATAGGCGAATGAGGAATGCCATTTACATCGTGGCAGCTAGACGCTCGTTATTGACTAAACAATTATTGCGTCAGTTTACGTATATTAAGCATGTATACTGTAATAAATCTGGGGAATTCCCATCGGATATACAATAACCGAGATGAACGTTGATTAATTACCGCATTGGAATCTGTTTAAGAGCAATCAGTGAAATAATAGTGATAAATAACTGTACCGCGAAGCATTTAACCTTGTCACAGTTCTCTTTGAAATATACCGTACTAATTTGACAATGAATTCCATCCTTAAGCTGTCGGTAAAAGCCATTATCCCTTAGTTACAGAATCAACCGATTAGAAACGTGTCACCAGCCAAGCGAGTGGTTACATGCTTCGCTGTTTATAGCTGCAGTCATTTACATAACTCGTGACGGTGTGACCGTCTTTCATGTTAAAATCTGCGAATACCTCCGATCTGTATCGCGTTTCTAAAATATTGCCAATGCACCGAATTCGTGCTGTGCAGTTCCTGTAAAATTTCACGATCGGTCGACCGTGACCTTCGTGGCGTTAGTACCGCGTAGGATGATCGACGAGCCTCTTTTCCAATTATCCTTCGATCGATTGTAATTGGGTATATCGTGAATCGCTTCGATGCGAACAATAAATTACAAAGTTTGTACTCCATAATGCTGTCGAAGTAGCCGTAGATATCGATCTCGATATGTGCCTAATACGATTGCACCACTTCATCCTCCCAATGGCTTCTTAAATCTAAAGAGTCGACGCGGAACGAGATGCAATTTTTATGATAGTCGCGGCACCTTTATCCCAGTGTGCGCGGAAGTTACGGTATGATGATAATAAGAGGATGAATATGGGCTATCGTCCGATGATTTACATTTAAACGGTGTCTACAAACTTCGCAACTTCCCTCGTAACTTCCTTCGCGAAGAAGAAACCGCTATCGCGGAGGATATTTTGAAACTTAACGAAGCGCGAGGTAATCGCCAAAAGAAAGTTTGAAACGCGAACAATAACGAGAACAGCACAATTCCACGAGACTGAATTGTATTCAGAGTATATCAGTAATTGAAACGATATTACCGTAAGAGTTTAGTTTACATCGTTAGCCAAGGAACATTTTACGCACAGATTGCAGCCCGTAGTTAAGTAGTCGAGTCAACGATACGTCAGACATCAAACCCGCTTCTTGCCGCGGTAACAAAGTCTGCAGCCCACGGTTAATTAGTGACTGTGTATCGGTGAAAGCAGCCCGAGGTGCGTTTGTGCGTCTTTTGCAGCGGCTTTGCATGACCTTATTGCATGCCCAAAGCTTTCGAGATTACACGTCCCATTTATAACGAGCGAGCAGCATGAATCCTGCCTCCTGTCTTACCAGCGTCGTCTTTTGTGCCCTTTGTGCGTTCGGCCTTCCTTGCCGACTCTGCGCCGCGTTATTCGTACTATATTACGTATCACTTTCGCGTATGGCAGTCGAACACGGGATCCCGAGACACGGCCTCGCCTCTTGGGGATCGTGGCACAGACATTACGAAGTACCACCACGTCAGGTTGAGTCTTTAGTAAATCACTTGCTGCCGCTTTACTTCCATCCCAATGGAAGACTTCTGTTGTCATTCCTCTTCGCGAAATTGAAGATGACAGCGTCATTTCATATGACTTAGGTATTTATACAGATATTTAGAGAAATTAAATTTGCCAAGTTCGATGTGGTTCGAACGATCCATCGTCCTGACCCGCTGACATTTCGATCGCGCGACCACTGATTCAGAGACTCGCTCCAGAATAGTAAGTGGGTAAGTGAGCTGGAAGAGATCTAGGCGGCGCTACATCTGGCACTGGGAAAAAATTCCGTTTTACAGCCAGATTGCTTGGTTACCCGGCTTTCCTACGGGTCGGCTCTTAAACAGATTCCGGGTGACCGTAACTTCGTATCGATTCCTTGCACCGCCCCTTCGGTCCCCTGATTTCCTCCACCGTTTCGGTTTTTTCTCTCCTTCGTCGTCGCCTTGTCTCTCCTCGCAGTTGCAGTACGGATTACAGCGGATCAGTCGATTACCGTGTCGAGGGTTGGGCGCGCTCCGACACCTACTGTGTCGGAAACACAGAGGCCAAGTAGGCCAGATTGTCCGGAAAGTTTAAGCGCGAAGCACGGGGGGAGGTGTAGAGATTGAAAGTCACGCGCCTCTCTCTCTCGTGCGTTATTAAACGTGATTTCTCTTTGAGAGTTTCCCCGAAACACAGCTGGCGAAGAATCGAGCCCTCCAAGGAATTCTTCGACGAGGATGGCCGTGTTATTGCACGCGAAATCATAACGCGCGCCTCCCGCGAAGATAAACATCTTCGGTAATCTTTATCCTACACCACCGTCCATTACTTTAACGACCTCCCATCTTTCATTCCTGAATTAAAATCTTACTCGTCATTTAAACGACGTACACCATTATATATCCTTCAACACTATTCTTACCATAATTTATTTATTCTTTCGGTCTTTTTGTATCATTCTCCTGTTTAGATTGAAGTCTTAAGATTACTTTTATAATACTTTAGTTTATTCTTAACAGTCATTATGTTTGGTTGCTGCCTCTATTTTATTTAAGTTTATACTAGGGCTTGCCAACAGTATTACCAACACTTCAGTTTTCGCCTTTTCTTTTATTGTTTATGCTAGCTGTAAATACTCAGGTTTCTTTTTTTTTTTTAGTAATAAAGACGATTAATAATAATAATAAACATCGCTGCGTTGCTAATAGGGGCCATTATGGCGCGAATTAGGATGTAAATAGAGGGATTCTGGTCAGTCAGAAAGAGGTTCCTTTCATACTGCAAATATCTGTCTCTCGATCCGACTTTGGCACAGATTTTGCATTGAGAATTGTTTACTTTCGCAAGGTTCAGCGCGGTGATGTTACCTTTTGCGTGGGTAATGGTTTATTTACTCAATACCGTGTTTAATTTCGTTTGTGTGTAATTTGGTTCAGTCGAGGTTGACTGTTTTGGGTAAGTGCACGTGTCTCGCGCTTCTTCCATTTATATATATCCTCGTGGTATTTCAAAATGGGATTACTACGGAAGCATTCTGCGATATCAATTACAATCACATCGTGCCCGTTGTAGAACGAACCCCAGATTCCGATTATAATGGAATCAATTCGTTCCGTCGCGTCGTTATCATTTCTGGCCGTTCAACTTATTTTTCCCGTCCCGCGACTCCTCTCAATCAGCCTGAAAATACGATTGTGAAGGCGACGTCATTAAACGAAGCTTGCCTCAATACAAATTGTATCGGAGCGAGTACTCGGTATTTTCCTCGTCGCCTTTCATTGGACGCTGTTCCATCTGCTTCTTCCATTTGTACCTTACTTTCAATGCAACAGTTCCGGTTCATTCACGAAATACGCACTCGTCGGACGCATTAGGAAATTTTCTGCATACCTTTAGGTATAATAATGTACACAGCGTATTCACATATCTGTAATGCATACCGTACACACGGATCCCAGAACCAATTCAGAGTTACACTGCATTCTTGTTATTCTTTGCATTATTGGGAGACAGTTTGAAAATTATGGTATTCTTGAAAAATTCAGGATTCTTATCCACAAATTTGCGAGGCCCATTGTGCTTTACAAATCTATTCTTATTAACATTTCTCACATACTCCGTCATACGTTACCATAATGCGAAGCTTGTCATACAGATCTGTACACATGAGCCAGTAAAGCTCTCGTTAGACTAGCTCATTTACCTCAACAAGATCCTCGGTCTAGACACAAGGGACTTTCCTCAATGACTCGGCGGTTCGTTAACTTCTCTGCCATCTTTCATCCCCATGAATATTTGCCCGGCTCCGTTCCTATGTCTGTCCCTTCGTTAACAGGACATCAGTCGTCGCGTTTGATCCTCTTGCGGCGTAGCAGGCGTTCGGATCTGGCCCTCTGTTCCTTTTATCCCGCTCCTTTATTAAAACGATATCGGTAAACGACTTTACACGGAAACGTACTCCTAAATGGATGTTAAATTGCATTCAGAAGGGGTAATGGCCCGTTGGCGGGTGTCGAGGCATCGAAGAGTTGCGTCGTTCTTCGAGCACTCTCTCTCTCTCTCTCTCTCTCTCTCTCTCTCTCTCTCTCTCTCTCTCTCTCTCAGACCGCTCCCCCCTCCTTGATTGGGACGATTGGGGGAAAAATTAATTAGTCGCTTAGACCGATCGTTACGCTTCGAGCAGAAGATTCACCGCTGCCGCCTCTGTTTCCCTTCCACCTTAACGTCTTTATTTCCTGCCTCTGTCTCGTGCTTCTTAACGACGCCCCCTTCACCCCTGGCTCCTCGTATTTCAATATTCAACGCGTCCCCACCCCCCACCCCCGCCCTCGCCCCGAGGCAAACTCTCCTCGTTCCGCCTTCGTTATAATATTATGCGCAATATTTCAGCGATAAGTAATGAGCGAGTTAATTAAAAGGTTTGAAGCATTCCGGTCGATCGGATGCTCGCGTAACCGAATTGACCCACGGCCCGCATCTTATCCCCTTCCTTTCGTTCCATTTCGTTTGGTTCGCGCTCTTTACGAAATGCTCCAACATCCGGGCAAAATAATTATACCGAGCCTTTTCACTTATGCGCCATTCGTTAGCTCGCGATTTGCCAGGTTGAAGCGGGAAACGCGAGAATGATAATTGAGTTTGCCGGTCGGGACCGTTCCGCTTCAATTCTTTCTTGTCCCCGTGAAAATTTCCACCGAAACCTTACATTCCCTGACTGCCAGGGAGAAATTCAAATTACAGCGGCGGAAACGTTCACCGGCAGTCCACTGTTTCGCGCGATTCCCCTTTCTGCGTTTACATTCATTAGTTGGGCGCCGATTTCGCTGGCTTCGTTCAACGAACACCCTGGGAAAACCTATCTTACAATGGTCGTGAAATATTGCTAAATACACCGTCCAACCGGGCTTTCCAAAGCTCCCATTTCTTTTTTACCTGCACGCCTGTTTCCCTCATACGCCACAAGACCGTGTAACTCTGGGAATTGAAGTAGATCAGAATAAACAGTAGGATACGTAGCTGAGAGACTGTTAAGGCAGGGAGTTGTGAATAGATGCGACAGCTTGATATCATGAAGCGTTAAGCCACGTTCTCACATGTATGTAGAACCTGCGATGTTAAACACACTTGAGGCGCCTCTTGACGCCGCCGCCACCTTGCAAAGGCAATCCTCGTCAAGTGTATCCGCACGAGGGAACGCGGCTATGGAACTTACCTTGCGTCGAATAACAAGTTAAGGGGTCCAAACATTTCGACCCGCCGCGTTCTCTGATAACACATTAATCCCCGAGGCGCTGGAGCGTTCACGGAGCACGTGTTTTCAATTTGCGCCACGGTACGGTTTCCAATTCGCGAGAAACGATCGACGGACCATAGAGGCGATGTAAAAAAAAAGAGGAATAAATGGGGGAAGAAAGTGGGAGAGGATTTTGCGGGGAGCACGGTGGCTGGGTTCGATGGAATAAATTGTACGGCACACCGGTGACTTTTCCATTTCCTTCGCCGCAGGAAATTGAAGAGCTCGGTTAAATGTTATCGGTGTATCGAATTGCTCGAATATTACAGCGGCAGTTTAGGCGACGTGGCCCTCGTTTTTCGGGGCAACGGGTGGCCCCCTCCGACTTTTTCGGCGGTTCTCTGTGAACGTCGCGGTCAGCGATTGCCGATCAATAACGAGCTTCGCGAAATTGCTCCTTGACGTTCTTAATGAACGCGAGCGACCGTTCGTGACACACATCCGAGGGTTGTTCGACTGTTTTTTTTTAAATGAAATTTCCGAAGGATGATGATGTGGGATTTATTAATGGGGTGATATCTCGAGAAAATTCGTGAGCTTTGTGAAAGCACAAATAGAGCGAAGGAAATAAAATCTTGGCTTCTTCGATATATTTATCGCGCGAATGGTTATTTGCCCGCCTATAATCGGATTACTTCACTGAAAATATTCGAAACTCGATACCTGTACACTATTCTGTATTTACTGGGCACCGGGACACGCCTGAATTTCAAATGTCGATTTTCCAGCAGGCGGCGGGGCCGTAATGACAGTTTTATGCACATGTTATTTCCATATCGTAAACCGCACACCACGTTCTATCATTTGATAATAATGATAAAACGGTGACCGTGCCAGCAGCTAACAGTTTGCCACTAATGGTACGGTCACGAAACACGTGTATTTCCTGTATTATCTTTGGACAGTGACAAATTTCGTGAATCACGCTCGTGGCATTTCAGTGTAGCTGAATGGAGGGTTGATCGAAGCCGGTTGTCGACGACCTCGTCTGTTCTCCAGGCTGAAAATCGTCGAGGATCTCGGTGCTTCGGCGGAGTTTCCCCCGTCCCGTTAATCGAAACCTTGTAAAACACAAACAGCGGGGCCGGTAAATACGTTAAGACACCGCGTGCTCTGGAGAAATCTAATTAACTCGGCGTAACGTTCCACACACTTTGTTGTAATTTTCGCCTGAAAGGGCAGCGTCGCGACGCTGCGACGCTTTGCCCGCGCAAACCCATTAAGCATACAGGGCACGTAAGTGGCCACACTCCGTCAGAAATTTCGTATGTCCCCCGCTAACAACCGGTGGCCGTTAATTCGAACTCAAACAAACGCGGCCAGCGAAACGCGCCTTTCCTTCTTCCCCTTTCGTTTGAAACAACGATTTCGCTCCCGTCGCGCGTTAACGCACCCCGGATATCCAGCGGTCGGTCCTTGCCCTCCCTGGCCTGTAAAAGGTTTTCCATCCGGGCTCCATTTAAAAGCAATCTCCCGATTTTTATGCCCCCGCGGAAGCACATTCTACACAGGCGCGAAGTGCGATCTTGAATTGGAGCAGGGACGGTAAAATAACGTCGATGCGAATATACGAGGGGAGTGTTTCCTCTTCTTCTGCACCGCGGTATCAAAGTACGCCCCACGTTGCATACGCTGTGCTACGGAAATGTGATATTTCAGAGGGCGATAAGATCACTCGGTTGTAACCCTGGGGTGCAAAAACATCGGCTAGGGCTCCGCTGTAGGGCACGGGCTCAAAAATCTGTTTCGTGCTTCGCGCTCCTTCGCGTATCTTTATGGTCGAAGAAAAGGGGCTTGCCATTTCGGAAGCGTGGCAAGTTCTGTGGAAAGGTTTGTTGACTGTTCGCCAACATTGCAGCTGACTTGCTGGCTGGAGGAGAAAATAAGGGGGTGGGATGAGGTGTACAGGGGTCGGGAGGCAGAGGGATGAGGAGCTGGGTGGGTGAAGAGGGTAGGGGTTGTGATATGTGAGGGACACGTTGAGCGTTAGAAGGCAGCAGGGGTGGAATCGATTGTGGTAGGAGTGACTGTGGGGAAGGAAGCACGGATGAAGCAAGGGTGAGGTGGCCTTAAGAAGTATTACAAAATAGTACTCCAAAATGCTACAAGGAAGCTCACTCGTACACCGTATAACGCATCTCCCCTTTCTCACGTATCTCTAATTCCCGCCAATAAACCGGCTGTGAACGGTCTCGAGTCCCATTCTCGACAAGTCGCCTCGCGCCAGTCGGAATATCGGGAAGCTAGCGTACACGGGGATGGCCCCTCCGATCGAAGAAGGGAAACGCGCGGGAGCCAGCACTTTCCTCGCGGTGATTCGATTCGCCGCGCGCAATCTTGCCTCGAAACGACACGGTAAGGCGGTGGCCCGTATTCCTCCACCGACAATTGCTTCTTCACCGAGTCGGAAGCCCCATCGCGCCCCTTCGCCACCCCCTCGCGTGGCCACCTAAAACTTCCTAGACGAGATTAATGAAAGTTCCCCATTAAAAGAATGCCCTGTGTGTTCCGTTGAAAAGCTGCCACGGTTATACGGCCGCATTAACGTTGGAAGAGTAATGCCGCAACTCTGAAAAGTCTGCGAGCTTTCATTGAATGGCTAGACGGCCGGCACAAGGGCGCTCTTCATACTCTATTCACGCGTTTCGCTCTCTTTTCACGGGGTCCCTTCGTTTTCTCCGGTTCCATCGTCCGTTTCTTTCGACTTTTATCGCTCTCTCTGACCCTTATCCATTTTTACGTTATCACAACCCTACCACCGCGGCGGCGAACCGGGCCAGAGCCCTGTGGAGCGTGGAGGCTGACGGCGGACGGTCGCGAAGGTGCACGGGATTAACCGAGGCTTGATTATTCATCGCGGCCAGCCGTCACGCTCGGGGATAATGGAACCCTCGCGGGGAAACTGTGTAGAATAATGCAGCAGAGCGGGATGCGCATTTTTGGCCCGCGAGTTGTTTTGGTCTGTTTAAAATATACACCGCCCGACCTGGATGCCTCGTATCTCTCTTCCGTCTGGGGCTCCGCGGGCGGCAAATATTCCTGCGCCGGAGCGTTAATATTTTGCAAACGATGCGTGCCACTCGTGCTCCCTCGGTACAGAGAGAGAGAGAGAGCTGGGGTTTAGAAGTATGAACTGTCGCTTGAATCGCTATTAACCGTCGCGCCAAAAGCCACCCTTATCCCGTCGATCGAGGACGAGTCGAGAACTTTGCCGAATGGATGATCCCTGCTCGGCTGAATGCCCCCCCCCCCCCCCCCCCCCGAAATCCAAGAGCTCCAGATATCTCGATGAGCATGATCTTGCAGCAAGACTCTCGTCATTTCCCATTCGCGACGCGCTGCCCAGGACAACGTGGATCCGTGGATGATAACTCCGGGGGCAGATACCGCAACCAGATGGTATCGATAACTTCCAGCCAATGAAACCGAGCGCGTTCCAGCGTCCAGCCACGAAATTAGCCCGCGCCCGTCGATAAATTTCCGGGAATCCCCGGCTATTAGACCCGGAGCCGTGCATCGACGTGTGCACGCCGCTGCGACGGGATAATTTGCTTGCTTTGTTTCGGGCAGCGAGCGGGGGAAATTGAGGGTGGAAGGTGGAAGGAAAGACACAGAGGTAAATAGCGAAGGGGGTGGAAGGGGACAGGAAAGAAGAAAAGAAGAAAGCGGTGGTGAAACGAGGGGTTGCCCTGGGCCCCGGCGAGAGCTGCGTAGCCACTCGTATATACCACCGCCAAAAGCCAATAGGATTCTACCAGCAGGAGGACGAGGGGGGGGGGGAGCGCGGGGGGGGGGGGGGTGAAAAGAGAAGGGGAATGAAGTAATCCTGGGTGTTGCCACGGAAAAAGAGTGGAAAAAGGGGTAGCAAGCGTGGCAAGGCTGAATGGCTCAGTGCATTTAGAATCACAATTGAGTGGGAGCCGAGCTGCAACCACCGTTCGTCAGCCTTGTCACGGTTCAAAGGATGAAAACTGTTCCCGCCGCTTAACGCTTTCTAATTCCTCCCGCGTTTTTTACGTTCCCCGGGGCAACAATGGCCCGCGACCGCGGTGGCGGCCTCTAATTGCTCGACGAATTATCATCCCGCGAACGGATCCCATCGCGTTCCATTTGTCAAGGCTAATTGTCGATTCCGCGTGTGCGAATCGAGCTGTTGCGTCACGTATTGCCTACAATTGCTTCATGCTGTTTGCTTCCCCCATTTCAACTGTCCCGAATGGGGCTTCGACAAAGGGAAATACGATTACGTACTCGACCCTAAACGCCTGTAGGTGCTTGGTGGAGGGAACTTGCTTACCTCGCGGGACACCTGGCACAGAAAAAGACGCCCAAGGACGCTTTATTGAATACTTGCCATGGCGGGGGTGGTGTAACCATCGAATCGCGCTCTGCATCGTATCGATCTCACTGCCTTGTTACCAAGTGTATCATAAACGACGATATCGGTGGCCTGCACCAGCGGCCGCGTGGCCCGCGCGCAAAAACAATTTGATTGATTCATTGCGAATCCGCGGGCACCGCGGCCTAGCAAATGAAGCGACCCGCGAATAACGCGACGCCGTTCGTTTTATTAATCAACGCATCTGTCGCGGCAGGGTAGTTCCGCGGCACGTCATCGCGTGGCGGAATCTGGTCGCGAGATTAACTTTGCTGATTCATCGGGCGCTAGAACCTGACGTGGTCCCGCGATCCATTCGCGCTTTAATCGTTCCATTGGCGCGTGAAACATTTCGTTATTCACGTCCCGTTGCCTCGCTATTATCAGACATATTCCGGCGGGGCGCACCGGTCGGGATCGCGGCCCGTCGACGTACATCGCCGCGTCACCACGCTCCTTCCGGTTTACGATCGCGCGTAACGAGTGACGCTCTTCTCTGCGGTCATACTTTTCCGGGGAATAAACGGTGTTACGGGAACGCTCGGCCCTCTCCTTTATAAAGTAATCTCGCTTCCGTCGCGGCGCCGCTGCTCTTTACAAAACTATTCCATGGAACCCCTGAATTTTCATTCCTCCGGTAATCGCCTTCTGTTTCGCTGCCTCTGCTGGCGATGCTCGTTCACTTGGCAACGCGAGGTGCATGCGTCTACAGTCGGCGGACGGATGCGGGGGAATCAAGTAGAGTTTCCTGGTATCTGGTCGGACATAGAAGATTGGTGGGTTTGAAGAAGGGATTTTCTCGAATTTCAATGAGAATTAGTAAGTCAGGTGTGAAGTAGTATTCACACGTGTGTAATTGAAGGGCCCTTGTATAAAAAAAACAACAAACGACAAACGTAACGGCGTCATGAAGGTTTCCAAAACGTTTGCTTTATGTACATAGTTACGCGTGTTTCTTTTCTATCACAGAGGGACGCTGAGCAATACAACGATTCGTATACCGTGGGCAAGCTGATTTCGTTATTTCGATCACTCAGATAAGCGTCTCCTCTGTTGGCTTTTTTGTTAATATTCATAGTTAAACTATAGACATTGATCCAATTATTTGTTAGAGCGTTCTTAGATAATGTCTTTATAAGTTCCTGTATTTGATTTCAATAAGTCTTGTATAGTTTGTACGTTATAACAGTTCTATGATGAAAAACATGGCTGGTGACAAAAGTAGCACGTCACTACGGGGAGTAGTTGAATCAAATATTAACAATAGTTTTTTAAAAAAAATTATAACTATTAGTTACTTTTGGGGCCGTTACACGAGATTCCATATTAAATCAAATACACAGTATCAAATAAATGTTTGAAGCTGGTTATACTTTTTTATCGTTACCTACTTAAAATATGTTTATTTAACACCTTAGCCAAATCGATTGTTCTCGTAATTTTTCATTGAAACCAAAGTTTCAGTTACTTTTGTCTTTTTTTTATTAATACTGAGACCTATGAAATATGAAAGTTTATTATTTTTCCTATGATATTATGGAGTTTTATTTGTTCCCATCCTCTGCCGTAATTTTTTATTCGTGTTAAAGAAATTGGTATTCCAAATATACTGCACGTCCTCTACTCTGAACAGTGCATACCAATGTTATGCTCGCGTAGCAGGTTGACTTGATTTCCATCGAAGGAGCGTGATTTAAAATGCATTTCCCTAAAGTCAGGTCACTCTAATTAGTCCGCGATGCTCCCGCGGTGTTTACTTATTTACCGTGTGCCGAGCTCCAGGTGAAGAGGGTTACACGAGCTCCGACAGTGTCTTGCTCGTAGCCACCTAAGAAATGACATGGCTGTACCGGAGATAGGCGTGTTTCTGAATTAATTCTGATAGAGTAGATGCGTCTTGTAGCCTTCCGTTCGGCGAACCTGAGTGCTCCCCGGGGTCTTGAGGCTCTTTCCTTCGCACCTTTATCGCACTGCCACTCATGATTTAACGATGCGCGCGAGGTTTCGTTAACAAGGGAATTCTCTTGCAGGAACTCGCTTAGCATTCCCTGTTTAACAGTGTCAGAAAATTCCTGAGGCACCCGATACACTCGTACCTCGGATTGCTACCTCACACGATTTCTCAGGAAACTGGCATCGGAATGGTGATAACGTCCGCCCCCATTTTTCCTCGCTTCCGAGCCAGCGTAACAGAATCCCACTGCCGTTACTCTTAATTAGGATATCCCCCTTAAATGACGTTCCGCCCGCGAAGTAGAAAATCGCGGGGTCATGAATATTAACACCGCCGTTTACATTAAACGTTGCGCAACGAATGAACCCCGTCACGAATTGAATTAATTGAGTTACGAAGATTAAAATGCAAAAGCGTTCCTATGTAAATCCGTCGCGGGGGCCACGTTCGTTGGTCATATTTCTTTCGCCAATTTTCTCACGAGCGTGAATTTAATCGGCACGCAATGTTTAACCGTGGCCATGAATATTATTCGTAATAATAATTGCACTTACGTGTCTGGCCATCGGTTCTTCCCCGCTCGGACACCGTACAGCGAACGAAATTTTCACGCGTTAGTAGAGAGTCGCTAATGTCGCGTCAGATCGTAATCACGCGCTATTAACGGATTACCGTGGCGAGGTATTAATTGAGCCACTCGATAAATCGATGTAGTATCCAGGCTATGCGTACAGTCGATCCGTTGTCAAATGGACCTTGCCCTATCGTTTACACGAGATTCCGCGGTAATTGATACGTGGATTCTAGTTGGGGGCTTGGTAATATGAATACTCGCCAGAATGTCAGGTTTTTATTCACAGGTCGTAAAAACGTAATGTTTACTTGCACGAATCTACGCATGTGATTTCATTAAACAGATAGTGTCGGTGTATGAAAAGGTCCAACAGACGCGTCACACCTCAGAGTCTCCTCTATAGTAGGGCTGGGACTATTTGTCGAATTTTTCGGTATTCGAATACTTCAGTTGCTCAATTATTTGGCGAATATAATTCGAATATCCAAGTATTCGAATACTATTCGAATGTTTAAGTATTCGAATAGTATGGTGTGAAATATGAATCAAGTTTTTTAGGTTCATTTGTCCAGGTGAAATCTTGTAAGCAAATTTTGACCCACTTCATACCGATGTATTCGAATAGTATTCGAATAATAACATTCGAATACTCAGCTATTCGAATAGTATTCGAATAATAACATTCGAATACTCAAATATTCGAAGTTTATTCGTAGCATTCGAATACTTGTAAAATATTCGAATATTAAATTATTCGAATAGTCCCAGCCCTACTCTATAGTAACATTTAAACCATGCAAGATGGAGCGAGCATCAATACTTTCCTAGCGAACCACCATGCACAGGCCACTGGGTGGACGGAATAGTCGGGGGAAGGCGAAGTCAACGCTTGACTCAATGGGGTCACCGTAAGGAATGTTTGCTATAGGGTAGGCCTTGAGATCACGAATTATATACGTTCGCAACCGCAGGGACCTACCCATGATTTCATTAAACAGAAAAACAAATGAGATTTTTGAACTTCAAGATTTATTTTCTTCATAAACCGTACAATTTTCATCTCTATCCTTTCCTTTGGTGTCGCCATTATAATTTCAACGATATTTACATGGATCGATTAAAAGCGTCCTGCATTGTCCCCATGTAAATCACCAAAATGAATGGCTACGTCGACGTGGGTGTCAGCTTTCCGTTATTAAGTTTCCCTTGTCCCCTGTGCACACGGTTAGACCGCAAGTACTAATTAACCTCGCCACTGCGCTGATCCCCGGATATAATTGATCGATTGTTTGCTAGGTAATCGAGAACTCGCGTCGAGTCTTAACGCGAATTCGTGGTTAAATAATAAGACCGATGCTGGCTGAATTTTTGTTTCCGTTTTACGCTGGCCACGTTTCGAATAAAATCGCTCGGCGCCGCGATACACCACAACGAGTAGTTAAAAGTAACAATGCGTTGTTTGCTTTCCCTTTGTTCTTTTCACCGGGAATCTAGCCCGCTGCAAAATCGCTCGATACAAATTGGAGTGGAGTTTAAAAATCTGGCTTTACGCGATGTACCGAGTGTTGGCTTACCCACAATTCCTAGCGTAGAATGGAACAACACGACAGTTCTGTATTCATGGCATACAATACTCTGACATTTCCTCGGGCGTACAATTCGGTTCGCCTCTTAAAGAACGCTTTCAGGAATTCAATAGATGTCAAAGACTCCTTTGAACGCTGCGTGGGGTCGAAACTATTTCTATGATGCGCGGCGTGGCTCGTGTAAAGTGCTATTTTTAAGTAGCTTTCTTATCTATAGATAGAAAGCACATAGGTCTGAAGGCTAATTGCTGTTGAGGTATTCCCTTAGAGACTAGAATACTAGAGTTAAACGTGTCAGTGACTCGCGAGTGACCTCGGAATGAATATTCAGTGAACCCTACATGATATAGAAACTGAAAAATTCGAGCAAAGTAAATAAAGCAAGATCTATTTTTATTGAAATAATGCAACAGGCGGTGCCATTAAATAGTGTCTCTAAAGAGTCGAGAAAAGTTGCTAATAAGCAAGGTGGAGGCCATTGTGGAAAAAATCACAGACATTAATCCCTCCTCGAGGGAGACAGAGGGCGGGAATCGCAGGGAAGTTGCCTTTATTCGCTCAGGATCCGAGCTAATTGTTAAACTATTTTCAACGGGCGTGATTAAAGTCACGTCGCTGCTCCGGAAAGATGTCGGTGTAATTCGTTTTGCCGAGCGTTGCCGCGGGGCTGCGGTGTAATCGGGTTCATTTAAACCCAGTTTACGATAAGGGTAGTTAACACTTAATGCGCCGGATAATGAGAGGCCATTCTTTATTATAAACGCATTCAGGACGCCGGGATCCGGAGAATGGAAGCCGCGATAACTGCAACTTCCCTTCGACTCATCCCTTCAGTGACACCACTACTGAACAAACTTGTCCCACCCCCAACGATTAAACGTTGAACGCACAATTTCCCAGTGTGCAATCTTCGTTTCTTTACGACTTTCCTCAATGAACGTGTGGGAATTACAAGGTAAAATGTGGATGCTAGGCTCTTCTGGTGTTTCTTCGCACAGAACCATTCCACCGTATTGCTAATTGGTGCTTGTCTCGAAACTTTCTCTAACAGGAAACAATTCTCCAAAAGCTCAAGTCACTCTCGAAACTCATACACTGTCTCCAATCAAACACAACCCACTCGAGTAACGAAAGAGCGTGTTCCAAAGATCGAAATCCAGTGATAGAGCTCTGTGTTTGGTCAGCCGCGCTTCTCTGCTGGCGCGCACTCATTCAGCGATTCCATACGGGTCAAATGGCATCACGTGTTTTCGCGTGAGAACAGGCAGCGTAATTTTCGCGTTGATATCGTTAGAGGCGCAATCGCATTCCCTCGATTACTTTTAAAAAGTCGTGGACACCCCATTCCGGCGAACTTTTCAATCCCGAAAGCTTCGGGCCGCGTTTGTCGTGCTTGCGCTCGCAGGAGATTAGGTTGCCCCGGCTGACGAGAGCAACTCAAACACGTACTTTTTAATGAGAGCGTCCGCGATGTGGGGTTCGGGGAAAGTGGAAATGGGATCACGCGGAGGATGTTTGATCTCTTCATACTTTTCATTCTCCAACCCTCCCTTTCTTTGATTCGCAACCACGGTATTGAATGGCGAGCCGGCCTCTGCCCGGCCCCCGAAACGTTCTGCCCACGCTCGGAACGGACTCGAACAATCCCCCCGTAAATGTTATTCCGAATAATCTGTCGAAATTCCTCCGTGTGCCAGTGAATACCAAAGCCGCGTGTTCATTAATTTGCCCGGTGATATTTTGGCCGGCTTGTATTATTGATTCGGTAACAACGAACGGTGTTCGAGAAGGATTTATCGCGAATGCTGATCCGTTGTTTGCACTGTTAAGCTTTGATGAGCCTTATTGCTGTTTAATTAATGCGAAATGCGACGTGCAGACAGGCTGCACGGCGATGTGAATTACGACAAGTTGAGCGAAGGGCCGTTGATGCAAGGATTCTCGCGAGTTCCTTATTCAAAACACAAGGACAGTTTTCCAATTATCATTCCCGAAATGATAATCCCAATATCCTGAAAGTGTCCAAACACGCTAGAAGTAGAGTGATAAGTGACTGCTCCCGTTCTTGGAGCTCACCCTGTCGACTGTGTCGATTCTTTTTCCCACCCGATAGTAGTGTCTTAGCGTCTCGACTTAAGCTCGAGAGCACGATGCTTCCCGTGCACGAACTACATTGGATTTCCCCCCGCGACCGAAATACAAATGGGCGATACCGTGAATTTCGATTTCTCTGCCTCCCTGGCCACCCCCTTAGGAGATTGGTGCTCCATTTGGTCGGGAGGTGTCCACGGGACGGAGGCTACGCAGCCGACCAGGTACGGTCTTCAAAGTGCTGCGCGTAATAGTCCCATAGAGTTCGTAATAGCCTCCAGATTGTTACGTCTATGAAATTTCCGCGGGCGGAGCGTGCACTTAAGCAGCCGACCTCGAGCACGCGGACGAGGGCGAACTGCGATGCGGGGGTGGGAAAGGGCAGATTTTCAAGCGCAGTTAAGAGAAATTTCTGCGCTGGGAGCGAGGGAAAATGTCGCTAAGAAGGGGGCGTAGTTGCTGCCTGTCCACTGTGTACTGCGTCCTCGAGCTGTTGGCCGCGGTGCACGCGTTTAATCAGAGGAATCGCGCACAGGGAAGTTCGATCAACCGATTGTTTTGAAACTGTGCAGATTTGTAGAGGCCCTCGATAGAAGTATCCGGCAATTTTTCGCGTGTGCCCGTTTTCGGTTCTTCGGGGTGAAAACAGCCCTTAAAGGTTAATATGTGATTTCGTACTTTCCTGTATAGTTTGAAAACTGTAGTAGATATAAAAGAATTATTTCGATGAAAACTTAACGGCTTTCTATGGTCTATAAAACTGTGCAATCAAATTGTTTAAAATTTGTAATTTTATATAGCAAGTTTTATATAGCATAAAAATTCATTCAATTTTTTTTACCTATAACAATTTTTTGATATCCTCTATAGTTTTCAACCGGAAGAATCGAAATTTGCCTGAAACCTCTATTAACGTCCCCTACAAATCTGCACAGTTTAAAAAAAATCGGTTTTTCGATAGCGTCTCGAAGCAGAATAACTGCGTAACTAATTATATGGGAATTGAATGTGATGGCACCGAGAACGTAGAGTTCTTTCATGTGTGATTAAAAGCTTGACCCTCCATGGACAATATTTCGCGTGCAGCCTACATCCGTAATGAAAAAGTGTTAGCAATTCAGGAGGCGAAAAAATCGAGTATCGGGGTCGACGCTGACCCGATTCTACTGTTTCAAGGGTTAAAAGGGTTAAAAGCGTGCGCCTGTGTAGACTGGATGAGATAGCACAGAAGAGGAATCGATATCAGAAAAACATCGCTATATTGTTTCACACTCGACGCACACAAAGATACTCGCTAGATAACATCGTATTTTACTCCCGGCACTGGCTAGCCACTTTTACCGCTGTTCTTCGTTGCAAACGCCTCCGTGCAAGATACGATGAATCGCTCGCAGCTTTTCACAGAGTCTTCTCCGGACGTTGATAGGATAGTTTTTAAGGAGATTCATTTATTCGAGTCTGCGGGGAAGCAGCGTCGCGCAATCTTCTTAATTAGCGAGAAGTCTCGCGCGAGATATCGCCTCCTTTTATAAAGACGCGTATTGTTCCGTTTCGGGGGATGCTTTATTAGCTCGCGTGTTCGCGGAGCCACTGTAGCAAGCTTTCAGACCAGCAACATTTTCATTCATTAATTCTGTACGAGCACGCGGCGTGTTTCGTGCGTTAATGAACGCCAATTATCTACTCCAGGCATCGTTTGTTTAATTCTGGCACGGAATGATAGAGCGCGGACAGTAGCCCAGAAAAGTACGCGGTGTCTCGCGTGTATGGAGAAATCGCCGAGTTTGACGTTTAATTTAAAAAAGATGCCGCTTTCGGGGAACAAAGGGCCGTTCATAAATCACTCGATTTTCATTATGCGTCCTCGGAGGACACCCGCACGCATACCACTCCAGCCGAGAAACACCTCGCCGCGAGGAAAATAGTCCTTAGCGACGGCAAACAATATCGCTGCCAAACTTATGACGAATTTGACTTTCAAGTCGAGTACCGGGTCATTACGCGGAAGCACTCTCGCGAAGCAAGAGCGAGGATCATGCTCCTCTTCTCGCCCTCGTCGCCGCCGCCTCTAACTTCCTTTAGCTACCCCTCTCTCTATACTTATTATACTACGTGACTGTCTCCGGAAAATGTTCTTCAATTTTACTCGACGCGACTAACAGCGGGGGAAGATAAATAACCTATTACGTAGCACGCTCCTCTTTCTTTCCCTGCAAGGTGGCGCGGGACTCTCTCCGCCCCGGCTGGATGCTGGGAAACTTTCTCGCGCACATAATTCGAGGAGAGAAATCTATCCCCGCCCTTTTGTCGCTTCGAGTAATATCGCAGCCGTGCTTCATCGTAATCGCGAGAAACGTAGATGTACCTTTCTAACCCGACGCTCTTTTTCTGTTTGTTTCAGGTAAGTTGACGCAGCGAAGATTTATTCGGGCGTATTTCGCTGTCAGGGTACCGCCCTCCTTGGTGAGTGTATTGAATAATACCGTAGATTGAGATGTATGGTAGACACCGCGCACGTGCCTGGCGTGTACGTACTTTTTAAAATTCTGGCCATCGATTCGGCTGTCGATGACAACGTGGCCCGTCGACAGCGGCACGTGTTCCCGAAGGGCGCGACGGAGCGTTCGCCAGTCTGCTACTGGTCGAAAGTATGAGTCTAGAGAGATTCTAGAGGAAGCGATAAACTTTGCGAAAAATACGGGAGAATAGTTGCACCGTTGAATAAAGGATTACTTAAACCTGTTTCTCAACCTTACGCTTAAGCATTTGAAAGTTGGGGACGAAACTAAACTTTAGCAGCCCCCATTCTCGCGAAGAACTTGGCGTAAAATACAACGTTGGCTCGTTCGTTCTGAATGATAACAAAGTGCCTGGGAAATATGACCTGCAACCGCACCTCGGGAGCTCTGTTCGTTTTCCAATACATCTTCCAAAGTTTAAACTGCAGGGAGGATCGTTCGTGTACAAATTCATGGGGCAAAGTTTGCGTGGCGCTCATAGACGCGATAGGAAAATGCGTTATTAAATAAAGGTCTTCTGTCCTGAAGTTGCCAACGTAATAATCTCCTCGCGCTAATACCCAGATTTAGTGTACTACATAATTATCGAGCGGGAAGCCGGGCTTATAGTCATATATGCGCGAGATCGTAGGGGATGCACCGTTACCAGCACCGTCGAACGTCATAACAGATAAGCGGGATCATCTAAGAGCAACAGCACCTGAAAGTATTGATTATGCTCTACCTAGCTTCACCGCGTTTCACGTGTCTCTCCTCTTTTTCACCCCTCGCGCTGCATAAACGTCGCGACGCTACCGTGGCGTTTCGCGTGCGCCTGCACTCCCCCTTTGCTCGCCGTTAATTATTAATCGTTCCCCGTGAATTATAAAATACACGTCCGAGGGATTGGCGCGTCCGACCGAGGCCAGATTGGACGTGCGACTCGGGGCACGGGGAAAAAGAAACTTCTCACCGAGCAATTTTAAAGTTTCAATTGAATCGTTTATTTGATAGCGACCGACTCAGACACCCGTCACTTCAGCGTCCCCGCTGATCAGACGTTGACGGCGTGCCAGTCGTGTAGCTACTGATTAATTTGTAACGATTACCCCCGCGAGCGCGGCGGAAATTTTGTTTACCGAAGCGGGAGCGATCGAAATCGGCTGAATCGGGATCAAACAGCCGAGAGCTCTCCTCGCGAGCGGCGCAAATATTAGAGTAGTCTGTGAAGAGCCCAGCTCCGGCAAACTCACTCGCGGGCTCTATTGATATTCCACAATTATCGTTCGATGACTTCGTTCTGGATGCGAGTGAGCCTAAGCCTCCCCTCCAATTACGGTGATTAGGAGCATCGCGGGTTACACCGTGACGATGCGGCCAGTCCTCCTGGGTGTACCAATTGCCGCCGCGGAGCCCATCGAACATGATAATGCGAACGCTGAGACGTCAAACGTCAGTGGATGTCGCGCAGCTCCGAATCAGCGGTATCTCAAAACGCTCTAATTAACTCCGCCTAATGTTCCCGTCAATGGCGCGTGATTAATCGCGCCTCCTACGAAAGTTGCCAGCCCGCGGTCGCGCGCGTTCCCATCGCGTTCTGAATAACTTTTCTGCCTCGTGGATCGTCGATTGAAAACGCGACCGCCGACACACGTAACGGAGGAATCGAGCCACAAATGTGGTATTCGTTTGTCGCCCCGCTCTATACAGGGTGCTCCTAGAATGTACGAACTTTCCTGGCGTGTCCTATCCATTGCGCTACTCAACAACTGTCATACAAGTGTCGAAGTACTTTTAACACAATGTAGTTCTACACCGAGGTTTAGATTAGAGCTGTGATTATTCGAATATTCATTACAGCCCTAGTTTAGATTCGTTTGTGTAGGGCGAGGGTGTTCCTATTATTAGTAAATGAAATAGGTATGTTTAGTTGTTGGACAGTTGAATTTCGAATGTAATATAGCTGCTCTGATTCGTCTGGGATATGCATACCTAAACGTTCGTTCGAATGTCAGTTTCTAAGCAAAACAATCAGTGGAATATGCAGATGTTTGGTGAAACATGCACGGAGTACCTTGTATATCGCAGGGGAGCTTTCGCGATTTCATTTTGGATATACCCGTGATGCGTGGCCAGAGGCGAATTGGACCCGTCCACCGACCAGGGGATTTCCCGATGGACCGGCTTAACGCTGGGGCACCGTTCACAGAGGCCGCCCATTAAACCGCAAACTTTTTTCCAAGGAATAAAATATTGACGTACAGCCGGGGTTTTTTGCCGCGTGATCGATAGAAGTGTGCATTCGCGTCGCATTGCTTCGCTCGTGACTATTGGAGATCCTTAATCGGGACAGGCGTACAGAGAGTAAAGGGGTCTAGTTGTCAAGCCCCTAAATGTTAGATTACGATATATGCTTCTCTCTTTTACGTAAAAGCTGCGACTCGAAAACAATTTACTCGACGTAGAGGCCTTTGACGTGGCACTTTGCTGCTGAATTTCTGGTCTGGCCTGCTGATGGCCAATACGGTCGTGTTCGTAACCGTAGGCGACGTTTATTTTGCGGCCAATCGATTGCGTCACAGAACAGAATGGCTATTAATATCTCTCGATTGAAATTTGATGGCACAGGAGCAGTTGACTTGCCGAAATTGAGTTTTTCCTACGATGCCGTTACGAACAAGCTGTGCTTGCGAACAAATTTGTGGGCCCATGAACGAAGCTTCGACTCGGGTACTGTCTAATTACTGGCAAATAGAACTTGCGCAGCAGTGTTTTTGAAAGTTGACAGAAACCTGAGGTGTACGCATCACGAAGAATTGATTTCCCAGAACAAGTGACAACGAATCAGGTGCTCTCATAATTTTTACCAGTACTGTAACTTCCGATATTGTTTTATTGATCCACGATACGGGGGAGGAGCGCGATTTACGAGTCCCACTAATTTCCCAATCGACAGACGAACAATGCGAAGGATATTTGTTGTTGAAATGATTTGTTCCCGCGCAAAAAAGCTTCCCGATATTTCATTAAAACAGTTCTATTTGTATATTCCAGCGGCGTCCAGTTTGTGCCGCGTAATTAAATGTTTAACCATCGTTGAAATGTTCCGCGAGCAGCGCCAAATATCCGCGCGACAGGCGAATCGTGGTGGTAATTTTAATCGCAACTGCGAGAAACTTTCCCAACCTGCGAATTAACCGCCACGTCGCCTTGCATTTTTCTCCGCTCACTAGAAACCCAAATTCCCCTCTCTCGCATTCATCCATCCCCCAATCCCGTGACAAGGCCAACGTAATCGCGCAATTTCAACGGTCGTGAAACGCTTGAGGAAAAATAGACGCGCGAAGCGTTCCGTTTCCACCACTCCGCTTGCTCCGATACGAGCGTTCGGAAGAAGTTTTCACGGTTCGGCGGACGTCTGATAGGTCAATCTTTCCTCGTGATACGGAATAAAAGAGTGTGCAGCGTTGGAAATCCCGTTTGAAAAGCCGCGATACGTGTTCACCGTTTCATATTCAACGATGGAACACGTATGCTTCCAGCTGACCTGTCGCTCTGTTACGCACCGCGAGCTGCTTCCTCCCACTCCCCCGTGTGTCCTTCTATTCTTCCTCTGTTTTCATGGAAAAACGTCGAAACAGAATTAACATTGTGACTGGCCAGTGCCAGCGATCCGCTTCGCGCGATATTGGCTTAAAGCTTTAAAGCTTTAAAGGGGCGTACGGTGACTACGCGGTGTTCACAAAGAGCGCGCGGGTGCCACGGCTGTTAGCGGGAAACGATGCGAGGTAATTAAAAGTCGATAGAACCCAGTGCCCCTGCTGCACACTTTCTTTCACTCCTTCGCCCATTCACTGGCTCCTTCGCGTTCCTCCACGCCCACGCACCCAAACGCTCAACCCAGCCTTTCGCGAGTAGCTTAGCTGTCTCTTGAACGCGCGAGACTATCCTCGGGTACGTACACGCTGCCTTTCGATCTTCCCCGATTCTTCTTTGCCGCTCTAACGAGTGTTTCATCGTTGAAACAAAGTGCTGCGTGTTCCTTTTGAAAGACTGTGGGTAATTATTCTATTATACGTCTGTCTCGATGAAGAATTTTCTCGCGTAGAGGACAGTTGGCACGAAGAGGAAGTGTTACAGGGTGGAACACCTTAATAGTCACCGTATAACGTGCTTATCAGAGTTAATCGATCTGGACTTTCGATTTCAACGCGTACATTATTTAACTGAAGGATAATCCTTTATATAAAACAGCAGAGTATTTGTTCGGTTACTACATAGCGTTTCATCCGCTTCGAATGAACGTACACCGCCGGTTATCGCAGAATTTATATCCCCGTTTTATTTGTCTCGCAGATGAAACGAATAATGCTCTCCCAGCGATATTAATACGAACGATGGATATTTTAACGAGCCTTCTCCCGTCCCCAGGAAAGTCGATGCCACTGCTTTTGTGCTTGAACGTTGCTTCGCCGGAAAATACCGGGGAGACTCGCTGATTCCAGTTATTTTAGTTATTAGAACGCAGGGTTGGGTGCAGGTTGGGCCACGGAGAAACGCATGGGGGTGCCGGAACAAGGGCGTCTCTTACACTAATGGATGAACGAGGAATGGGGTGTGTGTAGCTACGAAATGGCCGAGGGAGGCTATGTCAGAAAACGGAGACACGTTGAGCATTAGAGTTTTTAGTCAGCTACGACGCGTGATACTTTTATCCTCTTCCTCGGTCCTCCGATTCCAAGCGACATTCTCGCCAGGTT
Source organism: Andrena marginata (assembly GCA_963932335.1). NCBI lineage: Eukaryota > Metazoa > Arthropoda > Insecta > Hymenoptera > Andrenidae > Andrena > Andrena marginata. Next base: position 10,065,427 of record OZ010662.1, on the reverse strand, counting down.
GACGAAAGTCTCGCTTGCGACAAATATAGTGAGTCACCCGGTGACTCACGTGAGGCAAGAAAGCGTTAAGCATACCTGGGAGCCGCGTAATCGTGTATGTGCTTGAAAGAGGTCGATGCCTAGCGTGTACATACTAAAAACAATAATTTCGAAGGATTACCACGAGCGAGGAGGGTCGCTCATCGCTCGGGTCGCGCTCGTATCGATTGCAGCGTGTAAAACGTCCAAGGTCCTGCATGTGACTGTATATGTACGTCAAAGCGAAGAGGGTCGTACGTAGCAGCGCATAATCGATATTTATTCCCGACGTGCTTAATAACGTCTAATTACTTCGCTGGCGCGTGTCAGCATCGCCGGTCGATAACGGGAGGGCGCGAACCTGGGCCCAACCTTCGATCGCAACCCCGAGCGTGGCCCGATCTCTCGATCGGCCGCTAATCACCGCTAAGCTGCAGCTCGAATAATTTATAAGCAAATTCTCGTGGGGGGTCGGGGGATGGAGATCGATCGGTCGGGAAAGTTGGTTAGCTCGTTGAAAAGAAATTTATCAGCGGAGTGGATCGCCGCGTCTTCCGCGGCGCGTCCTCCTTGGATTTATTACTCCCAGGGCAGTCTCGCGGGCCGAAGCTGCATAAATTCCCGTCGAAACAATCGAACCTGCGAGATTACCCGACGTTAATGGACCTGGGGGGGCCTCGTTGCGATCTTCCAAGCAATTTTTCAATCGCGCTCGCGAGCTCCATCCCCCCGACCGATGAATATTGGCCACGGTACTGAAACCAGCCGCAACTTTTGCAACTGACCCGTCGGACGGCTGCAATTCTGTAACAATAGTATTCGATCGATGGCTTCAGGCTAATCGTTTGTCCTGTACGCAGCGCCACAGAATAAAGAGAGTGACGCTTCGGTAAAAGGATTTCAGAGGCGGGTATTACGACCGTGACACGCGACGGGATTGCACGCTTCGATAACGTCTAGTCTATATTTTCCGTCAAGGGCGAGTTTCACCTGGGACACGGCTGAAATTGCCTCGTTCAGGCGGTTGGCTATCATTTTTCATGCCCTTCACGACCTTTATCTAAATCGACGAGATATTATATACGGCGGTAGATGGGGACGCTGTAGGTGCTCGACAGAAGATGAGAATTCTTAGTTGTTCCTAGCTAACGAAACACCCTGTAGACAGAATTCAATTGCGCGTGAGCCGCGTTAGTTTCGTGCTCCGCGGAATCAACGACTGTTTGGCGAGTTGAACGACAGAGTTTCGGACGCGTCTCGCGGAACGAGTTCGTTTGATTTCGGGACGATTTGTGTTGGATTTCGGGCCATTTGACATTCCGCTGAACTTTGTTTCAATCAGCTTCGACCACCGTAAATAATCCCGCACGTGAAAAAGAGACTTTCTCATGAAATCACAGGGACTCGTTGCTCATTGCAGTGAATGATTGCATCCCAGAACGTGCTGGTGTAAATTGATTTACTTCTCTTTCTTTCTCCACACGGCGCGATAATTTCTGAGATGTGAATCAAGCTCGATCGGATGTTCTAGTCTCGTTCAATCGCTTAATCGCGAACTCCTCCGCTCCACAGCCACCCCCGCGAAGGACACAGCTGTGCGATTAACGTGTCGGAGCAACGACGCAAAGCCATCGATTTGCTCGTCCGGTTACGGCTTCGCGTAGCTGCTAGCGGGTGAATCGCGCCAAGCGAATTACACGCTGGAATCTCGTCGGTATTCGATTTCTTCCCCTACGGCTGGTGGCGCGGGGGCAAATCGGTGGAAGCCTCTTTGAATGAATACCCGTTCATAAAAGGGACGCGGGGGGGGGGGGAGGGCCGGGGGAGCGATGAATACCATTTCTACTTTAAAACTCAATAGCGGTGATCGCTGAAGTGGATAAAGTGTGCGGGGCCGTGGATGGAGGCGAGCAAAAATTCCCAGCCTACGGTTCTCTCTTTGCTATCTAATATTTTAAATTGGCCAAGTTTAATGGCGTTCCGCCGCCGAACAGTTCAACCGTGTTTTCCCTTGTTTGATATTTTCCATCGCGTAACTGCGCGTCCCTTAATCGATTCTGTTGGCTGTTTTATTTTCACACTATACGGGACGATATTTGCCCGAACATATTCAATGTTTACTTTTCGAACGAGGCATTGCTATTCCTTTTAAAGCCTGTTGGCAAGGGAACGCTCGTTTCGATCCCGTTAAACACTCGTATCGGAGGCTGTTAGGTCGGATTGCCGCGATATTTGCAAGCGCACGTGGTACGTTGATCCGAATAATTCCCTAAAAGCCTTCGTGGGATGACCCTGGCACGCTTCTCGCGCCCTCTGCTCGGAGAACGAGGTTTATCCCTAGTCTAGTGATAAATCACGATGCTGGTATAGTAGGGAACAGTGCCCTACTGTTGGCAGAGTGATGCAGATGTTTCTATTGCCAGTCGACTCGTTGACTTCCACTTTTCTAATAAAATTACTTTATAGCGGTGTTTCGAGTTTGTTGTGTCTGTAATGTCAACTTAAATTCACCTTTCCACGTTGCTTTTTCTCCCAAATTCTATACTTGCAACGTGTGTAACGTTACCAGCTGTAGGTAATTCTTGAAAGACAGATACCAGCTACTGGTATCGACCAGCACTTTTTACCGACTGGTGGTTTTGCCTCCTTCACGTTGGAAGCACTGTCCGCGGCGCCATATTCAAAAGCTCAGTCTGAATTTCATTGAATTTGCGCTAGATGGTGGGTTCGGTTTCGCAGCTAACTCCAATCAATACACCAACATATACCACAGCGTTGATTCTTCTGTATCTACGTCAAAACTCGAGGTTTATAGAGCATAATCGATGCGATCGTTATTGTGCTCCTATATCAATACCTCAGGGAATCATACTTTCAAGTAATTTTTCTCGGAAACATAAAACAATTTTCCAAAAACATTTATTCCTTCGTTTCAACTTCTATTGAGTCATACAATCGTCCCTTCGGTACATTGAACTGCGTATTTCAATCCATTCGGTATGAACGTACCAACGTTAATCCCATCAAACGAACAAAATGAAACCCGTGATGCATCGCCCACGAATATTAACCATTCTAGCCCGAGGCACTAATAATTCATATTGATTTCCCCGGCAGAGGTAAACGTACGAGCCGACGTCATCATAAATCGCGCGTTGCCTATTTAATACCCCGCCATAAGCGTCACATTATCGTCACTCATCGAGCGCGTTCCAATGCACTCCCTTTTTTTTTTATATTTAGCAGATGTACGCTTACACGGGATCGACACCGTAAATCAATTATCGAATGGACTGCCGGACAATGGCGTCACCGTTCGGGAATCCATAATCTCTAATTAAAAGCAATCGGTTGTAATCTTTTAACGCGTAGCAGCCGCCGGTACATGGCTTACAGACACACGTATGTAACTCGTCCGTCACACAGTCTCATCTTCCATTGTTTCGCCCTTGCAGCTCCTTTAAATATTGATACGAAAACACCCTGGACAACGCGGAGAATCCCCGATAGCCCCTAATTAGCGTGCCTCTGAGGAGGGAATTCGAACAACGCTCCAGTTCGCCCATCCGCTTTAAATACGTGATGCGTCCCGCGCGATTTATTTTCGGTGTCGTGCCGCTGCCGAGCTTTCGTCCCCGTTCCCCGTTCAATCCCTTTTCCGGAGGGACGTTTTTTTCTCTCCATCCTGTAATATAATTCATGGAGCTCGGTCGATCCCACGCTCTCAGCGGTGCCAGCCCTACGCTGTGATTTTAGGGACCCCGTTCTTTTATTATTTCACACTGCCACAAGGTTCTTCTAGTGTGGGGAATTATTAACGCGATGCTTGAAAATGGTTCCACGAATATGAACATTATTAGGTGGGGAAGCACATGTATCTTCCTTGTTCCTCGAAATTTCAAATCGGCTTGTTCCATCAGCTAAACACGATCGACAGGCAGCACCTCCTCTATTGTTTAGGGAACAAGGGGATCGATTCAGTGAAATTCCCGTCGATTAAAATATAATGGCCACGCATGCGTCGTCGCACGCGCTTTCGCGAGTGCTCGACAGAGGAGCGCGTGAAATATTAACGCGAGCGTTTTACCACCGCGTAGCACTTAATCTCAAACCGGGTGGTTCCGTGTTTTCGCAATTTTCGTAATTTTCGTGAACTCGCGGGACCTCGGTGGAAATATAGAAGTGGCGGTATGGCTTCCTTTGCGGCCGGCGTTGTTGTTCGTTGCTCCAATTCCCCTCTACGATACCACTTTGTCCCGCCCCTGCCCGCCTCCCTTTTCTTCCCTTCGTTTTTTTTTCTCGTAGCTAACGATGCTAATGAGCGACAACCTTGCCGACAAGTGGCTGGCTGGTATTAACACAAGCCTTTTTGCCGAAGCTCGACGCAATAATTACATGCAAATACAAACAATTACACGGAGCCAGATAGGACACGGCGGTTCTCTTTGCCGCGAGCAAAATGCCAGCTTGATCCTCGTGCTTCTTGTTTTGCGCTCCCCCCTCCCCCGCCTAAGACGTCTTCATCCTCCAGTTACATTTCTATCTTCGCACACGTACACGCGCAGAGGACGGGCGGTTCTGCGCGAGAGTTTTACCCGACGGCGAATACAATTTGTTTTAAAATTGTGCCGAGTTAATCCGCGTTAAACGGAGGAAAAAAATTCAAGCAAAGCTTCGGATTAAATGGGAAGAGGAGGACACGGCGGAAATGAGGACGATTAAATTTTCTAAACACGAATGGGAATTCTAATTAACGCGGGTTGGCTGGCGCACAGCGAACCTTGCCTCCGCGGGAATTTACTTGGCGAATAACGTCGCGAATATTTGTATTATCGCGCGCAGGCGTTGTAGTTTGTCAGGGAACAGAATTTGTGCAGGGCGGGGTGCGTCGCGGCCGCCGAAGACGCGTAATTTTCCCCAACTTTCGATGCTGTTGCGGCGGAAAGCGATTGCGTCGAAGTGCGTTGAACTTTCGAAACGGTGAGACGCGGTTGGTGCATTTAATTAAATACGCCTACTGTCGCGCGGCACTCGGATACAATCTTCCTCTGCATTTCCATCTGCCCGTGTGAATCGATGCTTCCGCGTGGAATACTTTGCGGTAATTGCAAAATGTGGCGCGTGTCACGTACGTTACCTTTTTCTGCGTCTTTCTCGTACGACTGAAAGTGGTTGGAACATTTCCCGAGACGATCGAGGAATATTCAATGGTGAGGCCCTTTGCAGTATGCAGCGAGCTAGCAAGCCTTTGCAAATAGATTCTTTAAAACGGCAGAGCCGCGAGCCTAGCAGGATTACGAGCTCGCGAGCTCAATATCAAATGTGCAATTGCACAACTTGTAAATGAGTTCTGTCAAATGCCGCGCGGTGCTATTCACGAGTTTATAACCATGTTCCTCCGGCATCCGTCCCCTTTCACGTGAAATTCAGCCTGACAGCGTGTCTTCATTTATATTTGAGACCCTGCGACGTTTGACACGCCTGTTATCTCCGCTGAAGTGTTAATCATTGATCAAAGGGAATAATTATCAGGCCAGAAGGGTATCCACACGGGTGCAGGTTTTTCCGAACGGTTCCTAGAATATTTTACAGATTCGCAGCGAGTGGTGCCGCGCCAAGGCTGTCCGAAAAATTCGTGGAAAATTGTTTTCGTTGGGGGACGGGTGCGGGGCATCGAAACACATCCGCTTCTATCGATCAAGGTTCCTGGCAGCGACAATGCAACGAGCCCGCGTGTGCATCGCGCTGCACAGCTTCAACAATGGCGGAACCTGCGTCAAGTCGCCTGACATTTTCGAATGCGCGTCGCAAACCTAAATGCAGATTAGAGATGAACACATTGTTCCGTGATAACCTATTGTTTAATACGTCAGCCGTGGTCCGTCCGGTCGCAGCTTATCAGCATAGGCGCGATCAAATTGGTCCGATTCAGTTTGGAAGGGATCAGCGATAAACTTTTCGCCGTCGAATTCTAAAGTCCTCCGTCGAAGCACCACGCACCAGAAGATTCAGGTTAAGAATCTGTAGGAATCGCGTGTTCGCTGGTCTACCAAACTTTCGTCCGAACGACCGTCGAGGGGCTTTCACGTTCCTCAGTATTCTCGGGTTAAAACGCAATCCCGGACAGAGGCATCGACGGTGTTCTCATTGAAATGGAAATCCTGTTCTTTCCGAGGCCGGTGGCGTTGGTGACCAACTTCTGATAGCATATCCAGATATGCATACGTACGAAATACCCCTCTGCCAGAGGCGGCGAGATAGAATTTTCTCGGGGCGGGTATGCGGTCCTTCGGGATAAGGTTTCTGTCCCGACGACGTGTAATTGGAACAAGGGGGAATACCGGGAAGGGGGAGCGCGGGGGAGGGAACTGTATGTATGGGGAAACGGGGTAGGAAAAAAACGCCGGGGCCCGGGTAAGAGGGAAATGAAGAGGAGGGAGCGACGAGGAAAGGAAACGGAGACGATTCGTGGTGAAAGGGGGGCTCTCGAGTATGTGGCGGAGGGGGGGGGGGAGAGAGAAAAACGTCGCTGGGAAAAGAGAGAGGATGGAAAAGCGGCGTTTGGCTCGCTTGTCGATACCAGATGCACGCTAACGGCAAGTATCGACCCAGTTTAAATATTCTCAACAGCCGCGGAGTCCTCTTCAATAATTCATTCGCAAAACGTCGCCGTATCGCCCATTTATAATGAGCCCCGGGCGAAACTGTGCACCCTGGCAACGCCGCCGACTCTGCCCTCGAATTTCCTCTGGATGGCCTGTCCACAGTGTCCGTTGCGCTACCTGCGACGGTGTCGCGTGAAGTCACGCTCATCGCCACCTTCGTTCCCCTTATCGAGGACTAACTTGAGGCACGGCTTAACTCCTGCTAACCTCGCGCCTCCCGCGTCTGGTCTTGTTGTTATTATCGCGCAACTTCCGGCCCCCCTTGGGTGGCTTGCACGAGACGCATACGCTCTCGAGTTGATCCTGCGCCCCTCCGACGCTACGGCTACGTGACGTTTCATTAATGTGGGTCACTCTGATGGGGGAGTCCTTGCTCCGGTCGACAGGGGGAGCTAACTGGAGAGCCGAGTAGTTCGAGTAAACGCATGCCGCGACCTGACTCTCTACCAATTTTACGCGAGGATTGTACCTACATCTGCTGACAGATATCTCTAAATCCTCTTCCCCCGACTCGTCCGCATCCCACGCGAACCATCAGCCTGCCAACAATCCCGCAAGAAAGTCCTTCGAAGCAGTGAACTGTGATGGGCCGCGTCTGAACTGAATCTGGACTAAATCCTCTCCGCTTTTCGTACGACCCGGGTTTCACGCGACGCGGGGAAAGTTTCTGGCTTCGACGGCGGGGGAACGTTTGCTTTGGAGAAAATTATTTGGTTAGTGGGGAGGGGGGTGGGTCGCGTTACAATTGATTCCTGACGTACTGAAAGGGAGCCGAAGTTGGTGGAACTTTGCGGGTCAGGACGGTTGCCGTTGGAGTGGCGGGAGGGCGGACAAAGCCGAGCGATTGAATTCGATCGGTGGGCGAAATAGAATTAAAAGTAATTATGACTGCGAATTTCGGGGGACCGCTCGCCGTGAAATAGTTGCCTCGAGTCCCCGTCCTCGTGCTCGCGGCTCTCGAGACTTCTCTGTCGGCCAGCAACGAGGGAGAAATCGTCGAACGAGCCATTGTTTTCGCCCACTTGGCGACGAACTCGACATCGAGAAATCGAAGGGCCCTGTGGAGCACGGAGGAACAGTCTCGTTCACGGTCGAACGACGCTGCGAAGAAAATAAGAGAAGAAAAGAGCTCCTCCCCTCTGTACCGAGTCGCGAACTCGCAGATATAACCGATATATCTTTCAGCTTCGTTCTACCGTCGCTGAAATACCAGCAACGGGGAAAAGGGATGTTAAAAGTGCCTCGATCGGACACTGCTTTTAATGACGTAATAAAAACTGGCACCAGATAAGAGAAACATCTCCGTGGGAGGCATAAATATCGTGGACAAATGTACAATCGAGCTCCAATTTCCCCCGAAGCTTCCCGCTAATTCTGCTTGAAAAACGAAGGCTGTTCTAATTGTTCGTGGGGATCTACCCAAAGTATTTCCAAGTTCTGGGGTGAATCTGTACATTTAGGGAGCAAACGCTTCCTGTATCAGCACCGATCGCGATTTCGGATCGAAGAAACTGCGCAACGCGATGGCAACAACAATGATCTGAAAACTAACTGTCGTTGCTCGGGAGAGAAGCAAAGGACACGACGCTGGATGTTTTATCGTCGTCGGCTGCCCTCCCGGTGGAAATCAAGCGTCCTCGTCTATTCTCCTTCGCCGATGATTAGGATAAATTGAAGCTCGGGGAGCGAGGCTCGCGGACGCCGTGCCACCTTTATGCTCGCTCAATTTCACGTTTCCAATATTGTCCGTAACTCTCTCGCGAGCTCTTCCATTCCTCTTTTCCAATTATCCGCGTCGTGCCCGACGTTTCCCGCTGCCGCTGTATTTTGCGCGGGACTTACGACCGTTGAATGCGTCGTCCGCCTCCAATCACGCTCGTCGATCGACCTGGGCGAGAGGGAGGGACAGGAGAGAGAAAGAGAGAGAGAGAGAGACAGAGGGGGGGGGGAGGCAGAGGAAGAGAGAGGTATCCATTGTCTCATAATCCTACTAACGACTCGGGACCTCTCGCGAATCGAGAAATTTCATTATTCCGTTGTCTCCTTGCCGCCGCGCAGCTTCTCTTCTCGCGTTTTTGCCCCCGATCGTTCCTTTTGCAGCGAACGATCCCCGTTGCGCCGGCGGAAACGAGATCTCTGCCTGGCAACCGCGCCGACGACTCCGTAATTGGTGTAATGCAAATTGTCGTTCGGGTATCGTTCCTGCTCGAGGGGGCTGCCTCTGAATTCCGCGCGGGCGCGGCGACTACTTAGCATTACAGCCGTAATTGTAACTGGCGCGCGAATAATTCGACCGACGGCGGCGGAAGCTTTTTCACCTTGCAACCACGAGCATACAGTCGATAACGCGCGACATTTTTTACAGAATTTTCAAGCGGAACCCCTCCCACGTGGCACCCCTTTGGTCCCCCGAGGCTCGCGCAGTATATGGCCGTTAATTATTCTCCGACGTGGCCTCGAACGACGCGCGTAGGTGTACGAACGAAATTTAATACGGAGTCGCGTTTAACGCGGCATTATAGCGGCAGCTGGCCAGGCGTTTGTTCGAAATGAATTCTGCGAATTTTCGCCCGGACTGGCAGCGACTTTAATTAAAATTCGTCGCGAGCGGTTCGCTTCCCACGCAGCTCCCGATGGATAGTTTAATATCGTCGCTTTGACGGCCCGAAAATGTCGAAGACGTTTAGATGGCACTTTGGTCTTGTTTATGGACAGGGCGCGACCGACGTGAATCTGTTTTTAGAAATTTTGTACTTTGGTAGTGGTGAGACTTGACATAGAGTCAGGTATGCGTCACGCTACCTTAATCTCGAGGCAGGGGCTTCCTGAAGATTTAAGATCGGGGAAGGCGATAGCATCTTCTGATAAGAGGGATATGGAAAACCGCGGGCCACTTACCCCAGAATCTTCCTAAAAGGAACTTTTATAGCCTACAGTGATTCTGGAATTGCGTTCTGTCGCGGCGACGCCCACGGAACTCAACTTTTTCCCGCTAAGACATAGACGCGCTGCCATGTCTCACCAGCACCAGATGCGCCAATGCACGTTGCCCTGCGACCCCCGAAACCGTTAATTCAAGGAAACGTCCCCCGTGAACGTCCGCGCGTCGCAAGATCGACCGAACTCCGACCGAACTGTATTCGATATTCCTCTTTAATGGAATTCACGGGCGCCGTTGAATGTTTAAAGACCGTCCGCCGGAGTCAAGCACGCAATTCCCTCTTACGAAACATTTCTCTCTACCGTAGGGTCGAATTCGCGACTCACGGGATGAGGAGGGCTGCATTATTAACTTCTGAACGGTATTTGCGGTCTATCCTCTGCCCCTCGGCCCTTCTCTGTGGATAATGCATTGGTTCGAGTGTCTTGCCAAACCGCGCTGGAAAGTGGAGACCGGCTCTGCCGCGTCGAATGACGGAAAACAACGACGCAGCACGCCCTTTCGGATATAGCGGTCCCCGATCCTCGGGATCGATCGCGCTGCTCTAGGAGTCGTCGCCTGTAGCCGGGAGCTCATTCGATACGAGATCAGCCGACGGAGCCACTGTCTGGATCAACGTGATGGGATGGCGAAAATGGGGGAGATCGGGGACACGTTCCAACGCGTGGCAGCCTCGAGAAACTCACGAGCTTATTCCGCTTGCACGGCCGCAGACACCCTCGCGGAGCTTCCCCGCGCCGTCTTCTACGGCCTCGTCTGTTTACCTTGCCACGACGTCGCTGACAACGTTCTCGGCTCGCCCAGCTTCCGGATAATTAGCATTCCCTGGATCCGACGACGCAATGTAATTGCCCTGCCGGTCACGTCTTACGTTAAGTCGATTCTGGGGTTCGTCTGCCGACGGGATGAGCTTTTGCGGGATCTGGGGTGGTGTTGATCGTGTGCAATTTCATTATTACAATTTTACGAGCAGACCTGTCTATGTATAGGATAAAGATTTATGAGAAAGTTCTGTATGCAAAATTCACCGTGACCTCGAAATTCGGAGCCAACTCTTATTTGATTTCGCACGACCCGTTTTATTATTATTATTATTTATTAAACAGGAATTCCCATGGTATACACAAAGAAAGACAAGTTCAAGTTCAATGTCCAGAGTCTGAGCACTACTAAACAATAAGTAAGTAAGTAAAATAATACATAATTGAGTATATTGCTTATACGTGAAAGAATAAATTAAGAAACAACATGTAGGTTCTTGACAAGCCTATAAAGAAGCGTCCAAAACAAATTAAGGGAGCCTAGAAAGGGGTCCATATAGCTGAAATATTGGTTAGCAATACTCATAACTCTATTAACAGGGTCACACGCATAATACCGATAATTCGGTAGCCTCGAGACAAACAGAGGCCTTGACCGCAAGTTCCTAAGCGGAGCATTAAACAAAACTAAAGTCAGCAAATCAGGACAACTTATGAGGCCGTTGATAATCTTATAAAGAAATATCATGTCCGCAATATGCCTTCGATCCTCAAGAGTGGCTAAATTAAGGGACGCAAGTGCAGTATTAGTGTAGTATTAATATGAGAGTAGTTTATAAATATAAGTTTTACAGAGATAAATGAGGGTGTGATATGCGGAATAGGCCAGGTTTAGAGAAAGCGGTGCTTGTTATACCTAATTTTACTGTAGAGACAAGAGCAGTGACATTCCCGTCGATGACCAAGAAATCCACCCCTGTGCCGTTCACCCCGCTCCCTCCCCCCACCCCTCCGCATTTATGTGCGCGATTTCCGGCTGAGGAACGCGTATCGACGTTCCGCGGCGTGGCCGTAGTTGCCCAGGCTGCGTATTGCCGACAAGATAATTATCCCGATGATGCACTCGAGGCTCTCGAGTTTGAGGAACACTCCCGGCGGCCCCGTTTCCCTAGTTCTCTCACCTCCCGCATCGAATAATCTAGATCGAGATTTCCGGCGAATCTCGGGCCGCGCCGCTGGCTACGTGACGCGTAATACTCGACGCTTCGAGGCTCGTCTAAACGATCTCTACGCCAGTTCGATAGGCCAGCCGTGAAAGGGACTACTCGCTATCGTCTTAATTAATTTCAACGCTGTTATGATCTCCCAGACCGCGGCGAACAAGCGAGTTGCTCGATGGAACGTCGAACAGATTGCGGGGGGGAATCATCGCTAATTATTGTGTCTCGTTCTCTACACGCAGCTCCACTGTCGGTTTTATTTGATCGTCCCGGTGGGTAAATATTGGCGATGAACAACGAGCTCTCGAGTACCGATCCTTCGCGGCGTAAGTGCCCTCCGCGTTGGGTCTGCGATATCCTTTCCTACCCTCCTCGTCGGTGGGTGTAGCAGAGACGTGAACATCGATGTAATCGCAAAATCGGAACTAAACCTGCGTCCTGGTATGTCGTTGGGCGTTAACCTGCGCGAGATACATGGATTTCCAGTTTTTCAAGTGTCCCTGTTCCGCCCCGCGTCGTAAGGGAGAGTGGGGTAATCACGAACGCGGGGTAATCACGAACGCGATGGTTACGGCGTTTTAATAAATACAAACTGATGTTTCCTCTTCACTAATAGCTAATAGTTTAAGTCGTATCCAACGCCGGGCAGAAAGTAATAAATACAGAACGCTCATGCTAGTCAAGATAAACACAATTTATTATTTTCATCATGTTTCAAGTCATATTTTGTCCATTTTCAATTGCATGTAATTACTGTTGAATTAATGATTCAATTGGAATTTTTTTAAGTTGAAATGAAGCACTTCTTTACCAACATTTTGTGACCAAAGCGTGGCTTGAATCATGATTCTAACCCCTGAAATAAATTCCTTTTTATTTTTTGATGTCGTGGGGTAATGACGCACATATCTTTAAGCGCTTTGTAGCTCAGAGCAACGTTTACCGATTTTGATGAAATTTTCAGGATGTATAAAACTTATTTAAATGTACAAAAGGGATTTTATATATAAAATATATAAATTACAGGAAAAATTACCGGAAAAATATATAAATTACAGGCTCAGAAAAAAGTTTAAAAAACGGCCTTTACTATTTTTTTTTTTCGATATTCCGACCAATTGCAATTTTTTTCTAACGCACAAGAAGAGGAGTTTGAAAAATACATTAGGTATAGGTTGTAGCAACGTTTTTTATGGGTCGACCATTGAAACCGCGCTTTTTGTGCGACTTCTGTGATATTTAGCACTCTGTTCGTGATAACACACGGCAGTCGGGTAATCACGAACAACAAGGGTTTTTCTTTTTCACTATAAAGTTGATTTTTATTATAATTTTTCAAAATATCGTCACAGTACTCTATAGATGAATAGTTTAAGTATGTTTGTAAATAAAAAACAAATTCATTTCTCACATAGTTTTCGTTTTATTTGCTTTTTGGCTTAGGTGTTCGCAATTACCCCACTCTCCCCTACTCCAATCCGGCTGGCATTGTTCGACACCCGCGAGCCCGCGAATCGCGTCCATTACAACTTGCCGATGATTGAGATTCTGCATTAGTCACCGCACAGTCTCACAATCCAGAACGTACCGGGTCAGACGGCGAAGCCTACGGTAGCAGCATTTTCCATTTGCCCCGCGGACATTGAATAATAACAAGATAACTGATTCGCGTTCCCTTTGACGCTAAAGCAACGCACGAATCTGTGCAAATTCTTATCAAAGAAAACGGAGCAGGGAATCGTGCATGAATCTCGGGAGAGCCTGGTATTTCCACCACGAACTATGAAACGGTAGGCCATGGATGAAGGGAGGCCAGGGGAAGACAATATCGAGGATACATCTCGTGAAAACGGTAAACGTAAATGCTAAGCTTCGCCCGGAGCCGTAAAGTTGAAGCAAGATAGGGGATTAGGCCGTTGATATCGATAACGACTTTAATACCGTTTTCCTCGAGCCTCGAAGATGCAGCATCACCCACTTTAGTGTCGATCGTGAATTTCACGTCCCGCTGGATAATTCGCGATCTGGGATTAATCGTTCCCTGAGTTAGCAGCAATGCTGCAACAAAGCGACGTCCATTAATCAATGACAAGGCTGACCAGGCCTGTCCGCATCGAAGCGTTAGTCTTCTGCCATGACGTTCGGCTGAATGGACGTAGTGCGTACTCCCTTTCAGCTCCATTATTAGGGGCGCGATTCTCCTCGTTTCAATGCGGCATTCTCTCGCTTCCTGTCTTTTTCCACCGTTTTCGGGCACCGTGAACGTTGCTTGGAACGATCACCGAATCCGTATCGCTGCTGCCACGCCCGCTAATGAATTTAATTAACGACTCCTGTAGTCCTGGCTAATTGCACGGGCATCACTTTGGCGGGGACTTGTCACAGAGTCGCGGGCAAGGCGGTCAATTTCCATTTCTCCGCGATATTTCCACGGTCGATGTCAATTTCACGCGAAACGACGACAATGCGGAGTGCGATTCAATTAGAGTCCTTAACAAGGCCTCTACTGCGCGAGAATCTCTGGAATTTCATGGAATATCAATCAGCCATGTCCATACGGGCGCCAGGTAGCATTGTTAATAGTCGGAGCGATATGTTTTTCATGTTTGTCGATTCTCTGAATGGTAGGTACCTATCGTGTGCCATCGAGCAGGAATGCAGTGATATATTCCGATCGACCGTCGTCTGGGCGAAGATTCGCGACAGATAATCGAGGCATTGTTTCGCAGAAATGCTTATGATTGGGGTCAGCGCAGGTTGAAGGACCTTTGTTCCGGCGCATGGATACGAATTCAATTTCAGTGCATCGAGCATTCGAATTACGAGGTTGTACCTGCGCTCGGGGAAACAACGAAATCTGTTACGCTTTACGCCGGTGCTTTGTCGAATTTTAGGGACAATTCGCCCTTTGAGCACGCGCTCCATCTGTTTAGCTGCAATCGGCGTTTCGCGTGCCCTCGACTTCACTGATTCGAACACTTGCGCCCCCAATTTCATTCCGAGCCCTTACTTCGCGCGTGTAGAGTTACCGTACCACGGACTCATTGCATCTTTGCCTTGGGTCGCAGAGAATAATCAAGCGTTCTTGTGTGGCCCACGTTTCCACGATGCGGTCATTATTTATCTCTGCAACGATGTAGCCACTACAATTTCCTCCTATGCATCTTTATTTCACAAGTATTATCGAAGCAAGTGCCCGACGGGAGTTCCCTACTCCCGCGGAAAAAACCGCGCGATTTCTGTCGCAGTGCCGCGGCTCGCCGTTGGTTGAACGTAATTTTAATCCTCGAGCGTTAAAGAGCGTTCCCGAGCGTTCGAGGAACCGACGTGCTTAATTGTCCGTTTGTTAGAAGAGCGGTACGCCGCAGCAAGCACGACACCGCAACGCGCGGCTCGCAGTAACGCGCTCGTTAGGGGCGGATTTTGCATCCCGCCGATTGCTAATTACTTTCTGATTCTTGCGCGAACTCCGTGGCCCGGCTGGCTGGATATTGCGCCGTTCCACGGGAATTCGATTTGGTCGGTTAGCGGAACGATGGCTGGCGTTACACTAAACGAAGCGGGATTCTTCGGGGGGAGGCTCCACAGGAATTGATTTTACGACCAAACCGCTGAAAATGAAACGATCCCGGCCTCGAAATTGAGGATTTTCGCTGGGGAAAGGAATCGATAACAGGGTAGGTTCGGGGAATGAAATCTTCAGCGTGCAGTGTTGGGGAAAGATAGTTTGAACGAAGAAAGATGGCGACATAATTCGACAAAGAGAAACTGTGTCTTCATCTGTGTCGCTTAAAGCCATAAGATTCCATAGAATAAGTCAGCGACGTGGATATGATAAATTGTTACTTTCCAGCTTCCTGTCGACCACGTCCTATAGTCGAAGATTCAAACTGCAAATAAAATTGGCGGCGCGTTTTGGGAATTACTTGGTGATTATCGGACATTATAAATTTAGAATTCTTGGGCAATCGTGCCCCGCGTTTGAGATAATCGTCCAAGTCACGTTCGTTAATCAGAAATGGGTTTTATCGCGAACATCGAATGCACTACGTCATCCCTGGCGAATCGAAACGGTATCACGGTGTAAATGCATTTATCCGTTTGTTTCCCAATTATTTGCAGCGATCTATGCACGGAAACGTGGAGGTTTTCCTAATAAATCCTTTCATTTAAATCCACACGGCCGGCGATAACGTCAAGTTCTTAATGGGGGCGTAATAAAATTTTACAGCCCATTACCGTGGAACTATCAAATCGGCACGGTTATTGGGGAAAATTAAGAGGCGTCGGCTAGAGTTTATTAGATTTAATGCTCTACGCTCGATTCCCTGCGCCACTTCACCCAACCGTTAAATAACAAATTCCCTTGGCCATGCAGATTCCGTCTGCTGCGTTTCGGTTGGGCGAAAATGGAAAAACTCCCAGGAATTTCCGAACCTCGCGACACACTACGCTCCGTTACATATCATTTCAGCTACAATATTGACCTGGCATATGAATAGCATATTTATTGGGAACGACTCGAATATTGCTCAATGAATGTTACGCGCATATAACAATTATATTCAATCCCCCCTCGGCAGTGCAAATTGTGCACCTGCTATAATTAACTGCGATACGTTGTTTTGGCGCAATTGAATGACGTTCGTGCCGGTGGCGTTGAAACGTTGAAACGTCGATGATAGAATCTTGGTTTCTACCGGAAAAATATATAAATTCAGTTGCATCAAATCTGGCATCACGAATTCCCGAATTTCTCTACGTAGAACTGACGAAGGGAATTCTTTCCCTCTGATCGAGATAAATCAGCAGAGGGGAAGGATGGAAGGAAACGAAGAAACAGCCCAAGAACAGTGATTCTTCTCGAGGTATCAGAGATTAATTACCAGATCTCGGGGTTAATTCCTTTCAGCTCATTAGTCGCTGAAGTAACTTGCCACGACCCCGCCCCGCTTATTTGCTGTCCGATCCCACTGTCACGACCCCAGGCGCTTCCGCAGTGGAGTTTTGCATATCAGGCCGAGCCTTAACTTTAATTCGTCGCGCGATTCCGCATCTGGGACAAGATGGCGAACGGAAGACGGGAGAAAAAGCGACGCGGCATTGGGATCGCCGGGACCCATTGCCCGCCGACTTCCCAGCTCGCCCGCGAAGCAAAAATCAGCGACTTTCGCGAAGTAGCGATGCGATGTTACTATTCATGGGAAAAGTTTTAATTTGCGCGCGGCCGTCCCGCTGGCTGCATTCGGGATCGTGTCGCGTTTACGCGGACAAAGTGTTCGTCGCTGAACTTCGTCGAACCGACGGCCAGCAACTCCACTCCAATCGAATTGGCCGCTGCTGTGCAGTAAATCACCGTGACGCCGCTAATCCTTACGATTAATTGGCCCGCTTCGAGGTAGGAAAAGAAGGCTGCAAGACACGGGTCACTCTTGGAAGGAGTCAAAGTGGAGTGCTTTAGCTTGTACCGAATTTACTTAAGGGGATATACTTGTCTGAACGTTCGGAAAATGTGTACATTTTGTGGATTTTTTTACAAGCCAACGTCTTGACGAAGATTAGGAACTACTTAAAAAAAAAAATTTCAGTTAAAAGCTATTGTTTTTCGGAAGTTATGAATACATATCCGAAACTCTCTAGATTTTAAATGGCTACACGGTGGCCCTAAAAAAAACTTTGGTGTCGTGTCTAAAATCAAAAACAGTAAATTTTTTTTATAAAATATGTTAATAGCTATTGATCTACGGCACCGACTTTGAAAATTTTGAAAAATAAAGAAAAGGTGAGATCAATGATAAAGTTAGATTTTTCAGTCCACGTGTTTTCTTTATAAATAATAAATGGGGAATTCGAATAAAAAAAGACGTCGTAGATCGATGTGGAATGTTACGATTCTGCAAACAAAATTGGAAGTGAATTGGTTGCACGTAGCACGAGTTTTTGGGGCCAACGTAATGAAAAATGTAGTTCCGCTGCGATCGGTCGAACCGCCCCGTGCTACCGGGGTTGTTTCACTCAAATGCCTATAACTTCGTCAATCCTCCGAATTTTTACATCGGACTTGATTTATAATATTTGCAAAACATCAATCTATGAACATATATAAAAAAAGATCCGATCTTTGACACTTTCAAACAGTTATACCCTCTTAAAGGTGATCCTATAGTTCTGTCAGATAAACCGCGCCATTTATTAAATCGCGATGGACGATGATGTTGAACTATAGTCGTGATACAACACATGTATGTAAGTGAAATGACTTTATTCGTTTTTAGCAGCGGGCGCTCTGGTTGTACCTACAATGATATCCTATTTGATTGAACCAAAAAAGAGTTTGAGAGAGTGCCTATTATATTGTACAGTATCAGTATGCATAGAAAAAGTTTGAATTTCTAGTCAAGATTCCCGCGGGTGGTCGCGTGCACGTTTGAAATTGGCTCACCATCGATCTGTAGAATCAAAAATTACGTCTTTTTCAGGTGATCAGAATTGAGTTTAGAAAAGTCAGGAAAGTTGCGACATATTACATTCTCTATTCTGACATTGTTTCGCCCAGCTTCTTACCAGGCTTCTTAACAAGAATGTTCAACAGCCTGAAAGCCCGACACGGCGTAAACTCTCGCGCACTTTCGCGAGTGGGCAATCATAGACAATGGGCGATTACAGGCGACGATAATTGCGGCATATACTCGGCGCGATACACATGGGCAGTACATAATGAGCACATAATAGCAGCGCCAGACTGAGTGGCGCGAATTAGACGGATCTCGCGAGTCCCTTGCAAGTTTCGCGTGAAATTTCGCTGTGTCGATTAGAAGCGGAAGTCGAGGAAAGTGCGCGAGACGGCCCCAGGCGTCGTCTAATTTCATCGACAGCGATTCTCGCCGCGTAATGATCCTTTCTCCACGTTCACTCCCGTCCTCAGACGCATCCCCCCGTAGACGGCACTCGAAACGAGTAGTTCGCTGTTCTTGCGTCGACGAAAGCTTGCTTTGCGGCTTCTGTTCGTGAGACTCGGTTTCCGCGATGTTCCGCAAATACGCCGTCGCGCATCGGCAAACGAAACGTCAACGAAGTGTTCCCGAGTCTGTATTGTTGTAATTAGTATGCTAGGATCGAGCTCGCTCCCTCGGGAAGACGGGGGCGATAGTGAATTCGCGTAGAAAAACACTTGCCAAGAGAAGGAAAACGCCAACGAGTTGATTTAGCGGAGACCCCTGGCGTTGATGGAGTAGATTCGAACACTGAAATTGCTGCCTCCTCCAGTTTCATTTCTCGCAGTTTCCTTGGTATTAAAAGGGGAATGCTGTCGAGGAGGACACTGATATTTTAGCAGACGCTTCCTGTGATCTTAAATTGCCGATAGGGAGCTGTGCGCGAGCAAGAAGACTGTCGTCCGATGGATAATCAACTTCCACCGAGTACACCCAGTTTCCCATCAGCAGCTTCACAATTCAAGCTCTTGACAGTAATCAACGAGAGTCGTTTATTTCTCACGCATGACCCCCCGTGAATGGAGAAGAGGCTCTTGCTATTAAGAGTAATCGCTTAAAAAGAGGAGCCTGGTTATCGGTACTCGATGCTCAAAGACTGTTCAACAAGCGGTTCCCGAGCACAACTTTTCGAAACGTCAACCAGAAACGGCTTGTTAAGGGGAAGGATGCAACGGGGGTTGCAGCCAGACGACGGATAATGCGCCGCTGAAAGTGTTGCACGTTGCATCGGGCTGCTTTGGAATTTATGGACGATACACGCGGATGGGGGCCAGAATCCGCACACTCTGCAGACCTCGGGTGGGCGGGTTTCAAAGCGACTTCACGCATGCCAATGAAGATTAAGCGACGCGCGTTGCATGAAACGACGTCTCTTCCGGCCTCGAAACGCTCCCCCGCGTTGCCTGTGTGTGGGAATTACGCCCCCGAACGATGAGTAATCTAATAACCTTCCTTCTCCGGAATCGGGTGTTACTCCTCATCTCGATTTCTTGGGTTATGCCAAGAATTACCATGCCCTGGCTGCTATGTTAGTTCTTACTTGCACTTGTTTAATATTCATTGTCGAGAGAAATAAAAATGAAACGTAGGTACTTGTGTCAGGGACCTCCAACGTTCCAAATCGAGGCACCAGGAAAACGAAAACTCCGCGCATGTATTTTGTTTGGCCATTTTTCGGACAGTACCACTTTGCTCATAGAGCAGTTAACTTCGGGCACTTAATCGCAAGTACTGGCGTTCGCTTAGAATCACTCTAGCCGCACCTAGGACCCTTCCGCGTGAACGTTCTGAAATCTCGCCGGTCGATCAATACGCGCAGTTGAAAAATAATTCCCACGATGCGGAATGTTGCTATTTGTTATTCGCGTCGCTCGTTCTGCGCCGGTGAATTTAAGCCCGTGAATGCCCCTCCATACCGAATAAATCTTCGATATTGCGTCATCAGCAAATTCCATTTCCGGCGGGCTCGTGCCACGGTCTATTTACAGGTATTATTTGTTTCCCCTTTTCCTTTATTCCTGGCACGGCTCTCTTGATCTTGCCAGGATGCATCGCGAAATAAACGTGACATGGTAACGTGCCATTAGAATTTTCCAATTCCTAGATGCTCCGTGTTCTTAGCAGGGAGAAATGTTTCGTAACATAAATCCAAATCCCCCTCCATTCTCCATGATACCATTCTGGTAGGAAGATTGTGCTTTGGGAAGAGAACAGACAAGTTCACTGTTCAACGGGCTTGGAGTTAATCCCACGCCCTTCCTCACAGTCCCTCTACCAGAACATATTATCGTTCTTCCCTAATTTCTAGGTGGATTCTCATCAAGCTCTTATTCCACTATCTAAGCAGCAATATGAACAATCCCTTGCTATCCCTTTCAAATCTTAACAATACCTACCACGTTACAAAGAATGCACTCTTTAAATAAGTATTTATACTCTGCGATGACAGCTCCATAATGAGCAGACTCCATGAACTCCTAATTTGCGGCCAAA
Organism: Andrena marginata; assembly: GCA_963932335.1. Taxonomy (NCBI): domain Eukaryota; kingdom Metazoa; phylum Arthropoda; class Insecta; order Hymenoptera; family Andrenidae; genus Andrena; species Andrena marginata. The sequence goes on along the minus strand of OZ010662.1, from coordinate 10,044,835 downwards.
CAGCTAAATTGCCTTTCGAATTGAGTGTTTTATCGCGAAACTTTAATTAAACCACTCAACGTGAAATCTGTGGATGCCACACCGGGAATATGGCTATCGTCTCGCCTGTTTCAACTGTTTCTCTGTTCGACGACCTGTTTGGAAAGTTGTCCCGGTTACATAGCCGGACGAGAAAGTCTGGAGCACCTTCATGAGCCACTCATTACTGTTTCGTTGTATCGAACCTCTCGATTCAATCCAGGAACGTTTCCCCTTACATTCAATCACTAATGAGCTCGTATCGAACGGGCCGCCGTGAACAGAAAGCCTGCACCGTGAAACGCGATATAACGAGCAATAAGCTACGATAATGGCTCCTACGAATTTCCAGCTTGTGCAACGCGCAACTGTATGCAATGATTTCGTTGATAATTCGTGAGCCGCCTGAGTGAATACCACGGTGGCTATCGGGGCCACGCCCATTTATTATCGTCTCGCTAAATGAAGAACGAAGCCCGTTCAGTTTTACGCTATGCTCCGTCGACGTGGTTCTTCGGGACACTCGACCATCCTTCGTCTCATCATTAATAAGCAATATTAGTATTCTATTCTAAGAGCTGGTTTCATTCACGACTGTGCTGCGAGTCTAATTCGAGACGACTAAATTTCAACAGCGGAACCGATGGAGTCAACGATTCTGGTCCAAGTTTGAGACTCTGAGAGACTAATATCAATTTGCATATAGACAGACCCTTTTCGTTAAACTGACAAGGACCATTCCTTAAAATTTATAAGAAGTGGTATAAAAAAAACTATAAAAAACATCTACCTATACCTTATTTTTCGGTTCTCTAAAACATATCCAGAAACTCTTCTTGTGAGTGGAGCCACAGAGTAAGGCTTCCGTACTTTTAACATGACGTTATCTTTTATTGTGTAGCAAAAATAGTTAGGTCGGGGCTTTTCTCATTCCTTTCCTCCTAGATCCGAAACGATCGTTTCAGGAGTTGGCCATTCGACGGGCAAAGTATTTAGGGAAATATCTCGGAAGGTAGCATCCAGATTGAATCGCTGCGCTATAGCGAACGTGACACGCGATTCGATGGTAACCGTTTCTTGCGTCGCGCTATTATGCCCGTATCACGCGTCACTCGTTAACGAATGATTGATCGACCGATGTAATCGGGGCGCGCGCGCACGGTGATCGCGAAACCGAGCTGATACGGACGCCTTCCGCGGGGCAGGATGGCCTTCGTCGAAAATTACCAAGCATTAGCAGGGAGCTTTTGTCAGGCTTGATCGTCCTCACGCCGCTTAGCAAGGATGCCCGGCTCGCTGGCGTTCTGCGTATTTCGCAAAGAATTCCTGCTAATCCGCCGCGAACGAAGCCCCGATCGACACCGCGCGAAACCGTACCGCCGCTCGTGAAATGTTTTCTACGCGAACGTGCTTCGGCGTCTTTAAGTACGTTAAGCCAAGGTAATGTGTCTCGATACCGGCCACCCCTCGATGCATCCACGCCTTACACTTGTCTGGCATCCGGGAAGACGACGATTGACCCTCGAGAGGGTCGCTCGCGGTCGGAGCAAAGCTTCAGCCATGTACAGGCTGAATCACTTGAATCTCGTAGTTGCCAAGATTTTCTGATCACCTCGACCTTGTCAAGTGAAACGTATCGGTGTTTGGAGAAGCCTGCGGTAGCAGCCTATCGTTTAGTATAATATTTTGCTTCAGCTTTCCATGTCCTAGCTAGTAATTCCTTTTCTGATGCCTGAAGCTCTGGTTCTTACAAATCATCATTATTATTATTGAACGTCTTTATTGCACAAACACGTATATACAATCCAGCAAGCGAACAGAGAGAAGAAAAGACGAAAGCAAAGGCGAGGTTCGCTCTAAGGCCTGTTTCCCAACCTATCCTTCCGACGAATGTATTATTCTCATGCTTCAGCTTAAATAATTACAACGTGGTTAAGTATCTTCAAACCCCATCAGGTTGCATTTCGTGTTTACCCCAGCTGCAGATTTCAGCAGGTGTGTTAATGCCCGGGAAGCGACATTATTAATGCACGCAGGACTCCGAGAAACGCGGATCTTCTCTTCCCGTTGCTGAACTTTTTCCTCCTTTGCTGCAAGCGCAGGTCGAGGGAGCTAATTTGCCGGTCGGGAATTTATCGCGATTTATGTTGCGGTTCCTCGTCACGGTCCCTGGGTGGTCCAACGAATTTATGACTATCCGCCACGGTTTCATGATGGATGCGCCCCGCGAGTCACGGATTTGTCGTCGATTCAATCGCGGGGTGAGGTGAAGCTGGAGTTTCGAACTGGGGGTATTTCGCGAAACGCAAGGGCGACGCATCGATCACGCGAACCCGGTGGATCTCGCCTGTTCGCGAGCTTTCAGCGGCAAGTCGAAATCGATAATCGATATTTCCGAACGAATGCATCATTGCCCTAGTGGGGGGGCCACTCTGCAGAATTCGCTTCGAGCGACAAACTTTTAATGCGCCCAAGGGTCGCTGATAAATTTGAAATACATTTAACCCTCGCCATCACTGAAATCATTCACACCGACAGCCTGTCTGTCGTTTATAAATGACGCTCTTGGGTGAAGGTTCCAGGACAAGTTGCAGGTGAGACAGGTCGTCTGATGACGGTGCACGATACTGAAGTTGATGTGTAGCTTCCTCGCGAAAACGTAACAAAATTGCAAATGACAAATTTTTCAACGAAGTTGCAAATGGAATTTGAGTGTTTGAAAAATAAAATCCCATTTTGCAATGGAGAATCTGAGGAAAATATGATGTACTTGGCATAATATGTGTGATATAGGAGATGCATTGTGGGATGTGTTGGATGTATGGAAGCATGCAGTGAACAAAAAGCATCAGTCATTTACTATCTTACATTTTATTTGTATCTCACTATTTAGATTATACATTCGACCCAGTTTTGGATAATACAATATACACAAAAGCTACGTAGCTGCCCATTGGGGAGTGTCCCACATTTCAGAAGGTCTGGGCAGATTGTTTATAATAGCACTTGTTGGAGGCCAGGCTCAACGGGATACTATTTCCCATACGCTGGTCGCCAGCAACCCTGTCTATCCTCTTTACCCCTCCGACCACAGGCGCGTCTCCCATACTCGAAGGAAACTCTCGATGCTGGCGTATTGTTTGCCGATTCTCAAGACGATCTGTAAAGTAATCAGTTCCACATTGAGTCACCCACACAAAGCTTTTGCGCTATCGACATGGAAATAGAGCCTACCAAAGCATATATCTAGTGCCTATCATCGAACTTTTTTCTGTATTTTTATGCGAAGAATCAATCGATCCCGGAAAAGTGTTTTACGTACTCTTTAGTACCATCTATACCGAACAGATAATATTCCTTGTTAGCGGTAGGCCGCGTCTATGTAAACGGGTGTTTACCGTTTCATTAAAACCGTGATAGGCAGCCTAGGAAAATCGCTCATTGGAGCTGGGAGATGCCCCTAAATCATGTAAACAATGGCTCAATATGCACCGTAGGTAACGCGATCTCGGTGAATGGAAAATGGATCGTTCAATAAGTTGCGGCTCCAGCTCCGGCTCCGGCTCCGGCTCGTCGGAGCCCCATAAATACAACCCGCGCATAATTACTTTAATTTCGTCGTCGCTTTTCATCACCAGCGACATGAGCCGTCGACACGTTGCGGCGATCCATTAAAACACAGCCACGGTCTAATTAAGCTAAATCGACCGAGGCGAGGTGGAGCGTCGAATCGATCGTGCAGCAATCTATCGAGCTTGTCATCAAGATTGCTACACACGAGTTATAAACGCCTCAATCACTCTATTGCCTTTCAATCTGCGAGCTGTCCATTCACCTGTGCAGTTTTACGGGTTTTTAGAACTATCGCTCACTAACCTGATTCGTAGGTAATTTAAACGATCAGTAGTTTACACTTATAAGTTGCTGTTCACAAATCAAACTAATTAACCACTGTATCTCCTACACACAGTGGCCAGTGGAGATGCATTAACCTTTAGAGGGCCGGGATTTTTTCATTGAAGTTGTATATTTTATTTACTTAAAATTTATGCATATATACCACCGAAATGGCTGGCAACGTATCCAAATTCTTAGGTGGCCACTATAGTGGCCAAACCGGCCCTCTACAGGTTAAAAAAGTTTGAAGAAATGCAGCGGCAGTAGGAAAATCGATAACCTAGTATGAATTCCATACGAGAGGAGAGATTTCGCGACGATGAAGGGAAGCTTGGCATCGTCCAGTCGACGAGATACCCGTCACAAAGCGAATACCTCTTGAACAACAAAGTCCGCCCGGACCAAACTGCTCGTCCAGCTATCGCATCTCTCTACTTCGGGCTTAACTTCACTGCAACCTCCAATTTATCTCATCCTAGTGGCTGGAGGAACGCTGGTAGTGGGCTGTAGAGGGGTCCTTTATTAAATTCTATGCGCAGATTCGCCAATCCGTGCGATGGTACGGCAACTCCAGCCTGCCGGGAATAGCCCTGAGGGTAGCGAGGGGTGCGCGAGGCCAGGAGAGGTCGGGCAGGAAGGGCGAGAGCAACGAGAGCAGCGAGATCCGCGAGAAAAAGTGCACCCGACGTCGCGAATATGCTCCCACCCGAATCCAGGCTATTGTTCGCGTTTCTCCCTCCAGTATTTACTACGCTTTTTTCATCTGTCCATTTCTTACGCGGGTTTTCGCACGCGTAACGAGGCCGACAGGGGTGATACTGCTCGATACAGCGCGCGATAGCGTCGGGCGTCGCTGATCCTACCTCGATTCGACCTTTTGCATCATTCATATTCCACTTCCGTGCTGACTGCACTTGAACGAGCGATGCATGCCTCGTGGCTGACATGTAACGCGCTTGTACTACTTGGCGCCGAGTTTCTCTTCCATTTCGCTTGCTCGATCAATCGAACAGTGACTATAATAGTGATCGTGGTACTTCATTGCTAAATATTCTAGCGAGGCAAGTTATTTATCGTATAAAACATCGGCGATGCATCGGTGGCTCTTTGTGGGATGTCGAAACGAGTCGCTCTCCTTCACGATAGATTAGGGTGTTGGCCCACTTGCTTGGCAGCGCAGCGTCGAAACACCGAGTCAAAAATGTACCAGGCTTGGCTGGGAGCGACCTACATTTGGATATTTAACGCGTCGATTCCCGTCCAAAATTTCGCTCCTCTCCCGCCGGGCCATTTACGACTTTAATCACCGGGATTCTACACCGGCGTGGCATGGTCGGTGTGCCGAGGAAACCGCTATGCCTGGCGGGGCAGTAAACGCGCTGACGTTACAGCAACTAATATACAACGTGCTGAAATTAAAAAGAACGCAACTGGGCTAAGTTGCTCTCGATGTAATGATACTGCTCACGCGATGACACGCCACTCCCATTTACCATTTCAAATGTTCGGTCGTTTCAACGTACCTTCGTCACGGGTTATCCAGCTACTACGAGTTCTTCCGGCCCACAGTCAAATGTCATTTACAAGCGAGTTATGAGTGTAATACGAAACGTTGAACATGTAAGGGGGTAATCCTTTGGTACGAACAATTATTGTGAGCGGGTTGATTTCTTTGCGCGGAATATGTACGTCTTTAGGTCTGGACTGCTTAGAGTTCTTCAGGGAACGGTTTGATGTTTGGGGAAGGGTCATACGCTTTATTCGTGGGGTATGCCGGTTGATTTTTGTTGTAAATAATGGGGATTCCCGTAAGTTAAATAAATAAAGAAATAATTTAATAAATTCTATCCGCCGAAAGGAAACATCTACATTATTTGGAGGGTAAGGAAAACGGGGAATATTACGGCGCTCCAAACTCCCTTGTTTCTTGCCTTACCATCGTTCTACTCTCCACCACGCATCGATAAAAGAAGCCTCATCGAAATCCCGTTGCTCCGACGACCAGAGGACACGGGTGACGATGCAGGGGTGTCGCGGAGGAAGAGCGCGTCGCTGGAACTTGCTCAATGTTCAGCCTGATCCAGAGGGATCGGTATGCAGCCGCGCAATTACCGTCTCTTGTAAACACGTCGCGCGAATATACATGGAAATTAATGGAGAACGAAGCAGAGCGCGGATGAAAACGTCCCATCGCGGTAGTGGCGATAGAAGGCGGCGGGGGGAGGGGGAGCAAGCTCGCGGCAATAGTCAGAGCCGACAATGCTCCTTGTTAAAGTGCCGCCGCGAAACCTCGAGATCGATGCACACGGCTTCCGTCGTTGCGCCCCCTTGTCACGGATGCACTCTCCCGCCCCAAGATCCGTCGAAGTACGTGACTACCGCGCGAACGAAGGAAATCATCCGCTGTTTTCCGCGTGTTCCGGTAACTGCGTTCGTGTCGAGCTTCGATATTAAAGCATCAGCCGTGTGCACGGTGCCCCGATCGTCGGTGGGTAGGATTTATGGTATCGTTGCGGAATACTGGCTACCTACCTTTGCTGTGAAAGGACCATCGGCCACGATGGTCGCGCTCCCTGCAGGTGGAGAACGTCCTGATGGGAGAAAGCGCGGCTCATCGTGAATAATTCAGAATTTCCGTGGCCCCTGTGCTTAGTCACGGAGCAGATGTGACTGAAAGTTGGTAGTTTAATGGGGATTCTGTATTGGTGACGGAGTTTCGTTCGCCAAACGTAACTGCGTAATGGAAGAGTGATGGTGGTATCCTCGGAGGTGCTGTACGGTCAGCCAGTAATTAGGTAGCACGCAGTCTTCTGCAAGTTAATGAGCATTCAGTAGAATCAGGAGCAATCAGCCTTCTCGGTTAGTTTAATCAAACAGAAGTCGGAGCCAGTCCCTTGAGTTAGTCGCGGGAGCACTCAGGCTCCCAATCGATCAATGTACCGAGCTCCCAGGCTTGGTCTACTTCTATTTTTTTTATTAGGGAGGAAGGACGCGAGTCACGTAGCCGCGGATGAAAAAGAAATGAGCTTTTTGAAGGACGACGCGTCGTCTACCGAACTTCAACTGTGGACGAAAATCATGAGGAAGCATGGTGTTGGAAATTGTTTTAGGTGGTGGATTAACGCGCCGACGACGAATGGGAGCGCGAGAGTTTGACCTACTTAAGAATTTTAAGTCGTTCGATTGCATCGAAATTTTATAAGTGGAGCCGCGGGGTAGGGTCGAGTGGAAGTTGATCTCTCGCGATTTCATTTGCCGCCTGATTTATCCGTTTCGAATGCAGCTCGCTGTTTCACGCGAGTTTGTACCCCGGACTTCCATTCTTTTTACCGGATCAGCATCGTCGGCAGTTGAACACCTCGAAAACCGGCCGAACTTTTAAACAAGCCAACATTTACGAATAACCGAAATTCCCCTGTCAGCTGAAAGAAGCACGCGGAAGCAAGCATCTCTTGCATTCACTCTCCTCGTTGTTACAAAGTTATTACTACGAGCTTGCACAAAAGGCGAGCCAGGAAACTCGAAATTGCTATTCAGGCGTGTCAGGGATTCGGAGGATGGCCGTGTTTCCCGTTTCAGTTCGATGCACTTTAATAAACCAGTATTTTTCTGTTTCGTAATACCGACTGCTTCGGATTCGTAAATAACGCCGCGTTTCCGCAGGAACGTAAAATTCGCCCCGCCGTTTCGGGCGTGAGTGCAACGAAGGGACCGGGGGGCAAGTAAAGGGAAACCGAGGTTGCAAGGTTCTTTGACCCGGCCACCCCTCGTCCAAGCACCCGCCATGGCTTTGCACGCGTCGTCCAGCTACGGCGACACTTCAACCCAGAGACGGATATCGAGGATCGAGCCGTATTTCCTTTTGCTCTTATGAGTCTGTGTCCCATTCTTTTTTTCGAGTCCTGCAGAGAGCACGGATCGAGGGGCGGCGCGAAAGAACGGCGGACTTTGATGGAAAAGATCCGGGCACGGTGGAGAGGTACGAAGTTACTTCGTCGAGATGGAGTAAGAAAAATCAGAACTCCCGGCATTCAATTAATTTCCGCCAGCTGCGTTAATACTTTAATCCTCAAAGTGTTTCGATGCGAAGTTTCGTGGATTGAGGAACTTCTGCGCTTCGGCAGCGCTGGGGACTTCTTTTCGCTGCCTAATAGGAAAAGTTGTGGGCGTGCTTCTCTTAGATATAATTTACGGCACAACAGATTTCTTCGGGGCTGCTCAGTTTTCGCGAAACCATTCAAGCCTGCCGGATGTAAGCGTTCGATCAGAGTACCAGCGCTATTTAATCGCACCTTTAACAAACACCCATTCGAAGCTCAAACAAGTAATCGGATTTGGAGAAGCTATCGCAACTTTCAGCCGCAACTTCAGACCACAAACAATATGAAGCCCTTGTACAGTAGTTTAAATGCGCTTCGGTAGTTTGTAACTAATTGCGAGCAGTGTCTATACTAGCAGCAAAATGCGGTGCATCGTATTGACATTCCTACGAACCATTGCACAAGCCAAACAATCTCGGAGTCTATTTGTCCCAGTCATATTTATAGCAGATGAGCCTGAATTAGCTAACGATTACTTTCTCTCTGCTCTCAAAAATAGCTCCGAAGCGGGAGCAGTCACAAATTAAAGGGATAGTGTGAAACTGTACTGGTGAATTTAAACAAAAATTGTGAAAATCACACACGAATTAATTTGTCTCCCACACTTTGACGGAAAAAAATATATTTTTGTCGGTTGTAAAATTTTTTACAAACATCCAATGTTGACGCGGATGTTCCACACTGTAGAGGAAGGAATTCTACACCTCGAATTAAAATTTCAAGTGAAAATATTCATTCGTTCAAAAGTTATGATGCACACGGTGTTTAAAAATGCAGTTTCGAGATAAATGGCTGCAAAGTTATGTTACTCGACGGTGCACTCAATTACGTTCAGCGCTATAATTTCCGTAACTATTCGAATTTCCTCATGAAACTGTGTTCTAAAGGTTCGCAAAGGATGACGCTTTCAGAATTAATAATAATAAAAAGAAATCGATATATCGAGATTTCAATAGTCCTACATCCCCTTAAACAAAGAAGGGTGCAATGAATGAACGACTAAAAATTGAATATTCAGATATACCTACCTATTTGCAGATGGCACCGCGAAACCCTGTTACATTCTGCGATGCTTTTAATATCAATATTTGTAAAACGCAAATATCGCGCGCAGTGACGTCTATAAATGTCTGCTCGCCGTTGCGTATTTTTCGCATTTTTAAATAAATCTGCATGCGATCGAGCGTTTTAATAGGTATATTCCATTGAGGATACCGATACAGCCCGTGTTACGTATTTACCTGCGCGTTCAGTTTTAAATGTCACGGGGCGCGAGCGTTGAATTGGAGAAGTACAGCTGCAAACAGCCCTCCAGGGTGGCACTTTAACCTTAGCCAATCTTTTTTATCAAACGGTCCGCTTCAAGCGCGCCGTATGTCTCCGGATATTTTCTTGGCCAGTCGGTGAATGGACTGGAGGGTTGTGGAACGTCGCAGTCCCGCGGATAACTTCCCTCCGCGCGGCTCGTCTCGCGTAATAACGTTTATACGCTTCGAGCGGTACGACTTTGCATAAACGATGCAAGGAGAATGAAATTGAAACAAAACCTCTTTGTAACGACCGCGGCGAGCGTACTCGGACGCGATGAGGCGTCGTCGGCCGACTGTTGAGATGTCGCGCTGGGATCGTTGCGGCTCCACTGCCGGAAACTGTGCTTTCATCCTTCCGCGTTGCTTGTTCCCTGGTAAAGCTTGTAGGAAGAGAAAAAACTACCCGCGCAGCATTGTTAAAGTAGAATCGGAATTAGGATCTTGAGATGTTGGGATTAGGGTCGCTGAGAAGAATAAAAGATCTCGTCCCTTCCGTTCGGTGGAACGGGGCTGTAAATGTTATGCTAGAGATCTTCCTAAATCTACTATTCTAAATGTATATCTCTGTAGCCCTCTCCTAGACATCTAGCATGAAGGAATTTCAATTTCTCGCAAAACTTCATAGCCTGCTGGTTCTCCCTTTATTTACTCCCCTTTTCCATTCCCAGCAAAATCACCGTAGCTGACTCTTTCAAATATACCTCCACGTAATTTCCCACGGAATATTTACCAGCGGGGTGTAATTAAACACGTTCGCAAGGATTCGCGTTCCTACGCGAAGCATAACTGCGTTGATTTTCATCGCGGCTGAGACGGATTTAACGCGATTTATTAGTTTAGTCCGAGGGGGGGGGGGGGGGGGGGAAGCTGGATCAAGACCTCAGCCTGAGTTCAGTTCACTATGCGGATTAGGCTTTGGTGACGGATGGACTCCTGTTATGTTTATGCACGATAGATTATGCTGGGCTTAAGCAGACTTCGAATAATTAGTCCCCTGATATACTTACGCTGCGCAGCTCGGCGAAGTAGGTACCTGGGTACGTGAGAACGTAAAACTAAATGGAAAATCTCGGCTATCACGGTCATTGCTGAAAAATGGATTTCATATGGACTGGTAAAATAGGATTGAGCTATGAATGCAAATTTAATCAATCCCGAATGTATCTGCGATAATGAAATTCCTCGTGAAAGAGAAATTCGCTGTTGTGGGAGGAGCCGGAACAGGTACAATGCAAAGAGAATTCAGTCGCGCGTAATTCCATCGTATCCGATGGAACTTGCCATCGGAATTATACGCTGTTATAAGTGGCGTGTTATGCGCTATACGTAGATGCTAATTGCACATTTCTTCTTGTGAGAGGGGTCTTTGTTCCATGTATTAGCAAGCTCCATTATTACGAACACTTTGTAGATTTCAACAAGCCGGTGGAAGCTCAAAGACAGAGGGATTCATTAAAACTGAAGCGGATTCTCCACTCCGTGCATGGATTTATAATATTACAGACACGAAGATCACTGGCGCGCGCGACAAATGGGGGCAGGTTTCGCGTGAAATTGGCAACAGAAATTTTCGTTGCGAACGATGTCGTCTTGGATCGAGGCGAAACTTCTTCCGGAGTTTAATTAAAATCGTCACTGCGATCGTTTTATCGTGGGAAGGAACGATGCCCGGCCCTTCTGTATCACTGTTAATTAATCGTGCTGAATAAACCGCTGCCCTTTTCCAATCACTGTCCGATAATTCAATGAAAAATGCGATTTTATGCTGGGATCAGGAGAAATTGAATACATTCGGAACGAGCTGCGCTTTCTTAGCGTCCTCTCGGTCATTCGAAATTTAAATCGTTACCCGTCGAGTTCTTGTTTCAAGTGTAAATCGACGTAGAAAAAGAATGTAAAGTGCGGCGAACGGGAGTTGAACCCCACGATCCAAGGATTTTCTTTCCATTTCTCCAGCGCTCGTGTGTTTTTCTAATACGGTTATGGAAAACCATTTGGAAGTTCGTCGATTAGCCCCGATGGAACTTGGTAATGGTAGATTCTACACAATTGTTCGGTGGGTCTCGAGGAATTCCACTCGTTGACGCAGCCGCTCGCTGTTTAAATAAATTAAAACGCCCGAAACGCGTCTTCATTGGTTGGAAACTTAGATAAGCTGAGTATATGCATGCTCGCACACACAGGGCTCGCGAAGATTGAAAGTTATTCACAGGCGAACTCGTTCGCCGCGTAATTTTCAATTAGATCTCAATGTGACACGGAAACCCGCCAATAAAAGGCGTAAACTTTTTTAATTAAAGACCTGTCCTCGGGAGTTTTAAATGAGTCGGTGTCGGTGACGGTTGGCAGACCGGAAGTTGGGCAGCGACGAACGAGAGAGAGAGAGAGAGAGAGAGAGAGAGAGAGAGACTAAGAAAGACAGAGAGGTAACGATGATAGGGTTAAAATAGAATTAATCCGCAACAACTGACACTTCGAAATTCTACCGGAGCTACAGTTTTATTTTATAATTAAAACGAACAAAGAGGGTGAGGAACAGAAGGTAGACAGAGGAGGGGTTAATGAAAACCTTTGTTCGTGGCAGCAACAATGGACAGGTGTAAACAGTTTTGTATCATAATTATTGGGAAGTTGAAAACGGTCTCAACAACAGAATTGTCTCTTGTTCGAAGTTCATTGATTCCCCGTGGTTTTGTTGCGATATAGACCGTTAACTGATTTCCGAAACAAAAGAACACTCGTTACAGCTGCGTCGGCTGATCATAAAGGCGTTCCCGTACGAGCCGCGAGTAAATAAGTGAATCGAATAGTATTTTTACGGCGCCTTTGTGACGAGGGAACGCAACGACTTTGCCCTTCTTCGAACTAAAATCGAATTACCGCTGCTCGTTTCACGGGGGCACGCTTTTCTGACTCGTCCTTTGCGGGAGAATTCTCTTCTCGGGCCACATTCTTCTCCATCCCTCCGTCTTCGAAATATTTAATCGAGCTTCTCTTTAAAAAAAAAAAATGTCTCAGGGATCAATACTTTCGGTCTTCAGAAAACAGGAAGAAATAGTAACAGGCGACACTCCGAGCGACCACCTTTGAACTCACTGGGTGACTTTTCTCTTTAAATTGGTTGTGCATAGTATAGTCAGCTGAATATATTCGCTTTACTGTCGCCTCTTGTTATAGTCTACCCTTTCCCACTTCCGAATGGACATTTAAATGCAAAGATTGTTAAATCATCTTTGCTAATTCTAATTGTACCATTCATTCACGAAAAACATTAAAAAAGTTCTCACGCAAAGATTGTGAAATCAACTTTGCTAATTCCAACTAAAAAAGTTCACCAGCAAAGATTTTGAAATCATCTTTGCTAATTACAATTGTACCTTTAATTCACGAAAAACATTAAAATTAAAAAAGTTCACACGCAAAGATTGTGAAATCAACTTTGCTAATTCCAATTGTATTCTCGTTCTCCGCTCGAACACTGATTCCTCTGTCACTTTTTATACTTGACATTCCTTTATTGGCCACAAATCAATTCAGAGCTCAGATTTTCAGCTTCGGTTTTAAGGAATTAGCGGGCGAGAGGCCTGTAGTTGACACAAAAACTTTTATAAGAGGGACATCTTCTCTTAAAAATGACGTATGAAGATCGTTTTACGATGGAAGATAATAAAAACTTGGTAGAGACTAATTTAAACCAATCAAAGTCGGTAATAGATTAATAGCACATTCGGCAACCTGCACTAGTGTGCACTGAATGCGAATTTTTTCGCTTCCATTTGGCGAAAATTCGCACCCAGTACGCACCATTGCAACCGTCCGAATACGCTGTAAGAGAGATGCGGAGAATACGAATCATTTTGTTTTAAGTCGACTTCATTGTTTTTTTCTTATACAACGCCCGCTAATTCCTTAAAGCCGAAGCTGAAAATCTGAGCTCTGAATTGATTTGTGGCCAATAAAGGAATGTCAAGTATAAAAAGTGACAGAGGAATCAGTGTTCGAGCGGAGAACGAGAATACAATTGGAATTAGCAAAGTTGATTTCACAATCTTTGCGTGTGAACTTTTTTAATTTTAATGTTTTTCGTGAATTAAAGGTACAATTGTAATTAGCAAAGATGATTTCAAAATCTTTGCTGGTGAACTTTTTTAGTTGGAATTAGCAAAGTTGATTTCACAATCTTTGCGTGAGAACTTTTTTAATGTTTTTCGTGAATGAATGGTACAATTAGAATTAGCAAAGATGATTTAACAATCTTTGCATGTGAACTTTTTTCGTGACTTAAAGGGAATTAGCTTCTTTCATACATGAGTCATGTTTTTTTTTGGGGGGGGGGGGGATTTCATTACTTTTTCATAATTTGTTATAAATTACTAAGTGCCCTATCTCATAACGGTCTTTATCCTCAAAGCAGTTCAGTTTTATGCATGATACGTGATGGTGCATCAGTATAGAAATGTATTGACGACAAAATTAATCAAACGAAAGCCCAAAAACGCTAAAAATGTGTCTATTATTTTTTTTGTTATTTCAAAATTGGAAATAAATCTTTTTTTTAAACGAATTTATTCAGCTTCGATTCCTCTGTTTGCTTCTTGTACCTACGTCTGCTACATATCTGAAAACTCAAATATAAACTAATCCAATCGTCTTGAAACTTTGGAGGCGTGCACAATCTCTTTTATTTTTTTGTGGTTGAACCATCGGAAAACGCACGGTTTTTTCCGTAATTGTAATACGTACCAAACAAACCGATCATGTCCCGCCGCTATCGCGCGAGATCTTCTTTACCATCGTGACATTTCAAAAATGTTAACAACTAGCAGGTTAAGATTGAATGACAGCCAAGTGGCATTTATAAATTGTGCTTTCGAGGTGATACCTACTGGCGTCAAGTGGAGGAGGAAAACGTGACGTCATATCTCGTAATCCTAAAAGTATCCTTTTTATAACTATTAATTCAGAATAAATCTTATATCTTTTAGACAAATAGCTTGATACATTAACTAAAACGACATATGGGTTCGAAAAAAAAAATGATTCGCTTAATCATGTAAAAACACCGGCACTATGTCATAAAATAAGATAATAAGGCTAAATATTTTCGACGACCTGTCAATTTCGCTATCTTTCGTGTATAGAGACATGGTCGCTCAGTGTGCCTATGGGTAGAGGGGAAGGGGGAATTAGCTTCCAGACGCGACCGCGTCTGTTGATAATTGGTTGCAGCATTTCGGTTGCCCGCTCTTTGTCCTGAATATAGTAGAATTGTAAACAGCAGCTTTATATAAAGTGGCGAATATTTGTCAATCTTCTTCAGTTGTGAAAATAGTGTACGTAGTTGTGTCATACATCAATCACTATTGAACAGAAAGGAAAACTTCGGCAAAGGGTCTGACTGATAGTTTGGCTTCTTTGGGTCACGAGTTTCCTCTTTGCACAAACTCCGCAGACGATTCAATATCGTAAACATCCTCTTTTTAATTCAACGATTCTATGGCCGCGAATCGCTTGAATCGTACTCGGCCCCGGTATAAAAGCGTCCGCTCCATTTCCGCGGTTGGAGAGATGCGGGTTTCTGTCGGAATCTTATTCAGCAGGATTTGAAAATGCTCGTCCTTAAAGTTGACAGTAATTCCTGTAAAAGTGCGCTGAAACTCATTCCACCGAGGCCATGCCGTTGGATCCTCGAGTCTCCTATTTACATCGCAATCACCGCTCGGGTTCGTACGAGTTTCATACTCGGTGAGTACGTACTTAATAGAGTTCAGTTCGGAGCTACGAAACTTCTGGCGGTTCATTCTTCGGCTGTGCTCGCCGTCCGAGGACACGCGACTGTTTCGCCATCTTATTCGCGCACGACGCGCGGTTTCATCATCCACCGCGGGCGAAAGTTTCCCCGGATAGTTGAATACCGAAATATTCCAACGTCGAGAATTCCGCGAAACGTGTCCACTCGTTTAACAGGCTTTCAATCGAACTTTAATTATCAAATAATCTCGCGGCCAACCGAATCCTGCGGCCCGAGCGAAACGCCACCGACGTTCATTCGTCATTTTCCCCATTTTTAATAACGTAACGATCGTAATCCACCGCGTCGAAATTTAATCGCCGGGGAATCGATTCGAAACCAGTATCGCGGCACGCCTGCATCAGCATCGTATCCCACAACAAATCTCGCCGCCTCGTATTTGGCCAGAAAATCTGATTTCGCGTCCACTCCACGGAAAATTTCATGGAAACGCGTAGTTACGGGCTGATTAAAACCTCCGTTCCCCGTGGATGCTTCGAGCCACTGAAAATTACTTTCTTTTTACGCCCATTTTCCCCGTACCTTTGAGCGGCCCAACTTTTCGACATATTAAAACAGATTACAGAAAAAAGGACCGTGTAAAAAAGTGAAATGAATTTCCACACTGAACTCATGACGAATCGTGTCCGGGTTCCTTTGAAACGAGTTTCCCTTCAATTTCCCCCACGCGTGCGAAAGAATTCCGAGTCGCGTTTGTTTCCCGACAAGTGTTTGCCCCTGTTAATGGTGAAAAATTTGAATTCGAGAGCTGGCGGAGGTAAATGAAGCGCGAGATACAGGCGCACGCCTCGACGTTCGCTGCTAAACGGATTTAAACGCACGGGATTTACCCTTGGTATCCTCGATATCGCTGCGGCATCGTATCGTTTGACAATACGTGTAACCCATCTTATTGTGCCCGCGTTCTCCGGTGCCAACCACGATTTCATTCCCAGTAATTCGATTCACCCTGCCAACGAAGGTGCGACCAATGACCTCGACCACGGGGCGGAACGTTGCACTGTGATTTTTTGTCACTTGTGGTTCGCTTCGTGTGTAACTTCGTTTCTCGCGCAACTCCGCGAGCCGTCCCGCGTTTCGATCTTCCCTTCCAGTGATATTTTTACGATAATTCACTTACCGCGCGGTTTTAACAAGATTCGAAAGTCGACGGAGGTTTGAACCGATGAACAGACTTATTTGAGCATTCTGCAAGTCACTACTTTACTCGAGCAGCGTTGGATTAACCAATAAGCAAATAAACCACGTGCTTAGGGCATCGGGAGCAAAGAGGGCACCGTAGAAAATTTCTGGATTATAATATTTGTTAATTTCGTTAGAAACACTTTTCAGTCAAATTATCGGAAATGCCTAAGAAATCGTACATTGCGTTGACGTGATCACCCTGTATAAGGTGGCCTCAAAATCTTTGAAGTACTTAAGGCCTCTAAAGGTCTGAATTCGGCTCTGTACTCAAATATTCAACTACTGGGGTAATTCAGTAACTCGGGTTCTTGAAACTCACCGTTGAACATCCCCCGAAAGGTACACCTGGAATTGTTTCGGCACAGGCCGAGTCGCAATGGGTTTTCGCCAGTAAGGGGAAGATCCACGAGAAGAAAGGACGGTGAAAGGTGGAGTTAAAGATAGCACCCCCCGTCCCCCGTCGTTGCCGACGTCAAAAGAATCGCATTTACCGTTTTACTTAGCGACCCATTCATCGGATGGAAATGACGAGGTCGAAAGAAGCCTCGACTCATAATTCCCATTGCCGGCAGGGCCGTGAATGCGTATCTCGTTACGGCCGCAAAGTATAACATTTGTGCCAGCGTTTCATTAACCGACATAGCGGCAGGGTTAAACTCCGCCACCCCGGAACAGCTATTTGAGGAGCCGTACGAAAGGGAGGGCTGGCTGCGCCTCCGCTTTATGCGTCTGTAAATTGCGGGCGTTAATGCAATCTCAGCCGGCTAAAGCAAGGTTGCTGGCGACAGCGGTGGCCTCATAGCGCGACGCGTACATGAAATAATGTTGCTAATTTAGAGAATGCCCGGGCGCCTGGCCGCGATAAATTCTTGCACGGAGATGTCGCAGATTGTTTTCTGCTCGGCGAATTACGGAGTGCACCGTGGACGGTCACGTTCCGCGCTGATTAACTGACATTTGTCGCCGGTCGACATCTCGTTAGACGATTCGCCCATAAATCTTTCGGTGCTTCGTTAGCCCTGGGACGTGTTCTCGCGAGAAATGGTCTCGTGTGTGGACGATGTCGATAGTTGAAAAAAATTTCGGAGTCTGCCTTCTCCTACATACTAGTCTTGGGATGGTCAGTGAGTACTGGCATTGTGCAGTCATCGAGTGCAGAGTAGTTTTCGGTGGTAGGCGTTATATTTGCAGCAGGTACATAGAACTTTTAAAAGAATCAAAATCTAAGAACTACTTAGTGGCTGGCCCGACCATTGATGGACTCGTACTACTTGGGAAGCCGATGCTAAGCAAGGTGGATTTGCTTAGCGATGTGTAACGAGTTTCAGCTTTTATGATCTCCATTAAACTGCGTATACAATTGTTAGAAATTTTCGCAAACTGTCGCGATATCAAAGTGAACGCGATAGTCGAGCGTATCGATTCGCCACGATTATTAGTCGTTCTGTGGATCATCAAATGCAGCCTCTCGGGAAAGTTTTATGGTGGATGGATCTACCCTACTACATGGCAATACTTAACCATGTTTCCGATATTGAAACACGTGACCAGGGTAAGATTTTCTTTCGTAAAAAGAAACCATTAAATCGATGGTTAGAATCGCGCTTCCAATGAGAGTTTGCTGGGCACTCAGCTTAGCGGAACTTGATCCTATCCAAAAGAAAGTTATTTTACGAAAAAGGATCTAGCATATAAGGTTTTAGGACGTATTTTTAAGGCGAAACGCTAGGAGAACACACGATATGTTCCCCCGTGCGAGGGAAAGTTCTCCTTTTAACTTTTATAGTAATCTAGATATTGCACCGGAGAAGTTATTAGGTACAGCAAACTTTCCGTGGCACAAAGAAAAAGCAGAAAGCTTCAAAGTGCTCAAACCAGGGAAATATTTACTCGCGCAAGGGGTCCCATTACCCGGAGCTGATGAAACATATATTTAATGAAACTTTATTGAACAAGCCAGACCTTGGAAGCTAAAAAAGTATACGTTTCTTTACATTGAAAAGTAATTCCTTTAACTTTCTTAGCGACCTAAATATCGCCGCAGTGCCCTTCGAGCACACGTTCGCGGGAGAAAGAGAATTTCTGAGCTCGGTAATGCTGCTGGGGGACGGAAAAGGAACCGAGTAAAATAGAAAGCAACTCGATCCAAAAACCGGTCCAGTAAGCTTTTTCACGAATTCCAGCCTGCAACTGGACGCCCATTCGTTTCGACTTAACGCGTCCCAGGGTCGTGTCGTCGCAGCTGGCGCGCATTTCACAGCTACCCATGGTTACCCAGGGATTCGCTGTCCAGGGTGGGGGTGGATCCTCCAGGAAGCCCGTCGAAATAGGTTGAACCGATGCAATCACCGGTTGGTATGGAAGTTAACCGACGCCAGGAAACTTAGTTGTCCACCGGAAGTGCCTATTGCTTTGGGCCACGTACGTCCAGCAAACTTGCCTGACTGAAAGTTGCGGTTGTGAGAATACAGGGAGCCCCAGTTGTTACCAGACCCTCTGTGGATGAAGTGGCCAGCTAGCGGCGCCGATCAAGAGATCTGGAGTATTCGAAATCAACGGTCGCGGTCCCCCTAGATCACCAGGCCGCGGATTCCGCTTCAACTACGATCAATGTGCTGGCTTGTTCGAGCTCGGGGAGAGTTCGTGGATTAATGGGGTATCTTGAAGAACACTGGATCGAGGACCACGAGCCGAGGGTGATCGCCTCGATGCTGCAGTGTTTCATCGAAGTTAGATTATGCGGGTTGGGTCTTCGAGTATCGAGCATAGTGACACCAAGGTGAGACTCAAGTGGTCAGGCTGAGGCTTCCTTTGGACCTTGGACTTATGTTGCGACCGCAAGTGAGACCTGTCTTTCGACTTCATCTTGAACCTATCGTGTGTTTGAAAGTTGGAGCTGCTCGATATATTTTCGATGTCTTTAATATCGATCTGCTTTTAAGGGGGAATCCTATTTCATGGGCTAAAGCATAGCAAAATCTAGGAATTTTTTTTTAAGAAACTAGCATTTCGATTCATCTGAAGTTTGGACCATGTTTTTATGCATCCTTGAAAAAGTTGCAGTTTTTCTAATTCATTTTTATTAATAAATATAGGAGTTATGCATCACGCTGCGCAAAACTCGTCGTCCGCTGGTGTGCACGATATTTACCTTGCAGGTAATCTGAAACTGAAAAATGAAACGGCCTTTTACTTTGTACATATGTAGCTTCAATTTCATAAACCAGAATACCGCTAAGTTCTATACTTTTTTGTGCAGACCTTTTAGTTTGAAAACTCTCTACACTGCTCAATAAACTTTTTTGTTTTTTTTCTGGTTCATTAATTTCAACCTACACATGTATACAATAAAGCGCCGTTTCATTTTTATGTTTCAGATTACCTGGTAGATAAATATTATGCACACCAACGGGTGACGAATTTTGTGCGACGTGATGATCGATCATGGATAGCTACTATATTTATGGTTAAAAATTAATAAAAAAAAAAACCTGCAGCTCCTTCAAAGATGCATCAAAACCAAAACATGGTTCAAATTTCAGATGAATCGAATCGCTGGATTCTTAAAATAAATCCCAAATTTGGCTATGTTTTTAGCTCAAAGAATAGGAATACCCCCTTAAGTCCAAACTTTGGTTACTTTGTCGAAAAAAAGAAATTCTGATGAGGATTGCTCGGAGGCGAACGTCAGCTCAGATCTCGAACATTAAATCGCTCGTATCAACGTGCAGATAACTGAGATGAAAGTAAATGGACGAGCGGGCTCCCGTTAATAGATTCCTGATGGCTATCGGACTAATCTCTCTATTAACAGATCCGCTTATCGGAATCCGGTGTCTAATTGTCGGCAAGCCGGCTCACGCGGGGAATCGAAATATATATTTCGAGTCGTGTTAATCCAGGCGTATTCAATACCATCTGGTTGGAAAGATGCTAGCTCCGCTCGGCTAGTTCCTCTCTGTATCGTTTGCAAGCCGGAAAACGCTCGAGATCCAGCGTGAACGAGGCCAGGGAGGGTTTGTAATGCAAGAGCCTTGGGAAGGTACACGTGATATCCCCGTTTTATAGGATTTCTCGGCGCCATAAGTCGTTGGATCGTGTGAGCTTTCCATATAACAGGTGGTAACGCGTCGCGTGTATTTCCCCCTCTTTTCCCTCCGCCTTCTATTTCTTTTATGCGTGTTCTCGCGTCGAAGAATTCTTCCGCGAATTCCCATCCGGGACCACCGGCAGAAATCTAATGGGGGGCAATCCGCTCGATGGGAATTCGACCGTTCAGGGCTTAGGGAATCGTTCAGATTCGATGGAACAGCCGTTGGGGGAAGCAAACAATATTTTTGCCCCTTTAGGATTAAGATCGTAACTGGGAGACAAGCATTTGAAATATTAGGGTTAGGGGAAGGAATCCGTTGGTGGCTTGGCTAAGCATTAGGTTTAATTGTCTACGCTACTTTTTGTTGATTGAGGTTACTCCCTCCTTTCACTCGCTACAAGTTAATTAATATATTTGCTTGATTTGTTTCAGGTACGTATCGAACAGCCACGGAATGCTTTTCACCCTCTTGGTACCGTGCGTGAGTACGTTATCGATAATGTTTTCGATCCTCGAGTATTTTCGCCCCGATGCGTCCATTCGGCTGACCTAAGCGCCACGGAATCAGTCCGCAGATATCGACATTCACGTTGATTCACGCGAACCTTCGCCATACACGGTTCCTTCATCACCTTTTCACCCCTTATCAGCGTATTGTCTGCTTTTCTTGTACTACTCGCGGCCGGCTGACAATTAAGGCGAAGTACGTATCCGAGCGTCAGGATATCTGCAGAGGAAGGCTGCATTGTGTCATCCTCTCCTCGTGAAAGAAGGAAAAGAACAATTCGCGACTCTTCTCCAGATAAAAATGGAGCGCGACCGCTATAAAGTTCGTCGCGAACATAATATCACGGAGGATATTAGACGTTTCACGGTGCAGCGTTTCGTGACACTGGGTAGACTAATTTTGGCGTCGCGTGCACCATTGCGGGCGATATTTGCGACACAAGTTGTGTATTTTATCTCGAATAATGTTCTTAGATAGCCAATAATCTGATACTTTTACACAGTGGTCAGAAGGGATGGGTAAATGTTGGTAGAGTTCAAAGTTTCTTTGGTACATATATTCTAATTATAGCTTGTAGGGGATCAGGCACGAGAGACCACCAAGGCAGGTTGACGTAAAGCACAATACTTTCGCGGGGACACGCGTTGTGCAACGAGCCGGCGTACGTGGCAGTGGCAAAAGAAAGTGCATAATAAATTTCCCAACGTACGAGCCAGCCCGCCGGGATCTTAGGCGCGGGCGCCCGCGGAAAATGAGATTTCGCCTCAGCGTCTTGCGCTTTCAAAATTCAAAGGGTTCCTCCTAAGTGACTTGACGAGTAGCGTGACACGGAGCGGTGAAAAAAAAAGGTGGGCCGCAGAGTGGACCGAGGAAAATCAAGTCCAGTTTAACGCGGAGAAACGAACCTGGAAACCAACTTGTATCTGTCATTCGTTGCTTCCATTTGCTATTCCTGGCGACAAACATTCGCTGTCTTAACGTTGCGCATTTGTGAAGCATTGCGATATAGACTTAAGCAACGACTTCGCTGTATTTGTGTGGAAACTACATTAAGAAAGAGCAACGAACGAAGAGCATGCCACCCTGTTTTTTCATTACCTACACTTTCTGTCTCAGCTATAAAGTCGAAAGATGATTCGAGGATAGGCAGATACAGTCAGAAGAACATTCTATTCTTACAAAGGAAGATCTCCAATCCTGAAATTAAAAAAATTATGAAACTTTGGGGATATATAGAGGATATATAGGTATACATTACGCCATATTTTTGCTGCCCAAATTCACTCTAACGGATTGAAATTGACTCCTGGAAATCCGGATATTTTGTATCATAATTCGTGTATCACTTTTGCAAAATGATAATCCTAATTAAAAGAATTAACCTTTGTTTGAATACCTATTCTCTACTCCTTACAGTTCGCAAGTTATATCACAATTCAAGTCATAACGTCGATTTCACCCCCTTACAGGGAATTTGGGCAGGAGAAAAGAATTGCGTAAACATACTATATATCCTCTACATATCCCCAAAGTTTCATAATTTTTTAAATATGCAGATACCTATTCTCAGCGAGGGCCAAGGATCTACTCAGAGAAATCGATACTTGGACAATTTTCTGGAATATGAATTATCCAAAATTCCCCGAGGAGGCGTCAAGCGTCACGAATGATGGGGCACGTAAGAGTCATCCGACACGATGGATAAATAAAAGTAGAGGAACGGTGCGGATTATTGGACAGCGAAATGACGCCCGCGTTCTAAGGTGTCCCGTTCTTAACGGGCGACAGCGTCGAATTTAAACTCGCCGCGAATTCGTAACCTTTGGAGCACGGGTGACCTTTGGCCCGCTGGTGACTTTAACGTCAAGTGACAATGCGGGAGGGTCGAGCACCGGACGTCGCTGCGTATTTTCGCGAGAAAGAACGGATCCCCTTATGTTGCTTACCGTCGAGAGACGATGAACAAGAACGGGGAAGAGGGTAAAGGCAGTTTTTCCAGTCGAAGGAAACGGGCCGCGATGTCGACGCCAGTTCTCCTCGTAATTCATCTCGCCGCCTCCTCGAGGCGGGATGAAGTTTAAATAGGAATACGCCTTGTTTTTATTTAACAGAATTTTCGCAGCGATCCTCTTGGCAGATGCCCCGCTACGCGTCCCGAGGCTCCGCGAAAAGACTCTGCCGAAGCGATACCACGTTAGTAATTTAGGTCAGGACTTTGAAATGAGCACGGAACTCAGCGGCGAGGCTGGTTAACAAAGCAGCGGAGAAATTTAATTTCGGTAGTACTAATTGAGTTGTGCTCGCTGGCTGCATTGAAACTTTTATTGCACACCGCGGTGTTTATTTATCGCGGCAGGCTACTGCTGTTGCGCTTGCAATTTAATCGTAATTGTATATGTGCATGTTTAAATGCAGTTGTCCGGAATGTTTGAATATGTTTGGCGATACTTGAGGAAAAGAAGAGCTCGAGGAGACATTGTCGCGGAAGGTACCAGAAGAAATTCCGTCTACTCTGTCCACTCTCAGTTAAGAAGCCTGTAAAGTGAATGTGGTCGTGGTAATCCCATCTTGCTCCAAGTAGAGCGTTCCTACCGATTGAACGGCCACAATAGGAAATTCCAGCGCTTGTACAAATTATATCGCATTAACTTTTCATTTCTCGCGGGTGTATTGTTTCCCTACGAAGTTCCTGGAGGGCCCAGCGCAGCCCCAAGCAAAATTACCAGCGAACTTTTGTCTCCGAGATGAAACAATTCGACTGAACGCCCTAACTCTCGCAAGAAAGTAAACGGTTTGGCCCGGCGTTAATTACTTAGAGGGGCTTGCGTCATAAATTACGCGGGCAGCGCTTTCTTCTCCGCCGTGGAGTGTCTTTATAATTATATAACAGTCGGGTGTCCGTGCCAGGCAACTTTGACAGAAGTACTTTTGTCGAAGGTCCCCCGCCCCCGTCCCTTTTAGGCGACGCAGATAATTTCTCTAATGAGTTCTATCATAATTGGGATCAGGACCGGCGTTGTCGGCCCTCGCGATCGACGAGAGGGTCGTCCCGCGACCTGGGAAATTTCGATCCTTCCTCCACTTCCTTTTCTCCGTGCTCTACACTCGATCCGCGCTCTTTCTCCCCGCTTCCTTTGCTCGCCCGTCGGGCTGGCTTCCTTCGACCGTTTTCCACGGAAGCTGCAATTTTCTTCGTCTAGTTAACCCTACGGAAACTCGGTCGGGCTGCTGGGGTTTCTGGAACGCCCGAAAATATTCGGCAAGCTCTGGGGCGAAATTTCACGGCGAATGGACGGGGTGGGGAGACCTGCGTTTTCTACGTACTGTGGTGGCCAAGAAAAGTTTGAAAATTGTATTCAGATGTAGGTACTCTAAACAGGGGTTTCTAAACGTAAAATAATTGGGAATCTTCTTCATCACTTTCTGTAGGAAATATCTAGGAACCCCTAAACGATACACATAGGAAAGTTAATAAACGTATTTCACGTAATAATCATTATTCCCGACAGTAGCGCACTCGGGATTTAATCTTACGGGAGATGAGTTGAACAGACAAAAATATCTTCAATTTAAATTCAATAAAATTCATTAGGCGATTATAAAAATTCATTTAACGAATAGAATCCAGTTTTCTTTTCTTTTTACAAAGCTCTTAAATTACTTAAGTCATGGTTACATTAATCTCCTTTTTCTTTTTCCTTTGGGGGATGCCAGGGCCCTTTGACCTCTCCCCTACCCCTCTGATGCGCCACTGTTTCCCGAATTGTTGTATTCTGACTTTCATTACTTTTTAGAATTTCTTTTGACCACCACTGTACTCCCAGCGTCTTTACCATTCAGGCCTTGCTCTCTTTTCCCCTCTCACCCTGACGGGGCAGTTTAGGGGCGCGCAAGTAAATAGGGGGCCGTAGCGCAGGGGTTCTAGAGAATGCCTGGATGGTCCTGGACCGGGTACATATTCGGAAGTGAGGAAATTTACAATCCAAGTCTGGCCATATATTAGGCAAAGTTACTCCAAGTCGTAAACGTCGAAATATATCAATAGTCGGGCAGAACGACGTTTCTATGTGGAGTTGGCGAAGTGGTGGAGCACGGCCGCGTGTATGTCCATGGGCGAATGCGTTGCTACGTGTTAAATATCCCACCTTCGACGGCAGCCTCCGGTATAGTTATCGATGAAACCATTTTAGTTAGCAGAACTGACCCCGTTCCGCGTTCCGATGGATCACGGTCGGCTTTAATGCGGTCGACAGGCAGGGAATTAACGGTCCTTCCATTTAACCACCGGTCTGCTTTTATTGTAATTCGCGCGAGGATTTATTTTTATCAGCCATCCGCGCTCGTATCTTGCCGCAGATAATCGTTCGCATAAAATATGTCAGGAGAAACGGCGAAGATTAAGGTTTTACCGGCGCGGTACAGGGAACGCTGAGGGGAAGTATCGATCACTCTATGGATCGCTTTAGTCGAGCCAATGACTCGTCAAATTGTCCTAGAACAGTTCGTTTCTTTCGTGGAACTCTTATTCCCGGCGCTTGTAATACGAACTGAGTTAGAAGCGACGAATCTAATTTACTATTAATTTTTCGTCGGCTGAGATGTATACGTCGTTTTGAGAACTGATTTGTAAAATGGGGTTGGAATTTCGCAGCAACTATAGAGCAGCGATATTTCTCCGGTAGAATGATGCGCGCGAAGGTGACCAGGCCTCCATGAACCGGATTAATCGACGTCGACTACGAAATTACTGTAAACGAGGAACTGGAGGGCATGCTCGATGAAATCGGTTCTCTCTAGCACGCTCGAGACCACTGCAAATCTTTGCCACGGACCCTCGGTGCCGTTGAGCTGTAGTGGCTGCTGAAACTCTCCCGGTTAAACAAGCGAATGAGTTTGTTAAATTCGTTCGGCCGTATCGATTGAAAGCCCCCGCCAATGAGGTGAAGCTTTCCGGGGGCCTTGTGATTATCGAATGCTCCCTGCGTATCGAATAAGCATCCGATGCACACCCACCTTCTCCCTCTTTGCTTAGTAAACAGAAACTCATATTCCTAGTGGCGGAACCGCGCTGAAAATGCGACCGCTCTGCAAGTCGCGTCGAGTGCAGCATAAATACGTTACCCCTTTCTTGCGTGCCCTATTTTTAGTTCCTCTTCTTCTTTTTTTACATATCAAACGAATTCCCTTTACGCCGCATTCAATGCTTCCGGGAAATACGCTGTCGAAGTTCCCCCAGAATGAGGGCATTTGCGTTTGGCGACTAGAGGGTTGCCTTCATGACATTACTGCGGAGCTGGGTGACCTTCTCTTGTAGAATATTTTCCACTGTAAAATACCATAATTTCAAGTAGCGAACTGGCAGTGTACTTCTTACTTCTATCTAGGCCAGCTTCGAAGTAGAACAGTACGTATAAAGTTCGCGTATTTCACAAAGAAACTGCGACGTGCGAGTGAAAATTTTTCACTCGATTAAGTCCTTTCTAACCCGCCAATCCCCGATCGCGATATTCAACAGTTCCCGATTTGTCGAGCTCCGTTTAAACTACCCTCTTCAGTATCAGCGACTGGCACGCGTCATAACATTGCCCCCAGTGACTGTCAAACCCAACTGTAACCATTTCTCCCTATCGTTTATCGCGATCGAGTGCCACCGGATAGATATTCGCCTGAATTGTCGACAACAGTCAAATTCGAGAGGTAAATAAAAATTTCCAACGATAGACTAGCGGGGAATGGGCGAGCTGGTGAAAGTGTCGAAACGATGATCTCTGTAATCCTGGATCGTGAAAGTCGCAGGGAACCTGGTGACGCGAGACTTCGTAAAATGAAAATCAGAGTGACGAAGGACCGAGTTGACGGTGAATATCACTGAACAGAGGCAAATAGTCATATTGTCGGAAGTACGAAGCAATTAAGCGGAAGTTCACAGATTCGACGGGCCGGTCGATGGGCTTGTGACCTTATCTGTGCCGAACAGGCACCAATTATCGGCTTACCAGGAAGCACTGCTCGCAGCCTACCTGTAATTATGCGAGCTTACCGTGTTTCGAGCCCAAGACGGAATCCTTGCATGTGACTGTGCCGCGTTACGCCGCGCCGCCACTGTTCTCTAGTCGAATTCGACGTGCATCTATGGCAACTATATGGCTGTGTCATCCAGTGACGCAGCAAAGAGTGTGGAGAGACAGTTGGAGATAGGAGTGTAAGTTCAACTGCGCTGGGCGCGAACAATGCTCGGACGAGTAAGTATCTCTGGCTACATGAGAACTCATCGTATAGTAAAGTCTAACAATAAGAGAAAGGAAATGAGATTCCCCATTCATTTGGCCCCTTAGAATTCTGTTGAAAAGTAGGTACCTACGTTTTATCATGTACCGAGCAAACTTCGTCTCTCCACGTAAAGGTTCCCAGCGAGAGTAGATTTTATCCCAGTTTAGGGTAAAGCATCCTCCGTAACCGCTCTATCGATAAACAGCCATCTGATCGCCAGCTTACAGGCATCGCAGTGATACACCCGCGGCTGCTTGCAACGAACAGTTTCCGCCAAGTTCCGCGGGAGTTTAATTGCGCCTATAATGAACTCGGTCAGTTCCCGAGAAAATTCTCGGGAGCGAGTTAACGTTTGCCCGGGCGGAGCGTTACAACGCTGAAAGATTAAGCGACCTTTTGCCAAGGAAGAAGAATGATACGCGGTGTACGCCATGAAACGGTGGCAAGCGCCGCGACAGGGCCAGCATTTGTATGTTACTCAGGGAAATCTAATTCCGTGAGTGGTCCTAGCCGAGTCGAGCCACCTAATTGAGAGCGAACTCGAGCACGACCGTTCGAACCTACCTCATCGAGGCTTTCCTTTTCAATTACCGTAATGGTCGACGGATTTTTGCCTCCGCCTCCGCGTGGAAAACAATGCCTGCCAGCTAGTGTTTCCTTGATTCCCTTCATTCACGAATCGTCGAACAATCGCGCTGGAAAAGATACTAGCAGACGTGGGCCAGCAAAGTCCACTTGATAGCGACAGCTGTACCAGCCACTGGCTTTGTACCAAAGCTTCATCCAAATATTGGGGCACACGTTGCTGTAAACGCGAGTTCGCCCTAACAACGCCATCCCTAAAATCGCCCGCGTTGCGAATCCACTGAACCTTGTACCACTTAAACGCGACGTCACTTTCTCCATATTCATGACCGCCGCGGCTTTGTGCCGTGTTCCTCGCGCAAAGTTACGCCATAAAACCGCCCGTGGAACTTGTTTAAAGCCTGGCCAAAGCTTGCAGCTGGAGAGCGTTGTTCCGAGCGGTGGAAACGCGTCCGCGATTTATTTGTTTGCGGACGGGAACGTGGTTCGGACGCGGCACGTGCAGCGGCGTGCACGGCGCAGGACCATCGACAGTGGCCATTCCACGGGAATGCATAAGCCCCATTAGCAACGGCTACGATTACACGGAAACCGCGCTCAAGTCGTCGGTGCGCTGTGTCGTTACGGAGAGTTAATTTTCGAATCGGGCCGCGGAATTCGCGGCGAATTACTTGGAGTCACGTTACGCTTGCTCTCGAGCGTGTAGAAAGCAGCGCGCGCGGCTAATGTCGGCTGGATTTCATGGTTTACCTCGCGACAGGAATGGAAGTATACTAGGAATAGCTACACGCTGTCGGAGTGCTCGTTAAGGGTGCCAGGGCGATAAGTGCATCAGCATAGTGACAGTTACTTTGCTGCTGGATAGCGTGTAAAGACGTGACACGATATACTACTAGAGGACACTACTAGGGGAGGTTAGAATGAGCAGCAGAGGAATCTTGAAGGAACTGGTGAACAGCTAAGAATGATTATAATCCTGATGATTTGGATTTCTGTGCGAAATATGAATTCAATCGTTGCTGCAACTAAATCACTAAAAATATTCATTCTCTCTGTTGATAATTGAAAATCTTTGATGAGTCAGTAATAAATGCAACATACATCTGCTTAAAAATCTAATATTCCTGACACTATGCGTAGGATTTTCAAACACCGTTGCCCCTCGTGACCTCGTATGGTTAATTCTCACTGCAGCATGCAGGACGTCGTTTAATGGAATTCGCAAGTTATCGTTTCGCACATTTATCCGCAGTCCGTTCCACCCCAGAACTCGCTTTTCCCCGAATTCCGGAACAATCGAGGTTCCGCCGGGGAATGAGAAGCTGTTTTTTCCATGGAATAATCAAGGGGGCACCGGTTCGAAATGGAAACTTTTTTCCCTCCCCCCGTTGGACCCTGAAACAATCGTAGCTTCAGCTGCGAAACGGGAAGTCGGTCCATTTTGCTGCGAAATCCGAAACAATCGGGCCGGCAATCGAAAATGGGGGAATTTTTCTCTGCGGAGCCTGAAACGTTCGTGGTTACAGCGGGTCGGCGGGAAAATGAAATAGGCGCGGTTTTAGTCGAAAAGGCAAAGTTGCTTTTATCCTGCAACAATCGTGGAGTTCCGTCAAGCCGGGCAAAATTATTGCACATTTCTGTTAGGTCGGAATGCGTATTCGACAACAGAGCGATCAAGCGAAAAGCACCAATAATTACTTACTTTTCTGGCAAGTGCCTGCCAAATATAACGGGACACGAGCATTCACTTATCGGCAGGTAAATGATGCAATGCATTCGCCTAAGTGACTGGTAAAATCGTGTCACTTTGTGATGGATTACTTAAGTACCTATACCGTTTGGACCGTGAAGAAAAATGGTTAAGAAGGACACGAAACTGGGGGAGCGCACGGATAAAGGGGGAGTGTAGTGGGTTTCGGTAGTGGGTTTTCAGAGCATAAGCGTGGAAAGCAGGAGGATATCGAAAAACCATGAAGCGTGGCTTGAGCAGGACAAGGAGTGTAAAGAGGGACGTGAGCGACGGGGATGAGGGCGATCGAAGGAACGGAGAAATAACGCGAGGAATTCGCGAGAAGATACCCGAGCCCTTCTATTTCGTAATAGCACCGGCGGTAATGTAATATAGCGCGGCACTCGCTGAAATTGATATGTCGAAAAGCTAGCTGCACAGAGGAAAAAAAGGGTTGCGTCGTCGGTTGCTCGCGATTTGGATCATTGCTCTCTCGAATAGCAATTTCGCCCCGCATAAATTTTTTGTCGTTGACTCGAATAACAGTTAAAACTCCTGTGGCGGATTTATTAATGTTTTATGAAGAGAGAGAAAATTTGGAGAGAATCCACGTTGCCATATGCTTCTCGGCGTAATCCGCGTGCTTCGGCAAATGAAAATGATTTTTTATCGCGTTCGAAACGCTCGCACTCAACATTCGTGCACTCCACTCTGCTCGTCATTATCTATTTCCATTTCATCTTCAACGATTCATCCCGTCGAGGGCTCTACAACGCTCGTTGTACGTGTCAACAATACGCTATCGTTAATTTCTGCGGGGCGCGATACAATTCGAAAATATTCGCGGGATGAGAAGTAAAATGATTGTACTATACGCGTTTTATTTGTTCAGTTGGTTTCGCACTGATCGAATGACTCGGCAGAAATACACGATAGGTTTCCCTTCTCAGGCATTCTCATATTTCGCGCGAGTTATTAAGCGCAACAAAAGGTACGTCACTTTGATCTCTGGCTGAGGAACGGTTCACAAGTAGTCCAGATAATTACCGAAACTCGATGGACACAATGGACAAATGGGAGGCACGGGGCGAGTTCGATCGTGATGAATAGAAGCCACGTCAAACGGGATAGAGGACGGGGAGGAACACACGAGGGCGCAACAAAAACAAGAAACTTGGAGTCATCCCCGTTGTATCAAGCCCGGCGGGGTAATATTTAGCCACCAAAGGCGGGGGTGGTTGAAGAGGAAAACAGAACGAGCAGGAAATTTCCCTACGCTACGAAAATCACGTTCAAAGTGCATTCAATCACACGAATATACCGAGGCTCGTTATCTTCCATATTCATAAGGATTCTCTAACACCGAGGTTCAAATTACACATACTTGTAAGACATCCCACCAGAGATCCCATCGCCAAAGAAACAACCGCCTTGCAAAAATAGATTGAGCGGCGCCTACCCGCGAGCCTGTGCCACAACATCCGCAGAGTCGCGAGGTAAACGACATTGAGAAGATGAGTGAGGAAAGGAGCCGCGTAGACGGAGAAGAATAAGGCCGCGCACTAGGTGCACAGTGTGCCTAGAGTCAGTGTAAACGACAGGGAAAGAGGGGGGGGGGGAGGGAGAAGAGTAGCGGTGAAGAAGACGAACGCGCAGGAGAGGGAAGTGGAGCGAGGTAGAGAAAGCTAAGAGAAGAAGGGCAGAGAAGAGACCAGACCAGAAGAGAAGAGAAGAAATGAGAAGAGGCGAGACGACAAGAGAAGAGAAGAGAAGCAGGGTTGGGGGTTGGTGGATTTTGCGAGCACGGAGGGGTCGGGGGTGGCGCCGCGGGCCGCGCCGTCGCCCAGCATCCCTCGTTTCCACCCGCCCACCCTCGTAAAGGCGCACCCTCACGCCGAGAGTATCTGGTAGTCATACGCTGGCCCGTTGCGAGCCCGCCGATATACCGCGCCTCTATCGCTCGCTTCGCTCGCTACGTGCACGCTTTCCGCGTCCCATCGCGACAATTGCGTGCTGTGTTGACCCAGTTCGAGCACATCCAGCAGTTGGAAGCCGAGGCCGACATCCACGGGAACGCTACTCGAGAAGAACACGGGGTGCTGCAGGTACCTAGCTGCAGGTACCCAGCTGCAGCTCTCGGGGAGGAGTAGTTCGTCATCCTCGCGGTGTCGTGTTACCGTAGAGGTGGAGGAAGAGTAAAGGCGCGAATCGCCAAGAGGATACACAACGACGGTGGAGGGTGAAAGACGATCAGCCGGTGACACGTCGGCGAATCTAGCCTGAGGCACCCTCGCTCACATGGTCTGTGTTTTGCTTCACCACCCTCCTCGCCACCCCTACGTGGCTCCCTCTCGGCGCTAGCTATTCACGCGAGCTGTTCGCGCGCGAACACGCGAGTGTCTCGTCGCTAGCTCGCTGCAGCCACGGGCTACGTCGCCTGCCTGCCAGATCAGTGTGTGTGCCACGCGTCAATTGTGCGCCGTTTTAACCCTTAAAGGCTACCGCGAACAATGACCGCGCGGCGAGGCTGTTTTCCACGGGACCCGCGCCGCTGGCCACGCTGAGATCATTCACGGTGCCCCACGATTGTGATAACCGCCTCGACGTCGCTGTCGGTAGCAGCGTCACGACGCGCTGACGTCCACACGTCAGTGGTCTCGCTCGATCGTCGGTCCCTGACCTGTACGCTCCGTTCCCTGCGGTCGCAGCCAGCTATTCACGCACGCGTGACCAAGCTCGCGGGACTGACAAGAGACACGGCCGACCGTTGATATCGAGGATCGTCCTTCCTTCGCGATCGCTTACCCGCGTCTGCGGTGCAAACGGAACTTGCCAGGGTGAATGCGACGGGTGATTGACATCGCCACGAGGACTTTGCCACAGAGGAGCTAGGGGACACGTCTCGGAGAACCTTTTGGTGCGTCTTGCGGAGCTGCTGAAAGAGAAGAGGCGCGAGGTTATCCCCCGGTGGACTGATTCGACCCGTGACTGAGGAGGGAACGGTAATCGATACGATGGATACGTTTCTGATAATAGGTATCTGCTTCCTCTGCTACGAGATGTGCGACCTGATCAGGCGTTACGCTACACCACAAACGGCGGAGCCTCGTCGCTCGCTGGAAACTTCCGCAGCACAGCCCTCGCAACGCGTGTTCTCGATTTCCCACAGGATGCCGGGTCGTCCAGCCTGTTGCCCCCAGTAAGCTTCAGATCAGCCTGTGTTGACTTCTCTGCCAGCTCAACTTCACAGCCACCGCGAATATAGTTTTCTGAACCGCTAATCACGCATTACTCCAAGTAGCGTCCCCAGCCGAGGAACGATCATTCTGTCTGTCTTCATTTCGGACGTCCACCGATAGACACAGGAGGAGCAGGCTCCGGCCACGTCCACTGGTGACGTTTACACGATTCACCATGATCGTACGATCCTAATAAAGCGTCGGGCATCCGTCACGCCGATGCGGAGCACCGGTGTCGCGATCTTGGATAACGCTGAGCGGAGGGCGAAGTACCGAGCGGAATTCGTGTCGGCCTGACAAATGTACTGGACATGATGGAGCGCGTCCAGCGTCCGATCGATAGGCAGACGACGTAAACGCGCCGATAGGATCGCCTGCTTTGCGTCTCCT
The DNA here is from genome assembly GCA_963932335.1 of Andrena marginata. Lineage (NCBI taxonomy): Eukaryota > Metazoa > Arthropoda > Insecta > Hymenoptera > Andrenidae > Andrena > Andrena marginata. The sequence goes on along the minus strand of OZ010662.1, from coordinate 10,011,699 downwards.
CGTCGCGATCCATTGGATTCCGATCGATCAAGTGATCGCGGCCATCCGGAACTTTGCTCGTAGCTACTCGCGACGTTCACCTCGTAGACATTCGGTTGGATGCTAAGATGCATGGTCGAGTGGAATCGGGCAGAACGATACAGGGAGCAGCTCCTTGTTCGTGCAGGCACGAAACATTCTATCCCCGCGAGTGTCGTTGGAACTAAAGTGACCACAGTCGAGGAACCAGGACTTTTTCCGGCTGTACGCTTCGTCGAGCAAAGGCGAACGAAGTTTCTTTGAGTACAACGAACGAGAATCGGAGAATACAAAGTCTCGGTTAACATCTTTGAGAGAAAGAAGTAGCAGAATGATCAGACTGTAATTTTATTGCCCGCGGCAATGGAATAGGTCTTGCTTTAGTCGGACGCTGTATGAGGATGCAACGCGGGTCGATGATCTACGAAAGTCGCAGGGTTCTGGATTCGGGAGAGAATCGGGAGCATTCTGCGTGTCAGATTCGCTTATCGTCAGCACGTGGCGTACCAGGAAACAGTCGCTTGCCATTGAGTGAAGTTTAAAATACACAGGAACTGATCGCTGTCGGCGACGATGGGTTATATCAACGTTAACGTGACCTTTTACTATCGCGCTCAATTTTAGAAAACGATAAACTGATCGTATTATATCAACGTTGCTTGCGTGCCAGTAGAGTGCTTTACCTGCTATAGCCAGGTTGATAGAGAGATATATCTACGCTGGTTAAAGTTGAAATAGAAGAGGCCGAGGAAGAGGATTATCGGTGTTGAACGAACTATTTCCGTGGATCTCCGTAGCAGCATTCAGCAGGTTGGTCCCAGCTGAAGGAGATACGGTAGACAGGATCAGTTGGATAGGGGAGAGATGGACTCGTTGGAGCGCTTGATGAGCGCAGGATCGCACCAGCCAGCATTGACGGCAGCCACACGGTCGCAGAACGCCTACGTTCAAGCCAATCTTTGCTCTGTGATTGGCCGAAAAGGTCGTCACCTGACGGGCACATTCTGCCTGACGGGGGACACGATGGAGGGCATTATACAATGCCTCGTCTTCCTCAAAGCATTCTCGGTAAGAAGGCTACTCTTTTTTCTGCTCTTCAACGTGTATTGATGCGCGTGAGACGCGATAAAGAACGCGGCTCGTAAACGAACAGTCCTTGGAAAGTTTCTCTGACGTGAATCGTTTGCTCTGTCCGAGGTACACTGCACAGTGTATACGCCACCAACGACGATTCTGTTCTCGGAATACCGAAGTAATACCCTGGTAACCTGTTCCACTTAGCGACGCGAGCTGATAGGAAACGATGTTGAAATTGTTGGGTTAGATATTCGTGGAACGTCACCGTGCTGCGAGCACGACACGTTGCTGCACGATAATGATGGCAATGCGTGGCATAAATGAACGGCGATATGTTTAGAATTGAAATATCCTCGGTTCATTGCTGATAGTTGTGAAAAGCGGGATTCAGTTGGACCAATTCTGTTTTCTGGATTAGGTTTAGTGAATTTTAAAGATCGTAACATTTTACACATAGGATGCCTAGTTTCACTTATTGGAACCTCCACTCAAAAGCTCTGAACACGCGGTACGTATGACATTGATTGCGAGATTCAAAGGATTAAGTTCCACCAGATCGAATTCCAGCGTTAAAATCGAAAACTCGTTCACTCTAAAACACTCTGGAAAGACATCCACTGTGTTCTGTTTCGTTGGCGCGACACAGACGCTCGACAACAAAGCGTTCGCCGCCGCCCCGTACGAACGATAGACGCAGCGTCTCGTTCGTAGGACACTTCAATCTCCTGGCCTTTGAATTTCCCCCTTTGATCGGGTAGGAAACGGTATCGCGGGATGACAGCGTAGCGGCGTGACACTCCTTACCAGAAGATAACGTATGGCTGTGCTTCTTTTCGTCGACAAAACCAATTGTCCCCCAGAATGGAGACAAATCGAGGTTCGAGACTCGCGATTGAACGTGTCGCGCCATCAGTCCGCGATAGGCGAGGCAAATCGGCGGGGCAAGAGGGTGTCGACCAACCCTCCCTCTGCGTTAAATCGTCGATAATGAGAATTCGGGAGTCGAGCAGATTTATCCAGAAGTGGCGTCGCGAGGATACTTCTCCGGAGTCGGATAAGGAATCAATCTGCGTTGTTTCGTACTCGCGGGAAAGTGAACTCCACCTCTTTTTTCTCTGTCTCTGTTCGAGGGAAATTTTCTATTTGCGCGGCCTGTCGCTGATTCGGGCCGCAACTGGGTCAAAGAATTTTAATCGCGTCGCCTCGATGCAAATTACACGCGGTCTTTTGCGCGGAATAATTCCCGGCCGAAAGCTCGTCGAACTAATTTCAGGGGATTGGAGAGGGGGGGGGGGGGAGGGGAGTTTCTCCTGGGAATTGTTACTTCCGAGCGCGTCGATCCCGTGTTTTTCTTCGCGTTTTAATCTCGTCGTGACTCGCTCGGTAATTATTTCGTCCCCCGACGAGGTGAAATGATTAATCTTTTAATTAGCAGTCGAATGAACGGAGACAGGAGGGATTTGTAATATGAGTGATGGAAGAGGCATGTTCGTCGCCGACGCATCGACGATTGTCAATCGTTATTCCAGTCTACTCGTTCCGCGAATGATTAATGTAGAATCCCTTTTTCTCTTGGTATCTCGCGAGGTACTATTCAGTTCCTGCTTTCATGGAAGAGCGCGCGACAATTAGTCAAGAAAGAAATCAAATACGTATTGTGGGAACGTTCATTACTCCGTTTAAGGACATCAAATATTAATCCGCCTGACTTGCCCGATTCATTAATTCTGAGAAATCGTATTTATAAACTATTCTAACAATAACTTCATAGCTGACGTTAAGGTATTAATCTTCCTCTGACAGAACACCCGTGGACGCGTCGATAAATCCTAAAGACACGAGTAACTTTTTAATGAATTCACCGTGCACACTGCACGACGAGTCTCCTAACCAAGCTCGAGACGAAAACGTCGCCCTCCTCGGCAAGACACCTCATTACGCCGACCGTTCCTCCAGCGAAACGAATCAAGGAAAAGGAAGAAAAGAAGATCGCTCGTCCCTTTTGGCGAGCTAGCATCACTGCGCCAATGTTCCATTTACCGCAACGGAGTTGGCAGGGGTGGCGATGTGACGCTTCTCCCCAGCAAGCCCCCGTGTGTTTTCATCGTGGGAGGGCCTTTTAAAATACCCACGGTGCACTCTGCCGGCGGTTGTCGTCAGCGGCCGACCGTTGACGTTGCTGGCTCGCGTCGTTCCTCGGTTGAGTGGATGGCGGAGCATTCTTCGTTCCGTCGGAGGGTGCGAGGAAGGTGGCGATAACATCTCTATGAGACGGGGCTATGAATTTTTATCCGGTCTGGCCGTAGGCTAGCAGCCGGCGAATATCGCGATGGCCCCCTAAAGAAGAAACCACTTACCCCTCGGTGAGCCCGTTTGACGATAAAAGTTATTGGCGCGGCGATGACGTAACGAGGGGAAGATACCAGCCTGAATGGGCGAGTTTTCGAACTCGGGGGGGGGGGGGGGGGGAAAGGAGAACGGAGTAGGAGAGGAGGGGGCAGGTTGGTAAAGCAGAAATCAGGTCCAGGAGTTTTTGTCCCGGCTAACGATGAATCACGTTCCGCGGGTCTTTTGATACGACTTTTCGCTTGCCTAGGATCTCGCGTCGACGACGACGGCGAAGTATTAGGCGAGCCAGCCAGGGCTGCGCGCGCGATCGGACGCAATACCGAGTTATGAACTTTCCACGAAACTGACGCTGGAACTTCTAATATCGTAAAGTAAATTTTTCTTCAAATCCCCCCAAAGGTCCACCCGCTCCTGGCCATCCGGGGCTACCGTAACTCCGCATTAATAAAGTTACTCGTTAGAACGGAGGATAGTTTCGTGATTCGATGCAGATGTGGTATTAACTCCCTAACTAATCAAGGATTATATCGTCTTCACGGTGCTGGCCCTTATCGAATGAATTTGGAGCTTTTAAGTGGGAGTAAAAGAATTTAAGAATGTTCTTTCAGGATTCATTAGATACGGAAGTATAATTAACGTGAGTAATTACGAATGGATTTTTTGGGGGATGACTGGTAATAGTCGCGGTGAATGCGTTAGTCAGACGTGTACAGTAGTTCGTGATGGTTGAATTGACTGAGGAGATCTAATTGCTGAGGGATGCATGCGTGGATGTTCTAACACTGCGAATATCGTTGAATCTTTATTTGAGAAGAGCGAGAGTGAGTTGGAGTGAAAGTGTCGACGTAGCAACTTAGAGTACATGTGTAAATCGAGTTAATTGTGGAAGTTGAGAGAGTGTCTACTTGGAGACTAATTTGAGTTGCGTAACTTGCGCGAGGGTGTGCTGCGACAGTCTTCCTTGAAAATTCTGTTTTTATCATTAACGCGGATGAGCGAAACAGAGTTCAATTTAAATTAAAAAAGGTTCCCTCCCTCCTTAATAAAACATGCAATTCATTTCATTGTGCGTTGAGCCAGCTTAAACAGAGTAGCCAGTACCCGTAAAAATGTGGCGCGAAGTAGGAAAGCTTTGGCGTCAATTTGCCAGCGTCAATGCTGCGTGTGAAATTTCATTTTTCCCTGGACATTTTTCCTGGAAAAGTGCCTTTATCGCGTCAATCCAGTCGACGTTGCGTAATTAAAATTTTTCCCTAGGAAATTATATTCGATAAAATTGATCGGGCAAATTCTTCGGACAGAAAGCAATTGAAAGTCTCGAAAATATCCTAAATACCGTGATAGCATTCTGCAAACGGAAATTAATTTATCCCTCGTCGAACATGCGGATTCGAAGCGATACCCTTTCGTTTCATTCGTATTGCATACTCTTCATATGGCTTGCTGCGATCGCAACCAATGCCTGTATAAGCTTCTATACACACGGTGGATATCGCGACACAATTTCCCGGAATATCTGACGAATAAAATTTCCTGCGAAAAAGGTGGCGAATAAAAATGAATTCGCGTAATAATAATTTATTTCCTTGTTACGCCGGGCTTCGACCACCTACCTGAAAGTGCTGTAAATTAAATTAAGTCGAACGACCGAGCTGCTTTCGCGTAAATTGCCAGCGATAACGCGCACTTCTCCGCGCGGGTATCAAGAAATAATTCACACGGCTATTATCGAGCGACCGCGTCGACGCAGATATCCAGCTTTCCCAGGAAATCGAATTACAGCCTGGAAAAGTCCTGTCCGCGTCCTATGGACGTACACCGACTTGCCGGGTTGTTTATTTAAAATTTCGACATCGCTCAAAAATATACTGCAGCCCATTGAATAACGATGCAGCATCGTTGCCGGCGATCCTCTATTTACATTCGGGAAAATCAAACTCGCGTCTGGTGGAAATTGAATCGCGCGATGCCGCGGATTACTCGGCTGCATATCGCGAATAGATAGGGTTGATGCTCAAACTTCATCAGCCGAGTATGTTATTTCTTTTGAAATTGGTAACCCTTATGCTGCGTAGGTAGTAGATTCCAGAAGCGAATGAATGGAGCAGGAAGCGAAAAGCAAGTCTTATATACCCGGAATTGAAGATACCACTTAGATTCAGAAAACTAGCTACTCCTAGTAATGAAGCTGATCGTATCAAAATGCTACCTCGAAGTTTCGTAACTTTAGTATTACCCCAGGTCTTTTCTTAATTCTCTTAATCCTCGCGGAAATCCCATGTAGACGCTTAAAGGGAAGTTCGAACTACTTTAAGGAAGCTCGATATCTCGCGCACTCTTGTCTTCCACACTTTTATCCTCCACAGACTACGTATTCAGTGGAGCAACGAGCTTCATCTTGGAGATTCAGACTTATATACTATAAGTGAATTATTTCTCAAGTCATAAGTCTGCGTTCGTACAGGGACCAGGTTGTCGCGTCCCTGTTGCTACATTAATTACCGGGTCGTCGGTGACTCCGTCCTTGTTCTCAGATAATTAAGGGAGTCACCCTTTGTAGTCCGCCCTCCACTTTGCTCTTCTCTCCGCGGAACCACCCCCAGCGACCCTGCCTCCTCGAAACTTCGACGATATTTCGAGCTAGAGCGTTCACTTTCGCGCAACGCTTCATGACCGAGGAACGTTATTTCCCCGATTCCATTTTAGCGCGCGCATCTGCGACACCCGCTCGTGTCTCCCGAGGGAAGAGCGGGGCTCCTCCGCACTTCTCGGGGCTTGACCTCGTTCCAGGTGTTCCGTCAGCCTCTCTTCTCTTCACGGCCTGTTCCCCGTAATAATAGATTTATATGCATAGCCTCCCGCGAGCAGTACAGGTGGTTCCGTAACTTCGTACGAACCGCTTTGCGACTCCGTAATGCACGAGCGCAATAATTGTATTTTAAACGGCGCCTGCTGACGTCTTCCGCTCTCGGCGGGGATTAAACCGCCTTTCCATATTCATCGATTAAATGCTACCACGTTAAATCGCCGCTGTTTTAACATTTAATCGGCTAGCTGCGAGGTTCCCCAACTAGCGACCCAACCCCTGTGTATTTCAAACTTGTCGAATCAGCCAACTGCTTCCCCCCGCTATTTATACGACGACGCTGTATTTAATCTTTCCAGGAGCGCGATACGAAACTTTCGCAATGAATTAACTTGAAGAAGCTGTCGAATTTGCGAGCACCTATTTCCTGTTTCGAATTAAGGAGCTCAAACGATCTCAGGAGTAACAGAAAGGTTCAGGAAAATCCTTTGCGATCTCGTGAACACCTCGACGTACCATTTTTACGAGTGCCTGACTCGTTTTACGTGGGCGCTTGATAATCGATCGACAATCCTCGCGAAATCTTTTAAGTGGGTACGTGTCGAGCGTGCCGATACCCGATCCCGAGCATGTTCCCACCCATGTCCCTATGCGAGACACACTCCGAAAGAAATACGCGCGAGCACGATGGCCCGTTCGATATTAGATATATAATTTAATAACGCGGCCGCGTTCTACCTATATAGGATTGCTATATAGGTCAGGCGCACGCCCGCCCCTGCAGCGTACCGTGACTTGAGCGTATGACGCATTTCGCGCGGATATAGCGTGGGTACTTTCGATAAACCGAATATTCGAGAGGGCCGACTAAAAATCTCGTTTTATCGCCGAGCGTTCGTTCTGTCGGCGCGCGAACGAAGTTTCGCCCTCGTAATGCCGCCGCTAGTAGCGTTTCCCGGTATCGCTACGGGGAAACGTATCGACGACTTTATGACGCGCGGGGGCAACGAGGGAACTTTTCGAGTCTCCTGTTAAACGATTGCCAGACGATATCGTTCCCTCGTGTGGCCCCGTTTTTATAGCCGGCAATTCGGCTAGACGCCTCGGTGATAAATACAGAGGTGAGGCTTTTTATCGCTGGCCAAAGAACGCGGCCGACACCAGACTCTTTGCGCTTTCACGGGATACGGTATTGAAATTTACGAGGGAAATTTCGAGCGAGCGTTTCGTATCTAGCGCCCCGTTCGTATTTCACGCGATATAGTATCTCGCTGCGCGGGCAAACAAAAATATGGAAAAACCTCTTTTCGCGAGACAAAAGCGTGGACGCGCCCGTGTTTGGCGAGGAACAGGAGATTATAGATTGTTCTCGCCAACCCGAAGCGCGATATCCGATTGCCGTGGAAAATCTACGCGATGCTGCCTGTCGCGTCCGTGCGTTCGGGCTACAGTGTACCGTTGATGATCTAATTTTTTTCTTCCCATTCTTCCCCTTACTTGGAGAATTCGCTGGTATATCAGTTCCACGCAATGTCGATTTGTGGGATTTACGGTCTATTGTAGGCGAATGTCGATTTTGCATCGCGTCCAACATATAGCTTGAAATTTTGAGAACAGCGTTGCTATTCAATATTATGGCCAGAATGATGACGGTCGGTTTAGCATGGTTTCCGAGCTGCACGGAAGAATTGTGCAAAGATCGGTGTGCGGTCGCAGAAGTTATGCGAGACCGTTTAAAACGCGATCGAATGCGGACTCGCGCGAATGCCAGAGCAGCAGGGTAAACAGTAATGCAGGTCGAAATTTGAGGCATCGTGAATGCGGTCCGCAGGCGAGGCTCGGTGTTGTTTTTGCTGGGCAAACGTAGGGCGACATCCACGGTTTCATTTGGCGGATGCGCAAACACCGATCCGCTGCCAATAAACATTCCGGGCTCTTGGTGGCCGGCCCACTTAAGTATTCAAAGCCCGCTCGATTCCCGCGATGCTTTCAATTCGCCTCTCCGCAAGCGTTCCGTTAAGAAATTGTCGGCTTTACACCCTGCAATTGCCTCTGCACACGAAAATTGGAATCTTTGATTTCACCTACGCCCCCATTCATACTCCTCCGCTCACTTTCGTGCTCGCATTTCGAATTCATCTCGACTGACAAGGAAAGTTGGGCAACCCGGGAATTCAGAGAATTATGCAACTTTCTATGCAAGCAGAGTAGTTCATCCGTAAGATAGATCTATTTTTTGTTGGTGCTATAGTGCGGTTTTAGGGGTTGAAATCACCGCTTAAAGAAAGATCAGAGCTTTCTTTATCGTGGAATATCGAAAAGAAGTTTAAACAAAAGTTGCACCCTTTTTTTATATCTACGATACTGTGTAAAAATAATTATCGAATTGAAAAATATGAACTTTCGATTAATTACGATTAATTAATTTCGAGCAATTATTTGCACCTAAAGTTGCATAATTTTCTGAATTTTCCGGTTGCCTTATTTCCCTTGTCGGTCTGAATCCGATGGTATCTTAATCGATTTTAATTACTGATCGGTCTTGGAATGTTCCTCGCATTCTCTATGCTTACTCAGCATAGTATTTGTCGCGAACACAGCGAATATAGCCCTCGGTTTCCGAGTGCACGAGTCAGACCCGTAAAAATTTGTGCTTTGATGCGAGGCTCTGCAACGCATAGCTTAAACGGGCGGTCTTAGCAAAGGAGAAGGTGTGAAACGCGGGCACGCGTATGGTTCCTGAACTCGATACGGCTCGTCGAGCGTGAAAAGCGCGGGGACCTAGATTCAGATCTCTCGAGGCGAGACTCAGATCTCGCGTTCCCGCGATCGGCGGGATTCATTAAATGCGATGAGTCCTCGATTCGCACTTGCGCGTGTGAAATTAAGACGCGAGCCCGCTCCAATTTCGTTTATAACATCCCTCTCTCTCCATCCCCTCCCTTCATACTTCTCTCTCTGTGGTTGTCATTCGAAGCCGCGTCGAACTTTAATTACTGCACTTTTATTACTGTGTCTGTTTTAAGTATACACGAGCCACGTGACCCGTGGCCAACGGTTAACACGAATTAAGCTTCGATACGTCTGTTACGTTCATGTCCAATATTTTACCTCTGTTTGCATACCGCTTAGGTAGTCATTCGTTCGCCATTTTATTTAACTCCTTCACGTTCATTTATTATTGCGAAATTTCCACATAGCTTTTACGATCGGGTAATAATACGACACAGCTACGAAGCTTCACTCGTTTATTCGTGATTAATTCCCCTGCTGCGTATGCCGAGTACGTCGGTGTGTACACAGGAATTTATGATATTCCCATGAATGTTATTATATTCATTCTTTCGCGATGCGCGCTACCCCTGAAAACTGGATGACTAATTGAACATATTTTCTCCAAGCGATTAATCACTTTTGTTCCCTCGCCTTCGCCCGAAACACCATATGGATTTATTCGCTCTATGGAAAATTGTATCCTGCAGCACGCGTTTGGTTAAATTATGACGTTTCGCACAGACGTTTTCCTCGGACGAGACGACGGTGTTTCACGAAAACGCGGCTTCGTTTGTTGGCTTGTGAAGCGTGCCTGTCGTTCGCACGGAAAGCTTCGCGTTCCCGTAAACGTAACGCGATGCTGTGTGCCAAACAAACCGCGAAAATCGCCGGGTTATTAAACTTGCGAAACGTTTTGACCAGTGCACAGTGGTCTGGGGATATCTACATTTAGCGGCCAAAATTCTGATCTTTCTGAAACTTGGTGATTAAGGGTTTTTGAGGTCGCTGATAACGAATTTGGCTCCAAAAATTTAAAATTCAAAATGGTGGATTCAATATGGCGCGCATTGTGGTCTGGAAAACGGTATTTTATAGTCAAAATTAAAAATCATAGCCGTACTAGAGAAAAAAAGAGAAAGAAGCATCTGTTCCAACATTATCTTTGACTTAAAAAAAATAAAATATTAAAAATGCACGGGTCCGGGACGCCCAAATACCTCGAGCGTCATTTCTAAAAGTCTGCATAAAATTGAAGATTGCAGGAGATTGCACTTGAAATTTACATGCTCTTGTTAACAATTGTGTAAGCTTTCACGTAAAATAAGTCCGATGTTAATTTCGCTTAATCATTTTTTTATAAGCCTTCTCAAAGTTTAAATTGATATAAACATTGCACTATTTGTTCATGGACTAAAAAATGCCTATGACACATATAAAGAACTGAAATATACTTCCTTACCTATATAACTGTATAATATAAACATGTATTTTGATGTTCTATAATGAGAAATTAAAACAATTAGATTCACATACAATTTCATGATTTTGTCTTTGTAATATTATATCTAATCAAAGAATCATCTGAAAAGGGAAAGCTATGCGGATTTAGAAGCTCTGGAGGGTTGTCAATTCATAAAAAAAATATGACATTGTAAAATTGAAGTTGAGAAATTGAATTTTGGCCACCATCCAGACCACTGTGCAGTGATGCGAAATTAAGCGTCACCGCTTCTGTATTTCCACCGCGACAAAGATGAGCGCCGCTCTTAATTGCTTTTTCAAGGTAACTTGTTGAGCTTGTTTATTCCACGACGCTTTTTTCCAGCCGAGTACAATGCCGCGCGGAGAACGGACGATAACGTTTAGAAATTCCAAACTCCATTTGGGCGGTTTTAGGTTGCAAAACGCCGGCAAGCACCACTTCGCGGGCGCAATGAAAGTAACGTATCCTCGGAGGAAGCTCGTTTCGCGAAATTAAAGTTCGCTTCGGAAATGCCGCTGTCCGATTTCGTCGACGCCTAAAACCGTCGTTCGAGGAGCGCTCAACGGAATTGAATTCAGCATGGAGACAATAAGTCAGTGTTTCCCAAACTGTTTTAAGTCGCAACCGCCTTTTATAATATTCAAATAAGGTAAAGGAAACACAATAAAAAGAGATGTTTCAGAATATAATTCTAGCTTAATAATATTTAGTTACCTTAATGCATCAATTAAATCTCCTTAAAGGTATTTAATATATTTAATTATTTATTTAGTGTGGTGGTTACGCTTGCATCTGGGTAACCAGATTTTCCTTTCTTCCTTTTATGAAAAATCAGTGTTACATCATTAATAAAATATGGGGCAATGTAACCATATTAAAAGAAATAAATGCTACGAATCGTCAACTAAAAATAACCGCGGCGACCTCCCAGAACGTAGTTCGCGACACAAAGGTTGGGTACCACTGCAAAAAGTTTCCATTTTAACAGTGCAGTAGCTTCGCGGTTACTTTTATTAATGATCAACGTTAAAAACAGTTTAGGGCACGATCTTTCGACACACGCTCGTATAAATTATTCCATTTAAACGACAGATCCATTGATCCGCGATTATACGTCCTCCCGGTGTCTGAAATTACAGCTAGTTAGCCGATCTCTCAGGGATACATCGTCTGCAACCAGCAGACTATTTCCACGACCCAATTTCGAGATCCGTCCAAGGACCCCATTGTTCTCGCGCGGTTGTCTCGCTTCTTCGAGGCAAGAGACTATCTTGTTAGGATCCCCAGCTTCTCCCGGCAGAATCGCGGTCGTGATTATTGTAAACGTCGCTGGATCGTCGCGGAAACGAGCCCGACGTCCCCGAACAAAAGTCTTGCGTCATCGATAACGGCGGCATTGTCGTGGCACCCCGGCAACCGTCGGATAACGCGCGTTCGACGTCCCGGCCCTGCGGAGATTTTCGCGCATAACTGAACTTAATTACGGGAAGCGGCGCACAGATTATCCGCCCGGGATCGTAAATATCGCGGTGCTTCGCTATTATCGATGCACGATGAAATACGCGTTCATTACCGAGCCGCTTTCGAGTCGAATCGCGCGCGTTCTTCCTCCTCCGCTCTGCTTGATATTGTTTTCCAATCCAACGATTCCGGCTGCAGCGCGCTGTGTCCGCGAAGTTTTTTCATTACTTAGAAAGCTGTATCCAGGGTAATCGGTACAACGATATTCGATAGTGTCGCTGCTGGATATTTATCTTCGTTTATAGTGGGTGGATGTGGATAATTAATTTGCCTCCATTACCAGGTAACTTGATTTGTAAATATACCAAGATGTGTTTATTAATTTGTGAGTAACAGTGTTTCTATATTTTTATTTGGAGTTTGATTTTACGGTAAAGACAATGAAAAAGCAATCCCATTCGATAGGTACACATAACCTCTCTAAGATACAGCTTGCTTGGCATTTGATATTTTTCTGCGACCACTTTGGAGGCTCGTTCGCCGTCCTCGATATAACTTTTTATCAATTTTGATCATGGAATAACCGGGGGACACTTTTAACGCCGCAGAGGCCCTCGAACTTTACTATTATTACAGACGCCCCTCGGGTAATCGCGTTTATGCTAGGGGATATTATAATAGCGTGCATTAACTAGCTTCGTGCGGCCAGTTGATAAGCGCGTAATCGCCAGTTGTTTGTTATTCAGGGGATATATCCGCGTGATGGCAATAGCGTACGCGCGAACTGCAAACATTCGTATCCCGTGGAAGCTGCGTGGTTAATAAGTGTTTATTTCAATGGACGGGCCAACTTTCGGCCGCTCGTAATCTGCTCGCGAGTATAATACGCGCGATTCCGCGGGTGAAGGTGTTGGATAACGAGCAACGAGTCTCGATGACGAGGAGAGCGTGACGCGGTACGCGTTCGTTTCGGGGCTCAGCAGCTTGTTAACTTTATCAATTACCTCGAATTTTATGTGGAAGCAGGAGGGTTGCCGGTGGAACAATGCCGTTTCCAGCCACTATGGTAACTATCACTCTGATTGCACGGCGACGATGCAAGCTGGTAATTTGCGAGTGCCAGTGAGCGGGAGTGAACAGCCTTTTCCTTTGGGAAGCAGAGCAGAGGGCTGAAATTGAAGCAGTTCTACTCGAATTTGGTGCAACTGCGTACCATTGAAAGGCACTATATTCAAGGGGGATTATTTCCCAGGAGAAAAACGGCACCTGTGGCACATGTACAGACAGTGGGCTCAAAAGTAGATGAAAATATGGAAATTAAACATTATAGTTGGAGTGCCTGAGATCCAAATATACTTGATATAGCATCTAGCACGAAAATACGCCAAGGTGATCAGGGGATCTGGAGAAAAGCTGTAATAATTCTAGAAACAAGTTCCACCTACCATTTTCTAGCCACAGAAGAGGACAATTGCATTAGCTTGAAAGCAAAACGGTGTTGGGATAACAAAAGGAGCGATACCATTTTCTAGACGTCTTTCTCTGGACACCTAGACCGTTTCGTGATGGTATTCTTCCCAGTTTACCGTCGTAATGTGTTTTGGTAAATTTGTAACGCTTAGCTGCCATTCTGTTTGCATTGAACAGAAAGCAAACGCGGTGCGTGGACAGAAAATTATTCAGCCATGTTGGTTTGTTCTGCAGAACGAAGCAAACGTTTGTTTCTCCCTGCTTGAGTGTATTTACGCACCTACACGAGACCTCTGTTACTGAAGCTACATTATGAAGATGCTGCACTACGTTTAATCACTTCAAATACTTTCGTTCTTTCTAAGAATATGGAAACCTAATATGCTGAAATTAGTGACTTAGTAAGATTAAAGAGACAACACCAAAGACTCGTATAGTTAGAACAAAGAGGAGCGTGGGATTCAAGAATAAAGACTGATCTTCTACGGTGTCTGAAATTCAATCCAATTCTGCCGAGCACAATATTAAATTGAAATTCCATCGACACGGGGTCTTCCTCATTACACAACGACTTCCCCCAAACTATTTCCAGTGATTTTCAAAAGTACGAATGTCATTCAGTCGACACCTGCGAAATAGCCCACCTTGCAGCACGTCGTAAATGAATGTCGCGTCGCTCAATGCGAGCGGATGAAAATGAAGCCGCGTTTGAATTCCTCGCGAAAGAAGAAAAAAAAAAGAACGGAGACAAACCTATACAAAACACGAGTCGCCCTGAACCATCCGGTCCTTCGTCATTTATTAATGAAAACAGCTGCTCCGTTCCGTTCGTTCCCGTTTCTAACGCGACATGTATGACGCCTGCTTCGACGCTGCTAATGTCCCTGCTCGTTCGAACAATTATCCGTTGTGCGCCTCGCGAAACTGGAATAATGAACACGCGATGCAGCCGGCACTCTTGATGAAGATGCTCGGCCAATCTCGGCTAAATTGCATTGATAAAGTACACACGGTAGACGCCGACGGAAATTGCGCGAGGAATGCGACTGTTCGACGAGAGACTGATCGCCGTATCGACGATTTTCGGTCAGTTCGTGCTGTAACAGAGGTATATGGCAGGGAAGCGTCACAATGGAACGCTGTGTCGCTGTGAAAGATAACACGTAATTAATATGGGATAACGACTTTGCGAATTCTATTCATTATTAATAATAACGACGCTTAATATGTTCGATGGCCTCCATAATTTCAGCCGTTACGAATTTAGTAATTTTCGTACTAGAGCTGGTAATACCAGCGAGCCTAGAGTACGCTCTAGAGGGAAAATTTAGGTATATTACTCCAAAGTACCTCTGCATCGTAAAATTTTACCACTACAGTATCCACGCACAGAATTGTAGCATCTCTTAAAGCTACCGTGGGTCAGATAATTAATTAACCTTTCTAGCAGAGTTGTATCCCCGCTGCGAGTTGCAAGGCCTTCTCCGGTTCCACGTGAAAGCCCCGATATCGGATTTTGTGAAGATTTTTGGAATTTTTAACGCTCGTTATTCGTAACCTACTTTTGTGCTAACTCACGCTTGCAGTGCAGTGGCAGTTCTGCTCCGTAGGCAATACTGTGAGTGGACAAAGCGCGAGTTTCATATTTCACGAATATTGTATCAGTGTAATATAAATTGAAGCGAATACAAATGTCCGGGCAATTAGAATCTATCACCGAAATTCCATCATTCATCCAAAATAATTGACAGAGTAAAAAATATTCGCATTTCGACTAGATTACTGCTGAATAAAGAAGTAGATGACGGTGTCATATGACAAAATGTGAAAGTTCCTGACACCATTAGAAATGAAAATGTCACTTACCATTTTGCAAGCTGAGACTTCATTCTCAAGGCAGATGTAGTTCAAGTTTAGGAAGCCGAGTTCTGGCGTGCGCCGTTTGAATGTCAGAAGCAGTTGCACTCACGAACATATACGTTCACTCTACTGTACCATTAGCAGCAAGTTTACGAAGCTATAGAACATACATTTTTACTTGTTCCGACAATGTCTCACGCACTGTCATGGCGCACTCCTCTTACGATCGCGGTGTTAGACACATTTAATAATAATACTTTCGATTTGTTCAGTCACTGGTTTCCCAATACTTGTTCGCGTATCAGGAAACATGAATAAAAACGAATTCTATATCACAGCCAACCACTCAGCAACAACGCGTCGCGAGGAATGTGCTTTGAGAGTTCCGTTCGCTATCACGGTCCGAATAATACTGATTGCTCGAAGCTAAACATCGACAAGCATACCCATGTTTACCTGACATTCTGAATACACAAAAATTGTAAAGCCCGTTCAGAAAGGTGGGGGTATCGTTCAGTGGTAGAAATAGAAGCATAACCCCTTGATAACTTGCGTGTAACACTTAACCCCTTGCCTTACAATTTAATTCTGAGATTGTTGAACAAAATATACTAAAAAGAATTCTAAAAAACAAAAATTCAGTAAGTCTCGGATACGCCATTTAAAAGCAAGGGGATAAACATAATCCAAATCAAATTTAAGCGCTTATATTGTACAAAAGAAGCCTCAGTTTACAAATTGGGAGAGAATTGTGTATCTCAGTGTTGACAGATCACGTTTGTCCCTATTTATACATCAAAGTCCACTGTATACGCTTGCCAATATTCATGAGAACGTTTCAATTTGCTTATATGGGTATAAATCGAATAAAGAGCAGTTCTGTAGCCGGCGCTTTTGCCAATTTAACGACAGACGTTCACCCGACATCGTTACACAGCGATTACATCTTCGCGGAGCCTGTAAAGTCGAGCGATCGATCTGGGCTCGTCAGACTCTCGATAACTTTCCTTAAGCGCAAGATTCTTACGGGGCAAGCGAACGGGATTCGTCAGACGAGGGCTGCAAAGGCTATTTTTTCCGCGTGGCCTATATTTAAATGGTTTGCGCAGGAACGTTATCGTTCGAGTGCACCCTGGCCCCCGAAGAAAATTATTATACGCGTTCGAACGACAAAGAGACGCGCGAGGGTGCTCGAGCTTTTCGAGCACAAAAGATTAGCGCGCCCATTGAACGCGAACGATTCGAGCAGGAAATTTCATGGAGTTACTCTTCCACGGTGAAGACTGTTTCGTAGAATTCATGGAAATTACTTCCTTTCTTCGATTTTTAATGCAAGTTCCCTGGTGAATGAAGGGGCGCAGAATTGTAAATCTGATGAAGCGGAATAAGACCTTTTAAATGCTAGTAAATCGGTGCTAAAAGGAGCGTAATTAAGCGATGAAGTTCGTTACCATTCTGTCTCGATTACTTAGGTCCATTTAGAAGTTCGACACTTTGGCAAGATAGATGAAGTATTCTACGTGCACGTCAGCCAAACAGCGAAAATATAATGTGGAGCACGTATTTAATAATAAAGTTGGATACTGTGCGCGTGTACATGTGTGTATAACTGGTAAACAATATGCGAGGTAAACAAAGCCCCTGTCCATAAAAAAGGACAGATGCTTAATGGCGAGGTGGTTATACGTGTCAATGGTGAATTGAAAATCAATACCTGTCTGTTGTCCCCCTCATATTTTGTTTTTTGCCTTTTAACCTAAATATCTTCTATGTGGCATTATGAAAACTTAACTAGTCACGCACTAATGTGAAAAATATAACAATTTACTGGATTTCATTCAGTTATGCACTTTATTTACAAGAATACTTTAAAGCATGGTCGTCGAGTGCTTTCATCAAAGAGACTTCGCATGTTCGATAATTCGCCTCAATATTAACCACAAAGAAAGTGATAATTGTTGCGGTTTTTCCGCGTCACGACGACCAAATCCGAAAGTCATTCGCTCGTCCTTTTTTTCCTCGATTTAAATGGAGATTTTAATTGGTTCGCCGTTGCCCGTTAGCGCGAAATCCGTTGTAGGTACACCAAATCCATTTCGCGTCAGACATCTACCTCGAATGCAATGGTTTTCGCGATTACATCAAGCTCGCGTGTACGCTTGACCGTGAATCGAATGAGACGATAGATCAAGCTTTCACAGTGTTTATTTTTGTGACGTTTGAAAAATAATCTCCTTGGTGTAAATAACGGAACTGTCACCAGCGCGTACTTTTATAAAAAACAATTCGGAACCAGACACTTTTCGCTTTTTATTTTTATTATTATTATTATTGCACGGGTATATTACCCTTTACTTTGCAATGATAAGAAATAAGAAAAAACAGAAAAAGGATTAGATATAAACTAAAATTAACTTGGAGTAATGTATGACAAGATGGGAAGAATATGTAGTAGGTAGGCAATTCTTTAGAGGCCATGCGTGTCAGCCTTTCTACGCATCAGGCCACGCAAGTGATTTTTAAATGCAGCTAATGTGGGAGCTACATATTTCTACACTTAACTTGAAGAGTTTTATCTTCGGCATAGTCGATAACCATTCGAAAAATATGAGATCATAGAGTTTTTAGGAGACTTTTCAGAATCACTGTTATCTGAAGCTCCGACTTCTCAATACATATCATCCAACATAAAAGTCCCGCTCTTTTACGTATTTCTCCCCCAGCAAGAACCTTGACGACTTTTCAATGAACCGGATATCCCTCGCCCTGTCTCGTTTCGTTCGATACACAAAGTTAACCGTTCGTCGTTTTGTGTCGCGGCATAACAAATCGGTTTCCCACGAATCGTCAGGCGAAATGGCATGAAAGTCGAGCTGTCAGGCTGTTCAAAGGCCGAAGATGGGAAAAAAATGTAAGAAGCATGAACCAACAACCTCTGAAAGTAGCGGGAAGGCTTTCTTTTATTCCCGCACGTACCGAATGGCTGCGTCGTTTTGATTTATTGGTGGAAACGCATCGACGCTGCGTAAATTACGAGATAACTCGAGGATTTCCAATAACCTGTGCTTTGAGTTCTTTAGAATAAATAAATAAACTCAGTGGAAATACCTATCGAGGCATAACCACGGTAATTTTTCCATTGGGACACGGCAGGGTATAAATTTGTCGAGGTCGTGCCGCAGATCGATCGATTATCGGCCACCATGCGAAAAGCTATTACCGAACCGAAATTCGGTTCGTTCCTCGGCGGCATTAGGACAAATTAGAAGCGTGCTTGGACCGTAGAATCAATTGTTGGCCGCAATTCCCAGTAGCCAAGCTGCTCCACGTTGTCTCCGTTACGACGTAACGACCGAAACCGTGCAATTCCGTCACTCTCTCAGGCCATCGGTTCAAATCCCTTTGGCCGATCGTGCAGCTTGCTTAATTGCTCCTCATGCTGTCCGACTTAATTGAAGTAGAACGGTGAACACGCGCGAACGCGAGGAAGGAAGCGCCGACGAACTGTCGGCTGACGCCTCTTAGATTCCGTTTTCCTTGCCAGGTGAAAACAGGCCTTGCCTCTCGTGACGCGAGATCGATTGATCCGCTACATTCCTTGCTAATTTCTCGATCGAAAGGTGTTGGTGGCAAGGAAAGTGCTGGTGGATCGTTAATCACATTTGTGCCCGAGATTATGAAAGTGTTGTAAAGGTTAATACGTAATACAAAAATATGTAATTATTTCCATTCACGTGTTATCATGTCATTGCTTAGGTACTTGGCGGTTATTTTGCAACCACAATATTGAAGTATAAATCAGTATCACACAAAATAAGAGAAATCTCAATTTTTTGTTTCTGTTTTACTCACACCACTTTCATAACCACCGGCACGTGTGTAGAAATGCAGGAGCAAAGGAGACATCTAATTTGATAATAGTCACGTTAAACTGGAAATTAACGACAATAGTTTCGACTTTGGATTACTCGAAAGTAACTAAGAAGGGTCTATGAAAAGAAGCGGAGCTCGCCGTGCTAATAGCTTCATTATTAACGCTATACGACAGACATCTGCCTTCGACAGGAGGATATTCGGTGTGGGACAGGTAATCCATCCGAAAGGATCGATGACTAAGTATGGAACTTGCGGAGAACAGAGCCGTCGCAATGGAAATCTTGCATGGACTAGGGCGGAGGGAAATGCCGTCATACGTTACCACTGTGTTATGCCGCGTCTGCTCGTGATAGTCGCCTACTTCGACAAACTGCGGTTACCGGCGTACAGTTTTTATGCTCTGTACACGTTTGTACCTCAGCATTACGTACATGGCTACTGTAGAAGTTCAGAGACAGTCTCGACTAAGAATTCGGAAGATCTGTCGTAAATTTGCAGTTGGAATCTGCTCTAGGCCACGCCTCTTACACCTGTAATTAATATTATTCCCGAGCGACGCAATCAGCGAGCGAAACCGTCTTCCCGCGTCGAAATTCCTTTGATCGCTGGCAAAGGGAGGCGGATTGTTCCGTGAATTTCCCGCTGGCGGGAAATCGGATTCCCGAGCATCATCGATATCGACGATGGCGCACGCTTTCTCGAATTTCGAAGCAGGCACGCAGAGCATTCGGCTGGCCTCTCCTCGTTATATAGGAAACCCGTCCACCAGCCACGCATCATTGGTCGGTGCGAGGGCATTTTAGCCTACACACGACACCAGCTACAAATTTTCACGGTCTATGAGCGCCGGAAATCAACTGGCTGCCACAATTACCGGCCCAAACCCCGGCAAATGACGTTCCGCCGATAGAATCTGGGACCTGCGCGCATTTTGCTCCTCGCGTAATGACTTTATCTTTCACTCGCACGGTTGTCTCTTTTCCTCGCGATCAGGTCTTCTATTAGGTGTATTAGGGCGTTCACGCGAAATGTTTTTGTCATATTCTCCTTGCGACTAGTTAATTACTTGCTTGAATAAATTTCATTAACTTAAGTAGAATCGCAAGCAGATACAGCTGAAATTACGAAAGTTCTGGCGATCGGTTTCTGCATAGTCAGCGCGCGTTTCACCGGTCCGCACAATACTTCTCTACCAATCGCTCGCTCGAAGACAAATTGAGCAGGCACCGAGGCCACGAAATCAATTGTCAGCCGCAATTTCCTGCTGGCAACTCAGTTAAACGATTAAGACCTGGGGAGGATACGATTCAGGGAACAGCACGGTTACATCGTGTCTTTTCGGCCGTTCTCGTAAGGGACGCTTAATTGCTCGTCAGTGCGCTTCCGTGCGAACGGAATTGAACTTTACAGTGCGACGTATCGCGACGCAGTCGTAAACGACGAAACGTTCGTTACTCCTCGCTGCTGTTGGCTATCGCCTGGCAAAGATCTCCTCTTTCCCTTCCCTTTGCCGAGCTCTGCCTGCACTTCGGCGTAAGGATCCATTAGCATCGTAAACAACAGCCTATCGCTCGCTCTCGACGCTTCTGCTCATCGAGGGATCGACTTTCTTTCGATCCTGGCAAAGGTCTTCGGACGCCGCGACTAGCTCGTAAAATCGCTCGTTTCCTATCGATCCTTTTTCTTTGCCCAGCGTTTCACTTCCTTTCGGTGACATCGCCTCGGAGCTTTTCATTCGTCAGCTCTTCTGGCAAAGGGGCATCAAAGCAGAAGCCGATGATGCTCAGGGATCTTTCCATCGATCACTGGATCTTGTCGTTCTGACGTGGCTAACGCGCGTCTGCTTTCCATCGCGTGAACGCGCACAGTGAGCATGCGATGCCTGTTATTTGAATAGGAAGCGCGTGGGTTGCAATAATCCTTCGCGGATAATGCGAGGGCTCCATCGTGCGTTCCGCAAATACCTGCAAATTGGTTCGAACGAGGGGAAATCTGAGGATAACGTGCATTAAGGGTACCGTTTGCTATTACACCGGTTGCGCATTCGCTCCCAGCTAATGGGGCTTGCAATGCGTAGGTATCCTATGCGGTACGGATGGTTGTTTGATCTTTCGCTAATGACACGGCGGTTTCAAGTTTCCCTGAGGTAGCTGCTGGTAAAGGATTTTCCCTCTCCGCTGGGGCCTTTAAACCTCTTATCTTTCATAGCACAGGGTTCTAGGTAAAAACGTTAAAATGGAATTTTAGTTTCATTATTAGTGTAACTAAATGAAATTGGAAAATAAATCCGAGGAAACAGAGTGACCGCATAAATGATCGAACCAGGAGCGTTGATAGAAACGCTCCCCTAACAAGGAACACGAGCGGGGGACGTTGGGCAAGTAGTACGAGTAAAGGAAACGTGTGGCACGTAGTATAGATAGAAGAAACGGCCGACAAGTAGTACGACCAAACGAATTATGCGTCAAGTAGTACAACCAAATGAATTATGCGTCAAGTAGTACAACCAATTCCTCTCTGACTAAAATAATAGATCACATAATGTCGATTAATGCCTAGACACACCTCCCCCGGAAATTAGTATTCATGAGCATAATTTCAATATTTCAATCCACTATCATCGAATTATCATAAAACGCCAACGAGTAAATCCCGTTTCTACTGTCATTAGCCCGAAGTATTGATCGGGTAGAATTTCAATGCGAGGAAATGAAACATTCCGCACGTAAAGTGATTACCATTATCGATAAGTGCAAATAATACGTTATTATTTCATTCGGCGGAGCTAATAACGCAGTCCAAACAATCGACGCGATGTAATTATTGAAAATTTATCGATCCGGTGCACCTACACGTCCCTCGCATATTTAACGCGTGCCCAGCGAGCGTCTAGCATCCAGGAGCAGCTTCGCCGCGATGTATTTTCGAGGTGTTCGACGAGCAGCGTTTCTAATTCCGGCCCCTGGAAGCAACAGTTTGTCCTTAACGGTAATAGCCTAATTACGGTCGGTCGGGCGGATGTTGGATGATAATTTATGAATGTGCCGGGGCGGATCTTTCTCCGTAACAAGTATCGGGCCGATCGGGCCGCTTCGAAACTGCTGTGAATGAATAAGACTCGGCGTCGCTCAGCCACCTTTCATCCATGCGAACGGCAATCTGTCAGCGTGGCTGACAGTGCGGCGGAGGTAGCGACAAACCTTCGAGAAGGGAGTGTCTGAGGAGATTTCGCGAGGGAGCGCGCTGCCGCAATAATCCTTGCGTGATGAATCCTCTTGTCCTTTAATCCGTTCCTGTCAATCACCCGGGATAAAACTTCATTACCGGATAATAATCGAGGAATAGATGGATCCCCCGTCATCCATAATACTCGTGGCCCAGGTTCAAGCCGCGGCGTACATAAATATCGTCGATGGCTCGTGAAAATAGCCTGGTAAATTTACGGCCGCGAGAAACGCTTCGTCCCCGATATTTCCTGCTTTCATTTTCTCGATTCAGGAATAGGACGGCGGGTCTGTGCTATTGTCGAATCGACGGCGAAAGTGACGTGGTTTGGAGATAGGTGATTTAGAAAGAAGAAATCTGCTGTGGATATTGGACACTGTTTGAACGCACGGGGATATAAGCTGTCAAGGAGGCTGCGCGTTGTTGTACATAAGTAGGACACTGTAAAGAGTACCGATAAACGTTGATGTTGATGAAATCAGCTGAGGTTGACTCCGAGTGGCTGACATGTTCCATCCAGATTTCATCTTCGTGTACAGTCGACGTCTATAGCCGAGGCTTTATTCGTGGGAAAGCTAGGTCGCAGCTTTCCTGTCCGCAAAACCGTCGGCTTTCGGGCTTGTAAAAACTTATAAGCACGTGCTTGACGAACAGTCAGACGAGAATCCACCGTTGGGAATTTATACGGCTCATTCCTCGAACTTATGCATCAAGCAACGTTGTTCCTGCTCCATCGTGGCGGGGAGTAAAACTCGGATCCACTACGCTGCATAATTCTCTCGTAAAGATAGAAGTGAAACGATGCTTTCGGCCGTTTTATGGCCGTTGGAGTGATAATTCTTCAGCCGAACCGACGATTCCGTGGCCTCGGAATGGAATCCAGTCTGCCTTCTTTTTTTTCCTCTACCTTTGTTACAATTAATGTTATTACAACCGGCGTCTGCTGTCTGGCTGTAATATCCACGGACAGAAGACGCTTTAACTTCTGTTTAAAGCGGACATGAAACCGTTGTATCGTGGAGGAATGCTTTTACTCTATTAATATTCCAGAGAAGTCTGCCCTTAGACCTTGGAATTGAATACTGGGGTGGATTAAAGCTACCGATGGTAATCAAACGATAAAATATGATGGTCTGTCTTCGACGAGGGTTGCGCGAGAGTTATGGAAGGCGGGAGACATTCAGAGGATTTACTCTGCTGGAATTCGAACCCAAGATTATCTTCGTGTCTACTCTTCCTGTCGTGCGAAACACGTTCTGTATTCCTCTCGCGTAGACGTAGACGTTCATGAAGGACGTGGCTGACTTTATTCATAGCTGGATGTAGTATTATATGGAAGAATCATAGATGAATACAATTTATTTTCCCCCCAAAATAAAGACTCCGTAATGCCTCTCTCTAGTATCTACACTTTTCACGATGATCATGAATGTCGGCGCACGGTAATAACATGCAAATGCAAAGAGTTCGTGGCAACGCACGAATTACCGTCGTATAAATATTCATCTGGAATTTACATTTCCGCTGCATTACACCGCCGCACGCTCGTCCATTTCAATTTTTTGCCACATTCAATTTCTCCCTAGCATTAGGATCAATGATAACGAGGAAACATTCTGTTTCGCCTGGTTATTTCTGGATAAATGAACGCGATTGAATACTTTCAAGGTAATATGACTTTGATCTCTACATAGTATAAAATAAAATCACCGGTAGGCGTCTAGTTTATTTGTTCGCGCTAATCTCGAGAACCACTGGGCGGATTGTGATGCGGTTTTCACCGTTTTATAGAGCATTTCTCGCGGAAGGTTTAGGTGCATGAAACACTAACCTATGACAAAAGGATGCAGAGCAGTGGCAATTTTAGTGAAGCATTCCTCGAGAATGCTCTATGGGGTGGTCGGAGCCGGATCGCAGTCCGTCCAGTGGTTCTCGAGATTATTCCGAACAGACAGACAGACGCCCACCGGGGATTTCATGTTCTATGAAGAGATACATACATATAACACACCCGAGCAACGCCGGGTACTTTAAGCTAGTCTTAATATGTAAAGCAGAAAGTGTTTTTGTGTTTTTCTGTCGCCTAAAAACTTTCGAACGGTAAAATCCGGGGTCACGAAATGTGTCTCAGCCCATTATGTCTAGCTGATCCAGATGAATGTGATTATTTTCACCAAAAAAATTTTTTAACCAATAAAATCAGAATCTAAATTTCGAGAGAAGCCGAGTAGTAAAGCTAGTATATAATATATAAAAGGGGTTTAGCTGCGTTTAGAACTGCGAAGTACTTGCCAGACAATGAACAGAAAACCAGACATCTTATCAGTACAAAGTATCTCATAATTCGGGTCGTTTAGAAGTGCTTATAAGTTTGGTGATCAATACATCACCAACATACTAGACTAATCTATACGCAAGGTTTACCAAGGATTTGTAGTCAAATACCACTTTTAATCCCGCATTAAAAGCAGCTGTAGTCACTTAACTCTACAGTGCACACGTGGGGCCTGACAGCTCCACGTGAACAGTCCTCATGATATTGAAATAGATTCAGGCAACGATGGCCCGTAGTGTTAAAGAGATATTAGTTCAATATTTCATTTTGTTATAAATATTTTTCTTAATAAAGATTCAATGCAATAGATTACGTGCGGTCTAAAAATATCTTTTTCTCAAAATATCTATACATTCCTAGATTTTGAGATATTGGCCTGTGAGACCCAACGTGTGTAATCGTGTAATTTTAATTTAAAACAATAGTTCCACACAACGTAAGGGCACGTAAATGATTCCAGATGTGACTTCTATTCTATGTCATTCATCCAATAAAAAAAATCCACGCCTGACCATTATCCTTTCTGTGTTTCAGGTACGTATGGAGGATCGAGATACGGAGGGCCTCGCAGATGCGACGTGAATGTGGTGAGATGCGCGGAAACAAAAGCTCGGCTAACACTCTGTAAACGAACGTAGAATGCAAATAAACCGTTTACCATATTACTCTTTTTCTCTCTGCCACTCTGTGCTTTAAACGGCCTGGCCAGTGCTCTGCGATCGATGATCGCCGTTTCCATTGAACAGGATTTTCTATCGAGGCAGTCATTCGTTCGGTTACTACGCGTTACGGCTACGGAAAGACGCAGATCGTTACATGAGCTCGCGTTTATTTTAATTGGCCGAAAACAGCGGATTACGCAAACTTGCCTCGCAGAATTTAATCCGACGAGAGGTCGACGAGAGGGTGACGAGGGGACGACGACAGAGGTGGCGGCGGAATCCTTCTGTCACGCTGACGAGTCACTTATCGTCCTTCGTTAACGAGTACGTTAGGTAACCTAATTAACGCGCAACTCCATCAATTGCAGGGGACACTGGCGATTGCATGGGATAAGATTGTAAACCGATTACAACGGTTGTCAACACACTTTTTCTCTCTGATCATACACGTTTTCGTGATTAGTTTGCTCGTTCACAAAATCAACACCATACATCGAGTATTTATCACAATTGTAAAGATCAAAGGAGGTTTAATGGAGGTTTGGATACTTTGAGACTGGAAGTTCAGTTGTGTCTGATTTTGAGAGTTTGAAAAGTTGGAAGTACGAGGACTCGATGAGCACAGATTTCAATTACAAAATTAAAGAAGTCACCGATTTTTCTTTAAGCATGTTATAGCTAACAATAGTGCACACTCGCCTAGATATAATAGTGTGAATTTAAATCAACCCTGAACTCGATCATTTTTACTTTTAAATAATCTCAGTTTTTGGTGGAGCACACTGTATGCATTATTCGCTAGGTAAGTTCAATTATACTGGCTATTTACACTAATACCGTGTCACGAGGCAGCTTCATATTTTTCACCACTTCCGTTCCATTCGTTAACGCGGTGCTGTGTGACTACACTGTCTTAATGCAAATATTTGCAGGACACTTTGAACATGTACTCAGGTCGCTTGTTTATTCTCGACAGAATGCAGTGCTGCTTCTCCGTAAAGAACGCGGCAATTAAAATATCTGCGACGCGAGACGACTTTCCAACGAAAGTTCTTTAACGAGAATTTTCTACCGACTACTGAAAACGAGCAATGTTCAGTGTATCTTCTGCCATGCTCAAAGCGATCAGAAGGTAATCACCTTCACTGTGAAATTTTTATTCACATTCCAATCGACTGCTGAGATCGCCCAGTTCGCGCCAACTCCTGACATGCTGAATAATCGAACGAGCATGCCTGCGCATGTATAGCGCCCACAGGATGTTTGCCAGAAACTTGAAAAGTTTTTCATTCTACGCTCCCGAAGTCTGGCCTGCTACTCGCAATCAGTGGAATTCACGATCTCGAGGCAACAAAAGTCACTCGAGGACAGCCAATTAGACAATGATTCGTAATCCTAAACGTTCGCGGACTTCGATCACCCACGATCGATATAATCCCCGCACTTCGTACAGTGAAATGTACCAGAAACGCCTCGGTTTTCCAATAATTCAGAATCCCACGCGCTTCGTTCGTTCGCAATCAGCGTGGTTCGCAGCGCGCGACAAAAGTTACCAGAAACTGGTCAATTAGCACGTTATTCGCAACCAGTAGGACCCACGTGCCTCGACCACTCGTAATTGGCCGGAGCCCGCCTTGCTTTCATGCAACACGAGGCGGTCTGAAAAGCCCACGATTCGCGAGTTATCTGTCATTACTGGGATTCCCGTCTCTCAATTATCCACCGTAAACGGAAGTTGCCCGCGCAACGAGAGAGGGCTGGGAATATTATTTGCCTGTGGTTCGTCACAGTTGCGGTACGTTTTGCGCGACAATGCAACGTCACAAGGGGGATGCCCCTGATATTATATTCTCGCGGGAGGAGAGATGATCCTCGAGCGAGTTTATCCGATCTGGAAGGCACCGTACAAAAGACGGCTTGGCTTTCGGTGAAGCGGAACGTCGAAGGGTGCGGGAAGTAGGAAAATGCTCGGACCTTTCGCGTAGCCCTGTACACGTTTGCTTGGGTAAATAGAACGAGCGCGTGCACGGGGGAGAGGGCGCTGGACAATCAAGTGGAAAACATAGTCTTGGCTACGGGGGCATAGGGACGTAGGCGGCAAGTGGGGGATGGAGAATCGAGGGGGAGGGATAGCTAGAGGGACAGAGAGAACGGTCGACAGATTTGATAGCCCCGGAATGGACCATTACTCCACTTCTGCTCCAAGAGCTGATCCGCTAGCCGTGGCTATATCGATATTGATTATCTATCTTCTTTCGACGTCCTCGCCGACTTCCGGTCGGAGCCACTCGCTTTCGGCCGTTCTCCCCATCGTAAAGCCAGGGGCACGTAAATCAGGAGGACGATTGGTCCCTCCAACCCTCCCCGCAAGACTCCCGCCGAGTGTCCGGGCTTAAAGCCTTCGGTGTTGTTAAATCCCAACGATTCTCGGTTCAGTGATCCACGGATATTCAAAGTTTGCGTTTCTGATTAATTTATGAGACTCGCTTGGGCGGATTAAATGGTTGCCAGTAAATCTTATTCGAGTACAGTTTCTTCTCATTTTACGATCTAGATTCGCTGTTTAAAGTGGTAACGGGCTTTCAAGAATTATCTTCAAATTTTTAGCAGAACATCGTTGCCCATGCACCAGCTGCGCTTAATGCCACTCGTTTCGGAAGTCCCTGATCGTTTGATCTCTTTCCCGGTGTCCTGTCGTTCCGCATCAAAGCGGATACTGCGACCCCAGGGCGCCTCATTCTGGGGCTCGACGGATGGATACAGTAAATTCTTATCTAGACGGCAGCGTCGCGACGCTTGGCTGGCCGTCGATGGTGCCACTGCGAACAAAACGCCTTCCCTGTGGCGAACTTCTGCTTGGCTGTGAATCGAGGGCCCATCTTTTGAAACTGTTACTCTTCTCAATCTTGCTAAGAAGCAACTGGCTCGAAGATCCGTAATTACACAGTTTGACAAGAAGTTCCGTGACCTTCTTATCGGGGATCCCCGCTACCATGATAAGTAGGGAAGATTAGGATTTAGCGTCTTTCGCCCAAGTTCCGCTTTACTCTTCGCGGCGATGAAGCCAAGATTGTAAGCCCATAATGGAAAAACTTTGCTCTTAAAGCACGGAACTGCCGATTCTGCAGCAGAAACTGGCCGGCCGACTTCCTTCTTTATTTTCCACCGCGATGGGACTCGAAATTAACGAAAACCCGGTACCTTGGAAAAAAGCTTCCCCTATCGGGGTCTTTATCCTTTGGAGCTGATCGCAATGTACATATAAAACTCCGCAGCCTAATTTTCCCATATATCAATTTTTAACCGTACAGCCCCTGCGTCGAGAATAGCATGCACAAAAAGAAGAAAGTACAGGCTCGATATCCGCGCGGGAGTTACTGAACTACAGGGGCTAAATGATAGTCGATCAAATATCGTTTGCCTCGTTAAAGTTGGATTACCATTACGCTGGGAGGGATGTTTTTTTAAAGTGAAAACCGGGGCTCAGCCGGGACACGGTTTAACATGCTGTCGATATCTCATTAGCAAGTACCAGCGGATTATGAATGCGAAATGTCGAGGGATGGTTTTAAAAGTTCGCGAAGTATGCAGAAGAGCAATTAATGTTTCCAATGCATGATAAGTTTTTAATGCATATCCAGGGGGAGGTCCTCGCGTTCACGTAACATTTGATACGGCATTCGTAACCGCGAGCCATGCAGACATTTCAGTTCCAATTAATATTCATTAATTGAAGCGAGTCACGAGAATATTCCACCCCGTGTTCGAATATAACGATCCCTCCAATTAAAATCAGTTTTATCCAGTTCGTCCCATTTTTGTAAAATGCCGCGTCGACGTCACCGAAAAAATAAAAACAGTCCTCGCGGCATAAATAACAACGAGTTCGTTATAGAATCTAGGAAAATAGTTGGGCAAACTTTTTCTCGTTAGAAGTGATTGCTTGCGTTCGTTCGACGCATTATTCCTGACTTTCCAGGCAGCGGATTGGATGGAACGTGAACGGCAGGGGAGATACTCGGAGGAAGGAATTCTCTCGTTACGCGGGAACTCTGGGAAAGAAATATTATGTATACATTTTTGTGTCCAAGGAGATTCATCTGACGATGATTCAATTTCTGCGGGTTTCCTTTCGATGTAAATACTCTTTCGCGTACAAGTATACACCTGTCCGTAGCACGAACTACGCCCAGCCATTTTGACCTTTTTCATGCAGCATCCCACTTCCTGGTCGCACTGCGATTGCCAGCATCATTCGTTTATTCCCTACAAAATTCGCTGCTATATTCCAACATCCCAGGATAGTGTTTTCAACGGTGATTTTTCTAGCGAAACGAAGAACAAATTCACCGACGGACAGAATTCCTCTCCTCGGGACCAAAGGTACATGAAATTCGCAGAAGCCTCGGTCAATTCGCGCGTCACGATTTTTAATTTTCCTCGTGCACGAAGAATTTTTTAAAAGCACTGCCGGATCAATAGTGGGAAACGGAATAATCAAGGGGTTTTTTAAGGCTTTCCGGCGGCTCCGGCAAAGCGGGATAGGTGGTGCAGGCAAATTGAAACGAGCTTTCCTATGATATGAATCACACGGAAGTATTTCCCCAGCAAAGTGGTTATTTATGATCGGAATTTATATCAAGCACGACGCCCTCCCATCTCTACTTCTCACACTGCACACGCTCGAAATCAGCGCGGAATATTTTCCGCGCACACGGACGCTCGCGTTAAACCTATTTACACAGGCAAATTTGACCGAAGGAGGATCAAAGCGAGCATAAAGATTACAAGCAATCCGACAGAACGGAATTGCTGGTATTGAATTGCTTCTAAAAGTAGCTGAGAAATATGGAGATCTTGTAACTCTGTAACAGTAACTATCCCTTGTAACTATCTCGACGAAATATAGTATTTTATTATTAACATCCATCTTCTAAACTTCGTTTCGACCGCTGTGTGTTTTACTGGCGCACACGTGTAACAGTTGTAATACGCCAACGTACCACGATAATTAACAACTCGGAATTACACCGTAAAGCAGCTCGCCAACCGCTGTACTATTTCTTCCTCGTCCTCGTGAAATTGTGCCAACGCGTTTTATGTTCCTCGTTTCTCGAAGTAAAACGAACGAAAACGATCTTTTTTAACACGATCTGAACGTCATGGGAGAAACCCCTGCGTAAAAGTAGATTTTTTCATATACGATGCTGCTATAAAGTGTGTACGTAACGTGTACTCTGCAGCGTACATTTATTACCAGTGAGAGATAAAGATATGAAAAATTCCTTTCCTTCGCCTTTCACTACCCTTCTGTTGGGAGTTAAGAATTTAATCAGGAATAGAGACTGGATTCAACTAGAGAAAAAATTGATTGAACGAATAACATTTGCAATCCTTCCTTACAAGAGGTAGCTTTTATTTCACTCTCATCCTCTCGAGGGTAAATAGTACTTGCGCATTCCCTCCGAATCTGTCCGTAAAACTGGAATTCGTTCCACCCGCCAGAGAATACCTACGCCTGGGACGATAAATTCTAGTATCGGTCACAAAACGAAATCGCCACTAAAGCAGTATTAGGCACCGAGGGAGCCGTGAAAACCTAGTTTTTCCTTATATAACGCAGGCGAATGCAAACATGACGTTGAAACAGTTAGACTAAAAAAGCGCAGGGAGCGTTTCCTCGCGATCGAAACTCGACAAGCAGAAGGTAACTCGCGCCGTCTTTTCTCCCGTCGTCCAATGTAGATTCGCTTTTGCGAGGCGAGCGTCTTTTAAATCGCGCAACAGCGTTCCATTGCGATTCGAGGAAACCGGATGTGACACGGGCGGGGGGCGGTGGCACGTGACGTTCGCTCGCTGGTCGAAAGAGCTGCGAGAGAGAAAAAAAAAAACGTTTCGCGACCTCGTTTCCCCGACGTGTGACCCTTTCTCTATTTCTCGTACTGCGAAACGTGCCTCGAATTGTGTGGACGCAACATGCTGTGACGTTTTCATCATTCTCTGGGTCCCGCTTGCGCAGTCGGGCCGATTGCAGATGCCTGGACGCGAAAATGGGAAACTGCGAGGCCGATTGTTTCGATCCTATTGTTAGTGATCGTGTGACGCGTACCCGGGATTCCTTTTGTGAAAGTGCACTTATCCTAATGAATAATCCTGGCGTGTTGATATTACGAGGAAGGAGGAAACTAGGAAAATTCGTTTGAAAATTACTCTAATTCACTCAACATCTGGATGATTTTTGGGATCGTTCTTAAATTATGTAAGGCTTTTTTGCTTGGCTTTTTGTACTCTATAGTCAGTGTCTTCCATTATATTTCATTCCTGCAACTACGATAAGCTTGCAACGAGACTGAATGCAATAGAACAATATGGCACAGAAACCCAAAGTATGAACATTCAAGTGAAATATTCTGCCGTTACGAGACAGAGGAAGTGAAACCGTAATTT